>CATOUR010000198.1:1362042-2724085 GCA_951848785.1 Callosobruchus maculatus
TTTTTATTTTGCAGGATAATACAGGAGGACGATTCCGTGCAATGAAATGTTTTTTTAATGTGTACATTAAACTTATGCAATTATAAATACAGGTTCCGTGTTCTGTTTTATATATATTTTTTCATCAATCCCTATAATAACTACTGTGTGCCTAAATCAGTGCTGCCCAAAACACTGTATGAAAGCTGGATACTAGGTTATACTCGTATATTTTACTACTCGCGTTAAGCACCTAGGCAGACAACAAGACTTACAAATAAATGAAATAAAGTGATAAACGGTATTAGTTTCTTTCAACATTTATTCCTCAAAGATATACCAAGAATCTTCCTACAATATTTGATACATCTTAATAACCATCGTAGAATATTCTGAGGGAATAACCTATGTATGTTTCTTCAAAGATATACCAGGAATCTTCCTACAATATTTCATACATCTTAATAATAATCGTAGAATATTCTGAGGGAATAACCTATGCACATTTTTTGGATTCCCATTTTCATATTCTTGGAATGTTCATCAGATAATCTGTATATTCATGGACTTTTCATGGAATGATACAATGTTCCAAAATGGTGATTCTTAGAATGTTCCTAGAATATATTGTGCTGTCTGGGCCTATATCAGTGTCCATGGAAATGTGAGGTCTAACAATTGTCAATCGTTGTCAGTCAAATATCCCGACATCCTGTATAAGGCACTTGTTGTTATTTATATAAACCGGTTTAGATGTGGGCCGTAGAATGTCTATTTCGAGCCTCAAGACGACGCAAAGGGACATCCAGTGGGCGGAAAGGGTGCGAGCCCTTTTTCGTCGGCTCCGCCATTCTCCCAGACTTGGCAATCGCACGGTCACATTATTGATATTCTACTTTGAGAGTCTGGTTCATGTCTTTACCCCCGACACCCACCCCCCCCCACCCCCTCTCGCCCCCCCCCCTGCCGGAGCTCCGGCGCTCCGGACGATTTAATTGCTGGAAGATATTGTTGTATAACGGCACCGAGAAACAAAGTTTCTCCGGGATATAGGAGGAATTACGTTGGAGAGCCCCGTCTGGGTCGGAGAGCCTGGGAATAAGATGCTCGAGGAGGAGGTTGAGGTTACAGAAAATAGCGCGGTTTTAAGACTGTATAGTGAGATACAGTGAGTCCCAGCTAACATTTGCCACCCACCTCATCTCTAAAATAATAAAAAAAATCGTCGTGACATTTCGATTGGTATTTCGAGGGGGAGCTCTTCCACCGAATACGTCATCATTGTGCTATCAACCTCCCCACTCTCCAGCATCCAGTACTTCAAAATTTTGAATAAGCTCACTATATTTGCGATACATCATTTTGAAGGCAATTTATTGATAAATACAATAGTGTTATTGTATTAAAGATTGATTCACTACTATGGAAGTTAATAAGAATATAGTGATTATCAAATTGAAGTATTATTTTCATTACTCTAAAACATTATCGTAAGAAAGGCTCCAAATGGGAGCCATTTTATTTCATACAGACGTACAGGCCAGTCTGCTCTATTCTTTACAAGTGCTCTTATCGCTCTCGATGTCTTGCCTATTTTTCTTGCCTCGTCTGTATTTGTTCTTCTCCAGGTCAGTTTGGGTCTTTCTATGTACCTGCTTCCTTGGCAAAGCCGTTCTAGCTATCGATTCTTATGTTCCTCTCCGCAAAATGTGACCCATTAAATTCCACTTTCTCTGTCTCTACTTTCTTAAACTCGACATTTTCCAATGTTCTTCATTTGAAACTGGTCTTGCGCAGAAGATCCGTAAACATCTAGAATAAGTCTCTTAGATATATCAGACATGGACAGAGATATATTTTATCCATTTCGTTTTGAGATCATCGTTCTGGTAGCAAGAGTTTCTAGTGCATATGCCGACAAAGGGGTCCTTTTGCACCTCTCTTGTACTTCCTACACAGATAGGTGAGGGGAGTATTGTGATCGCGAAAATGTTCGATTTTGAGATAATAAGCTTTTTGGACGTTTTATGATGTGTACATAACGAAAATCCACGTCACTCATTTTCGTCGGTCTGTCTGTCGGTCTGTCTGTCTGTCGGTCGGTCTGCCTGTCTGTCGGTCTGTCGGTCTGTCGGTCTGTCGGTCTGTCGGTCTGTCGGTCTGTCGGTCTGTCGGTCTGTCGGTCTGTCGGTCTGTCGGTCTGTCGGTCTGTCGGTCTGTCGGTCTGTCTGTCAGTTTGTCTGTCGGTCTGTCTGTCGGTCTGTCTGTCGGTCTGTCTGTTGGTCTGACTGTCGGTCTGACCGTCGGTCTGTCTGTCGGTAGGCCAAAGCAAAACTTCGGGCTAATTTATGAACCTTCCAAAAAAATTAATTTTTCCAAATTTTTAGTGTACTAAATTTTGTTGGTCTGTCTGTCGGTCTGTCTGTCTGTCGCGTTCTTCTACCGTCGTAATCTCAGTAACCGCTGCATGGATTGTGATGAAATTTGGGCAGCGTTATGCTGTGGGGTCGTAGTAGGTAATGTTCCTCTAATTTTGAAAATCGTTATACGGGCGGCGGAGTAATTAGCAAAAAACGAAAAATTTCAAATATGCCTCAAACTTCGTTTTTAGGCATTTTAGGGGTTCCTGATCATTTTCTATTTTTTCTTGGGTGGGGGTGAATTTGGGGTGGTTGGGGATGGGGGTTGTAATACTGAAAGATTTGTTGTATTCGTAATGGGCTGTCCATTGATATGTGAGCGGCATGATACACTTTTTTAGGTCCATCCGAACGTTGCATGTTTATTATAGAAACCACGGGACTTAGAATTTGTGATGTATACATACGAGTATTTTTTTAGATCGTTCGATATCTCGTAACGCGAAAATTGTTCAATTGATTTTGATGAAATTTTGACAAAGTATTACTCACAAGGCGAGGATGGAAAACGGGTATGTTTTGGAAAAATCGTGCCAGTGGCGGCGCAGCAATAATAAAAAAACTAAAAATATGAAAACAGCTCAAACTTTGTTTATATGCGTTTTACGGGTTCCTGATCATTTTCAATACTTTTGGGTGGGGTAAAATCGGGGCGGTTGGGGGGTGTGGGTAGTAAAACTGAAAAATTTGTTGTATTCATAATAGTCCGTCTATTGACCTGTAGAAGAAATACCTAGCGCCATATTACACTTTTTTAAGTCCATCCGAACATTAGTTTGCCTATTACAGAAACCAATTTTGTGATCTGTACATACGAGTTTTGCTTATCTCGTTCTATGTATATTGCGTAAAGCGAAAATTATTGAATTGATGTTAATAAAATTTTGACACAGAATTTATTACCGCTGCAAGAATGGAAAACGACTCTGTTTTTGAAAAACCTTGTCAGTGGCGGCGCAGCAATAATCAAAAGACCAAAAACATAAAATCACCTCAAACTTCGTTTTTAGACGGGTTGGACTGGTTGGAGGCTATTGATCGTTTCGCATCGTCCAGTTCAAGCATGCAGAAAATAAACTGTGGCGCCCTAGTTCCTAAGGAGGGAAGAAACTATTTACGAAGGTTTTTGTGTTGCACTGAATGCTTGCAGTGCTGCTTGGCTATCGGAGCAGATGGTAATCTGCCTGAATTTCGTGAATACGAGAGGAACAAGCTAAAACCGCACATATTTCTGCGTGGAGTACCATGGTGTACCCTCCAAGAGAGAAGGAGAGGCCCTACCACATACTCCAGTCTCGAATTTAACTCAATCCTTTGGACCAGTTCGCATTAAGTTATAATTATACGTCCAATAGGAAATCAGATTTTTTATAGTCGGCATCTAAAAAGAACATATTGAATGTTAAAACAAAAATGATGATTGGATGACGGACGGGCTGCTATTGACGGCGATGAAATTAATATTTTTAATAATCGATTTCGGAGTCTACCTGCCCAGCCACCAGCCACCAGACGTTTCTGTATTAATTTTCATTATCGATGCGCTCGCCTTCGCCGTGCCCTTTTTTCTTTTCAAATATGGGAAATTAAAGATATTGTATATGTTGCATGCGGGTTTTTATTGGACAAGCGCAGCCAAATCAATCACCATTATATAAAGTTCCCTATCTTCAGAATAAGTCTCAGTTTCGGCGATTCTCGCTTCATTCACTGAAAAGAAATCAATACTGTTCATTGAATTAAAGAACGGCAGTTCTTAACTACACACAGAAAAATCTGTCGTTCTGTCAGACTTACGCTTGGATTCAATGGGCCCTTACACTCAGCATTCCTCAAGCACAGCGATGTTTTATCCAACGGGAGGTGTATAGTTGGTAACGAATTATATCGTATTGTCGATTCAACTACAAGATGTCATTGGATTCCAATGCATAATTCAATCGCAGCCTGTCCTTGAATCGAATCTGAGTTTGGTAATTGATTCTAAACTACTTTCATTTCCTTGGACCAACAGATTTTATTGCGAGGACAGCTGATTGTTCGTTTGGATGTTTAATTGTGTGATTTTGTATGAAGTTATAAGGAGCATGATATAAGAATAAGACATAAGCCTGCACCAGTTGTTGCATTATTACCTGAAAAATAACAGTCTGACTAATCTAAAGACCTACATTCAAATGTGGGTGTTAGCTCTTCTAAGTCCCAATTTCTCAGTAGATCCTCCATTTAATATACAGGGTTACTGGTAACTCGACCACTTTCCTGCAAGAGGTGATAGAGGGACTTAAATGCAATAGATTTAACCCCCCATATGTAATTCCGAAAACCGATAGTTTTCGAGATAATTAACATTTAATGCTTTTCAACCAAATGTCCAAATTTCCACACTAGATCCTAAACTAAGAAAAAAACCTGTTGTTAATTCTTATAATTTTTATTTTAGTATTTAGCTAACACATACACAAAGCTAACTTAGTATTAAAATGTTTCAAAATACTAAACAGTTCCAAACTAAATACAGATATTTAAAAAATAATCAATAAAATTTTTACAATTTTTACATTCACCGCTAAAGAAAATTATCTAGCTCAAAAAAAAATTATACAAACGGTTGAACAAATCGCTAAAAAAAATTTCCTACTAATAACCTTTTCAGAAAGATTATAAGCAGCATTGAATAAAAATCACCTATTCAAAAAGAACCAATGACAGTAAAATCATTATAGATAACTCAGTTACATACTCGAATGTTTGCAAAATTTGTATTTAATGCAGTCGATGATTTTATCCAAGTAAAACAAATTAAATCCACTCAAATTTTCTAGAAATCTTGCTCAATGTGTTGCCCTTGATTTCGGATACAAGTACGGATCCGCTTCCTCACTTTGGTTTTTGTAACTCGTGTTAAAGAAGTTCGTTTCATCTCTTCCGCCGCATTGATAATTTTTTGCCTTAGTTCGTCAGCAGTATTAACTGGAGTCTCGTAAACCAATGCCTTCATGTGACCCTAGACGTAAAAATCAAGAGGTGTCAGATCTGGGCTCCGCGCAGGCCATAGGATGTGTCCACCCCTCCCTATCCATTTGTTCGGGTATTTGTTGTCCAACAACTGCCGAATTGTATACGGTAATGTGCTGGACAACCATCATTATTGAAACAGTAACAAATTTACAGCAGGACTCACGATAAAAGTCTCTTTGGTTTGCGGATAACGACTCAAGTGCAGGCACATCGTTAAAACTAATTACATAACCTCAAAGTGACAGCTACTTGAAATCAGTCGCCTACTAGTTTGAGGCAATAAACTCAGCTATCAATCGAGACGTTTCAAGGAAAGCGTAACAAGTGACATGAGTAAATAAGTGGGCGAAAGTAATAGAACAAAGGGTATTTCTTGCGCCGCGCATCCTGAGCTTGTATTACGTTGATAAATTTTGTATAGTTACTTGTGGTTGTACTGTCATTCTTGTCCTTGGAATAGGCCATCAGATAAGGAAGTTTTTATAATAATTTGTTGACTGGTTGTGTATCTTTTTTTTAGCTAGACAATTTTCTTTCACGGTAAATGTAAACATTTTGTTTTTTATTTTTTTTAAATAATGATATGTAGTTTGAAATTGTTTTGCATTTTTACACATTTAAATAATAAATTAGATTTGCGTATGTGTCAGTAAAAGACTAAATTGAAAATTACTAAAATCGACAGCAGGGTTTTTTCTAAATTTGGGATATAGGGTGGAAATTTGGACATATCGTTGAAAAACATTAAATGTTAATTATCTCGAAAACTATCAGTTTTCGGAATTACATGTGGGGAGTTAAATCTATTGCATTTGAGTCCCTCTATCACTTCCTGCAGGAAAGTGGTCGAGTTACCAGTAACCCTGTATAACCGGACACATTTAAATCAAACAATTGCTGATGCAATACGCAAAACCACGAGATGACACAACACGGCTAACACCGAAACAACACAACGGAACAACCGTCCATGTTGGCGGGTTTTCGGCGATAGTAACACTAAGATAATCCCCCTGTTCTTTATTCTTACCTTCGTTGAATCGGGACATCAGTCCCGCCGAATACTGATTATAGTTCAGCGAACGACAAGGGCCATTGAAACAAAATTAATTTTTATCAGATGAATTATCACGAACTGCTGTTGCAGCAATAACTTTTGTACATTGAATAGATTGTATGCTTTGCTTAAATGAAACATAGGGTAAATTTCGAAAACAAAAGGATGTTTTGATTGCGTTATATATGTCAATACTGGTATTAGAAGGATTATACATATCGTTAGAACGAATATAAAATTATTTTGAATTTATTGACGTACCTGTGATTACTCTGAATATAAGGATTGAATTCTTTCAATGACATGGATTTGAAACAACTGTAAATATATTTGAAGCGATGGAAAAGCATCCAAATACTAAAAATTAATTGGAAACGCAACAGTATTTTTTTCTGTGTATTGTTTCATTAGGACAATATATCAATGGCTTGTCCATACTCGATTAATACTCTTATTTATTATCAATATGAATCTACGTTCATCAATATAATGAATATCTGATC
Source organism: Callosobruchus maculatus (assembly GCA_951848785.1). Taxonomy (NCBI): domain Eukaryota; kingdom Metazoa; phylum Arthropoda; class Insecta; order Coleoptera; family Chrysomelidae; genus Callosobruchus; species Callosobruchus maculatus. The sequence continues at coordinate 1,369,023 of CATOUR010000198.1, forward strand.
ATTAAATTTATGTCATATTTTCATTACCGAAAGGAACTCTTCTTCGTTTTAATGTTACTGTTGTGAAGAATAAATATTCATTATGTTTATGAACTGTTCATTACATTAACGACAACCAATATATTTTGCATTAGAATAAAGAACAATTTCATTAGTTTAATGAATATTGAACTTTATACTTATGAATGTTTTCATAAATACCAGGAACGAAATAATTTGACATTTGATGAATATATTTTTGTTATAATTTGTAACAAATATATTTCTTTTACAAATGGACCTCAACTTCACAGAACCTGTAGCGGCAGGCAAGGATTGCTGAAAGAATGGGATCATCAGTCTTGGGAGAAAAAAATATCCTCAAAACCCTAGGTACCTATCGGCTAGAGAAATCTTCTAAGAACTCATACAGTGCAACTTGTATAATATGTTACCAGCTTCTTTCCAAAATTTAAGTTCTATGAAATTCAACGCTCCCATATCTACATGAATATGCATTTTATACGGTCTGTGGGTGACAAATATCTAGAATTTCGTATAGTAGGTGCATATTTCTAAATATGTATTGTTGTTTTCTATTTTTATGTGTATGTCTATGCTTTTACTGTTTTTTTTGTATTTGTACGTTTACGTATATAGATGTATATGTTTTTACTGCTTAATTTTGATAAGAAATGTAAATTCTCACATAGAGTGATGAAATAAAATGTATCTATCTACATATTGATTATTTTATTTTTCAAACATTTTAATGTCATGTCATTAGTGAGTGATGCCGTGATAAAAACACTGGATGATAAATTCCAAATGTTAGAAACATCAGTGGCGCAGCTAAAAGCAGATTTTAATGCTATAAAACATACATTCGAAAATCAAGAGAGAGTTGCTTTGGACATAGTTCAAAAGAGTCAAACTATCGAAAGTATGTTACTTAAAATGGAACAAAAAGACAAAAGAATCAACACATTGGAGATCAGACTAGATGAAATGGATCAGGCTTGCAGAACTGCCAACTTAAGAATTTTCAATCTAAAAGAAGGTAACCAGGAAAATACTAGAAATAATATAATACAGTTATTCAATGATAAAATGGCTTTAAACTTAGCAGCCAACGATTTTGAAATTTGCCATCGAGTTGGGCGAAAAGAAGAAGGAAAAAATAGACCAATATTCATTAAACTCGTCAGTATTGAGAAAAGAAATTTGATTTATGGAAAGAAGAAGCATTTGAAGGGTACAGGTATTGTAGTGAAAGAAGATCTCACTTCCTTAAGAGCGGAATTACTACGCAAAACCATTGAGAAGATCGGACTGAGGAATGTGTGGACAGAGAATGGGAAGATTTGGGAAGATTTTTGCTATAGTTAACGGAAAGAAAATTATTGTCAGAAATCTAGAAGACCTTTCAGATATGTAAATTATATTAACTGTTTTCGTAACTAATTTTAATGTTTTTTATAGGAATAAGGGAACTCAATAGCTATCGACGCATCCGCTATGATAGAAATTCTAGATAGTATTGACGATAATGCTGAGGTGGATACAAAGGTATATGATACATTTCAGGATTACATCCAAAATCAAACAGGTAAAGATATAAATGGTTTGGGTATAATACACTTCAATATTCGTAGTCTATACAAGCATTTTAATGAACTATTAGTATATGTTGATGCGATGAAAGATAAATTAGATATAATAGTCTTATCAGAAACTGGGGAAATAAAAGATAAATCTAATTTTTGTATACCTAGCTATAATATGTATTATAATGAATCACATCTAAATAAGTGCGATGGGGTAGTAGTATACGTAAAATGTAGTATATCTGTAACAGAGAGCATAGTACAAGTAAATAACTTCAAATTTCTAAGAATAACATTTTTGACGACTAGTATAGAGTGTGTTGGACTAACAGCTATATATAGACCACCTTCTACTAAAACAACAGAATATATTGATAGTCTAGGACAATATTTGGACAAAATAAAAATACTAAATATGGAGATATACTTAGGAGACATAAATATTGATCTAATAAAAACTGAATCAATAGATACAGTTAACTACTATAGTGTGCTGGGATCCAAAGGCTTCGTTTCTTTTATCAATAAACCTACTAGACAGACAAAAGAAAGTAGAACTATTATAGATCACATTTTTCTCAGAATTCAAAATAAAATAAAAGAAAACGTAGCAGCTGATTCAATAATATTTAATACAGATATTACAGACCATTATTCACCTTTTCTATTTATATCATGGGGAGAAAAGTGTCATGTTCCGGAAAACAGCTATAAAAGATATATTATTAATTATGAGATTTTGAAGGGTATGCTAAAAAGAGAAAAGTGGGAAGATGTAATCGCGTGTGATGATTCACAAACCGCCTATTCAAAATTTATTGAAAAACTAAATCACTACATTGAACAGAATACAAAATTAAGTTATACAACAAACAAACAATTCAAAAAAATCAAACCTTGGATTACAACGGGACTTATAACGTCAATAAGACATAGAGACTCTTTGAAGAAGGAATTGCTAAAAAACCATTCACCCGAGCTCGAAGAAACATATAAAGAATATAGAAATAAAACACATGCATTAATTAGAAAAACAAAAAACCAGTATTATCAAAACAAAATTGCGGAAGCGGGTAAAGACTATAAAAAACTATGGGATGTTATTAATGAGATATCAGACAAAAAAAGTAGAAATTCAAAACAATTAGAAAATTTAACAGTTTGTAATGAAAAGGGTGAATTGGTAAATGATAATAGCGAAAAGTCAGAAATATTTAATAATTTTTTCACAAACCTAGGGAGCAGGATGGCACAAAAAATTCCTAAAGAAAACCTACAAAAAAATTTCTGCGAGGACATATTAGTAAACGAATCAATATTCTTAAATCCTGTTACGAAAAATGAAATAATCTTTTACATATCAAAACTGAAAAACAAATGCTCACCTGGTTCTGACAGAATCACTGTAAAAACTATAAAAACAATACATGAATACGTATTATCTCCTCTGTTATACATTATAAATCTTTCGTTCTCAACAAGTAAAATACCATCACAATGGAAAGATTCAATTATAACTCCAGTTTATAAATCAGGTGATTCAACTAAGTTAGTTAACTATAGACCAATATCCGTTATAAACAACTTCGCTAAAATTTTTGAACAAGCCCTTAAAAAAAGATTGATTGACTTCTTCCATAGACATGCAATCTTAGGTGATCATCAGTATGGATTTATTCAAAATTCTAATACTGAAAATGCAATAACTGATCTTCTCGAACATACCTTAGAAGCAATGGATAAGTCATCAAAATGCGTTACTGTATTTCTTGATATCGCCAAAGCTTTTGATACGGTATCTCATGAGAAAATATTAAAAAAATTATATAATTATGGCATTCGTGGCATAGCCTATGAACTAATGCATAACTATTTAGATGCCAGAACTCAGCGGGTTAAAATAGGCAACAAATTGAGCAGTATATCTTTGATAAAGACTGGTATACCTCAAGGAACTGTATTGGGACCAATACTATTCCTTGTGTATATGAATTCCCTTGCCAAAATTGATAAGCTTGAAGGGCACCTCATATGCTATGCTGACGATACAGCCTTGATTTTCAGAGGTGACAGTTGGGGAAAGGTTACATCATCTGTGGAATCTGACATGAAAAAAATTAAAATTTGGTTGAATGATAATTTACTTACATTGAATTCTGAAAAAACAAAATATATAGCATTTTCACCAACTGCTACAGATCACCCTTCCAACATATCCCTAAAAATACATACTTCAACCTGTGATGAACAATTAAGTTGCAACTGTCCAAGGATGGAGAAAGTATCTTCTTTAAAATACTTAGGGATAATATTAGACCAACACTTAAAATGGAATGCCCATATTATCCATGTCAGCAATCGTTTAAGATGTCTAATACACAGGTTTTATAATTTACGAGAGATCCTTTCAAAGAAACACTTAATCATGTTGTACAACTCAGTAGCTGAATCTGTTATACGTTATTGTATTGTTATCTGGGGAGGTGCTTACAACAGTGCATTAAACATCTTACAAATAGCACAAAATACTCTTCTAAAGATAATATTTACCAAAAATCGATTATTCAGCACTAAAACCTTATATCAAGAAACAGGCCTTTTGGATATCAAGCTACTATTTACCTATCACTGTATACTAAAACTTCATAATAATCCCAACTGGAAAATAGTTAATGTCACCTATCCGACAAGATCGTATACTAATCAAAACCTTGTTATTAAAACTTTTAAAAAAACAGTCTGTCAAAGGTCTTTCTTCTTTTTTGCCCCCAAATTTTATAATCAGCTTCCTCTTAATCTTAGGCAAATAAATAAAACTGCTAGTTTCAAAGTGGAAGTAAAAAAATTCATCAGACAAAATTCGCATCAATTTTACAATATTCTAAACCTACCCGAAGTATCGTGAAATGAAATGCACGACTTTCTCCACCTCAGCATCCACGTTCTCTTTATATTATGTATATGTTGCGTATATGGATGTAATAGAGTATCTATAGGTGTATGTAATTTCCTGTTGCAAATTGCATGTATACACACACATAGGGTGAGCTGCAATACAGACAGTTGATGTCTAGGCAGCTCATATTATACATAGATATGTATTTGCAAATTACGCTATGTTGTAATTGTGTTTATTTCATGTAAAATTATAATTATAATAATATTTAATAAAATTATAAATATAAAATATTCAATTCGCTACCAAATTTTATACATTAAATTAATGAAATATGTTTCGACACCCAATCCCTCTGCTCCTGATTAAACATTAACATTTACTGTGAAATAATGATTTACCAATCTTAAATACAAAAAAAAAAATGTTATTTTCCAGCAAGATATTATCGTCACAGTTTAAAAAAATGACGAAATATATAATAGACGAACTCCGCATATCTAAATACTTTCACACATAGGAAAGTAGTGTCAATTTTAAACTAACAATAGTATTTTGACACTATGTATGATAGCGAATAAAGTCAATAAGCCATTGTGAAGCAGTTCAAAGCTTTGGGTACCTCAGTTCTTTAATCGACAGTTCCGGTAGCTGTGAAAATGAGATTCGACGGCGCATTCAACAGGCACGTGTAGCCATGACAAAGCTTACTAAAATATGGCGTGACCATAACATCTATAAGCTACTAAAATGTCGCTGGTTCAGTCTCTTGTGTTCTCCATATTTCTGTATACCTCGGAAATTTGGACTGTTAAAAAGGCAGATCGAGCTCACATAGATGCTTTCGAAATGTGGACGTGAAGGAGCATGCTGAGAGTTCCTTATACCGCCCATCGAACTAACGTTTCCATACTGAATGAGCTCGGTAATCCAAAGAGGCTATCCTCCATTGTGTCGACGAGAATGCTTACATTCTTCGGACATATTCACAGAAGCGATAATATGGAGAAACTTATAGTTCAGGATCACGCCTCGAGTGGGCGGCGCCGTGGCCGTTCCCCTACATGCTGGGTGGATACGACTAAACAGTTGTTGGATATGAGTATCAAGAGCGCCACAGAACTGACAGTAAATCGCGGACGATGGCGAGCTACAGTTTTCAAAACTATTGATAATATTCGTGTCGGCAATACTCTAGCTCCGACTTGATGCATTTTGCGAGTTCATAACATGTCTGTTAAGACATTGTGACTATGATGATGATGGCAGCTTTGTATATAAACTATATATTCAACAGATTAAATCCAGTTACAGGACAATTTATATCAACAAACTTGAATTGAATATCACATGATGATCATATATTATATACAGTTTAAACTGATAAGACATCTTGAATGTAGACAAGTATTAGAATATAATAACGCTACAGTGATTGGTGAAACTGGTGACAGCATAGTAAATTATTGACCATAGAGTACGCGCACCTGTCTATGGTACTATGACTCATCTACCTCCGTTCATGACCAAGACTGCTGTAGGTTGAATATACAGTAAATGGGTGCGCAATCTCATTGTCCATATATATTGCGGAAAGCGGGTCCACTATACGGGTTCGAAACCCCAACACACTTAAGCGGAGCAAATGAAGTATTAATTGCATCTTCCAGATTAAAACCTTCGCTGTATCCCAGTGAAACTTATTATCGGCATGGTATTAAGCTGCAACCCTTGCCGTAATCGCAGCACAAGGCCGAAAAAGTGGAAAAAAAGTTACGAATACCGTGCCGCGAATCGTTTTCTAATCTCTTTTAAATTGAGTTTACTTGGAATCATAGATTTGTGTGCAGGTCGTTAAGATTCTCTCGGACGCAATTATCCTGTGGTAGATTCAGTTGAAAGAGGAGGAAGTCAGGGATGTGTACTCTACCCTGTACCTTTGAATTTCTGTTCAAAGAAATTATGCAAGAGGCTATATCTCAAGAGATAGTGGGAATAAAGGAAAAGATGAAATAACAAACAACATCCGTTATTTATTTTATCTAAAAAAACTTGAGGCTTGTGGAAACATGGTTATACATCGTGTCCCAGGACGAATACCGAAAACTTTAAGGGATGATTCATGACACAGACTTAAGATATAATTTGTTTAAATTATATATTTATTCTTAATAGCAAAAAAGTTGAAATTCCCTTAATTTGATCGCGAATTGATTATTTTGTGGGCCTCTTTATCATATTTGTACTGTACAAGCAATACATCATATTGATAGTTGCTGTAACCAATCGACAAACACATTCAAAATACCCGTTAGCGTAATCCGAACTTCTCCAGTTTTGCAACAAATCCCTGAAAGTGGAAGTTGGCCACACACGTTTCAGTTATATTTACAACCAAACTTCAAAAGTTGATTTCTTTTTTCGGGATTCGTCCTGGGACACGGTGTTTGACGCGTACTGAGAGTTTTTTGGACGAAAAGACTCACAAATGTTGAAATCTTGAGGCGTATGAATGAAGAAACAAAGAAAGTAGAAACTGTAAAAATGAGCGAAAAAATCACAAAATATCTTTGCCATCTTTGCCAAAATCCCTTATGCCTGGAATGCACAAAAAAGCTCATTCTATGTGCGGAGGACCCTGAGTAACCGATCAAAAAATCTTTATATTTGTTTCCTGCGATCAAAGCAGACAATGTGAGGACACCAGACATCCTCTGTACCAATATATACCGGCAGCGACCAGACTGAAATCAAGGCGAGGCTTTATGCAAACTACACAGCCCCTCACAGCCACTAAAACTGCGACCAAGGAGGCAAAATGGGAACAGCGCCTAGCAGTCAACAACATCCCAACCTGGAATACAAAAGAAAAACTTCCTGCAGGCTCAGACTTAGACTGGGGCACCTTGAAAACCCTCAACCGACTCCGGTGCCAAATGGGGAGATCCAAGAACAACCGCCTGAGATGGGGATACGTGGAAGAGGAAACGTGTGAATGTGGAGAATCCCAGACAATGGAGCACCCTCTAGCGTGTCAATCTCTATAAGGCCCATGTACCATCCGAGACCTTTGGGCGTGCAATGTAAATGCTGTGAAATGCGCCAGACACTGGAGTGATATATGAACATTTATAGTTATATTCACAACATATTTTCATAATATTTATTTTTATCTATGGATATTTTATAATTTCTAGTTACAAGTTGTAGTTCAGACACGATTAAATAAATAAATGTATATGGTGTTTCAGGAGCGATTATTGAACTAAATAATAACAATAAATTGAAGTTTTCAAGGTTACCTTTATACCGCAAGGAGAGGAGTTTTTCTGTGTTTGTTAATTAGTTCTAAGCTATCCAGCAATCATTTATTTGTGCAACAAAGGTCTGTGGTTATTCCTTTCATTTATGAATCAATAGATGTATCTTAAATAGTTAAAAAAGGCCTGGACAAAATATGGATCTATCGTAATTGCTATACAAATTGATCGTCAGTATTCAGAGGTTAACGACAAAGTTACAAAACCTTGGTGGAATCAATACATCCTACATTAGTCGAACCACAAAGTCGCAAGACCATTAGTCTTTCGAGCATCACACAGGCAGATTGAAAAATTCCTCAGTCCTTAAGAGATTCAATAATCGAACGGCATATATACCTCACAGATGTTAAAAGAATCCAGTGAGCTTTGCCGTAAGAAGAACTAATCAAGATAGCTTTTGTCGTATCACTGTTTACATTTCTCCATCGGGATGGGTAAAAAGTAGTCGGACCATCATAGCAGGCTTAGCTTGTCAGGTATGGCGCGCTATTTATCAGACAGCGGCGTATCCCAAATCAGTGAAGGTAAAAAGGTTTTTGCCTATCTTAGGTTAAGAATGTTTGGAGATATATTTTACTACCTCTAGTCGCGCAGCGAAGAACTAGTAGCTCTATTAAACATTTCAGTACAAGACAGTGCAGAATATGGTCTTGGTGTTAACTACAACAAGACCAAGATTATGATCGTAGATAGATAGCATGATAATAATCGAGAAATAAAGTCAGTAGGTCGCTGTGAAGTAGTTCAGAATTTTGTGTACCTCGGTTCTTTGATCAACAATTCGGGTAGCTGTGAAAATGAGATTCGACGGCACATTCAACAGGCACGTGTAGCCATGGCAAAGCTTACTAAAATATGGCGTGACCATAACATCACTAAAGCTACCAAAATGTCGCTGGTTCAGTCTCTTGTGTTCTCTATATTTTTGTATGCCTCGGAAACTTGGACTGTTGAAAAGGCAGATTGAGCTCGCATAGATGCTTTTGAAATGTGGACGTGGAGGAGAATGATGAGAGTTCCTTATACCGCCCATCGAACTAATGTTTCCATACTAGATGAGCTCGGTAATCCAAAAAGACTATCCTCCATTGAGTCGACGAGAATGCTTACATTCTTCGGATATATTCACACTATTCACAGAAGCGATAATATGGAGAAACTTGTAGTTCAGGGTCACGCCCCGAGTGGACGACGCCGTGGCCGTTCCCCTACACGCTGGGTGGTTACGACGAAACAGTTGCTGGATATGAGTATCAAGAGCGCCACTGAACTGACAGTAGATCGCGAACGATGGCGAGCTACAGTTCTCAAAACTACTGATAATAGGTCTGTTTATACAGCAATCACAAATTAGTCAGCGTCAATTTGATTGGCCAGTACTAGTCAGAAACAGTTTGACAACTGCAATGGGGAATACTGATTGGCTCTGACTGGTTTGTGATTCTCTGTAAAAACAGACCTAATATTCGTGTCGGCCATACTCTAGCTCCGACTTAATGCATTTTACGAGTTCACAACATGTCTCTTGAGACATTGTAACTATGATGATGAGTCGCGCAGCTACTGGACAAGATTTGGGAACCCCCGGTATAGAGAAGGTTTTGGCACCCTGCCTCCTACGACCATGACTTAATCAGGCTAATATTCTGTGCTGCTTCATACAATTCAAATTATAATTTATATTGAGAATAAACTATATATAAAATATAGTCCACTTGATTCAAGAATGTCGACAAGGGAAAATAGCAAGGAGAGCAAGTTGTCCTTCCATATCTTTGGTCCTTCGAGCCAGATACTGCCAGTTTCATCTTGTTCACACAACGACTACATATAACATCCTTGTCTCTCGCATCAAATAATACGTGAAATGCCGCTCCGTCACACATCTTACTAGCTCCAAATTTCGAACTGGGGCCTGGGTAGACGCCTTTATACGTATGTATTTGCCATCTAAAACACGGACTCACAATTTCCCACACAACTTACATTATTTTCAAACTATACATTTAATATTTCAGAAGGTGATAGTTAAGACCTTAGTGAATGACAACTATTTTCGATTTTCTCAAAAAAGTTTTTTAATGTGCAAAAAAACTCGCAGTGCAAAATCATACATTATATAAATGCCTGTAATTTAACAACCAAACACGATATCAAAAAAGGCCAAATAGTTGCACAAGCGCAAGCTTTCTTCTTCAATTTGCTTTTTGAATCATTACTGTAGGTTTAAAGGTAACGTCAGGAGCTTGGAAATGCAAAATTCATTTTTATAGTGACCTTTAGACCTTACCTTTGGACCTTTTGATCTTACCTTTGGATTTTTGGACTTGGATTCTTTCCTCATTTTAGACACACACACTGGAGAAAGGGAACAGGCGGCCCCGCCTCCTCGCTAACATGGAAATACGTCTTATCTTGGATTCTCAATTTCGCGCGCTATACCCTAGACCCTTAAATGCCTAGCAATCGTTTTCTATGAAGAGATTCATACCCTAAATAAATATTTGCGATAAAATTGTCGGCATTTTAATATATACTTCATTTGGAAAGCACGTCAGTGAATTGTCGTAAAATAATTATTTTTTTATAATTTTGATGAATTATAGCTATGAACATTTTTTAGGCAACCCTGTTGGTGGGTTTTTAGAAGAAATACCCAAATAGAAACCGAAGTTTGCAGAAGACCAACGCACACAGGACAGTACCTGCATTATACCTCAAACCATCCAATATCAATGAAGAAAGGAATGGACTAGTATTACGAGGTTAAGAACAATGATATAATTATTATAACCGCTCAGTGCATACAAAAATAAACGTACTGCCGCATTTCGTTACTTTGTACATCATTTTGTTTCTTAGTAATTCCATTCTAAAGCTTAAAGAAAGGAATTCAAATTCAGCCAATCAGTGCCAACCGCGCGAATCATCAGCAGTGCATTGTTGCCAAGAACAGATCCGACTCGCAGACGGGAACAGAAGACAAGATAGATGAGCCAGCCCGCGTACAGCTCCGGCATTTCGCGCACCATCAGAATGCGGCAACACAGCACAGATATCGGTCTTTTGATTGGCTGTTCGCCTTTAGGGCAGTGACGTCACTGCCCTAAGGAGAATTCAGATATTTTCCTTATTTTCACGGCTTTCCTGTGCCCAAAAAAATCGGAGAAAAAAGTGAGATGCTTTTTATGACGTATTCTATCATATGCAACAAAAAAAAAATTCATGATACTAGTCCATTATTCGAACCTTGGTCGATCGAGCCACGAACATTTGTAATACACAACAGTATCCGATTTAAATTTAGTTTTAGACATTTTCCTTGAAATGCAGACCTCCAAGCAAAAACTTCAATAAAACAAAATTTAATTTTTGGCTTTTGGAATTTTTTGTATTAGTCCTTAAATAAATATACTATTACGTCATTATCGACTATAAGAAAGTGATCTTGTATCAAACACTTCGTAGATAGTTAGTGACAGAATCATCAAATCTTGAATAGTGAATTCAAAAGACGTTACAAAAAAATTTATTTATCTTAAAAAGTCACCAAATGAATTCACTGCTAACTTTGCGATAAAAACATGCCGACTAGTTATCCACTGGTACTATAAACTTGTTGTAAAGTAAAAAGTTTCAACATAACAAAGCATTCGGCAAAATCTTGGCATCGGATTTCTAATTTTTATTATTAATACTTGAACAGTCTGCCGAATACGTCATGATTAGTCATAAAATCAAAATTGTATAATTCTGAAAGAGAAATTAAAAATATATTCATCTCAAAAAATCGCTAGGTAATCAACCAAACATGCATGCTATGTTATAAGACTAAGATATTGAAGTAATAATGAAGTAATAAAATGTGTTACGCAAAATGCCAGTGTGAAAAAATCACTAGAATATGACACTTTAATAAAAGTTTTCACTAAATCACTAAATTACAGAAAAATCACTAGATCTAGGGAAATTTCACTAGACTTGACAACACTGAATCAATCGAAACTTTGTACTCAAGAATTATTGTATAAAGAAGTATGCAGACAGCTATTTCATGCTTATTAGCGATCATCAGTGCACCATAGGTCGACTGACGGGGATAGAGAGAATCAGAATTTTCATGTCTATCAGTCATGTAAAATGAAAGTCTAGAACAGACCTTTTGAAACGTCTACCTTGTTTACAAACAGCTATAGGATAGCTTCTAAAAATTGCATAGTCAGAATTATGTCCAATGGTGACGGTTCAAACCGATACGCCACTGGATCCAATGTTATCGATTCCTTTTTCGATTTGATTTATCGATAATTCATGATTCGTCAAGGTGCTACCTTTGGCGCCGGCCTTTTTAATATGTATTTCGATTATGAGAAGAATAAAGAATACGAATAACGTCGGACGTATTCACTACTGATGCGAGGTCCATGACTCTTGAATTTTGATCAAAGATATTAGTGTGTATGGTGCTACTGGAATTTTACCATTTAATTTTGCTAACAATGCCTCTTTCATTTTTTAGTGTTTGTTGCAATAGAGTGCTCTCATGAGAACCACCGGTCTGTATATTATGTATACAGGGTGAGTCAAGCTCAACGCCTCAGACTTTTCTGACCAAACCATACAACTATTCAAAAAACTAAGTCTACGAGCGTATGTAGATCGAGTTGGACTACATTTTAAAAATAATGATTTTTATACAGGGTGTCTAATAAAACCGTGACATATCAAAGTTATGTTTTTTTTAATGGAACATCCTGTATATTATTGCATATTTAGATTCCCGGGTGAATTTTAGTGTGACTTTATGTACCACACATGGGACATTAAGCGAACCGTTTAGGTGCAAATCACAACTTTTGGCAAAAGTAGATAGGTATCAGAAAAAAATCGCATATCGCAGCGATCATAAATCTTAGAGGGCTGTGACTTTGTCGTGTTACTAAGCATGGAATGCGTCAACTTGGGTTGGGCGATCAAGTTTGAATTACATTTGTACTTGGAGATATCGGTAGATCAATTAAGGAAACGTCAATCGGTGGTAACTTGATTTTTTCAAATGGGAATGCTTAATTTTCTTTATAAGAATCAAATGTGCAATTTGATAGGCTTTCTAATGATATCAGGTTGTGAACATCAATCTTTGGTAGTTTTCATCTTTCATTTCAAGTTCGAGATTTCAATCAAATCGGTGTTTTTCAATTTCCCTACGTATAAACAAACTAGCGGGCCATGAAATATATGTTCCATTCAAAAAAACATAACTTTGATATGTAACGCTTTTATTAAAACATATTAGTTTTAAAATGTAGTCCAATACGACCTACATACACTCGCAAAGTTGATTTTTCAAAAACTGGTATCATTTGGTCACAAGAGTCCGAGGCGTTGAGCTTGACTCATCCTGTATATTGAAAACTTACCATCCCGGATTTCTCAAAAACCGCTGATTAAAAGAAAAAACGGCGAGACACGTCAAAAGATTTGTCAAGGAGGACAACTTTTTAAACAAAAACAAACAAAAGGGCAGGTCGGTCACCCTTCTTCGATGTTCCAGGCCCTGGAGGTCCTTTGTGAGGTTAGGTGCATCGATTAAACTAATTACTCTTTTCTGGCTAGTGTTCAGAAGCTTTAGAGAGTATTTCGGAGCGCATCCCCACACATGGGAACAATACTCCAACGACGCGACGGTCGGATCTGGGCAACGACGATCAAATATATTTTGATCGTCGTTGGATCTGTGCCCTGTAGAGCGGCAGTAGTTACTCTGGTGTATACAGCTTCCTACACAAGAATGAAACTCCAAGCTTTTGGGATGCCGTTTCAGCAATACTGAAGACGTGGTCATGCCAGGACAAGTTATTGTAGATGTTGACCCTCAAAAGCTTGACGGAAGGTGACTTCCTGCACCCTTCAACTACAACAAACAGAGATCGGTCGTTCAAAAATCTATTCAGCCACTGGCGTAGGCCAGGTGATAGTCCATAAGCAGCTAGCTTGACCAGAAGTCCCTCATGCCACACTCTGTGCCACACTCTTCGATATGTCAAGTGCAACAACACGGGATTCACCACGGTTTTCAATTGCTCTGTTTCACAACTGAGAGACGTAGGCCAGGAGGTTACCCGTAGACCTATGCTTACGGAAGCCACACTGGCGATCATTTATGATGTTATTGTTATTTCAGGAGCTGTGTGTTAATTATAGTGTCAGAAGTAGTTTACTGATTGAAATATCATGCGGCTGATTATAAACCAAAGTATTTTTTTCAAGCGAAGTACAAGTAGCTGTAGTTGAAGTATAATTTGCTTATAACAACGACGTCCTACTGATAGACTACGCTTTGTATACCAAATGTTTTTAAGCGTTTCTGGCGATGCGACGGAAGGGGGGAACGTCAGCTGTATTTATGATCGTACACCTAGTCAGTGGCGTAGACATTTAATTTTTACAATGGCAGAAGTTTACAAATAAACATTCAAACATTATGAAATAATAGATGTGTTAAGTAATTGTCAGACTGTTGTTCATTTGGAGCAGATAAAAAACCTAGAATTTAGAATCATTGAATATATACACACATACACATAATAAAATAATAAAATTTTATTTATCCGTTTCTCCTTTCCCTTTCACACCACATGCTTGTGTGCTCAAATAAGAATACTGCTGCATAAGCTTCTCTCATTCAAAGTGGTATTCTTGAAAAATAAGATATGAATAAAACTTTTTTCATTGATACTAGTTTATTGATCATTAAATATGTTGATTCTAAAGTCTGCAAATAAAATGTATGTATAAAATTGTATATTCAGCCAATATAGTGCAATTACCACGTGTTATTATAATAAGTATTCGGAATTGTTAGCATTGCATTGGCAAAAAAGTGCCTAAATGGATACGCGAATTTTGTCACAGTGAAATAAAAACATTATCTGGCAATGATTTGTATCAATAATGATAGGCAAAATTGTCTTTTAACTAGGTAGTTACTCTGACAGGGTCTGTAGAAAATGATCATTTTTTTGAAAAGAAAAAACGCGCTAGGATTTTATATATGTTTTTATTATTTACAACAGTATAATCTGAGATTAGTAACATTCTTACGTAAATTAAGTAGGTACACAGAAAATCACTGATTTTTAATTAGAGCATTGGACCTGAGTCTACAGCAAATTTATAATAACCAACCTAAAACTAGTCAGCCCCAACCCTGTGTATGCGCCTGAGTAGACACGTGGTCGACACTTGGAATAGACAGTCCCGACGTTGCCAGTTGTGCATTAGGGCATGCAGCAATGTTTGTAAAATACAAAAATGGGGTTAATTCTTGACAGAATTGCAATAAAACACGTGTTTTACAAAAGAGTATTTTCAGAGTACTTTTTCTGTTACAGATAAGTAAGCCATAATCATAATTTTTTACAGCATATTGACGTTTTTCTGAATATTAATTCCAAATGATTGTCAAGTTGACATCGCTGCGGTGTACCATTGAAAATATTTCCAATGTTTGGAATGCCGACGAACAATTTGCCTTGGATGCGTGGTCTATCAGTAGGACGTCGTTGGCTTATAATAACTTTTCATCAAATTTAATGCTACCTTTCTTTGTATGCAGCAAATGTATTCCAATTTGCTAAACAAACCGCTTATTAGCAAAGTCTTTTAGATTTGGAGACAGGTGCATCTCCTACTACTAAATAAATGCATAAATACTTATCTATGATACGGCAAGAACGTATTAAAGGCATGTATGCAAAATTCGTGTCTATCTATTCACCTCAACCCTTTGCTAGATAACAATGATCGTCGTTCCATATTATCCCGCCAATTCCTATTATCGTGAAATCCTTAAATAACCTGTCATTATGGCGCAGGTATAACATTTCCAGCTTAGAAATCCACTGAGCCATCAGACCGATGTTTATAATATGGATAAACGGTCTTGCTTTTAAATTATAAAATTGTGTCTGTAATAAAATTTAAATCGTCAATAAGGGAGTCTTAAGGTTGCGGTCGTTTGGACTGAATCTTACCATCTGCAGAAGACTCAAATCCACAAGGTGGTTGGTTATCAATCCAAATGGTACAAGGAAGTTTTTTCATTATTCATTATTTTCAGTTACTGTATTAAATAGAGTGAAATTTTATTGTACACACTGGAGTGTGAGTTTTGAAAAATTTATCTGTTTGTAGGTAGTATTACCGGTTCAAAAGTGGTTTGGTGTTTGGTAATACTGGTCGACAATATCTTTGTAACGCAAAGCAGATCTTTATTTTTAAAATGGAAATACCCTTCTAATAATAGGAAAAACACTCCTAAAGCTCTAACAAGTCCCACTTTTCAATAGCTAGTCCATTTTATGAGAGGACCGTTAAAATTGATGCAATTTATAACAGAAAAATCACCTGAACCACAGAGTTAACATCTCTAGAGGGAATGTAAACAACAAAATGCACAGATCGCTGACCAGCGAACATGTAATGGAAATTCACCTGAACCACAGAGTTAACATCTCTAGAGGGAATGGAAACAACAGAATGCACAGATCGCTGACCAGCCAACCTGTAATGGAAATTTTGACAGCTTGAGGGCATTACCAGTGGCTTACGACTTTATATTAAAATTGGATGTTCATTAATAGATTCAATTATTACTGTGATGTTACAAACTGGTACAATTATTATTAGTATTTAGCTGTACTTAGAGAATTACTCTTATTATAATTTGATTGTAACAGTTGATAATTTATTATTACCATGAAGTGCTTCCCCATATTTTACGCTACTGGAAACTAAAACAAAACCTATACTAACCTATGATAAGTGGTGTTCACCGATTCGTCGCTATTGCAGCAAACTATGCACCTTTTATTTCGCCCCATCATGCAATTATGACAATATTCATTCATTTATTTGTACTATGCATTACAAATAGTGCCACCTCGAAGGCTACGCCTTGTTTGAGGTATTGGCATTCACAAATTATTGAAATTGTACACTGTAATTTAGCTAACCTAACTTTGCTGCTCCTTCTCTTTGGACTGCTATGGTCGTATGCATTTTAACGATTTTCACTTCTTGATTTCCAATTTATCCATTCTGATCAGCAGCATACATTCTTCTTCAATTTCATTGATAATAACATCATTAGAAATTTAAAATTTGGATGTGACATCCGAGTGACATTGATTGATATATTGTTCATAAATAATTTAATTCACACCACAAATAGTCACAAAGTCACTCAAATATACATACACTAAAACAACAAAAATCTCAACATACGCAATAACCACAACTACAATGACAGCCACATGACAGCTTTAGGGGACGCCGATTGTAGGTTGCCAGATTTACGACATATTAGAAGTTATTGCGACATTCCGCTATGAAATTTACCATTTTTGAGATTTCGTTAAATGAATACAAATTATCTTCATGTAAATCAGTTACATTGCAAGTATATTGAAATGTATAGTTGAATACCCAGTTAAATACTTTGAGGAACATGTGTTCAAACTGCGGAAACTGCCAGATTTTGAAGAAACTGAAAGGTCTTTAAGCGGACGAAGAAGAGTGGCAATAGCGCTATAGATGTTGGCTGGCCAATATCCAAATTAGGCTCCCTCTAGAGATGTTAACTCTGTGACCTGAACGCTATTGTTGAAAATATTAGGCAAAATTAATATTAAAAATCAGTCTTTTGTCGAGTTTCCAAGTGAATGGTTCCGTAGATAAGAAAGCATTTTATGGACGAAAATGTTGAGTCAGACGCGCCGCAGTTGCAAAATCTCTCCTCACAAATTTTGTTACGTTTGTGGAGAATTAATAATGAAAGGATAAGCCAGGCCAATCTTGTGAAAATGTAAAAAAGCTTACTTCCAATATTTTGGTGTTTTAATTGGAGACCAAGGCAAGCAGTGGGCTCCCCATGTGTGCTGTGGTAGCGTGTGATTGGTACAATGGATAAATGGAAAGTGGAGAAACATGCCTTTTGTAATCCCAACAGTACAGCGGCATCCATTGCTATTTTTGCCCGACAAAGACTGATGGTTATTCCAAAAAGGGAAAGCAAATTTACAGTCTGCAATACGACCTGTTCGTCATAATGCAGATTGACCAATACCGATCGCACCCTTATATATGCAAAATGTTGTTATGGAAGATATTGAAGACAAAGAATCATCAAGCAGCTCCCAAGAACAGTGCACAGACTCTAGTTTTACTCCAGGTCCCAGTTCCGGTGAGCCACATTTCACTGTTCAAAGTGAATTAAATGATTCAGTATTGTTTTGAGGTAATCAAAGCAACAGTCAGAACTTTTTGGTTCCTGACTTAAGGAATGGAACTTATTAGCCAAAGAAATGAAAATTACGCATTTTAGAAAAGGATATGCTACATTTTCTGCATTCTACAGTATGCAAAATTCGTTGTGTGCGTGTACTGATATTGATGATGATGAAAAGATGTCTTATTGCACAATGGAAACCTAAAATCCTCTATACTAGTTGCCCATTCAGTGATAATGAAAGAATCTTATGAAAGTATGCGCACTCTTTTGGATGAAATAAATTACAGGAAGTATACGTGGCAGTTATGTTGGTACTCAAAAGTCATAGACGTTTGGTGCAGTCGTGCAGTAAATCAGCATTGTGTAACAAAAATTTGGCCAGAAAGAAGATTTTAACCGGGCTCTCAAAATGTTAAGTTGTACTTGTAGACTCCAAAAATGTACTTCTATACCCTGTTACCCGATACTTTAAACTGTCAGCCGTGTCAACAGCGAACAGCTGTTTGGCTAGTGATAACTAAAAATACCCCAGATTTAGTCATGACATATGAAGCTTTGAAGGAATGCAGGGCTGTATTGAGTGGAAGCATTACTAATAACAAGTAATTGACACTTGATGACGTTTTCATCTATGCTCTGAGGTCTATCCTTATTTTACATTTTCTCGGAAAATCCGGCGTGTCTTTCAGTATATCAGTATGGCTGGACTGAATGATGATGAGTACACTTTAAATGAGGTAAGAATGAAGATAAAATCATTTTTAGCTTGAGCTTCAGTTAAACTACCTTATTATATTAATCTTACTCCATGTACTTACTTTATATTTTTCTTCAATTGTACCTTGTACGTTTGAACCAATAAATATCCCACTAGTGATGTAAGCTATCCATTGAATCGTCCTTATTGCTAAATATAGAAGTATTGTGATAGTCTCTAACAATATACAAATCAATAAAATAATCTATTTCTAACCATTTTTGCTGCGAATTTCTGGATATTGAAGCAATTTCTTGTTTACAACAATAGTCATTACTTTTTGGCAAATATTCAATAAGAATATTACTAATACGGTCCTCATCGCAGGATTGCCAATAAACACCACTAGTAAAAAAATGGAGTCAAGTTGATTGACTCAGTACTTCCCACACATAACGATGATACCATTTTATTATTTCCCATTGCATGAAGGCCAAGAAGCTATAGTCTGAAATCTCCTTGCAACTAAATCATCGCCCACCCGCCCGCAAAAAAAAACATCCAACACAACAACCCTCGTAAATAGTTTCTTACGTCTCCCTCTTCAGGAAATATGCATTAAAAATCAATTGAACAATTTTCACGTTATGCAATCTAGAACGATCTAAAACAATACTTGTATGTATACATCACAAATACTCTTGGTCCCGTGGGTTCTATAATAAGCATGCAACGTTCGGATGGACCTAAAAAGTGTATCACGCCGCTAGGTTTTTCATTCGCATATCAATGAACAGCCCATTACGAATACAACAAAATTTCCAGTTTTACAACCCCCCAACCACCCTAAATTCACCCCCACCCAAAAAAGTATAAAGTGATCAGGACCCCTAAAACGTCTAAAAACGAAGTTTGAGCTGTTTTCATATTTTTAGTTTTTTTAATATTGTTGCGCCGCCACTGAGACGATTTCTAAAAATCATACGCGTTTTCCATCCTTGCCAAAGTAGTAATACTGTGACGAAATTTCATTAACATCAATTCAGTGGTTTCCACATTATAAAATACAGAACGATCTAAAGCAATACTCGTATGTATACATCACAAATACTAAGTCCCGTGGTTTCTATAATAAGCATGCAGAGTTCGGATGGAGCTAAAAAGTGTATCATGCCGCTAGGTTTTCTATTCGCATGTCAATGGGACACCCCATTACGAATACAACAAATTTTCCAGTTTTACAACCCCCCACCCCCCAACCACCCTAAATTCACCCCCACCCAAAAAACAGTATAAAATGATCAGGAACCCCTAAAACGTCTAAAAACGAAGTTTGAGCTGTTTTCATATTTTTAGTTTTTTTAATATTGCTGCGCCGCCACTGAGACGATTTCTAAAAATCATACGCGTTTTCCATCCTTGTCAAAGTAGTAATACTGTACCGAAATTTCATTAACACCAATTCAGTAGTTTCTACATTATAAAATACAGAACGATCTAAAGCAATACTCGTATGTCATACATCGGAAAAAATTCTAAGTTCTTTGTTTTCTGTAATAGGCATAAGGCAATGTTCAGATAGACCTAAAAATGTTATTTATGTCGCTAGGTCTTCCTTCATAGGTCAGTGGGCAGTCTATTATGAATACAACAAATTTTTCAATTTTACAACCCCCCAACCCCCAACCACCCCAATTTTCACCCCCACCCAAAAAAAGGTATAAAATGATCAGGAACCCCTAAAACGTCTAAAAACGAAGTTTGAGCTGTTTTCATATTTTTAGTTTTTTTTAATATTGCTGCGCCGCCACTGAGACGATTTCCAAAAATCAGACGCGTTTTCCATCCTCGCCAAACTAGTAATACCGTGCCGAAATTTCATTAAAATCAATTCAGTTATTTCAACATTATAAAATACAGAACGATCTAAAGCAATACTCGTATGTATACACCGGAAAATTCTCTCAAGTCCCTTGGTTCCTGTAATACAAAAGGCAATGTTCGGATGGACCTAAAAAAGTGTATTATACCGCTAGGTCTTTCTCTCTCAGGTCAGTAGACAGCCCATTATAAGTACAACAATTTTTTTAGATTTACAACCCCCCACCCCCCCCAACCACTCCAATTTCACCCCCACCCAAAAAAAAAGTAGAAAATGATCAGGAACCCCTAACACCTAAAAACGAAGTTTGAGGCATATTTGAAATTTTTCGTTTTTTGCTAATTACTCCTGTTTCGGATTGAATGGACTGTATGCGATAAAAGGAAATTATAAAGTGATGTGGTGTTGAGCCAGCACTTACCACTTATGAAGATCTGACAGCTCCTGGAGTGCACTCAAAAGGGGGTGGTGATCACTTTCACCGTTGCGTAGTCTTTTCGGTTGCGGTTTGCGGTTTGCGGCAAAAAGGAGGTATTTTTCTGCGGTTTGAACACTACCGTGTGATGGCGAGCTCTCTTATCACGATAATGACCTCTATTCGACTGTCCCCTAACTATATCTTCTTCTGGCAGAGCCAGAGGCGTAGCATCGTGAAGACTCAACACATATTATAGTAATTTTGAAATGAAAAGGATATTCTGATAGATTACCTGATTGTATAAAACAAATAAAAGCGAAAGGAATAAAAATAAATGAACGAATCGTGAACATGCTCCCCCGCGGAAGGAGCGAAAGTGAAGCTCCTTATCTTAAGCTAACTTAAAAAATAACTATACCTAATGTAATGAAAAAGTAATTAAGTTTAGTCTAGCGTCGGTAAAGGACAAAGCTTTACCAATGGGCGTTTGTATGTACCTCCCTTAGTAAATATGGTAGCGACTCGTGCTACATTATTCTGATCGGGATGCAGTTCTAATATACGAGCGATGCTCCACTGAAGCGGTGGCAGGTTGTCATCTTTTACAAGTACAATTTGTCCGATCACAGGAGCTGGTGATGTGGGCTTTAACCACTTCATACGTTGCTGTAGCGTGTGCAGGTATTCGCGGTGCCATCTAGACCAAAAATGTTGATTCATTCGTTGTAGTAATTGCCAGCGATCTAAACGATTTAGATTAATAGTAGAAAGGTCATCATCTGGAAGAGCGGATACCGGCTCTAAGTTTAAAAAATGTGCGGGTGTTAATACTGATAGATCATTGGGATCGTCGCTAAGCGGACACAATGGTCTTGAATTTAAAAGGGATTCAATTTGTACCAAAACTGTATATAGTTGTTCGAACGTCAATACTTGCATACCGATCACTCGTGATAAGTGCGTTTTGACGGACTTCACACCAGCTTCGGCTAGTCCGGAAAAATGAGGAGCGGAAGGCGGATTAAAGTGCCATTCTATATGTTCAGCATTCACGGCATGTTTAATTAATTGCCTTATTATTCTATGAGCTGCTATAAAGTTAGATCCACAGTCTGAGTATATTTTGCTACAACGACCTCTTCGTGCTAAGAATCGTCTGAATGCGCATAAGAAAGCTTGTGTAGACAAATCCGTAGTTAGTTCTATGTGCATAGCTTTAGTAGCGAGGCATACAAATACGCATATATATGATTTTGTTGCTTTTGCACCTCGAGCTTGGTTCAGTGAAGTTTTGAAAGGACCTGCAAAATCACAAGCAACTACGGAAAAAGCTTTAATCTGCGACACGCGTAGTTTAGGCAAATCGCCCATGGGTGGCTGATAAGGGATCGGTTTTAAGCGGTAGCAATTGAGACATTTCGAAATAACCGCTCGTATAGTTCTTTTGGGAGATAAAATCCAAAAATGTTGATTTAAAAGGCATTGCAATGCCTGCGGTCCTACGTGCAGGTAAGTTTTATGAAAGTAGTCAATTATTAAAAACGTTAAGCGTGACTTTCTGGGTAGCAAGGCGGGGTGTTTTTGATTGTACGTTAAATCAGAGTTACGTAGGCGACCACCGACTCTTAAAGTACCTCTATCGTCAAGAAAGACGGCGAGTTTGCGAAATACTTTGGGTATATGCTGTTTAAGTTTTATGGCGCTGATGATATCGCAAAAATGCGCATGTTGCACATGTCTAACTAAAACCATAGTAGATTGTTCGAGCTCAATAGAGGTGAGAGTATGTTGCTCATTTTGAACTCGACTGCCTCTACCGCCAGCATTTCGGAGAGATGAAATAAAGCGACGGACGTAGGTGACAATTCTTTGAATCTTACCGAATGTAGATATATTATTAATTAGCGAATCCATGAAGTTCTCATTATGATTGAAGCTCATGTAAGTACATTTGCGTACCTCGGATAAAACGTCAGGGTGGTTGTCATTAAAGACGAACTTAGACTTTGGCCAGTCTATTTCCGGTCTTGAAAGCCATGGTGGCCCAAAAAACCATTTACTATTGTTAATGAGCTCGGAAGGTAATTGTCCGCGTGATGCACAATCACTTGGATTTTCCTGCGAACTTATGTGATGCCATGAACTGGGCGCAACTCTATTTTGTATACGTACGACGCGATTGCTAATAAATGTTTTCCACTTATGCGGTAGGGACTTAACCCATGTAAGTGTGATTGTGGAATCTGACCATGCAAAAATTTGAGAAAAATGAACTTGATTTTCGTACGTCTTCATTACAAAAGCAATTAATTCTGCAAGTAAAACTGCAGCGGATAGTTCCATGCGGGGAAGAGATATTGGCCTTAGTGGGGCAACTCTTGATTTGGCGGTAACTAGATATACGCGGTAGTCCTGATTTATTTTTAGTCTGAAATAAACAACTGCTGCATACCCTAATAGAGAGGCATCGCAAAAACCGTGCAGTTGACAAATCGAATCATTAACAGGTATTACTCGAGAAATCTTTATGTCTGATAATAGCGGCAGCTCATCTTTAAAGCGGAACCAGCGTTCTTGTAAGTCTGAAGGTGGGTGATCGTCCCAATCGAGACCACTTGTCCATAATCGTTGCATGAAGCTTTTGACAAAAAATATGGTAGGTGTTAAAAAACCTAAAGGATCATAAATCCTAGCGATTTCTGATAAAATATTGCGTTTTGTGCAATCCCTGTCTGAAGGGTTTACTTTGAATGCAAATTTATCGTCTTGCGATTGCCAATGCAAACCTAAAATTTTGATAGTATCATTCTTTAAATCTAGGTTCAATTCACTGTTACTAATATGTGTGGTAGGTAAATCAGCTAGAAATTCTTTGTTGTTGCTGGACCATTTTCTTAATTCGAAACCCCCAAGTTGTAATAATTGTATTAGCTGATCACGTAATCGTTTAGCTTCATTCAAAGTGTCACAACCGGAAATGACGTCATCCACGTATATATCCTTTTTTAGAATTTCAGCGGCCTGCGGTAAATTGGAGCCTTCGTCATGCGATAGCTGTAAAATTGTTCTGTTTGCAATATAGGGTGAGCAAGACAGACCGAAAATTAAACGGGTAAACTTATATTCCTGTAGCGGCGTGGATGTCGAAAATCTCCATAAAATACGCAAGTAATCTTGATGCTCTGGGGCAATTTTGATTTGTAAGAACATGGCCTTTATGTCGCATGTAAACGCAATTTTGTGATTGCGAAATCTCATTAAAATCGCCGCAATATCGTTTTGTAGTTTAGGACCCACTAAGAGGGTGTCATTCAGCGAAACATTATCGACTTTGGCAGATGCATTATAAACTATTCTAAATTTATCCTCCTTTAATATAGGATGATGAGGTAAATGAAAACAGTGAACATCATTGGAACTGATAGGAACAAGAACTCCTGCGTCCAAGTATTCCTTTAGCGTATTGGAATATTTCAAATAAACATCTTTGTTACAAAGTAAGCGTTTTTCCAACGCATAAAATCGGCGAGCAGAATTTAGGAATGATTTTTTGTCGTCAAAATTTGGATCATGATTATCTCTGAAAGGTAGCTTAACTTCATATCGACCTGTTTTATCTCTTTTATGAAAATTGGTAAAAATAGATTCGCAAAGTGCGTCATCTGGTGACAGAACAGCGCAAGTAGGAATTTGCTCAATCTCCCAAAAAATTTTTAAGGTTTTTTCCAGTGCAATTATATCATTATTATCGACAGTGTTGCAAAAGAGTGACGTTACAACGTGATTAGATCGCGAACTTTCCTGATATTTTCCCATTAAAATCCATCCAAAAATGGTATTAATTGCAATGGGTTCGTTTACATTGCCAGTCAGTTTTCCAGGCAATAATATTTGAGGAAACAGCTCTGCTCCAATCAACATATCAATTGGTCCTGGTTGATAGAAATTCGCATCAGCTAATGAAATGTGGGATATATGAGACCATTGTTTGTAAGACAGTATAGGAGCGGTAGGAGTTTTTGGGCAAATTTTGGGCAAAATAAATGCGTCAAAAGATATAAGAGGCGTTTGACCTCGCAGCGGTTTAATAGTACATGAAACTCCCCCATACGTTGTGACTTCATGCATATTATTCAAACCTTCAATGGTTAAAGACGTATCAAATCGCGGTAATCCCAAACGTTTGGCGCAGTTTAAGGATATATAATTACTTTGTGATCCAGAATCAATTAAAATTCGTATAGTTTCATATTTATTTTGGGAGTTAAGAATATTTATTATTGCGGTAGAAAGCAAAACATTGCAGGTAGTAGACCCTGGTTCGCAAAAACTATTCAACGACGTAGAAGTATTGGGAATTACATTGGTTATTCGTTGCTCTGTCGTTTGCAGATTTTCTTGACCTTCATTTTTGGTAGAATCCGTAGCAGAGGCGTCGCTTGATATATTCTGATAAGGGTTTGATGAAGATGGGTACACAGCCCGACCTGCATTCAAACTTCCATTTTCGCGGTTTATGTGTAACAGTGTATGATGCCATTTGCCACAGGATCGGCAATTTGAGTTAGATTTGCAATTTCTATATACGTGTTGACTGCTCAAACAATTGGTGCAAAGATTTTTAGTTTTAACAAAATGGAGGCGGTCTTGTACAGACTTTTTGTTAAATTCTGGACATTTATACAGACGATGATCTGCTGCGTTGCATAAGGAACAAGCAATAGTTCGTGCGTTTTGTGTAAGATAAGAGGCAGAACGCTTTTTAACTGAGTTTGATGAAATTAACTTATCTCTGTGATCAGACTCACAAGCTGTCGATAACTGTACTGTCTCTAACGCGTTGCATTTATTTGTGACAAAATTAAGCAACTGTTCAAAGCTAGGTATAGAGGAGCGAGTAGCATTTAATTGAGATTCGAATGCAGTCAAAATAGATTCGTCTAGGTGCTTAGAAAATAAGTAGAAGAGCAGAAAGTCCCAATCTTCCACTGAGAAACCCATATTTTTCAAAGCGGCTATGTTTTCCTGAAAAATATCCAAAAGTGATCGTAAGACTTTTAAACTAACGCTAGCCTTCGTTATAACAGGAGCGTTATCCAGTGCTTGAAGGTGAGCGAAAGCTATTAAGCGTGGTCTATCATATCGCTCTACTAAGGAGTCAAATGCGCTTAGATAATTTTCCGCGCTCATGGACGTACACTTAACTAGTTGCAATGGAGGACCTTCTAAGTATGATAACAAATAACTAAATTTATCAATGTCTGTTAAACAACTATTTTCGTGGATTAGTGATTTATACATATCAATGAATGTTTTGAAAAATTTTAAATCTCCTGTGAATTTAGGTATTTCTATCACAGGAAGCTTCACATTTGGTCTAGATGTATTAGCAGCACCTGCATTCTGTGGCGCAACATGATTGTGATTGGACTTCTCGAATAAAGTATAATGAATTGCTTGAATGTTAGATACGTCAAAATCAAATTCTTTTGACACTCGTCTTTCTGCGTCGAAATCAGCATCATCCTGTGATGCCAGATGGGTAAGAATCACATCATGATGGGTTTCAAATTCTGACTGAATATTTGCTAATTGTCTAAAATGCATCTTAAACTGTATGTGTTTTGTGACATCAGATTCAGCCTGATTTGCAAACTCTGCGAGATCACTAATGCGATCGATGCATTTTTGACGTAATACTTTGGCTTGCTTTAACTGTTTATTAGCCATCGTGATAATGTAGTAGCGAAAATATATTAGCGAAGCGATGTATTTCAAAGGAGGTACACACAAATTGCGCACGCTACTGTATGTGTAGAATAGAGAAATTCCTGAAATTCCTTAAATGAGAATTTCTGATATTTATTGTATTATGCGGGGTAATTATTAAAGTTATGCGATTTTGAGGTACTCAGAAACCTATCAGATATATGTTTTTTCAATTTGGCTGAGAAGGACCAAAATGTTTCGGATTGAATGGACTGTATGCGATAAAAGGAAATTATAAAGTGATGTGGTGTTGAGCCAGCACTTACCACTTATGAAGATCTGACAGCTCCTGGAGTGCACTCAAAAGGGGGTGGTGATCACTTTCACCGTTGCGTAGTCTTTTCGGTTGCGGTTTGCGGTTTGCGGCAAAAAGGAGGTATTTTTCTGCGGTTTGAACACTACCGTGTGATGGCGAGCTCTCTTATCACGATAATGACCTCTATTCGACTGTCCCCTAACTATATCTTCTTCTGGCAGAGCCAGAGGCGTAGCATCGTGAAGACTCAACACATATTATAGTAATTTTGAAATGAAAAGGATATTCTGATAGATTACCTGATTGTATAAAACAAATAAAAGCGAAAGGAATAAAAATAAATGAACGAATCGTGAACAACTCCGCCGCCTATGCACCGATTTTCAAAACTGTAGCAACATTACCTACTACGACCCTACACCATATCACTACCTAAATTTCATCAAAATCTATGCAGCGGTTACTGAGATTACGAGGCTAGAAAAACGCGCACAGACAGACAGACAGACAGACAGACAGACAGACAGACAGACCGACAGACAGACAGACCGACAGACAGACAGACCGACGGAAATGAGTGACATGGATTTTCGTTATGTAGCCATCATAAAACGCCCAAAAAGCGTGTTATCTCAAAATCGAAAATTTTCGCGATCACAATACTCCCCTCACCTATCGGTGTGGGAAGTAAAATTAAATTTGAGATACACTTCTTCGTCAGCTGATACCTATCAAATAGACGTCAAGTCAGTTTATAGTATCAGGTAACAGAGTATACCTCCTCTTCATAATAAACTTGGACTGATGAAAAACTTCGTAAAAGCTATGAATAATGATGGTGATGGTTTCAAATACTTAAGACATGTCTTTCCCCTGTTAAGCGACGCCAAATTGAAAGAAGGCATTTTTATTGGACAACAAATCAGAAAATAGGCAGTTTTCGTTACTTCAGGGTGATGTTCCGTTTAACGCTATTTGACAACTTTGACATTTGCATTTCGTTTTACGTATATCGTAACCGCTAAACGCCGATATTGTACGGACGATAGCCAAAGCGATTAACGAAGCGACATGTATGCGCAGCACGAATAAAAATTAGCTCATAACCTGTTTTGATTTTACAGTGACACTGGTTTTGACTTTTGAGTAGATCTGCAACAATTATTATCCGTCGTTTTACAAAAATGCTTCCAAATTCGTCAAGCTCAAAGAGTGTGTTACAAATAATAAAAAGAGTCAGGGTTCGTTTTACCGAGGAAGACGACCAAATTTTATTAACAGAAATACTGGCAAATAATCTTTATGCGGATCCTTTGAAAAGTTAAAACTTAAATACTTCCAACAAGATCGCATCTTCAAAATCTGAGTCATCACTGGAGCCCAATAAAATCAACTCGTCCATCATTTTAGGGCAAACTACAGCGAACACTATTGAATTATGATTTTCTTTCAAACAACAACCTGTACAATATTCATCAGCTATTTTACAATGGTGTCTTGCTCCGAAAACTATTTATTTATCTGTCAAATAGCAGTTCTGACAACGTATTTGTTAACGGAAGCGGTAAATTTAATTAAGAACAACGAAAACTACCTAATAGCTGGACGACGTTAATTTTACAGAGACGCTTACCAGACAGGAACACATAGTGCGAAACTCATTCGTTAGTGTAGTGAGAGGATTTTTGGGCAATAAGATGGATGCAAACTACTAAAAGTTAATAGATGAACTTTTAGATGCCCACAAATCGCTTGGTTTCCGAATGTTAAAAATTCATTTCCTCCATTCACATCTGTCATTCTTTCCTGAAAATTTTGGAGCTATCAGTGACGAGCAAGGTGAAAGATTCCATCAAGATATAAGGGAAATGGAAATGCGCTATCAAGAACGATGGGATCCAGCCATGATGGGTGATTACTGCTGGTTTTTGAAGAAAGAAGGTATGGTCACTCATAAAAGGAAGAAATATAATTTAATCAGCCTTTTAAGTTAATATGTTTGATTTTTTTATTTTATTTACATGTAAGGTATATATTTAGTGAGTGTAAAATAAATAAAGTCGATATTATGATGTATAATACGGTTAAAAAATTCTTAAATATTTTTTTTAAATACACGTTAGATATTATAAGAAGAAAACCTTACGTGTTACAACTTTTTCTGTCATTGCCGTATTTGGATAGGTTCGTTCTATCACAATATGCTATTCACCTAATCAATCGGGAGTAGATAAAGACATAATACACGACATAGACGAATCTGGGCACCGTAACCTTAATGCAGGTCTGTCGATCGGACCATAAAATGCTATAGTAAAATTAAATCCTTCGAGGATGGATGGATGGAAGAAAAAAAAAACGTTTCAAAATGACGAATCGTAGATGGCTTATCGGGGCACAGCTTGGCACAGATGTGATGGTGGGACCATGGTCGATTTTTATAACAAAACGGCCCGAATAGAGCTAAACGCCTAATTATATATAATTTTCGGTGTAGGATGCTATCTTCAGAAGAAATCGATTTGGTTTTCGAGGATCCTTGTTTCTCGTTATGCATGTAATCTTGAAATGCATTTTTTCCGATTATGGCGACTGCCAAATTTAAATTGATTGGGTGCTGCCGGTTAACGAAACCTTAACTGAAATGAGATGATCAACGATGGTCCGTGGGTATTATAACCCAACATGTGACTTTTTTTAAATTAAAATGGTTTAGGAATATCGTCTTGATCCCAAGGACGGAGGAACTCGGACACCCGGAAGTATGAGGAGACATTGTACCAGCTTGAATCCTCTGATGTCGTGTTCAACGGACGCAATTGAGTCCACCCGACATGCCACCATGGACCAACTGGTTAAAACCCGTTCCCTCTTTTCATACAACTGAGCCCTCCTACCACTCACAGAACTTTCTTCCAACGACCAAAAAACGAGAGTATAGGGCTGGTCCGAGCTCGTTGATCTTGTGGTTTTAATTACTCTCTTACGCTCTCTTTGGCGCTCAGGATTTTCTTCAACGTCTTTCAATATTTTATGGGAGATCATCATTCACACCATGATATCTGCATTCAGATCTTCCGGTAGGCTTGCACAGGCTTTTGGTCTGTATGTGAGCCACCACGTCGTGAGTATTGCTAAAACGCTATCGCAGAAGCTTGGAGTTGTGTTCTGCTGTGGAAAGATGTATACACCATGTGTGGGGATGCGCTCCTAAGCACTTTTTGAAGCCTCTGGACACTATTCAGGAAAGAGCAATCAGACTAATTCATACTCCTAACCCCACAAAATAGCTCCACAGCCTGGAACATCGAAGAAGGGAGGTTGACCTGTATCTGTCTTACAGATCAGATTCTATCACGAAAGATGCTCGAGTGATCTTTCCCAGATAATGACACCGAAGGCTGTCCAAACGAGGAATACTAGAATGGCTGTGCGAGCTCATTCTTACCAGGTCGAGGTCCCTACTCCCCGAACCAGTCTCCTCCAACATTCTTTCTTTTGGAGAACTTCGGCGCTGTGGAATGAGCTGCCTGGATTTGTTTCCCGACGACTACAGCCTGAAGTGTTTCAAATCTAACGTGCACAGACACTTATCCCCTCGCAACGTTTCTACAGTGACATACGCTTTCAGCCTTTGCGTATGTCCTGCCACGTTTAGCAGGTCTACTGTGCAACCTCCTTTGTTTGAGACAATGGGTGATATGAATAATACCAGAGTTTAAACTCCGAGTATGTTCTCATGAGCATGAGCATAAGGTATAAGTTTGTACTCCATTCCATATGAATAAAAATATTTCGATTTCATGAGTTTCTGCTCCTGGTATATAAGAGTAGATACTCGCTATTTCAAACTTGACAGAGCCTGTCAGAAGTGTCAGATAACAGACGTTCGTGTTCGGCACATTTCTTAAATCTCTGATAATATTATCGAAACTGTCAGTCCGCGAATATATGTTGATACAATGAGTGAAAGCAGTGAGGAAGAAAGTAATAAAAGTTGCGAATCCCAAATGGGATTTGTGCATACTATGTTACGTGTTTTCCCATACTTTTGTCCAAGTCACAAGACCAGCTGTTGTAAGCATGCTCTGCCGGAGTATTAGGGTTTCTAAACGGCACCATTACCCACTGCGCAATGCTGTATCCCTCATCTCCTAAAAGTGAAGCATTTGATCTCTGAAACTCTTTCTTTGCAATGTTAAAAATTTCTGTGTTGCTCCATATCCGTGAATCATGGACAGATCCTGGCCATGATGCGTCTACGCTTGCAAACCACTCGTCTGCATTGCAAGTGGCCTGAACATTGATGCTATGATATCTCTCGCGATTAATATATTCATCACCATGAAGAGGTGATTATTTAATTTTAATGTGGGTGCAATCGATCACACCCACGGCACATGGAAAAGTGTACTTTTCTTGCCATTTTCTTTTGGCTTCTCTAACATCCGCCGGAGTGCTAGGGAATTTTATCCATCGTCCACATTTTTCTGTCATCTGGTCAGCAACTTTTGTCACTACTTTAGAAACAGAAGTTTGGTGAACACCAATATCTTCTGCTACTCCTGTTTGAAATCCCGGATCACCTACGTATCTCAAAAATATTTTATCAGTATTACATATAGCACCACCTCTTGTTTCTTCATATTCTACGCCCAAAAAATTAGTTGATATAGCCACTCGACATTTTCTTTACTAAAGGCTTTAAAGTCACGATCACACGAGCTTTTCCTAGGTTTATAATATTTTTTTGAACGCAAATTAAACACGAACTCAGCCATAACTCTGCCGCGGTCAAACTGGAGTCTGGTGACTATCAGACTCCAAAATTCTGGAGTATATTCTCATTCTAAAGAGCATAAACACATTTTTATTCATATCAAAAATGAGAATATACTCACAAGAAATTGTACATAAGAGTATCTACTCAAGTGGAGTATTTGCTTCTGGTTTTTATTCATACCACGTGGAGTATTTACTCCAAATTTTTGAGTATAAACTTAATGCTCATTTTTATTCATAAGACCCTATGTCTGCTGCAATATCTCTGTGGTCCACTGTCTGCAGTCTTTCAGCTTGTCACCACTTGCAAGGATTTACCAGATACTGTGCGGTAGGCGCTGCCTACCCTCAGCAGTGACTTCCTTTGCAGCCTGTCCGGTTCCTACTGATTTTTTTCTCCTTTTTTTTTGAGTATATGATGTGCGGTGTCCAGACGCTGCATTTTCTCAAATTTGTATTTGATCGGCAGTATAAGATTCTCAAAACTTCTGAAAGTCAGACCTAGAGAGGTGTCAATAACACGTATCAAAATAAATTAATGCTACGGACTATGCTCAAGAAGTCTACGCATAAAAGTCAAGTGGCCTGTGGACAAACATACCAGCATAACAACAGAAAGATGAACCTGTCTTATTAATGCGAAAATCCATTCTGGTGGAACACTGTCTCTTCATGGCCAGGTTGAGGGGTATCACGCTGAGCTGCATGACGGCTTTTCTCTCTGGATTGTAGGGTTTCCAATCAAGGATCCCGCAATCCGGAAATCCCGGACATTTTTTGGTCCCGAAAATCCCGGGATTAATAAAACTACGAGATTTTTTACGGTCAGCCTCCCGCAAAGGCTGAAAGCCTATGGCGCTGTAGAAGCGCTGCGAGAGGATAAGTGGCGGTGTACTTTAGATTTGAAACACTGCAAGTTGTAGTCATCGGGAAACAAATTCCCCGGCAGCTCATTCCCACAGCGTCAAAGTTCTCCAAAAGAAGGAATGATGGAGGAGACTGGTTCTGTGATTAGGGATCTCGACCTAGTAAGGTTGAGCTCGCAGAACCTTTCTAGTGTTCCTAGTTCGGATGGCCTTTGGTGTTATTATCTGGGAGAGCTCACTCGAACATCTTCCGTGATAGAATCTGTAAAACAGGGATAGGTCAGCCACCTTCCGTCGACATTTCTGGCTGTGGACGTCGTTTGTGAGGTTAGGTATATTGATTAATCTAATTGCTTTCTTCTGGATACTGTCCAGAAGCTTTAGACATCACGTAATCTCGATTTTTTTAATGATATAATTCCAGTCTGCTCTATTCCTCTTTTTATTCGGATCTAATACGTTAAAAGTCCTAGAGTCTAATAAAAAAGCAATGATTTATTTGAACAAGCAACTACGGATGCTATAACTGAATTTATGAAAAAATATGTGAACATTTTAAGACAACTATAATCTTGGATTTGGATTCACACTCTAATGCCTTTGCGTGAAACACAAAAAAGTTGACACATACCTTAAGCTTGAAGAGGGCGTGGATTCGCTACTAGTAAAAGCAAGCCCGTTTGGCAAAAATTTGAAAGCTCAAAAGGTTGCTGAACATAATTATCATAAAAAGAAATGGCGATACCAACTACGAGTGTGGAAGTCGAAAGAGCGTTTTCTTTGACGGTTTTTTTTGCGGACAAACTTAGATCGCTCTCAAGAGACTCGACTCGACTTTATACTCTGGTTTTTCTAAGGTCTTATTTCATTTTAACTAAGCAAATCGCAAACGTTAAACATTGCACATTTAAATAAAAGTTTCTTTCTATTATTGCTTTTAGTTCCTGATCCTTATTTATAAGCAAAGTTGATTTGGATGGATATTCACTTTTCAGAAGTAACAATATGTTTCTTTCATATTTTTTCGTGTTAATCGCGGGATCTTGGAATTCCGGGATCAAGATTTTTATCCCAGGATCTCAAAACGGGAAACCGATCCTGAAAACTGGAAACTCTACTAGATTGGGAGGGCTGAGTACTCAGCTTTGAGGGATCCTTAGGGAAATGTAAATCCTGTGATATTGGCAGATCAGTACTTCAGTAAGAGCACAAGATGATAGGTTGGAATAAAACATGGTTTGATAAGGATTGGAACTGTTTGTGGACAAGGTAAATTTTTCGAAATGTCTACTTCGGACTTAACTCCGACTCCGTGGACAATGAGCCTTAAATTACTATCACCTATCGCGTACGCAAAGTTTCTTTCAAGCAAGTTGGCCCATCTACCTTCAATGTATGTATACCTTGCTACTTTCGTACAAAAGTTCGCACATGCTAAACCTAAAATCGTTCGCCTTGTGACGGGCCAGCCTGGACGACTACGATCGTTCTTTAGACACATCAATCATAGTTTTTTCTTAATTTATTTCAGAGCTCAGTCAGCGGACTCCAGTACTGGATCTAGGAAATTTTATATAAATATAACTCTAAACATTTCTTAAGCATGTTTTTGAGAATAATTTGGAAATTTTCTAGATTATGCTTTGTGTAGTTGTTGAGTCCGAAAGGATTGGATGAGCGACTTCTTTTCAGAGCACGATTGTTCATTAAAACTGAGCGCTAGCTTGGGCACTTCTTGTTTGATGAAGCGTTAACTTATCATATTCTTGAGCCTCCAAGCCATCTCCTGAACTGAAAGCGAAGCCGCCAGCCTTCTATGTTTCAACTCGACCACAGATTTTTAGTAAAACAATCTTGGGATACGGTCACTTATTATATTTCCAAAATATAAAATTTTACGACGTTTCGACGCTTCTATTAGATTATTCCTATTCTATTTTCAATGCCTTATACACCTGGACTCTCCGAAAACATTAATAAAATGTTCAATAAGTTTAACGTAAATGTTGCCCATACCGCCACGACAACAACCCGTGTAGTATTTTCAAGCCTGAAACCTGCATTAGAAAAGGACATGCATAGCAACTTGGTTTATGAAATACCTTGTAAAGATTGCCCCAACTTATACATAGGACAAACTAAGCAATATTTAAATAAACGCATATATAAACATAAATATGATATTAAAAATAAGAACCTGAATTCTACCGCCCTCAGTAAACATGCTATAGAAAATAAACATAACATCGATTTTAACAACGTTAGAACTTCATGCAAAGAGAAAGATTGGTATAAAAGAAACATCTTAAAGATGATACATATAAAAAGAAGTTCTAACAGCATGAATTTCAGGACAGATACAAGCAATCTTTCATGCATATATGCAAATCTAATAAATGGAACATATCCTATACTTTCTTCCATCTTATCAATATTTACCTTCCTCGATGTTTAATTGTTTTCTTATGTTCTGTACTTGTATATATTTTTTAACCTATATTTTATCAGCTTGGTATTTTTGTTCCACCACGCCACTCTCTCACTGAAAACCAAATTGCCAACACCACCCGGCATAATACATAATGATTGTTGTGGTATAAAGTAAGTTTTCTGTTACATTTAAGTTATTTGTTTTAAATTGTAATTTTGTTTTTTAAAAAAATTAATTGTGAATGTTGGTCATTTTGTATCTGTTTGACATTTCTGATATTTTATTTTAGTTTTAATACCTGAAGATGACGCCTAATAGAAGCGTCGAAACGTCGTGAAATCTTATATTTTGGAAATATAATAAGTGACCGTATCCCAAGATTGTTTTACTAAATATTTGTTACCGACGGTCAGGATTCAAAAAGTAAAAAAGTCGGCCACAGAGGGAATACAGTTTATAGGTGTAAATGTTAGCAAATACTTAAATGTAGTTGTTAAAAAAAACAGTTGATTTTTTTATCATAAATTACATAGAACTGGAGCCTGAGAGACTTTTAGAGCAAGAATTTAAATTTAGAATGAAAACTATACTTGCTTCAAACTAAGAGAGTTACCATTTGCTGAATAAATGGTATTATTACTTACTTATTAAGAGCATAATGAGAAAAAGTAAATCGGAGTACAGATCCCTAATTGTATGCAGTAAAAAAATGCCAAAGGCTATAGGTTACTGAGCAGATAATTTTTCCATTCAATTATTTTAAGATCAGGACTTTATATCTCAAAAATGCTTTTTATCATATAGATAAGGCCCAAAATCAACTACTCTTCTGTTGTAGCTCCCGACTCCCAGTATGAATTTTAAAAGATGCCGTTAGGTTTAAGAAACTCCCTATCATAAAAATAGCACAACCTTGTTCAATTTGAAAATATGTGGGTCCTAGTATAATAATAACCAATAACGAAGTTAGGACACGACGCTGAATAGATAAATGGAAGGAGAGGGACTTTTAGGTGCCAAGAGTCACCAGTAAGCGGGCCTATCTGCATCTCTACTTCTAGTTCCCAACCCCAGCCCTCATCGTAAAGGTGAGTATGGCCTTGGGCCCTGCTCATCTTATGTCTTCAGGTTCAAGCATCCTTGAATCTAGTATAGTCTGTCTGAGGTACTCAAGAGCGTCACAGCGATGTATAACGTGTGCCAAAAACACCTTCTCCTGTCTGATGTCGGTTTACTTGCCATCTCTATCCCACAAGTGACATCTTAAGGGGCCTGGATACACACATTTATACATACGTATTTGCCATGTAAAACACGGACTCACAATTTCTCGCATAACTCACTCTATTTTCAAACTACATATATACTATTTCAGAAGGCGATAGTTAAGACCTTAACTATTTTCGATTTTCTCAAAAAAGTTTTTTAATGTGCAAGAAAACTCGCAATGCTAAATCATACATTCTATAGATGCCTGTAATTTAACAACCAAACACGATATCAAAAAAAAGGCTAAATAGTTGCACAAGCGCAAGATTTCTTCTTCAATTTGCTCTTTGAGTCATTACTGTAAGTTTAAAGGTAACGTCAGGAGCTTGGAAATACGAAATTCATTTTTATGGTGACCTTTGAACCTTACCTTTGGACCTTTTGACCTTACCTTTAGATTTTTGGACTTATCTCCCCTCACCTTAGACACATACACTGGAGAAAGGGAACAGGCTGCCACGCCTCCTCGCTAACACGGGAATACGTCTTTTCTTGGATTTTCAATTTCGCGCGCTATACCCTAGACCCTTAAGGTGTTATGGCCAGATAGCAGGCCCACAAGTAATCTCAGACGATTTGTGTCCAGTGAGAGACATAACCACTCTAGCTTGACCAGAGGTCCTAAAAACAGTTCACTAGCTTAACAGAGATGTCCGGAGATCCCTCTCGATCTCATAAGATGTTGATTTTGCAACCAAACTTCTGTTTAAAAAATATATTAAAAAGATCAGGAACATTTACATTTATTTTTAGTCTTGTAAATATCCATCCATATATGGAAATACAGACCAGCTACACAAATAAGAAACTTATTTTTAACATTTTACTTATTAAACTTATTCTCTGGATTTTCACGTACCACATTCAACCAGATTTTTTTAGTATATAATAATATACACAACACAATTTATTGCTGGTCTATTTAGGGTCTAAGAGTATAAATTTAGACAGTCTACGGAATCAAAAAAGAAAGCTTCATTTTTTTGTGCCGAAATGTCTTTCAGGACCTTTCTACATTACAGATGTAAACTTACAAGCACTAGCTGCCTGGCTGTCAGAGCATATAGTGATCCATCTCCTAGGGTCCTCAGTTTAATAATAATAATAATAGTTCTATATTACCCAACAGATAACCAATTACAGAGTAAAGTTCAAAATAAAGTACAAATTAAATACAATTAGAATTAGATTAGAATTTAAATGCATTCAAAATAGTTGAGAGGTGATCAACATTTAAACCACAATTATTAGAAATTGTGTTGAAGTTTGAGCACATCACATTTATCGGAGAATTCAATAACATATTGGTACGTGAGAATTTACAGTAGAAGTTTGGCGCAAGTTATGTCTAGGTATTGAGAAATTAATTTTACCTAGAAGATTCGGAGTACCGATTAAATTATGACTAAGCTTATACAAAAAAGACAAACCTTCTCTAGATTTTCTAAGATGCAAAGAGTCAACGTTGAAACGTTTCTGCAAAAGTGCTTGATCAGTTCCCCTTGGGGGATATACTCCATCAACCCTGAATGCCAAAAATTTCCTTTACTTGAGTGCATCTAGTGAGTTCAGTGTCATGAATTTTGTAGTTGTAAACAGTTGGTGAAGTTTTACGGGTATATGTTAAAATTTTGCACTTTGAAATGTTTAATTGGAGAGAGTTGGCCTTGCACCACAAATCAATCCTGTCAAGGTCCTGCTGCAAACAAATACAACCTTCCAAACTAGAAATTTTTTGATAAATTTTAAGGTCGCCAGCGAAAAGTAACCTACTGCAAAATGATGACTTTGTTAAATTATTAATAAAAAGCAAGAAGAGTAAGGGACCTAGGTTAGAGCCTTGAGGGACGCCAGATGGAACTAAATACATTTCCGAGGAATGACCATTGTACGAAACAAACTGGTATCTGTTATGGAGGTATGATCGCATCAGACTAATCAGAGAATCACTTAGACCGAAACATTCCAAACTGTTTATTAAAATATTGTGATCTAGTCGATCGAAGGCTTTAGTTTCGTGAGTACGAGAGGCACAAGCTAAAGTCGCGCATATTTCCCTGAGTCCTGTCCTGTAGTTTTTTAATGTGCAAGAAAACTCGCAATGCTAAATCATACATTCTATAGATGCCTGTAATTTAACAACCAAACACGATATAAAAAAAAGGCTAAATAGTTGCACAAGCGCAAGATTTCTTCTTCAATTTGCTCTTTGAGTCATTGCTGTAAGTTTAAAGGTAACGTCAGGAGCTTGGAAATACGAAATTCATTTTTATGGTGACCTTTGGACCTTACCTTTAGACCTTTTGACCTTACCTTTAGATTTTTGGACTTATCTCCCCTCACCTTAGACACATACACTGGAGAAAGGGAACAGGCGGCCACGCCTCCTCGCTAACACGGGAATACGTCTTTTCTTGGATTCTCAATTTCGCGCGCTATACCCTAGACCCTTAAGGTGTTATGGCCAGATAGCAGGCCCACAAGTAATCTCAGACGATTTCTGTCCAGTGAGAGACAGAACCACTCTACCTTGGCCAGAGGTCCTAAAAACAGTTCACTAGCTTGACAGAGATGTCCAGAGATCCCTCTCGATCTTATAAGATGCTGATTTTACAACCAAACATCTGTTTAAAAAATATATTAAAAAGATCAGGAACATTTACATTTATTTTTAGTCTTGTAAATATCCATATCCATATATGGAAATACAGACCAGCTACACAAATAAGAAATTTATTTTTAAGATTTTACTTATTAAACTTATTCGATAGATTTTCACGCACCACATTCAACCAGATTTTTTCAGTATATAATAATATACACAATATTGCTGGTCTATTTAGGGTCTAAGAGTATAAATTTAGACTGTTTACGGAATCAAAAAAGAAAGCTTCATTTTTTGTGCCGAAATGTCGTTCAGGACCTTTCTACATTACAGAACGAGACTTGATGTAAACCTACAAGCACTAGCTGCCTGTCTGTCAAGGCATATAGTGATCCATCTCCTAGGGCCCTCAGCTTAATAATATTAATAATAGTTCTATAACAGATAACCAATTACAGGGTAAAGTTCAAAATAAAGTACAAATTAAATACAATTAGAATTAGTTTAGAATTTAAATGCATTCAAAATGGTGATGGAGGTGATCAACATTTAAATCACAATTATTAGAAATTGTGTTGAAGTTTG
This sequence comes from Callosobruchus maculatus, assembly GCA_951848785.1. Classification (NCBI taxonomy): domain Eukaryota; kingdom Metazoa; phylum Arthropoda; class Insecta; order Coleoptera; family Chrysomelidae; genus Callosobruchus; species Callosobruchus maculatus. The sequence continues at coordinate 1,408,682 of CATOUR010000198.1, forward strand.
AGCACATCACATTTATCGGAGAATTCAATAACATATTGGTACGTGAGAATTTACAGTAGAAGTTTGGCGCAAGTTATGTCTAGGTATTGAGAAATTAATTTTACCTAGAAGATTCGGAGTATCGATTAAATTATGACTTAGCTTATACAAAAAAGACAAACCTGCTCTAGATTTTCTAAGCTGCAAAGAGTCAACGTTGAAACGTTTTTGCAAAAGTGCCTGATCAGTCCCCCTTCGCGGATACACTCCATCAACCCTGAATGTCAAAAATTTTAAAAATCAACGTTGAACATTTTCTAAGGAACATGACATGACACACGTGAAATGGATCCCAAGCAATAGAAGCATATTCAAGTTTCGAACGTACTAACGAAAAATACAACAACTTCAGGGCGGTTTCATTAGAGAACATTCTACAATTCCTGATTATAAATCCTAGCAGTTTAGTAGCTTTAGAAGTGATAGCTGAGATATGAGATACAAAATCTAGTTTGCAGTCAAAGTTGACTCCTAGGTCCTTTACTTGAATAGATCTAGTGAGTTCAATGTCATGAATTTTGTAGTTGTAAACAATTGGTGAAGTTTTACGGGTATATGTTAAAATTTTGCACTTTGAAATGTTTAATTGGAGACAGTTGGCCTTGCACCACAAATCAATCCTGTCAAGGTCCTGCTGCAAACAAATACAATCTCCCAAACTAGAAATTTTTTGATAAATTTTAAGGTCGTCAGCGAAAAGTAACGTACTGCAAAATAATGACTTTGTTAAATTTTTAACAAAAAGCAAGAAGAGTAAGGGACCTAGGTTAGAGCCTTGAGGGACGCCAGATGGAACTAAATACATTTCCAAGGAATGACCATTGTACGAAACAAACTGGTATCTGTTATGGAGGTATGATCGCATCAGACTAATCAGAGAATCACTTAGACCGAAACACTCCAAACTGTTTATTAAAATATTGTGATCTAGTCGATCGAAGGCTTTAGTTTCGTGAATACGAGAGGCCCAATCTAAAATCGCATATCTTTCACTGAGTCCTGTCCTGTAGCACAGACGGCGCGCGGCCCAGAACTCGAACAAAACCAAAGAAACAACAAAAAATCACAATGAAACTCGACTTATTTTATTAAAACGTTTTCGAATTACGGCAAGTAGTAATCAAAGCTATAAAAACAAATTAAATTCCATAAAATGGGCCCAGTTATTTAAGGCAGGCCATTATGAGAGCACCTAACCTATCATTATGGAGAAGGACTGATGGCATCTCGCAGTATGTCCGTCGGTCCGTCCCAAGACGCGCATCATTTATACATGGAAACGGTCTTATTCTGATGCATATTTCGGGATATTTTTATTGCCCTTTATCGAAGGAAAAATACCAGGTAAATTATAACCCATTTGCCAATTTACTGACAATGTACTTTTCGATGTTACCGTACGATTTAACGTACTCTTCGACAGACTGGCGGACAGCCAATGTGTTTATTTGATTATACAGGGTGTTTGAAAAGTCGATATGCACATAGCACTGCATTGCAGAAAAAATCTGATCAATTTTATTGATGATGATATAAATCATCATATACTCGAAATGCTCAGAGACTCTGTAACGGTTCACCCGTTTTGAGAATTATTTTGATGTTATTTATTTATTATTATGTGTCTTTATTGTTTTTTTTCATCACAAAATTAAGTGTACAAATTTTAAAAGAAAGGGCGGTATTCCCCAGTTTTGCATGTAATTTTCGTAGGAGCATTTAAATATGCGTTATAAAACTAAACTCATCTATAAAAACTAACATTTTTGCAGTTTTCCTTTGGGATTAATATTTTCTCCTTAACCTTGACCACAAAGTGTTCACTCTTACTAAGCACATCCGCGTCGCTTACTGTGTCTTACATTCATTCAGTATTAAATGGTGAGCTTCCGAGAATTTATCTATCTAGGTAAGATCAGAATTGATTCTCATTAGATCATTTTTACTGGATGAATAGTAAATATGAGTATCATCAGCATATTGATATATCTTACAAAATTCAGGATGTTCATTCAAATCGGCTGTATACATACATACTCTATAACTTACATTTTTAGCAACTATTTCTTTATTAAAAAAAAACAATAATTTACTATCGATAATAATTATGAGTACCTGCAATACACCTTTGTTTTATAGTAAAAAGAGGTAAAAATAGCATTTTGTTACATTTCGAAGGTTACAGCTACTTGCCAAACGTATGTGCAATACTGGTTGCCTATCCAGAACCCCAGAACGCCTAAGCCTGCCATTTTATAGTTAAAATTAAGTATAACCCTATTTGATGTACAATGTACCTGTGAATACTTCTATAAGAAGATCTATAACAAACATGCATCCAGTAAATGAAAGATTGATTCTTCATAAAAGTATGTTTTTTCATATAATCCAACTGACTGACGGACGTGGAATTTTTAATTATTAAATAAGATAGGTACTTGCTGTGATTCATATATAGGTACCTACTACTTTTATCACAAATTATCCCCGTTTGCAATTAGTAATTATACAATAATTATAATGTAAACATGGAAAATGTGGCATTAATTTGCAAATCAATCGCTTTGTTCTGATATCCTGCGATGATTTTGATCTATGAATTTCTAAAATATTTTTGACAAAAGTGTCATCCAGCTTTGACGTGTTGTTTTCAATATTGATAAAATACTATTGGATGATACCTATTAACATAGCCCTCAATACCCAATAGAAAGCTTTTGCTAAATAACATCCAATAGAAAAGCTTTGTTAAATTCTTTGTTAAATATGCATGTTGATAACATCGGCCCGTAATGTTTTCATAGCTGTTCGATTATACTACTTTTTATTTCTCTCTTTCCCATCTCTATTAATTCCTTTCAGCTGGAATTGACATTATATTATATAATTTGCGCATTCAGAATACAGTTCTTGTTTTTGGGCATGTCTGATAAGTGGGGAGTGTGCTATTTCCCTCTATGACTCCTACTTGCTGAACTCTCTCCTTTTCATATTTAGTACTCGAGTTGTAGACAGCTATGTCTCTGTAAAATAATTTCCGTATGTGTGCAATTATGTCATGATAATAATTAAGGAAACCACCCTTCTTCTTGGGTTGCCACTACCAAAACTTCTTCTTGGAACTACTATCTTCTTTGAAAGGGCAATACTTCTTCTTGGGCTGCCACCACTACTCCTACTCGGTGAGGATACAGTGCTTCTTGAAGGGCACAACCACTTCTTCGCGATGTGAAAATCACCTTTTGGCGACACTTCTTCTCGATGTGAAGACAACTTCTAGGGTTACTACTACAAATTCTTGGATGAGACTTTATGTGTGACCACCTTCGATTCATTGCAAGAGTATCAGTCATGGCTGAAGGCACCATTCATCCACCACTCCATGGACGCCAACGATTACACCGAAGATAAGTTCTTGTTATAAAAAAATATATGTACTGCATTCATATACTTAAATAAATCTTTATCAAACCATCTGTGTTTTCATTTCTTGAAGGCTAACTAGACACACGCGTGACACACATGCCCTGTCTCATGCAATTCTCCTGAGCAGATGGTTGCTATGGGCAATGTGTTGGTTGATGGCTCAGTGACCTAAACCTTAATCCTCGTGGCCACTAGCCAATACAATTGCTAGAGTCACTTGCGTAGCGTGTGCACGACGTCATTAGAGAAATATTGCAGCAAAATTACTTGCACATAAAGGACTTCCGACCTGCTGAGAGCTTGTAGTGTACACGTATACTCTCAGAAAATTAGATTGCCACAAAATTGTCGAGCCTATTTCGAAACTCTTGCAGCAAGCAGTCTTGTAAATCAATATGGAGAGATTCAACTGGACGAGAGAAGAAACCTGTCTCTCAATTGGAAATTTTGAATTATATCCTGAATTATGGAATGTACATACTCCAGAATTTAAGGACAGATTTAAAAGGAAGAATGCATTACAAAAATTGACCGACTTATTGGATACTTCTATAGCGGAAATCAAGAGAAGCTACATAATTTGCAAGTTAACCAAGAATGAAGAAAAAAGAAAAGTGGACAAGGGATTAAAGTTCATGTATCCCTAGAGTAGTTATACGCTGAATCCACTTTCTCACCCAACATTTTCTCCTCCTTTTACTATTTTTCTCTTGTTTTCTTCCTTTTAAATTAAATATATCACAACAACCGCAGTAGCTACAGATTTTGCATATGCCATCTTATCTATAGTGTACACGGAATCAGAACAATCAAGCCCAAGTGAAATTGCGAGAGCAATTTCCTAGATTAAATTTGCGAACAATTAAAATATAGTGTAGACAAACAAGCAAGTACTTGCTGCAAAAACTATCACAAGTTACTTGCAAGTGGACACGAGGCTTTAGTGAACTAGGCATTAGTGATCTGAGTCACCAATCAGTATTTATTGTTACAAATTATTGTAACTCTATAACCAACTAATATGTTAAAATAGATACCCTATAAATATCTTGTTTTGTATTAAAAGAATGTGTGAATAATTTCAAAATCTTATTACACTTTATAACTTTTAAAGTCCCTAATATTACTTGATAGGTATCGATCTCGATCGATCGAGTTCAAAGTTTTGTGTACCTCGGTTCTTTGATCGACAATTCAGGTAGCTGTGAGAATGAGATTTGACGGCGGATTCAACAGGCACGGGTGGCCATGACAAAACTTACTAAAATAAGGCGTGACCATAACATCACTAATGCTACCAAAATGTCGCTGGTTCAGTCTCTTGTGTTCTCCATATTTTTGTATAGCTCGGAAACTTGGACTACTAAAAAGGCAGATCGAGCTCACATAGATGCTTTTGAAATGTGGACGTGGAGGAGAATGCTGAGAATTCCTTATACCGCCCATCGAACTAATGTTTCCATACTGGATGAGCTCGGTAACCAAAGAGACTATCCTCCATTGTGTCGACGAGAATGCTTACATTCTTCGGACACAGTCACAGAAGCGATAATATGGAGAAACTTGTAGTTCAGGGTCACACCTCGAGTGGGCGGCGCCGTGGCCGTTCCCCTACACGCTGGGTGGATACGACGAAACAGTTGCTGGATATGAGTATCAAGAGCGCCACTGAAGTGACAGTAGATCGCGAACGATGGCGAGCTACAGTGCTAAAAACTATTGATAATATTCGTGTCGGCAATACTCCAGCTCCGACTTAATGCATTTTACGAGTTCACAACATTTAAGACATCGTGACTATGATGATGATGACCGATCTATATACTGAGACCTTATTGAATGTGCCTTGACTATTATGTTATTCTTACTATCTTTGTGGGCACCTTCTGAGCAGGGTGACACAGAACTGATTACCATTATGCTCAGTGTAACAATGATAAACAATGTTTTACATTGGACGGTGCATTGGACAAACTTCGTCAATAGCTATATAAGTTAACTGTACTTTCGCCCTTACAAAAGGCATCAGCTTTGTCTCCGAAATATGTTTCTAAAAATCTCCCTTTAAACGGTTCTGATGCCGGGGCATACGCTAAATCTCCAATATATACTCGAAAAGAGATTTGCATGCAAATCTGTCAAGCTAAGGCGGAATCGGTATGGGAAACTTCTATCTCTGATCGTCTGAATAATAATGCACGTTCTTATGACACCCAGTCGTATTTAGATCAGGAGATTTAGTTTAGAAAATGCACTACTTATTTTATCTACTCCCCGTTAAGCTTGTAGGGCTTGCTAGTAATAGTAGTCTTTATAGAAGCATACAATAGAGATATAACTCCAAATTGTGGAGTTTATTACATTACTGATCTTCTACTCAATAAAAAATAATTAGAGAAAGAGAAACTAAAAACAGATAATTCTTAATAATGATGTTATGTAATAATGATGATTGTTTATATAATTAGTTAAGAAATGACATTTTCAACTATAAATGGTCGGATATGACATGTAAGGAGTTCGACTGGAAATGGGTCTATTGAATAAAAACCAGTACTTGCTTATTATTCCTCTGATATGTCTTTACTTGATATTCATTGAATAAAACGTCAGTGACAGCTTGATGTAAATGAGCCTACTTATAGCGTTGAGTAAACTCTTTCATTTTCAAGTAATTACTGATGGTATAAAGATACACTTGAAATTTTCCAGTATTTACTCCTGCTTAGTTGAATAAAAAAAGAGTAGTCTTAAATCGATGAATATTAACTTTAAGTTTCTTGAGGTATCTCTAACGCGTACTTGTTACGAGAGAGTGGTTGTGCTAAATGAACTTCTTGGATTTAAATCATAGAGGACTTTGCCCTATTCATAATACTAAACAGTACAAGGACAGCAAAAGCATGAGTTGCAGTAAACCTAAGGTTTTATTGCGTTTTAAAAGTGAAACTGTAGACTATCTTGCGGGCCATTTTCTCAAGCAGATGAAACCAGAGGAGGCGCTTTTAGCTCTCGACAAAGAATGTAGACATTTCTACGATATCTTAGTGACACCGGATTTCACACAGGCGTTGCTGAAGACTTCGGCCTGCAACATACGACGGTGTCTAAAACTATAAATGATGTAGCTGATAGGATATTTGCAAAAGCCCATCAATGGATAAATTTCCAGTCTGAACTAGAAGGTATGGAAGAAGCAAGAAGCAAATGGTCAAACCGATTTCAAACACCTACAGTCATTGGTGCACTATTGCGGGAACCATTGATCTATTCAGAAGAACTGTATAGTTCTTCAGCAAATTTTAAAACATAAGCCTTTGATAACCAGTCCCGATAGCCAATTCTTCTTCACTTGACGACATATCTTCATTTCAGCTTCATTGACTATTTCACTACATACTGTATCAGGATGTTTGCAGACCTTCTCTGTACGTGAATAACCCACAACAATTTTAAAAGTAAAAGCTTATGAGTGTAAGTAAATACTCACATTATTACTTAAATTTCAGAATATTTTTTCAGTAATAACTTATAAGAAACATTTCACTTTTATTCAACAAAAGCTAAGTGATATCTTGTACGTAAAAGTGTTAGCTTATATTTAAAAGTTACCACTTTCGAGGTAAACCTTGTTTTTATTCAATAGACCCATTCTCTTAAATTCTGAGGGTAGCATATTATACAACTTGTATATACAATATGGAAAAGATCTTTCGAAAAAGCAAGTATTATGCTGGGGTGGATTCAACTCTGTATCCCTATGTTAAGATTGTGTAAATCAGACTTGAATTCTGCTTTATCATAAAGATGAGCGGGTGTTTTTTCAATGATTATCTTATGGAAAAGCCGAAGACAGTGACGTATGGGTCTCTGCGACCTACGGAACCAGTCAATTTCTGTGATTTTAAGAGAAATCGGGTACCCTCTCTTTACACCATACACCAACGTAGCACATGAGTTCTGTATAAGTTGAATTCTGCTAGAGTAAAACTTTGTTAAGCATGAATGGTATAAAACACATCACTATAGTTGAAGGCAGAGAAAACTATCAAGTGGATATCGAGGTACCTTTTTTGAGAATAGATTGATTTTAACTTGGGAAAGGATTTTCTACTTTATTTGATAAATGTTCCTGACACATCAAATCTCTATCAATTTTAACTCCTAAATTTATCGCACTATCCACTAAAGGTACAGGTACTGCATCTATATTCAATCTAATAGAGCCCATTGCATCATTTCTAGCTTCATTTCCTCCCTGAATTTGCGGATAAGCGATTTTTCGAAACTCTATTTGAAGCTTTTGAATCCTCGTTTATGCTGTTAACAGCTGATGATACATTTTCAGCATTGTAAGATGCATTGATTTACGTATCATCAGTGCACATCTTCAGACAGGTTAATAACTGTGATGTATATATAGAAGAGGTCCCAATACAGATCCTTGAGGAATGCTACATGTTACATTTCTAGACGATGAAGTTACGCCATTAATACTGACCATGCAACTACGATCTGACTGATAATTTTGGATCAGCTTAGATGATTCACTGCTGAAGCCTAGATTATAAAGCATTGAGGAATTTTCTAGTGACAACGCCTCTGGAAATTTTCAAACCAAGTAAAAATTATTAAAACTTGGGACTTTCCTCTTCGTAAGCAACTGCCTCTGAAATAACAAAGCACATGTACGGTGAATCAGCGGCAGATGAATTGAACAAAAAATGGTAAGAAAATACTAACTATCCGTTCGCTGAGAAGTTTTAAGTCCAATCCTGTCCATGAGTCTTATAGATACGGTTCGAAGTTCTCGCCGCGAGACTGAAAAGTGCAAGTGTTTTTTCTTCAATTTAGACCATTCGAGGTTGTCTAGGTCTTCCAACATAATGTCAGTACACTTTACACTAAAATCACGGCTCAACAAGCAATCAGCTGTCTTACTCAAGGTCTGGGGATGCTTTGCGCCGATCCTTTTGCGCATCGATATTTTGGGTTAGAGAGAGATAGATTTCAACAGCGGCGGTACGGCAGGGTCATGGCTATCTACATAGAATATGAGTAAAGAGATAAATAATATAGATCGCAGCGCAAATCTAGTACTTTATGGGAGGTAAACATTAAGAGCAACATAAAATTTATGTTATATTTAATGTTTACCTTCCTTTTACACCGCATAGGTTGAGTATTATTTCTTAATTCTGCTCAGTTGTACATTTGTTTCTACTCTGTCCCTGTCAGGGCGAATGAAACTATCACAGAATGGCGTCGTTGACGTCAGATATTTGCAACACGTCATCACAAAGGAACCGACCGTGAGTGAGACAGCTGATTGTTTGTTGAGCCGTGCTAAAATCATCTCCACCAGTTCAACATAGTTATATCGGTTTCACAATTTTTGTTGTTTTTAAAGGCCGATGTAGCACTTCAACAACTCAAGAGACGTCAAACGCGTGCTCAGTACTAAAGTGCGCTTTTTGTGTCTGTTTTGATCTAATCGCACAGGCACAGAATAAGAAATGAGTATTTCATTATCGACCAATGTCTTTATATCCCTAAACATTTCATTTACATGTTACTAGGAAAAATCGCTCCATTTGCGAGTACTATATGGGCCTATGACGAAAAGTCCCAACTTAGGAAACATTGTGTTTTATTTTTCTTGAAATTTGATGTTTGACCGTATTCCAGGATTTGTTATCGAATACTGGATAAAACATTAAATAAAATTTCAAAGCGATTGGACCGTTATAGAGCCTAAGATCAGTTACTGTTATGTTAAATACCTGAATGGTGACTATGAAACTCCACCAGTACGTTTCGTGCACTAAGTTCGTGACTCAACAGCGCCTATCAGATAGAGCATTTACGCTATTATTCGACTGGAATTAATAGCAGCCAATAGGGCACGTCGGCCGTCTAAAACTGTGTACCACGCACCCTATTTTCCTATAATAAATATTCTAAATATAGAATGACCAGCCTATTGACGGCAAATAGCTTTGCTATTACGCCGCCATTATGCCCATCTTTCGCCTTTCTGCGATCACAAATAACTTCGTATTTCTTTGATCAATATTGCGATTCCATAACAGTCTCAAAACGATCAATTGCCAAATGATTATACAAATACTAATATCTTAATAATACAAATCAAATACGAACACATGAAAATGAAGTCTGATGTTTTGAGTTTTAGCCTCGTTCAAAGAAAATGGAAAATCTCCGGTGCCCGGATCCTGAGGTTCACCCGCAAAAAATCTAAAATTTTGATTTGATCTTCTATGAGGTTAAAACCTCGCATCCTGGATAATTAGGATATCCTTATTACAAATCCGGGCGATGTTTTGAGTTTTAGTCTCGTTCAACGAAAATGGAAAATCTCCGATGCCCGGATCCTGAGGTTCACCCGCAACAAGTCTAAAATCTTTATTTGATATTCTATGAGGATAAAGTCTCGTATCCTTGATAACTAGAGTATCCTAATTACAAATTCAACCGACGTTTTGAGTGTTAGCCTCGTTCAAAGAAAATGGAAAATCTCCGATGCCCGGATCCTGAGGTTCACCCGCAAAAAATCTAAAATCTTTATTTCATATTCTATGAGGATGAAACCTCGTATTATTGACAACTAGAGTATCCTAATTACAAATCCAACCAATGTTTTGAGTTTTAGCCTCGTTCAACGAAAATGGAAAATCTACGATGCCCGGATCCTGAGGTTCAACCGCAAAAAATCTTAAAATCTTTTTTTGGTATTCTATGAGGATGAGACCTCGTATCCTTGACAACTAGAGTATCCTAATTACAAATCCAACCGGTGTTTGAAGTTTTAGCCTAGTTCAAAGAAAATGGAAAATCTCCGATGCCCGGATCCTGAGGTTCCCCGCAAAAAATCTAAAATCTTTATTTGATATTCTATGAGGATGAAACCTCGTATCCTTGATAACTAGAGTATTCTTATTGCAAATCCAACCGATGTTTTGAGTTTTAGCCGCGCTCAAAGAAAATGGAAAATATCCGATGCCCGAATCCTGAGGTTCACCCGCAAAAGATTTAAAATTCTGATTTGATCTTCTATGAGGTTGAAACCTCGCATCCTGGATAATTAGGATATCCATATTACAGATCCGGGCGATGTTTTGCGTTTTAGTCTCGTTCAGCGAAAATGGAAAATCTGCGATGCCCGGATCCTGAGGTTCACCCGCAAAAAATCTAAAATCTTTATTGCAAAATGAAAAAGAGTAATATTTCAGAAATAAGAATAGTAACTACACTGCTATTTCATAACTGTGATTTATATTCCACTGTTCTATATCTAATGCAGTTTCAAAGTTTCCCCTCCTTATGGAAGGATGGGGCAAAATGATATGGCCTGTTGGTCTTTGACCAGAAACATTGAAGTAGCAAAAAAATTACAGCGTTCCCAATATAGATCCCTGAGGCACACAGGAAGCTACTGGGGATACTTTTTGAATCATTAGTACACTGTGAGCTCTGTGATAGAAAGTAATATTGAAAAAAAGAGACAATTTGTACATCATTGCTAAAAACAACTCACGGTTTTTACCTTCGAAAATAAAAATGAACAGTGTCTTGAGAAATAATGTTTTGTGGACCATGATTCAACATAATGCAGTATGAGTGATATCAAAATAAGGTTAGATCCCATGTTTTCAATACCTGTTATCAGTATAGTTTAATTTTACTTCCCACAAAGATAGGTGATGGGAGTAACTGATAGGTGAGTGAAGTATTGTGATCGCGAAAATTTTCAATTTTGTGATAATATACTTTTTGGGTTTTATGATGCTTACATAACGAAAATCCACGTCACTCATTTTCTTCGGTCTGTCTGCCTGTTGGCGTTTTTCTAGACTCTTAATCTCAGTAAAACCTGATAGATTTTGATGAAATTTGGGTAGCGATATAGTGTGGGGTCGTGGTAGATAATGTCGTTATAATTTTGAAAATCGTTTCATGGGCGGAGGAGTAATTAGCAAAAAACCAAAAATTTCGAGTATTCCTCAATCTTCGTTTTTAGGCGTTTTAGGGGTTCCTGATCATTTTTTACTTTTTTTTTTGGCTGGGGGAGAAGTTGGGGTGGTTGGGGGGTGAGGGGTTGTAAAGTTGAAAAATCTGTCGTAACCATAATAGGCTGTCTAAGTGTCCATTGACCATACAGAAACCAAATTAATTTTCTGATGTATACATACGAATATTAATAATAATAATAATAACAATGTTTACTTATAAAATCTACAATACGTTTTCCATATATGCAATAAATTAAATAAACATCAAAAGCCGCAGAAGGTGGAACACCTTGAACGCAGCAAACAGGTAAATTCAGAATATTATGTAAGTTTACATTTACATTTTGAGGGATACTTAATCCGAATGCATTTTAGTATAAAACATAAGCTAAACTGTAATTTTGACGGATGATTATTTTTTATTTGGTTTAATAAATCATATTGCTTCTATATAAGCTCAATATATTTGTGTATTTGAAAACGGGGTAGTTCATGAATCCAATTTTTTATTTGTTTCTTTAGATCATTAGGTATTTTATTATGTGGAAACTACTGAATTGATGTTATTGAAATTTCGGTACAGTATTACTACTTTGGCGAGAATGGAAAACGCGTATGGATTTTAGAGATCGTCTCAGTGGCGACGCGGCAATATCAAAAAAACTGAAAATATGAAAACAGCTCAAACTTCGTTTTTATGCGTTTTAGGGGTTCCTGATCATTCTCTACTTTTTTGTGGGGTGTTTGAGGGGTATGCGGTTATAAAACTGAAATTTTTTTGCATTCACAACAGGCTGCCTGTTGACCTATGAAAGAGAGACCTAGCGGCACAATGAACTTTTTTAGGTACATCCGAACATTGCCTTGCCGATTATAGAAATTAAGGGAATTTTCTGATTTATATCTGATGTAAAAGTTCCTTACAGCAGTGGCGGATTTAGAGGGGGGGGGGGCGAGGGGGGCGTAAGCCCCCCTAGAGCCCTGCGGAAGCATATATTTGTATAAATATCAAAAATTAAGCTTCTTTTTTGATCTTCAGTCCACGGGGCAAGGGGGGCGTAGGCCCCCCTAGAGCCCTGCGGAAGCATATTATATTTGTATAAATAGCAAAAATTAAGCTTCTTTTTTGATCTTCAGTCCACGGCAGCACTGGTTCCCCCCCCCCCCAGACGGGTAATGGAAACACGGACATATTTATACAAATAAATAGCAAAAGATGGTTTGAGAGCTTTTCTTTGCTCTTCAGAAAATTATAGCCCCCCCGCCTCCCCCCCCCCCCGCCTCCCCCCCCCCCCGCTAGAATCCGCCACTACCTTGCAGTATATCAGCTCCTCAGACTAACAACTGAACATAGAGGTAGTAAACAACTGATTCTAATAGACCGACATCTTTCCTTACGTTGTCATATCGACCTCCAGATACGGCAATCATAATTGTTTACTATCGTCTCAATTGTATAGTATCCAGAAATATTCCATTCTACGTTAAAAAAAAGGTATTTTGATGGTTCAGAAATGATTACAGCAAAATCAATAGATATTTTGACCTCTAATGCGTTACTGCAAGTTTCTTCATCATTAACGCACATTCTGTCTTACATAAATTTTGAGGAGTTGGCAACACCTATGTAATTTTCCTGCGATTTGTTTACGGTAACCTCCGACTGTCAAACGTTTATTTTGTTTGTGCGTCTTTTATGCTTGGTCAGTAAAATCGAATTCGCTATTTGTTGGTAACTGTAGTGAAGCTTTACGGACTTGCTGTGCTATATTCGAGTGTAGTTTAACAGTTTTTCGAGATGGGACAGTGCAGAGCAGTGTTTGTAAGATGGGTTGAATCGGAAGAATTTTCAGGTTAGTTGGCAATGTTTGGGTCTGCAGTGTCAAAAGATGATGGCTTTGAGTACGCCATGCTGAAGTGGTTTGTTTACTACCTCTATGTTCAGTTGTTACTCTGAGATCAGCTCTAACCAGAAACAACAGCGATAACATATCTAATGTCTAAGAGAAGCTTGAAAGAAGATACCCACCCGCATTCTCTCAGGCGTCGTCCCGTTTTCCCATGAATGGATTTCAAACTCATTTTTTAAACATTAGACAGATCCGAATCTGTGTAGGTACCATTAGCTAGAAGAGAAACGTCCTGCCTGGGTTGGGGTTGCGACTAGTCGATGCCCTTTTTATTGCCAAACAGTGACTTGCACAAATTCACTTTAAATCGTTGTAATTCTCTAATACAATTGTCCTCCGCTGCCATGCTGCATTAATAAAAAACCGTTTCACACACACAATGGATATAAATGGAAAGTGGAGAGTCATCTTTGCCACTGTTTCGAATATTCTACTCGATGAGTTTTAAGGGAGAGGGTGGCGTACAATGGAAGCAGAAATGTATGAATGTTCAACATGCCAAGGATACGATACCTTTTTTATCACAGGCATTATCGTTGGTACTCAATGTTTATTCCAAATGTGTTAAAGTGAAATACGGTGTTCCACAAGGCAGCTTCTTGACCTCGTTACTATTTCTGATATACAAAAGATGATATCCAATATTTCCTCAAAGAATCTTTTAATGGTCTTTTTACAGATGACACATTAATTTCAGTGAGTGCTTCCAATAGATGTTGTTGAAATAGTAGACACAAAAACGAGAGACACCACAGTTATTGATAAAACTGATTAATCTGAATGTTGAAGAAATGGAGTCAAGTAGAGTGACTCAGTATTTCCCACAAGCTACGGTTACACCATTTTATTCTTTTCGCATCGCATGAAGCTATAGTCTGAGATCAGTCATCGCCCGCCCTCGCGTAAGAAATATGCAACAAAAATTATCGTAAATAGTTTCCTGCATTTCTCTCCATAGGAACTAGAACGACTCAGCTTTTATTCTATAATGTTCAACAGACACCCTTATCACATCACATTCTTCGATATTTAAAAAGTGTTCCAACCAACCCACCTGAGATCCTGTCCTACCTCAGATCATTTTAACCATTCCAAAAGAAAAAAAGTAAAAAATGATCAGAAACCCTTAGAATATCTAAAAACAATTTGAACGGCTTTTATGTTGTACTGTTTCTTTTTTAATTCGGTTTCACCGACACTAACAAAATTTTCAAAAACCATAGGCCATATTGATCTCTGCCACGGCCCATGCATAGTATATATATATATATAAAGGGTTGTCTACAGCTAGTGCCGTCTCCCTTCCGTCAGCCAGGTCTTCCATTTCTTGCGATCTTCCCAGTCTCCGTCTTCCAGCCCTTTCTTTGTCATGGCTTCGTCCACTTCATTCTTCCACGACCTTCTAGGTCTTCCTCTTCTTTTTGTTCCTCTGGGGCTCCATTCTGCAACCTTGTTTATCCATGTGTTTTCTGCTCTACGTACGTGCCCAACCATATTAGTCTTCTTTCTTCTATATATTGTAGAGCGTCTTTTCCCACCTTCATTCTCCTCCTGATCTCTTCGTTTGTTACTCTGTCTTTTCTGGTAAGGCCACAGCATCTTCTCCAGTACTCCATTTCGGTTGCAAGAATGCTCCTTTGGTTTTTCTTATTTATAACCCACATCTCTGCTGCATATGTCATGATACTTCTTATTATTGTTTGATAGATCATGTTTTTTGTTTTCCCGCTAATGTTCTTATTCCATATTACACTGTGGAGTTGCCTTATGCACGATCTTGTTTGTCCCAGTCTATTTTTGATTTCTTCCTCAGTTGTTGCATCTTTTGTTATGGTGAAGCCCAAGTATTTGAATTTCCTCGTTCCCTTTATTTCCACGTTATCTTCTATTTGCAAGTTTTTTACGTCCTCTTCCGATATTACTAGGTATTCTGTCTTCTTCATGTTTATCTCCAGACCCACCTTTGCGTATTCTTCTTTTAGCTTTCTAACCATATAACTGATATCTTCCTCGTCTTGAGCCAACACGACCTGATCGTCTGCAAAGCACAACGTGTAGAGATAATCGTCTCTTATCGGTATTCCCATACCCCTACATTTTGTTTTCCAAGATGTTAATGCATACTCTAAGAATATTTTAAATAGAGTTGGTGACGTTGGGCATCCCTGTAGTAGTCCTTTTGTTGTTGTAAAGTGGGCAACTACTTTGTTACCAGTTTTTATGTGTACTTCGTTCCCACTGTATATGTTCTTGACTGCTTGTACTAGGCTAGTGGGTATCCCAAGTTTAGTCATTGCTTTATACAGTTCTTTCCTTGGCACGGTGTCATATGCCTTCCTAAGATCAAGAAATGCCATATGCCATGCATAGTACGGTTTAAAAATTTTATTGCCATCAGTTTAGTGATAAGCTACCGACATTACATAATCATCTACAATATAATTTCAAATATTATGTTTTGTCTAAGGTAGGGTAGCGGTGTGAGAAAGCCAAAATGTACATTATGTATATTATATTATGAATATAACAAAATAAAAACAAATCCTTCACTGCCAATCCACGAAGATATACCCGATCTTTCCTTGCGCAGATTACCCTTCAGTTAAATGTGCAGCAATTTGGGCGACCAAAACACTAGAAGTGAATAGTAGTGTAACTGTTGGTCAAGAACCCGCTGGTTTAGAACTTCATCGAAGAGAATAGTCAACCCTAAACAGAATTCGCACGTCGCGTGAAGTGTGCGCTGATTCGTTGTTTGAATGGAGCAAGCGCGAATGAATTCCCACGATGCGACTGTGAAGCGGAACACCAAACTGTCAGGCATATAGTGCAAGAATGTTGTCTTAGAGCATATGCAGGCAACAACAAGGGCTTCCTCACAGCTAAACCATCAGCCGTAGGATGGATTTCCAGGGTCGATATTAACTTATAGCCTAGTTACTATTCAAATAAAAAAACTGAAAAAAACTGTTTTACTTTTTCTATTACTTTTTTCATGTGTACTATATAACTATATAACTATATAACTATATAACTATATAACTATATAACTATATAACTATATAACTATATAACTATATAACTATATAACTATATAACTATATAACTATATAACTATATAACTATATAACTATATAACTATATAACTATATAACTATATAACTATATAACTATATAACTATATAACTATATAACTATATAACTATATAACTATATAACTATATAACTATATAACTATATAACTATATAACTATATAACTACATAACTATATAACTATATAACCATACGCTAAATAATAAAAGGTATATTATGTCGTTCCTTCAAGGGCAATAAGCGCACTACGAATATAACAATTTTTTCAGCTCCACAACCCATTACTCCCAAGCTACCCCAGTTTTACTTTCTCTAAAAAATGTGGAAAACGATCAAGAACGATCAAGAATTTTTTTATTATTGCCGCGCCGCCATTGACTTGATTTCTAAAATCTTAAGAGCTTTCTATCCTCGCCACGATAATAATACTGTGTCAAAATTTCATTAATTTAATGGTCGAAATTATTGAATAATTGATATTGATATTGAATAATAATTTCCAGGTTACACAGTACAGAACGGTCCAAAGCAATACTCCTATGTACAGGATGTTTTCAGAGTTGGGACGTTCCTTTTCAGAAGCAACTGCCTTTGAAATGACAAAGATAAAATGCGGTGAATCAGCAGAAGAATAAAGAAAGCATTGTAAGAAAATACTTACTATACCTTTGCTGCGAAGTTTTAAGTACGGTCCTGTCACATGAGTTTTATACATACAGTTCGAAATTCGCTCAACACGACTGAAAAGCGCAAGTTTTTCTTCTTCAATTTTTTGTACCACAAAGTTGCCTAGGTCTACCAGCGAGCCCACCATGGAGGCACGTATCCAGGATTGAATTTTGGGGGGGGGGGGGGGTAGAAAGTACAGTTGCCACTTTAATTTAGCTTCAGTGGGCTTAATCAACAAAACAAAATATTTGTCGTCGGTGGGGGGGGGGGGCAGGGGGGTTTCTTTCACATGTTAATGGACAGGCTACAATGAATACAACAAGTTTTTCAGTTTGACAACCCCCCCCAAAAAAAAGCCAGTTTCACCACCAGCAAAAAAGTAGAAAATGATCAGAAAAGGTAGAAAATGATCAAAAACTCTTAAAACGTCTAAAAACGAAGTTTACGAAAATTTTTCGTTTTTTGCAAATTACTCCGCCGCCGATAAACCGATTTTTAAAATCATAGTAATTATTTACTACGACCCCACAGCATATCGCTATTGAAATTTCATCACAATCCATGATGCGACGGTTACTGAGACTACGAGGCTAGAAGAACGCCAACAGACCGACAGACAGGCAGACGGAAATGAATAGAATGAATTTTCGTTATACAGACATCATAAAACGTCCAAAAAGCGTATTATCTCAAAATCTAAAATCTTTGCGATCACAATAATCTTCTCACCTATCAGTGTGCGAAGTAAAAATACAGTCATACTCATAAATTTTTGAACAACTCACTTCGGACTTACTTTTTGTATGACAACAGTAATGTCAATAATGTTTAGTTAAATGGGTTTTCGAGTAAACTTAATTTTTATGTGTGCGCTCTATTTTGACCAGTATATTCGACCTGTAATAATAGAAGAAGCGTGGAAACAATATGGGATGAAGTTAAAAGGGGGATGTGCCGGACATCTAATAAATTATCAGAAGAAACCGATTCCATCCGCTTTTTTAGGAAATGAAACCGAAGTGAAACAGATTGCTTGTCAGAGAACGTTTAAAAATAATAAGTTCGTGTGTAGTTCACATCAGTCATTTTTTACCAGATATAAGGGAATTACCACACAACTCCTACGAAAATCGATAGCCTGTATTTTCCTTATTACTCACATTGGAATTGTACAAGGATGTCTCAAAATATAAAGAGACTGGATAATAGTATTTTGTTCAACGAGCGGTAATCCCAAAGTAATATATAAAAAAATATAAATAATACTCGAAAATCTGTTTCATCTTATATCTTTGAAATCAAGCAGTTTTATCAAGGAACAAAATATTCTTGAAATAGTTTAAAAACCCACACTGTATACAGGATGCCCCAGAATTTACTCGACACTTGCGTTATTCTCGCAACAAAAAAAAGTTCGAACAAAAACTGAGCTGAATTTTTGAAAGTACTATAATTTCAAAACATTGTTTTGTTCTTCAACCCTTAAAACTTTTTTTTCAAACAGCACGCAATGGTTTTTCCTACACAAATTAGTCTTTATTTTACTTAAAATCTTGTAGTAAATTTTTTTCTTGAAGTCATAAGCATAAGATAAATAAAAATAACGATTTGTTTGGGGCGTAATATTTTCGTAAGACAAAGACTAGTGGGCCTTTCAAGAGTACCTACTGACCTACCATACTATGCTTTCGAAACCTTCCTTTTGTACTTCAACCGTTAAACCTCACCCTGAACTGTTTTTTCAGATATCACCCTACAGCTTTTTTTTCGTAAACTCATAACTATAAGATAAATAAAATAAGGATTTGTTTAAAACGTAATATTTTCGTAACAAAAAAGGATAAAAAAGACATTTGTTTCTAATGGCCTGTATGATTAGGCCATTCATTACTCTAAAGAACTCCTTAAATTTTTTTATCTGTTTTCTTGCATCAAACAAATTCTTATTTGATTTATATTACGCTTACGATTTTATGAAAAAAAAATTTTTGCGAATAACCCCAAAGGTACCACAAGAGTTTAAACAAAATAGGAATATTATCAATGTAGGGGAATCTATGGGATGCTATTTGAAAGCAAAAAATTGGGGTTGAGTTTTTCGGGAATCATGACGTTCAGAAAAAATGCTTCAAATGCATGGTATGATAGACTCTATGGTACTTTCAGAATTACAACTCAGTTCCTGCTTGAACCGTTTTTCGTTGCGAAAATATCACGCGTCTAGTATTAGAGGTCGAAACACTTTGGATAGGCCACCTACGATTTTTCCAATTCCTATGCAACAACTACAAAGCCGTAAATATCCTAAAATCCATCAAAAATAGAACCACATATGCCTAGATAAAACTGAAAGAGAATTTAATTTCGCATCCACCGATGTGAGACTTACCATACCATCCCATTTGCAAAAAAAAGTTTTTAACGTTTTTAGCTTCTCAAATTTGTAAATTGCTACTCTATTGATTTGATGTTCTTTTGAAACGATCTTACTGAAACACAGATACGTTCCTTGCTTGTTTCAAAACCGAAAACCGATCTTTCTATCGCGTTTAGTTTCCGAGATATTAACGTTTCTTGTAAAGTACTACAAATGTCAAATTTTGTAAAAATTGCTGAATAACTCCGAAAATAGGCTTCGTAGACATAAACAATGGTTAACAAGCTGGACCTAAAAATCGATGCTGTATTCAAAAACCTAATAATATATAGGGTATTCTATTTAAAATAAGGAAGTTGATGCCTACTTCCGGTATATCCTGAAGCTCGCCATCTTTGAAATTATTTTCCAAGTGTGGAGTATTTGAAAAGAAACATTTTTTATTGCAAACATTTTCGTCTAATTTAAACGGTATGGCCGCTAAGGAGCACCGCGCGCTTATTGGACCACCCTGTATGTCCTCGTAGATGTAACTTTCTGTATCAAATACCTAGCCTGTAGAAAAATTGCTTTAACAGCTTTGCTCTGAATAGACGATCCATCATATGCAGTTTTTCTTCGTTTAGTTTGCGAATCGAAAATGGTCTGAGAAATATTCCATCTTTGTGATTTATGAATTTGAGGGAAATTTAAATCTACGCTCTCTACGTTTATACAACCTGAAGTAGACTGCATATATTGGTTTTCTTCTATTTTCCAGGAGGTATAATCGAGCTTTAGGTGGAAAGGCAGTTTCAGATAGTTATTATGATTATACCAAGAATGTCTTCTGCGATGCAGTTTTTTTTATAGCTAAGAAGCTTTGAAGACAAAGACTGAATATCGAATACTGTGGCTTCTATGCAGACATCAGGTTAGGGAAAGTTTGTTGATGCGGGCTATGAACAGGCCTACAGTTACAGACCTAACATGGCTGAGAAGTCATGCAAATCAAATTTTGTTCTTTCAGATCTTCAGGTTTGCCTAAAAAATCGAAGATTTTTAATGGGTTTTCTATAAGGGTAAAACTTCGGATTTTGGATAATTTGAGGGTGTTGATTATAAATCCGGTCGGTGTTTTGAGTTTCAGTGTCGTTTGACGAAAATAAAAAATTTCAGACCTTTCAGATTTTCAGGTTTGCCTAAAAAGTTCAAAGTCTTTATTTGGATTTCTATTAAGAAGATTTCCGAAAACTTGAGGGGGCTGATTATAAATCTGGTCGCAGTTTTGAGTTTCAGCCTCGCTTGACGAAAATCAAAGGTTTCAGATCTGTAAGATTTTCAGGTCTGCCTAAAAAATGGAAAGCTTTTATTTGGCTTTTTAATAACATGAAACCTCATGGTTTCCATAAACTAAGGGTGCTGATTACAAATCCGGTCAGTGTTTTGAGTTTCAAGATGGTTTGATGAAAATAAAAAATTTGAGATTTCAGACTTCCAGGTGTGCCTAAAATATCGAAAATCTTTATTTGGCGTTCTACTAAGATGAAACGTCGTATTTTGGATCATTTTAGGGTGCTGCTTACAAATCCAGTCGCAATTTTGAGTTTCAGTCGCGTTTGATGAAAATAAAAAACTTCAGATAGGTTTTCAAATTTTCAGGTTTGCCTAAAAAATCGGAAATCTTTATTTCGCTTTAAATTAAGATGAAACCTCGTGTTTTGGATAATCTAAGGGTGCTGGTTACAAGTCCGGTCGCAGTTTCGAGTTTCAGTCGGGTTTGACGAAAATCAAAAATTTCAGATCCTGCAGACCTTCAGGTTTGCCTAAAAAATTGAAAATCTTTACTTGGCTTTCTATTATGATCAAACCTCGCATTTTAGATGATTTAAGGGTGACGATTACAAATCCGGTCGAGCGTTTCTATTTTACAACCCTGTACAATCTTATCAAAAACGCACCCTGTCTACGTCTTGAAATATCAAAGCCAGAGGGTGCTTCTGCATTTGAGACCTTATCCAACCGTTTATATTGCACTAGTTGTTTGGGTTAGTATCATAATTCGAAGGCAACTGAAAACTGGAAGTTGGAAACTGGAAACTGGAAACTGGAAACTGGAAACTGGAAACTGGAAACTGGAAACTGGAAACTGGAAATGGGAAACTGGAAACTGGAAACTGGAAACTATCCGCCTATTCTTTGATCGACGGTATTAGTCGTTTCGTCCACTGTCCGACATCAGTGGTCTCGTTCCATATGCTTTGCCGCTTACTTGCTGTCAGCCTTTTAGCCTCAGCGCGGCTCACCGCATTGCCAGCTTGACCATGGCGGATCAGTGTCCTCTCTTCGGCCAGCAAGTATAATGGTGGTATCGCCGTTATAACTTGCAAGGCTCTTGTAGATACCGTGCGATAAGCATTTTGTACTTGTGTACGATGCTTGTTATTTAGTTGTTATTTAGTAGTGGGTGTACTTTTGGTTTGTACTGTCTTCACCCCAAATTATGTAAATAAATAAATAAATAGTCACACTATCGTTTGGCATGGAAAGTTTTTGACTGGTCTAAGCTCCCCCGCAAGAGAGCTTGTGCAGAGCCTCTCTCTGTCTGTCCGTCTGTCCGTATACAAAAGGTAGCCAAAACTACAGGTGCTAGAGAAAAACTAAATACAGATTCCGAATCAGCATGAAAAAACTAGACCGAAAAAAATCCGGTTTTGTCAATACCGTTTCCGGTTGACAGTGAGAGAGCCGTTTGAATTTACTCAAGTAACTTTTTTCCTACTTTTTTGTTTCTTATTGTGAGTGATCTCTAAAATACATTTGACATCGGTCCATATTCTCGTGACTATTATCTTATGCATTAATGCAATCATTTATGTCATAAATCTGACAACTCATCAATATCGTGTTTCGCAGCCTGAAGATCTGAAAGCTCTGAAATTGTTTATCTTCATCAAAAGAGACTGAAACTCAGAACTGTGACCAGATTTATAATCAGCACCCTCAAAATGCTAGGATTCATCTTGATAGAAAGCTAAATAAAAGTTTTCGATTTCTTAGTCGAACCTGAAGATCTGGAAGATCTATAATTTTTTAATCACGTCAAACGAGACTGAACCTCATAACTGCGATCTGATTTGTAATTATCGCCCTCAACTTATCCAGAACACGAGATTTTATCTTCATAGAGAGCCGAATAAAGATTTTCAACTTTTTAGGCAGACTTGGAGATCTGAATGATATGAAATTTTTTACTTTCGTCAAATAAGAATAAAACTCAAAACTGCTACTAGATTTGTAATCAGCGCCCTCAAATTACTCAGAACTGGAAATATTATCTCGCCAAATAAAGATTTTCAATTTTTTAGGCAAACTTGGAGATCTGAAAGATCTGAAATTTCTACTTCGTCAAACGAGACTGAAACTCAAAAATGCTACCGGATTTGTAATCAGAACCCACAAATTATCCAAGACACAAGGTTTCACTTCAATAGAAATTCAAAAAAAATTGTCAATTTTTTAGGCAAACCTGGAGGTACGAGTATAGCAGAATGATCTGAAATTTTTGACTTTCGCTAAACAGGACACCGAAACTCAGAACTGCGACCTGATTTGTAATCAGCGCCCTCAAATTATGCAGAACACTAGGTTTTATCTCAATGGATAGCCAAATAAAGATTTTCATTTTTTTTTTTTGGGCAAACTTGGAGATCTGAAGGATCTGAAACTTTTTACTTTCATCAAACGAGACAGAGAAACTCAAAACTGCTACTAGATTTGTACTCGGGTTATCCAGAACACGAGGTTTTATCTTAATAGAGAGCCAAAGAAAGATTTTCAATTTTTTAGGCAAACTTGGAGGTCTGAAAGGTCTGAATTTTTTTACTTTCGTCAAACGGAACTGAAACGCAAAACTGTATCCAGCATAATGTCACGAAAGGCATTGTATTACTGAAAAAGATACAATATTGTCTATTCACAATCATTCAGGAATGAGTTTTCAATGTTATAGATGAACATTTGAAGCCATTTATTGAATTACCCCTTTTCACTGAAGTAGGAAGTTAGTTATAGCTAGTGAAACCTTCGTAAAAAAGCAATTCATAGTGTTCGAGTATTATATAGTAGTATCAAAAATCTGTATTTGCCTTTCTATGAAGGTGAAACCCCGTATTTTGAATATTTGGGGGTGCTGAGTTCAAGTTCCGTCACATTCTGGGTTTCAGACTTGTTTGACGAAGGTAAAAAATTTTCAGCTCATTCAGATCTTCAGATTTGCCTGAAAAAATTGAAAGTGTTAGTTGGCTTTCTAGGAAGTTTTGAGTTTTAGCCTCGTTTGACGATAGTAGAAAATTAGGTCTTTCAGATGTTCAGGTTTGCTTGAAAACCAAAAATCTTTACTTGGCCTTCTATCAAGATGAAACCCCGTACTTTGGATAATTTGAGGGTGCTGATTTCCAGTTTTCAGACTCCAGTTTCCAGTTTCTGCCTTCTGTTTTCTATTTTTTGCTTTCTGCCAAAATAATAAAGGCATATTTATGACAGTAGGATTCTCCAAAGACGCAAATCTAAAAATTTTCGTTATTTTCTGAACGGACCTCGTACACCGACCCCGCACGGACCACCACTCCACTAAAACTCGAATCGACCCCTTTTGTGTTTCGCCTATTATCCAAGGCAGACATTAAATCAAAATCAATTACCCGAAGTCCGACGTGCACATCTAATCTAATAATTTCCAGGAAACGTCCGGGAACTTAGGAGCTGATCAAGATCAAATAATCCTGACCGAAACTAAATCCAAGGCAGCGCGGTCTAATGGAGTTAGCCAAGTTTCAGATATTGTTCGGCATCGCTTGTTATTACTGGTCGTCTGCCGTGTATGTGTACGTGTATGCAAGACCCGATCGAGTTGCCTTCGAATTATTATACTAACCCAAACAACTATTACATAAACTGTTGGATATAAGGTCTCAAGTGCAGAAGCACCCCTCTGGCACTGATATTTCAAGACGTAGACAGGGCGCGCCTTTGGCAAGATTATACAGGGCTTTATAATAGAAATGCTCGACAGACAAAGAAAAACAAGGAAAGACAGCCCTACATGCTAATGCAGTCAATCCAGACAGCTTCGGGATCAAACGGATGGTTTGCAGAGCCTCGGGCTTCCATCCGACCATGGTTAATACAAAAAAAACTACTACTACTACTACGCCTGCTACTTTAGAAACATGTATACTGATTTCTAGTTTACTGTCTCTGTCTTCTGCATTCTATTTTCTCGTTTCTCTTTCTATTTTCTAGGTTACAGTTTCCAGTCCTCAGTTTTCAGTGTCTAGCTACCAGTTTCTACTTTCCGGTTTCCAGCTTCCAGTTTCCAATTTCTGGTTCCCAATTTCCCGTTTCCGGTTTCCCGTTTCCCGTTTCTCGTTTCCAGTTTCCCGTTTCCCGTTTCCCGTTTCCCGTTTCCCGTTTCAAGTTTCCAGTTTCCAGTTTCCAGTTTCCAGTTTTCAGTTTTCAGTTTTCAGTTTTCAGTTTTCAGTTTC
Source organism: Callosobruchus maculatus (assembly GCA_951848785.1). Classification (NCBI taxonomy): domain Eukaryota; kingdom Metazoa; phylum Arthropoda; class Insecta; order Coleoptera; family Chrysomelidae; genus Callosobruchus; species Callosobruchus maculatus. The sequence continues at coordinate 1,433,755 of CATOUR010000198.1, forward strand.
CAGTTTCCAGTTTCCAGTTTCCAGTTTCCAGTTTCCCGTTTCCAGTTACAGTTTCCAGTTTCCAGTTACCAGTTTCCAGTTTCCAGTTTCCAGTTTCCAGTTTGCAGTTTTCAGTTTCCAGTTTCCAGCTGCCAGCTTCCAGCTTCCAGTTTCCAGTTTCCAGTTTCCAGTTTCCAGTTTCCAGTTTCCAGTTTCCAGTTTCCAGTTTCCAGTTTCCAGTTTCCAGTTTCCCGTTTCCAGTTACAGTTTCCAGTTTCCAGTTACCAGTTTCCAGTTTGCAGTTTCCAGCTGCCAGCTTCCAGTTTCCAGTTTCCAGCTTCCAGTTTCCAGTTTCCAGTTTCCAGTTTCCAGTTTCCAGTTTCCAGTTTCCAGTTTCCAGTTTCCAGTTTCCAGTTTCCAGTTTCCAGTTTCCAGTTTCCAGTTTCCAGTCTCCAGTCTCCAGTCTCCAGCTTCCAGCTTCCAGTTTCCAGTTTCCATCGGCAGACGTCCTATTTCCTAACGCAGGCACTGTCTGGGCACGGGCCTTTTCGAGTGTATAGGAAACGGATAGGACGGGTAATGGACGAAAGATGCTTGCACTGCGAGGCGGAAGATACGGCCGAGCATACCCTGTTCCTGTGCGACCGATGGGGGCCGTACAGACAGGAGGCATGTCAAAAACTGAATGGGGAGCTGACCCCAGAGACTATGGTCCCGCTGATGTTGTCCAGCGTAGAGGCAGGGAACATCATACATGAGATGGTCAACAAAATACTCTCTGTAAAGGAGCAAGAGGAGCGGCTTCAAGGATAAAAGAGGATTAGAAGTTATTCATAAATGGGTTTAATCATTACCTCATCTTGCACTGCGAAGAATATCGTTCACGATAATGCCCGGCGCAGATGGAGATATAGCATCAGAGGTAAGAAAGAGGGAACGAATTTTAGCCGGTCGGGCCGTGATGACATGTCGGATGGACGTGGTTGCGCCCATTGGACATGATTGTGATCAGAGGACTCAAGCTGGTTAAACGTCGGGCGGGCAGACTCTCTCACACTTTTGGGTGTGTGAGTGTTTTCTGTCCTTGCGATCAAGCCGATTTCCTAAACCCTCTATAATAATAAGAAAAAACACAAGTACAAAAAGCTATTAGTTTTGTTGCTCATCCCTTAAAACTAGACATTGAAATATTGTATCCGTAATAATCATACTACAGTTATTATTCAATTTACTACTATCTACTTACTATCAACTCCTATATATGACTACTTATTCGGCCGAATTGTTTAAATATTGGAGTTTCAATTTACGTTTGAGCGCCTGTGGGCTGGTGTTAAATATGTCTATATTACAAAAACTATTGTGATTTTTTTGGGCTCTGATTAACGGAGAATTAGTGCCAAGATTTGTTCTGCGAAATGGTGTTCTAAAAAGCTCATTTATCCTAAGATTCCTGTCCGGAGCGTTAAAATTAAGACGATTCAATAGATGCTGACAATCAAGCAACCCACTTGACAATTTATGAAGACAGAAAATATCGGAAACAGTTCTTCGATCTTTCAACGTAATCATTTTGAACATTTTCATAATCGGCGTGTAGTTTCTATCCGTTATGGGTAGTCCAATTTTATGTGATAGCATCCTCAAAAACTTATGCTGGACTCTCTCTAGCCTAGTAATGTGTACACTATAGGAAGGACTCCACACTACAGATGCGTACATCAGTTTGTTATGCACATAGGCATAGTACAATGAAAGCAGAGTTCTAGGATTTCTGAACTCTCTGTATGACCTATTGATAAAGCCTAGAGTTCTGTTGCACGTTCTGTTGGCTTCATTTACAATGTGCTCTATGTGGTTACTGAATGATAATTTTATATAGACGTATACCCCTAAATCTTTACCTATACTTAGCTGTTCCAATTCAGTATTTCTTAACTTATATGTAAATTGGACAATGTTCGTTGTACTTTTGGTAAGACTCATGAAATTACACTTTATATCTATCTATATTTCAGATCTTAAGCTTTATCTAAAAAATCGGAAGCCTTTAATCGCGCTTTCTATTAATATGTAACCTCGTGTTCTGCATAATTTTAGGGTGCTGTTTCAGTTTCTGTCTTTTTTGACGAAGATAAAAAATTTCAGATCTTTCAGATTTTTAGGTTTGCCTAAAAAAGCGGAAGTATCCATTTGGCTTTCTATTAACATGAAACAAACATGAATTTGAGGGTGCTGATTACAAATCCGGTCGCAGTTCTGAGTTTCAGTCTCGTTTGAGGAAAATAAAAAAATTCAGATCTTTCAGATCTTTACGTTTGCCTAAAAAATCGAAAATTTTTAGTCTTACTTCCCATACCGATAGGTGAGTGGAGTATTGTGATCGCGAAAATTTTCGATTTTGAGATAATACGCTTTTTGGGTGTTTTATGATGTCTACATAACGAAAATCCACCTCACTCATTTCCGTCGGTCTGTCTGTCTGTTGGCGTTTTTCTAGCCTCGTAATCTCAGTAACGGCTGGATGGATTGCTATGAAATTTGGGCAGCGATATACTGTGGTGTCGTAGTAGGTAATGTTTCTATAATTTTGGAAATCGTTGTACGGGGGGCGGAGTAATTAGCAAAAAACAAACATTTCCAAATATGCCTCAAACTTCGTTTTTAGGCGTTTTAGGGGTTCCTGATCATTTTCTACTGTTTTTTGGGTGGGGGTGAATTTGGGGTGGTTGGGGGCTAGGGGGTTGTAAAACTGAAAAATTTGTTGTATATATAGTCCATTGACCTCTGAATGAAAAACCTAGCGGCATGATACACTATTTCAGGTCCATCCGAACATTGCCTGGCTTATTATATAAACCAGGGCACTTACAATTTGTGATGTATACATACGAGTATTGCTTTAGATCCTTCTATATTGCGTAACGCGAAAAGTATTGAAATAATATTAATGAAATTTCGACACAGTATTACTACTGCGGCGAGGATGGAAAACAAGTATGTTTCGGAAAGATCGTGTCAGTGGCGGTGCAGCAATAATAAAAACGCCAAAAATACAAAAACAGCTGAAACCTTGTTTTTAGGCGTTTTAGAGGTTCCTGATCATTTTCTACTTTTTTTGGGTGGGGGTGAATATGGGGTGGTTGGGGGTGGGGGTTGTGAAGTTGAAAAACTTTTTGTATTTATTTTATATTGACCTGTGTGGAATGAATACCTAGCGGCATGTTATACTTTTTTAGGTCCATCTGAACTTGCCTATTACAGAAATCAATTTTGTGATGTTTACATACGAGTTTTGCTTTATTTCGTTCTATGTATATTACGTAAAGCGAAAATTATGGAATTGATTATCATTGACCATTATGTGTGGGAAGTACTGAGTCCATCAACTTGACTCTATTTTTTGACTTTCCTCCGCCACTGATCCTATTGCTGGGTATGCTGCTGGCTTCCGGGCACCGGTGCCGTCCCAAATCGCAATCCGAGTGACATATCGTGCGGTCCGGTGACTTGCACTTCTCGCCAACAGAGCCAATTCCGGTGATAGATGGAGCCACTGTTTTATATAAGCGAATCCCGTCTCGCCGAGGAATGCCAATACCACCATGACGAGCGTTTCGATTGTTGTCGACGACGTTTTACTACCACCACCCCCACCCTCAAGCAGAGATTGCGGCTCAGATTCGCGTTCAGGTTTCGCACTTGTACATAATAGAGTACTAGCGTAGGTCGTGAAATCGTCTCAGGAGTATACATAGCTTAAAGAAAATCATATCAAGAAGCAGTAGGAAACAAAAAACACGATTTACTGACGGCCAAAAAAAGATATTTGCAAAATGAAATAAGGATATATTCAAATCTTGCCACGTGACTTAAAACAAGGTCTGACGTCACAGATATCTTATCGATATCGACAATCGATACTGCTACAGCGCAGGTCAGTGAGATTCAACTGCAAACTATTTCTGATGTTGCCAAATTTCTTTTTAAATATTTATGTTAGGCACATATCAATAATTTATTTTACGGGCGTGATTTGTTATATGGGTATACATATTCCCAAATGAAATGAGACCTCTTTTATCCTACTACAGCCGTAGTCCCTCATTGAGTAATGCTGCGAGATGCAAAATGCAAAACGAAATCATATCAGCTGTTCCAATGCAACCATATTTTCTTGGTGGTTTGCCAACTGTGCATTTGACTAGAGATGATCTGAATTCTTTAACAATGCGACTCAATTTATTGACACTTAAACATATTTGAAACAGGCAATTAACCCACTAGCATTTTCGTTGCAATACATTTTTATATCTGATAGGTATCACAGTTCATCCTGTTTGTGACCGAGATTCGCAACTAATCGAAGCCATCATTTTATTTCGGCGCATCCCGTTATGAATGAATCCGAAGATATAATCTAATTCAAGCCCATCCCTACAAAGTGAATTAGTAATCTAGCCTAACTTTTATTCTTTTCACTTTTGTACTTTTGTGTGTGACTGTGTTTTGTGGTTATAATGACCAATGTCAAAATGTTAGGTTAGCACTGGCTATCGATATCGAATATCAATACTTTACATCCCATCACTATAGGATATCACTGACGTCAGAGGTTGTTTGCGCGGCATTTTCCGGCATTTGAAATTATTTTTGGAATATCTCTCACAGCCGATTCCAAAAAACCAAACAAGTGATTTTGTCATGTTTACTAGGCTCTAAGGAACGCGTCAACGACATAATATTTTTTTCTGCAAGTACCCTATTCTGCTGCAATCAGCATGATTGACAGAAGGGTAGAACTGGTAGAAGCAAACATGATATACACTCGATATGCAGGGTGGGCCATAAAGTTGCATGGATTCAAAATAATCACAGAAGAAAACTAGTCGTTAATTTCCTATACAAATTTATTTGTTATAGTTTTTTTTGTAAATTTTGTTGATTTTTTATATCCATAGTTTATGCAAGTTTTCATATGATTTTGTTTCAAATTTTTTGGCTGCACGCATAATTTTACTATCCCCTGTATGACTAGCTTGTGCAATTATGCCTCTTACGTTATTTGTATCTATCTTTTTTCGAAAATTCTCATCAATACTTGTTTTTTCATTATATTTCAGCATGTTACTTCATATTTATATTTTGCAAGTCAAATACTTTGAATAGGTTTAGTTGAGTAGCATGAGCTAGACTCCGCCTATATAAGGATAATGTTATGTACATTTATGCCTTAATGAAGACCTTTACTACTACTACTACTACATCAAAATCGCACATCGCGCGAAATGGAAGACAGTCCACTGAATATTTTAACTTTCTGGGCTGTTTAACGAAGCAAGCACAAAGCTGCTGGAAACAACAGAAAACGACTAAATACAACAGAAATATTCCTAACACAACAGAAAACAACTAAATAGAACAAATACAACAAAAAAGGACAGAAAATAGCTCAAAATAACAGAAAACAAGTAAAAAACAGATGTAAACAATAGAAAACGACCAAATAAAACCGAATACAATAGACAAGAATAGAAAACATCTCAAGACAACAGAAAACAACCAAATAGAACCTATGCACAACAGAAAACAACAGAAAACAGCTCATGTCAACAGAAATCAAGAGGAAAAATAGCTAGAAATAACAGAAAACGACGAAGTACAACAGAAAACATCCAAACACAATAGAAAACAACCAAATATAACCGAATACAATAGAAAAGAATAGAAAACAGCTCAAAACAAAATATCAGTAATTGTCATTCTTTTATTATGTTGCTATACCTGTCCCTGAAGTACAATAAATGTTTCAGCTGTATTTTTGTTTTGTCTGTGGTGGACACTAAGGTTAGGGGAGTTTTTTTAAAAGAAATAGATAAAAAGAATTGTATTAAGTTTTGCGTAAAAAATGAAATAAAGTGTTATAAAGTGTGTGAAATGTTGACAAAGGCCAATGGTTAGTTTTCTTTAAGCAAAAAATGAACTCAAGTTGACTGACTCAATACTTCCTAGTCTTCCCACGTATTATGGTGATACCAGTTTATTATTTGGCCATAGCATGAAGTGTGTTATGCTGCTAGGTTCCTCAGGTCAATGGACAGCCTATCATGAATACCAAAACTTTTCAGTTTTACACTCCCACCCCCCAACCACCCAGATTTTACTTTACTTTACAATTTTATATTTTTGGTTTTTGGTTATTGCTCCACCGTCTCTGACACGATTTCGTAAAGCCATACGTGTGTTTTATCCTCGCTACGGTAGTAATACTGCGTCAGATCCTCATTAAAATCAATTCAAGAGCTTCCACGTTACACAATACAGAACGATCTAAAGCAATACTACTATACAGGGTGGGCCAATAGTGCGTGGACGGAGGATTGTGGGCTTACTAAAAAATATTTCAAAAATTTGTCACTTGATCATGGTAGGGAACATTGAGGGCTATAAAGTAAAAATATTTTCACTTAAATTTTGACGTTTATACAGGGTGATTCATATGAAACTTACATTTTTTTGAATGGAAACCCCTATATATTATTGCATATTTGGATTCCTGGGTCAATTCTAGTGTGACTTTATGTATCACACATGGCACTTTAAATGAACCGTTTAGGTGCAAATCACCATTTTTGGTATAAGTAGGTATCAGAAAAAAATTGAATATTGCAGCGATTATAAAACTTAGGAGGCCTTGACTTTTCGGTACGACTAAGCTTGAAATGCGTCACCCTAGGGCAGACGGCTAAATTTAAATTCTTTTTGTGCTCGGAGAAATCAGAGGATAAATTAAGGAAACTTCAATCACAGATAACTTGATTTTTTCAAATGGGAATGCATATTTTGGTTTAAAGAATCAAATGTAGAATTTGATTTCCTTTCTAACGATATAACATTCTTGATATCAATCTTTTTTGGTTTTCATTTTATTTCAAATTTCAGTCAAATCGGTGTTTTTCAATTTTCCTGCGTGCAAGCAACCTAGCAGGCTATGAAAAATAAACAAAAGCCCGTTAATATGGAAGAAAGCAACTAACTTAGTAGAAAAATGCAAACTAACTAGATTAGCGGGGCAAGATTACGAAAATTCCTTACAACATATTAACTCTAACCAGAAACTATAGCGGTAACAAGAACGTTCATTTTTCAGAGCCTACTAGCTATTAGCCAATTTCCAAGGTCAGTAAAAAAATATCTAATCAAAGGAAAACTACTAGTGATTGTTGCTAGCAGTAGAATATCTATGTCTTCTGAATAAATTTTCACATTTAATGCTATAAAAAGTAGCTATTTGCGGAAGTCAAAAGTAAAGATACCTCTGACTGGAACCCTTCAAATTCTTCAGTAGGCAGTTCTACTTATTAGCAAAATCGCGGAACATGAAACTAGAATTGCAGTCTGTTTGAATTGTAAAACATAAATTAGTTTGCAGAAAACTACATGAAATAATCACAATTACAACATAGCGTAATTAAAAAATTCTAGCAATTATTTCAATAGTTGTTCAGAATGCTCCAGTTGTAGATATCTTTACTTTTGACTTAACTAAATGGAAATGACTATTTTTTTTATCCCGTTAAATGTGAAATTTCATTCTAAACATGTTAGACTGTAAGCAAAAATCTCTGGTGGTTTTCCCTTTGTTTCAAAATTTTTAATCGCTTTGGAAAGTTGTCAAGCTCTAGTAGACCTCAATAGCTAGTAGGCTGTGGAAAACAAACACTTCTGTCATACCCCAGCTACTCATTGACATCAGATATCTTGCCGCTGTTGTTTCCGGTTAGAGCTGCTGTGTTGTAAGGAAATTTCATGTTCTTGCCTCGCTACTCGAGTTCGTTTGCATCTTTCTACTAAGTTAGTTGCTTTCTTCCATATTAACGAGCTTTTGTTTATTTTTCGTGGCCTGCTAGGTTGCTTGCACGCAGGAAAATTGAAAAACACCCATTCGACTGAAATTTGAAATAAAATGAAAACCAAAAAAGATTGATATCAAGAATGTTATATCGTTAGAAAGGTAATCAAATTCTACATTTGATTTTTTAAACCAAAATATGTGTTCCCATTTGAAAAAATCAAGTTATCTGTGATTGAAGTTTCCTTAATTAATCTACTGATTTCTCCAAGTACAAAAAGAATTCAAATTTAGCCGTCTGACCTTAGGTGACGCATATCATGCTTAGTCGTACCGCAAAGTCACGGCCTTCTAAGTTTTATAATCGCTGCGATATTCAATTTTTTTCTGATACCTACTTATACCAAAAATGGTGATTTGCGCCTAAACGGTTCATTTAAAGTTCCATGTGTGATACATAAAGTCACACTAGAATTGACCAAGGAATCCAAATATGCAATAATATATAGGAGGTTCCGTTCAAAAAAATGTAGGTTTGATATGAATCACCCTGTATAAACGTCAAAATTTAAGTAAAAATATTTTTACGTTATAGCCCTCAAGGGTCCCGACCATGACCAAGTGACAGATTTTTGAAATATTTTTTAGTAAGCCCACAATCCTCCGTCCACGCACTATTGGCCCACCCTGTATATGTATACATAAGAAAAAGTCCCTTGGATTCTGTCATAGGCAAGGTCCATACGATGGACCTAAAGAACCATATTATGCTGCTAGGTCTTTCTCTCACAACCCCCCCCCCCCAATCACCCCAATTTCCACCCCATCCGAAAAAGTAGAAAATTATAAAAGAACCCCTAAAATGCCTGAAAATGAATTTTGAGGGATATTTGAAATTATTTGTCTTTTAACTAACTACTCCACCGTTTGTGCACCGATTTTCTTTATTTTTTTTATTCGAGTCTGAAGCGTCCTACGCATATTTATAGCGCACATATTTTATACAAAATTACAAATAAGATAGAATAAAAGATAACGTATATAAGACAAGTACTTTAAACCTATGGATATAACGATTACAAAATTTTTGCCCAGAAGCTACTATGTCTATGACCCTATAGCACATCGCTACCCAAATTTCATCACCATCCATGCAGCTGTTACTGACATTACGAGGCTAGAAGAACGCCAACAGACAGACAGACACACCGATAGACAGACAAGCCGACAGACCGACAGACAGACCGGCAGATAGACAGGCAGATCGACAGACAGGCAGATAGGCAGGTAGGAAGACAGACAGACAGACAAAAATTTTCGCGATCATTTGTGATCGTACTGACTCCCCTCACCTATCGATATGGGAAGTAAAATTAGTGAAGCAAGACAACAATGTTATAAGGATTTTTAAGATTGAGAAGATAACGAAATCGCCAGATACCCCAACAAATTAAAAAACAATAAAAACGTGGAAAAAATGGAAGAAGTGGTTAGAATAATCGCCAGGTCACAATCAGAGAAGCTACTAATGATATTGAGTGCTTCATGTGATGAAATTTTTTTTGGGTGCTTTGGATATTAAAATTTGGAGTATATCTGTTACAAGCATGTCTTTCCTACAGGCTAGAATCAACTGAATGCCCCCCGCTAATCTGTATTTGTTATTAACATCTTCGCACACGGATCTAAGAAACTTAATGGAGCAAGGTGAGCGGATTCGTGACCGGAAGATCCCGGGTTTGATTCCCGACAGAGGCGGAAATTTATTTCTGTTTTTTTTTTCAATTAAAAGTAAATTTCCATCAAAAAAATATCAGCGAGAATCCCCACCTGAGCCTTCACTTGGCTTCTAATCAACGGTGCTGTTCCTAGAGTGGTGCCAGGAAACAGTAACAAAACCTACACAGAGCACGAGGCACAACAACAGTCGATGCCGTTTGAAACTAAAGTAAAAAAAAATACATAGCGACCATTCACTCATCAACCGTATGGTCATCTTATTTATTACATCTAAAAATGCTTCATCAATCAGGTTTATCATATGCAATGTCCCCTCCCAGTTCCGCCATGAAATTCAATTTCGGAGAATTGAGTTAAATTCTCACTATGCCAAACGCTTGAATCAAAAGGTGGCAAGCTGTGCGCTGTATGATCAATGGAGCACTTTTTGGGTATAATTACACTAAAAATATTATGTCTTCAAAGCAGATGGGGCAAAGATATGAGGTACAAGGCCTTGTCGCCGGCGTATCATTATACCCCGTATTACGGATGTAATTTCCAATTTTTCGCGAGGTTCACCAAATTTATAAATGCTCTTGCATTCTGCGACGATGGTACAGCTGCATTTCTGAAAACTTATAGTTTAGTCAACAACATTTTCATGGGACTGAATATTGTGAAGGCCAGCACTATATACAGGGTGTTAATTAAGTACCTTAACAAACTTTAACCACGAATAGTACTCCGAAAAATAGAAAGAAAATGCCATAATGAACATGGGTCCGGAAATGCTTCCTAAGGAAGCTACGCCCCTTTGCATGGGGGCACCCTGAAGACGGTTTTCCCTCGATATCCTCGAAACCATTCATAACACAATTATTACGAAATTAGGTACGTTGGGTAAGCTTTTGACGCTGAATCTGATTCTGAATTCAGAATTTCATAATTTTAATCAGAGACGTATTATACGGGAGGAGTTAAGGGTAAAAATAACCCCATTTTCTAAATGGTAATTTTTTGACATTTTTATTTCAGAATATGATATTTCAGAGATTTCTTCGTAAAAATAGTTTCTTGGTACGTCTCGATAGGGCTAACCGCTTTCGAGAAAAATGCAAATTATTGAATAGATGAATAAATAAATGTTCATTTCTCCAAAACAGTTAGCCCTATCGAGATGTACCAAGAGACCATTTTTATGTAGAAATCTCTGAAATACCAGATTCTAAGATCAGAATGTCAAAAAATTATCATTTAGAAAATGGGGTTATTTTTACCCTTAACTCCTCCCGTATGATACGCCTTTGATTAAAATTATGAAATTCTGAATTCAGAATCAGATTCAGCTCCAAAAGTTTACCGATCGTACCTAATTTCGTAATTTTGTTATGAATGGTTTCGAGAATATCGAGGGAAAACCGTCTTCAGGGTGCCCCCTGCAAAGGAGCGTAGCTCCCTTACGAAGCATTTTCGGACTTATGTTCATATAACATTTTATTTCTATTTTTCGGAGTACTAATAGTGGTTAAAGTTTGTTAACATACTTAGTTAGCACCCTGTATAATATGCAGGCATCATGAGCAATATACCGATCTCTGTGGTCGAGTCAGAAGACAGAAAACTGGTAGCGTTTGAGAATATGGTAAAGTTCAGTGCCTCCCAGACCCAGTAGTGTATTCTATAAAACGAGAAGTGCTCAAGCCAGCACAAAGGCTGGCACAAGCACAAGCTTCTAGAGGATTCAACATTACAGAAAACACGATTTGTCAATTGGAAATTTAAAAAAATATTATTGATTTTTTTCTTGTATTTTAAAAAGTTATTATTAATAATATTATAATGTGTGTAACTTTGGAAGTTACAACCCCATCCAGCTAATCACAGTCGGAGAGCAAGAGTTATCTCAGGATTACCAAACTACATTGGTTTGCTGTATACACAGAAACGTGCCAATGCAATAATTTTAATTTTGTTTGAGACTACCAACAGGCAATGGCAAACTGGATTCTCACGGCAACATTGTAAGTAAAAATGTAAGGAAGTAGTGCGAAAAGATGTCAAAATTAAAGTGTAAAATGTGTGGTGAAAACGAGTGTTCCTATATAAGCTACAATAAATTTTATACAAATGACAGGTTGATACAAAGATTATATGTAAAATCTGCTTATTTGCTATTAATGACAAAATATACAGGGTGTCCCACGACGATTAAGATAAGCAATATATGGGAACTGGGCAGTAGTAGCGAACTATAATTTTGGGGGTGTAAATTAGAACAAATATAGTATCTTTTCCTGTTACTGTGTCACTCAATGAAATATTTGTTTTTGATCACGTGACGTCCGATTCAAAAATTTTAACGGGACACCCTGTATTTGTGACCTTTTGTTTCCTTCCGATAAAATAATTCCAACAAACTAGCATACTTGTGGTCTACAGTACCAAAATAATTTAACTGTAGGGGTCTGCGATACACGATACCTATAAATTTCTAGAGAAAAGAACAAAAATAGGGATGTGCTTACACGTACAATATTGGTATTTAATGCGAAAAACTTGATTTTTTCAATTAATTAAAACTACATCAAATTCCAAACAAAATCGCCACGAGTGGTCATCCTAGTTATGACGTCATAACGTTAAAGCTATTTTATGACACTACAAGTCCCTCCTCGTAGGCATTGCGATTACAAGAACAGGAAATTAAGACAATCATCTTTGTATATCGCACAACATTCTTCAAACTCCAATTGAATCCCAAAACATGCGCAAGACTGGAACAACACTAGTCAAAATGGAAAAGGTAAGTGACAGATACCAGTTGGCACCTTGACGAAGTTCATCTGCTTTTGCTCAAAAATCGTGTGAGGAATGGTGGTGAGAAATGGTTCATCAATGTCATATTTAGTGATGAAAAGTGGTTCGTTAGTGTTATATCAGTAAGAACCATTTTCAAAAGCCTCAGTATCTTGATGTTTTGTCACAAGTAAATGTCTATTATGTTTACTGTTTATGGGCTCCGCGAAAACCTTTCTTAAACTTCGTTTTCGATAATTGTAAATTATCAAGCTACCTGTGATTGAAACTTCCTTACTTAATCTCCTGATTTCTCAAAGTACAAGAAGAATTCCAATTTGACTGTCTCCTCAAAGATGACGCATTTCATGCTAGGTCACACCGCAAAGTCACGGCCTTCTAAGTTTTATAATCGCTGCGATATTCAATTTTTTCTGATACCTACTTGTACCAAAAATAGTAATCTGCGCCTAAACGAGTTCCATGTATGTTAAACAAAATCACACTTGATTCCAAATATGTAATAAGACAGAGTGTTCTAAAAGTTGGGACTTTCCTCTTTAGAAGCAAAGGCCCTTGAAACGACAAAGCTAATGCACGGTGAATCAGCAGCAAAACAGTAAAAAAGAATTTCAAGCAAGTACTCACTATTTGGTTGCTACGGAAGTTGTAAGTACGGTCCTGTCGCAGGCGTCTTACGATTTACGGTTTGGACCATACGATGTTGTCGAGGTCTTCCAGCGTGTCTACCACGATGTGGATTCAAACATCCTGTGTCTGTAGCTCTTTACACAAGTCAGACAAATCAACGAAGTGCAGGGTGAGTACGGTTCGGGAAACGATTGACATACACTCGCGAAGCCGCAGCAGTATTTTCACCACACTCACCGTATGTACATTGAAATCATGTCCACTAGTTCATTATTGTTATAAGCATGCACCATTGTTGTTGTCCGATCGTCAAGTATCCTCGAACACTATGCGACAGTAACGCGACGTATGACCCGAGTATGACGAACTGATTGTTTTCTCACAGGTACCGCAAACGCGTGGCGCTGTTTTGTTGTGGTATGACAATAGATGGTCATCTGATTGCCCAGGGAGCAGGGACGGACTTAGCATTGAGGATTCCTTTAGCGGTCAGTATCTTGTTTTCTGTAAACATTTCGTTTATATGTTACTGGGAAAAAAACACTCATTTTGGCGAGTACTATCCGCTGTATGAAAAAAAGTCCCAACTTATGAAGCACCCTGTATATAAGGGGTTCTATTCTAAAAATGTAAGTTTCATATGAATCACCCTGATGTATAAACATCAAAATTTAAGTAAAAATATTTTAAGGTTATAGGTAGCCCTCATGGCTCCTTATTACCATGATCAGTTGACAAATTTTTGAAATTCGTTTTAGTAAGCCCACATTCCACCGTCCACCCACTATTGGCCCACCCTCTATAGTTGATATACCTACGAAGATGAACTTCTTTGCTGGACTATAATATAATAAATATCTTCACCTTAATGCTTCCCGGAGAATTTATTCTGCTGTTCCATTGTATTTTACAGGCGACCAAGATACAATATAAATTAATAGGTTAATTTTTTCTTAACGACGTGTAGCAGTTTTTCTCCGATAATCAAAAGAAATTATCTAAAATTTAACAGAAATTATGTATACAAGTAAGAAGCAACCACCTTTTCACGTAATTGCGTTGCGATTAACTGAGGCAGACGAGTTATTCCGATATGTAAATGCCTAACAATGTCCGACAGAGGCCATTTTTCACTTAGGCATGTGTAAGTAGAGGAATATTCAATTACCATATGCGTAATGTAAGGCGGACGCACATATCACAATGCCTAGGTGATTTAGTGAAGAAAGCACTACGTAAAATACAAGGGCACTTACCAAATCAATTTTTTTCAAAACCCGACACCTGTCGTGCCTCATTCAGGATATATTCCAAAAAAGGATCGTGACATTCTTGAGCTCACTTTGGGTATGGTGGAAATCATTGTATACTGCTCGCAAGTGAAATCCGAAAACCTAGAAAAAGAAAGTATATTTGCATTGAAAATTTGTACACAGTTTGGCTGTTTGGCAGTACCATCTCTGGTACACATGTAACACTTTCTGTTCATTCAGACCCTATTCCTACCTACATCGCACCTATAAAAAACTCTAGGCTGAAAAGATTAATATTATATTCACTGATATTTTTGTCGAATCAAAAACGATAATATCTGTTGCAAATTTGGCGAGAAACCAGTTGGTTGTGTAAGGGCCGGTTTCTGAATGTCCAGTTAGCGTTTCTATGGATAGAACTATCAGATAAGATCGTGAATTCGTAAGTTTAACCTTCAATAATTGCTTAAACAATGTATCTAACAGTTAATGGTTAACTTCCAGATGAGTATTTAACTAAGAAACCGGCCCTTAAAGAGATGAATTGGCTGTGTAAAGATGCCCCCTAGAAGACGACAGCCCCAGTTTACGCAGTTAAGGGCCGTATTCACCAAACATAATTAAATCCCTATCTGACTGTTAAACTAACTATCAGCTTGTTAACCATATTTTTGGTGTTCACCAATTAGGGTCAACGTTAACCAGCTGATAAGTGCCCTGTTAATTTTAACAACTCGATTTTCACCAGTTACTTCAGGACTCATGAAACACAAAATAATATCGAATATCTAGTCATTTGTCACTTACTAAAAAGGTTATGTTTACTTTGATCGATGAAAATGGTGTGTTTCACTGACATTCTATTCATCAGCGATTTGCTCAGCTCAATTTTCGGTTTACTGAAAACCGAGTTAGTTTCCTAGTTTACAATAATTCAACTATATGCTTATATTTAGCTATCCAGAGAGAGAGAGAGAGTAATTGGCAGATCTTTTGCGTTCTCCATTTTTCGTGTTAATAATAATTAGTATATTTCTTATACGAAGAGAATGGCCAGAGATGGTGGAACTGTTCATGAGTATATGTATGAGTATTGAGAAATGTGATTATAAAATAAACCCTAAAAACTAAAAACAAACACAAATGATTAGGTTATATAGAATCAAGAGGTGGCAGCACAAAACGCTTTATACGGCACAGAACATAAAACTGCGCAGTGTTTACAATATTAGAAAAACAAAAAATTACGTTATCCGTTTGTTAAGTAACTGGGAGCTGAATATTCATGGTGTATACGATACTTCACTATCAGGCAGTTATATTTTAAGTGATTGTTAGTAAACAGACGGTTATCCAAAAAATGGTGAATGCGGGCCTTAGCCCCTTTGAACGCGGTCGGATTGTAGGCCAACGGGAACGTGGTGCTTCTTTCAGGGCAATTGCTGTAACCATGGGTCGTATTGTGGCAACAGTTGTAGCAGCGTGGCACGCTTGGATCGCAGAAGGGCGAATGCAGTGAGCTAAAGGTTCTGGAGCATGTAGAAGAACTACAGACTGGCAAGTTCGTCATCTTCAACTAAACGTGTTTGTATGCACTATGTACTATAGGATCGGTTGGCTTTCTAAATATGACAGCGTAGTAGGCATGGTGTGGTAGGCACCCGAAACTGCCCGATCGTCATGGTCGTCATGGTGATAGAAACACGTTTCTATCTCTTAAGTATCGGCACTGGCCCTTCGAGACACAAGACGATCCACTCGAGCTGTTGCTGACGCTTGGTACGCAGCTATAGGGAGGCCCATTCGAATCCGCACGGTGTACCACAGATTGAGTGAAATAGATTGGTGCCAAGAGCCCCGACAATGGCATACTGAGTGGCATCAGACGGCTTTCTCCGACAAATCCAGGTTTTGTCTGGGGGCACATGATGGACGCTAACGCGTACGACGTGACCTCTAGTTTGCGGTTGAGCGCCATGTACACCGTCCTATTGGTTTATTGGTTTGGAGTGCCATTGCATTCAACAGCAAGTCACCGTTACTCGTGATTTGTGGCACAATAACTGCGCAACGTTATGTGAATGAGGTGTTAGAACCAATTGCCGTTCCATATGTCTATGGCCTTGAAGAGGGTTTCTTCCAGCAAGATAACGCACGTCCTCATATTGCAAGGGCACTGATGATGTTCCTGTAGGAAGCTGAGGTCAGGGTAGTCCCCTGGCCTCCACGATCACCCGATTTATCGCCAATTGAAAAAGTACGGGATTGAATGGGTCGATGCATAGGCGATTTACCCAATCGTGCGACCACACTGGACGAACGGGAACATCCTGTGAGCTTAGCTTGTGGGGCTGTACCTCTAGAATTCATCAACAACCACATTACCAGCATGCCGCGTAGGCTAGAGGAATGCATTCGTCAGGATGGAGGGCCCATTAGACCCATTATTGATCTGTTGTATTTTTTTGTAAACTAATTATGGCAACATACATCTAAGGATAGATGTACAAGTTCTTATGCTATGATCTAGTTTCCATTATATACACAAATTACCAAAAAGCAATATATCGCTGTAGCCCGCTTGTTAGGTTTCCATAATTATTCGCTAAATATTTGCGCGTATACATTACAAATTGCACCGTAATTTTATTTGCAGCTTATTGATTAATAATTTCATCACTAAATAATTTGTGTTCGAGTTGAAAGGGGAGGCGCGGCATCAGATGGAAACATGGGAGCGTTGAGCTAATTTCCATCCAGATCTCATTGGCGTATACCGATTTCCCGGTAAAACAGAAAAGCCAGCCTTTCTCGATGTGCTACTAACCAGAAATGGATCAACCTTGGGATGCACAGTGTATAGAAAATTCCTTGCTTAGAAGACTTTCTATACAAATGCTTTAGATGGATTTACAATGATGCTTATTTATACAGGGTGGGCCAATAGTGCGTGGACGGAGGATTGTGGGCTTACAAAAAAATATTTTGAAAATCTGTCACTCGATCGTGGTAGGTACCCTTGAGGGCTATAACGTAAACATATTTTCACTTAAATTTTGACGTTTATACAGTGTGATTCATATCAAATTTACATTTTTTTGAATAGAACCCCCTATATATTATTGCATATTTGGATTCCTTGGTCAATTCTAGTGTGACTTTATATATCACACATGGCACTTTAAGCGAACCATTTAGGCACAAATCACCTTTTTTGGTATAAGTAGGTATCAGAAAAAAATTGAATATCGCAGCGATTAAAAAACTTAGAAGGCCGTGACTTTGCGGTACGACTAAGCATGAAATGCGTCACCTTAGGTAAGATGTCTAAATTTGAATTCTTTTTGTACTTGGAGAAATCAGTAGATTAATTACCGAAACTTCAATCACAGATAACTTGATTTTTTCAAATAGGAATGCCTACTTTGGTTTAAAGAATCATATAGCACTGTCGATATCAATCTTATTTGGTTTTCATTTTATTTCAAATTTTCAGTCAAATCGGTGTTTTTCAATTTTCTTGCGTGCAAACAACCTAGCAGGCCATGAAAAATAAACAAAAGCTCGTTAATATCGAAGAAACCAACTAACTTAGTAGAAAGATGCAAACTAACTAGAGCAACGAGGTAAGATTATGAAAATTCCTTACAACATATTAGCTCTAACCGGATAGAACAGCGGCAAGATATCTAATGTCAATGAGTAGCTGGGGTATGACAGAAGTGTTTATTTTTCACAGCCTACTAGCTATTGAGGTCTACTAGAGCTTGACAACTTTCTAAAACGATTAAAAATTTTGAAACAAAAGGAAAACTACCAGCGATTTTTGCTTACAGTCTAACATGTTTAGAATGAAATTTTGAATTTAATGGGATAAAAAAATTAGTCATTTCCGTTTAGTTAAGTCAAAAATGAAGATATCTCCAACTGGAGCACTCTGAACATCTATTGAAATAATTGCTAGAATATTTTAATTACGCTATGTTGTAATTGTGTTTATTTTATGTAGTTTTCTGCAAACTAAATTATGTTCTACAAACTACAATTCAAGTTTCATTTTCCGGGATTTTGCTAATAAGTCGAAGTACCTACTGAATAATTTGAAGGGTTCCAGTCAGAGGTATCATTACTTTTGACTTACGGAAATGGATACTTTTTTATAGCATTAAATGTGAAAATTTATTCAGAAGACATAGATATTCTACTGCCAGCAACAATCACTAGTAGTTTTCCTTTGATTAAATATTTTTTTACTGACTTTTGAAATTGGCTAATAGCTTGTAGGCTGTGAAAAATGAGCGTTCTTGTTACCGCTATTGTTTCTGGTTAGAGCTAGTATGTTGTAAGGAATTTTCATAATCTTGCCTCGATGCTCTAGTTAGTTTGCATCTTTCTACTAAGTTAGTTGGTGTCTTCCATATTAACGAGCTTTTGTTTATTTTTCATGGCCTGCTAGGTTGCTTGCATGCAGGAAAATTGAAAAACACCGATTTGGCTAAAAATTTGAAATAAAATGAAAACAAAAAATGATTGATACCGTGAATGCTATATCGTTAGAAAGGTAATCAATTTTTACATTTGATTCTTTAAACCAACATAGGCATTCCCATTTGAAAAAATCAAGTTATCTGTGATTGAAGTTTCCTTAATTTATCCTCTGATTTCTCCAAGTACAAAAAGAACTCAAATTTAGCCGTCTGACCTCGTTTCTAATATCCACTTATACCAAAAAAGGTGATTTGCGCCTAAACGGTTTGTTTAAAGTTCCATGTGTGATACATAAAGTCACACTAGAATTGACCAAGGAATCCAAATATGCAATAATATATAGCGAGTTCCATTCAAAAAAATGTAAGTTTGATATGAATCACCCTGTATAAATGTCAAAATTTAGGTGAAAATATTTTTACGTTATAGCCCTTAAGAGTCTCTACCATGATCAAGTGACAGATTATTGAAATATTTTTTAGTAAGCCCATAATCCTCCGTCCACGCACTATTGGCCTACCCTGTATAGTAAACATTTCCAAAACGATTTTCACTAGTGTGTTTATAATCTAGTTAAAGATTCTGTAGTGGGGTATTTTATGAAGTTTGTATTCTGTAGTCAATATAAAAATAATCAGTTCTCCATTAAAAATAGCATCAACTGAATTCGTCCCAAGTAAACGTGTACGACACGTGCAACCTGTCACAAAAACCGTCAAAATTGCAGAATGTTCTTATTATGTCCTAGGCAGTCAAATAACAACAAAAACGCTGTGATAATTAGAGGTATGAACACGAAATTTGTGAAGACCCTGTAAGCCACTGTCTTATTTTTTCAACACGTTTTCCACATCCTCTCACCTACAGGGGTGAGGTTTTGTACACCTCTTACATTTTTTATTATTACTCTGACGCCACTGGATCAAACCTCAAAGATAATGTTAAAAAATGGAGTGAAGTTGTTTGACTTCCCCACACATAATAATGATACCATTTTATTGTTTTCCCATTGCACGAAGCTATAGTCTGAAATCCCTTTGCAACCAAATCATCGCCCACCCGCCCGCAAAAAACATCAAACACAAAAACTCTAGTAAATAGGTTCTTGCGTCTCCCTCTTTAGGAACTAGGATGCCACAGTTTTTATCTTGCATGCTTCAACTGGTCGATGCGAAACGATCAGGAGCCTCCAAACTGTCAAAAAACGAAGTACGAGCTGTTTTTATTTTTTTAGTTTTTTGATTATTTGTTGCACCGCCACTGACACGATTTTTCCATTCTCTTCGCGATAGTAAATATTGTGTCACAATTTCTTAAAAATCAATTCAATAATTTTCGCTTTATGCAATATACATAGAACGAAATCAAGCAATACTATATGTATAACATCACGAAATTCCAAGTCCCTTGGTCTGTGTAATAGGCAAGCCAATGTTCGGATGGATTTAAAAAAGAATATACCGCTAGGTATTTCTTCCGTATGTCAATGGACAAAAAATGATGAATCTCTACTTGCACAACAATTCGAACCACTATCCAAGTAGGCATCCATGTCAGAAGTTTGGAATGCTCAAAATACTGACACAACGGGCACGAAGAGTGTGTTAATCAACTGAAAATCTGAAAAATGCTTTAAAGGCAAACTTCTACTCAGAAAAGCAAATAACAAGATCTGTGTTTCCCGCTTCATGGAAGATTGGCTGCGTACAACCCATCCCTAAGAAAGGCAAAAAAACTGATCCCGCCAATTATAGACCTGTGGCTCTTCTCAGCATCATGTCTAAGGTTATGGAGACTGTCATTAACACACAGCTCCTGAAATACCTGGATAACAATAACATCATAAATGATCGCCAGTATGGCTTCCGTAAGCACAGGTCTACAGGTGACCTCCTTGCCTCCGTCACTCACTTGTGGAACAGAGCAATAGACAATCATGGCGAATCCCGTGTTGTTCCACTTGATATATCGAAAGCTTTCGACAGAGTATGGCATGACGGACTTCTAGTGAAGCTTGCTGCTTATGGACTACTACCACCTGGCCTGCGCCAGTGGCTGAATAGCTTTTTGAACGACCGATCTCTGTTTCTTGTAGTCGAGGGCTGCTCATCAGACGTATTTTCAATAAACGCCGGTGTTTCTCAGGGATCTGTCCTATCCCCTACACTGTTTCTGCTGTACATCAACGAACTGCTGGAAATAACATCCAATCCAATCTACAGCTTCGCAGATGACAGTACATTAGTGTCGTGCATGGAACCAGGCAAACCACTATCATCCCAGGAGACGGTACGTCGGCGACAGCAGCCTGCCTCACAGATCAACGCAGATATCAAAACAATTGTCGAGTGGGGATTAGCAAATAAAGTACAGTTCAACGTACAAAAAATTCCGGCAACCACACTTACAAAGAAGTCTCATGATGGCTTACCAACCGTGGAAATGGAGGGTCACCCCATAGTCGAATCACCTTCCGTCAAGCTTTTGGGAATCAACATCAACAATAACATGTCCTGGCACGACCACGTCGTCAGTATAGCTAAAACGGCATCCCAGAAGCTTGGAGTTTTGTTCCGCTGTAGGAAGTTGTATACACCAGAGCAACTGCTGCTGCTCTACAAGGCACAGATCCGACCAGCGCTGAAGTATTGCTCCCATGTGTGGGGATGCGCTCCGAAGCACTCTCTAAAGCTTCTGGACACTATCCAGAAAAGAGCAATTAGACTAATCGATACGCCTAACCTCACAAAGGACCTCCACAGCCTGGAACATCGAAGGAGGGTGGCTGACCTATCCCTGTTTTACAGATTCTATCACGGAAGATGTTCGAGTGAGCTCTCTCAGATAATAACACCACAGGCCGTTCAAACTAGGAACACTAGAGAAGCTCTGCGAGCAAGGGCGTACCCAGGATTTCAGTTAGGGGGGGGCAGGGGGCTGCTTAGTGCTTATACCTGTTTCGAAAATTGACTTTTATTCATTAACTTTTATGATGACACAAAACAAATATTATAAGTACATAATAATTATACTATACATTATGTATAATATATAATATTATATATGTTTATTTTAATTTAACAGTAATCTTCTCGGATTTGCCGAAAATTTGTCTATGACAATCTTTTCAATAAACTCACTGTTGTCTTTTAAATAATTGCGATGTACGCTCATCAGACATAAACCCGTAAGCCTTTCTTCACCCATGGTGCTTCTTAGCCACGTTTTAACTCTTCGCAGCGTACTGAAGGACCGTTCTACGGTCGCCGTGGTGCATGGGATAGTGCTTAAAATAATTAATGCCTTTCTGACAGCAGGGTAAAAAATGTTCGCTTCTTTGAACAGATCAACTACTTCTATGTCCTTTAATTGATCATCTGATAAAGCCTTCGTCACCCATAAATTATGCCAAAGGTTCAGTTCCCCGGTGATATCCAGGTTATAAAATTCTTGGAATGATTCTGCGTTTTTGTGTAGGTCTGCAATGCTGGTTTTTGTCATATACAAGGGATGTAGCCTGCTTAAAGCAAACGCCGGAGTATTTTCTTGGGAGAATCGAATATTCAATGATGAAATGAGTGAATCAATGTATGGTATTATCAGGGAACGCCGCCAATATTCGTTATCATTGTCTGATGGCGGATTACTTCTATGTGTTTGCTTATGAGCAAGACGTGGAACCGAAATTTCTATGTTCAAATCCATTGCAACAGCTCGTGCTTTTTGAAGTATTTCATTACTTATTCTATCAGGAAACTCGCGGTCATTTCTGAGAATGTCCTTGATATTTTTAATGTGTTTTCCTACCGAGATCATGTCGATCGATTTAGCTTGCAGTGCGTTAACTACTGGTTCTATAACTGCTGAATATTTGGCTATTGTTTGTAGAGAAACAATAAACACTGGTTTTGTAACGGCTGAATGCAACTGATATGCAGATTTTCTGGTGGCATAATTTCCCTCTACAGATAACGTTTCTAGAGATTTCACGAGCTCTGAAAAATGTTGAGAAAACTTTCTGATTGATTTATATTTTTCGGACCATCTCGTCTCACATAATCGTGATAGGTTTGGAGCGTAGTTTCGACGTGTAGTCGATTCTCTGAAAAACGTTATAACATCCTTTACAGTGGCGACAGTATTTCTAATTTCTGGCACTGCGTTCGCATCATTCACAACAAGGTTGAGTTTGTGACTTGAGCAATGAAAATATAAAGCACGAGGATATCTTTTTCTCAAAATGGCTTGTACGCCACCCTCTTTTCCTGCCATTGTAGAACAGCCATCGAATCCAAACCCTACGCAATCTTCTTTGGAGAGGTTAGAACTAATTAAGAAATTGTCAATTGCTTCGGCGATTGCGGAAGCATTTTGTGCTTTTAGTTCAACGAACCCTACAAATTCTTCTCTGATTTTACTTTTGCTTTCGTCGTAGAACCGCACGCCTATTGACAGCTGTTCTTTCCCAGATACGTCTGCTGTTTCATCAGCTAAGATTGAGTAAGCCATGGTCTTCCGAACCTCACTAATTACATTCTCCTGAATAACTTCGCCACATAAATTTATTAGTTCGTTTTGTATTCTTGGCGAAGTATAAATTGCATTTCGACGGCACTTTTCAAAGTGACTCTTTAATTTGTTGTCCCCTGAATCGATTCTCAACTTCAATAAATCTAATAAAACACCCTCATCAGCTTGTTTGCCCCTAAGAGGCATATCATGTGTACCGCAAAATACTATACAAGAAATAATTGATGACAATATTTGTCTGTTTTCATCGATTGCTTTTTGGTGTCCACTTTGCAGTTGGATGTCTACAGGAACATTTTCAAGAAAATTTTTTGCAGCATTTGTCGCCGTTTGGTGAAGGTTGGTCGTTGCATGCTTTCGGCAGTCTTCATGCATATTTTTGAACTTTAAATATGGCCTGACCATAAACGATCCCAAAATTCCTCTCACAGTGCTAATGGGCGGAGGAAACAAAACACAATACTTACAAAGAGCACCTTTTAGTCGCTTGGAATATACTAGCCATGGTGAATATTGATCCAACCAAGCATGATTAAATTTTCTTTTTAAATGGCTTGCATCACTTTCAAAATCGTAATTTCTGGGCGGGATCCAAGGATTTTGTAACAACTCCCTCTTCTTTTCCGTCGATAGCTGGGTAGCCAATCCAACATAACGACCCAGATCATTTTCATGACAGCCATCGTCCACTATAATTTCAGGATCGACGTTGACGTCATAAGTTTGTTGGGATGTCGATGGAGAAGAATAGTCGGCAACAGATATATTAAGAGGTTCTACTGAAGAATTTGACGCTTGTCCAATGTTAGCATGCAATGATATTGGCATTACATGAGTGGTTTTATCATGGTTGTCATTTTCATCGCTTCCACTGCTACTTTCCCGACCTTTTTTTCTTTTTTCGCGTGGCCTCCCTAAAAAATGGATACACAGAATTACCCTTACAGTGTTTAGGCGGGTTGCATAGGACGAAAATCAAAGATCAAGTTTCACATTCTCTTGCATATGGTTTGAACGCCAAATAATCAAAACTAGGTAAGTAATTTGAAATAATACACTTGTTGTGACGTTAGAGAAAAGGGATTTTGTTGTCGGTATGATCTTATTAATAAATCCAAAATATTGCAAGGATCTTTCTTTTATGTTTTTTTTTTAACTTTTTTATCACAAAATATTCACAAATGTTATTTTAGCTATTATAACAAAACCACGTGTTGTAATTAATAAATTTAAATATTGTAAGTAATGCCTAAGATATACACTTACAAGAGAGTCATAGCCCCCCTTAAACAAATCAAATAATCATATTAAGTATGTACTTAAGTGTTTTGTTTTGACTCACCTCTTTCAAAGAATTTCCTGATATCCATTTGACGGAGTAATATTTCCAGTTGTTGCGCAGTAAACGTAAATCTCGTGTCTCCGCAACGAAACTATAAGACACTATCTATGGCGTGTGAAATATTCGCTCGTATTCCACTCCGAACTGAATTGTATTCGAACTAAATTCACGTGCTCTGCCTTACGTTCCGCTTATATATTGAAAATATTCTCGCTCCCGAAATATGTAGAAAATACTCGAGCTCGACTCTATTTCCATCCTTGTCTTATAATACATGCTATCACTGTCTTTTCTTTCCGGAATAGTCCATGCTAGAATATTCTTCGTGGTATTGCTATTCAATACTAGATGTCTCTATTGACCGTATACAGTATACATTGAGCCTATTTCTTTTTACTGGAAAAAGTACTGCCGTCCGAAACTAGATGGCGTTAGATGTTATTTTCTTCCAATTATATTCAGCTTTAATCCTATATGGCTCTGATTGTCTCGTCGGAAGCGGAAACTACGAGATACCACGGTTTTGTGGGAGATTTAAATTATATTGCATCGCTAACAGTATACTAGAGTCTGTCTAGTGAGTCGCGGCACAGAAATAACCGCGGCAAATTTAAAAATAATTTAGTTGTAAGCACTGAATAGAATATGCTATGAAATTTGAGTTTGATACTTTCACTATTTTATTTTATGAACACTAAGAATCTTAAACTAAATCTGTACAGATATATACTACTTAAAATAATATGCAACATATTGAATATTACTTTATTTTAGCATAGCATTGAAAACAAAAATTATATAATAAAACCAAACTTGCATCAAAACCGTACTTAATTTTTATTTATTCTGTCTCGTAATCAAAATCAGATTCTAGAAATTAAATTATCGACTATAAATCATTACTGACACTTTCATTTGTTAGTGATAACTAACAAATAATAAAAACGAAATAAAGAAATAAATAAAGTGTATCAAAACTTGATCAAAACATTTTGCGTTTCGTTTGACGGCGGCTGAAGGTCGCCATATAAAATATTCTAATAAATACGTTGTGACACGACCGACACGACTCACTATACAGACTCTATATCGAATGTTGTAGAATATTTAACTATAGAAAATAAAGAACAAATCTGGCTGAAAAGATATTTTGTTTCCAACACTTCATTTTGCGCAGAGTAGGTAACACGTTTTTAATTTTTATTTGCCAAAAAAAATTACATTTATTTAATCTTCTAGGGGGGGGCAGCTGCCCCCCCCCTGCCCCTACCTGGGTACGCCCTTGTCTGCGAGCTCGTCCTTACCAGGTCGAGGTCCTTACTCCCCGAACTAGTCTCCTCCAGCATTCCTTCTTTTGGAGAACTTCGACCCTGTGGAATCAGCTGCCAGGGAATTTGTTTCCCGGCTGCTACAACCTGCAGCGTTTCAAATCTAACGTGAACCGATACTTATCCTCTCGCAGCGTTTCTACAGCGCCATAGGCTTTCAGCCTTTGCGAGAGGCCGACCATAAAAAAAAACCTTGGGACACACAAGGTTCTTTCCTTCTTCTTCTTCTTCTTCGCATGACTAGGATTTCTCCTGTTTGTCTGCCTCTTATTCCGTCTCTGTTGTTGACGTTGTTGTTGACATCAAATTATCTTCCCATCTTTTCTTTGGCCGTCCTGGAGGTCTTCGATTGTAAGGTTTGTTATTTTTACATATGTGAGCCAATCTGTTGGGTCTCATTCTATTTACATGTTCGTCCCATTCTTTCTTCCGGGTTTTTATACATTTATTGATGCTGTTAATGTTGCACTGTTCTCGTATGTTTTTATTTGTTTGTCTGTCCCTGAGAGTTACTCCCAAAATTGATCTTAACGTTTTCATTTCTATGCTGTTATAGATTTGTTTTGTTCTCTTTGTGTCTGCTCGTGTTTCTGCCGCATATGTTAGAATTGGTCACATCGTTGTTTTATATACTTTAATCTTGCTTTCCGTAGACATATATTTGTTCTTCCATACAGTTTCTCTTAAACATCCACTAACTCTACCTGCTTTTGTCGCCTGTCTTTTAACTTCTGTATTCAAGTTCCTATCACTGGTTATGTCAATGCCCAAGTAGTTAAATGTCATCACTTGTTCAATAATTTTACCTTCCACTTCCAGTTTACATCTACGTGGTTCTCTACTGATGACCATGCATTTTGTTTTCTCCGCTGAAATTACCATATTGTATTTTTTGGCCGTGGTGTTGAAAGTGTGGAGTTGTCTTTGCAGATCGTCTTCAGTATTAGCTATTAGGAGCGCATCGTCGGCGTAACACACTATGTTGATCTTATGTGGTCCCATTCTAAATCCTTCTCGCTTTTTTACTTCTAATATTATTTTGTTCATTATCATGTTAAATAATAATGGGCTTAGTGAGTCTCCTTGACGTATTCCTCCCTTTAGGGGCATGAGACCTGTTTCGCCCTTAGATGTTATGATTTTTGTTCTGTTGTCCTTGTTCATATCATCGATTATACTAATTAGTTGCTTATTGACCCTTTGTGTTTCCAATAATTTCAAGATATCACCTCTTTTGACTCGATCGAATGCACTTTTTAGGTCTACAAAACACATGTATGCCGGCTTATTATATTCTATCGCCTTCTCCACTATTTGTCTAACAATGAACGTTGCGTCTATGGTACTGCGGTTTTTTCTAAATCCTTGCTGTTCTTCGGCTATATCTATTTGTTCCTCTAATTTATTCTTTATTATAGCCGTTAGTAGTTTCAGCGTACTGTTCATTAAGCTGATCCCTCGGTAGTTTCCGGGATTCGTTCTATCTCCTTTTTTTAGTATGGGTAGCATTAGGCTGTCCTTCCATTCTATAGGAACTCTTTGTGTCTCCAGAATACCGTTAAAGAGATATTTGAGGTATTTTTGTAACGTTACAAAAAAGGTTCTTTCCAACAGCATATTTTGTACCTTCCATTGAACCATCACGAAACTATTGGGATCGTTTGTAGTGCGCATGCGTTGATTTTGGATGGTTTC
The DNA here is from genome assembly GCA_951848785.1 of Callosobruchus maculatus. Lineage (NCBI taxonomy): Eukaryota > Metazoa > Arthropoda > Insecta > Coleoptera > Chrysomelidae > Callosobruchus > Callosobruchus maculatus. The sequence continues at coordinate 1,461,391 of CATOUR010000198.1, forward strand.
GTGACCGTACAAACAAAAAAATCTGTTGGAACGGTTCTTTCTCTTATTTCACTGGACTCGTGTCAGTTCTGACAGCTATAAAAAAACTAACCTCGATTTCATTTCAAAAACCACCGTCAAAAGCCAAGACGCCAAGAGCTTTATTAAAATTGATCGGGGCCTGAGTTTTCTGATAATGACTTGGTGTTAGTCTATCAACCACAGCCGAAAAATGAGGATTATTTGGGTCATTTTAGCTATGAATAATGGTTGCCACTCAGAACCAGGTATTTCTGTAGCTCTATAAATAAAGAACCTGGGTTATGTTTTCCATAAAAATCACCGAATTTATCATATTATACCATATATCACATTATTGTTTGATTCAATTGTTGGCTTTGGTGAAGTCTCAGCCAACAAACGAGCCAGCCAAGTAACAAGCAACAGTTAAAACAAAAGAAGCAAAATCAAATCACACTCAATCTCAACACTCAAGACTCAAGGTAGCGAGAAAACAGAAGGCGCATAGAATTGACAAAATGAAACTGTACGCCAAGCGGGCGACTTACTTTCTACTGCGCATGTTCAGTCTCACAGTCCTTACTCTGGGCCAAGTACCGATTTGACCGTACAGAAACCGTTCCATGAACGGTAACGAAATCTGTTGGAACGCTTTATGGACCGTTTCATGAACGGTCACAAAACGTGTTGGAACGCATTTCACGTTCTGCGCATCTCCGTGACGATACATTGTACGGTATTCAGGCCTGTTGGAAAGAACCTACAGTGTATAGGAAACCGACACCTACCGATCGCTATTTGCACAACAACTCGAACCACTATCATTCATTCATTCATTCATTTATTTCCAATAGACGTTACAAACGTATAGGAATCGTCATGATAAAACTTAAAACTAAAAATATACAGAATTTCAAAAATGCTACAGGGCCCTACAAGATAAATACTGTTCTATACTATAGAAACAGTGATCAATCAAATAATCTCGTAGACTCCTTTTAAAACTGGACACTGTTGCACAGGATTTAATTCTGCCTGGCAGATGATTAAAAATGTGTATACCTAAGTAGTTTGGAGAATTTTTGCTGCAATTATATTTCCCAATCGGTAAATGAAAATGACTGTTTATTCTTGTCTCATGTATGTGAAAGTCATTATTCAGAGAGAAATTGTTCTTATTTACTAAAATATACTTCCATGTTTCTAGTGTAAAGACGGCAGGGTCAATATTCTGAAATATTTAAACAATTCCTTACCTGGCTGAAGGTAAGGCACATTTGCTATGCATTTGAGAATTTTTTTGCGGCACGAAAACCTGTTTACATCAAGGGGAGCTACCCCACATACAGATCTCGTATCTAAGTCTTGACTCAATATGGCCGTAATACACATTTAGTAAATAAGGTATGGAAAGAACAGTCCTTAAATTTCTGAACATTTACAAATACGATCCAAGTATCTATGCCAGAAGTTTAGAATTCTTAAAATACTGACACAACGGGCACGAAGTGTGTGTTAACCAACTGAACATCGGAAAAATGCTTTAAAGGCAAACTTCTACTCAGAAAAGCAAATAACAGGATCTATGATAGCTGGTAGAGAAAAAAAGCAACAAGAACCACCACTAGTAGTCCAAATTGGAAAGTTACTGCGGAAGGGATATATCAAGGGGATAATTCAAACCAACTGGGAAAATACAACGGTATTTAAGATCTACAAAGGACAACAGACATGTATGGACATGCATCAGGAATTTATCGGATATATACTTGTGTACTAACTGTGTAACTGTGGGAAATCCTTATCTCCATGGGAGTCCCTTACCACTTGTATTTCTTACACAGCAACTCTATGAGTCTAGCTCAGCTCGTGTAAGAATTGATGGTAACCTGTCTGGTCAAACAGCAATCAGAAACGGAGTTCGTCAGGGATGCGTATTATCTTCGATGTTATTTAACATTTACTCTGAATTTGTGATGAGACAGGTATTGGACAACTGAAATGGCGGTATAACTATTGGCGGAAGCAAAATATCTAACTTAGGATTCGCTGACGATATAACCCTTATTGCTGCTTCTCAGGAAGAACTAGTAGCTCTATTGAACGTTTTAGAACAACACAGTGCAGCATATGGTCTTGGCACTAACTACAACAAGACCAAGGTTATGATCGTAGATAGAGAGCATGACAATCATCGAGAAATAAAGTAAATAGGCCGTTGTGAGGTAGTTCAAAGTTTTGTGTACCTCGGTTCTTTGATCGACAATTCAGGTAGCTGTGAGAATGAGATTCGACGGCGCATTCAACAGGCACGGGTGGCCATGACAAAGCTTACCAAAATATGGCGTGACCATAACATCGCTAAACCTACCAAAATGTCACTGGTTCAGTCTCTTGTGTTCTCCATATTTTTGTATGCCTCGGAAACTTGGACTGTTAAAAAGGCAGATCGAGCTCGCATAGATGCTTTTGAAATGTGGACGTGGAGGAGAATGCTGAGAATTCCTTATACAGCCCATAGAACTAATGTTTCCATACTGGATGAGCTCGGTAATCCAAAGAGACTATTCTCCATTGTGTCGATGAGAATGCTTACATTCTTCGGACATATTCACAGAAGCGATAATGTGGGAAAACTTGTAGTTCAGGGTCACGCCTCGAGTGGGGGGCGCCGTGGCCATTCCCCTACATGCTGGGTGGATTCGACGAAACAGTTTCTGGATATGAGTATCAAGAGCGTCACTGAACTGACAGTAAATCGCAAACGATGGCGAGCTACAGTTCTCAAAACTATTGATAATATTCGTGTCGGCAATACTCTAGCTCCGACTTGCATTGCATGCATTTTACGAGTTCACAACCTGTCTGTTACGACATTGTGACTATGATGATGATGATGAACTTGTGGAAGTGTATACATCGGAATAACAAAGAGATCGGTACAAAGTAGAATTTCGGACACAAATTACATTACTAAAAATCTGCAATAGTTAAGCATGCATGCCAAGAAAAAACGAAGAATTTCAAATATCCCAAAACTTCGTCTTTAGGCGTTTTAGAGGTTCCTGATCATTTTCTACTTTTTTTTTGGGTGGGGGTGAATTTGGGGTGGTCGGGGGATGGGGGGTTGTAAAACTGAAAAATTTCTTGTATTCATAATGGGCTGTCCATTGCCCCGTGAATTAAAGAACTAGCGGCATAATACACTTTTTTAGGCCCATCCAAAAACTGCCTTGCTTATTATAGGAACCGAAGGACTAAATTTGTCATGTATACATACGTATTGCTTTAGATCGTTCTATATTGCGTAATGGACATAATTATGATATAATGAAATTTTGACACAGTATTACTCTCGCGGCGAGGATGGAAAACCCGGATGTTTTGGAAAAATCGTGTCAGTGGCAGCGTAGCAATGATCAAGAAACTAAAGATATCAAAACAGCACAAATTTCGTTTTTAGACTGTTTGAACAGGGTTTCGCATCGTCCAGTTGAAGCATGTAGGAAAAAACTGTGGCGTCCTAGTTCCTAAGGAGGGAGACGCAAGAAACTATTTAAGAGAGTTTCTGTGCTGGATGTTTTTTTTTGCGGACGGGTGGGCGATGATTTGGTTGCAAGGGGATTTCAAACTATAGCTTCATGCAATGGGAAAATAATAAAATGATATCATCATTATGAGTGGGAAGTACTAAGCTAATCATCTCGACTCCTTTTTTTGTGATAAAAACTATTTCTTTCGGAAGGTTCTAAGCCTCATCAACGTTTATTTCTAGTAGGACGCCCCTGAATCTTATACGAATCCAATCGCAGCTAAGATAAAACACATTAACAAATTGTGCTCTAATTAGATTGGGCAGTAATCTGACGTGTTCTAGTATAACTAACAGCAACGACGCCGATCCAATTAGTTCATATCCTCGTTACTGCATTATCATCCCCCTTCCCCCCTGCGTCTCTCTCGCCACCTCGCACAGCTAAGGCACCCGCCCTACTCCAACCCCACCCCCTCCTCACGTCACAGATGACAATTTTCTGACTGGTACCGGAACAGGACGGGATCCCTCTGCATTACCTTGTACCCGTGTTATAGTTCCTACGAACAGATTGAAGAAAATATTTACTAGAGTGTTTGTGCTGAAAGTTTTTTGAGGGCAGGCGGACGATGATTTAGTTGCAAGGGGATTTCAGACTATAGCTTCATGCAATGGGAAAATAATAAAATGATACCACCGTTATGTGTGGGAAGTACCGAGGCAATCAACTTGACTCCATTTTCTGTCAAAGATATTGACACAAATAGTAGCCGAAACATTAGGTAAAGCTTATTTTAATGGTGATATGGTTCTATTTGTGGGGGTATGAAGCGAAATGAGAAATATTATCTTCTCTAGTCCCGGATTCTTAATTTTACCTCATCCCAAAGACCACTGTTCAAAACACCAAAGAGCTCTGAAGTTATCCCACTGCGGAGATACATGAGGCATTAACGAATATGCGAAGGGCAATAAAACATTTTCAATTTTGGATCCCAGACATAATGTAACTGTGATTTAGACTGATTTACAGTTCACTTTGAGCTATTTATCTTCGACCTAAGCTCGAACCTAAGTAGTATAGATATGCCGATTCTGATCCTCCCGAGGTCATTTGAAGGTCATTTAAATGGGGTGTGGATAACCTTGAGATGTGACGTGGGCTTTTCTTATAGGTGCCGATTCTGATCCTCCCTGAAGGTCATTTTGTAACGTTGTGTTTTCAAATGTGATCGTATCTGAAGGGCTTGTTTCAGTGGGGTGTTGGGTAACCTTGAGTTTTTTCGGTTTACAATGTGCCTATAGATAACGATTTTGAAATATTTGTTGTTAGTGTTTGAATTGGTTGTTTGTGTAACCTTGAGTTTTTTTTGTGTTAGTGTATAGCTGCTTATTTTGAACGTCCTTGAATGTGACTATTGACTGGATAACCTTGAGATTTGACGTGGTGGATAACCTCGAGATTTGACGTGGGGCCAATTGCAATCCTCCCTGAAGGTCACTCAGATAGGGTGTGGATAGCCTTGAGATCAGTTGTATGATTTTCTTACGAGGCTTGATGGTTTTGAGAAGAATGCACGGTGACGTATTTTGACCTTGAAGGTATCTGTATAAATAGTGTAATAACGGGCTAGTGATCAGTAAAAGTCGAGAGACGATCAGAGTATAGTCCCGAAGTATATTGTGTACAGATATAACTTGGTGAGCACCCTTTTTATATTATTTATCCAACAGTAACATTATTTGTTTTTTCTTTAAACAATGTCTGTCGCTACCTCTGAATTGCATGAAATTAACAATAAAATCAACTGTGAACTCGATAACAAAATACTTTTCAGAACTTTATCTTCACTAACTGTAAACAAAGCCCATACAATTAAGAATCTGTCACCCGTCAAATCAAAATTTGGTGAATGTCTAGTAGCAACACTATTAGAAGATGATGCTAATGAGTTCAAAGTATGGTTACCTAAAAGAGTATCGGAGCATATGTCTGAAGCAGTGATTAAAGAGATAAATGAATCTCAAAATAAATATTCACTAACATATATTGGTCAAAGTTCACCTAAAACACCAGGCGCGCGCTCCAAATGTTTGATGAAATTTGATTATATTCAACAATAATATATTTGATGATGAGGTAGTACAGATTGTGTTGGGTATAAATAATATAATGGTTACTCCCATGTATTGGACCCGCGATATGTAGAAGGTAAATTCGAGATAAAAACATTTATTTGCACCTAGTTGGTATTAGACGTTCTGTTTGTTTCAGAAGCAGACTAACTTTTCATTCCCATTATACAATGTGGATGCAGTATTCAGCAATGGGGTGGCCTGAAGCAAAAGATCTACGTACAGCCATCCAGAGAATTGCATGTCAATTGGTAGATTTGATTTTCGATGAGGAACATTCCACGGTCTATGACTTGAGTATCTGCTGGGATGATGAAGAGGTCGAACGGAAGAGGATGCTAATCAGGAAATATGAAGAAGGGGAAAAGTTATGCAGACAATATTTACGTGAAGAATGTACCATCGATCAACTATGTGATGGGATGATTAGTAATGAACTCAAACCATTTTTGTATGCAATAGAGGAATATTTACCTCAACATATAATTACCAAATATAGTTTCGTAGATAAAGAATGACATTTGTACGCATCCGGCTCACTTCTGTATCATTTATGCATAAATAAAAAAACAAATGTATTAAAAGCGTTTTATTTTTGCCATGACAGCTATAATAAAAATCAAAAATACATTTAATATGAATGAATAAGTCCATTCTGAATAGATCCATCAAAAGCGTTGTAACTAATACAAGAATCGTGAATGATTAATGCATACACTTTAGTGTTAGCTGGGAAAGAAGATTTTCTGGTTTCAAATTCCAACGATATATCCACAGTTGACAGCTGAAGGTTATCAGGTTGATGACTGCAGTCGATTACAAATAGTGGGTTATCATTGAACTCCTTAATATTGAATAATGGTTCTGCCATTCCCTTGTTGTAATACGCACTTTGGAAGCTCTCAAATGCATAGTAAGCCGCAGTGTTTAGCTTCTTCTCAAAATCCAGGTTCCACCTTTCATATGGGTATACCTGGTTATTCAGCTTCAATCGAATCGAGTTTATGTTGGCATGAATGAACTTAGTGATGTCCTTCTTAGGATCTTCTGCTAATTTTGAGTCTTGAAATCCAACGATAACAAACAAAGGCCTCTCTAGCTTGTTGGTTGTTCGAATTGCCCAGACGTCTGTTGATGTTGAGCGAAGTGATGGTAGTTCATACAAATCCCAAGAGCGAAATGCCACCTTAATCCTTGAACTCAAACTGCTTTTGTTCAGTCTCTGTAGAAGTTTGACCTTGTAGCGGTCTTCAGGAACAATCTGTTGGACTTTCCATTCAATCTTTGATATTGATAGCTCTGCGTCACATTCACCGACAAAGCAGTTCTTAAAGGATCTTGCAATGACTAATACAAGCTCTTGTTTTATGTTTAGAATTCCTTTTTTATAGTCCTCAGCAAATCCCATTATATGTTTTAGAGGTATTCTACCACTGAAGACCTTACTAGTTGAATCCCATATCGCTGAATTGTCTTCATTTAAGCCCCATCCTGTACATAATAGTGAATGGGCGGCACTTTTACCATGAGAGATCATTGTTTTCATTGTTGACGTTATTCCAGGATTTCGTACAATGACAACTTTTTCACCACCCATATGTAGAGAAATTTCATCAAACAGAAAAGACAGAGCATTGTTAGATAGATAGCAGGACTTCGTGGCATCACTTGGAGTAAACGTTCCTTCGATGAAAATGTAACTGTCAGCAATATTTAAAATGAGATCTTGGAAGTTGATTGGTATATGAACAATGTCAGAATTCTTGAAATATGGTGAACCATACGGCTTGTATGTGTATTCATGTAAACTTGCTAAGGAGTGATCCAAAATCGGTTCCTCAAAAACATCCAGCTTCTCACTTGATACGTGCAGAACCATATTTTTCAGTTAGCTTTAGTCCTATAGACTCCAGAAACTTACGATTTTGTAGTGATAGCTTCGACGTTGTGCCTTTGGCAGCTGACGAATGACGAATAAGGTTATTCCTATGTGTTCTTCGTATTTTATGGTTGTTTGTAAGGGCTTTATCGACTTTTTTCAATTGTTGTGCACCTATGTTATATAGAAAACCCATCCTATTCAATTGTGGAGTTTGCTCAAGCTAACCGACGCAATTCCAATTTAACGATAATTTTTTCACCACGGAAGTTAATCAGATTTCCCTCGTCATCCAAAATTTTCAGTGTGATGTTATCGATAAACTGACGACCACTAGGCATAACGCTCATATATATTACATTCTGTGGCTCCTTTGTTAATTTGAATCCAGGCTCAACGTCTATGTCGAATTCATACAGAGTGTGCATTTCACTTCCATTGTGGTAGGCGCCAGATATCAATCCGCAGTCGACCTTTATTAGTCTGACTGTCGTTATATTAACTGGTAAGGTTGATATATGTTTTTTGTTGCATTCGAAAACCTCCGGCTCAAATCCAATCAAAGATGCAATTGAGTTAGGGAAAGATAAATCAACATCATATATTGAATATAATTCACATTTCATTGTATTGTTGTTGGCCTTCAGACAAAACAGCTCGTCAGTTGTAACATTATGTTTGTATCGAACTATGGACTTTATTATCTTTTGTAGATATATGTTGAGTTCATCGATTTCGTAGGTGCCTGGTGGAATATATGTAATATTCATCTGAGAATCATCTGAAGGTTGTTTAAACACAATTAGATTATTACCCTCATGAACATTGAATATTGAGTTGTAGGAGTAAAAACCTATTAGCCCCAATCCGTACTGCGCATTGGTATCCAGCTCTATTGGCGGATAAAAACTAGCAGACAGCACACTGTCATAACCCGTCAAGGTAAATGTATAAGACATGACTGCGGTGATACAAAAAAATAACACTTTTATATATTCAAAATTTTATTGATTACAACACTTGTTTGACTCATTACTGCTTGTCATAGAGATATCTTGCAAATTACAGTAACAACAAAATATTTTTCTTGGTGGCGGCCCGTCTGCTTCATCTCCGTTCTGGTGTGTATTATAGTGCTCCCAACAGAACTGGAATCGTTGTATATCCACATCTTCCTTCAAATGCAATGGCAGTTTGTTCCATACAAGTGCTATTTCGTTAGGTGTACATACCATCAGTACTTCTTTGGGTATGTGGGCAAGTTCTTCTTGTGTCATGTTCAACAGGCTTCTTTCTCTTGAAAATGCTTTAAGGGAATTGCTCATCTTTTTAAGTGTTTCACGATCCATTTTTCACAGATTTTTGCTTCTCTTCAGAAAGAAATCGTAGACACAGGTGCCCGCACCAAAAGGTATTGAAGTTCTGCTGTCGTCTGTGATTATACAGGATCTGAATCTTCTTAGATTTTTTGAGGAAATATTTCACCAGTTCGCTGGTTGGCGGTAGGTTGCCGAAACTGTCATAATAATATACCACCACTCCGCGTTTTATATATGAAACCCAGTGTGACCCATCCCCACTCTTGCTGTCTAAATTAATGATGGCTGACTCATTCCTCAGTGGACCTTGCTTAGGCAGATCATCGCGCATAAAAATCCCTCTGAAATATGGTATTTCTAGCTTTTTAGCGTAATACACAAGGTCATTATCTGTAAGCGGTCGTTGGGGTAGGGTTTTTAAAAGTTTTTTGAAGTCCTAGGTTTAACAAACAAACCAAATCCTTTGCGGTATGGTTTCAAATATATACCGTTTCCAATTTTACTTATACCAGAAGTAGATGTTGAATCAGTTGTATTCCTTTGTCGTGCTGAATTAACTGCTTTAGAGGACCTAACAATATTTGCAATACCCCCAGCGAGATTACCTAATGCTGAGAGACCGGCAAAAATTGGAATCAAAGGAAGAATTCCACCTACTTTGGGGATAGGTATAACTCGCGGAAGACGAATATGCCGTTTGCCCCCAATGGACTTGATATACTTCCGGGTAGCTAATAATGCAGCAGATGTTGCTTTTCTTAGCACACTGTTATCTTGCTTGTGGTTCGAAAAATGTTTCATATTTTTGCGAACTCTGTTTAGTATTCCTGAACCAAAGTGCACCTTCTTTATAGCCTTCCTCATTTTCCTACGTATATTATTTTTATTCTGCCCTCGTCGTCGTGATGCATAACCCATTCCTGCACGATGTTTTACACCTACTAATTTCCTCGATTTTTCACGCATGCATTTCTTCTTATTCCGTCCACGTAGTGTTGCAAGACCCATTCCAGTGCGTCGTTTGACCTTCATAATATTTGTAATTAACCAAGCAGCTGCTTTTTCTCCAAGGTTCGCGTCAGCTGATTTGACTCGTTTCCAAGCTTCTTGCTCAAGTTGGTAGTCAGCTTTATGTCTTGTAGCTAAATCGGATTTGCGGTATGCAAGGTCGTGTTGTAAGCAGGCCGCGTCTAATCTATTTATTCCTTTTTGGCCTAGTGCGATCCTTTCTTCCAATCGAGTACCCGGGCCGCAATACTGATAAAAAGGCAAATGTGCTTCGAATGGCAGCTTATTTATCAACTTATTAACAATTCCACCACCAGTTTTGGAGATGCTACTACACCTTCTCTCAAGAAGTAGCGGCATTTAAATAAAACACATATAAACAACTGCAGCTTATATATGGTCAAGTCGTTGAACGATGAAGGTGACAAAACAGGACCAGGAATTAGACATTAGCAATATAGATGTCAATGTTACTGATCCGGAAAATAATACTTCTCGTCGTCGACATGGGGTACTACTACCATCAACAATTCGATGTATTATAGTTGGACCATCAAACTGTGGAAAAACCAATGTACTAGTATCTGTCCTGTTACATCCGAATGGGCTGTTTTTTGAGAACTTATATATTTTTTCAAAGTCGCTCAACCAACCCAAGTACGCATTCATTGAAAAAGTAATGAGTTCGATAGATGGACTAGGATATTATGCATTTGCTAATAATTCCGAAGTTCCACCACCGTCAGAAGCCAAACCAAACTCAGTTTTTATCTTTGATGATGTGATATGTGAGAATCAAAATGCTATACGAGAATACTTCAGTATGGGGCGACACAAAGGTGTGGATTGCTTTTACTGTGTGCAAAGTTACAGTTGGGTACCGAAAAGAGTGATTAGAGACAACGCAAACCTGATAGTTTTGTTTAAGGTCGATAATACAAATTTATCACATGTTTTCTCTGACCATGTGGCTCCCGATGTAACTTTTAAGCAATTTCAAGATATGTGTGCAATATGTTGGAGGGATAAATATGGATTCCTAGTTATCGACAAAGATAGAGAAATAAGAAACGGCAGGTACCGGAAGGGATTCGATAGCTTCATAAATCCACTGCAAGACTAATAATATCATCAATTGAATGTGAGACTGCAATCAGCATACATCACAGTGGCAACATTACATATACCAGAATGAAACAACAACAGAGCAATGATGAGGTAGCTCTAAAAAAAGAATTAGTTAATGCAACAGAGTCAGTGCGGAGAAAATTCAACTATGTAAGGAAAGCCCGCGAAATCGGTAACACTTCATTGGAACAGATATATGAGCCTATTACAAAACAGTTGAAGACAATAGCAAATGCATCCAATCCTACGCTACCGAAACAGCCAATTCAAAATATTGGTCCTACGAGCACTCCTAAAAAACCACCATCTACATATCCAAATCAAACCCTTCCCTCTACTAGCACACCAAAAGGGCCGAGATTCGAAGATTTGACTTCCGCTGCTTTTTCCGGTATAACACCAATAAAGGAGTTACCTGATACACCATCATCAATTAATGAGAGGGAAAGAGATTCAGTCACTCAGTATGTATCAACAGCTAATTCAAGTGTGGATAGAGAGGCAGTTGCTGAGGTGTTGAAAAGTCATATAGATAATTTGAGAGCAGGACATCCGGCCTATGGAAGTGTTTATAATGTAAGGATCGACCCACAATCACAGAAGCTGTTAATGGGTGTACATGAAGTGGAATTTGATGATAAGGCGGTTCATTTATCATCGGGTGATAAGACTAGTAAATTCAAAATATCCCCACACTTACTAGATATGATGTTTGTAGGAGATACACGAAACTCCGACTCGAAAACTCTACACACATTCAGGTCCATATTGAATCTAACTAATGTACTTCGCAAAGATTACACACCTCTTAATATTTACAATGTCGACGGATCTGAGTATTTCAATAAATTATTTAATATCCTATCTACATCATCCCCCATGCATTTGAGAGCCAGAGTTGGTAGGGGACATACACAAATGAAGATACCTAAGTGGAATTTGATGATAAGGCGGTTCATTTATCATCGGGTGATAAGACTAGTAAATTCAAAATATCCCCACACTTACTAGATATGATGTTTGTAGGAGATACACGAAACTCCGACTCGAAAACTCTACACACATTCAGGTCCATATTGAATCTAACTAATGTACTTCGCAAAGATTACACACCTCTTAATATTTACAATGTCGACGGATCTGAGTATTTCAATAAATTATTTAATATCCTATCTACATCATCCCCCATGCATTTGAGAGCCAGAGTTGGTAGGGGACATACACAAATGAAGATACCTAAGTATAAGATATTTAACACTAATAAACGCGACTTTGTGTATTGGAACGACATCAACGAGCTGATTGATCGACTGAAATTGCTATACAGCTCAAAATCCGCGGGTCACACAAACCACGATAACGAAATTTTATCTATAATAGAAGAATTGCGTGAAGAGGGCGTAATACGCTAATTTTGGGGTATATATTTGCAAGTTGAAAGATCCCACTAATAGTATAACGCTTTCGTAGCGATGCACAATACGATAGATAAGTTTGGTCGTCGCAGTTCTAAGCATACAACTGTACGTGGTATTCCAGGTATTGGTTTTAAACTTACACAAACTGGAAATTATGATATCAATGGAAAGCAGTTAAAGAATGTTGGTGATCCTACAGATGAAAATGACTCTGTTCATATAAAGTATGTTGAAAAAAAACTAAAAAGTACCACTGATATGCTTGAAAGTATGGTGAATAGCAAAACGCTAGAATTGAGTGATGGCCTTGAGAAAAAGATTGATGTATTAACAACCAATTTGATATCCATTTTAGAGCAACTAGAGGTTGTATATAATTTTTGCCAGAAATTAGCTAGTGAAGTCAAAAGGGAATTTGATGTTGAAGGTGGCCCTGTTTTACCAGCGTGGCTTGCAGGCTACACTTTAAATCAACTCAGACCATAGATCAGTAGATTTTTCATGATTAATGATCAGTTTCTGTTCTACAATCACCTGAGTCAGACCTCTACATGTAGATATGTCAATTAACAGCGCAACAAAACGTGGCATAGCAGAAGAGTTACACAGGGCAGTTCGGAAGAACTTTCGCCGTCGAAAAACTATCATAAAAGGTTTCGCTGACTTATGGCAAGCTGATTTAGCGGAAATGCAACCTTTCCATAAAGAAAATAATGGATATAGATACATATTGGTAGTCATTGACTGCTATTCTAAGTTCCTATGGTGTAGACCAATCAAGAAGAAAGATATGGTAACGGTAACGACAGCAATGGGCGATATCATAAGGGACGCAGGATATTATCCAATTAATCTACAAACAGATAATGGAACCGAATTTTACAACAGAAAATTTTCTTCTCTCATGAACAAGTATGGAATTAACCATTATTCCACATACAGTACAAAGAAGGCCGCAATTGCTGAAAGGGCTATCCGTTCGCTAAAGCACCTTCTGTTCAAAGAATTTTCCGCAAGAGGAAGTTACACATGGATCACTATTTTGGATGATATCACTAACGTATATAACAATAGAATACATCGAACAACTGGATTGGCCCCTATTGAAATTAATGTTCACACTCGATTGAGTGCGTATCGCAATCCAAAGGTTGCTGGCAAAAGCAAACTTAATCTTGGAGACGTTGTGAGAATAAGCAGATATAAAGGTGTATTTGAAAAAGGTTACACTCCGAATTATTCCACGGAGCTCTTCAAAATACGCAAAGTTAATATTACAGATCCGGTCACATATATGCTAGAAGATATGGATCGGCGACCAATAAGCGGTTGTTTCTATGAAGCTGAGCTAAGAAAAACACAGTTTCCAAATGAGTATTTGATTGAAAAAGTCTTAAAAAGGAGAGGAAACAAGCTCTTTGTAAAATAGTTAGGTTTCCAAAAGAACAAGAATTCCTGGATAGACGCTGCAGATGTACTGTGATGATTGATATGACGGAGCGCAGACTATGTTTAGCAGTAATAATTTCAATGTGTATATTTGTTTCGATACTTTTGGAAATAAAATAGCAGTTTTTTCAATTTACTTTTATTATTTAATTCTACCTTAATCTCTAATACATAAAATACACCTAACCTAAGATAAAAATTATTTAGTTATATTGTTGAAGCGCACCACCTCGCTTCTCCTCCACAGCTTTCTCTCCCTCTTGGAGAGGCAAGGGGGAGGATCCCGGATTACTTCTCTGTTCTGGAGATTCGGCCTATACGTGGGATAATCATCATCATCCCAGTTTTCTGAAACAATAGAAAATATGGTTTTGTAATTTATGTGAATGTGGGTAAGATTCAGAAGGTTGAAAATCTATGTGGATGTACTGAAGAATTTTTGTGTGGCTTGATTTATTTAAAATTTAGAGTTATACAATATGATTGTATCAGTGCAAAATTAATACAATGATGTTTAGTAGAGATCAATTTTCTGTGACTTCTAGGATAAAGATGTGCAAGATATATGAAAAAAGAAAAAAAGTTTTTGTCGCAGAAACGAATTATGTACCTTCAGGCTGAACCTCCACATCTCTCCGGCTTGCGAGGTGATGCTGTGGTGGCGTGGTAGGCACGTTCTTGGTAGGCAGCACGTTCTTGGCACACCGCAGGAGGTGCATTCCCATCGACGTAGGTTTGACCCAATGCGCTGCAACACGCGGACATTGCACTAGTCCGTACTTCGATGGGTCCTGCGGTGGCGTGGTGGGGTTGCTGGCCTCGGCTTCCTTATGGCTTCCTGTCTGGGTGGATGGCTCTGCAAATAAAGAGATATTTTGTAGAACAACTGTAAATTTTGGATTATTCTGTTATAAACTAGTTGTCATTTGATAGCTTGCTCGTGTAGGGATATATAGTGAAATGAGGAAACTTACCTTTACTTAGATAGGTAGCAATATATTGTGGCCAATTCACCGGACCACAACCCCGGAAAGGGCAAACCAGCAAATGGTCCCCAATTGTCCCACGCCGCACCTCATGTTCACCATTGTACGGGCAGGGGATCAACTTCCTCGAATACTCCATTTTCAAAATAGTAGTAGTAGCGGTAGTATAGTAGTAGTAGTAGTAGCGGTAGCAGAACTGCACTGAAGAACTCTCATTTCACCATCATATTTATACAGTTCCAGGTAGGTAAGCCTCCCTCCTCTACTGTCTTCCCCCATCAGTGTATATCGTTAAAGAAAGCAAAAAAAAAGAAGATCCGCCTACTTGCCAGCTGGTGTACGTAAGATTATTAGTGGAAATAGAGAACATTTCGCTATACGCGCCGACAACGCATGCGCGCATTGATATCAGCCACTTCGAACGCGCATCGTGATTGACCGAACTGTGAGTGAATCCACCCGTAAACGCTTATTGGTTGTGATACATTTCAACCAGTCCTCTCATTGGTCTATTACAGTGTACATCGTTAAACAGCTGCACTTACACCACCCATATTGATATTTCAATGGTCCCCTCTCAGATTTTACTACTGTCATGTAGCATCGATATCGGTGGCTTCTAACGGACATCGTTATTGACCGAACTGTAAGTGAATCCGCCCATAAACGCTTATTGGTTGTGATACATTTCAACCAGTCCTCTCATTGGTCTATTATAGTGTACATCGTTAAACAGCTGCACGTACACCACCCATATCAGTATTTCAATGTTCCCCCTCTTAGATTTTACTACTGTCGTGTAGAGTGTTTTCTGTATAAATACAAGTCTACTTTCAATGGTTTATCAGTTCTACAGTCTTCAAAGAATCATACTGTTCCGTAGAAAACACTACATATTACGTACATCATCATGGCCAACCAACCAACAAAGAACGAAGACGCTATTAGTGGCGATTGCTTGCAAGCCATTCTGGAGGAACTGCAGAGTGACGGGGTGCAGTTTACACAGTTGGCAGTAGAAGTCCAGGATGAACTTCACGAGTTTATTCATGTGGAGCAGCCAGACCGGAGAATCGCGGAGGATGCTAATGCGGTGGTAGAAATAGATATGGATGTACCAAGAGCATCAACAGATGCAGCGATAGCATCAACAAGTGCAGCATCGATGCCGCCAGTAGTTGGAGATGGAGCGAGAACATCAACGGGTACAGCGTCAACAGTGCCAGCAGTGAGAAAGTCGAAACAGGCAGCATCCAAACCAGTTAGCAACATTTTAAGAGAAACACTACTTAAATCGAAGCAACCTCCAATGGACGACTTCGACGAGAAGAGGGATGCGTTGAGAAGTAGTATTCAGCGAATTAAAGCTGAAATAATAAGTGCAGAAAAGAAATTGGCAGAGGAGATGGCCCATTGTGACAAGCTTCAGGCAGCCCAGGCAGCGGATGATGAAAGAATAAAGCAGTTAGATGAAGAAAGAAAACGTGTCAAGGAGTGCAGAAATAAAAGGAAGCGACAGTTAGATGATTGTCAGAAGAGGATTGATACTCTTAGTATGAAATCTGAACAGAAAAGGACAAAATTGAATGAAGAAAAAGAAACTGTTTTATCTTTTTTCGATGTATAAAGTAATGTTCATCTTGAATATAATAAATAATGAATGAAATAAAAAAGAAGCAATATTTTTTCCTTTCTATATCCATCCCCTCATATAATAATACAATTACTTGTTCTATCAATAAGCGCTCAGTAACTTAGTAATTGGTGATACTTGAAAATAGTATGAAGCATGAGTGCCAGTGTGCTAACAGAAACGGTAAATGCGCCTTGAGCGTTTGTGAGATTATTGTGTCTTGGTTTGGGGCACGCATATAAGTACCCACCCACCAATGCCATCGACGTTCCATCCAATAACACACTAAGTTTACTTCTAAAGATGTATAGATGAAGAGGGGAGGAGGTATGGAGGGGGCTTTAGTGTGGGGAACTAGAAACATAAAAACGAGAGTTCTTGTCAATGAAAATCATACTGTACAATCAAGTGACGAATTAACACATTTAGCAGCGAAATGACTACAGAGTCAAACGGACCTTGCGACTCAACGTCTTGGTTAGATGACGACAATGATAACTCCAGCATATGGAGTATCGAGACTGCGGTTCCTGATGGTGAGTTACCCGACCAATCACATTGGGCGGTGGCGAGGTCACCGATGGACGATGGACCGTGCGACTCCACAAGACAGCCACTGGGGTTCCTGCTGTTTACAATTGACAGCTCATCTGATAACAGCGACGATGATGATCCTGATCGTCCGGATGGTCCAGAAAACCAGAGAGTGGAATTACCTTTTCCTGTAGATAGCGAGGAGGAGATATGAGGCGCTATTTTTGTGAATTATAAAGAGATTTTTTGTTTGTATCAACCAATAAACTTGTTTTTTTTTAAATCGTACTTTATTCAAAAACCTTACCACCGTGACAGAAAAAAATTCATCGAGCGTGGGCGGCTTCACCAATGAAGGATCTTTCTAAAAATTTTATTTAGTGGTGTACTTTTTTATCAGTCTTACAATTTTGTCTATCTCGATTTTTTCATGCTTCTAACGTTTTTTTTTCAGTCTTTTTTCTGAAAAAACTACCGTTTTGAAGGACCCTTGAAGATCACATTTGCCCCTCAAAATGCGTCAAAATGGGCCTCCGCCGAGCCTTTGTATGCGCGGCGAGATAAGGTGGGTCGACGGCGGAGCCGTCGACCCACCGCCCGTGTCGATGTTAGCGACGGCGCAGCAGTCGACCTAACCTCCACCTTTATCGAAACTTAGCACGACCCAGTAAGCACTATGTGTAATTGGAGACTACGCACTAACCTGTTGTCTTAGAAACCAACATATAATTTTTTTCACAAATATTTTTCATAAACTAACCTATTTGTTTTTGTCAAATACTTACGAACTTTTTTTCACAAATATTTTTTTTTCATAAACAATTTTTTTTTTTTGCATATTTTTTTCTCATTTATTAATCAGAAATAAACTAGATTTCAGAATCGATATATATCTATTTCAATTTCTTTATTTTTGAATTATAAGATACATAAAAGTTATTATGATCAAAAAATACATTTGTATATTACTACTATTCTAGAAAAATTTACAGAAATATCTAACAACTACATACAAATGAATACAAAATTTAAAGACACTTTTTTTCACTAATACTTTTTCATCAACTAACACTTGTTTTATATATTTTCTCAATTATAAGATATACATAAAAATACATTTGTACATTACTACTATTATATAAAAATGTACACAAATCACTAACCCCTATATACAAATAAATACCTAAATTTCAACATTTTTTACAAATTTTTTTAAAATCTAAATTGTTTTTTTTTTGTTGTATTTTTCCACAAATATACATTTTAATTTATTAACTATGAAAAATATCAAACTAAATAAAAATAAATACATAATGCTAATTCTAAATGGAAAAATATATACATACATACAACTAACTCTAAATATCTACAAGTTAACAAAGGAAAAACAAAGGAAAAAATATATACATAAAAAAACTACTGGGATTGGGACAGACAGATAGGGTCATCTTCATAAGCTATGACCGTAGCCATCCGTCCCACCAGTTTTTCCTTTTTTCCTTTCAGATGCGCTACCCTTTCCCCAACGATCCGCTCCCGTTCCTTCATATTTTCACCAGCTTGCTCCGCACCATCCATCTCTGCCAAACGCTGGTCCAACTGCTGGAGACGCTCCTGCAGTCGCTGCCTTTCCTCGACGACGGTTCGTTTTAAGTCAACGAGCGTCTGCAGCGACTGCACTTCTTCGGACAACTGCATTTTTTCCGCCTCCGCCTTCTGCAGGTCCCTTTCGACCTTTTGCAGTTGGCCAGCATAGAAGGACACTAGTGGGCCAAGCATAGTGGTTTCATTCGTAGTAGCCACTTTCTCACTGCTACTGCTGCTACTACTACTACTACCACTACAACCACTACTGCTAGAGCTGCCGCTCTCCTTAGATGCCGAAGATGCTAGCGACTCCTGGGACGGTTCGGTCGCTAGTATCTTCGGTGTCCTCGGTGTAGCTGGCAGCTTACGGGATGGCGTCGGTGAGGGTGTACGATACCGCTCCGGGGTTGACGGTCTTTCATCGGGCTCTGAAGGTGCCTTCGTTGATAATTCTACTGGAGCGGTGACTAGCAAATTTTCATGAACCACAATTTTTGCTTGACACCGTTCCGGTGGAGTTATCGACGACGACACCACACCAGGCTCCTCAAGTCCAGCCAACACCCGGATAGGTGACTTGCGAAAACAACTTGGATCCGTCGTAATCGGGGCCTCGTTAAGAAACGAGAAATCCACTGTCGACTCCGGTGCAGCAACTGAAGTGAAAAGGAAGGGCTCATATTGCTGGTATTGAGCCGCGTAAGTCTTGTATGCTGACTTACACGACTTCATTCTAGCACCCTCTTTTCGCTTCTTTTGCGGCATCGAAGTCGACGGTCGGCTTTCCTTCGTCTTCCTCAAAGGCTTTGATTGCTTCGCAACCAATTTATTTTCGGAAGCGCTACCTTCCTTCTTCTGGCGTTTTGTGCCAGTCGTTACCTTCACCGGCGCCGTCCTTTTCCTAGTGGTCGGGCTTGGCCCCGCCACGGAGGCGGATGGTTGCGGTGCTGGTCGCTTAGCTGGTGAAGGTTGGAAGTCGTCATCGTCGGAATGGTACAGGGCATCGGTGGTCATCTGTAACAATAAAAGAAAAAAATGCTTAGAAACGTATATCATTGCCAACAGTTGGCAGAGCAGTCCCTCAAATTATACCCAAATTATTTATACTTACATTCATCTTTGCAGACATCCTCGAATTAGTCGCTTGTTGCTGGAAGGTGGCTGTAGCTGCTTGTCTGTTATCGAAAGCTAAACAGAATGACCTCTCCTGGTTCCGACCAGCAGTTTTATGCCTTAAACTCCTACCCTAATCGCTTGCTGATCGCCCTCTCCCCATTTTTGATTGGTTAGAAGGAAGAGTGGGATAGAGGTATCCGCCCACTACTTTAATAGGTCGAATCACTTGAGTGGAGGGAATGAGGGACAGCCCCCAAAACCCTGCCATATCTACTGCCATGTTGCCAGACGTTTTCGGTAATCCCTGTGTTTCTTACACGTCTGGCTGTAACAACATTTCTTGAATAAGGTTAATTTTTATACTTCGAGAAATGAATTAATTTTGCTAACAAAACTTCAATATGAGCCACCCTATACACTTTGGCATGTATCGTGGTATGTATTAAATGAAACAGTCTGATATTTTTCTGATGAATATATTGGAATACTAATACAACCTATTCAACAAAATAACATTAGTAATGTAACTTGGAATTCAAAAATATTGGTCGTCTTGTAGTAAATGAAGATTTCCTTTCTGCTCTTTGATGGTTGAACGGTATCTCCTTATCCACAAATCAATCATCGTGCAAACACTCAAGGCACACCTACCGTTTCTGTTTTGGGAGTGATAATTACACCTTATTACATCATCACATATTGATTCTCTGTTCAAGTTCACGTTAAGCTGGATATCATTGTCGGTCTCCAAATTCACTATCTCCACGTTTTCTAAGCTCAGCTCAGCAACAGATTTGAGTAGATAGATATATTTTTGATGGCCCTTCAGAAAGACTATATCACCGTTGTTAACGTGATGCTTGATTATTTTCATTATTTGGTTACCATCTGTATTTCCTGCTTTGTATCTAATACCATGATTATACTTTTCCACAAACTTAACAGTTCTCTGGTCTTTCACGTTCAGTCTACTGAAGTGAACCATAGGTTTAACAATGTAATGGTACAATATTCCATCTTTCTTAAATGCTATCTCTTTTGGAACAAATTTTGATTCGATATGATATCCTTGAATATCTACAACAACTGTAGTCATGTCGTTTGCCACTGAATATGATGTTGGTGATGAGTAGTGTCAGTTTAGGCGCAAAAGTTGAAATAAAACGGCCAACTTTATTCTTCAAGCATTTATTCAATACTATCCTACTTTACAAGCGTACAGTAACTTAAATCTAATCTCTAGAAACTTCGGCTAACATTAATTGTATAAGTAGATCCAAATTACCATCTTCAGGAGCTTCGCGCGTTGTCATCTCATTAATAGCATCGATAGCATATTTTACATTCGTTGTGGGGTCTGTTTGGTAAAATTCAATGTCAGAGTGCCCCCAGGGTAAAGTTTTTGTTGTATTTGGAATTATAAACCTTTTATCATCGTTGTGTGCTAAAGCTACTTTATTTTTGACTTCTGTATATACATCATGCAGCCTACTTTTGAATGTATTCATTTTTCTTAAAATCAGACCACCATTCTCTATTATATGCTTATAATCATTACCACATAACTGATTTTGTATTACTGCTTTTTTAACACCCTTTGCTTTTTTCATTTCTCCCTTAACTGACTTGATATAGTATGCTTTCGCACCTGTTCCGTAAAAACTTATTATAGGGTCTTCTGGAAATTCGTCTTTCATTTTACCCAGAATAGAGTCATTGACTGGAATTTTGAACTCATTGTTTTGTTTATAATTTGAAGTATCAAACTCGCTGATATTATTTCTCATAAATTCATAGAAGTCGTCTGTATGAGTTTTCAAAATTTGCGAATCTGTATCACAGTAAAGCATAGATACTTTATCGTTGAACTGCTTTTTAAGAAAACCATAAAAAAAATCATACATTACTATTTTAGATATGTCTAGTATACAGAATCCCACGTATATTGGCTTGAAATAATGTACCCTAACTTTTCCTAAATGGATAGCTGCAAGATTTTCGTTAAATATGGAACAACTCTTGAAATTTGGACGAGCTACTAGTGCTCCCACACCGATGCTATTACGATGATTTTCCCAATGTGTGACCAACTTTATATCTCTTCTATTATCTACATTTTCCATAGTTTTTCCAAAGATTGCATTGTTTAGAAGCTTATAGAAGTCCCTTTCAAATTTATTATTTGCTTTATTACGCATTGTCGTATTGAGATCGATATACTCCTTCAACCAGAACGATTGTTTGAACTTAAGGATCCTGTGAACCTTGGTTACTTGCAAACCATACCTTACAGCTTGTTGAAGGACGCGATAATGTACAATATATTTTTTCTTGTCGTACAGATTTGGGATTAGTTTCGGAATCTTTGTCTTGGCGTTTGGTGGGATAATACTTTCCACCAAAAACGGAAGGTCGCTATGTGAATCGTGTAACCCTTCAGGATATCGCACATCAACCTCCAAGACATAGCCATTCTCACCGTCTATTTTGGCATTTTCTAAATCGAATGTAGATATTTCCGAATCCCCCATCCATTCGAAACCCCCAGTTGGAAGAGGTGATGACATAGCATGCCCGTAAAGATTCGTGGCGTCGAGATATGATATAAATGTTGACTCTTTAGATGGATCATAATTTGGTAAATAGTTATTATTTGCTTCGTGCATTCTATCGCTGCATTGACTTATCCCCCCGCGAATACCATTCTTAAAGAACCCAATCATATCTATGTCCGTAAGGAGCTCAAGGCTAATTTTGGTATACTTTAACATCGCATCCCAAGACAATCCAGGGGTTGTGTAGTAGTGTGCTGGATCCAATTTGTAAATATTCATACTATTCCTCCTGAACCTTTCAAAGACATCACACAAGAGAAGAACATCGGTCCGTAAATAAATATCAGAATATTCACCCAGATTCCTACAGTTAAACGTTCTCCATACAGTTATTGCCCTCGCGTATTCCTCCTCAGATATATCTTTCTCATTTAACTTATCATAAAACTCTGCCTTTGATGGTAAATATTCCTGGTCCAGTTTCTTTACATCATCCACATAATTGTAAGGAAATACACCTTTCTGTCTAATTAAATTAAAGACTCTAGGATCTGAAAAATACTTTTTACTCTCCAGAAAATCCCTATTAGTCAAACTGTCTGATAATGCTTGCAAAGATCCAGGTAGAAAACGACAACTATCGATAAATCTCATTTGTAAAAACTTCCTCCTTATTCTACCGGTTCGGTCCACATAGTCATGCATATACAGACTTTTTGTAAATGAAATGTATTTTTCCTTATTCTGGGCTACCACGTCTATCTTATCTCCATGAGAAGATAGTTGTTTGATAAATAGGTGACAATCGTACCCACTTAAATTGTGCGTTATAATTGGTATAAAATTTGGTAATTTGAAATTTAAATTACATTTCGAATGTGCAGCCCCAAATCTAACTTTACCAGTTATGTGGCAGTGATCGCGAACTTTAATATCGGATCCTGAAAATGGCTTCTCACAGATGTTACATTTCGTTGAAGTGTCAAACTCAATCTGCTCTTCCGGCGTTAAAGGGATCATGGGAGTTACATCTTTCAAATATTTGAAATATAGTTCTTTAAGATCAGCTTCTAGCCTTGTCACGAATTCTTTCGCCGCGTCCTTACCTCGATACAAGACGAATTTGGATAAGTCAGAATCAAATGAAGATTTAATAAAATATGAAAATGAATATGGTTCATGTGTGTGGGTTTCGTTTGTATACGAATATTCTGGGTTGGGTTCACAACTATCGATTGGTTTTAATAATGACTCAAAATCCGCATACACCACAAAGGGGACCGGCATTTGCTTTTCAAAATTCTCGAATTTAAGTATGTTTTCTGGAACCTGATTACCAAACTTATCAGTTCGTAGTTTCTCTGTGGGTGTTATTGTGAATATATGATTGCAATCGTTCCTTTGGTGAATATCTAGATATGCCTTAGTTGAAAAATATAACAAACAACCATCACAAAAGTACCGCTTATGTCCGTTTGAACTTAACTGATTTGCAACTAATCGCGAAAGATCTCTTATCCAACAATAGTGACCATTCCCTTTATCATTCGTTAAATAGCGCAGATTGACATGTAAAGCTAATTTCTTCTGAGCATATCTCAATGGACCAACTATTTCATATGTGACGTTACCATCTTTGATTATTTTTTCAATCCCATACACATTTATAGAGATATTATTATTTCTCTCGAACAATGAGATATCTTTAAGAGTAACGGGAAAGTTCATACCATGGACATTCAAAATGGTTGAAAAATGCGGGTAGGACGACACTTCCACTACTCGGGTGCTTGCTGGTAGTAGCGCTGATGTGACGGCCCAAGCGAAACAACACTGGTCTTGATTTCGCACATTTATCACTGCCTTCTTCTTCTCTATAAAGTATGGTAACTTTATATAAGATGATCCACCCAATGGTGAAAACTTGTTAATGTTCACTTCAGCATAAAGGATACATTCAATCGCCCACCCTGAAAAAAACAACAAAGGTTACTATCTTAATTTATGCACTTCTCTAAATATTTAACATACCAGAATCCTTCTCCTCAAACTCAGATGACTGGGATGTAATTTCATCAGCAAATTGTTGATAAACATCAGACAGCTCTGTGCTTTCGTCTATTACTTTATTAACCGTATTGAAGGATTTGATATCTGCTACATCACTCGTCTGTAATACGTACTTCCCGAATACTTCCATGTTCACTTTCAGAGCTCTGTGCACTCGAAGTTTCTCTTCTATTACATCTAGCGTATTTTGCTTAATATTTTCGAAAAACTCTTTAAAGTCGGTGTACAATTCTGATGTGCTAAATCTATAGCTGGCAATTCTACATTTGAATGCACTTTTAATAAGTCTCACACCATCACTGATCGGGATCGATGAATTTGTTCTATGTTGTAATGTCCTTGCGTGAGCAGCCATTCGATTGTTCGGAAGCGAGACATTGCAGCAAGGACATATCATATTCGGAGGTGTACTATCCAATTTAATTTTTTTAGCTGGTGGTCCATTTGTGGGATTCACACTGCAAATATTTCTCTTATGCCGACGCAAATTGTCCGAACGCGTAAAATGTTTACCACAATCACTACATGTATGCATTTTATTAGAGTATATGTTAGTCACTGTGAGTCAGGCAACTGTAGCATCGATGCTCGAACCTCCTCGATTTATAGCTAGATCCTCAAGGGCATCGTACCCCCACCTCCGGTTGCTTGCTTATGGTGGCAAGGTCTGACGTTAGCAGAACACGTTCTTCTGTGAGATCAAGCTCAAGGCTATTCCCACCCCAGTTGAATGACTTTAAGGGAGCATCACTATCAAGCCTCATAAGAAAATTATACAACTGATCTCAAGGCTATCCACACCCTATATCAGTGACCTTCAGGGAGGATTGCAATTGGCCTCACGTCAAATCTCTAGGTTATCCACCACGTCAAATCTCAAGGTTATCCAGTCAATAGTCACATTCAAGGACGTTCAAAATAAGCAGCTATACACTAACACAAAAAAAAACTCAAGGTTACCCAACACCCCACTGAAACAAGCCCTTCAGATACGATCACATTTGAAAACACAACGTTACAAAATGACCTTCAGGGAGGATCAGAATCGGCACCTATAAGAAAAGCCCACGTCACATCTCAAGGTTATCCACACCCCATTTAAATGACCTTCAAATGACCTCGGGAGGATCAGAATCGGCATATCTATACTACTAACCTAATATTTTTTTGTCTGCATCCAAGGCAATATATGTCCAGTATATACCTATACGCAGCAATTTATATCATTTTAATGGCCCACTTTGAAAATTAAGAGTCGACCGTTCCGCATTTTGTACACATTTTTGCGCGGTTTGTTTGGTTTTGTCTCTGTGGCAATAAAGGTCCAGAAAAATTGTTGAAATCATGAACGTCGCTACTGTGTTTCAGAGCACAATAATAGCATTAAAAACCGTAATGCAGCTATTTTAGAGGTAGACTGTGGTGACTACCTGAGAGGAGTAACCGTCACAAAACCTCTCAGGCTAAGACTTCGAGAAGGTGCTCAAGGAGCGAATGTCATAGAGAGTCCCCTGTACCCCAAAACTTATTCAGAAATACCTCCATGGAATGAGCCAGGCTTCGAGATAAACACGGGAGCTAGGTATATACTCTAACAACAACAACAGTCACGTCAACAGTTCGATATATTAAACTCCAACCCCACCCCCTCCTCACGTCACAGATGACAATTTTCTGACTGGTACCGGAACAGGATGGGATCCCTCTGCATTAATTTGTAGTTGTAGAGGTACACATCTACACGCACCTAATAAATGAGGTTTTGGTTGCAGAAAATGACAATGAGGAGTTGAGGACGTGTGACGTCATAATGTTAGTTTTCACTCATTGCAGTTTTTTAACAGTGATAATAACTACAGATAACTCATGATGAATGCATCAAGTGCAAAGTGTATGGAACACAATCTAGTGCCTTTGGGCAACCCCCACAGGGGACGTTAATTTACACTGACAAATCGGGAAGCTTTTCGGGACGACGCGACGTTAATACACTTGACTACAATATACAGGGTGAGTTTTTAGTACCGGCTCGGTCGATAACTCCACTACTGTAGAAGATAGCGAAAAAAGTTGTACATAAAAGTTGTAGCCACGGATATGCTCCTTGCTCAGAAAATATTTTGATTTATACAGGATGATCCATAACTACGTGGTGATGCAAACAGGCATTTTTTTAAATGAGACACCCTCTATATTATTCCACATTCAATTTCTACTAATGATTTCCGTTCTTCCAATATAGGGTATTATTACCTTATACAGAGTATTTCAAAAGTTATGTCCATTTTTATATCCCAATCGCGGTCAAATGAACGTACTGTATAGCAAAAAGTAATGAATCAAAAATTATTTTTTTTACACGAAAAGATTAAAAGTATCCTCTAGCTCTAAAATCGGCTGTAAAAAGGCCGTGACGCATATTCGTATACAGGGTGATGTAGAATGCAAAATCCAGATTTTCTCTCTTTCTTAAACGTAACCCCCATTATTTTATTATCCCAAAGACATGCTTTCAATATGCTCTTTCATCTTTGTATAGCACCGGTTGTACCTACGCCCATCACTTTCCGAGATATTTTGATTTTTCGGTAAATTTAAAATATACATAGCTTCTATTTGTGTACTGAAATTTATTCATTTTGATAAAGTACCTAGTATCTGATTTGTTTTTTATTTAACGAACAACTAAATTATAAGGTCATGATACTATTTGATGGAGTCAAAACCCTAAATCATCAAGATAATAAAGTCAAGTATGCCGGGGAAACAATTTTGTAGGCGTGATGCATAATTATCAAGCAGATTTATCAAATAGGTTTGAAAAATTAACAGTTTTCATAACCTGCACAAGGATTCCGTACTGTGTGCAAAACCAGCTTTAAAAATTTTTCCATTAAGGGTATTTAGGAGAATCTTTGAGAAATTGTCTACTTGCCTCTAGAATATATCAACTATGAACAGCAATATCCAGAACGGAGGCACTCTAAAACTAATGCGTTTGAAATATTGAAGAATCATTTTATTTGGACTGTGTCGTTTAATATTTCATAGCCTATCTGATACATCTGCTTGATAATTATGAATGACGTCTATAAAATTGTTTCCTCAGTACACTTGACTATTACACTATTGAATGCAGCCATAACAAGTGCTATACAAAGATGGAAGAGCGTATTGAAAGCAATTCTTTGGTACAATAAAATATTGAGGGTTACATTTAAAAAAAGAGAGAAGATCTAGATTCTGCATTCTACATCACCTTGCATACAAATATGCGTCACGGGCTTTTTTTCATAGCCGATTTCAAAACTAAAGGATATTTTTAATCTTTTCGTGTAAAAAAAATATTTTTGTTTCTTTACTTTTTTATATACAGTACGTTCATTTGACCGCGATTTGGATATAAAAATGGTCATAACTTTTGAAATATCCTGTATAATGTAATAATACCCTATATTGGAAGAACGGAAATCATTAGTAGAATTTGAATATGTAATAATATATAGTGTCTCATTTAAAAAAATGCATGTTTGCATCACCACGTAGTTTTATGGATCACCCTGTATAAATCTAAATATTTTCTGAGCAAGGAGCATATCAGTGGCTACAACTTTTGTATACAACTTTTTTCGCTATCTTCTACAGTAGTGGAGTTATCGACCGAGCCGGTACTAAAAACTTACCCTGTATAAAAACTTTAGGTTAAATCTTGACACGTTTCTTATTATTTATTTGTCAATATGACACTCAAACTATTCTTACACTACACTACTATTCAAAAATGTTCAGATCCTCAACACATGATTTTTCAGACGTCCAAGCCCAGTCGTTGAAGGCTGAGATTTCTAGTGCTAGTATCAGTAGTAGTCTACAAAACAACACGAGTTTGTACAACAACGAAAATATCACAACAGCATTATATTAAGCCAATTAACAAATACTCTATATAGCAAAATTTCAAGACGGCAGGGTTTTCAAATATTAGAACAATTGCACTCCATCATTATGGTTAAGCTAACCGAGGAAGTAGCTAGCTTAACTGCTGTTTTTTTTACAGCGTTCTGATACTATTTGTTGCAACAAGATTCCTTCACAATCGTTTAATATATCGAAATATCACACAAAATACAAAAATGAGATAAAAAGGTTTAAAATTATTGAAAACGAAATTCTAGTGAGGTTTTCGTAATGCCTATAAATAGTAAACATAATAGATACTTTTTAAACTCACCGATGACAGAAAAAATCACTATATTGAGGTTTATGAGAACATCTCTTGCAGATATAACAATGGTGAACCATTTCTCATCACTTTTCCTCACACGATCTTTGAAGAACAGTAGATGAGCTACGTCAAGCTGTCAACTGGTATCTGTCACTTACTTTTGACATTTTGCCTATTGTCGTGCCAGTGTTGCCGCAGGTCTCAGAATATTATTGAAATTTAGGGAATTTTGTGGGCTATGCAGAGATGGTTTTCTTTAGTTTTTGTGGCACAAGACTGTTATAAAATAGCTTTAACATTATGACGTCACAACACAATCGAGGCACTTTCATAGTCACGTGATTTTGGTTCAACTTTTATCTAGCCTTAATAATAGTTGCTTATAATTTATTGTCAAGGCATATGTTGTGGCATTAAACATAAACATTATTAGTAATGAATTTTTAAAACACATGAAAGAAAAAATCAATTTTTTTTCAGAATGCGAATCGTTCTGCAATCTTATTTATCAGACCCGTATCTTTACGCCCTCTTGGGCGTAGAAATCGGTTTAGATGTTTCAACACAAGACATGGGCGTCTATATTTATCGAGAAAGCCTAAAGACGAGTTTTTTCTACGCTCTTTACATAACCTCAGTAACTCAGGAGATTCATGCGCCTTGCATCTGCGCTGGGACTAACTACGTATAGGTATATGGCATGATACTACGACACTGACAGATATGATCACTTGGCGGACATATTTCGAACCGGTCTGCGCATGACGTCACCGTGTGACAAAAGTGTACAAGCACATGGCGCCAAAAAGTATTGATTTTTGAAAGTTTTATTTCGTTTCCTGTTATATCTGTCTTAGATATTTAATATTCATACAAAATGAAAATAGCTCGTGCACAGTATAATATAAACGATACATATTGCTCTGTATCTGAATAAAAAATTGGTGAAATAGTTATACAGAGAATTGATATTAATCGACGCCTGACCTGTTTGTAGTAGTTCCGAGCGTTCTGAATTTGAGATACAAAAATTTGAATCTATGTACTCAAAAGAAATTTACATTGTGGAAAAAGAACAGAGCCAGAGCGGTCTGGACGTATTTTTCTGAAATCTCATATAAGAGGCTGATTGGAGTGCCTAGTGAAACCATCTTTTTGTGGGAAAATTTCTCGGGTAGGGGGTGGAATTTTTATATACTCCATTCAGGAGCCTTTGATTACCGTTCTTATTTTTTATATATAGATTATGATGTTGCGTCACCAGCTCTTCAAGCCAATTTGCATATGTATTTACTGTATAATTCTCTTAATAAAAGGTAGACAAGAAATAAATAACATGATTTTGTCATTAGAGGTTTTTAAAAATCATGAACAAGCATAATGGCATTATGTTTATGGCGAATGAATATTGACTTTTTTCTGCTAATGATTGGTGGAAAAATACATTACCAAATTTTCTTATTTTTTATTTATTCAAATATATGTCACAACCGCGTATATGTTAAACATAAAATAAAAACATATCACAATACAACAATACAATATCTTTCTGGGCATTGTATTTAGCTAGTACAGGTGAATTCTCGTATACTAAAGATTCCTAGTAATAACAGGTTTTCCTCAATTTTTTTCCAAATGTTTTCACACGATGTATCTGTTTAATATGTTTAAATTAAAAAGTTTGATCCTTTTGTAGTGATAGTTTCTGATGGCCTGGGTATAGGGCACATTGTTTGTTGCTCTCTTGTGTTGTAGTTAGGTATTGATTCTGTATATATGAGTCTATGGGGAAATATATTTTGGACAGACAATAAGAACTGAAAAAGGGGTGAATAAGAGCATATAGAACTAGCCTTTCTCTATATGAACTGAATATGAAATATCAAAATACGTTCTGCAACCTGTAAATCTCCAACCATCTTTTAGCGCATTTTTATTTCATGTAGTTTTTTTTATTCCAAATAGGAAAGGCGCTAGGAAAGTTGGATACACCGCCGCAGGACCCTGTATACTTATTACTTTATACTATTTTACAATGTTAGTGAATTTCAGTTTTCTAATATTCGAGGTCTCTCTAATTCCCCTATCAAGAATTCGTATTCTGAAATACATTTTGCATCTAGAAAACAAGCTCATCTTTGCTTCATCAGTCACATATACATTCTCTGATAATTTGTTTAAATTCGCAAGATAGTTTTTTTTCAGTTCTCAAAGCGTTTCCATTATAGTTGGAAAATATATGGCCGAGCTCATTACATTTTGCCAAAAACTCATCTGTATGTTTTTGTAGTCCACCTTCTGTTAAATGGTTGACCCAACTGACAGAAGTATCTGTGCAATCTGGGATATAACCCAGTTTCTCCTTATTTTTCAACTTAAATGCAATGAAACCTGCCAAATTTTCCAAACCATCCCAAGTAGCGGTAGTGTGACGAATAGTTTTTACTTTTTTATTATTACATCCCACAACCACACAATAAACCATTGTTCAAATATGTTAAACTCCAGAATCGCAAATAATTAATGTTTTATCAAACTTTACTACGATAAACGAGTAAACTCAAGAAAATAAACTGAAAATGTTCGGCTATAACCTGTAACTAAACGAGTAAGCAAACCCCGTTTGTCACACGCTGACGTCACAGGTGGAAGCGAGACGGAAGACATCATGCGCGTGAGCATACCTTCTAAAGTCGTAGTATCATGGGTATATGGTCATGTCTAAAGCCGGCGCCATATATGCGGTACTCGGCGAGCAACGAACCCCGAGTAATTGCTACTCGGCTATGTGGCTGCAGGATTTTACCCGAATACTCGCCATATGCCGAGCACCGAGCATTCAGCCGGCGCCATAGCCGGCGCCACACATGCGGCATTTAGGGAACAACGAACAGCGAATATTCGCAATTCGGCAAACGCCTACTAGTGTGGCTGGAGCAGTTTGTGCGAATGGTCGGAATTTGTCGAACACAAATAAGTACCCGAATAGTGACACAGAAACAGGAACAGGGCCGGACTAGAGAATTAAAAACTTTATTCGCATTGTTTATTTGTTAGCATGTTAGCATTTTTGAATTCTGTGTGTTCAAAAGGCTGTGGCAGTTTTGGAAATATTTAAGCCTTCCGGTACTGTTTACTGAAAAGGCGGTGAGGAACACCAGTTGAAACTTGTTCATGCTGTAAACCATTATTAGGGAATACTTCTATATTAAATAAAGTATGCAGTGTGTTCTATTAATAAAAATCGGGGATATTTGTTTGTAAATTTAGAAAAATAATTTATAACTTGGCAATCTCGCGAACGCGAAAAAAATTACAAGGCGAGATAGGGTATTAGTAGATATTTCGATTTAAAATAAAACGTACAGGGTGTTACATTTAGAAAAAACTAAGTAAAATGATCTTCAAATTACCGTAATTTAAAATTCTACCAATAACACCCTGCACATTGCTGGTGTCATCCAAAATAATATTTATTTAATATTTAAGTAACTCGCTGTATAATATTATTGAGAAAAGTTAAAGGAATATATCAATTTGGAGTATTACTTGCAAATCCGGAAATTAATGGAAAATAAATTATAACTTGGCAAGATCGCAATAATATTTTAGGGTGTAATAGAGATCAATGATGGAAACTAGAAAAATTAAAAAGAAGTAATAGTACCATATAAAAAAATCAAGTTGATCACTATCCTACTTTCCCGAAACACCCTTATATTTCAGAATATTTTTAGGATGACGTTGATTCTACTGTCGATAAATTTTAATAATAAATAAGTTTCAATTTGCTACGAATATTCGGGCTTTCCCATTCCCTTTCTTCTCGAAACTAAACATAGCCAACTACGCACATGTAGGGCGATACGTGCTGGCTACTCGGCGAGTAAGGTTGAAAAACGGCGAGTATTGATACTCGGCAAGTACCCGCATATGTGGCGCCGGCTTAACGTGTGTTACACGTTACAAGAGATGAAAGCGATCAATTCAACTGAATGCAAGTCCGGTGTCGGGCGAAATCGATAATTTTCTCCTCATCAATCGCTCTGAACACGCGATGTTCACCCAATCTAGACATTAATATTTGTACATGGCCGACCGTGATTACCCATGGGCGAGGCTGACAGATTCCTCGAAATTCGTTGGGCACATACGGGTTGTAGCTGCAGAAGATATGACAGAGTATAATCAGACCAATGCTGTAACTTTTTTGAAATGTAGAATTTTATACACTTCTTCTTCTTCTTTGGGTGTCATACGCTTTGCAGCGTGTAGGCGGTTATCTGCTCTCGTGACCAACGATGTGTAGAGTGCCGTCTTCAGCTCTTCTCACTATTGTTGAGATGTCGCTGACGTGACATCAGTTTCTGATATCTCGGAGCCATGAGTGTTGTTTGCGACCTGGACCTCTCCTCCCCTCAATTTTACCCATTGAAATTTCTTTTAGCAACCTATATTTGGGGACTCTAAGCATGTGACCTAAGTAAACTACCTTGCGTCTTTTTATGATTTCCAGTAACTCTCTTTGAGTGGAGGCTCTGTTGAATACATCCTGGTTCGTAACATGGTCTGTCCGCGGGATTCTCAAAAGACGACGTAACGTGACCACATTTCGAAGGCTTCTATTCTATTCATTGACTTGATTTTGAGGGACCAAGTTTCAGCGCCGTACATTAGTGTTGGCCATATATAGCATTTTACCACTCGCAGTCTGAGATTTAGTGGCGTTTCTCGGCGTAAAAGAAAGCTGTTAAACTTTATAAAAGTAGTCCTGGCCATCGCAATGCGTGTTTTGATTTCTTCGTCACAGTCCCATTTTGCATTTAGTGTTGAACCTAGATATTTGAATTTATCTACTCGTTCGATCAGTTGGTTGTCTATGAAAAGCTGTTCGTTGGTATGCTCTTTTCTGCTTACAATCATTAATTTAGTTTTTGTTATATTGATCTTCAATCCATACTCTTTTCCAATTCTATTTATTTTGTTCACCATAAAATTTAGGCCTTCTATGTTGTCGGCTAGTATTGCGGTGTCATCAGCGTATCTCAGGTTATTTATAGGGAAGCCATTTATTTTGATGCCTTTCGTTTCGCCTTCAAGTGCTAACTGAAAAATCCTTTCGACGTATACGTTGAATAACAAAGGTGAGAGAGTACAGCCTTGTCTCACACCTTTTGTGATTGATATTTCATTTGTGCACATTGAGTTATTAATTTTGAGGTCTGCTTTTTGGTTCCAATACAAGTTGTATATTATTCTTAGATCCTCGTCGTCCAGACCAATGTCTTTTAATATTGGAATAAGAAAATCATGGCGGACATTATCAAATGCTTGTTTGTAGTCAATAAAACATATAGACATATAAACATATACACTGGCGAGCAAAAAATTTAGGTTGAAATTTGGAAAAAAGTTGACTACTGAATCGTCGGTCTCATCATCATAGTCACAATGTCTTAACAGACATGTTGTGAACTCGTAAAATGCATTAAGTCGGAGCTAGAGTATTGCCGACACGAATATTATTAATAGTTTTGAGAACTGGAGCTCGCCATCATTCGCGATTTACTGTTAGTTCAGTGGCGCTCGCGATACTCATATCCAGCAACTGTTTCGTCGTATCCACCCAGCGTGTAGGGGAATGGCCAAGGAGCCCCCCACTCGAGGCGTGACCCTGAACTACAAGTTTTCCCATATTGTCGCTTCTGTGAATATGTCTCAAGAATGTAGGCATTCTCGTCGACACAATGGAAGATAGTCTCTTTGGATTACCGAGCTCATCCAGTATGGAAACGTTAGTTCGATGGGCGGTATAAGGAACTCTCAGCATTCTCCTTCACGTCTGTATTCCAAAAGCATCTAAGCGATCTCGATCTGCCTTTTTAACAGTCCAAGTTTCCAAGGTATACAAAAATATGGAGGATACAAGAGACTGAACCAGTGACATTTTGGTAGCTTTAGTGATGTTGTGGTCACGCCAAATTTTAGTAAGCTTTGTCATGGCCAGCCGTGCCTGTTGAATGCGAAGTGGAATCTCATTCTCACAGCCACCCGAATTGTCGATCAAAAAACCGAGGTACACAAAACTTTGAACTACTTCACAACGGCCTACTGACTTTATTTCTCGATGATTATCCTATTTTCTATCTACGATCATAACCTTGGTCTTGCTGTAGTTAACCAAGACTATATGCTGCACTGTGTTGTTTTAAGATGTTTAATAAAGTTACTAGTTTTTCCTCAGAAGCAGCAATCAGGGTTGTATCGTCACCAGATGTTAAGTTGGCTATTTTGCTTCCGCTAATAGTTATACCGCTTTTCCAGTTGTCCAATACTGTCTCATCACAAGTTCAAAATAAATGTTAAATCGTCAGTTAAGTCAGTCAGTCAGTGCTTTTTGAACTGTTTATGAAATAACCTGAATTTGGAAATAAATCTATTCAACTTCTTCGACCAGATCCTGGTCTTCTGGTTATTAAATAAATCATCTATAAGAAACGTAAATTTGATGGAGATTTTAAACAATAAACGAGGAAATAGGGACCGTGCCAACTATTAGTTAGGCTAAATTCGCCTTATTTCGTATTACATAATTGCATGCTGGTCAAAGATTTAGGTATTACTTTTGACTCTCAGTTAAATCTAGTTGATCATATATGTAGAATTATTGTAGCTGATGCATCCAAAACTATGGGATTCATACTCAGGCACTGCAAAAATTTCGTCAGTACAAGGGCTCTGTTGCTATTATTTTATACGTTTGTTAGATCCAAGCTAGAATACTGTAGTGTAATTTGGTATCTTGCGTATGAGGTACATTCGAATAATATTGAAAAGATTCAGCGTCGTTTTGTTAAGTATTTGTAGTTTAGGGAAGATGGACTCTACCCTAAGAATGGAATTCGCAACGATGTATTTACTTAGCAGACTCAATATGGTAAATTTATCTAAGCGCAGTCAGTACCATGCTACTGTGTTTTTATACAAAACAATAAATAATAAAATTGATTGCCAGTATCTTTTAGAGAAACCTTCATTACATGTCCCGTGCATGAGTACTAAGTCTAAGAGCATGCGTTTTTATTTACCTGTGTCTCGTACCAATGCTTTGTTGTTTTTGCCCATATATGTAATATGTAGCAACATGAGAGAGTGATACACTTTGTAGATATCTTTTGTTGTACAATTCCGGATTTAAAAAGGTATTTCTTAACCATAGGTTAAAATTTTTACTAATTAGTTTACATGTTAAATAAATAAATAAAAGTAAAAGATAGGTGACAACAAGCGATTCACCGCTTACTAGTCCGATGACTCAGTAATTAACTTTTAAAAAGGCCTTATATGCCTTCTCCTCGAACTACATTAGAAAAGTGCTCTCCAGTTATTCTATGTCGTCTAGACTAGAATTGAAGTAGCACATAAGAAACATAAACTTTATGAAAATGTTATGAAATTCTGCCTGTGGCAGAAGTTACAGCTCCAGTGTCGTTATATGCCTTGATTGCAATTGAAGGTTGATCCGTTTGCCTGATATAGCTATAATCCTGGATCAATAAAAATCCAAACTTTAGTTATCTTTGCTCTGCAAGCTTATAAAAAGCTGAGGGAACAGAAACACCGCTATCATGAAAGGAACCGCAAAAGATAATCGTCCTTCTACGATGTCGATTCCCCTCCGTATCATCAGCTGATAACGATGATTACTGCTAGTACGGGTTGCATAAGGAAAAATCGAGCCAAGCAAGTATACTTACACGGTTCAGTTTGGATGATGACTTTGGATGGTGATCGGTCACAAGCGCGCATGGTTTGATTTTTACCTGTTTTCAGAAAGGGTGACTTAATCGGCACCAAACAAGTGACAATTAAGTTTCAGTGTTCCTAATCACAACGTACCTTTTATTCTTAATCATTAATGATTATGACCATAACCTAGTTGTATTTTCTTGCGAAAAAAATTCAATTTTCTGTCCTCCTGCAATAAGGTATACGTATATGACACTTTTGACTACTGTATTTTGACGGTTTAGGAATGATTACAGCAAAATCAATAGATATGTTGACCACTACTGCGTTACTGCATGTTTCTTCATCATAAACGCAAATTCTGTCTTACATAAATTTTGAGGAGCTTGCAACGCCTATATAATTTTCCTACGATTTGTTTACGGTAAACTCCGACTGTCAAACGTTTGTTTTGGTTGTGCGTCTTTTATGCTTGGTCATAGTAAAACGGAATTCGCTATTTGTTGGTAACTGTAGTGAAGCTTTACGGACTTGCTGTGCTATATTCGAGTGTAGTTTAACGGTTTTTCGAGATGGGAAAGTGCAGAGCGCTGTAACATGGGTTGCGTTGGAAGAATTTTCAGGTTAGTTGGCAATGTTTGGAGGCTGAAGTGTCAAAAGATGATGGCTTTGAGCACGCCATGCTGAAGTGGTTTGTTTACTACCTCTATGTTCAGTTGTTACTCTGAGGTTAAGACCTATTTACTTAGGAAACATATTCCACTATTAAAAGAGAAAATGATCCCGAAAACTTCAAGAATTATTTGAGGATGGATATACAGACTTACGATCTGTTATTAAGCTTTAGTAAGAGAGGGCCTCCCAAAAGAAGATACTCCAATGAGAGAAGCAATAACCCCAGAGAAACGATTAACAGCTACTCCCCGTTTTCTGGCCACAGGGAGATAATATGAAGATTTGAAGTATTGTGTTGGGCTGAATCAGAACCGCGTGCTATTGGACAGCAGCGGTTTTTTCAGACGGTATGGACTGACAGGCAGGGCTGTCCCGGTTACGTCTGGCGCGTGGCAAAATCCACTAACAGAAAGATAAAACCGTCAGTTTGAACCAGGCCGTTCCAAACCGGCGGATCAATCTCTGTGTCTATGGTCAGCTAACAATCTTGAGGACATACCGTTTCTCCAACGTTTCAGCATTTGTTTTCGTTCATCACCCAGACTATGGCACAGTTTTCCATCGGATTTTTATTTGTAATAACGATCCGGCGGAGCGATAATTCGCCCTAATAACTTCTTCTCCAGTACAGCCGCGTCCGTAATCGATGGAGAACAAAACTTACTAATGGTTATCTATGGTTTGAGACATTTTCCGCCATTCGGGAAAGTTATGGTTCGCAAGGAAATGAAATACTTTTATCACCATATTGCGCAACCTTATTTAATAATGCACCAGCTTATTCGCGAATTTATGGGCAAGAATAATACAGTAATGACGCCTTAGCCACGACTTCCACCGGATATGACTCCGTGTGAATTTTACATATTTTTAGAAATTAAAGGGACCTTACAGGGCCTGCTATCAACTTTCATTCAGGATAAAAAGGAATTGTTAGCCATGAAAATAACATCCAATCCAATCTACAGCTTCGCAGACGACAGTACATTAATATCGTGCTTGGAACCAGACAAGCCAGTATCATCCCAGGAGACGGTACGTCGGCGACAGCAGCATGCCTCACTGATCAACGTTGATATCAAAACAATTGACGAGTGGGGATTAGTAAATAAAGTACAGTTTAACGTACAAAGAGCTCAGGCAACAATACTCACAAAGAAATCTCACGTTGGCTTACAAACTTTGGAAATGGAGGGTCACCCCATAGTCGAGTCACCTACCGTCAAGCTTTTGGGAATTAAAATCAGCAATAACATGTCATGGCACGACCACGTCGTCAGTATTACTAAAGCGGCATCCCAGAAGCTTGGAGTTTTGTTTCGCTATAGGAAGCTGTATACACCAAAGCAACTACTGCTGCTCTACAAGGCACAGATTTGACCATTGCTGGAGTACTGCTCCCATGTATGGGGATGCGCTCCGAAGCACTGGACATGATCCAGAAGAGAGCAACTATACTAATCAATACGCCTCACCTCTCAAAGGACCTCCAGAGCCTGGAACATCTAAGAAGGGTAGATGACCTGTCACTGTTTTATAGATTCTATCACGGAAGGTGTTCAAGTGAGCTCTCCCAGATAATAACACCAAAGGCCGTCCAAACGAGGAACACTAGAAAGGCTCTACGAGCTCATCCTTACCAGGTCGAGGGCCCTACTCCCTAAACCAGTCTCCACCAGCATTCCTCCTTTTGGAGAGCATCGACGCTGTGGAATGAGCTGCCGGCAATTTGTTTCCCGGCGGCTACAACCTGCAGCGTTTCAAATCTAACGTGAACTGACACTTATCCTTCCGCATCGCTTCTACAGCTCCATAGGCTTTCAGCCTTTGCGGGAGGCTGACCACAAAAGAAAACTTTACACAGTCAAGAAATCGATCAATTTTGTGACCTCGAAAAAATGAATGAAGAAATTAACAAATTAGAACATGTTCTGGCATATTGGCATTATTATAAATTCACCACATAGGTGGAACTTTATGAATGACAATAAATTGTAGGATCCTTTCTGTCAAGTAGCATTAAGACTGGACGCAACTAGAAAACACCACATACTCGGAAAGGATTTGGACTCTATAGTCTATGATCCATCAATACGGAAAAATCCTATAACGTCCTTTTGCCAGAAAGAGGCGAATGGAATAGGAGTGACAGTTTTATATCACCCTCCGGTCTTGTGCTACTCACGGAAGACTACAAGTCATAATTGGAGTGCGGATAGCTAGTGCAAATCCAAGAGTTGAAATTTCAGTAAACCTGGGGAGGAATACGACAAAGTGGAAATCACAGTCATAGAGTTGGGACTCAATCGGGTTGACTCAAGACTGGTACCTATGGAACTGTATACATCACCTTGATGAACTTAGAACAAGGAACAAAGTAACTTTGGTTTGAGTTCCAGGTTACAGCGGAGTGGAAGACAATGTGTTGACTGATGCACTCGTATGTCGTTTGTTGACAGGACATTGCTGTCCCAGAAATTACTTGCGGAATGTGGGTCTGGAATAAACATCGGATTGTCGTTTCTGCTATGTGGAGAACGAAACAGAGGAGCACATATGGTGCTGGAAGGAGCTACATTTCAAACCTTTGAAATCACCCAACACCACCATCGCCGTCGTCAAAAGGTTTTGATTGTATGGTGAACCCTAAATAGGTGTGAGCTTCAATAGATATAGTAGGGTCGCAGGGGACGTATTAAATAATATGTCACCTATCCTGTTTATCTGGTTCATAACACTTATGACTACAACCGACAACAGCAGATTTACTTCCCCACCTTAACGGCGATGCAGCATTGTGATTGGATAATCTCTGCAGACAATATCAAATGTCTCTGTTTTACCTATTTTCTCTATCCCTTTTTGAACCCGACCTGGTAATGACAATCGCTACCTGAGAGAACCTCACTAATAGGCTAACCCATGGCCGACTCTACACTAGGCCAGAGCCTTAGATGTGGCAACGTGGCTTAGCTGTCAAATAGTAGGCCTATAGTTTCAGAATTATTACATTTTATATGTATTAGAGTTCATCTCGGTTAATTAATTAAGAAAAATACTTTTTGAACTACTACTACTCTGATGTCTGGTTCATCGTAGTCAAACACTACAAAGTAAAAATAAACGCAACCTGTTTCCTGCTGCCACTTCCACTTCCACTTAAATGAACACTCAATTTACTTTGTAAATTGTCACTTGAGCTAGAAAAATTCACTATTAGGTCACTGTGAAGCCATTCTTGCTGGTCTTGACTCCCTTTCACTATCAAATCTTTTCGTAGGTATGCCCAGATGCATGCCCAGTTGAGTTCTATTAACTGTATTTTTCTGTGATATTTGGGAGGTCCAGAAAACATTGTAGGTACCACATTGTGCTTTAAAATAGGTCGTATCCTTTGAAGTGTTTGTAAATTATTGTCTTTATTCTTATAAATATAACCAGCCCTTACGAGGAATACATTTCACCCACCTCTGTTTATGTCCTTTATTGGAAGCACAATTGCTAGTGCAACCTGGTACTACACACTTTGCAGACATCTTTTTATCTCTATAGTTTCGTTTGTGCAGGTAAATAATTAGAAACACATTAAAAATCACCTTCCAATCTTCTTTTTCACTCTGGAAGATTACACTAATGACTTAACCACAAATAAAAGCTCGGCCCGATATTCAGTGTTGCCATATTGCAATGCTCCGACCTAGTGAGTAGAGTCGGCCATGGCTAACCTAGCCTAAACTAGAGGGTCATCTCTTATAGGCAGAATATCGAGTTTGAGAGATGTTTCGAGGGTTGGAAAAAGCACTGGAACAAGGGCACAATATCTAATAAGGACTACTTTTGGGTGAAAATATTAAGTAGAGGAACCAGTAAATATTTTTTCAAACCATCAAATTCCCGTTATTTCCTGACCCGTATAGGAAAAATAGATTGAAAAAAAATGTTATCGAACTTGCCGTACGTATTGGGACGGTGACGCATTTCAAACCAAATACGTTTTGAACCGACCAAAGTTGGAGTACGATAAATAAGCTATATGGCAAGGCATTTCCAGCGGAGAGCCTTTTGAAATATTCTAATGCGTTCTATAGTCTCTTAATTACTTTCCACCTTACCTTATAATTCAACCTCGAAAAGGAAATTAAAGTCTTTGAGAGAATTTCGCATGACCGACTCGTCGGACTAGGATCTAGAATGTCAAAATTTCGTGTCTAAGAAAGCTGGAGTAAAAATTTGTGAGAATTCGTTGTGATGAGCTTCTGAAGTACACCAATATCTTACCTACCAGGAAGTGGGCAGATAGAGAAGATCAAGGAATGAGATCAATGAATCTAACGCACAGCAAAATTCATCATTACGAGTTAATGACCGTAACCACATTCACACCACAGCTTCAGTAGTTACGCATGGATGAAAAGTTACACAAAATATTCTAAAAGTCTGTAATCCTGAAAACCTGTCCTTAAATTCAGATCAATAATACTTCAGGTGTTGACTTGACACAGCCCGTCAGCATTTGCTGCTACCGTAATGTTGCGAAAGTTAGAGTAGTAATAATAATAACATTTATTTACTCTCAAAGCAAATTGAATAAAATTACCAAATAAATATGATAGCGATTTAAGCAATGAGAATTTATTAGTTTAAAATTGACACTAATACTGCTTTGCTTTGTGTATTGAGTTACCCTTTGTTGCGGATAGATTCACTTAGTAGTAGTAGTGATTTATTGGTGCTAGTACAACAAAATTGTTCATAGGCCAAAATTTGTTGACTAAGTCATATAAATAGTTAAAACTATAATACCAACAGCCAAGTAAAAATATAATGTTGATATGTGAAACCTAAGATAACATTAAAATATTAACTAAAATTACACAGGACATCACAGTTAAAAAGTTGTTCAAATTATGGCAAATATATTACACATTTAAATCATTGTAGAGGTATTCCTCATGATCATAAAACGCCTTCTTAATTAAGTATTCCTTGACCTTGTCACGGAAAACTAATTTTAAATAATTTTATCCTGCTTGGTAGAGCATTCTAAAAGTGCAAAGCATAATAATTTATACCTGTTCTTGGTTTGCTAATTCTTGTACTGTATATTTTAAAATGGGCTGCTTTTCTTGTATTATGACTATCAATTTCACTATATCTATATAATGCTGTTTCATTGAGTTTTATGTGATATAAGCATTTTAAGATGAAAATACAAGGTATCTAATGTTAGTAGGTCTAATATGATAAACGCATCTTCGCAGGGCTCTCTGTATCTCAAGTTGTACTCTTATACATCATCTCTCATTTTTGCCGTGTGTAAAATAACCCCAGTTCAATATAGAACATGACAGAGCTGATTGAAAATATGCATATCTAATAACAGTTTATGAGTGTTACATTATTTACTATATTTTTCAGATTTGTTATGAGATATGCAATCCTGGACAATTTCTTTGAGAGTTCCTGAGTGTGTAATATCAATGATAGTTGTGATGAACAAGCCGTTTTGAAATCTTTTTTTTGTTTTTGTATGGTTTAGCCCCAGTGTGTTTGAAAGACACCAAGACCTAACTCAAGCCTTTTGATCATGGTCGCTAATCCTTTCTAATTTTGTTCATGTGTATAAAGAATAAATTCTGATTTTGGATCGCAATTTGATATGTCATTTATGTAAATTAAGAAGAGTGTTGGTTCCAAATCGAACCTTGTGGTATACTCTCACAGTAACAACTAAACATAGAGGTAGTAAACAAACCACTTCAGCGTGGCGTGCTCAAAGTCGTTATCTTAAAAAAATAAAAAGTTTTTGACACTTCAGCCCCCAAACGTTGATCAGCTATGACCTGGCAGTGACAGTTCAAATTGTAAACAATGCTGTGTAACGCCAACTAACCCGAAAATTCTTCCAACGCAACCCATGTTAAAAACACTACACTTTTTGAGTCTCATCTCGAAAAACTGTTAAACTAC
This sequence comes from Callosobruchus maculatus, assembly GCA_951848785.1. Classification (NCBI taxonomy): domain Eukaryota; kingdom Metazoa; phylum Arthropoda; class Insecta; order Coleoptera; family Chrysomelidae; genus Callosobruchus; species Callosobruchus maculatus. The sequence goes on from CATOUR010000198.1 coordinate 1,504,363, forward strand.
ACTCGAATATAGCACAGCAAGTCCGTAAAGCTTCACTACAGTTACCAACAAATAGCGAATTCTATTTTACCGACCAAGCATAAAAAACGCACAAACAAAACAAACGTTTGGCAGTCGAGGTTCTACCGTAGATAAGTCGCATGAATATTATATGGGCGTTGCCAGCTCCTCAAAATTTATGTGAGACTTCAGGATTTTCGTTTATGAGGAAGAAATATGCAGTAACGCAGTAGTGGTCAACATATCTATGGATTTTGCTTTGCTTGCTTTTTGTTTTTCGACTTTTTAGGTTTTTGTTTTCTCACAGTTGGTATCGTCAACTGTCAACATAATTAATAATTCATGTGTCAATCATTTTCCCTTGCTGCTTTCTGTCTCCACATTTCACAAAGTAACGGCCATTTTATCACCTGCTAGACCAAGAAGGTCTTTATTAAAGAAAATTTAGATCGTAAAATGTGTGTTTTCAAACCACGAATTACACAATACCTTCGGGTTTAAGTTTAACATGTAAAGGTCGTTTTTGTATGTTTGTAATTTTACATTTATATGTTGTTTGTTCCTGACCTGTTTGTGGAAAACGCCATGATAGCATAGTTGAGAATTTTTGAAAAATTGTGACGATTATTGTAGCTGGCACTAGAAAGTCGCTGCACTCAATGCAGTTGCTGTTTTTTACATTGGCAAACCTCAACGTTGTATTTTAAAAAAAATTGATTATAATATTTTGAAACCTAAATTTCTTTTTTCTTCTTCTAACTATGTAGAAAGCCCTGAAGACTGTTAACACCAGAGTCTCCTTTATGCAGTAACCCGGTCTTTTTTTCAAAATTTTGGCCACAACCCCAAGATTCTCTCATCTAAATGTCAGATTTATGTCAAATTTGAAGATTGTTGTGTGAACAGGCTTCCAAAATTTTTAGTTTCTAAAAGCACTAGTATTATAATAGGGTCCCCTCTTTGGTTAACTCAAGTGATACCTACGCAGTGCAGAATGTCCAATAAGCATATGGAGATACAATAAACATAAGCCAAAGAAGAAACTGTAAGCGGTTATGGATATGGTGACATGTTAGTGCTGATTAGAATTATCACTAGGTTTAGAAGATGAAACTGTAAAAATTTATTTGAAATATTATAATTACCTCATGTACGCCTATACCCCACCACAAGGCTTGGCCTTCTAGGGGTGGAATTGTTTGTAAGTTTCTTGCAAATAAAATGAAATGAAAAAATATAAAAAAATTAAGTTTTTTGGCCATAAGCTCCCTTCGTATTATGGATTTTACTGTAACCATTCCTGAACCATCAAAATACCGTCTTTTTCAACGTAGAATGAACTATTTCTGTATCCTATACAATTAAGACGATAGTGAATAATTATGATTGCCGTATCTGGTGGTCAATATAACGACGTAAGAAAAGATGTCGGCCTATTAGAATTAGTTGTTTACTACCTCTATGTTCGGTTGTTACTCTATTCGACTTAGCGCCGCATCCTACAATGCACGCCACTGGAATTCTAAATCATTTTCCATGAGCCAGCAAGGAGGAGATTCTGTTGCCGCAAGAACAACTACACAACGAGTCATTCATAAGGCATTATTAATTAAAATCTAATTGCAGCAGGAGCAGTCTAAAGTTCAGGCCCTGTTTTTCGCCGGAGACATTCATCATTACTTTGACAAAGGAAGACGTTTATCGTTCGCTGGGTTTTGCAAACCCCTTTATGCCGGCCAAAGAAAAACACCGATAGGGATTAAATGTTTTTCCACGAAATTTATTGCTTACTTACTGAACACCCAGCGGAGGGATTTTGAGGAATCATTTTATTATTTTAGATGGGTTCCTCTTTTGAAAGATTCTTGATCAATAAATTCGAGTTACTGTTGGAATTTGTTTCATCGCGCTTAACTGGCCCATAAACAAAATCAACATTTGATGGAAGACTAAGTTTACTGACGCTTTGATTGCCTCTGTAGGCCTTATCAATTATGATATTATCAGGCACTTCTAACTTCTAACATTTTCCATGTATGCATTTCCTATTTTGACCTTGTCACATACATTTTTAACACGCTTTCATTAGCTTCACCGGTATGTTTGTGAGTTTGAAACCCTGCGAAGCGGATCAACACAGATCCGTCGTCCACATGCCTCGCAACGCACTTCTAGCGCACATCTCTCGAAACACATTAATAGCACACATTCCTCGCCAACACGCCTTGTTTTGTGCGTACAGAAACTTCGCTCCGCTAAGCCGTTTGCGCCAGAGCTGTGCTGAGCGAGGCGAGGTAATTCAGGCGATTCTATTGGTTCGTTAAAACTTATTCCTCTTAAGACATCCTCGCACATCTCTGGTGGGAACGCAACCTCATTCGTAAATCGAGCACCCGATGCTTTTAACATAATCTGCAATTTTTTATTCATTATTGTTTAAAGGTTATTTTAAAAATTATTTATATCATAATGGGCCTATACCACATTTTTGGCTTATTGGCTTAAACGAACCCTGACACCACGTAGATGCCATAACTAATTTTACAAAATTTTTCTATCGTATTTATAACCGAAAAAAATTGCTCTAAATATTGAATTTTTTGAATCCATACACTTTCCGCCAAGGTCGTGACGTCACCTGTAGGGAACCAATAAGAGCTCACTGGTACAAAACAATAGCATCGGCTCGTAGTCATCGGACCACGAAAGGACGCTTCTCATTGGTTCCCTACAGAAAGGACGCTTCTCATTGGTTCCCGACAGGTGACGTCATCATCGGCTATTTCAAATTACAGTACAATTTTATTTTTAGTGTTATTCTCATTTGGATCAAGTTTTCTGCTGACTTTTTACAGTAAACGGTTCTATGTATCATCAAAAATAATATTGCAGTAAATAAATTAAGAAACAGACTTCCTCAGTGGTAAAATTTTCTACTATCTTTTGCTATTTATCCATACTCTCAGGATAAATAATCTCAATATATAGATTAATGACAGGCTGTCGGTCTGCCTGTAGGCGTTTTTCCAGCCTCGTAATCTCAGTAATCGCTGCATGAATTGTGATGAAATTTGGGAAACGATATGCTGTGGGGTCGTAGTAGGTAATGTTCCTATAATTTTGAAAATCGGTGGCTGAGCGGCGGAGTAATTAGCAAAAAACAAAAAAAAATTAAATATTCATCAAACATTGTTTTTAGGCGTTTTAGGGGTTGCTGATCATTTTCTACTTTTTTGAGTGGGGGTGAAAATGGGGTGGTTTGGTGATCGGGGGTTGAAAAACTGAAAAAATTGTTATATTCATAATAGGCTGTCCTCTGACATGTGAAGGAAGACCTAGCGATATAAATATTTTTTTTAGGTCCATTCAAACATGCCTTGCCATTAGATCGTTCTGTATGGTGTAACGAGGAAACTATTAAATTGATTTTAATGAAAATTTGACATAGTACTACTGCCATGGTGTGGATCGAAAATGCGTATGGTTGTTAGGAATCGTGTCAGTAGCATCGTAGCAATAATCAAAAAATTTAAAAACAGCTTAAACTGCATTTTTAGATGTTTAAGGAATTCCTGGTCTTTTTCTGCTCCTTTCCTTAGGTGGGGGTGAAATTGGGGTGGTTGTGGGTGGGGAGATAAAAAATTGACAATTTTTTTTGTATGCATAATAAACTGTCCATTGCCTGTGAAAGAAAGACCTAGCAACATAATACACTTTTGTAGGTCCTTCCTAATGTTTCCTTGCTTATTACAGGAACCAAGGGAATTTTCTGATGTACATACATACGCATATTGCTTTAGATAGTTCTGTACTGTGTAACTTGGAAATGAAGGAATTGATTTTAGTGTAATTTAGACACAGTATTATTACCTCGGCGAGGATGGAAAACACGTATGGTTTTTAGAAATCGTGTCAGTGGTGGCGCTGCAATAATAAAAAAACTAAGAATATAACAACAGATCAAACTTCGTGTTTAGGCATTTTAGGGGTTCCGGATCATTTTCAAACTTTTTTTGGAGGGAGGTGAAATTGGGGTAATAGGGGGGTGAGGACCTTTGAAGGAATGTAGGGGGGTGTTGGCGACGATTTGGTTGCAAGGTGATCTCAGATTGTCGCTTTATGCTATGGGAAATTAATAAACTGGTATCACCGTAGTGTGTGATTCTATGTGTGTGTGATTATATTCTGATACTTTTGTAAGTCTAATAGAAATAAATTATTATTATTACTTTGTTTTTTCAAGCTTCTGTCGCATGACTGCGGTAGCAGCAAATGTTGTCGGGCTGTGCCAAGTCAACACCTGAACTATTACTGATCGGAATTTGAGAAAGATCGTACTATATTACAGGTCTTAAGGATTACAGACTTTTGGAATATTTTGTGTAACCTTTCGTCCAGGCCTAACTGTTGTAGGGGTTGTGTAAATGTGTTTGGTGTGAGGCCTAAGAGCGACATAATGAGGGGGACAATAATAACTTTATTTTGTTTCCAGAGTCGTTTCACTTCTATGGCAAGGTCAGTGTATTTAGATATTTTCCCAGCGTAGGTGTTTTGAACATTCACATCATTGGGCATAGCAATACCTATTAAGTAGGTAACTTTGTCTGCCTTTGAAACACTATATCTGGTCTGTTTGCACTAATAGTTTTGTCTCTGTTTATTTCAACGTCCCAGTATAGTTTGTATTGATTGCTCTCGAGTACCTACTGATGTTGCTGTAAACCTATAATATGGATCTGAGTTTTCGATTAGTTTGTTTTTTGTGGCTAATGCTTGATGTATGAATTTAGCTGCCGAGTTATGTCTAGCCGTGTACTCAGTTCCAGCAATATTATATTATTATTAATCCGTCTACAACCAACTCCAGTAAAGCCTGCAATGACATCGCGGTGAAGCATCATACCAACATTCGCAGCAACAGCAGGGAACTATAACGGCAAACGTCGAAGACGAGTTACACACAGGGCGACACATCAAAGCGACATCGTCCGTCGCGCTAGATTGCTCCCGATAATTACTATGCAAAATGATTAGCATATTAATTAAAGAAAATGTAATTAAAATGGAGAGAGAGAGAGGGCCGGGACGGCGGGAGAGAGAGCAAGTCGTCCTAGGCGTTACACGTTCGCGATTATCATAACCGAGTTGGGAAATGTGTCGTCCGGCGGCGCCATTGCGAAACTGATCAAAAGTCAGACGCAAATTGCCACAGGAACATCTTCTGACGCCACGCCGTGCCACCGTGGCTCATTTGGATGCGCACCAAATTTAAATTGTGTTTTTATTACGGTTGCCACTTGCCGGCGACGTCGATGAATTCGTTTGCATGTTAATCTTGATAAACACGTGCCGTCACCGTTCCAGACAAACATCCTTGGTGCGCAAGAAGGGGACACAACTCAAAAATCTATTCGAATCATTCGAACCAGCATCTCCGGCATTCTAGGCCGACGCGTTTACCAACTACACCACGGTGCCCCGTGGTGGAGCTGATACACAGCGCCGACGACAAGGTATTGATGCAGCGGTTACTGAGATTACATGGCTAGAAAGACGCGACAGACAGACTGACGGAAATTAGTAACGTAGCTGTGGTGATCCGGAACGCGCTCCTAGCTGCCATACGTTAGAACGCACCTTTAGCTGTCAGGCAGCCAAAGTTTGACATTGACGGCAGTGATAGATGGTAGAAGGAAAATAAACTGAAATTTGTTAAAGTGTATGAGTGTAGTTATTCGATAAAGTTAAGATAAGTAATGTATTTGATTCTTACTACACCATATATTGTTCAGATATTTTGATATTTGTCAGATCATGAGTGATTCTTCATAGAGCAACCTATTCCGTAACAGTTCCGTATTAATTTTCAATCTGTGATTCAACTACTGTTCTGTAATGCTTCCTTCCTTTCCTTTCATTCTGTGACTAAAGTTACTGTTTTGTGATGCTTTTGGGTTTTGTCACTTGAATAAAGTAGTGGGTTGTGATAATCGTTGCCACAGTTTTATTGAGGATTTGTTTATGGATTACGACTGGGGATTGTTTTTGGAAAAACGTAACAAGCTGGAGACCAAAATTTAAACAAGGTTTTTGAGTCTCTTTCACAAATATCTGCAGGTATGTTGTCTTTTTGAGTTTGTATTATTAACTACAATGTTTCACAACGTATACTATACATCCTGCTTTTAAGACGACACTATATGGCGTTGGGTCTCTGATTTCCGCCTACTCTAGGTATTAGGTCGTGGAGCTTGCAGCTTGGTGGTGTTTAGGTGTATTTATTTAAATCCTTACTGATTTCTCCTTATTTATATATGATATTTATTTACGGAGGGTTGATAACCTGGTAATCACCCAGGTTGGACCTATTCCGATTATCTCCTTTATTTATTCCTTTACGTGTTGGTTATATTTATTTATATATGCTGATATTTTACATTTTTCCACATTCTATCCACATTTCTCTCCCTGACGTTGAACAGAGATCTAGCCCACCATGTATTATTATTATTGTTATTTTGAATCATATATTTTAACATAGCAATATAAATACTTCACCAGTAAAATATATGAAATACAAAGCACTCATGATTTGATAAATACAAGACTCAAGTAACCATACCATAAAAAACACTCAGCACTCATGACTAATAAATACAAAACAAATGTTGAGAAACAAATAATAAAAAAACCATAGCATAACATTTCTGTGTTTTCATTTCATTTTCTCTGAGTTGGTACACATGCATGCTAAAGGAATCTGGTTACCATGGGCACACATACAACATTCTAAATTCCACCACTAGACGTCTTGATCACTTTGGCTATTTCTAAATTTGGTATCGGTTTTGACAGTGACCAAAAAGCGTTTTATCTCAAAATCGGAGATTTTCGTAATAACAATACTTCCCTCACCTATCGCCGGGAAAAGTAAAATGAATATATTTTTTAAAAATCCTAGTTTTTACACCAAATATCTTTTACATTGACTCAGAGATGGCACTAGTGTCGTTTTTCCGTTCGCCGGTAATTCCTATGAAGCTACCGTGAATAGTGACGCATTTTGAGTTGCGTCGGGTAGTTCAAGGTGCTTAGACGCAAGCTTTAAAGAAAAGTGACTATTTTTGAAACGAGAAATATGTATAGGCTAGCGATTGTCTAGAAAAATCACGCAAATTGCCACAGGAACATCTTCTGACGCCACGCCGTGCCACCGTGGCTCATTTGGATGCGCACCAAATTTAAATTGTGTTTTTATTACGGTTGCCACTTAACGGCGACGTCGATGAATTCGTTTGCATGTTAATCTTGATAAACACGTGCCGTCACCGTTCCAGACAAACATCCTTGGTGCGCAAGAAGGGGGACACAACTCAAAAATCTATTCAAATCATTCAAACTAGCGCCTCCGGCATTCTAGGCCGACGCGTTTACCAACTACACCACGGTGCCCCGCGGTGAAGCCGATACACAGCGCCGATGACAAATATCGACTCCGCCGACACCCACCCCTCCTTCATACACAGAAAAAAATACTGTTGCGTTTCCAATTAATTGTTAGTATTTGGATGTCTTTCCATCACTTTAAATATATTTAAAGTTGTTTCAAATCCATGTCATTGGAAGAATTCAATCCTCATATTCGAAGTAATGACAGGTACGCCAATAAATTCAAAATAATCTTATATTCGTTATGACGATATGTATAATCCTTCTAATACCAGTATTGATATATAATGCAATCAAAACATCCTTTTGTTTTCAAAATTTACCCTATGTTTCATTTAAGCAAAGCATACAATCTATTCAATGTACAAAAATTATTACTGCAACAGCAATTCGTGATAATTCATCTGATAAAAATTAATTTTGTTTCAATGGCCCTTGTCGTTCGCTGAACTATAATCAGTATTCGCCGGGACCGATGTCCCGATTCAATGAAGGTAAGAATAAAGAACAGGGGGATGATCTCAGTGCTACTACCGCCGCGAACTCGTCAACATGGACGAAGTTGTTCCGTTCTGTTGTTTCGGTGTTAGCCGTGTTGTGTCATCTCGTGGTTTTGCGTATTGCATCAGCAATTGTGTGATTTATACGTGTCCAGTTATATATTAAATGGAGGACCTACTGAGAAATTTGGACTTAGAAGAGCTAACACTCACATTTGAATGTAGGTATTTAGATTAGTCAGACAGTTATATTTCAGGTAATAATGCAACAACTGGTGCAGGCTTATGTCTAATTTTTATATCATGCTCCTTATAACTTCACACAAAATCACACCATTAAACATCCAAACGAATCAATAAGCTGTCCTCGCAATAAAATCTGTTGGTCCAAGGAAAAGAAAGTATTTTAGAATCAATTACCAGACACAGATTCGATTCAACGACAGGCTGCGATTGAATCATTCATTGGAATCCAATGACATCTTGTAGTTGAATCGACAATACGATATAATTCGCTATCAACTATACACTTCCCATTGGAGAAACGTCGCTGTATTTGAGGAATGCTGAGTGTAACGTCCCATTGAATCCACAAGTGTAAGTCTATGACAAAACGACAGATTTTTCTGTGTGTATATCCCTGAGAACCATGTGTTTTCAGTCATCCTAGTCGGCTGTTGGGTGAGTGTGAATCTCCCACCGCCATTTGCACGACAGCTCTCTTTGTTACTGAAAGTATCTCTCTCTTGCGGAGTGACTCAGGGATAGCACTAGTGTCGTTTTTCCGTTCGCCGGTAATTCCTATGAACCTACTGTGAATAGTGACGCATTTTGAGTTGCGTCGGGTAGTTCAAGGTGTTTAGACGCATCCTTAAAAAAAAGTGAGTATTTTTGAGTCGAGAAATATGTACTACTCAAAAATCCATTTAAATTCATACCAGAACATGTCAGAAAAGATCAGCGGTTGGTGGGACTCGAACCTATGACCTCCAGATTGGTACTTCGGCGCTCTGACCAGTTACTGTGCGGTTGCCCATATTGAACCTTCTCCCAAATTAAACCTTTGCCGTTTTTGTTACTTCTCGTAAAACTTGGCAATGTTGCCATCAAGTATTCGACACCACACCTTTGAACCTCCTTGCAACTTTAATTTTTAAAAATAACAAACTGGTATCACCGTAATGTGTGGGAAGTACTGAGTCAATCAACTTAACTTTTAACAGTCTATTGTTTATGGATGAAGCTACATTTCATAATAACATCCATGTGAACCGGCATAATTTTCATTTTTATCCCGACGTTAATCCAAATTTTTAAAGGTTTGTTAACAACCAGCACACAGGTAGTCTATATGTTTGGGATGGTATTATTGGAAGCTACATAATAAGCTAATGTTTTCCAAAATTTTCTAAATGAAAGTTTGGAAAACCTGCTGGGACATTTACCACTGGAGATTTTAAGAATATTGTGGTAACAGATGGAGCGAGCCACACCACCTACGATTTTTCCAATTCTTACGCGCCGTTGTGACGTAGTTCAAAGTTTTGTGTACCTCGGTTCTTTGATCGACAATTGAGGTAGCTGTGAGAATGAGATTCGATGGCGTATTCTACAGGCACGAGTGGCCATGACAAAGCTTACTAAAATATGGCGTGACCATAACATCACTAAAGCTACCAAAATGTCACTGGTTCAGTCTCTTGTGTTCTCCATATTTTTGTATGCCTCGGAAACTTGGACTTTTAAAAAGGTAGATCGAGCTCGCATAGGTGCTTTTGAAATGTACACGTGGAGGAGAATGCTGAGAATTCCTTATAACGCCCATCGAACTAATGTTTCCATATTGGATGAGCTCGATAATCCAAAGAGACTATCCTCCATTGTGTCGATGAGAATGCTTACATTCTTCGGACATATTCACAGAAGCGGTAATATGGAGAAACTTGCAGTTCAGGGTCACGCCCCGAGTGGGCGGCGCCGTGGTCGTTCCCCTACACGCTGGGTGGATACAACGAAACAGTTGCTAGATATGAGTATCAAGAGCGCTACTGAACTGGCAGTAAATCGCGAACGATGGCGAGCTACAGTTCTCAAAACTATTGATAATATTCCTGTCGGCAATACTCTAGCTCCGACTTAATGCATTTTACGAGTTCACAACATGTCTGTTAAGACATTGTGACTTTGATGACGATACGCGCCATTAGGGAATAATTACAAAATCATTAATATCTTGAAAACCATCAAAGACAGAACCACGTATGTCTAAATGAAACTGAAAGAAAATTTAATTTCGCATCCACCAATGTGAAATGTATCATACCATACCAAATAAAAAACTGTCAAACGTTTGAAACCTCTTAATTTTGGAAATTTCTAATCTATAGATTCGATGTGCTTCAAAAAAGCAAGCACGTTTATTGATCGTTTCAAAACCGAAAACCACATCTTTCTGTCGTGCTTAGTTTTCGAGATATTAACAAGTATTGCAAATGTCAAATTTTTTATAGATTACTGAATAACTCCGAAAAAAGGGCTTCGTAGACATAAACTGTGCCTAACGTAAACGTAACGTCATCTAACGTAAAAACGTAGTAATATACAGAATATTCTCTATGAAATGAGGAAGTTGATGCCAACTTCCGGTATATTCAGATGTCCGCCATCTTCGAAATTATTTTCTGTAGGTAGACCATTCAAAAAGAAACGCTTTTTATTTAAAACATTTTCTTCTAACTTAAATGGCAAGGGCGCTAGAGCACCGCTAGATTATTGCACCACCAAGCTAGTATCCGGAAGAATGTTATACTTTATCTATAACGGAAGAGATGGCGCTGATTTACTCACCGATGATTTCATCGCATCGTCACTCCTTTGTTTGGAAGGTCCCGGCGGAAGTCATCCACGCCCTTCTTAAACATGCAAATCTTGACGTTTCCGTCCGGAACTGAGAGAAATCCAAATAATTTAATGGGGCATTAGGGGGGCGGGTTGCGATCGACCCCTAGCCCCCCCCAGCCCGCCCTACCCCCCGGCCCTCCTAAGTCGCCAGCGAAGTGGTCGATGTGTATTCAGAAAGCAATGAATCGAGAGCGCTAAGCATTCAATCCGGAAACCGCCGAAAGTGTTAAGCTTCCATTTAGGCTAAGTCTGATTCCATTATCCGGACCCTCGAAGATTTCACCCTTTGCTTCTTGGAGGCGGTGGTCGGGGCGGTTAGCATGCCAGAAGCGGCCTAAGGGTCGTATTCGTAGTCTATACTTAAGGGTCCCTTAAGTAAGGTTTTGTGTTTAGACGGTTACTTGAGGGTCGCTTACGTAAGGCTCCCTTGAGTAATACTCAAGTAACGAAATATCAACATGATATGTGAACGTGACATTTCGTTGCAGTCAATGCGATTTAGCATGTTAATTTTGGAGTACGGTGTTGTCAGTTTCTGTCACATTCTGTAAATATCCACCCCAGAACACGAAATGCTGGCACAATACAAAAAGAGATAACAGAAAACATTAAAAATGCGTAGGCATATGCATAACAAATTAACTTATATTTGCAATATGACAACGTCGCCAAATGAATCCCACCGTCTGGTAGATGCTGTCTAGGAAACAGATACACAAGGAAAGCCATACTTGAGGTTCCCTTGAGTCACTCTCAAGTAACCCTCAAGTATTACTCAAGGGATACTTGAGAAACGACTATGAATACGGCCTTAAGTCACTTGTAAATGTCTTTGTTTCCATTTAGTGGCCTCATTATTTTTTTTTTATTTATGTTATTGGCTCTGATCTGAGATCAACTGGCCAGTTCTATTTTGGATGGACATCTATTTTTTCTTAATAATACGAACATTGTTTTATATTAGTTAAAGTTGAAAGTTACAGTGTTATTTTTAGTTTTTGTGTGCAAAAGTTATATAATAGTTTGTATACACAGTTGTTTTCACTAGCTAGTATAGAGATCATATTAGCAGGTAACGGAATATAGTTTGACAATCTGTGATGCAGGTCTGTTTCCTCATTACTGATCAATTGGCATTCTAATATACAGTGTTGAGCAGCACCAATCTCTCCACATCTGCAGTGATGATGACATGTCGGATGGACGTGGTTGCGTCCATTGGACATGTGATCAGAGGACTCAAGCTGGTTCAACGTCGGGCGGGCAGACTCTCTCTCACACTTCCGGGTGTGTGAGTGTTTTCTGTCCTTGCGATCAAGCCGATTTCCTAAACCCTCTATAATAAAAAAAAAATCTGCAGTGAGGGTCATCGTCTAACCCTATTCTAGTTTTGTGTTGAGGGCTTAAGCAGTGACCACACCTCAATCTGTAAAGTGTTCTCACAAGTGGTCTATTCGTTTCTCTCTTAAACCAGGATTCTGTTCTTATGTTCTGCTGGATCTGTTTGTATATCGTTCCGGATGGATTTCTATGGTAGTGTTTACTCCACTTTTCTTTCAGGTTCTTGTTTAATTTACTGTTCAAGTCACTGTATGGAATTTTGAAATTCCTCATCAATATTCCGTCTGTAGTCTCCATCTTTGCTAGTATGTCGACTTTGTCGTTTTGAGGTATACCTGTATGTCCTTTAATCCATACAATTTTTACATTTTTATCCAAATTATTGTGTCTGTAAATCAATTTCATTATGTTTGAGATGATATGGTTGAAAGTCGGTGAAATACTTAAATGCTCTAATCTCATAGCTGCACTCTTGCTGTCGCTGAAGATTATAACATCTCTAAGCTCAGTATTACTAAGAGAATATTCTAGTGCTTTTTGAATGGCTGTCAACTCAGCTGTATATATTGAACAATCTGGAGGAAGTTTGTATAATTCTTGAAATTTTTTATTCTCATGGTAGAAAGCGCATCCTACACCGTTTGTCGTTTTTGAACCGTCTGTGTATATGTGTTCACATTGATCCCATTTTTCTTCTATCTGCTGTTTAAATTTGATGTATGTTGTAGGGTCAGCTTGATGAAAGTTCGTATATTCTACTCCTAATTTGAAGTTGTAGTTCTTGTATTCTGTGGTAAAGTAGGGGTGTAATACGTTGGAATATATTTGATCTATGATTGGTAATAAGTACTCATAGCATCATAATTTGTTTTTTGATACACAGGGTTGTCCAATAAGCGCAGTGTTCTCTAGCGGCGTTACCGTTTAAGGTTGCGTTTCCACCAGAGGTGTGCTAGGAAAATGAGTGCAGCGAGGATGTGCGGCGGAGCTGTGAAACGGTGTGGGCGTTTCCACTAAGGATGTGCTAGAAAGATGGGCGGTGGTGCGAAGATATTTATGTGGCGGAGCCGTGAAACGGTGTGCAGATGAGGGTTGCGAGGATGTGTAGCGGGTTCTTTTAGACAGCCAACGAGCGAGGTGCATCTGCCCGGCGTTGGCGTCTCAGTCAACGTTGCCAGATCTACCGTTTTACGGTATATCTGCCGTTTCAGTCCTCTGGTCACCGTTCTACCTCAAACATACCTAAATCTATCGTAATATCCAAACCACTCTGAGCTAGTAGATTTCGGGTACCTATAGAATTTGTCGATGGCGAAAGCTACAATCTATGCATTCGACGATACATGCAATTTGGCAAACAATGACAATGATCTGTCTTGTGTTTCAAAGAACTTGCGAGATGCGACTGAGGAATGCTTTTTTTTGTCCTTACTCGATTTCTCAATATTTTCGTATAAGTGTGCAAATTTTTTGTTTGAATATATGTATATGTGTTACATTTTGTGGCAAATGTACTTTAGTACGATGCCAATCCCCAGGAAAAAAATATGTATGTGTTCTATTGTTTTCTAAGGGATGGAATAGTCGAGATCAATATAGGACATACAAATACGCGTTTAGTTTTTAATATACAGGGTGCCACTATGTATGGAGTGTAAATAATGATTGTATAATTTTTTCAGTATTTCCCACGATACGGCAATATTCAGTTGTTTTTGCTTAAAAAACAAAAGAGGCTCATTTGATGGAGATATTTTTTTTGCGATTATTCCAGCATACAGTATGATTATTTGTGTTTTACATTTTATTTGTTACTATTTGCTGTATCACTATGTTACTTTTTTTCATTTCTAAAAAATACATTTAGTTTTATTTCACTAACACACTGAAACTTATGAAGCATTGAAATGGTTTACTAAAATCTACTGATTTATTAACTAGGTAAATGATTATTTACTGAAGAGACGAAAATTGGACTGGCAACCCTGATACCTCGCTTACGTTTCTACCACCCCTCTCTCGAAACATATTCCTAGCACACATTCCTCGCCAACATGCCTTGTTTTGTAGGTACAAAAACTTCGCTCCGCTAAGCCGTTTTCACCAGAGCTGTGCTGAGCGAGGCGAGGTAATTCAAGCGATTCTTTCGATTCGTTAAAAACACATTTTTCGAAACACATCCTCGCACCTCTCTGGTGGAAACGCAGCCCAAATTAGGAGAAAATGTTATGAATAAAAAACGTTTCTTCTCAAATGGTCTACTTACCGAAAATAATTTCAAACGTGGCGAACATCCAGATACACCGGAAGCAGATATCAACAACCTAATATTATTACGATTTTGAATACAGCTTCGATTTTTAGTCCAGTCTGTTAACCATATGCAGGGTGTCCCACGACGATTAAGACAAGCAATATATCGGAACTGGGCGTTAGTAGCGAAATTAGAGCAAATATAGTATCTTCTCTTATTATTGTGTCACCCAATGAGGTATCTGTTTTTGGTCACGTGACGTCCGATTCAAAAAGTTTAATGGGACACCCTGTATATTTGTGACTTTTTGTATTCCCCCGATAAAACAATTCCAACACACACTTGGGGTCTAAAATGATTAATTCAAGAGCTACAGGTACTTATTTGCTCTAATTTACACTCCCAAAGTTACAATTCGCTACTACTGCCCAGTTCCGATACATTGCTTGTCTTAATCGTCGTGGGACACCCTGTATATATGATACATTTACGAAGCCTATTTTCGGAGTTATTTAGCAATCTTTAGGAAATTTGACGTTTGTAGTACTTTGCAAAAAATGTTAATTTTCTGGAAACTAAGCGCGATAGCATAACGCGGTTTTCAGTCCTAAAACAAGCAAGAAACGTATATGTCTTCCACTAAAATCATTGTTTTAAAAGTACATTGAGTCAATAGCTATCAATTTTGAAATTTGTAAAGTTTGAAATGTTGAAAACTTTTTTTTCAAATGGGATGGTAAGTTTGACATCAGTGTATGCGAAATTGAATTCTGTTTTACTTTTATCTAGACACATGTGGTTCGATATTTGATGGTTTTCATGAATTTAAGATTTTGTGATTATTCCGTAAAGGCACATAGGAACTGGAAAAATCGTGGGTAGCATAGACGAAACAACTGCTAACTTACACAAAATTGTATACATATATCAGATTTCTTGAGACATAAGGATTGCAAGAAATTGTTGATATGATTTATATCCTTGAAGACTGTTTGAAAAATAGTTTGCTCGCATCGAGAGTGTGCAAAGAGGTATTTTCTGATAGAAGGCATCCAGATCCAAGATCTTTTGAAACAGTGATACATAGATTTGACAAGACCGGAACAGTCAAGTACGAAAAACATGAGAGAAGGATACATGTAGTTAATGAAGATAATGAGTTTGACGTTCTCGCAACTGTAGTTGCAGATCCGCATAACAGTACAGCAGAAATTAGTCGCGATTTGTATGGACAAATATCTGCGAAAACGATCTTAACGAAGATCATCAGTAAATATTTCAATTACAGCCCTGTACATGAGATGAGCCCCTGACAGCCTTCAACTTGTTCTATTTATTCCATCCAAACAGACGATGTTTGCCTGCAATACACTAATTACTATCAGTTATGCTTGTCAACACTGAACTGCTATTATTGGCATCCATCTCTAAACCATCGAAATATGCTTTAGAATAAGACGTCTTGCTCCAACATTCACGTAGGTCACATCGAAAATTTAAAACTTTATACATAAAAAGAGAAAAAATTACTTCATTCTTTTACAAAGCATTCTTCCTCAAAATTATAGAGAGTGATTGGTAATTCGATAAATTAATTTGGTGAGGTGATGGTAGAGGTGGTAAATTAATAAATTGACCATACAATACCATGTGTAATTCCTATTAATTTCCAAGATAAATTGAATTTTAGAGATTTTCATTGAAATGCAGGCGTTCAAACGAAAAACCTAATAAAACAATTATTATCGGATCTTGAAACTTTTGATATTAGTCCTTAGAAAATATGCTATTACGTCACTATCGACTGAGAGAAAGTGATCAAACACTTCGCGAGAAGCATGTGTTGAAAAGTGAATTCAAGAAACGAAAAAAAAAAAAATAATTTAAATAATTTATCTTAAAAAGTCACCAAATAATTAACCCTGCACTTTGATGTAAATGTATGCGCATCTTTCTAGTTATCCATTGGTACCATAGACACATGGTACAGACATGTAATAAAACTATATTTTAGCTCTAAACTCATACTGGATATTCGATAGTAAGTTCCAGTAGAGCACTTGACGAACACTTGTCAACGAATTTCCAGTTTTTGTTATGAGTAGTTGAATAATGTGCTATTAGATTATAATTAGTTTAGCATATCAAAAGTGTATAATTTTAAAAGAAAAATTCAAGTTGCAATTTAAAATAGATTCGTCTTAAAAAGTCGCTAGGTAATTAAGCAGAACATGCAAGCCAGTTATACAGTAAATTTTCACTCATGAACAAATGACAGGACGTAAATCATCCAAAACGGGCTTGCTGATGTGGGTGTAGATGAACTTTGAATGGATTTGCTTCTAAACCGTTCACAGCAACATCAGGTGTACCACAGGGCAGTCATCTGGGTCCCCTTTTTTCATAATTTATATAAACGATATTAAAAGTGTATTCGGGCAATCAAAATTCCTTTTGTATGCAGACGATTTGAAGTTTTTTTCAGTTGTAAACACGAACGTAAATATGACATAAGATATGCATGTAATGTTGTACCAAAAGCAAGAAAAAATACTTTATTACGATGTCATACATTTCTTGCTCCAAGACTATACAATGAGATACCAGAAAGCATAAAATGTCTAGTGCCTTTAAATTGATTCAAGTATGGTTTAAAGCAATGGATAGTAGATAAAAATCGCATTAAAATTCACCAACTTGTAGATGTGATACCTATTATTACTAATATATATAGAATACATAATATTTAAATATAAATATTCCTGAATTAACCCTTATTTGTTGTTTCTATTTTATAATAATTACCTTATTGAACCCAAGCACGAGTTTTTAACTTTTTTGGGGCACTTGTTGTTTATTGTATTTTATTTATTTTATATAAACGCTATACTATAGATGATAGTTTGAAGATACATACAAGACCTCATGTCCTTGAACTTGTATTGCAGCAAAAATAGTCTCTTTTTGAACTTGGATAAATGCAATTATATAAGGTTCACAAAACAAGTCAGTTTAAATATTCTGTGAACAACAAGGAACTGGAGCAGTTACAAGTTACAAAGGACTTGGGGATTTTTGTAGATGATAAACTTTCAATGTCTTTTCACATCGACAAAACAATAAATGCAGCAAACAAACTACTCGGATTCATATACAGGACATGTAAACACTGCAAAAACACAAAAGCCATGATTTCCGTGTATTACGCGTTCATATACAGTAAACTGATGTTTGCCTCTGTTGTATGGAATCCCTTCTATTCGGTACATTCAACACACATAGAGCGAGTTCAACACAAGTTTTTACATATGCTAGCCTCAAACACAGATGAAACAATTGAGGTTTTGAATTAAGGATAAAATATATTTTTTTTGTGGTAAATCGAAAGATCATATATAAGTTTTATTAATAAAACTGTTTTTGTTTTCTTTTTTTTCGCAATAATTCAAAAGTTATATCAAAATAAAAATGGGTTTTTGAATCGAGTACCGAAAACACGCCGACGGCTCCCGAACCCGTGTGACGTAACGATGGCGGTTAAAATGCTCCTTTGACCAACGACGTCCTACATCGATACTAGATTCTAGGTTCCCAGCCAATCGTGAAAATACTTGCTAGTAACTAGTGTATATTTGTTGCAATATAGCCGATGAATGAAGTTTGCAGCTCGAGACGACCTCTACGATCGAAATAAATATCTTTTTGGATGTTTCAAATCAGATTACAGATTCCAGTAAGTAAGTAAGTACCTAATCAAATATGTCTTGTTGAAACTATTTGGTGCATGTTCGGCTAGCCGAGTGGTTTGGAGTGTTGGATAATGGATCCGTTGGTCTAGGTTCAAAGCTCAGCCTGTCAATTTTTTTTATTTTTTTTGTCAAATAATTCATTCATTGCTTTTTGCACTTGCTACGTACATTTTTTTCTACGATCAACATAAATATGTTTTTGAAACAAATTCTATCAGACATATTACTTGCACTGCATAGTGCAAAAACTAAGTACAGGACGCGGTGGACAATTCAAGAAATCAGTGCAACACCATTTGCATTGATTTTTTGAATTGTCCACATATTTATGTTGATCGTAGAAAAAAATGTACGTAACAAGTGCAAAAAGCACATGAATGAACTATTTGATAAAAAAATAAAAAAAAATTGGACAGGCTGAGCTTTGAACCTAGACCAACGGATCCATTAACCAACACTCTAACCACTAGGCCAGCCGAACATACGCCAGATAGTTTCAACAAGACATATTTGATCAGGTACTTACTTACTGGAATCTGTAATCTGATTTCAAACATTCAAAAAGATATTTATTTCGTCGTAGAGGTCGTCTCGGCCTGCAAACTTCATTCGTCGGCTATATTGCAACAAATATACACTAGTTACTAGCAAGTATTTTCATGATTGGCTGGGAATCTAGAATCTAGTATCGATGTAGGACGTCGTTGGTCAAAGGAGCATCTTAACCGCCATCGTTACGTCACACGGGTTCGGGAGCCGTCGGCGTGTTTTCGGTACTCGATTCAAAAGCCCATTTTTATTTTGATATAACTTTTGAATTACTGCGAAAAAAAAGAAAACAAAAACAGTTTTATTATGAAACTTATATATGATCTTTCGATTTATGACAAAAAAAAATTGATTCAAAACCTCAATTGTTAACAGCGTTCACCTCCCAATCATGAAAAAGTATAACATCGTATCTTTGAAGGATAGACGAACTCCCTCTGATGTGTGTTGCCTCGTTAATTGTAGTTCTTTTCAAATTACCGTATCGTCGAACGAACCTAGGTATGAATTCTCCACTATACAGAGCACAGAAATCTTATGATGAATATTATTGCAATGTCGATATTTTTTACGTTAATTTTAGTCAGTTTAAAAACAAAATAAAGGGTCATTTTAATACAAACTAATAAACTGTTACGATTTTTTTATTTTACTTATATTAACATTTTATTTTCCTTATATTGGTTGATGTATATTTCCGAGTATGATATATGACAGACTTATTTTTCTCTTTAAAGAGACCTCTTATTTAGGCTAATGTTTTTGTTATATTTTTGTTATTTTTTTGTCCTTTTTAACTAATTCACTTCTTATAATTATGTAGGTGTATATTTTCTATTATTTTTAAGACTAGTAATTGTATGATTGATTGCACAATATCACATATGGAAAAAATGGTAACTAGTGGGTGCGATTTGGATCTTATCTGTTAGCATCCCGAATTGTAAATAAATAAAAATAAATAAATAAATATGCCTGGCTCTATTTCCTTTTGCTATCAAACGAATAACACCTGTGTAGGTGGGGTGTTTGAAAATGAATCCGAATCGAAGGCAAAACACATTAGCGGGCAGCGATACACACCGATGATATCCCCAATCCCCACCAACACCAACAACGCTAAGTAATTAGGAGTCCGGTGGTTTTATTGGAGCAATCAGCCAACTCATTAATCAAATATGACAAAGAGTCGATGTGTACGGAATTCCAACGAACGCTATTTTTGTACAATCATTTCCAGGCTAATGCAGATTGGCGAAAATTTAATACGCCTTTTAGATGTAATCGCGCCATATCATGTTGACCGGAATTTCGCCAAATTAATGGGCCTTAATTTTCCTAATCAATGCTGACGCATTTTTCATCCCCATGCGGTGCGATATGGTATCCGGATTAGGTTTGATTTCACTTTTTCTGTTTTTTTTAATAATAATAATAATAACCGTCTTTTAATAAAAAATGCTCAATAATAATATGCTATACCGGTGTCGAAGTTTAGCTCAACGGCTACTCTACTTAACCACCAGAGGGTCACGTACCCCAAGGTATAAAAGTATAGTATAAAGTTGAGTATAGGTTAAAAATTGTTATTAATCAGTTCACCTGCTTACATCTACAATGTTTTTTTTGGTCAGCCTCCCGCAAAAGTTGAAGCCTATGGCGCTGTAGAAGCGCTGCGAGAGGATAAGTGTCTGTGCACGTTAGATTTAAAATGCTGCAGGTTGTAGCCATTGGGAAACAGATTCCCAGGCAGCTCATTCCACAGCGTCGCAGTTCTCCAAAAGAAGGTAAGCTGGAGGAGACTGGTTTGGGGAGTAGATACCTCGACCTGGTAAGGATGAGCTCGCAGAGCCTCTGTAGTGTTCCTTGTTCGGACGGCTTTCGGTGTTATTATCTGGGCGAGCTCACTCGAACATCTACCGTGATAAAATCTGTAAAACAGGGACAGGTCAGCCACCCTTCTTCGATGTTCCAGGCTCTGGAGTTCCTTTGTGGGGTTAGGCGTATCGATTAATCTAATTACTCTCTTCGGTATAGTGTCCAGAAGCTTTAGAGAGTGCTTCGGAGCTCATCCCCATACATGGGGGCAATCCTCCAACGATGGTCGCATCTGTGCCTTGTAGAGCAGCAGTAGTTGCTCTGGTGTATACAGATTCCTACAGCAGAACAAGACTCCAAGCTTCTGGGATGCCGTTTTAGCAATACTGACGACGCGGCCAGGACATGATATTGTTGATGTTGATCCCCAAAGACTCGACGGAATGTAACTCGACTATTGGCTGACCCTCCATTTCCACATTTGGTAAGCCAACGCTAGATTTCTTTGACAGCGTTGTTGCCTGGGCTTTCTGTACACTAAACTGTACTTTATTTACTAATCCCCACTCGACAATTGTTTTGATATACGTTGATCTATGAGGCATGTTGCTGTCTTTGACGTACCATCTCCCGGGATGATAGTGGCTTGTCTGGTTCCATGCACGATATTAATGTACTGTCGTCTGGGAAGCTGTAGATTGGATTGGATGTTATTTCCAGCAGCTCGTTGATGTACAGCAGAAACAGTTTAGGGGATAGGACAGTTCCCTGAGGGACACCGGTGTTTATTAAAAATACGTCTGAAGATCAGCCTTCGACTACAACGGAGATCGGTCGCTCAAAAGGCTATTGTTATTTATGACTCTTTTTTCACTATAAAATTTCATACCTTAATAATTCTTAAATATGAAACAGCTTGTAGGAACAGCATAATCAAATCATACCTATAATATGCAAGTGCAAAAAAAGGCAGAATATGATAAGTAGGCCATGGAGAAAAAACAAATTCCCAAAATCAACCTGGTCCTTTTTTCTTATCAGTTCCAACCACTTTAATGTTATTTTTTGAAGTTACAATAAGTTTGTTATTAAAAAGTCATTGAATTATGAAATTTTATGGTTAAATCTTGGAAAAAGACACCTTTTTTGAATCACATCGAATCGATATTTTGGGACAGGAATAAGATATCGACATACACTTTTTGCCATCCTAATTAGATATAATTTGGCTAGATACTTATGAAAAAAACATTGTGTCATCATTGTATTTGAATTTTTAAAGAATTTTGCAGTTTTCTGTTATTATATCAAAAAACACGCTCCAGCAATATCACTAGAAATTAGACATATCATAGGTAAGATGGGGTTGATAAATAATGAATGATTTTTCCAATATAACCAAGTTTGTTGGAATTTCTTTAGGAGTCTTAGCTGTTTAATTAAAAGAATATTGAGACCTCCCCACCAATTTATCTTAATAGACATATAAGAAAGTTTTAAACAGAACTTACTCCAGTAAATCCCAGCTTTGAAAAACACATATTTTCTGTTAATAATTACCAGGTGGATCTCGTGGTGTTCTCTAGCCGCTTTACTAATAATTTTTGAAGCATGTCTCTGTGGTGAATAGTTTCTGAGACACAGTACTATTTCTTACTAATACTACTTATATGACCACTCGGTACATATTGTAGTAGCTAAATAAATAGATAAATAATGTTGTGAAACGAAAATTATTGTGCTTTCTGTGTGTCACTGAAACCTGAAATACATATTCCAGCTCGACACCATTGCTCCAGCAAAATAGAAATTCTAATACGGTCAGACGTTATAAAAAATCCATCCATCTCCCAGATCTCAGAGGATTCGTCGTAGTGGGTATTGATAATAGGAGCGCAAACAATAGAGAAGCACTACAGATAAGCTTCAGGGTGACGGATGAGGGACGTGGTGGAGAAGCTCTTCGATTTAATTTACTACAATCGTTCCACGGGACTTCCTGGCTACCAGGATGGTGACTGAATTGATATGTTCCAATCCAAAAACCTTCTTTCCAGTTTACCCAATTTTTGGTAAATGAAGAAAATCATTTTTTGAACGTACTAATTACACTATCGGTGCATATATTTTTTTAATACGAAGGAAGCTTATGGCCAAAAACTTAATTTAGATGAGAAACAAACAAACAAATAAAACAAGCATATAACAGCTTTAAACAATAGAAAACGACCATATACGACCAAATACAACAGAATCGAGCAGAAAATAGATCAAAACAACAGAAAATAAGCAGACAGCAACAGGAAACAACAGTAAGCGGCCAAATATAAACGAATGCAACATAAAAGAATAGAAATCAGCTCAAAACAAGAGAAAGCAAGCAGACAGCAGCTATAAACGGTAGCAAACGACCAAATGCAACCGAATATAACAGAATAGAACAGAAAATAGCTCAAAACGACAGAAAACAAGCAGATAACAGCGAGAAACAATAGAAAACAACCAAATAGAGCGGAATACAAAAGAAAAGAACATAAAACAGCTCAAAGCAACAGAAATCAAGCAGACAACAACGGAAAATAATCAAAAACGACCAAATACAACCGAATACAACCAGATAACAACGGGAAGCAATCTTTTGGGCTAAGCTCACTTATGGTTGAGTAGAGTTGTTTCAGTACCCAGTGACTACCCCTCACCCCGTAAGGTAAGCAATCACTGGGTCCGCGAATGATGCGGCCTAAGTAAACGAAGAGACCCAAGGATGACTGTCTTCTGCATCTTGGCGGCTAAAATGTGCACCGCCGCTCGGCACACGAGTGGTTCCAGTAAATCCTGCATCTCTCGTTCTCCACAACGATTATTATATGCTTCCATCACTTATAGTATGAAAAGTAATAGGTCATTCTTGAGGAAAGGGTAAGAAAAAGTGTTATAGCGGTAATCCAAGGGTGGGGGCGCTTCTTCAGTTGCGGTAATAACCATTCTACATGTACGAAACACATAACTTTGACCTCTAAAATCGACTCCATACTTCAAAGAAAGAAACCTCCGGACAGTATTTTTCCATACCTCGAAAACTCTTCAGCTACATCTATGCAGTGTAAGTAAGGATTACACTTTTGACTAGCAAATGCCAAAAGTA
This sequence comes from Callosobruchus maculatus, assembly GCA_951848785.1. NCBI lineage: Eukaryota > Metazoa > Arthropoda > Insecta > Coleoptera > Chrysomelidae > Callosobruchus > Callosobruchus maculatus. Next base: position 1,528,069 of record CATOUR010000198.1, read on the forward strand.
ATGACACTGTCAGCAATGTCAGAAACATATTTTCAAATTATGTTTTAGATATTATTTTTGTTCATTTTTGGGGAGGGAAAAAGTTACTTTTATAAATCGGCAAGATGATAACCTTCCGCGCTACCAAGCTGCTCGTAAGTATTTCTTATCACAATAGTTGATAGCTCAGGAATATTGGAATTTGGGGAACTTGGGTTCCTATAACGGCTAGATATGACTTTGTCTGGTCTCTGGGTAACCAGACCTGACAGACCGATCGACCGACACGACTGCAACTAAGAGCAAAGGTCCTCCGGACCGCTCTGACTAACAATGACGAATAGTAACGGCTAGATTTTGTTTTAGCGGAAACCGTAATGGGGGATGATAGTAGTGTTAATCGACTCGGTTTGACGTTCCGAGTCAAACTAGACCATTCCTATACTGAGGAAACGCCCCGGTGAAAAACTACGGCACTTTAAAGTTTCAGTACTTAAACTAACTTAATCTGACCGGTCAAGTTATTGAGGTCAAACTCGGTTAAATGGGCTCCAAAAGAAGTGTTAACTGACTCGATGAAAATCTACGCCTGTTTGAAATTTCAAACCTAACCTAGAGACTTCTTTTTTACAAAATATATGGTCAGTTCGAAAATACTTGACAAGTAGTGTACAACGACGCCAGAAGCAACACCAAGAAATAGAAAATAAAAAAGTACTGACACTTAATAGGTTGTTATAGGTTGGAAAATCGAAGAACACCGATTTGGTTGAAAATTTGAAATTAAATAAACACTATCAGAGATTGATATTCACAACCTTATATGATTAGAAAGGTTATCAAATTCTACGTTTAACCGTATAAAAAAATTAGGCATTCCCATTTGAAAAAATCAAGTTATCGCTGATCGAAGTTTCCTTAATTAAACGACCGAGTTCTCCTAGCATAAACGTAATTTAAATTTGACAGTCTCATCAAAGCTGACGCATTTCATGCTCAGTAATACGGCAAAGTCACAGCCTTCCAAATTTTATAATCTCTGTGATATTCAATTTTTTTCCTGATATTTACTTATACCGAAAATGGTGATTTACACCTAAACAGTTCGCTTTAAGTCCCATGTATGATACATAAAGTCACACTAGAATTCACCAAGGAACCTGAATATGCAATAATATACGGGGTGTTCCATTTAAAAAAACATAACTTTGATACATTTCGTGTTTTTGGGACACCCTGCATAACATGAAGATATTTTTAAAATGTAGCCTTAATGGGTCTCTATCCATCCGAAATTATAATTTTCTTTTTTATCAAATACTTTAGCCATAATGCTCCGTGTCGAATAACGTGAATAACCCTGTATAAACTGATTTTGAAGTATCACCGTAGACAGTATACTGTATTCACAGCCAAGCTACACCAAATGAAAACAAGCCCGCGTGCGTGATCGGCTCGTGTCGGTGAGGTCCCTAATAGTCCAGTACATTATGTGTAAATTGTGAGTTATAATCTGGCAAGTTAAAATCTCCAAGGCTGACTGGAAAGTAGATCCAAATATGCAATGTCAAGTCTTCATTGCCTAATGATCATTTCAAACCAGCAACTGGCTACTTTTGAGTTGCAATGGGCTCACAGGGCAACTCTTTTAAATAGTCATATAAAGTTTCATAATTGCACTGGACCATAGCTGGCGCGATCGCAGACGTTAGCGGATAGTAGCCACACGAATGTTGAATGCGACTGTTTATTTGGAGTCTGTCTTGGGATTGAATATACTGTAGTTTCGTTTTCACCCAGTATAGGCAGTATATTTTTTATGTATAGGAGGCCCCGCGAAAATAATTGCGGGGGTCCCTGAAGACCTTGACACGCCACTGGACAACGTCAACTAATTTGGATAAGTTAGGTTAGGTAGTGAAGCTTCAAAATGCCGTAGGTTTTCACCAGAACGTTTACTCGTTCTGGGAGTGATCTTGTTCAAATCAGGACGTCAAACCGAATCGCTTGACACCACTCTCGACCCTGGTTTCGGTTTCCGCTAAAATGAGGTCTTACCGAAAAAAATTAAAAATTAACCAAAATCAATATAAAAAATCGTAAGCGGCAGCAAAAAATGGGTAAACATTTTAGTATTTTATGTATTTAATGCAATTCAGAAGGATTTACATTGATACGTTGACAGTTTCCGAAGTCCAAGGTCACACCCCCTGGGTACTGCACTACCAAGGAGCAGTTCACATTTTAGGAGTCGCTATAAATTAGTATTCTAGCTTTCACTCAAGTATACAAAAATAGGGTACTTGCAGAAAAAAATATTATGTCGTTGACGCGTTCCTTAGAGCCTAGTAAACATGACAAAATCACTTGTTTGGTTTTTTGGAATCGGCTGTGAGAGATATTCTAAAAATTATTTCAAATGCCGGAAAATCCCGCGCAAACAACCTCTGACGTCATTGATATCGTGTAGTGATGGGATGTAAAGTATTATATTGATATTCGATATCGATAGTCAGTGCTAACCTAACATTTTGACATTGATCATTATAACCATGAAAATTTACTCTCAAACTCAAACACGTGCACAACGTATAAAAAACACAACAAAAGTACAGAAGTCAAAAGAATGAAAGTTAGGTTAGATTAATAATTCACTTTAAAGGGATGGGCTTGAATTAGATTCTATCTTTGGATTCATTCATAATGGGAAGCGCCGAAATAAAATGATGGCTTCGATTAGTTGCGAATCTCGGTCAAACAGGATGAACTGTGATACCTATCAGATATAAAAATGTATTGCAACGAAAATGCTAGTGGGTCAATTGCCTGTTTCAAATATGTTTAAGTATCAATAAATTTAGTCGCATTGTTAAAGAATTCAGATCATCTCTAGTCAAATGCGCAGTTGGCAAACCACAAAGAAAATATGGTTGCATTCGAACAGCTGATATGATTTCGTTTTGCAGTTTGCATCTCGCAGCATTACTCAATGAGGAACTACGGCTGTAGTAGGATAAAAGTGGTCTCATTTCAATTGGGAATATGTATACCCATTTAACAAAACACGTTCGTAAAATAAATTATTGACATATGGCTAACGTCAATATTTAAAAAGAAATTTGGCAACATCAGAAATAGTTTGCAGTTGAATCTCACTGATCTGCGCTGTAGCAGTATCGATTGTCGATATCGATAAGATACCTGTGACGTCAGGCCTTGTTTTAAGTCACGTGGAAAAATTTGAATATACCCTTATTTTACTTTGCAAACATCTTTTTTTGGCCGTCTGTAATATCATGCTTTTTGTTTCCTACTGCTTCTTGATATGGTTTTCTTTACGCTATGTATACTCCCGAGTATACTCCCGAGGCGATTTCACGACCTCTGCAAGTACCCTATTGTATAAAAAATATTTGTGCACAAAGACAAAAGGAATTAAAATGGTTCAGTGTTACCTAGTCGTCCCGGGTTACCATAAAACCGTATATTTGATAACGAAACGATTGGCTTGTTTTCAAGCATGCGAGTTCACTTATCCAGTCACTGCTGCTGAAACAACCTATAGCACCTTGCTGCAACATGCCGACCGACGTACAGACTCTCAAAGAGATCGCCACCAGAATCAGGATACTCAGTGTAGAGTCTACATCGGCAGCTAACTCAGGGTAAGCTGTTGTTTTTGCTAGTCTATGTATGAAGAGCTCTATGTTATGATTATTTCAACCTGTGGACAAATCATAAGGCGATTTCCTTTTACCTGATTTATCTGATAAATCCCACTTGTGACGTCATGACTCATTTCAATGTACGTTCCTTTTGTCTTCTGAATCTGGGACTAAGCCCATCTGCACAAGCTCGAAAGGTAGATCAGTTGTCTCAGATCATTTAGATGTCAAATAAATCAATAAATGAGGTCTGAATTTTTTGTAAGTTTGAATTTAAGCGGGTTCTGTGGTGTATGGATAGTCGACAGTGTACGGTGAGCTACGAAAAACTAAAAAAAAATTGGTTATGGAAAGGATCGACAGATTATAGAACCATAGAATATTAAAAAATTTCGAGGAATGACATTTACCTGCACAAACACGTTCCTTTAACTTATCTGAGCATCTGAGGTTTCCAAGTGAGCTGAGTCATCTGATTTTTAAGTGATCTGAGTTAGTGCAGATGTAAAAGGAAAGCACCTATAGAGTCACCTTTTACATTTTTGCGATGAATGAAGGCAATCTTAGTGGTCCACTACAAAAAAAAAAATATCTTGGTAGTAGTTCACTTTAAAATTCTTTTCGAACGATATAGAAATTGCGAAAGGAGTATGAAATGTAACACATTAAATAGATTTATTTAACTTTCAAACTGTCAATGATCGAACTATCTGGCAGTATATTAAATATTCTATTACAAAAAATAATTTCAAAGGCGGAATATTCAGCATAAATCCAACATAGCGTAAGTTCGGTCATAATATTGGCTTCTAAAAGTCAGCTTATTGAAAAGATACATGGGACTCTATTGCTGAGAATAGCCTGGATAAAGGACAGAAAGGTGCACTACCTATTTTTGTTATACTTTCACCTTGGGGCCTGGACACACACATTTATACATACGTATTTGCCACGTAAAACACGGACTCACAATTTCTCGCATAACTCACTCTATTTTCAAACTACATATACATAATATTTCAGAAGGCGATAGTTAAGACCTTAATGGAATACAACTATTTCCGATTTTCTCAAAAAAGTTTTTTAATGTGCAAAAAAACTCGCAATGCAAAATCATACATTCTATAAATGCCTGTAACTGAACAACCAAACACGATATCAAAAAAAGGCTGAATAGTTGCTCAAGCGCAAGCTTTCTTCTTCAATTTGCTCTTCGAGTCATTACTGTAAGTTTAAAGGTAAAGTCAGGAGCTTGGAAATGCGAAATTCATTTTTATGGTGACGTTTGGACCTTACCTTGGACCTTTTGACCTTACCTTTGGATTTTTGGACTTATCTCCCCTCATCTTAGATACACACACTGGAAAAAGGAAACAGGTGGCCACGCCTCCTCGCTAACAAGGGAATACGTCTTTTCTTGGATTCTCAATTTCGCGCGCTATACCCTAGACCCTTAATATCTTCAAGATGTCTAGATATTCTCCTGTCATCTGGAGATTCCTGATACCCGCATAGGGAGAGAGCTTTCGCGTTTTCTAGCTCAAAGCCCCCCTGCAATAGCTAAATCAGCATATTCTACTTAGCGAGCTTTATTTTAGTATCTTTCGATAGACCTAACATGGGCCCTTGCGGCATACCATTTGAGACGTCACATTGAGAGAGGTGCCAAAGTAATGTAGTTTGGATATTATTAGCTGTGGTACTGTCGAAAGCTTCGCAAAAGCAAATCATAGGAAAACCTTTAGAAACTTATGGTCCAATTTTTCAAAAACAAATAAAGCCAGATCAGCTAATTTCCAATAGGCTGAAAAGTTCGATAGATGTCACAGTTATTTCTAATTTAGTCTTGTGGCAACCAACTTGCACTTTCATTGTCAAAATGTTAGAAGGTTAAAGTAACGCTAATAAGGTCGTGATCTAGAGAATAAACCCGTTATCATATCACTAATAAGGTCAGACATAGTTTGTCTCGGATTTTGTACGATAAATTGAATTTGTTGTTTGTAAAAGCACGATAGCGTATAATAAAATTATGATAGTGAGTAAGAATACCAACTTTAAGAGAACTGGATTGCAGTCGTTTTTTCTTACAGAAAATTTCTGTTTTTGACTACTAGAAATTAGAGAATTGAATGAATATACATGAAAGGTATGGAATGAATTGGTGTGCAGAAAAATATTTTGTTGACTAAAACTTATATTTATTTATAATTATGTACCCCCTGAATGGACTACCCCATTTGACAAACAGAAAACGAGCAAAAGTTTATACAAAATAAAGTGGGCGGTAACAGTCAACAACGGTTAATAAACCTCTTTTAAGACTTTCACTGTTCCAACAGAAGAATGCACTTGCACCTTCACAGATATTGCACCTAACCTAAAGTAGGGGGAACACTAAGAAATTTATCCTCGGAAGAAATAAAAGGAACAAAATGTTGCCGCGATGCCGAGTACATACATTGGCGATGTATAAACAAGTTTTCTCTCAGAGTGAGGAACAATCAATATTATATACAGGGTATCCAGTTAGTGCGTAATTCTTCGATATCTCGCAAGGTATACCCGATAGAAGAAAATGCCAAATACAATAATTTGGTTACTTAAGACGCATATTCTGAAAATATTTTGAAATAAACAGGGTGTTGTGGTAAAATAGGATAGTGATCAACTTGATTTTTTTATTGGGAACTATAACTTTTTCTAAATTCCTCTAGTTTCCATCATTAATATCTATCCAACCCTAAAATATTTTTGGGATCGGTTACGACGTTGCCAAGTTATAATTTATTTTCTATCAATTTCCGGATTTGCAAGGTCGCAAGTAATACGTCCAAATTGATATATTCCTTTAACTTTTCTCAATAATATTACAGAGCGAGTTATCTTAATAGTCAGTGGATATTATTTTGGATGTTACCAGCAATTTGTATCTACAGGGTGTTTTTGGCAGAATTTTAAATTACGGCAAATTGAAGGTCATTTTACTTGGTTTTTTTAAATGTAACACCCTGTATATTTTATTTTGAATCGAAATATCTACTGATATCCTATCTCGCCTTAATTTTTTTGCGTTTGCGGCGTTGCCAAGTTATAAATTATTTTTCCAAATTTTTAAACAAATATCCCCGATTTTAATTTATTTTAAATAGAATCCTCTACTTATTTTTATTGCAATTAATTGCGCATGTCGAACTTAGTAAGATCTCACAATTTCAAAATTTTGTTTCTATTAATTACTGAGATACGGCAACACCGCTTTTTCAGTAAACGGTACCGGAACGCTTAAATATTTCCAAAACTGCCACAGCTGGAGAGGCGAATTTCAATACTTATTGGCGGTTTTTGAACATACAGAATTAAAAAACGCTAACATCAGTGTTGTCAGATTTACCACTTTTACGTTAGACTTCATAAATAGGGCATTCCATTCAAAATTATGACCTAAAATTGGTAAATCTGACAACACTGGTGTTAGCGGTTTTGAGTTCTGTATGTTCAAAAACCCCAAGTATTGAGTTTCACCTCTCCAGCTGAGGCAGTTTTGGAAACATTTAAGCGTTCCCGTACCGTTTACTGAGAAAGCGGTGTTGCCGTGTCTCAGTAATTAATAGAAACAAAATTTTAAAATTGTGAGATCTGACTGAATTCGACATGCGCAATTCATTGCAATAAAAATAAGTAGAGGATTCTATTTAAAATAAATTAAAATCGGGGATATTTGCTTAAAGATTTGGAAAAATAATTTATAACTTGGCAACGTCGCAAAATAGGGTATTAGCAGATATTTCGATTTAAAATAAAACATACAGGGTGTTACATTTAAAAAACAAAGTAAAATGACCTTCAGGTTGCCGTAATTTAAAATTCTACCAAAAACACCCTGCAGATAAAAATTGCAGGTAACATCCAAAATAATATGCACTCAATATTCAAGCAATTCGCTGTATAATATTATTTAGAAAAGTGGATGGAATATATCAATTTGGACGTATTACTTGCGACCTTGCAAATCCGGAAATTAATAAAAAATAAATTATAACTTGGCAACATCGCAACCGAACCCAAAAATATTTTAGCGTTAAATAGAGATTAATGATGGAAACTAAAAGAATTTAAGAAAAAGATATAGTTCTATATAAAAAAATTAAATTGATCACCATCCTACCTTCCCTAAACACCCTGTATATTTCAAAATATTTTTAGAATATGCGCCTTAAGTAACCAAATAACTTTTGTATTTGATATTTTCTTCTATCATGTATACCTTGCGAGATATCTAAGAATTACCCACTAACTGGACCCCTGTATAATCGTTTTCTATTGTTTTCACCTGTTTCCTGCCCATTTTCTGTTGGTTTGAGCTGCTTCTGTCCCTTTCTGATGTTTTCGGTTGTATTTGGTCGTTTTCTGCTGTTTCTCGCTGTGATCTGCTTGTTTTCTGTTGTTTCCAGCTGTTTTGTGCTTGTGTTCTGTTGTTTTGAGCTGTCTTCTGTTCTTTTCTGTTGTATTCGTTTGTATTTGGTCGTTTTCTGTCGTTTCCCGCTGTTATCTGCTTGTTTTCTGTTATTTTGAGCTGTTTTCTGCTCTTTTGTGCTGCATTCGGTAATATTTGGTTGCTTTCTGTTGCTTCCAGTTGTTTAACAGCAATATCCAAGGACAGATACAACAAAAAAAAAGTATAGCAAAATTGTTTTTGGATCATTGAACTGTCTCCTACTTCTGATGACGAAACCAATGTTTTTGTATACTTTTGCTGTAATTATTGTTATGTAATCTATAAAAAATGCCAGCTTGGAGTCGAGTAAAGCTCGAACAGGCATATTCCTTTATTTTTTATTAATTTTTTTCTATGTCTGAAGTACGACCTCCTTGACCTTGAGATAAGACGCAGCAAACTCGTGGGTCGTGCATTTAATAGACTCGAAATTATAGAAGATAGCAAATTTGTGAGGTCATCAACCGCATGTCGGTACTAAAGAGGCTGGAACTGATGCGATAAGGTCATGTCACCGATTTGTCGAATAGCACTTCTCTGGACTGCATCAAGTTTAGAGAGGTCTTATCTAGCGTGATAGTCTAGCAAAACAGTAGTAACTCATTATTATGGTGAGCTGTTATTGTCTACGACAGATAGTGCTGGATAGGCTGCGAAACGTGATATTGATGAGTTGTCACATTTATTACATAAATAGTTGATCGAATGCAAAATATAATAGTCACGAGAATATGAGAAATGTAAACATAAAGTGAATTTATCTCAATGGTCCGATATCGAACGCACTTTAGAGGTCATTCACAATAAGAAACAAAAACCAGTCAAAAACTTTCCATGCTATATGTTACATGATACAGTGACTATCTATATATGCTACGTGTAGACAAAATAGTCCTTCATAGTTTGCTGGTGACTAGGTGAAGATAGTTATCATTTCCAGTAGCGTCTCGGGGAGAAGTGTCACAATAAATATTAGCAAAAAAATTAAATGTTTAGATCAAACAGATAAAAACCTACATATTTTGTCCCTTAATCTCATTTGAAAAAATCTAAAATTTCAGGTTTACCTAAAAAATCAAAAATCTTAATTTGGCTTTCTCTTGAGAAGAAACCTCGCGTTTTCTTTCTATTAAGATGTCTATTAGGATGTCTCGTCTCGTATTTTGGATGACTTGAGGGTGCTGATTATCCACTGGCAGTTTTGAGTTTCAGTCTGGTTTGAGAAAAATAAGATTCAGGTCTTTCAAATCTTCAGCTTTACCTAAAAAATAAAAAATCTGTATCCGGCTTTCTATTAGGATGAACCCTCGTGTTTTGGACAAACTGAGGGTGCTGATTACAAATCCGGTAGCAGTTTTGAGTTTCACTCTGGTTTGACGAAAATAAAAACTTTCAGATCTTTTATATCTCTAGTGTTGCCTAAAAAATCTAAAATTTTTATTTGGCTTTCTATTAAGATGCAACCTCGTGTTTCCGGTGGCAGTTTTGAGATTCAGTCTCGTTTGACGAGAATCGAGAAGTCATATCTTTCAGATCCTCAGGTTTACCAAGAAATTGAAAATCTTTGTTTCGCGTTCTATTAAGATGCAACCTCGTGCTTGAGATAATTTGCGGGTGTTGATCACAAATCCGGTGGCAGTTTTGAGTTTCATTGTGGTTTGACGAAAATAAAAAAACTCAGATCTTTTAGATCTTCAGTATTACCTAAAAAATCTAAAATATTTATTTGGCTTTCTATTAAGATGAAACCTCGCGTTTTATATAATTTGAGGGTGTTTATTACAAATCTGGTAGCAGTTTTGAGTTTCAGTCTCGTTTGATGAAAATCAAGAATGTCAGATCTTTCAGATCCTCAGGTTTAGGAAGAAATTGAAAATCTTTATTTCGCGTTCTATTAAGATGCAACCTCGTGTTTGAGATAATTTGAGGGTACTGTTTACAAAACCGGTGGCAGTTCTGAGTTTCAGTCTCGTCTGATGAAAATAAAAAATTTCAGATCTCTCAGAACTTTAGCTTTACCTAAAAAATCGAAAATCTTTATTTCGCTTTCTGCTAAAATGAAACCTCGTGTTTTAGATAAGTTGAGGGTGCTGATTACAAAACCGGTGGCAGTTTTGAGTTTCAGTCTCGTCTGATGAAAATCAAAAATTTCAGATCTCTCAGATCTTCAGCTTCATTTAAAAATTTCGAAAATCTTTATTTCGGTTTCTACTAAGATGAAACCTCGTGTTTTAGATAATTTGAGAGTGCTGATTACAAATCCGGTGGCAGTTTTGAGTTTCAGTCTCGTTTGACGAAAATCAAAAATTTCAGATCTCTCAGATCCTCAGCTTTACCTAAAAAATCGAAAATCTTCATTTCGCTGTCTACTAGGATGAAACTTCGTGTTTTAGATAATTTGAGGGTGCTGATTACAAAACCGGTGGCAGACTGAGTTCCAGTCTCGTCTGATGAAAATCAAAAATTTCAGATCTCTCAGATCTTCAGCTTTACCTAAAAAATCGAAAATCTTTATTCCGCTTTCTACTAAGATAAAACCTCGTGTTTTAGATAATTTGAGACTGCTGATTACAAATCCGGTAGCAGTTCTGAGTTTCAGTCTCGTCTGGTAAAAATCAAAAATTTCAGATCTCTCACATCATCAGCTTTACCTAAAAAATCGAAAATCTATATTTCGCTTTCTACTGAGATGAAACCTGGTGTTTTAGATAATTTGAGAGTGCTGATTACAAATCCGGTGGCAGTTTTGAGTTTCAGTCTCGTCTGGTAAAAATCAAAAATTTCAGATCTCTCACATCATCAGCTTTACCTAAAAAATCGAAAATCTATATTTCGCTTTCTACTGAGATGAAACCTGGTGTTTTAGATAATTTGAGAGTGCTGATTACAAATTCTGTGGCAGTTTTGAGTTTCAGTCTCGTTTGACGAAAATCAAAAATTTCAGATCTCTCGGATCTACAGCTTTACCTGAAAAATCGAAAATCTTTATTTCGCTTTCAACTAAGATAATACCTCGTGCTTTAGACAATTTGAGGGTGCTTCTTGCAAATCCGGTGGCAGTTTTGAGTTTCAGTCTCGTTTGACGAAAATAAAAAATTTCAGATCTCCCAGACATTCAGCTTTACCTAAAAATTCGAAGATCTTTATTAGGCTTTCTATTAAGATAAAATCTTGTGTTTTGGATAATTTGAGGGTGCTGATTACAAAACCGGTGGCAGTTTTGAGTTTCAGTCTCATCTGATGAAAATCAAAAATTTCAGATCTCTCAGATCTTCAGCTTTACCTAAAAAATTGAAAATCTTTATTTCGCTTTCTACTAAGATGAAGCCTCGTGTTTTAGAGAATTTGAGGGTGCTGATTACAAATCCGGTAGCAGTTTTGAGTTTCAGTCTCGTCTGGTAAAAATAAAAAATTTCAGATCTCTCAGATCATCAGCTTTACCTAAAAAATCGAGAATCTATATTTCGCTTTCTACTAAGATGAAATCTGGTGTTTTAGATAATTTGGGAGTGCTGATTACAAATCCGGTGGCAGTTTTGAGTTTCAGTCTCGTTTGACGAAAATAAAAAATTTCAGATCTCCCAGACATTCGCTTTACCTAAAAATTCGAAGATCTTTACTAGGCTTTCTATTAAGATAAAATCTTGTGTTTTGGATAATTTGAGGGTGCTGATTACAAAACCGGTGGCAGTTTTGAGTTTCAGTCTCGTCTGATGAAAATAAAAAATTTCAGATCTCTTAGATCTTCAGCTTTACCTAAAAAATTGAAAATCTTTATTTCGCTTTCTACTAAGATGAAGCCTCGTGTTTTATATAATTTGAGGGTGCTGATTACAAATCCGGTAGCAGTTTTGAGTTTCAGTCTCGTCTGGTAAAAATAAAAAATTTCAGATCTCTCAGATCATCAGCTTTACCTAAAAAATCGAAAATCTCTATTTAGCTTTCTACTAAGATGAAACCTCGTGTTTTAGATAATTTGAGGGTGCTGATTAGAAATCCGGTAGCAGTTTTGAGTTTCAGTCTCGTTTGACGAAAATCAAAAATTTCAGATCTCTCAGATCTTCAGCTTTACCAAAAAAATCGAAAATCTTTATTTCGCTTTCTACTAAGATGAAACCTCGTGTTTTAGATAATTTGAGGGTGCTGATTACAAATCCGGTAGCAGTTTTGAGTTTCAGTCTCGTCTGGTAAAAATCAAAAATTTCAGATCTCTCAGATCATCAGCTTTACCTAAAAAATCGAGAATCTATATTTCGCTTTCTACTAAGATGAAACCTGGTGTTTTAGATAATTTGAGAGTGCTGATTACAAATCCGGTGGCAGTTTTGAGTTTCAGTCTCGTTTGACGAAAATAAAAAATTTCAGACCTCCCAGACATTCAGCTTTACCTAAAAATTCGAAGATCTTTATTAGGCTTTCTATTAAGATAAAATCTTGTGTTTTGGATAATTTGAGGGTGCTGATTACAAAACCGGTGGCAGTTTTGAGTTTCAGCCTCGTCTGATGAAAATAAAAAATTTCAGATCTCTTAGATCTTCAGCTTTACCTAAAAAATTGAAAATCTTTATTTCGCTTTCTACTAAGATGAAGCCTCGTGTTTTAGATAATTTGAGGGTGCTGATTACAAATCCGGTGGTAGTTTTGAGTTTCAGTCTCGTCTGATGAAAATAAAAAATTTCAGATCTCTCAGATCTTCAGCTTTACCGAAAAAATCGAAAATCTTTATTTCGCTTTCTACTAAGATGAAACCTCGTATTTTAGATAATTTGAGGGTGCTGATTACAAATCCGGTGGCAGCTTTGAGTTTCAGTCTCGTTTGACGGAAATAAAAAATTTCAGATCTGTCAGATCTTCAGCTTTACCTAAAAAATCGAAAATCTTTATTTCGCTTTCTACTAAGATGACATCTCGTGTTTTAGATAACTTGAGGGTGCTGATTACAAATTCGGTGGCAGCTTTGAGTTTCAGTCTCATTTGACGGAAATCAAAAATTTCAGATCTGTCAGATCTTCAGCTTTACCTAAAAAATCGAAAATCTTTATTTCGCTTTCTACTAAGATGAAACCTCGTGTTTTAGATAATTTGAGGGTGCTGATTACAAATCCGGTGGCAGTTGTGCGTTTCAGTCTCGTTTGACGGAAATAAAAAATTTCAGATCTCTCAGATCTTCAGCTTTACCGAAAAAATCGAAAATCTTTATTTCGCTTTCTACTAAGATGAAACCTCGTGTTTTAGATAATTTGAGGGTGCTGATTACAAATCCGGTGGCAGTTGTGCGTTTCAGTCTCGTTTGACGGAAATAAAAAATTTCAGATCTCTCAGATCTTCAGCTTTACCGAAAAAATCGAAAATCTTTATTTCGCTTTCTACTAAGATGAAACCTCGTGTTTTAGATAATTTGAGGGTGCTGATTACAAATCCGGTGGCAGTTGTGCGTTTCAGTCTCGTTTGACGGAAATAAAAAATTTCAGATCTCTCAGATCTTCAGCTTTACCGAAAAAATCGAAAATCTTTATTTCGCTTTCTACTAAGATGAAACCTCGTGTTTTAGATAATTTGAGGGTGCTGATTACAAATCCGGTGGCAGTTGTGAGTTTCAGTCTCGTTTGACGGAAATCAAAAATTTCAGATCTGTCAGATCTTCAGCTTTACCTAAAAAATCGAAAATCTTTATTTCGCTTTCTACTAAGATGAAACCTCGTGTTTTAGATAATTTGAGGGTGCTGATTACAAATCCGGTGGTAGTTTTGAGTTTCAGTCTCGTCTGATGAAAATAAAAAATTTCAGATCTCTCAGATCTTCAGCTTTACCGAAAAAATCGAAAATCTTTATTTCGCTTTCTACTAAGATGAAACCTCGTGTTTTAGATAATTTGAGGGTGCTGATTACAAATCCGGTGGCAGTTGTGAGTTTCAGTTTCGTTTGACGAAAATCAAAAATTTCAGATCTCTCAGATCTTCAGCTTTGCCTAAAAAATCGAAAATCTTTATTTCGCTTTCTACTAAGATGAGACCTCGTGTTTTAGATAATTTGGGGGTGTTGATTACAAAACCGGTGGCAGTTTTGAGTTTCAGTCTCGTCTGATGAAAATAAAAAATTTCAGATCTCTCAGATCTTCAGCTTTACCTAAAAAATCGAAAATCTTTATTCCGCTTTCTACTAAGATGAAACCTCGTGTTTTAGATAATTTGAGGGTGCTGATTACAAGTCCGGTAGCAGTTTTGAGTTTCAGTCTACAAAAAGAGGGAAACTAGGTAAATAAACATGACATAAAGTTTACATACTTTATAGAAAAACTATGCAAAATATTAACAACATGACAACCTTGAATCTACGCCCAATTGAAATTAGAATAGTCACATCCTATCTACATCTGGCATAAAAATCACTTTTGATTGGTTCATTCCTTAGGCGGGACATTTAAGAGATTTAAATGAGCTCTTCAAAGGGATGATTTCCAAAGTCTATCTTTACTCCACGTGGGTATACAAAAATTGATCAAACACTGCCATCATTACAAATTAGATACAAGCAATCTATTTCAGCCATTAATCAGGCAATATTAGCAAGTTGGAAAATACTCCATTGTATTTTTTTGTTGCAGTCATCCTACAACATGCTCCTCCATAGCCGAGATCCTGTCGGTATTGTTCTTCAACACCATGAGGTACAAGGTAAGCGAACCAAGAGATCCTGGCAGCGATCGTCTGGTGCTGTCCAAAGGCCACGCTGCTCCTGCACTTTACGCATGTTGGATGGAGAACGGACTTATTCCTCATTCGGAGAACAAGAACGTGAGGAAGCTAGGAAGTAACCTTGAAGGTACGGTTCTGTTGAGTTTATGATGAGGAGTAGAAGTGAAGATAAACGTCTGACCAAGCAGTGGTTCTTAAGGCCTATTTCGCACCAAATCAGTCAGCAACAGTCAAGTCTAGTCAAGTCACATTCAATCAAGTCACCGAAATCAATTGCTTTCACATGAAGTAAGTCATGCAAATGAAATCGACGACCAGTCAGTTCAACGTTTTGTGACCAGACTACCGTATCTAGTTGAAATGTACGAGTTTCTTCAAGCAATGATTTTACGCCGATTACAACAAAGGAGAAAAATGAGGCAAAGAAAGAAACAATTGTGGATTCATCCCATTAACAGAAAAAGGCTACATTTTGTATCATTTAATCACTTGTTTCCTGATTTATTGGCCGACCCAAGAAAATTTTACAATTACTTTAGAATGAGTGTAGACTTATTTTTTCAGTTATTGAGTCTTATAGCACCAAACTTGTTAACTGTTCAATGTCCATTTTTATGACATAATGATGCACCGCCGTCACTTTCTCAAAAGACTTGTCAGGACTGGCATAAATATTCGATCGGCTGAGTCAGAGACAGTCCGATCACATCGGGACGGGACTGGCACGGACGTGACTCGGTCAGTCTGAAAGCAATTTTTCACATAATGCGTAATTTCAATATAAGTTCTAGTCAGTTGAATCTGGGAGCGTCTGACGTGACTAGACTTGACTGTAGCCGACTGATTTGGTGCGAAATGGGCCTTATATTACTTTTATTATTTTTATTTACATTCGTACATTCTACAAACACCTTGATGGAGACTACAAGTTAGCTAGTTAAGATCTAGAATAGATAACAATAGAAAACAAAAAATGACAAGGATAGACAAAAAAACAGGTATTTTAGTATGAGTTACGCCCAAGTATCGCTCAAATCTGTTTGACCTTTTCGATTTCAACATAAGTGCTTGGTGACCACATACAGGGTGTCCCACGACGATTAAGACAAGCAATTTAAGAAAGCTATAATAACTCCCGTCTACAAAGCAGGCGATAAAACAGAGGTTAGCAATTATAGACCTATATCTGTGATATCAAGCTTATCAAAAGTAATTGAAAAACTACTCTCTACTAGGATACAGGAATATCTGACTAAATATAATTTATTACATACAAATCAATTTGGATTTACAAATGGTAGATCTACATCAGATGCAATTTTGACGGTCGTGAATGAAATTTATAAAAATATAGATGAAAAAACACCCTCCATTTGTATCTTTGTTGATTTGCAAAAAGCGTTTGATACAGTGAATCATAAATTACTTCTGAACACCTTAGAACGACTTGGATTTCGTGGCACGATGTATAAATTGCTTGAAAATTATTTATCTAACAGACCACAATCCGTGAAGATAGCAAAATCAATAAGTAAGGAAATGTTTGTTAAGTGTGGTGTTCCACAAGGAACAGTTTTGGGACCACTTTTATTTAATATATATTTAAATGATCTTTTCGAAATTGATTGTGTTGGTAAAATAATCAGTTTTGCAGACGATACAGCCATACTGTATAAAGAAAAAGAATGGGATAAGCTAAAAAACATTATTGAACACGATTTTGTCAAAATTATTCAATGGCTTACTCAAAAAAAATTGACAATAAACTTTTCTAAAACACACTTTTTACCGTTTACTTCCTATTCTAGATATTTACCTTCTTTCAGCAATATTACGTTAAACATAAATAATAAAATAATCAAAATTGACAGATTAAACAGTATAAAGTATCTAGGAATCTATTTAGACACACACTTACGTTGGGATGTACATATTAATAATCTATTAAAAAAAATTAGATTCATTTCATACAAGGTAAAATTACTAACAAACATTTTAACAGAAAAGCATCTACGTACAGTATACTATGCATTAATTGAAACCCATCTCATTTACGGTATATTGGCATGGGGTGCTGCATGCACAACATACATAAATGATTTAGATATTCTCCAAAAAGCAATTCTAAAATCTATGTTTAAAAAACCAAAACTGTATCCTAGTGACGATTTGTTCAGGGAAGCTCTAATATACGATGTCAGGCAACTTTATTTCTTACATACTATCTCTCGTTATCACAAAAATTCAAATGAGCAAGACAGCATCAAACACGATCATAACACAAGATATAAATTACATGCAAAAGGCATACCTAAAACAAGAAAATCGATTATGCAGAAATCATACATTTATTTAGCGCCAAAATTATATCAGAGAGTACCTAATGATATAAAGGAACTACAGTCCACTAAACGATTTAAAAAATATCTTAAAGAATGGTTGAACACACTAGATAGGAAAGAAATACATGAATTAATAAATAAATCATATTATAACTAAATCCATAAGTAATCTTATAATTTTATAAACAAATTTCATTCAAATTACTCATAGCCATGTTATCTAATCTCTACCATATTTATCTTATACATACGTAAGTATGTGATTGTAATATTTATGTACGTATACATTGTAACACTGAATTCGTCCATGCACAGGCCTAGTCCTTCTATGGATGTTAACATATTTATTTACTCATTTTTTTTCAATTATTTGTTTTTTGTACTTTGAGTAAATAAATATTATTATTATTATTATTATTATTATTAATATATCGGAACTGGGCAGTAGTAGATAATTATAATTTTGGGGGTTTAAATTAGAGCAAATATAGTATCTTTTCTTATTACTGTGTCACCCAATGAGGTATTTGATTGTGACTCTTTGTGTTCCTACCGATAAAACAATTCCAACAAGCTAGCATACTTGGGGTCTAAAGTGATTAATTCAAGAGCTACAGGTACTTAAAGGATAGTTGTATGAATATTCAAATTTTTGCTTCCACGGATGACAAAACCAAGAATTCTATAAGCATTGTTCACAACGTGATTATAATGACAGATATATCTAAACTTTTAATGGAATATCACTTCCAAATCTTTGACTCCTTGACTCCTTTTAAATTTACGGTTTCCGATGTAAAAGTCTTCTATAGCTGTTAGGTACATTTACCGTTCGAGAAATTTGAACTACACACACAACACAGCATTTTTCAATGTTGACAGACATTTTGCTATCTGCAAGTTGATTCGTAACTAAGGTCAGGTCACTGTGGAACTCATCTGGCACTCTAGTAAGTCATTGAGAAATTGAAAAGGGAAGGGGACATAAATCGCTACTTTGGGCTACTCCTGAAAGAGCAATATACTTCTCTGAGTATACATGCCCTGCTTTGAGCCTTTGTGCTCGTCCATCTAAATAGGAACTTTTTAGTTCTTAAGGTTATTGCGAAACACTACTTATAGAGTTTTGTAATATTACTGAAGGGACTTTTTGGATTTAAGGGGTCTGGATACACACAGTAATACATAATACATATTACATTTGCCATGAAAACACGGATTTCTATTTCCAACAGAACTCACTTGTTTTTCAAACTACATACACAGTATTTCAGAAGGTGATAGTTGAGACATTAATAAATGACATCTAAGAGCTATTTTCTCAAAAAGGTTTTTTAGTGTGCAAAAAGACTCGCACTGCAAAATCATACATTCTTCAAATGTATGTAATTTAACAACCAAACACGATACCAAAATAGGCCACAACAGTAACAAAGCGCAGACTTTCTTCTGCAATTTGCTCTTTGAATCATTACTGTAGATTTAAGGGTAACGTCAGGAGCTTCTTAATGCAAAATCCATTTTTACGGTGAATTTTGGACCTTACCTGTGGACATGTTAACCTTTGGATTTTTGGATTTTTTGGACTTATGTTCCCTCATCTTAGACACACACTGGAGAAAGGGAACAGTCGGCCACATCTCCTCGCTAACACGGGAAAACGTATTTTCTTGGATTCTCAATTTCGCGCGCTATACCCTAGACCCTCAATCAATAAGTATTGAATAGCTTTAACATGTTATATCTATTTTACACGTAGTTCTTTTATTCGCGTTCATATAAAATCTCACATTTCTTGAAAAAACTAATTATTTTTTTTATTCATGGTTTGCAGCATCAACTAAAAAACTATTATTTTCCCAAATATTTTACCAATCAAGAAGTCATAAAATTGATTTTTCTTAAACCGTCTCAAGACGTGAGAGCCACTCAAGCTACACTTCCAATCTGATCGCATGCGATTGAAAACGAGGAGATTGGGAACGCATAGGCTCGAGACGACCATCTAACGACCCGTTAGTGGTGCTCCAATGCTTTGCATGACAAACCGAGTGGACGTGCGTCGGGAATCGCGAGAACCGCTAATTTTTACAGAAGAATATTTAAACTGAGACTGGCTCTTAACCGTTACTATTAAAATTCTTTGAAATTTCTTGGAGAGGAGGGGGGGAGGGGTAACACGCCAATCCTTCCTTGAGCTAGACGTCTGCCTGCATCTTATTTATCTATCTATTCCAGGTCACCCAACTCCAAGACTAAACTTCGTAGACGTAGGAACAGGTTCACTGGGTCAGGGACTTGCCATTGCCAATGGCATGGCATACGTTGGCAAATACTTGGACAATGCTGACTTCAGGTACATTACGACAACTTACACACTTATCATAATGTCTCGCTGACATTTCACATACTTTTACATACATACATGTACAAGAATAGTTTTTTTCATTAATCTTCATTTGGCAGTGATTTGGATATAAGAATGGTCATAACTTTCGGAATACCCCGTATAATGTTACTATACCTGATATTTTGGGAACGAGAGTTATTGATAGAGTCTACATATGGAACAATATGTAGGGGGTCTCATTTGAAAAAATGTATGTTTGCAACACCACGTAGTTACGGATCACCCTGTATAAATCAAAATATTTTCTAAGAAAAGAGTATGTTCTTGGCTACAACTTCTATATACAACTTTTTTCACTACCTTGCGCAGTGGTGGAGTTATCGACCGATCCGGTACTAAAGACTCACCCTGGATATAAAAATATAAAAAATAGAAAAAAGTTAAATATATACAGGGTGTCCCAGCAGTCAACGTCAAGCCGCAACGGGGTGACAGGATTGGCTGTAACTATCATGAGAAAAATCGGAAAAAATCTATCTCATGCAGTTTGAAAATTATGGGCATTTAAAAAAAACCTAGAAATTTGGTCAAATTATAACAATTTTTCGGTTATTGTGGTTAACTTTTATTATTTTTGTTCATTAAAACTTTAGAACCGTAACCCTAAATAAAATTTCTAGACGCTCAGTCAAAAATAATGACACAATTGTACCAAGCTTTCTAAAATGAAGACTATTTATTAAACTAATTTAAAATTTTCAATGTTTGCCGACTTTGAAAGGCCCTCCTTCAAAAAAAATGTATTAAAGTTCCTTGGCAGGTGCTACTAAAAGTTAGCGCATTTAACCAGGATTGTAAAATGGTACAATACTTGTTAGTTTCATACTAAAAAAAACGAGTAAAAAAAGGAAAACCTCAAGTAACCCGATCTTTGCTAACCCATTTCACTCAGGTCAGATGTTCTTTATTCGCACAAGCTTCTGGTAGGTTCTTAATTTTACGGAAAAATGATGAGAGAGGTGGATAGTGGACATGTTTGCCATGAGTGAACAAGACAGATAGTGACGCCACTTTTAGCAAAGTCAACCAAAACAAGTAAAATTAATAAAATAATGAAAAATCTTGACCTAGCTTAGTTTAGGTTTATTGTATTAGAAGTCAGATAGGGAAATAACATTTTTTATTACAATAAAATTTCAAATTGTGTGCCATCAGCCTCAATACACGCCCTAAATTTTCATGAAAAAGATCTACTTATTAGCCAGGCACATTTAATGCGAGAAGACGGATCCCAGTATCGCTTTAAAGTAAGCCTGTGGACCGGAAGTTTAAACGGCAAAATTGTTGGGCCTTTTGAGCTGCCTGAGAATTCGGATGGCACGAATTAGCTACATTTTTTTCGATAAAATTTACCAACCTTGTTAGAGGACGTACCACTAAAGCGGCCTACAGACGTTGATGTAAGCTGCGATTCCTCAATCGACTCAAGGTTTCATGAAACTTGCAACAGTTGCATAAGTTCCTACTCAAATCGAAACCTGTTGCAATGCCTGAATCGGCTTGATATTTCATGCACGTTTCATGCAATACAAGAATAGTAGGATGGGCTTATTTCTTTGCATCGATGCAATACTATACACGTTGAAACCTGCATCACTGCATCAGCTTCACCGGCTCGGCGACATGGCTCACCGTCCATAATATGATTCTGCATCGCTGCAAGCCGCAATTGATACCAAATTCGTGATTCAGTCCCACACACGCTGCTACTTGCATTATGAAACGTAGAAGTCGATACCTGAATCGCAGCATGCATCAACGTCTGTAGACCGCTTAACAGATCGTCGCCACACGAGGTATCAAAAAGATGATTTCCTTGACCAAAAATATCCGGAAGGTGGAGGTAGACGTTCAGGCACTATCTCGTGGCCAGTCCGTTCCTCAGATTTAAATCCCCTGGAATTTTGTTATCGGGGTGTTCTCAAAGAAAAAGTTTATTCATAGCCCATTGAGAGCGTAGCCGAGCTGCGTAAACGAATTTCTCAAGCTGCTGAGGACATCAACTCTCGAGGATATGCCTGGCTAATAATTAGATCTTTTTTAAGAAGATGTACTCGTAGGGGGTGTATTGAGGCTGATGGTAAACAGTTTGAAGATTTATTGCCTGACCTTTATACCAATAAACCTAAACTAAACTAGGCAAAATTTTTCATTATTTTATTAATTTTACTTACTTTTGTTGACTTTGCTAAAATTGGCGTCACTATCTGTCTCGCTCACTCATAGAAAATATTTATGTTCATTATCCATCCCTCTCATCATTTTTCCGTAAAATTAAGAACCAACCAGAAGCTTGTGCCAATAAAGGACATCTGACCTGAGTGAAATGGGTTAGCAAAAATTGGGTTATTTGACGTTTTTATTTTTTTACTCGTTTTTTTAGTACGAAACTAAGAAGTATTGTACCATTTTACAATCCTGGTTAAATGCGCCAACTTTTAGTGGCACTTGCCAAGGCACTTTAGTACTTTTTTTTAAAAGAGGGCCTTTCAAAGTCAGCAAACTTTGAAAATTTTAAATTCATAGTTTAATAAATAGTCTTCATTCTAGAAAACTTGAGGCAATTGTGTCATTATTTTTGACTGTGCTTCTAGAAATGTTATTTAGGCTTACGGTTCCAAAGTTTAAATGAACAAAAATAATAAAAGTTAAACACAATAACCGAAAAATTGTTATAATTTGATCAAATTTCTAGGTTTTCTTTAAATGCCCATAATTTTCAAACTACATGGGATAGATTTTTTTTCTGATTTTTCTCATGATAGTTACAACCAATCCTGTCACCTCGTTGCGGCTTGACGTTGACTTCTGAGACACCCTGTATAGAACTAATAAATTATTTCCTTTTTTAAATAAGTTGACCTTAGACACGATTGAATAAATTGCCATAAATTACCATTGAACTGTTGGTTCTTGGGCTGTTCGGCCAGCGTCCTCACGCTCCGTCGATTTAGCGTCAATGTGTTTGGCTGCTTGATGTTTCGCCAATACGGGTGGTCGGCTTCCTCAGCGAAACGTCAAGCTGCGAAGCGCGTCGACGTCGGCCGAACAGCCCAAGAACTAGCAGTTCATCGGATCATGACCGCGAAAGTCTTACACAATACATAAATTACCATTTTCCAGGACGTTCTGTCTAATCGGTGACGGGGAATGCGCAGAAGGTTCGATCTGGGAATCAATAGCCTTCGCCAGCTTCTATAAACTGGACAACCTGGTGCTCATTCTTGACGCCAACAGATTGGGCCAATCCGAACAGACGATGATTGGACACCAAATGGAGACTTACAAGAAGAGATTCGAGGCTTTTGACTTTTACACTATTGTGGTGGATGGCCATAATGTTGAAGAGCTGATCCAAGCATTCGAGTGCGCTGCGACTATTAAAGGGAAGCCCACAGCTATACTTGCGAAGACATTTAAGGTAGGTGAGAGCATTTAAAGCAAGAACTCGTATCAAATCATCGTTTATTTAGTTTTTTTATGGTCAGTTTCCCGCAACGGCTGAAAGCCTATGGCGCTGTAGAAGCGCTGCGAGAGGTGCACGTTAGATTTGAAACGCTGCAGATTGTAGCCCTCGGAAAACAAATTCCCCGGCAGCTCATTCCTCAGCGTCGAAGTTCTCTAAAAGAAAGAATGCTGGAGGAGCCTTTTTCAGGGAGTAGGGACCTCTACCTGATAAGAATGAGATCGCAGTGCCTCTCTAGTATTTCTCGTTCTGCCGGCCTTTGGTGTTATTATCTAGGAGAGCTTACTCAAACATCTTCTATGACAGAATCTGTAAAACAGGGACGGGTCAGCCACCCTTCTTCGATAATTTAGGCTGTGGAGCTCCTTTGCGAGGTTAGGCGTATCGATTAGTTTAATTGTTCTCTTCTGGATAGTGTCCAGAAGCTTTAAAGAGTGCTTCGGAGAGCATCCCCATACATGCCCTTAACGGCTGCCAAATCAAATTCAAACTCGTCTGGGAATGCTTAGAAAACCTCAAACAACTTAGTGCCACGAACAAGGTAACCCTGGAACGGGTGCCAGGTCAGAAGGGAATTGAAGGGAACGAAAAAGCAGATACCTTAGCACGAAACGGATCGGCATCCAGTTTTACCGGCCCCGAACCGGCGATAGGCATTACAAGGTCTTTGGTAACAACGATAAACCAGTGGGTGCATTCACAGCACCTAAAATACTGGCAATCACATCCAAAGCTCAGACACAGCAAGCTGATGGTGAAACAACCCACATCAAAACTAGCTGAAGAGATCCTAAAACTAAATAGGAAAGAAACTAGGCTAATAACCGGCCTCCTAACAAGACACTGCGGCCTAAGAAAATATCTACACACATTGGGGATTTTCAAAGAAAACCCAATATGCAGACTATGTGACGAGGACGACGAAACAGCCTCTCACATAATCTTTGAATGTGAGGCGCTACGCTGGTGGAGATTCAGACTGACAGGGCCAAATAACCCCAAATCACTCCCCAATCGAGATATCGTGAAGAGACTCTTAGATCTCATCAAGGTCACAAAACCCTTCACGGATTAACAAACGCACAGGACAATACAATGAGCCAATGGCTGCAGTGTTGGGGCTACCTAACCCGGCCTGTACGTTTGACCCCCCTAACCTAACCTGACCTAATCCCCATACATGGGAGCAATACTCCAGCGATGGTCGGATCTGTGCCTTGTAGAGCAGCAGTAGTTGCTCTGGTATATATAGCTTCCTACAGCGAAACAAAATTCTAAAAGCTTCTGGGATGTCGTTTTAGCAATACTGACGACGTGGTAGTGCCAGGATATGTTATTGTTGATGTTGATCCCCAAAAGCTTGACGTAAGATGACTCGACTATTGGGTGACCCTCCATTTCCACAGTTGGAAAGCCAACGTGAGACTTCTTTTTCAGTGTCGTTGCCTGAGTTTTCTGTACCCTAATCTGTACTTTACTTATTAGTCCCCACTTGACAGTAGTTTTGATATCTACTTTGATCTGTGAGGCATGTTGCTGTCGCCGACATACCGTCTCCTGGGATTATAGTGGCTTGCCTGGTTCTACGCACGGTATTATTCTACTGTTGTCTGCGAAGCTGTGGATTGGATTGGATATTATTTTCAGCAGCAGAAACCGTGTAGGGAATAGGAAAATTTTACCGTATAGAAGATTTAACAAAATACATATTCATTAGCATCATCTAGAGAGCACTTTGCTTATCAAGTTCTTCATTCTTAATCTCAGGGCAAGGATTTCCCTGGAATTGAAGACAAAGATAACCACCATGGAAAACCGTTGGGAGCAGCCACAGAAAAAGTACTACAGCACCTCAACTCCATGCTAAAGTGCAAAGGCCAACTGAAGTTCACCATTCCAGAGCCAAAATGTGCACCACCTGCAAATATAAAGAACGTAAAACTATCATCGCCTCCATCGTACAAAATTGGCGACAAAGTTGCTACAAGGAATGCTTATGGAACAGCATTGGTCAAACTTGCTCAAAGCAATGATAGGTGAGAGCTTCAAAAATAACTTTTAGTTAGATCTGATATGTAAGGGCACATGACTTATACAGGGTGTCCAGTTAGTATGTAATTCTCCGATATCTCCCAAGGTATACCTGATAGAAGAAAGCATCAAATACAAAAGTTATTTTGTTGCTTGAGGCGCATATTCCAAAAATATTTTTAAATATATAGGGTGTTTAGAGAAAGTAGGATAGTGATCAACTTGATTTTTTTATATGGAACTATAACTTTTTCTTAAATTCTTCTAGTTTGCATCATTGATCTCTATTTAACCCTAAATTATTTTTGGAATCCATTGCGATGTTGCCAAGTTATCATTTATTTTCTTTTAATTTTTGGATTTGCAAAGTCGCAAGTAATACGTCCAAATTGATATATTCGTTTAACTTTTCTCAATAATATTATACAGCGAGTTAGTTGAATACTAAGTGGATATTATTTTGGATGTTACCAGCAATTTGTATCTATAGGGTGTTTTTGGCAGAATTTTAAATTACGGCAACTTGAAGGTCATTTTACTTTGTTTTTTTAAATGTAACACCCTGTATTTTTTATTTTAAATCGAAATACCTACTAATACCCTATCTCGCCTTGTAATATTTTTTTTCGCATTTGCGATGTTGCCAAGTTATAAATTATTTTTCCAAATTTTTAAACAAATATCCCCGATTTTAATTTATTTTAAACAGAATCCTCTATTTATTTTTATTGCAATGAATTGCGCATGTCGAATTTCAAAATTGTGTTTTTATTAATTACTGAGATATGGCAACACCGTTTTTTCAGTAAACGGTACCGGAACGCTTAAATATTCCCAAAACTGCCACAGCTGGAGTGGTGAAATTCAATAGTAGAGGGTTTTTGAGCATACAGAATTCAAAAACGCTAGCATCAGTGTTGTTGTGTTCCGGTACTGTTTACTGAAAAAGCGGTGTTGCCGTATTTCAATAATTAACAGAAGCAAAATTTTTAAATTGTGAGATCTTATTAAGTTCGACATGTGCGATTCATTGCAATAAAAATAAGTAGAGGATTCGACTTAAAATAAATTAAAATCGGGGATATTTGTTTAAAAATGTGGAAGAATAATTTATAACTTGGCAACGCCGCAAACGCGAAAAAAAATATTACAAGGTGAGATGAGGTATTAGTAGATATTTCGATTTAAAATAAAAAATACAGGGTGTTACATTTAAAAAAACAAAGTAAAATGACCTTCAGGTTGCCGTAATTTAAAATTCTGCCAAAAACACCCTATAGATACAAATTGCTGGTAACATCCAAAATAATATCCACATAATATTCAAGTAACTTGCTGTATAATACTGTTGAGAAAGGTTAAAGGAATATATCAATTTGGACGTATTACTTGCAACCTTGCAAATCCGGAAATTAATAGAGGATAAATTATAACTTGGCAAAGTCGCAATCCATCCCAAAAATATTTTAGGGTTGAGTAGAGATCAATGATAGAAAAAAGAAGAATTTAAGAAAAAGTTATAGTTCTATATAAAAAAATCAAGTTGATCACTATTCTACTTTCCCGCAACATCCTGTATATTTCAGAATATGCGTCTTAAGTAACCAAATAACTTTTGTATTTGACATTTTCTTCTATTAGGTATACCTTGCGAGATATCCAAGAATTACACGCTAACTGGACACCCTGTATATCTTACCAAAAAGTAGCATATCTGGTAAATATTGGCATAAAGGCGTACAGCATCCAACGTGTGATCGAAAAGCCAAACATTATTATTATGTTTTTTTCCAGCTTCTCTCGCATGACTGCGGTAGCAACAGATGCTGACGGGTCGTGCCAAGTCAACACCTGAACTATTACTGATCGGAATTTAAGAAGGATCGTACTATATTACAGGTCTTAAGAATTACAGACTCTTGGAATATTTTGTGTAGCTTTTCGTCCAGGCCTAGCTGGTGCAGGTGTGGTGTGAATGTGTTAGGTGTAAGGCCTGAGACCGACATAATTAGGGGTACAATAACAACTTTGTTTTGTTTCCAGAGTCGTTTTACTTCTATGGCAAGGTCTGTGTATTTAGATATCTTCCCAGCGTAGGCGGTTTGGACATTCGTATCATTAGGGATAGCAATATCTATTAAATAGGTAACTTTGTCTGCCTTCGACTGAAAAACTATATCTGGTCTATTGGCTGGGATAGTTTTGTCTGTGTGTATTTCGACGTCCCAGTATAGTTTGTATTGATTGTTGTCAAGTACTGAGGTCGGTGTATAATTATAATATGGAGCTGTGTTTTCGATTAGTTTGTTAGTTGTGGCTAGGGCTTGGTGTATGATTTTGGCTGCAGAGTTATGTCTGGCCGTGTACTCGGTTCCAGCGAGGGTTTTGCATGCACTTGTTATATGATCTATCGTTTCCTTCTGTTGGTGGCATTTTCTGCACTTATCGTTGGTTACGGATGGATCTTTAATTATGTATTTTTTGTAGTTCCTCGTCGCAATTACTTGGTCCTGAATAGCAAGCATAAAACCCTCCGTTTCTGGAAATAGCTGGCCATCCTGCAGCCAAGCGTATGACTGTTTTTCATTTATGTGATCTTGTGTAATTTGGTATCTATGTTTGCCGTGAAGTGCTTTCTGCGACCATGTGTTTATTTTTTCTTGTTGTAATTCTATGGGATTGTGTGTGTCTGCTGCGTGGTTTGGACTGGAGAGGGTGAGTGGTGTATAGTTCTTGTCTGCTTTGACTACTGCTCTATGCAAATTCGTTTGTTTGCTCTGAAAGAAATGTCTGAGTGTTTTTATTTGTTTTGTGCGGAGTGACTGTATATCTATAATTCCTCTGCCCCCTTGTTTTCTATCTATGGTAAGCCTTTCTTTGCATGCGTTCGGATGTGACATTCTGTGCCTCGTGAGTTCTGTCCTTATGAGGATTTGGATGTTTTCTATGTCAGTGTGCGACCACTTGATGATGCCGAAGGAGTATGTGATGACCGGTATCGCGAATGTGTTAATGGCTTTTGTAAGATTTCTGGAATTTAGTTTTGTTTTTAGTAGCTTAATAAGGCGGTCTCTAAACTCTTGTATTAGTTGTTCTTTGACTTGTGAGTGGTCTATCTTAACACTTTGATTGAAACCCAGGTACTTGTATGTTTCGCCCTTGTCCATGTTGTCCAGTGTTTGGCCAGTTAATGTTTCCCGTTCTTGATTGCTCTTCCACTGACCTTTGTTGATGTGGAGCACCTTGCACTTACTCATTCCGAATTCCATCCTTACGTCTGACGTGCAAACTTCCGTTATTCTGAGCAATTCTCTCAGTTGTACTTCAGTTGCTGCATATAGTTTTATATCATCCATATAGAGGAGATGATTGATTTTATGTTGATTAACTTTCTCGTGTCTAATGTTGAAACCAAAGTTTGTGTTGTTGAGTGCATTGAAGAGCGGATTTAAACAGAGGCAGAACCACAGTGAACTGAGAGAGTCTCCCTGGAAGATACCGCGTCTTATGTGTAGTTCATCCGTCTGGATATGGCCGTGCTGAGTTTTGAGGTGTATGTTGGTGCGCCATGTTTCCATGATTCTTGTAAGAAACTGACGAAGTCCTGAGTTGATTTTATATATTTGTAATGTTTTCTTTAGCCAGCTGTGGGGTACAGAGTCAAAGGCTTTTTTATAATCTATAAAACAAGTGTGAAGGTTCCTGTGTTCTTTTCTAGTCTGCTCCATGATCACACTGTCAATTATAAGCTGTTACTTGCAGCCTTGACTTTGTTTTCTACATCCTTTTTGTTCTTCAGTGAGGATGTTGTTTTGTGTTAGGTGTTGTTCAATCCTTCTACATATTGTTGCAGTGATGATCTTGTACAGGGTGGGGAGACAAGTGATTGGACGGTAATTGGCAGGGTTCTTGGTATCTGTGTTTTTAGGTTTAATATATGTTATTCCTTGTGTGAGGAATTTAGGAAGCCTATTAGGTTGTAGTATGGCTTTATTGATTTGGTCTGTGAGCACTTCGTATGTTGAACTGAATTGCTTGTACCAAAAATTTTGTATATTATCCACGCCTGGGCACTTCCAATTGTGAGTATGTTTTATTGTTTCCGCTATTTCCTCTGGTGTAAGAATAACGTCACCCTGTTCCATTATATGTTGGTGTTTCTCCTCTTCTTGTCTGATCCATGGAGCGTCTTGATTATGCGTTTTGGGCTCTGACCATAAACTACTCCAAAACTCAGTTAAGTCTTGTTTACTTGGTGGTTCTATGGTTGCTTCCTGGTTGTTTGCAGTTATTTTCTGGTAGAACTGCTTTTCACTTTTTTGGAAAAGATTATTAGCGTTCTTTCTCTCGTTGGATTCATTGTACCTGCGTAGTCGAGCTGCGTAAACTGCAAGTTTCTGTTTCAGCGTATCAGCTATTTCAGGTATCGATTTTTGAGGTGACTTGGATTTGAGTATATCTATTGTTGTCTGGATGCGTTTTGAACAGTTGTTGTTGTTAGTGTATTGTGCGAGGTGTGCCAAATCCTTTCTGATTGCGGAAATTTTATTTTCGATTCGTATTTGCCATTTAGGTTTAGGCCTGTTGCTTGTGTGGCCTTTGGACCGTTTCGGAAGTTTTTGGCCGTTTACTGTGAGTGTTGTTGCTGCTGCAGCGTATATAACGGTATGGATGTCCTCTAGGTTACTGACGTTTGTTAAGAATTGTGGTATTATGTTGGAATTTATTGTGTGTAATATTTGTTGGGTGTTCTTTTTAAAAATCAGTCTGGGCAAAGGATCGCGCAGCGCAGGATTGGTGCCACACCATTTGTTATATTGTGTGTCCATCACTTGTTCTGTGGATTGTGTGATGGAAGGCGGTGGCGTAACCTTTTGGCTTTGTGTGGCTGTGAGGGGTAGGTTAATTGATGTCTGGTCTGGTGTATCTGGTATGTGCTCATGTTCTGAGTCCATATCTGAATGTATGCTGGTGTCATTGGTTGTGTCTGTGTTTGGAGTCTGGCTATTTCGGGAATGAATATTTTGCCTTTCTGTGGTTGATTCATCGGCTAACGAGTCATTTGGTGGGCCAGTATTTATTTCGTTGGATACAAGGCTCTTTATAGCTTGTAGTTCTTGCGGGGTAAGACGGTTGTTTTTAGTTATGACTCGTTTTTGATCAAT
Source organism: Callosobruchus maculatus (assembly GCA_951848785.1). Taxonomy (NCBI): domain Eukaryota; kingdom Metazoa; phylum Arthropoda; class Insecta; order Coleoptera; family Chrysomelidae; genus Callosobruchus; species Callosobruchus maculatus. The sequence goes on from CATOUR010000198.1 coordinate 1,558,320, forward strand.
CAGTCTTTGTTCGGTTACACGTGTTGAGAGGTGTGGGTGTTGTGCTGTAAACAGCCTGTGTAGCTCATGTCTGTAGCCTGTAGAGATGGTTTCTAGTTTTGTGGCGGTATAGTAACAGTGCATTACAGATTTGTTCATCTCAGTAGTCCACTGTAAGCGCTGTCTTGGTTTACCAGCTTTGGTGGTTGCCGGCTGTACCGGCAAAACATCCGCAGTTGGGTTGTGTGCTATTGGTTGTGGTGTTTGGTTTTGGGGTTCAGGTGAGTTTAATCGACGTACCCTAGGCCGTCGTTGGTTATTTGAAAAACTAACTTTATCGATCGCGTTCCCACGAGTAGGGACGATCTAAGTGTCGCTCTCCCGGGTGACGCCCATTCCAGGAGAGAAGGGACCTATATTTACTCCGAAGTTGGCCCAAGGTGCTCCGGAGGATTTGCGACTTTACTGTCGGGTTTTGTTGAGGTTTTCTCCTCACGGGCCGGCCGGTTAAGGCAAGCCCCCCGGTTGCGTACCCCTCACAACGTTCCCCAGCCACGCCTTGCTGAGGTCGTTGAAGTGTGGGGCGCAATAACGGTGTGTGACAGAAGGACCGGCGCTCAGCCTTCTGTGGCATTTCTACCCGGATTTGCCAATTCCCTATCTGACCGAGGTCAGGATAGCTTGGGGAAGGGAGCTTTGTGCTTGGTAGGGTACGTAAAGTCTACCTAGCCCACAGCTTCCTGAGTGTGCTAGCCTTGGTTGAAGTGACTTTTTGATCACGATCCCTGTCGGCGTAATTCTGCGGTGGTATCAAAGCCTCCGATAAACCATCAACCGACATAGCTTGCCCAAAAAGTCACTTTCTAAGCCCCCAAACGAGCGTCAACGTTCTAGCACCTGATGGGGTATTATTATTTATTTCCAGTATTATACAGAATATAAACGACATAATATGGATGACATATTTTGCTTGAAAATAAGCGAACAACACCACTGAAGGCAGATATGAACCTCGTGCGTGGTATGATCATTCATTTTTCAATGTAACTTATGTAATAACAAATTAATACTAAAATAATAACATCTAGATTTAGAAAGTTATTACAAATTTATAAACTTATAAGATAGATAGCAGCAGAGACAGAAAGGTTCTGCCGGTGCGCCATCTGGTACCCGAAGGTAACGGCAGCCAAAAAAAATCGCTGCTAACAGCAGCAGACCTCTTGGTGGAACGCCACGGCGCGTCTGCTTTAACCACCAGAGAGTGCGGGTTCCATATGCTACTGCATATTAAAGTCGATATACGAGGGTTGATCTATAATCCATTGACGGAGATATAGAGCAACCGTCGTATATCGACTTTAATATGCAGTAGCATATAGAACCCGCGCTTTCTGGTGGCTAAAGCGGACGCGCCGTGGCGTTCCACCAAGAGATCTGCTGCTGTTAGTAGCGATTTTTTTTGGTTTCCGTTACCTTCGGGTACCAGATGGCGCACCGGCAGAACCTTTCTGTCTCTGCTCTCACATGTTTAGTAAACATGAAAGATTTGATGCTCTCTATTTCCGTCAATCGACCTATGGCGGACTGATGATCGCTAATAAGCGTGAAACAGCTGTCTGCGTACTGGTGGATTGACGGAGATATAGAGCAACCTTTTTATAAGATAGATAATTAAATGCATTGCTGTGTTTATAAAATTCTAAAAGTAAAAACTAATATGGATTTCTTTCTTCTAGGGTGATAGCATTAGACGGTGACATGAAGAACTCCACATTCTCCGAAGCACTGAAGAAATTTGATCCTAAAAGGTTCATTGAGTGCTATATTGCTGAACAGAATCTTGTGGGTGTTGGAATTGGAGCTGCATGCAGAGACCGCACAATAGCTTTTGCTTCCACATTTGCTGCTTTCTTGACCAGAGCTTTCGATCAGGTAGAAATGTTAGGTTTATTACAAGTACGACAAAAACCAAAAATATGAATACAAAAGTTAGGTTAGGCTTAACCATTTGTTTTCTAACCAACCACAAAGTTGTCATTTTGAAACAGAGCTTCACTACTAGGTTATTAGGTAACTTCCATCTATAGATTAAGTGACTAAGGGCCGGTTTCTTAATGTCCAGTTAAATATTTATCTGGAAGTTAACGGGTAGCTGTTAGATAAATTGTTTAAACAATTGAAGGTTAAACTTACGGATACACGTAAATCTTATCTGACAGTTCTATCCATAGGCTCTGCCAAGGAGTCACTCATTCAAGCTGTTAGGAGTCAACATTACAGAAAATCTGATCTGGCACGAACACGTCGTGTCAATTGCAACAGCTGCTGGTAAAAAGCTTGGGTACCTATTTAGAGCCAGAAAGTATTTCTCACCATGTAACCTCACGCTATATAAAGCCCAGATAAGACCTTGCCTGGAGTATTTCTCTCATGTCTGGGGAGCTGCTGCCCCTACTACCCTGTCTATACTAGATGCCGTCCAGAGAAGGGCAATTCGACTAATTGGCGACTCGGCCTTAACGCGCCACCTTCAGTCACTTTCTCACCGGCGTGTTGTTGGTGACCTCTCACTCTTCTACCGATATTCCAACGGAATCTGCTCCTATGAGCTATCCTCTATCGTTCCGCCGCTCACTGCTCCTATCAGATGTACCCGTGCGACCGCTGTATCTCATTCTAAGACGGTCGTTCTTCATACATCAAGAACTGAGCGGTACAACCGCACATTTATTCCTAGGGTGCCCAAGGCTTGGAACGGACTGCCCAAAGATGTATTTATTGGGCCTGCGGGTATTGGCCCATTCAAATCTCGCGTTAACAAACTTCCTCTAACATAACCCTTTCACAGCAGCCGCGATACTCTGGTATTTAGGCTCTGCCTGCGCGGTCTGCCCATTTATAAAAAAAAAGTGACACTAACTGGCAGCTTACCAATCTGACATTTTTAACTGGACATTGAGAAACCGGCCCTAACAAAGACACCAATGATTGTGAAAATGGCCCTTAGAGCTCTCTATCACGAATCTCTATGGAAATACAAAGATGCCGATATTTTTCGCAACAACAGCATATATCGGTAATAGGTAGGGGTGCGTTTCTAAGGACCGGTTTCTCAATGTCCAGTTAAATATTTATCTGCAAGATAACAGCAACTGTTAGATAAATTGTTTAAACAATTGAAGGCTAAACTTACGAGGTCACGTAAATCTTATCTGACAGTTGTATCCATAGCAACGCTATCTGGTAGATACCCATCTGACACTTTAACTGGGCATTGAGAAACCGGCCCTAAATGGCGTATTTCTTTTATAGCCAAATTCGTGAGTTGCTGATAATAAAAAAATGAGAAGACATCATGCTTTTAGGGAAACAAAAATGTTACATGACTTTTTAATAAAGTCTTTCGCCTTAATCCACCCTTACATTCTGATTTTAGTGAAAATCATAATACAACCTCTAACTTTGACGCAGTGTAGGACTGAAACTACTGGTCGCACACGAAAAATATAAGAACCAAAATTATGAAGAATTCTGTTCCCTCCATAAATCATTTGAAACTTTTTTCGATATCACCAAAACGGCGTTATTTTCCAAAAATCGTCGCGAAGCAGAGTTTTCATCCCCCCGCCCTTCGAGCTGCAACCCCCCGAGGTCGCAAACCCAGGTGTACGTTCAAGGGACCAATGTCTACCATCCCACCAAATTTCATTTCTTTCCGACCTTTTGCTGTCAGAAAACCTCTACCGCCAGGACTATTTTGGCATATGCTTGATAAGAACACTTTTGACCATCAGAGGAATGAATGAATGAATAAGGACCAGAGGCTATCCAGCACGGAATGTGGCTGGTGCATAGGCCACACGATGGGCCCTTTTGCGCCTCTATCCGCGCTAGTTCCTAAGACCTGCCCTTTTGGCAAAGGCAAGTATGTACATTCTTAGGTCCTATCCGTTTTATCCCTATTGGTTCCAAGGTTCTTGAGCCCAGCATGGTCTGCCTGTGATAACCCAGGGTTTCACAGCGACACAAGATGTGTGCCGAGGATTCTTCCTCTTCACCACACCACGTGCACGTTGGGTCGTTGACCACCCTCATCACAAACAAGTGACGCCTGAAGGTGTTGTGACCCGTTAATGGGCCTACTAGCAATCTCAAGTTATTCCTATCCAGAAAGAGACAAAATCGTCCTATTCTCTCTGCAGGCCCTGCTAATAGCTCCCGAGCCTGACGGAGATGACCAGAGATGTTGTTCCATCTCAGAGAGTGTTGATTCTGGATCCACTCTCCAGTTGTTTTCCTAATCAAGTTTGCAGACAGTCCTAAGGCTGGTTCTGGGCCCACAAAACTGTTTCCGGATCCCACCCTAGCCAGATGATCCGCCATTTCCTTACCCTTTACCCCAGCGTGCCCAGGTACCCACATCAGTGATACCTTGTGTTTAGCTGAGATGTCGTCAAGAGCCCTCCCGCACTCCAGGACCAGTCCCGACGTTATTTTCCAAGCACTCAGTGCTTTGATGGCTGCCTGACTGTCAGAGCAGATAGTAATCCGCCTCCTAGACCCGTCAATTTCCCGAATACGATTTACACGCCTGTGTATCGCCTGTGTATCGCATAGACCTTAGCCTGGAATACTGTGGTGTGCCCCCCAAGAGGGAATGAAAGTCTTGTATGGGGTCCGTAGACTCTCGAGCCCGAGCCCTCTCTAGCGAGTGAAACTTCTGTGTACCAGACCTGTCCTCCTCCTTCGATAGCTGTCTTTCCCTAGACTCCCACTCTACCCTTGACGGGAACACCACCGTAAAGAGAGGAACATTTAACAACTTCTGTGTGTATCAATTTCTCGAAATTTTTCGTTATTTCAGATTCGTATGGGTGCCATCTCCCAGACTAACCTCAACCTGTGCGGATCGCATTGCGGTGTTTCGATCGGAGAAGATGGACCCAGTCAGATGGCTTTGGAAGACTTGGCCATGTTCAGATCAATCCCGACTTCTACGGTGTTCTATCCGTCCGACGCAGTATCTCTAGAAAGGGCTGTTGAACTGGCAGCCAACACCAAGGGCGTCACTTTCATCAGAACGAACAGACCAGCCACTCCTGTCTTATATCCCAATGACACCAAGTTTGCTGTAAGTAGAGTGACATCCCATATATACATCTTCGATAGGTAACGATATAATCAGGAGACATTAGAGAGATTTTGAGCCACTAAAAATTGGGACGACTATCCGTAAATCATTATTCTGAGCATGCGCGGTGTGTTTCGAATAACGGATGAGGGTGTGCCTTGTGTACAGTTTTTGTAACCGAAATCTGTGACGCGTATCGTTGCATTATTTGACAATTGACATTAACAATTATTGGGCCTGTTTGACTTTAACTTAACCTCACATATTATGATCGATTTGGTGGCAAATGTCCAAGAAATGTTACGTGCGACAAGTAAACACCACAATCAGAAACTAGATCACATCACAAGTAAAATAAAAAATAGGTTGTGCAGGATCCTCGAAGCATGATGACATTTCAGATTCCACTACCATGTTTCAGTTCCGTGATGATCACACACTGTTGCTGGAGACGCCTAACGTTGTAGCTTTTACTGGATAAAACTGCCAAATAAAATTGACGGAAGAAAACCTGATGCTTTTGTACAATGATAAACCACAAAATAAGTATTGTTGCTATCAAAATTATAACGGTTCTCTTCTCATTGCCGCACAGTGGTTTAGACCTGGCAATACCGCACGTAATCATATCGTACCGTAGCTAACGTACAACTTTATCGGTTATTCGCCGATTCGGTTATATCGGGAGAACTGCGCATGCCACAAATAGCCAATAACGTGCAATAACGTCGGGAAACGGACGTCCAAAAACTCTCTACTTAGGACTACTTAAGTATCGCTATCGTTAGTATGGTTTTGTGTTTCACAGTCATTCGACAGCTACCTGAGCGTCTCTCATGGAAGGCTCACTTGAGAAGAAGTAACGAAATGTCAACATGACTGGAGATACTGTAGATTCACTTTTAAGCCAGGTGTTGTTCTCTCTTCGTCTCGTAAGTGTTGTTTAGGACACACTTGAATATTACTCGACCATGAATACGCAGTGCCGTAACAAGGGTGTGGCAAAGAAGGCACTCGCTACGGGTGCAACTGAATACAGTCTAGCAATTATTACTGGAGTACCCAGGGAGTTTGACCCCAGACTCCGAAATCTGTCCATGTATTAATATAGTTCCTTCTGAATTACATTTAGGCCCGATTTTATCAACACGCAGATTTTAACAAAGACTTTGACCAATCAGAGCAGCCCTTTCAAGAACATGCAGCTGTCAAAGTACTCTGAAAATTATTGATTTCTCTTGAAGTTGACCTCAAAAAGCTCAAAAATGACATACTTTATATACAATCGAGCATTGTAAATCATCTAGCATCTTTCACAGTCTGATTTTCGATCCCAAATCGGTGAGAGATTGCATTTTCTTGTTTAATCAAAAGTTTAGCAATTGCTAATCTCAACCAATCAGATTCCAGATTCCATTTCCATTTGATCGCTGGTTTCATGCTGTATTAGATAATAATGACAAGAAATTCACTCATTGCATTATTTGGATAAAACAATAATTTACTATCGATAATAATTATGAATACCTGCAATATATCCTTGTTTTATAGTAAAAAGATGCAAAAATAGCATTTTGTTACATTTCAAAGGTTACAGCTACTTCCCAAACGTATGTGCATTACTGGTTGCCTATTCTGGATAGGCCTAGAAGGCCAAAGCTTGCCATTTTATAACTAAAATTGAGTATAACCCTATTTGATGTACAATGCACGTGTGAATACTTCTATAAGAAGATCTATAACAATCATGCATCCAGTAAATGAAAGATTGAGTCTTCATAAAAGTATGTATTTTCGTATAATCCATCTGACTGACGGACGTGGGATTTTTAATTAATAAATAAGGTAGATAGTTACTGTGATTGATATAGATACCTACTACTTTTATCACAAATTAGTTTGCAATTAGTAATTATACAATCATTATAATGTAAACATGGAAAATATGGCATTAATTTGCAAATCAATCGCTTTGCTCTGATATCCTGCTATGATTTTGATCCATGAATTTCTAAAATATCGTTGACAAAAGTGTCATCCAGCTTTGACGTATTGTTTTCAATATTGATAAAATACTATTGGATGATACTTATTAACATAGCCCTCAATACCCAATAGAAAGATTTTGCTAAATGACATCCAATAGAAAAGCTTTGTTAAATTCTTTGTTAAAGATGCATGTTGATAAAATCGGCCCTAAATATATAAAATGCTAAACTGTTTACAAATTTTGGTCTGCCGCTATCAATTATTTGTATTTTTTTCAATGATTTTAATTGATTTTTAATTTTTTCCCCTTAAATGAAAATACATTTTAATGTTTTCATAGCATATCCATAACTGAGTGAACATTTATATCAAGCATCGTCTTTTACAAACGTTTAACTCCGAAAACATGTATATAAGCAGGTGTGAGTAGAACAAAATGGAGGGGAGGGGGGCCGCCAGATGTTAGACCATCCATTGGTGATGAGATAGAATTGTTAGAACGCGTTTGAAGAAGGGATAACCATGATGAAACAAACTGAGAATCAAACTTAACAACAACTCAAATAATCATACAAAAATATAGTTACTTCTTTGTTGATGAAAAGTGAGATTAAAATAAACGATGATTTTTGTTATTTCTCCCATCTTAACGGGCTTTTGTTTATTTTTCATGGCCTGCTAGGTTGATGGCAGGTAGGAAAATTGAAAAACACCGGTTTGACTGAAAAATTTAAATAAAATGAAAACTAAAAAAGATTTATGTTGAGAATACCGTTAGAAAGGAAATCAAATTTTACATTCGATTCTATAAACGAAAATAGGCGTTCCTATTTGAAAAAATCTGTGATTGAAGTTTCTTTAATAAATCTACTGATTTCTCCAAGTACAAGAAGAACCAAAATTTAGTCGTCTGACCTAAGGTGACACCGTACTGCAGTCACGGCCTCCTAAGTTTTATAATCGCTGCGATATTCAATTTTTTTCTGATACCCTCATGGTGATTTGCGCCTAAACGGTTCGTTTAAAGTGCCATGTATGAATCATAAAGTCACACTAAAATTCACCAAGGAATCTAAATATGCAATAATATATCGGGATTCCATTCAAAAAATGAAAGTTTGATATGAATCACCCTGTACATACGTCAAGATTTACCATGATCAGATGACAGATTTCTAAAATATTTTTCAGTAAGCCCACAATCTTCCGTACACTCACTATTGGCCCACCCTGTATACGGTAATATAAGGGTGTGATTCTAGCCTTCACCATTTACAGAAAGGCTCCTATATACTGCCTGAGTCCTTCACGATGCACCCTTCCGAGACGAAGCAAATGAGACTTACTGGCTCCAGAGTATATACATTGATACATCACATCCACAAAGATCAATATTCACATTTAAATCACATTTATTTTAGATCGGAAAAGCCCATATCTTGCGCAGCAACAAAGAAGACACGGTACTTGTGATAGGTGCTGGAGTGACTCTAGTGGAGGCCCTGGGTGCAGCTGATCAACTTGCTAAATGTGGAATCAATGTGAGGGTCATGGATCCCTTCACTATCAAACCAATAGACAAGGAAGGAATCATCTGTCATGCTAAGGAGGTAAACACTAACTTAGTTCGTCACCATCAGAGGGCGCTTAAGTGTTAGGGAAATTGAGGAAAGACGATTTTTTTGTCATTCAACATGTCGATCTGTCGATTAGATAAAAACACAAAAAAACACTTTCAATGGACTAGTATCACGAGGTTAAGAACAATGATTTAATTGTTATAACCGCTTAGTGCATACAAAAATAAACGTACTGCTGCATTTAGTTACTTTCTACATCATTTTGTTTTTTAGTAATTCCATTCTAAAGTTTAAAGACAGGAATTCAAATTCAGCCAATCAGTGCCAACCGCGCGAATCATCAGCAGTGCATTGTTGCCAAGAACAGCTCCGACTCGCAAAACATTAAATTTATATTTCAGTTTACTGTTTATCTGAATCGGCTTTTGTGAATCAATTATCGATTTTACTCATAGTTGTCGGTTATGTTATGATAAAATAACTTGAAACCTATTAAAATGGAATAAAAGAATATCCTTAAGAAATAAGCGCAAACAAATAATAATAACTTTAAGATTGTTGAAAATTACAGCCAAAACCCCATGGAAATTGGAAATGACAATGACAAGGACCGAATGACGATTGACAGGATTGACGGATCAGAAACCTTAACCTAGCTTTCGGAATTTCGGATCACGGGATATTGAAACCACAAAACATATCAGACGGGAACAGAAGACAAGATAGATGAGCCAAAAAATCAGAGAAAAAAATGAGATGCTTTTTATGACGTACTCTATCATATGCAACCAAAAAAATTCATGATACTAGTCCACTAGATTATGTAAGTCTTCTAAAACCATATGTTATATTTGTACGAAAAATAAGTTGAAACTATTGTTATATCGTTTGAAAATCACTTTAGATTAGAAAAAACAGAGGGTACTACGTCACGATTGTAGGGTGGGTAATTTCAAATATCTTATCTCCACTGTTATTGAGAAGCCCATCTTTAGTCAATTTTTGCTTTCCACACCGATAGGTGAGGGGAGTATTGATATCGCGAAAATTTTCGATTTTGAGATAATACGCTTTTTGGGCGTTTTATGATTTCCACATAACGAAAATCCACGTCTCTCATTTCCTTCGGTTAGACTCGGTATCTGTCTGTCGGTCGGTCTGTTCTGGCGTTATACTAAACGCGTAATCTCAGTAACCGCTATATGGGTGGTGATGAAATTTGGGTAGCGATGTTCTGTGGAGTCGTAGTAGATAACGCTGCTTTAATTTTGAAAGCCGTTGCATGAGCGGTGGAAAAATGAGCAAAAAACAGAATATTTTAATTTTACTCGAACTTCATTTTAAGGTTCCCTGATCATTTTCTACTTTTTTTTGGTAGACAAAGTGTATGTCTGCGGTATCACCGTAATGTGTGGGAGGTACTGAGTCACTCAACTTGACCCATTTTTTCTGCCCGTTTTCTTTATATCATTCTAAAATAGAAATGTATTATTCCCTGTGGATAGCTGAGGTAAATATGCTACCGCCATAGCTTTTAAACAAGAGCACTGACATCTACCTGGGGATTTTACTAGACGAAATAGCCTTATGTTTACCACTTTCTGGCATAAAAATGACACCTGTCCTTCAACTCTCCCTTTAAGGTTGATATAGAAATGGAATGGGGGATCTATTGACATAAAAGCTATTTTGATCTTCTAGCAAGATTTGCCATTATCGAAATGTGACTTTTTTCAGTGTTGTGGAAGAATTTTGGTAGTGGAAGAGCACTACTACGAAGGAGGAATTGGCGAAGCCGTTTTGTCAGCTTGCGCAGAGGAAAGGGACATCTACGTGAAGCACATCGCCATACCAAGGGTACCAAGGTCTGGTCCTCCAAACGACCTACTCGAATACTATGGTATCAATGCCAAACATATCGCCGCATATGTAAAACAAATTATGGACAAATAAACTAGTTATACAGTAGCGATCGAGATAATTTATTTTTCTAAGGGTCGGTTGCACAAATGCGGGTTTACCATGAGCTTTGTTGAACCTAAGCTTAGCTAAGCTCTGGCTTAAAGTCGACACCCGTTGTACAATCTTCGGCTTAGTTAAACCTGATTGATAATGAAATTCACTACGTTTGGCACCAGTGAAGCAACACGTACTGTCATAATCATCTGAAAAATTACCTTTTTTGATTATTAACTTGTGGCAGTTTGTCAGTTTCTGTCTCTGTTCTTTCATTTGCTCTCTTTAGCATTTTCGACATATTGCCCTAATAGTGCATCAATAGAAACTGAGTGTCAAAATTATGTTCGCTTAACATTTGAGCGCAAAGCTAGTCTATTATTTTGTTTTCGAGTTATTTGCTTAATTGCATTTAAGTGCAAATTATCGCCACGGACTCTCTGAGCTCGTGGCGATTTCAGTGTCTTTTTGACATCTATGAAATGTTAATTATGACCTATTTTATTTGTCAAAAAAATATCTTTTGAATCCAAAACTGGGTAGTGGGGTAGGTAGTACACGTAGTAGCATGGATGATAGGATATGTTACTGAAGTTTCGGGAAGTGTAGTTGGACGAACTGCTAACATCGTCATCGAATGATGAGGGAATTGAACCATATTTAGTTATACCATTGATTAACATATTTGTACGGTAATCAATGGTTATACTGCAAACAACGGCTGTGTGTGTCCCAAAAATACGAATGTTTGTTGAAGATGTTGTCCATAAACTGACGGAAGAAGAGGTGCAACAAGATATAAGTATTTACTGATATAGAAATGATATCGTTTTTAGTCGATTTTATGTCGATAAACTAAGAATTGAACAAACAAAGCGGTTTCAAACTAACCAAATTGGAAAATCAACACAGAACGGAATTGAGCACTCAGGATTCAAAATGACATCAAAATCTTGTCGTCAGTTGGTTGACAGAACAGTTACTTAAATTGTACTTGAAATTTGGCGTATGTTTTACTTACCAGTTCAGATTTATTGCATTTGAGGGCACCAGACGAGTTTTCAATGTGCACTGAAGTAAACTCGTTGTTAAAATATGTGTAGCAAGTTGAAAATGCTACTTGTTAAATTAGACACAAACCTTTCAAAAATATAGCTTAATAAAGTGCAAGTGATTTGAAGGTTCCTCCTTGACACATCATGTCATTTGTATCAGGTTAGGTTTAAACCTCAGTTAAGCTCGGTTAAGCTTCGGTTTACGTAAGCCCGTGTTAAGCTTGGAGTGGGGGACTAAGCCAGTATTGTACAACGAACATTTTTCAACTGACGTGGTTTAACATCGGCTTATCTTAAACCGAGCTTAAGCTTACATTGCACAACCGGTCCTAAGCGGTTTTTAATTCCTGATGCCAGTGCATTTAGATAGAGTACTTAAACGTGAATCAATGAATAAGAAGCTTTTTGGTGAGAAGAGCCACCAGTGTATAGGTCTACAAGTAGGCCCTTATGCTCCTCTCCTTACCCCAGTTCCCAAGTCCAGCCCTCATCGCAAATGTGAGGATGACCTCGGGTTCTGCCCATCTTATGTCTTCAGATTCAAGGATCCTTAGAGCTAGTGTAGTGTGTCCGTGATACCTAAGGGCTTCACAGCGACATAGAATGTGTATCAAAGGATTGTTCCTCCTCGCCACAGCGTGCACACGTCGGGTCGCTTGCCACCCCCAGTATATACAAGTGACGTCAGCTTCTGACCAGAGGTCCTAAAATAAGTTCTCAAGCTTGACGGAGATGTCCAGAGATTCCTTCCAATGTTACACCATGTTTCATGCTATTGCATGCCCACATGTGAGACTATCAAATCAAGGTGCTACCAGAAAATGACGGAAAAAGAACCGACTGCAAGTGCAATTCGAACCCGCGTCTCTGAGATTCTAGTCCAGGCGCTCCTACTAGCTGAGCCATGGCGGTCATGGTAGTCCAGGCTAGGGATGGGACATCAAAAGAAAACATCGATGTTGGACATCGATATCAACATCGACGGTCTGTCATCCATAACTACGATATATCGTATTCAAAACATCGATGTTTGAACATCGCAAAAACGTCGTTATATTCAGGTATTGGTGTTCTTCAATTTAAATGTTAGAAATAAATAATGATATGTATTTTACTACTAAGTATTTCAAATTTCACAGCATAGTAAACAGGAAATAATAAAGACCAGAAACTAGCTAATCTAACAGATTTTATTAAATTCTAATAAAAAAATAAAAATAAGTTTGGTTGTCTATTTCCTTTTGCAAATTGCTTTGCAACTTTAGCGAATTTGAGAAGGTGAAATCAACCAATGTCAAATGTCATCTCAAGTCAATTTGAAATAGGACAAACAAAAAACAATTCACATAGAAAACTCCATTGATGTGAGGCGAGGTTTTTATCAACTTGCCAAATCTAGTAGCTTGTGATTATACCCCCCTCCCATAAATTCGTAATGACGTCAATCAGTCACCATCGCGTCGGTGTTGTTTTGGTACAGAGTAGTAGTAACTATTTCACTTAAAGGAAGTAGAATGCTCACCTCTACAAAGGAACCCAAAGCGCCTTCAATTGGTATTTTAAATCAAGGGGCAAAACCGAAGACCAGAAAACTGCACACTCGCTAAATTTACTTTTTTGTATATTTTCAATTTGTAATTGAAACTTTTAAGAAAACATCGATGCAAATTTTTAAAAACATCGTTTAAGTTAACAACATCGATGGTAAAAACATCGATCATCGGACGTGAAACATCTATGTTTTTCAAACATCGATAATTATCGCCCACCCCTAGTCCAGCCGGCGAAGCGATCCCAAGAGGCATCGAATTCTCTTCACGCCCAATGACGGCTCCACCTTCGCCATCCCCTGGTAGTACGGAGCGGCTCGTATCTGTGCATCGAAGGAAATCTGCTGGATCAGCATTGATCTCCGACCGCGTTTGACTACAGACGCCACCAAGTCGAGCCAGCACAGACAGTTCTGCTGTCGGGCTCTCAAATTAAGGTACTACCTTGCTGGTAGCACCTTGATTCCTCATTGTCATAAGATTTTGATTTTGTAACCCCATCTCTGTTTCCTTCTAATGGTACCTGCTGCCAACCCCAAAGCCGGGTCACGACCCAGGAAATTATCTCTCGACCCCCGCCAGCATGCCTCGAGGCTCACATAAGTGTCACCTGATGTCTTGTAGAAACGTCATCTAAGACCTTTCTACATTGCATTGACTATTGAAATTGCTATGAAAAGACAAACCCCTCAAAGCTAAACTAGGAATAGGAATACTTTGACATCCATTCTCCAAAGGACTTGTGATTTATATTATGTTTCCAATGTCAGCACTAGCCATTTTTATAAATTTTTAAAGCTAGGTCGCATGACTACCTGCATGTAGGCCAGAAGGGAAGACAGGAGAGCATAGTATCGCATCTTCAGTGTGTGTGTCCAAGATGAGGGGCGATAAATCCAAAAATCCAAAGGTAAGGTCAAAAGGTCCAAAGGTAAGGTCCAAAGGTCACTATAAAAATGAATTTCGCATTTCCAAGCTTCTGACGTTACCTTTAAACTTACAGTAATGACTCAAAGAGCAAATTGAAGAAGAAAGCTTGCGCTTGTGCAACTATTTATCTTTTTTTGATATCGTGTTTGGTTGTTAAATTACAGGCATTTATAGAATGTAACATCATACATTCTGTAAATGCATTGCGAGTTTTTTTGCACATTAAAAAACTTTTTTGAGAAAATCGAAAATAGTTGTCATTCATTAAGGTCTTAACTATCGCCTTCTGAAATATTATATATGTAGTTTGAAAATAGAGTGCGTTGTGCGAGAAATTATGAGTCCGTGTTTTACATGGCAAATACGTATGTATAAATGTGTGTATCCAGGTCTCTTAAGGCTGCGTGGCAAGTGTGCTAGGGCAACTGAACTCTAAGCCCCTCACCACAAAAAAATCTCATAAGTTCGCCGCCAATGAATGTAACGATATTGGAAGTTGTTAGCAGAATTATAAAAGTCGAAAAATAAAGTAGATGACAGTAGCAACGAGATCGGAAAGCGCACACAGACGACATTCGTTCCGTTATTACAAAAATGCCCTCGTAAAACTGATTAGAATTTCACCCCGCATCGGAGATGCCAAATTGCTATTCAAATGTGTCTTGCCCAGGACCGGCTTAGGTGATGACATTTCATTCGATCGGTTGATATCAAACTGTACAGACGTAGTCTGAAGACTTTCGCGGCCATGATCCGATAAACTGTTGGTTGTTGGGCTGTTCAGCCGGCGTCGACACATTCCACCGCCTTGGTGTCGGCGCCTTTCGCTGCTTGACGTTTCGCTAACATAAGTGGTCGGCATCCTCAGAAGCTGATGTCACTTGTTCGGGGTGTTCCGAGAGACAGGGTAATTTCAGAGATTTGGCCACCTTGATGTGAAAATCTTAATAAATTCATCACCCCTATGATAAAAAGTCAGCAACTGGAAGCTTGATTCTCAATGCTAGAATAATTTCGCGTCATCTAGTTTTGTCTAAAATTATCAATTTTCTGCTATATTTGATCTTGTATACATAACTTTCTTTGTTATTTTAAATGGGACACTCTGTATTTTAGCCAGAAAGTTCTTACAATATACTTCCACTTCTATAAGCAATCTCTATACCTAAATGTAACATGTTATTAGTTATTTCAATTTGAGGTAGTAAAACAATAATTTTGCTAAATTCTGATTTTTGATAGAGTTGGCTATAGATGCTATGCTCGTTATATCTATTAAATGATTGAAATTAGTATTCTAGTTGTGATTAAGTGTCAACTGGCTGTAATAGGCAATCAGCAAATTGAAAAGCACATGTCAATTACAAAAATTATCCGGAAATAAAACTACAGAATCTTTAACAAGAGCTGGTCGAGCTGGAACGCAGAGGACTGGCAATGGTAGCTTCACTTTCAAAGGATCTCGATACCATTACCGCCTGGGGCTTAAGAATATGGTTTGCTGGTGAGTTTGTAACCTTTCTACTAAGACATTGAACATTGAGCGCTGCTACTTTGCTGCATTTTGACGGCTCAAATCCGTCAGACCGCTGACTAAGAGATGGCGCTGACACCTTAAAGTTTGTTAATATTACACAGAGGCGTAGCGACAAGAGCTTAGAGGGCATGACATTCAACTGTTTGGAGGTTGTTTTTTGTGTGAAATTTATTTAGGTCCACTCAAACATTGCCTTGGCTATTACAGAAATCAAGAGACTTAAGAATTTTCTGATGTATAGATACGAGTATTGCTTTAGATCGTTCTGAATTTAGTAATATGGAAATTATGGAATTGATTTTAATGAAATTTAGACGCAGTATTATTACCATGGCGAGGATGAAAAATGCTTATGGTTTTCAAAAATCGTGTAAGTAAGTAAGAAAAGTAGCTCAAACTTCGCTTTTAAGCAATTTGGGGGTTCCTGATTGTTTCGTTTCGTCCAGTTGAAGGTCGCAGTATAAAAATTATATCGTTTTAGTTCCTACGGAGAGATTTAGGAAACTATTTACTAGTTTTTGTGTTGAATATTTTTTGAAGACAGGCGGGCGATGATTTGGTTGCAAGGAATCTCACACTACAGCTTCATGCAAAGGGAAAATAATAAAATGATATCACTGTTATGCGTGAGAAGTACTGAGTCAATCAGCTTGACTTCTCTTTTTTTATTTCTTAACTATTTTTTTTTCATGAGTCCGTCCCTGTGATAGCTATTGGCGGTCGATTTATTCTTCTGCCGTTGATGTAACAAGATTTCGGCAGTCGGGGCTTACCGCCGTTGAACTCCGCCGAAGAAAAATGTTTGTTTTATTTAAATTTAAGTGGCGGACAAATGATCATTATATTTAAATTATACGTGCCGCGCTCTCTCGTTCTGGATGACGCCGCGCGTCGACGTCGACCCAACTGTCGTAAGCAGAATTTTTATCTTTTCGGGGAGAAATTTTATAGAAGACGCTGCTTCCGGTGCGGCGGGGAAACCAGATAACATTTTTAATATATCCTTGAAGCAATGTATTTAGGAGCAGATGGGGACTGTACTGGGGTCGGAAAATATTGTTTTCGGCTTTGCTATTTAAATCAGCTAATAATGATTTTTCATTTTTTGGGAGGTCGCAGACTGTTGTTACACGGGTACTCTGTATTCGGTAGTGGAAGGATAAGGATCTGTTCAAATTGCAGTATCTAGGGCCCCTCCTCCATCTTCCCTAGGAATTTTTTTAGGCAAGATTTTAAGTTGAATTTTTGTGTTGAAAATGGATAAACCAAGACAACTTACTATGGAACCGCTAAATGCTATCTGTACTCTTAGTGGGGAAGGATACAGTGAGCGGTAAATTGCGAAGAAGCTCGGCATTTCGTGTAAAGATGTACATTATAGCCTTGTAAGGAAAGGAGAAACAGGAAAACTTGAGGACATGGAAAGGTCTAGACGACCAAAAACCACAAGAAGTCAAGAGGACAACTTCATTATACTGTTGCCTAGAAGAAACCGACATCTAACTGATCCACAAATCACTGCTGCGTTAAATGAGACACGACAAAGGCCAGTATCAGTTACTACCGCTAAAAGACGATTATTGTCTGCAGGACTAAGAGGATGTGTAGCGGCTAAAAAACCCAAATTAATGGCCAAACATAAGAAGGATAGACTAAACTGGACAAGCACACACCGAAACTGGACGATCGAACAGTGGCATAGGGTCCTTTGGACAGAATTTCAAATATTCGGATCCAATAGTGCGTCGCTCAAAGGACGATAGGGCTTTGGAAGCGTGCACTATGCCAACTGTCAAGCACGGTGGTGGTAGCGTAATGGTTTGAGGATGTTTCGGTGGCAGTAAACCTGGTACTCTGGTAAAAATAAATGTAAAAATGAACAAGGAAGGGTATCTAAAGATTCTTCGGGAGAATGCTATACCGTCTGGGCTGGATGTTATTGATACCAACTTCACCTTTCAACAGGATAACGACCCCAAACACACGTCTAAATTGTGACAAGAATTTTTAATGCGAACAGAACAAGAAAAAGTAATAAAAATCATGAAATAGTCAGCTCAATCTCCAGATCTGTCTCCGATCGAGCTGGTGTGGGATGAGCTCGACAGGAGCAGGGCGAAAAATCGTTCTCCAACTAACGCTACGCAACTATGGGTATTCCTTCAGGAAGAATGGAAAAATTTGAGCACAGAATATTTCGATAAATTAGTAAGAAGGATGCCAAATATTTGTTTATAAGTGATTAAAAATGAAGGTGGTCATTTTGATGAAAGCAAAATTTAATTCAAACTAAAGGGGGGGTTAAGGTTCAGTTGCGCTAATAGTTGCCTGTCAGCCCTAAGGCTTATTAAACACCTCCCGCCATAGGGATTAAATAGAGTCCCATCTTAAGTTAGTTGCGAACTGTTTGATGCATTGGACTATGCTCTTTTGTCTTCCCTACTTCCTTACATTAAGATCAGAGTTCTTGCTTTCACTCAAGGTAGGACAGTCGGAGATGACATGCTTAACTGTTTCCTCTGCATCATCGCACTTCCCAAATAATGGATTTGCTACATCAGTCTTTAGCTTTTTTAGATTTGCACTGAACATCCAATGACCAGTTATAAATCCAACGCTTTCGTAGTTCCTTTCTGTTCAGTCTGAGAGCGTGTGTGATATTAGACCATGAGGGTCCTCTCAGTACCCTCTAAGACTGTATAATCCTCACCTCTGTCTCCCAGCGCTTCTTGTGTTCATTTGACACCCATCTGGTGACAGCGATCCATAACATGTTCCTTCCTTCCTTGGCACACTTGTCAGTCCTCTCATTGTCGTCTACTTCTATGTGGCTACGTACCCAAAATACTGTTGCCTTGCCAGTGTCTTTAGGGTAGGCAGTCCCACACTATTTTTTGAGTATAGTGGTTACTTGCCAAGGCCGTCAGAGCCATCCGGCTGTTCGTTTACATAGTCTCCTTGCTGTATCCTTTATCTATGCATATTATGGCGCATTCCAAAACTGGGCTATTTCTGCTTGGAAAATGGTAGCCAGTATTATAATATTACAATGGAATCTTGATTCTACCAACGCACAAGACAATATTTTCAAGCTTTAAATCCAAAATATTTTTTAAATACTTAAAAGTTGACTTAGTGTTTCTGTTTCTTAGTATTATAATATTACAACGGAATCTTGATTCTACCAACGCACAAGACAATATTTTCAAGCTTTAAATCCAAAATATTTTTTAAATACTTAAAAGTTGACTTAGTGTTTCTGTAGCTCGGCTGGTATGCGAGTCCCACCTCAGATTAGAATAAATAATAACTTCTAAATTCATGAAGGCGCCAAATCAAGAGTACCCTATGGAGTGTTGTCATGGTTTCGTTTGTGTTTCTTTCTTTTATCCTTATGGTTTCTGCGCTTTAGCACAATCAACCAGCAGACTATACGGACTGCAACGAAGTCTGGCTCTTGGTTATGTTACAGTCCAAAAAGTAAAGCATCAATTATGCTTCTTCTTAACTAAAACTCGAAAATATCATCATAATTACGTAAAAAGATGAATATCGCATATTACACTGTATCGACGGTTTAAGAATTTAAATCAAATCTCAGGATTACCGAGATTAGAAATTGAAAATATGAATTGATATACCTACGCCTCAAGAACGTGCGGAAATAGTAAAAAAAAATTATCAAAATAATTCGTTGATTATCCTAGCTCAACGAGAATACCGTAGAAAATAGAAAATATGGAAGACGCGGTGTTCCCACGTACGTAGTAATGTGATTTAAAGACCTAGCAGATCAACAAGAAAACGATCTTCACAATTAAACTTGACGTTAGCTGCAACGAATTTTGTTGAAAGATTTGCACCTGTTCCCTTAACGTGCTCGCCCACTTAGACGAAGCGTCGCGAACGGAAGCGGCGCCAAGAAAATTGTGGATTTGACGCCAGAGAAATTAACATTAGGTTATATGGCAGCCCGCACACTCAGGCGGCGCGAAGCGAAGAGACGCATCGTTTGACACACGAATTCTCTTAGGACCAACTAGGCGTCGTTTCTCTTGACGTTTCGCCTCGCTTCGCCTGAATGCGCGGTACCAGGCGGCGAGAAGATCCAAATATTGTTGCTTGATGGTTCTCGCATATTTTCAGTGTTTAGCAGTATTTTGTAGGAAGTGGTGCTAAATTGCAGTGTCTGGCCGTGATACAAGGACATCATTTACAAAGGTAATTTAATTATTTTTGGTATCATTGTGAAAATAGGTATTTAGATTAAAATTTTATTTATTTATGTTGTGAACCCAGCATTGTTTTGTTAATTCTTTTTCTTCTTCCATAGTGGCAATTAAACTCAATACAAAGAGTCCCTCTTCAGATGAACTGCTCATCGTACTTCACTAGACAACGTACCTCGTTCAGCTGCTTAAAACCAATAAAATTCGCGTCGCGCCATAATAGACGCGACGCGATGCTTCGTGCCGCTTCGCCCCAGTGTGCGGACATCGGTTAAATGACGCTTCGCCTCGCGCCGCTTCCGTTCGCGACGCTTTGTCTAAGTGGGCGAGCACGTTTAGCGACGTAGCTAATTTTTGTTTGGATGGAGCTGTGAATAACCAGAACCAACTTTTCTGGGGTAGTAATAATCCGCAAATTATTTACCAGCAACCGTTACATGAGCCAAAAGTGACCGTGTGGTGTGGCGTTAGTGGTAGAAATATTTTAGGACCTTACTTTTTGGAATCATCGTGGAATAAATGGAGATCGCTACAGAAGCGTACTGTTAGATTTTTTAATTCCGGAAATGGAAGAGCTTTCTTCCTAGACGCTTCATGTCGAAAAACGCCGATGTTGCATATCCTTCAAGTCTCCCGATTTAACTGGTCCAGACTTTTGGTTGTGGGGTGTTACGTGTCAAAAATATATCTAGTACGTATTTGCTTTAATGTTATTTAAATGGCAGTATCGCCCAGCATTATCTTTGGTAACCTAGTTTAAAATGTAACATATGTATATTAAATACTTACTCAGATTTAGGCTTATTGTAAATAACACACATATACGTTTATAGTATTAAGTCCATTTATTCAGCATATTGTATGTACACTGCTAGTCCAGTTTGTATTTACAAAGTATTCCAGTCTTCTATAGCTGCAGTCATCTGGAAAGACAAAGATATCAATATTATATTTAATTAAATTCACATGAACTTACCATGGTATTCCATCATTCCAAAACTATTGTTTACATGCCCATGTTGATGAAGAAGAGGTTAGTCTTTCTTCTGATTGACATCTATCACTTTGTACCTGGTAGACAGTTGAACCAAGGTCGTACCACAGAATTCAATCACCACAGTTCATTACCATATGACAGGCGAGTTTAGCGCCGATTTTCATGAGAAAAAGCCATTTCCTTTTCACTTCTCTGTTTCACTTGGACCAGGTGGTCACTTCGCATATTTTGCGGATTTGAGTGAGAAGACATACTGTGTAGGATTGGATTTGCTATTTACAGTGTCTGTAGAACCACTTCTGTGGGATTCGTATCAAATCCACCTCACACAGCTTCCAACGGAAACACTCTAAAGCCACCCAACACCAACGGCTTTTAGGCTCAACACCATAGGCTTTTAGGCTCAACGCCAACGGCTTTTTAGGCTGAGTCGAAGCCCATCGCCAACTGCCAACCCTAAGAACTGTCCAACTCTTTCGCTTGCATGTCATCTCTAATTATCTGCTTGGTACTTGCTAGAACGACTGCTTCACTCTATCATTGTATGCATGCTTTGCTACCTCGCTTCATGCCGACCAGCTAATAAGGTATTTCCAGAAGACCCAGGACATAGTGCTTTGGAATACAGGTGGGAGATAGCATAAGTTGTAGATCCTGTAACTGCTTCTTTAGAAGAACATCTGAAAATAGGATTTAGTTTAGCTATTTTTAACTTTTGCCATTAGACAGTATACTTACCAGACATAGATATTGTAGTGGAATAGCAACGTAAGATAGCGGTGCCCCAATCCATAATCACTGTCGTGTATTTAGATAACGTTTAGGTGTAGTTTTATCAGTCATGACCGACTGACGCATTCTAGCTTGTAAGAGACAGGGGCACTCTCCTTTCTCCCAGACAGGTACTTCGCAACGTTATTGCCATTTTTGTATATATTTAATCGATAATAAACCGTTAGGTGATCCATTGATTTCAGCATTTTAGTATCAGGGAGAATCCCAGAATTCACCCCTTGTTTGCACCCAATTTTGCACCCCTATTTCCACCCTAACCTTCAACTGTCAAACAGAGGACAAGACATTAGAGGGAGATCACAGCATAGAAGAACCCTGGCTGAGCTGAGCATCTCATAAATTGGTGCAGGGTGCCTAACATAAAATTGGCACCAAAGCTAGTTAGCAAACCCCGTTAGTAATAGGGGTTATCTCAAAGATGGGGTATTTATAAATAATCCTAAAATACCAGAATTATTAAAAGACAACATCTGGGAAGAAATTGACAGAATACCACCTGAAATGTTGGAGAAAGTTATAAAAAATGCTTTAAAAAGAGCTTATCATTGCAAAAATGCCTGGGCTGGCCATTTGTTCGATTTTATTTTTAATGTGCAAACAAACAAAGTTTTAGAGTTTGAATAAATATTTTTCGTTTATATATGAGATTTTTAATTACTCTTATTTTTATACAAAATAGAAATATAGGACTTTATTTTGCACCACCTTGTATATATGTTACGGTTAAAGTGTTTACTTTGATAGTCTATATACTAGCTGGATATTATACAAACTAACCAAATGTCTCGTTATTTTGATGAAAATCATATTTCAACTAAAATAGCTATGAATATTGGTTGGTTTGTATGCTATCCAGCTAGCTTACAAACTACACAAGATATGCCGCTAAAGTATAGACCACAAAGGTGTCACACATATCAACCAGCGTTTCTGGTCAGTTTACAAACTATCCGCACCATTTGGATAAGGTATGCACCTAATATCTCCAGTAACACAATAACCAACTCGCGTTGGTTAGTATGTAAATTAACCAACTTCTTGGATAGTATGTAAACTAACTAATTTTCTTTAGTCAATTTAACAAAAAAGTGAGGTTATGTTTATGGCAAGTGCAAGTGTGACGTGTTGGTATTGTTTACTGTCGTGCCTTGTAAGATTTGTTTAAGAACAGGTATCTAGTTACCAAAAATGAATCAGCAACAGCAATTTGAAAAGTTACTATTAGAATGTTACGAGAAAAAGTCCCAAAATTCAAAATTAACGCATGACAATGATTGTAATGTACTTCCGCAACATATAAAGAGAATACGTGAACAAGGACCTAACACTAATAATAAGAATGATTATCGTATGATTTGCAGAGAATCGAATCGAATAGCGGTTGTATCTTTTATCTGTGAATAAACTTTACTTTTGACTAAAAATTATTGTTCTAAACTAAAGTAACCAAAGAGGATTGGTTATTATGTAGTACTAGAGGCATTAGTTGCATAATTTATCCAAATGATGTGGATAGTTTGTAAACTGGCCAGAAACATTGGTTAATATGTGTGATATCTTTGTGCTATATACTTTAGCGGCATATCTTGAATATGATTTTCCATCAAAATAACCAGGCATTTGGATAGTTTGTATACTATCCAGCTAGTGTTTAAACTATCCAAGTAAATACTTTAACCGTAACATATACATTAAAATAAATCATACAGCTACCTAAATACAAATGATTATCCATTCAGCCAGACCTATGATGAGAGATATGCGTCAGAGATTGAATGCTTCCAGTCATCGCATATTTCTCTTGAACGTTTGACCTATACATTCATCTTCGTGCCCTTCTCCACAACTGGCGTCTCTAAATAGAAAAGTATAAATCGCGGAAGCGATATAGAAGTATACAACGTAACGGATACAGGGCGATAATTGCAAGGAATGATGACGCTATACATCAAGAGAAATGCCGAAAAAACTGACGTATTATTATACACCCTCACTGCTGCAAGTTAACCAAAGGCGTACGCACCAAGACAGGTAAAGTTCAGAAGTGGGAGCTCTGTCTCTCTCTTGAAGGATACATCATCAAGCAGAAATATATGAGAGTTTAGCTTGTACAATTATTATATTCATTTTTATAACTACGTGAATTGTATTACTATCAAGAAACCGCCCGGTTATGAAATCGGAAAGGATGTGTATTGTGGGATTACGTCTGAAATAAAAAAACATTTCAAGCATTTGTGCATGCCCTTTCTAAAGGTATATTGGTATTAGTTGTTAGCAGATTTTGCTGGTGCTGGTACACTAAAACATAAAAGAGATACAAGTAGATTTTTTTAATCCAAATACTAACCTAATCATATAACAATTATAAAAGCATTGGAAAAATCTATTCTCATTGATATGTGGAACATGTGAAAGGCTGTTTTAAGTTCTTTGATCAACCAAAATTCATATGTATTTTAATTATGTAATAAAAAATGTATTATATTATATAGTTCTGTCTCACTTTTCTGTATTTTGGGCAGAAAATCGTGGATATTTAGCTTATACAATATCCCTACTTGAAATGTGTATCTCAGTCTTGTATATTTTGTTTAAGTTTGAGGAAGATGTTGAAAATTACATGGGTTACAAACTATTGAAAAATGTGAAACTTAAGATAAAACCGGAAGTAGTTCCGCACATTTTTGATTGTCAAAAAGACCGACAAGCCTTACACGCTAGAGATCTTCGGAATGTCTTCCTTAAGACAACGAAAATGAGATTTACATGAACCTAGTACCAGCACAAAAAGAACTCGATGTTCGTCACCATGCAGCGAATCCAGCACCAATGTTTCACAAGTAGAACTAGAATGTACAAAAGACAACGAGAGAGGGAACGTTGGAAGGCAGATAAGTGTATCCAAGTCAATATAAAGGCCAAAGTCAGATCAAAATATGTTGTGTGTAATATACTAAAGGCGGCCACTAAGGGAAAGCAGAAACAAGTGCAATTAAAACATATCCCAAAATAATTATTACTCTCCAACTAGTGGTTCGAGTTTGGATCAAAATGTATATTGGGATATTCAGTCACTCATTATTTATAATCAATATGCTTGCTTGCTACAAAGTGCCGGTTGACACAGATCGAAATATTTGTAACTTTGAAAAAAATTAAACTTAATCTTCCATATAAAATTATAGCAGACGATTTCTGTATATCGGCTGCAATAGTTTGCTCAATAATTAAAAAAACCATTCCAAAATTAGTCGAACGTTTAAAATCATTTACTCTATCGGAAATCAAAAAATGCTTACCGATACCTTTTCGAACAAGATTCAAAAAGGTACAGTGTATAATCTATTGTTTCGAAATGTCAATTCAAAAACCAAAAAACCCAATCCTGCAGTCATTCTCCTTTTCAGAATATAAAAAAGCAATACTATCAAATATCCTATAGCTTGTACTCCTGATGAGCTCATTTCTTAGATATCTAGAGGTTTTGGTGGCAGAACTACCGATAAAATGATTGCGGAAGAGTCTGGATTTTTGAATGTGAATGAATGTTAGAAAAAACCACCCGATCAAACAAAAGATAGCGTCAACCAAAGCAGTAAACTTATAGTTGAACGTATTACAAACGTACGCTTGCCGCTGTCGTTGTACATGTACGCGGTGACGTCACAACGATGAATTTTGGGTGCATGAAATATTTTAATCTTTGAAGGCGCGTAACTTTTACAATTCTTATTCAATTAGGTTGATATTTTTTTGTGTGCTATATGTAAGTAATACTTCATGAAAATGCGCATAAATATGGTTATTGGAGTTTCACTGAACGACCCTATTGCCGATATGTCTGTTAGTTTCTTGATAGAACTCGAAGGACATTCATTTCGAAATTTTCTGAGAACTACCCACCTAATGAATGATTATTATTAACACTACTGCTACTTGATCTGTACCCTAAGTGCCTACGCCCCTGTACCTCAAGTCAAGCGAGGGTCTGACCAATAGTTGTACTGCTATCTACCCGAGGATGAATCGTTCCCATGTGGCTCTCATTTTTCAATATCCTAAAGCGGTCGGATATGAAATTGACCGAATAGGATATTGACGGGAATGGAGCGGTCACTCTCTCCCCCCACGCCGATCCATCTCTTCCTCCTTCCCTTTGTTTCCACCGACTCGACGAGTTTATTTCTCCATTCAACAGGATTTTTTTGAGTGGCTGGATAGACAAACAAAATAGTTCCCGAAATTCGCCAATCTTGAGGGATGCTTAATGCAATGTATACCCTTAGTAGGCATGCACAGTAGCGGCAGTTAGGAGCGTTGGAGTGCGTTGGCTAACGCCGAGTTCCCTCGGCAGGTAGAAGCAGGCCGGCGCCGGTTCCGCACGTAGTCAAACACACCAGTGCATGGTACAGTGAAAGCAGACAAGAAAAATAGTACCAAGATTGGCCAGTCGCTACTAGACATGGTATAGGAAACATGCAATAAGGGTGCAAAATGTTGCCCATTATTGGCAAATCAATGAGGGACAGTTGCAAAAACATTGGAAATGATTCCCCGGAGGGGCTAGGGGGTACAATAGAGGGTGAAATAGTTTTTGGTCGGGTACATTGTTGTTATTTTGTTAAACATTAATATTAGAATAGTTTTTACTTCCGATACATACCGATAGGTGAGGGGAGTATTGGAATCGCGAAAATTATCGATTTTGAGATAATATGCTTTGTGGGCATTGGGAACAACATTGGCATTGGACGCGCTACATAAGGAGGCTCCTGCACTTGGCAACGCATGAGGATCGACCGGGGTTCAGTGGGAATTCCCGTGTCGGCAGATCCTTTGGGCTGGCCCGCCGGGTATAAGATAATTATAACATCATTAAATGCTCATTTTGTTACCTCATATATTTTATATTTTGTATAGATTTGCCTGTCGTATCTAGACACGCTGTAGAGAACAGGTCGTCTTCTTCAGATGACGACTTTATTGCGTTAGAGTCGGTGTTTATGAAATTGAAAAGCACCCCTTATCTTATCTATCACTACCACATTTATAACAAATTTCTTGATGTATTACCTCAGTTCCAAGCTTATGAATAATATATCCAAATAACTATTGTATATAAACTTACCGTCTACTTTCATAACCGCACTTATTTCCTTCCAACATTTTTCTATCGCAGTGCGGTTATAGTGCAGCTTGTGTCTTTTATCCCAAATAGGGGTTTTCGCAAACACTGAAGCTATAAGTAACTCTTTATCGCTACTCATCTTCGACCGGCACAGATGAAACCAGGTAGCAAACTAAATTTCTGTTACTACAAAGGCGTTCAAGCGGGCTTCCGATGCTTAAGCGGTCGAAAACTCAGTTGAGCAGGTTAGCCTGCATGCGGTACCTGCACGCCTTCACACGCCCTTGCACGCTCACTGAAAAGCCCCACTGTGTTTGCGCACTTAGAATCACAGAACGTTATTATCAGCCTCACTGATTCACTCTTCAAGATGTTCTTAACAAAATTACGCAATGGTCTAAACAAGATTCATTATTTTTGAATACTCTAAATGCAAAGTTTGTATGTCCACCAGAGAAAACAAATTTATATTATACAACCACAGCATATCAAACAATCAGCAGTCATTTTGGGTGAGTATCTGTCAAAAGAGGCATATACGTTACTGGACACCATTGATGCAAGATCGACGATCGTATTTGCTCATTGCTAAGGTAAAGTACATAGGCATAAGGTAAAGTCGCGTATATTGTACCAGTTGTTAAATTGTACCACCTCAATATTTATCAAATTGTAAGCCTCTAACGTCATCTAGTTTGCTCTTTTGATACCTCTTGTTGTCAAAACATTAGTTACCAGGACTGGTAAACGGCGGTATCTCGTGAAACTTAAAATTTGTGTTTTTCTGAAAAACGACTTTACGCAGTAAGTATTGAATGATCAGCTTTTGGTAGTTGGGGTGGCGTTCTTCGTAATTATTGGACATTTGCAAACAGTTTAGGCGGTTTATATTTACCCTAACGTCACTTTTTCAAAAGAAATAAACCAATTTGTGTCAATAATATCGGTTTGCTAATTTGGACCACCACCTAGTTTGTTAAATCGTACCGGTACAATTTACCAAATTCCAGTATTTTTTTCAGTCATGCCTCGCAAGGGTACAAAATACCGCCAATGGTCAGAGCAAGATATGAAGGCAGCAATAAGAAACTATAAAATTGGAAATTTTGTGCAAATTAGGTGCATGAAAGCTGTGCTCCGTTTCCCAGTCGATTGAACTATATTTGTGACTTTTGTGTTTGAGTTAAATAAGTATGAGTTGCTACGACAATATTTTGTTTTACCCAATGGGTTCCTAATTTGTGATTTATATGTTTAAGTTTTACAAATAAAAAATTTAATCCATTGCAATGTATTGTATTATAAATCTGTTGTTTTAGCAACACCGCTCATCTAATGCATTTTGCCATGGTACAATTTACCGAACCGGGTGGACAATTTAACGAGCCAGTTGGGTAGATTGTACCGTTTGCAACATTTTAAAAATATATTTATTTTGTCAAACTGTCAGTCTTTATGGAACTTTTCTATTATGCAATTTGATAGGAATATGTTAAGTAACTCTAATTTATAGTTTTGTTGAATTCAAATCAAGTCAATAGCGAGATATTTGACAAAGTGTGCAATGTGGTACAATTTACCCGACTTTACCCTATGTTGTGAGATTTTGTATACGCGGTGTTGACAGTGTATGATGATCTGTAAAAAATTTATAATTAGCATTAGTTGATAGTGTATGATGATCTGTAAAAAATTTATAATTAGCATCCTTAAGTCTTGACAGCATGGTATCATTCCATGCCTTCGATATACTTTTTTGTACTTCAACCCCTAAAACTAATCCCAATTTTTTTTTCAAATAGCACCTCACAGCCTTTCCTACATAAATGGGGTCATTATTTTATATAAAATCTTGTAGTGCCTTTATTTCATACACAACCAAATTTTTTTCACAAATTTATAAGCATAAGATAAATGAAATAAGGATTTTTGTTGTAATAAAAAAGGACAAAAGAGACTTTTGTTTTCGAAAGTATGTATCAAATGCCCTTTAAAACCCACTAATTTTTCTTTTTTATCCATTTTTTGCGTCAAACAAATGCTTACCTTGTTGATAGGGATATAGTTTATGTAGAAAAACCTGTGGAATGATATTTCAAGACAAAAAGTTGGGGTCGAGTTTTAAGGGTTGACGTACAAAAAAATGTTTTGAAAGCTTGGTATGATAGACCGTTATAGTACCTTCAAAAATTCCACTCAGTTACCGTTTGACCTTTTACCTCCCACACCTATAGGTGAGGGGAGTATTGTGATCGCGAAAATTTTCGATTTTGAGATAATACGCTTTTTGGGCGTTTTATGGTGTCTACATAACGAAAATCCACGTCACTCATTTCCGTCGGTCTGTCTGCCTGTCTGTCTGTCTCTTTCTTCTAGCCTCGTAATCTCAGCAACCACTGTATGGATTGTGGTGAAATTTGGGCAGCGATATGCTGTGGGGTCGTAGTGGGTAACGTTCCTATAATTTTGAAAATCGGTGCATGGGCGGCGGAGTAATCAACAAAAAACAGAAAAGATACATACTGCTCAAACTTCGTTTTTAGGCGTTTTAGGGGTTCCTGATCATTTTCTACTTTTTTTTTGGGTGGGGGTGAAATTGGGGGTGGGGGGTTGTAAAATTGAAAAATTTGTTGCTTTCGTAATAATAGATTGTCCACTGCCTATGAAGACCTAGCGAGATAAATAACCTTTTTAGGTCCATCCGAATATTGCCTTGCCTATTACAGAAACCAAAGGACTTTTTCTGGTGTAAACATACGACAGTATTGCTTTAGATCATTTTGTATGTTGTAACGTCGACACTATTAAATTTATTCTGATGAAATTTTGACACAGTACCTATTATTACCGTCGTGAAGATGGAAAACGCGTATGTTTGTTAAGAATCGTGTCAGTGGCAGCGTAGCAATAATCAAAAAACTAAAAGTATGAAACAACTCAAACTCCGTTTTTAGATGTTTTTAGGGGTTCCTGACATTTTCTACCTTTTTTTGGGTGGGGGTGAAATTGGGGTGGTTGGGGGGTGGGGCGTTGTAAAACTGAAAAGTTTGTAGTATTGATAATAGGTTGTCCGTTGACCTGTGAAGGAAAGACCTAGCGGCATAAGACAATTTTTGGGGGGGGGGGGATGGCGATTATTTGGTTGCAAGGGATCCCAGACTAAAGCTTCATGCTATGGGGAAATAATAAACTGGTGTCACTATAATGATGTATTGAAGAAGTATTGAGTCAATCACCTTGACTTCATTTCTTTTGTTACGAGAGTATCACGTGTCAAGGAAATTCAGGGACACCCTGCATAGATTTGCATTGTCGTTCACACACTACTGATATGTTAACTAAAATTTAAAAAAACCTGAACTGGATTTAAATTATAAAGTAGGCATATTTCAAGGGATTGCTGAATAAGATAAAACGCAGATGAGTCCAGACAGGCAAAGTGTTCCACCTCCCTTTTGGGGTTCGCGACCGTTGTTTAGCAGTGTTAATGAGTTTCTTACCTCCAAGTGGAGAGAGCCTCTTATTACATTTTAATTGAGGTAAGTATTGATGCACAACAATGGCGCTGGGCCCTTTGTACTTAAACTTTTAATAGATATTTCTTTCAGCGTTCATTATCAGCGGTGTGGCAGCCGCGAGTTGTTAATCAACCGAATTTACAGGTTATGTTTTTCGTTTGCCCGCGCTGAAATTGAGGCGGGGACCATCTTAATTGATATCTTTGCGGATGAAAACTGAACTGTTTGTCTAATTAAGAAAACAATAAGGCAATGCCTAGGAACTGAGTGATGTGGATTTTCGTTATGTAGACGTCATAAAAAGACCAAAAATCGTATCGTATCTTGAAGTCGAAAATTTTCGCCGATAACGAAATTTGCCCTCACCTATGTGTGTGGGAAGTAAAAAAAATGGAGCCAAGTTGATTGACTCAGTACTTCCCACACATAATGATGATACCATTTTATTATTTTCCCATTGCATGAAGCTATAGTTTGAAATCGCTTGCAACCAAATCACCGCCCACCCGCCCGCAAACAGCATCCAACACAAAAGCTCTCGTAAATGTAGTTTCTTGCGTCTCCCTCCTTAGAAGCTATGACGCCACTGTTTTTTTCCTGCATGCTTCAACTGGACGATGCGAAACGATCAGGAGCCCCCAAACCATCTAAAAACCAAGTTTGAGCTGTTTTTATATTGTTAGTCTTTTTATTATAGCTATTGCGGCACTAAATTCTGTGTCAAAATTTCATTAAAATCAATTCAATAATTGTCGCTTTACGCAATATACATAGAACGAAATAAAGCAAAAATCGTATGTATACATCATAAAATTGGTTTCTGTAATAGGCAAGCCAATGTTCAGATGGACCTAAAAAAGTGTAATATGCCGCTAAGTATTTCTTCCCCAGGTTAATGGACAAACTATCATGAATACAACATTTTTTTTCCAGTTTTACAACCCCCACCCCCCCCAACTGCCACAATTTCACCCTCACCAAAAAAAAAAGTAGAAAATGATCAGGAACCCCTAAAACGCCTAAAAACAAAGTTTGAAGGGTTTTTATATTTTTAGTTTTTTTATTATTGCTGCGCCGCCACTGACATGATTTTTCCAAAACATACGCGTTTTCCATCCTCGCCGCGGTAGTAATATTGTGTCAAAACTTCTCAAAAATCAACTCAATAATTTTTGCGTTACACAATATAATAACATAACTATCTAGAACAACACTCGTATGGACCTAAAAAAGTGCATTAATGCGCTATGTTTTTCATTCACAGGTCAATGGACACCCCCCAACCACCCCAAATTCACCCCCACCCAAAAAAGAGTAGAAAATGATCAGGAACCTCTAAAACGCCGAAAAACGAAGTTTGAGGAATATTTGGAAATTTTTGTTTTTTGCTAATTACTGCGCCCCCCGTACTTTCCAAAATTATAGGAACATTACCTACTATGACACCACAGCATATCGCTGCCCAAATTTCATCACAATCTAAGCAGCGGTTACTGAGATTACGAGGCTAGAAAGACGCCTACAGGCAGACAGACAGACCGACAAACAGACAGACAGACAGACCGACATACCGACAGACAGACCGACAGACAGACAGACAGACAGACCGACAGACAGACCGACAGACAGACCGACAGACAGACCGACAGACAGACCGACAGACAGACCGACAGACAGACCGATGGAAATGAGTGACGTGGATTTTCGTTATGTACACATCATAAAACGCCCAAAAAGCGTATTATTTCAAAATTGAAAATTTTCGCGATCACAATACTCCCCTTACCTATCGGTGTGGGAAGTAAAAGTTAGTGCCACCACAGACGTTTATAGTCGCTCAAGATGCTCGTTCTGCTATGGGACTGGGGGTAGATCGGCGATGTTGTATGATACAGAAACTTCCATGGTGCCTGATGTTTATGAATACTATTGCTACCTTTCGTCGTGTAAGAACTCCCCTAAAAAATTAAAAACTATATAATATACGAAGCACAGGAAAATCTATATGTCTGCAGCTAACTTATTTTCTCGTCAGCATTGACAGAAACCATTAGGGCGAAAAAATTCGATAATAGGCCGAATCGAAACGTGTGCTGAGACATGGTGAAAACGTAAATTGATACAGCTTTTTCCGGTGTTGCCACATTAAGCATAATATTTGTACATCATCATCATCATAGTCACAATGTCTTAACAGACATGTTGTGAACTCGTAAAATGCATTTACTCATTTTACGAGTTTCTCTTGGGATGTCTTTAAGATCTTTAGTGCAGTTGTTTCCCATTTGCTTTCTGCATCCTCATGCCGTTGACCAGATGGTATCTACTGGTTCATCCGCCTTTAGGGGCAATTTCTCACCCCAAGGACAGGAGGGTGTCCTGACTCTTCTCAACTCGTCCACCCAAAGCTGTTGGTTGAGAAGAGGTTATTGCTTATACCGACAGTAGTTCGGTTCCTTTTAGTCGCCTTTTACGACACGCAGGATATACGATGGGAGATATTCTAACCCGCCCCCACAAGGGGTTAATATTTGTACGAGTCTGTAATTTTATGATAGTGTGTGCCACAACTATCACTCTTGAGTTTTTGGAAGTGGCACAAAATTTAAAATAAAAAAGGTTCTGAATTTTGATGTTCCCGGGATCTTCAGGTTCAGCCAGAAAATTGAAATCCTTTGTTCAATTAAGAGAAAACTTTGTATCCTCTATAATTTGGAGGTGCTAATTACAAATTTGACTGTTGTTTTGCATTGCAGTCTCCTTTAACGAGAATCAGAATTACTATTTCCTCCCGATCTTCAGGTTCAGTCAAAAAAAATCGGAATCCTTTATTTGGCTTTCTATCAAGAGGAAACCTTGTCTCTTGGATAAATTGAGGGTGCTTATTATAAACTTGATTGCTGTCTTAAGCTGCAGTTCCATTCAACAAAAATAAAAATTTTGACTTCCCCCGATTTTCAGGTTCAGCTAAGAAAATCGAAATCCTTCATTTGGCCTCCTATCAAGAAAAAACCTTGTGTCCTGGATAATTTGAGAATGCTTATTACAAATTTGATTGCTGTTTTGAGCTGCAGTCTTGTTTAGCGAAAATCTAAATTTTGAGTTCCCCCAGACCTTTAGGTTCAGCTAAGAAAATGGAAATCCTTCATTTGGCCTCCTATCAAGATAAAACCTTGTATCCTGGTTAATATGAGAATGCTTATTAGAAATTTGATTGCTGTTTAGAGCTGCAGTCTTGTTTAACGAAAATCAAAATTTTAAGTTCCCCCAGACCTTTAGGTTCAGCCAAGAAAATCGAAATCCTTTATTTGGCCTTCTATCAAGAGAAAACCTTGTATCCTGCATAATATGAGAATGCTTATTACAAATTTGATTGCTGTTTTGAGCTGCAGTCTTGTTTAACGAAAATCTAAATTTTGAGTTCTCCCAGACCTTTAGGTTCAGCCAAGAAAATCGAAATCCTTTATTTGGCCTTCTATCAAGAGAAAACCTTGTATTCTGGATAATTTGAGAATGATTATTACAAATTTTATTGCTGCTTTGAGTTGCAGTCTTGTTTAACGAAAATCAAAATTTTAAGTTCCCCCGGATTTTCAGGTTCAGCCAAGAAAATCGAAATCCTTTATTTGGCCTTCTATGAAGAGGAAACCTTGTATCATGGATAATTTGAGGGTCCTGATTACAAATTTGACTGCTGTTTTGAGATGCAGTCTAGATTAATGAAAATCAAAATTTTGAGTATCTCCGGATATTCAGGTTGAGCGAAGAAAATCGAAATCGTTTATTTGGCCTCCTATCAAGAGAAAACCTTGTAACTTGGATAGTTTGAAGATGCTAGTTACAAATTTGACCACTGTTATCTGCAGTCTTGTTAAACGAAAATAAAAATTTTGATTTTCTTCGGATTTTCAGGTACCTACACAGCCAAGAAAATCGAAATCCTTTATTTGGCCTTCCATGAAGAGGAAACCTTGTATCCTTATCCTTGAAACTAGATTATTGTCCAAGCCATCTCTGTTTCCGTTGTATGTACTGTTCCACAGCACTCTATACTCCAACGCCTCAGCTAGCCAACTAGATTGCTGAGTGAGGGTTGGCAACACCGCCTGTGGCTCATATCTAGCTGTCAGAGCAACACAAAGCGGCGGCGACTAGATGATTTTTTGTGTGAAAAATGGTCGCGTGGACGACAATACTATTGTCGGCATGTTCGAGGTGTCGCGAACGGTGTCCGTTGTAGTGATTGATCGGTTTTTTATTATTCGCATATACCCGGTTCAGACATGGGGAGTGACTGGATGTGGGAGAGCAAACGTTGAAATTGTACCATTATCGAAAATGATTTT
Source organism: Callosobruchus maculatus (assembly GCA_951848785.1). Taxonomy (NCBI): domain Eukaryota; kingdom Metazoa; phylum Arthropoda; class Insecta; order Coleoptera; family Chrysomelidae; genus Callosobruchus; species Callosobruchus maculatus. The sequence continues at coordinate 1,593,046 of CATOUR010000198.1, forward strand.
TTACAGTTCCAACATTTCTGCAACCAATTTCGAATGTGTGTTTCGTGGAGAAGACATTCACTATGACAGAGGTAAGTTTTTTTTATGGTCAGCATCCCTTAAGGGTCTAAGCTCCTGACGTTACCTTTAAACTTACAGTAATGACTCAAAGAGCAAATAGAGTACTTGCAGAAAAAAATATTGTCATTTACGCGTTCCTTAGAGCCTAGTAAACATGACAAAATCACTTGTTTGGTTTTTTGGAATCGGCTGTGAGAGATATTCCAAAAATTATTTCAAATGTCGGAAAATCCCGCGCAAACAACTTCTGACATCAGTAATATCGTATAGTGATGGGATGTAAAGTATTGATATTCGATATCGATAACCAGTGCTAACCTAACATTTTGACATTGAGCATTATAACCACAAAACACAGTCACATACAAAAGTACAAAAGTCAAAAGAATAAAAGGCTAGATTACTAATTCACTTTGTAGGGATGGGCTTGAATTAGATTCTATCTTTGGATTCATTCATAATGGGATGCCCCGAAATAAAATGATGGCTTGGATTAGTTGCGAATCTCGGTCACAAACAGGATGAACTGTGATACCTATCAGATATAAAAATGTATTGCAACGAAAATGCTAGTGGGTTAATTGCCTGTTTCAAATATGTTTAAATATCAATAAATTGAGTCGCATTGTTAAAGAATTCAGATCATCTCTAGTCGAATGCGCAGTTGAATCTCACTGACCTGCGCTGTAGCAGTATCGATTGTCGATATCGATAAGATATCTGTGACGTCAGCCCTTGTTTTAAGTCACGTGGAAAAATTTGAATATATCTTTATCTTATTTTGCAAATATCTTTTTTTGGCTGTCAGTAAAATCATGTTTTTTGTTTCCTACTGCTTCTTGATATGGTTTTCTTTATGCTATGTATACTCCCGAGGCGATTTCACGACCTCTGCAAGTACCCTATTAAAGAAGAAAGTTTGCGCTTGTAAAACTATTTAGCCTTTTTTGATATCGCGTTTGGTTGTTAAATTACAGGCATTTATATAATGTATGATTTTGCATTGCGAGTTTTTTTGCACATTAAAAAACTTTTTTGAGAAAATCGAAAATAGTTGTCATTCATTAAGGTCTTAACTATCGCCTTCTGAAATATTATATATGTAGTTTGAAAATAGAGTGAGTTATGCGAGAAATTGTGAGTCCGTATTTTACATGGCAAATACGTATGTATAAATGTGTGTATCCAGGCCCCTTAAAGACTGAAACTGTATGGCGCTGTAGAAGCGCTGCGAGAGGATAAGGTTGCGTTTCCACCAGAGATGTGCGAATATGTGTTAAGAGTAATGTGTTTTTAACGAACCAATTTAATCGCTTGAATAACCTCGCCTCGCTCAGCACAGCTCTGGTGGAAAAGGCTTAGTGGGGCGAAGTTTCTGTAGGTATAAAATATGGCATGTTGGCGAGGAATGTGTGCTAGGAATGTGTTTCGAGAGATATGTACTAGAAATGCGTTGCGAGGGATGTGGGCGAGGGACGTATGCTGCACATCTCTGGTGGAAACACTCGCACCGTTTCACCGCTCCGCTACACATCCTCGCTGGGCACATTTTTCTAGCACATCTCTGGTGAAAATGCAGCGTAAGTGTAGAGGTTGTCGCAGTAGGGAAGCAAATTCCCCGACAGCTCATTCTACAGCGTCGAAGTTCTCCAGAAGAAGTAATGCTGCTGGTTCGGGGAGTAGGGACCTCGACCTGATAAGGAGCTAGCAGCCTCTCTAGTGTTCCTCGTTCGGACGGCATTTGGTGTTATGGTGGGAGAACTCACTCGAACATCTTCCGTGATAGAATCTGTAAAACAGGGACAGGGCTCCTATTTTCAAGTCATTCGATTTCATTTCGAATGGTACACTCGCATGCGATTTTACATTCGGGTACTAACTCTCAAATTTGGAATTTTCAAATGCCATGCGAAATTATAATTTCGCATGAATTTATTTTCAAATGACTAAACATGGCAACATAGCACGGTAACTAGGAATGCAACGGAACAAAATAAAACTTTCTGATTTTCTTGTGATTTTGTGGTTCTAACCTAATTTGGTGAAACCGGATGTCAAGTTGGTTGTTGATATTAGAAAATAAAAAGTTAAGTAGTATGGCATCATCAAAATGTCAGATTGGAATTGAAGGTCATCTCATATATGGACGTTATCCTACTACATATGTTATTCTCGAGATTAACCGGTTAATTTTGAGATTAACATGATTTCAGAGTTTAACTGTAACATATATACAGTTTGTGAGATAGAACTAGCTTCAAGGTCTACACTGGTAAGCTTTTTATTAATACAAATAATACTGGTCTACCTCATATCAGTGATGCAAATAAAAAATACTTTTCGTGTGATGCTCAATCCTGATACTGTTGAGGGTGCTAAAATACGTGTTTACAAAATGTCTGTTAAGTTTTCAGGCTTCTGCTTATTCAGCCTACAAATATGGATCACTCCAATGTTGTATCTGCCGCACTGGTCTCTCAGCTAAAGTTTCTGCTTGTTCCAGAGCCTGTATGACTCCTAAATTGGTTCACTGACATCTCAATATATAGATTATAGATTAAGGCGAATTTACATTTACGAAAGTAGTATTATAACAAACTACCGGTGAAAAACTGTGAGTTTAGAATCTTAAGAAATTAACACGTAATAAATAAGTAGAATCTAGAACAACAACTACGTCAAAACCACAAAATACACTGTCAAAACGACACTACAAAACACACTTTTCGCACACGGAATTCACTTTCTGTTAGTTAAAATTAATTGAATTTAATCACACCAAAAAATTTGCATGCATCTTTGGTATCGGTCGAAAGTGAAATTTGAAAATAGGGTTTTGATGATCTTGTTCGAAAATATTACCATATCGCATTCGAATTAGGAATCGAATGATTTGAAAATAGGAGTCCAGGTCATCCACCGTTCTTTGATGTTCCAGGCTGTGGAGGTCTTTTGTGACGTTAGGCGTATCGATTAGTCTAACTTCTCTCTTTTCTGGATAGTGCCAAGAAGCCTTAGAGGGTACTTTGTAGCGCATCCCCATGTATGGGAGCCACACTACAACGATGGTCAGATATGTGCCTTGTAGAGCAGCAGTAGTTGCTCTGGTGCATACAGCTTCCTACAGCGGAACAAAACTCCAAGCTTCTGGGATGCTATTTTAACAATACTGACAACGTGGTCGTTCCAGGACATGTTATTGTTGACGTTGATCTCCAAAAGCTTGATGGAAAGCGACTGCACTATTGGGTGGAGGGAATATGAAGATCGCAGGACATAAGCTTGCATAGGAGAATTGCACGCCACAGTTGATGAATGCCTTTGAAACATCCAAAGCAACGTCAAAAGTCTCGCCACATGAATGAGTTTACTTACCATATGTGTGATGTACTATTTCTGAGCACCAATTTACTACTCCATTTTAGAAATGGAGTCCCTCAAGTCCGCAGAATAAGGGAAATGGCAGACACCTGCAATTTTTTCCCATTTGAAACGCCCAAAGCCTTATGAATATTAATGCTCAATAAAAATGCAACCCCTGCGAAGATAGATTCGTCATCGGAGTGTAAGAAATGCGAATGGAGAGACCGCAGTTAGTGGTTATGCTGGGGTTAATGCCGTTAATGGTAATATCGGACTACAGTAGCGTTCGTCCTCTTGGCGCCAAAAGGGCTATTGTTTCACTTTTTTTACTTCTGTGCCATCGGCATCGACTGCTCTGGTCATTAGCCTCATGTTCTATGTAGGGTTTATTACTGTTTTCCAGCGCCAGTCTAGAAAGAGCACTGTTGATTAGAAGCCAACAGTGAAGGCTCAGGTGGGGATTCTCGCTGCTTTTTATGGATATTCATTTTTGATTGAAAAACCAAGAATAAATTTCAGCCTCTAACGGGAATCGAACCCGGGGCCTTCCGGTCACGAACCCTCAACTCTAACCAATGAGCCAAAGGGCTCTTTTTGATGCTTAAATTTTTTAGACAAGGTAGATGTTAACAAAAACTGTACAGTCAAATCAATTTTTTTAAACCTGACAGAACCCTTTAGAAGCCATCTACTCGTAGTGGCCTCAAGCCTCAAGACTCAATGACACTGGCCTAGAAACCCAAGGATCAAGAACCACAAATTCATTGGACGCCAATCTTTAGCATGAATGAAAATCGTTAGAAATGATGGCTTCGCGGTTATGCACGTCAAAAGTGCTAAAATCGAAACCTGACCTACAGAACTGTAGAAATATGTCACTCCGATTAGCCTGTGGATAAGGTTAATTTTATTATAGAAACTAAGTGCTACTGTGATCCTCTCGGATCCCACGCCGCCTAAAAGGCTTTGGACTTCGAAGCGATTACATCAAACCTGGTATGGCACTCTCAGTTTACTAGCTTCAGTTGGGCACCAGGACCTGCGCCAGTGGCTGAATAGCTTTTTGAACAACCGATCTATCTTTTTTGTAGTCGAAGGCTGTTCATCAGACGTATTTTTAATAAACGCTGGTGTTCTCCAGGGAATCTGTCCTATCCCCTACACTGTTTCTGCTGTACATCAACGAGTTGCTGGAAATAACATCCAATCCAATTTACAGCTTCGCAGACGACAGTACATCAATATCATGCATGGAACCTGGCGAACCACTATCATCCCAGAAGACATGCCTCACAGATCAACGCAGGTATCAAAGCAATTGTCAAGTGGGGATTAGTAAATAAAGTTCAGTTTAACATAAAAAAAGCTCAGTCAACAACACTGACAAAGAAGTCTCGCATTCGCTTACAAACTGTGGAAATGGAGGGTCACCCAATAGCCGAGTCACCTTCTGTCAAGCTTTTGGGGATCATCAACAATAACATGTTCTGGTACGAGTACGTCGTCAGTGTTGCTAAAACGGCATCCCAAGCTTGGAGTTTTGTTCCGCTGTAGGAAACTATGTACACCAGGGCAACTACTGCTATTTTACCATCGTTGGAGTATTGCTCCCATGTGTGGGGATGATCTCCGATGTACACTCTAAGTCTTCTAGACACTATCCAGAAGAGAGAAATTAGACTAATCGATATGCATAACCTCACAAAGAACTTCTACAGTCTGGAACATCGAAAAAAGGTGCGGCTGATCTATCCCTGTTTTACAGATTCTAACACGGAAGATGTTCGAGTGAGCTCTTCCAGATAATAACACCGAAGGCTGTCCTAACAAGGAATACTAGAGAGGCTCTGCGAACTCATCCATCCCAGGTCGAGGTCCTTACTCCCCGAACCAGTCTCCTCCAGAAATCCTTCTTTTGAAGAACTTCGACACTGTGGAATGAGCTTCCATGAAATTTGCTTCTCGACGGCTATAACCTGCAGCGTTTCAAATCTAACGTGCTCAGACATTTATCCCCTCGCAGTGCTTCTACAGCTTCATAGGCTTTCAGCCTTTGCGGTAGGCTGACCATAAATAACAGCGCTTCAAGCAGCTAGCCCTTGTTTTTGAGAGGAAAACGAATGAAATAGAAGTTAGAAATAGTCAAAGGACACCAATTTATTGTGTAGTTTGGGCCAGTAACTCGTTTTTGAAATCGTGTTTTAAAGAACGGAGTGGAAGGTAGGAAATACTGTATATATGTCGCAGGCTTATCATAATATCAGTCTTATTATAATACGACTAGGCTTAATGTAAAACTATCAGAGCAAATGAAAATCTGTCAATAAGCCTGATTATTTAAGACGTGTTATAATACGCCAGACGCTTTTTAGTCTCATTGTTTAAAAGAATCTGAATGCGATTGTTTTTAGAATTTGACTGTATGAAATACGTCGCATTCTAATACGACTGACAGTGTGCCAGGCAAATTATGAAAATCGCTCATAGGACAAGAAAATAAATAGCTATAGATTTGGATTATTTATTAGAACAGGATTCATTCTTATGATATTTACTTGTACATACACTTCATATAGGATTTAAAACATAAACATTTATTGTTACGACACTGTGTCTTGCTTGCTTTGCAATAACACTTTTTGAATCCCTGTCCTTTGAATTTTGAAAAAAGTCTTAAAGCTTCTCTCAAGGAAGTTACTTCATCCTCTGGAATATTAATCGCCTTATCACTTTGGCAATCAGTCATTTCATCCCTCGAAAACCATCGGTTTAACAGAAAGTGAACAGTAAGTCAGAACAACAATAACATACAATTAGCCTGACAAGTCGTCAGTCGTATTATAATACGACGAGTATAACCAATCAGAATCCAGAGTAATCGCGCGCTATTGAATTTTGACAATAACCCTAATAAGCAACAGGCGTATTCTAATATGCCTTAAATTGTCAGTCGAATTGTGAGTTTCTCGATTATTTCGGTGATATTGCAATACGCCTAGACGTATTGGAAAAGCCTAGGCGTATAATAATATGACTAATTTTACAATAAGGCTACGACATATATACTCTGTTCAACCTTCTCGGCTACCTGCGACTGATGCATTATAAGTTAGATAACTACTAAGCCTAGTCTCAGTCGTCATAGTACTCTTATGCTGTCCCATGCTCTCTTTTTTGATGAGCTCGGTAATCCAAAGAGACTATCCTCCATTGTGTCGACGAGAATGTTTAAATTCTTTGGACATATTCACAGAAGTGATAATATGGAGAAACTTCTAGTTCAGGGTCACGCCCCGAGTGGACGGCGCCGTGGCCGTTCCCCTACATGCTGGGTGGATACGACGAAACAGTTGCTGGATATGAGTAGGTATCAAGAGCGCCACTGAACTGACAGTAAATCAGTTCACAAAACTATTGATAATATTCGTGTCGGCAAACATCTAGTTGCGACTTAATGCATTTTAGGAGTCCACAACATGTCTGTTAAGACATTGTGACTATGATGATGTCCCGTGCTACCTTGGTCGGAATCTAGGCGTTCAACGTGAAGCTATTGCAGCTTCAAACTGGAAGAGAAATTTCTGCTGCCTCCAAAAAAATTTAGTCAAGTTGATTGACTCAGTACTTCCCACACATTACTGTGATACCAGTTTATTATTTTCCTATAGCATGAAACTTTAGTCTGAGATCCCCTTGCAACAAAATCATCGCCCATTTGCCCGCAAAAAAACATGCAACACAAAAACTCTGATAAATAGTTTGTTGCGTCTCCCTCCTTAGGAACTAGGACGCCACAGTTTTGATTCTGCATGCGATGCGAAACGCTCAGGAGCCTAAAAACCGTCTAAAAACGAAGTATGAGCTGTTTCTATATTTTTAGTTTTTTGATTATTGTTGCGCCGCCACTGACACGATTTTCCAGAAACTGACGTGTTTTCCATTCTCGCCGCGATAGTAATTAAAATCAATTCAATCATTTTCGCTTTACGCAATATACATAGAACGAAATTAAGCAACACTCGTATATGTAAACATCACAAAATTCTAAGTCCCATGGTTCCTGTAATAGGCAAGCCAATGTTCAGATGAACTTAAAAAAAGAATATGCCGCTAGGTATTTTTTCCATAGGTCAATGGACACACTATTATGAATACAACAAATTTTTCAGTTTTAAAACCCCCCACCCCCCAACCATCCCAAATGCACTCCTACCCAAAAAAAAAGTAGAAAATGATCAGAAACCTCTAAAACGCCTAAAAACAAAGTTTGAGCTGTTTTTATATTTTTGGTTCTTTTATTATTGCTGCGCCGCCACTGACACGATTTTCCCAAAACATACGCGTTTTCCATTCTCGCCGCGGTAGTAATACTGTGTCAAAATTTCATTAAAATCCATTCAGTCATTTTCGCGTTAAGCAATATACAACGATCTAAAACAATACTCGTATGTATACATTACAAATTCAAAGTCCCTTGGTTTCTATTATAAGCGAAGCAATGTTTGGATGGACCTAAAAAGGTGAATTATGCCGCTAGGTCTTTCATTCACATGTCATTGGACAGCCTATTATGAATACAACAAATTTTTCAGTTTTACAACCCCCCCACCCCCAACCACCCCAAATTCATCCCCACCCAAAAAAAAGTAGAAAATGATCAGGAACTCCTGAAACGTCTAAAAACGAAGTTTGAGGAATATCTAATTTTTTTTGTTTTTTGCTAATTGCTCCGCCGCCAATGCACCGATTTTCAAAATTTTAGCAGCATTACCTACTAGGACCCCGCGGCATATCGCTACCTAAATTTCATCACAATCCATGCAGCGGTTATTGAGATTACGACGGTAGAAAAACGCGACAGACAGACAGACCGACGGAAATGAGTGACGTGGATTTTCGTTATGTAGACATCATGAAACGCCCAAAAAGCGTGTTATCTCAAAATCGAAAATTTTCGCGATCATAATACTCACCTCACCTATCGGTGTGGGAAGTAAAATGTATAATTCCAAAACTTCCGCGACTACACCACTCCCCTCATCAACGACGCGAGAAGTAAAAAGACATTAGACATATTTTTAGTTGTTAATTTCCACCCTATCGTCACATACACCGTATCAGCGAGGAATTCTAAGCAATTAAACGAGGAGATGAAATTAATGTCGCCCAACGATTGGCCGCAGAGGCTGTAAATAATTTTAATAGTGTTAATTGCGACCACCTTGCAAGAAACAAGAAAGTGCCGCAGCTTTTATTACTACACATAAATAATCCTAACGGAAACTGGTGTCTCTTTTCCCACCCTCTTGCCACTGTTTTACTCGTTTTGAGTCATTGGGCTCTTTATTTATGGAGGTATAGAGTTGTTGCGGACAGAACGGGACACGGCATCGCCTCTCAGCATTGTCTTAAATCGTTTAACTAAATATTGTTTCTATGCAGTGGCATAGTGGCATATGTAAGACAGATTTAAATTCGTACCAGAAAATGTCTGTATCATCATTCACTTCTTTCAGTATTTTGTCGATGGTTCGTAGGTCATTTTTGGAGAAATACTTAGTTGTGTTCATATACTGTGTAAGGCTTTTGCGGCCATCGTCCAATGCATTTGTGGTTCTTGGGTTTTTAGGCCGGCGTCGTTTAGGGTTAAAGCTTGACGTTTCGCCACCACGAGTGGATGGCATCTTCAGAAGCTATGTCACTTCGGCGACTTCCAAAATACTGACGGCTGGTAGGTCTGCACCTGTAGTTATACCTGCTAATGGTGAGGTGGCCCAACCAGGTAGCGTTGGTAGCCACGCCCCCTCGCGATATGGTAGTGTCTTCAAGTCCTTTAGGATGGGTACCCATGTCCGGTTGACTTTCTGTGTTTCTTCTTTCCTATTGAAATTATTATGATGTGTTTGTATTTCGATTGCTTCTCTGTGAAGTCTGGCATGGTACGAAGACGTTGCGGCAAGAACCTGAGTTTCTTCAAACTTGATCCTGTGATTGGTCCGTATGGCCTAGTCGACAGCTAGCCTTATGTTCCGCAATTCTTGTGTCTATAGATCGCTTCATTGTTCCTATGTATACACTCCCACATGTGCATGGTATGCGATAAACCCCCGGTGTTGTGAGTGGGTCTCTTTTATCCTTCACCGTTCTCTAATATTCCTGTATCTTTCTTGTGGGTTTGTAGATGGTCTTGACGTTTTCCTTTCATAAAAGTTTCCTATTCTGTCTGTTATTCCAGGCACATAGGGTAGAAAAGCTTTTCTACACAGGATCAAGTTTGAAGAAACTCAGGTTCCTGCCGCAACGTCTTCATACCATGTCAGACTTCACAGAGAAGCCATCGAAATGCAAAAACATCATAATAGTTTCAATAGGAAAGAAGAAACACAGAAAGTCAACCGGACTTGGGTACCCATCCTAAAGGACTTGAAGACACTACCATATCGCGAGGGGGCGGGGCTACCAAGGCTACCTGGTTGGGTCACGTCACCACTAGCAGGTATAAATACAGGTGCAGATCCACCAGCCGTCAGTAGTTTGGAAGCCGCCGAAGTGAAATAGCTTCTGAAGATGCCATCCACTCGTGGTGGCGAAACGTCAAGCTTTAACGCTAAACGACGCCGGCCTAAAAACCCAAGAACCACAAATCCACTTAGTTGTGTTGTTTTCTTATGATCCAAGTCCTGTCGAAATCATCGATTGCTTCGGTCTTTTTTTTTCTTTTGGGATAAGATTCGAGCTCTGACACTGATTTATTACTTTTAATTTCCTAAATAATCTTGTATACACTTGACCAACTCACTCCTAAAATATCAGCCACCTTCCATACAACTATTTAAACACCAAATAGAAATTTTCGTGCATTTGGTTTTTGTACATATTCAATATGATTTGCTTCCACATTGATGAGGCAATTCTGGAATTTTTTGTTTTTCGATAATTTCTTCACTGCCATTGAACTATTGCCAAAAATAAAGCAGTTGTGCCTATTCCAACCAGACAGCATGTAACCTGTGATCTATAACTTGGAAACTACCGTCTTGATTGTGATGGAATTTTGGCACCATATCACTACGATGGCAGATATGGAAAAAGTATTCTGCAATCGATTCTAATACTTCCCTCGATTATCGGCGTGAGAAGTAAAAATAAACAAGAGCCCTTTGCTATCGCTGCTTCCTGTTTTTGTTCGGCTTCCCGCAGGTAAATATTAATAATTAATTTCTCTTTGTCAAAGTAGCTAAGTTCCGCCAATAATATAAATGTTCACTTTTTCCTACGATGAAGTTGCATGAAATGTTGTATGCCAGATTTTTTACTAATTCTTTGCGAGTAGATTCCCTTTCCGATTTTCTTGTATTTTCGATATTTTTTTGTCTAATATCCCTCCCGTCGACGGCTCTCTCTCGTGCCATCTCCTGGTACCACCAGCGGCCTGCATCTATGACATCCAGTGGTCTGATGGGTCGGTACTGATCTCCGACCGCGGTCGATCTAGATGTCACTCGTCCAGACTGGCACTGGTACGACTTTTTTACAGCCTGTGTTAAAACTAAAGAATATTTTGAATCTTGCAATGTAAAAAAAATAATTTACGATTCATCAATTTTCAATTACGTATTTGGATATCACTTTGGATGAAAGGTTTCCTGCCAATTGTTTCGTCTGCGAGCCACGCCACCTACGATTTTTCCAATCCCGACGCCATAATCACAAAACCGTAAATATTTTGAAAACCATAAAAAATAGAACCACGTGTGTCTAGACAAAAGTGAAAGAGAATTAATTTCGCATCCACTGATGTGAAACTTATCATACCATCCCATTTGAAAAAAAGAAGTTTCTAACGTCTTTAACTCTTCAAATTTGAAAATTGCTAGTCTATTGATTTAATATTCTTTTGAAACAATGATCTTACTGAGACAAGTACGTTTCTTACTTGTTTCAAAACAGTATCTTTCTATCGCGTTTAGTTTCCGAGATATTAACTTTTTTGTAAAGTACTACAAACGTCAAATTTTGTAAAAATTGCTGAATAACTCCGAAAATAGGCTTCGCAGATATAAACTATGGTTAACAAACTAGACCTAAAAATCGATACTGAATTTAAAAACGTAATAATATACAGGGTATTCCATTTAAAAGGAAGTTGATGCCTCCTTCCGGTATATCCGGAAATCCGCCACCTTCGAAATGATCTTCCGGATGTAGAGCATTTGAAAAGAAACATTTTTTATTTAAGACATTTTCGTCTAACTTGAACGGTATGGCCGCTAGAGAGCACCGCGCGCTTATTGGACCACCCTGTATATATATTATGTTACGCTCAATACCCGAATTCGGGCAATGCCCGAAACAAATATGCAGAGCTAGTCAGACCCGAAATATTAGTTTTATACGGCTATTGAGCATTACCAAATAGGCAGAACTAGTTTTGCGCATGTTGAAATGCACAGAATTAGTTTTGCGCAACTTGCATTGCACAGGACTAGTTCTGTATATTTTCTGAATGACCAGCACAAACTCTGCTTCTTCCATTTAATCAGCGCAAGGGACGGACTCAAATAAATATAAAGTCGGAGAAGTTAAATATATTTTAGTGAATACCAACAAATAATAAATCGCCAATTGAGGCTGGTATAAATTTTTTATTTGATTGTGTGCATCAAATTGGCTTGTGCTTCCAAACCTCTTTTTGCGTTTTCACGATTCTCACTTATATTGTAGGAACGTTGGCAAAGAAACCTAACCTAGCCTAACCTAACCTAACCTAAACGATAGCTATTTTACACACAATGCATAACGAATGTTCCCTTTGGTTGTCATTCCGTACCATTGAATTAATTCTGTGGATTTCAAGATGCGCAAAACTAGTTCTGCCTATTTGGTAATGCTCAATAGCCGTATAAAATTAATATTTCGGGTTTTGGAAATATTCCTTGCTCAAAACTAGTTCTGCGTATGTTTTTTCGGGCATTGTCCGAATTCGGCGATTGAGCTTAACATATACAACGTTTTTTGATATCTTCTGCAGTAGTGGAGTTATCGACCCATCCGATACCAACAGCTCACCCTGTATAAATCCTCTAATTATTCGTTTCCTAAATCAAGCACGCCAATGAGAATTTCCGGTCGGAAGAATCATGAATATGTTTCATTTTTATTGCCCATTTATATCCAAATTTGTATCAAAGTGAAATAACAGCGGTATCCAGCGTTACCGTACCATCCTCCCATTCTGCCGAAATATTTTTCTTCTCTCCTTTGGCGTATATTTGCATTTTAATAGTTTCACTGGATGTATACGCCGAGCTTTTCACTTCTCACTGTTTATTTGCCCGAACGTTATTAGAGGATTGCTGGCGGGCATACGTTTATGTATATTTGAATACATTTGAGGAGTTTATTATTGGGGGCGGAGATCAATGCATATTCTTTGGCTCATAAAATTGGGGGAAGGGGAGAGATTATTACCATAAGCCTCTTTTGGAGTTGATGATTCACGCCAACTGTATATCGTTGCCTTAGAACCAGACTATACTATGTCCAATTTTGCAAATTTTACAGGGGACCGATTTTAAGGTTTGAAAGCTCCGCTATCATAATAGTAAATGGATTCTGGTGTAATTTCATTTTTGGTAATAATTTTATGCTATTTACTTTTAAAGACATGCGGTTTGCGTTAGGTAGTGTCAACAAATTTTTCGAGAAAAAATAATAAAGCCAAATTTGTTTGGACATAGAATAATTTGGACTAATGATTACGATAATACCTAACTATTACGGAAGAAATTAAAAACAAAGCAAACACTTATGATATAATATATTGATAGAAAATAACATAAAAAAATCATTATCATTCTTGATAAAAAATAATTCTTAACTTATTCTGTTGTTTCGGTACCTTATAGTTACAATTTTTATTTAAAGAAAAACTAATCATAATATGACTAACAATATTCTAAACTGTAAATTGGATGACTGACGTGGGAAAAGTAGCCGAAACTCAAATAAATATTCTTCAGCTTAAATTACTAAAAAGGTACAAACATCTTTAACGATACATTTCCAGAACTGTAAGTCCACTGCTGAAAAATGCTTTGTTAATGCCCTGACATGTACGATTTTGCCTTCTGAAAGACACTGAGGTAAGGGCTGAGTTGTAGGATCCGGAATACCTTGTAGAAATATCTTAGCTCAAAATGCTCTTCTTCTGTATCACTCATGTTGATTACCCCATATTATATCCGCAAAAAGCACTAAATGTACCACAGTGTCGCACAACTGATACAACAGCTATGAAAACAAATCATGCAAATAATTTGCGCCAATTTGTTCTATGTCCCCACGTGACGGAATCCCTCATTCTTATTGCACAAGAGTACATAGTATATTTCAGTCCGCATATTTACGAGTTTAAATGGACATGGAATAAAATGGTCACAGTGTATCTATGAAACTGCATGATTGTGATATATGCACTTAGAATATATTGGCGTAAAGAGCATCGGACTTAGACTAAATTGGAAGTACAACCTTAATTTTTAAATAATTTGGACATAGAATAGTTTGGTATATTGCCATTATCTAAGAGGTAGGTATTGAACAATAATAATAACAATAACAACTTATGGTATTTTAGCAATCCTCATATTAACGCTAGGTATACTAATACACATGCTGTAAGTGAAATAGCAATTCAAAATCACCGGCGACGGTTCCTTTGGGCGAGGGAAGGAGTCCAGACAGCCTATTACACAGAAAAAAATACTGTTGCGTTTCCAATTAATTGTTAGTATTTGGATGTTCTTCCATCGCTTTAAATATATTTACAGTTGTTTCAAATCCATGTCGTTGAAATAATTCAATCCTTATATTCGAAGTAATCACAGATACGCCAATAAATTCAAAATAATTTTATATTCGTTCTAACGATATGTATAATCCTTCTAATATCAGTATTGATATATAATGCAATCAAAACATCCTTTTGTTTTCGAAATTTATCCTATGTTTCATTTAAGCAAAGCATACAATCTCTTCAATGTACAAAAATTATTACTGCAACAGAAGTTCGTGATAATTCATCTGATAAAAATTAATTTTGTTTCAATGGCCCTTGTTGTTCGCTGAACTATAATCAGTAATTGGCGGGACTGATGTCCCAATTCAATGAATGTAAAAAGAAATAACAGGGGGATCATCTCAGTATTGTTATCGGCGCCAACCCGCCAACATGGATGAGGTTGTTTCGTTGTGTTGTTTCGGTGTCAGCCATGTTGTGTCATCTCGTGGTTTTGCGTATTGCATCAGAAATTGTGTGATTTAAATGTGTCCAGTTATATACTAAACGGAGGACCTACTGAGAAATTGGGGCTTAGAAGAGCTAACACCCACATTTGAATGTAGGTATTTAGATTAGTCAGACAGTTATATTTCAGCTAAAAATGCAACAACCGGTGCAGGCTTATGTCTAATTCTTATAGCATGCTCCTTATGACTTCATACAAAATCACACAATTAAACATCCAAACGAATCGATCAGCTGTCCTCGCAATAAAATCTGTTGGTCCAAGGAAAAGAAAGTAGTATAGAATCAATTACCAAATACAGATTTGATTCAACGACAGGCTGCGATTGAATCATTCATTGGAATCCAATGACATCTTGTAGTTGAATCGACAATACGATATAATTCGTTACCAACTATACACTTCACATTGGATAAAACATCGCTGTATTTGAGGAATGTTGAGTGTAACGTCCCATTGAATCCAAGCGTAAGTCTTTGACAGAACGACAGACTTTTCTGTGTGTATGCATACAACAAATTTTTCACTTTTACAACCCCCCACCCCCCAACCACCCCAATCTTACCTCCTCGCCGCGGTAGTAATCCTGTGTCAAAATTTCATTAAAATCAATTCAATCATTTTTGCGAGACCCAATATAATAATATAACGATCTAAAACGACACTCGTATGTATACACGACAAATTCTAAGTCCCTTGGTTTCTATAATAAGCAAGAAATGTTCAGATGGACCTAAAAAAGCCGCTAGGTTTTTCATTCTCAGGTCAATGGATAGCCTATTATAAATACAACAAACTTTTCAGTTTTACAACCCCCCACCCCACAACCACCCCAAATTCACCCCCACCCAAAAAAAACAGAAAATGATCAGGAACCCCCAAAAACATCTAAAAACGAAGTTTGAGCTGTATTCATGTTTTTAGTTGTTTTTATTATTGCTGCGCTGCCACTGACACGATTTCTAAAAAAAACGCGTTTTCCATCCTCACCACGATCATAATACTGTGTTGAAATTTCATTAGAATCATAGTTTCGGTAATAGGCAAGGCAATGTTCGGATGGACCAGAAAAGGTGATTCATGTCGCTAGGTCTTCCTTCACATAAGTTGGTGAACAGCCTATTATGAACACAACAACATTTTCAGTTCATCATTCTCCCATCCCCCAACAACCCCAACTTTACCCCTCCCCCCGTAAAAAGTATAAAATGATCAGTCACCCCTAAAACGTCTAAAAACGGAGTTTGAGCTGTTTTTATATTTTTAATTTTTTTAATATTACTGACACGACCTACAAAAATCATAGCGTTTTCAATCTTCGCCACGGTAGTAGTACTTTATCAAAATTTCATTGAAATCAATTTAGTAGTTTCCTCGTTACACAATACAGAACGATCCAAAGCAATACTCGTATGTTTACATCAGAAGAAAGTCATTTGATTCCTATAACAATCAAGGCAACGTTCGGATGGACTTATGTCGCTAGGACTTCCTTCAGAGGCCAGTGGACAGTCTATTATGAATAACTTCTCATTTTTGCAACTCCCCACACCCATCCATCACAAATTTCACCTCACCCAAAGCAAGCGGAAAATGATCGGGAACACCTAAAACGTCTAAAAACGAAGTTTGGAGAATATTTGAAATTTTTCGCTTTTTGCTAATTATTCCGCCGCCCATGCACCAATTTTCAAAATTATAGCAGCATTAAAGCATTACATACTACGACCCCACAGCATATTGCTAATTTTCATCAAAAAATATACAGCGGTTGGTAAGATTACGAGGCTAGAAAAACTCCAACAGACCGACGGACAGACAGACAGACAGACAGACAGACGACAGACAGATCGACAGACAGACCGACGGAAACGAGTGACCTGGATTTTCGTTATGTAGACATCATAAAACGCCCAAAAAGCGTGTTATCTCAAAATCGAAAATTTTCGCGATTACAGTACTTCCCTCACCTATCGGTGTGGATTCTAAAACGTCACATTAGCAAGTCTGCCGTTTTAACTTGTTGTAGTGTATACCTTTTCTTATCCAAAAACTCAATGGCATACACCTATTCCGGTTCCTAATATGTTTTATAAAATTTCAAAAGTTGAAGATTTTATGAAAATTTACATTATTTAGCAAATTGCATGAGCCTGAAAGCGGGCCTTACAGTCATCATGGAATAACAACAACGTTTTTTTTTATAAATGTTATGTTAGTGGAAGTTTGTTAACGCGAGATTTGAAAGGGCCAATACCCCGCGGGCCCAATAAATACATCTTCAGGCAGTCCATTCCAAGCTTTGGACACCCTGGGAATAAATGTGTGGTTGTACCGCTCAGTTCTTGATGTATGAAGAACGACCGTCTTAGGATGAGATGCAGCGTTCGCACGGGTACATCTGATAGGAGCAGTGAGCGGCGGAACGATAGAAGATAGCTCAGAGGAGCAGATTCCGTTGGAATATGGATAGAATAGTGAGAGGTCACCAACAACACGCCGGTGAGAAAGTGACTGAAGGTGGCGCGTTAAGGCCGGATCGCCAATTAGTCGAATTGCCCTTCTTTGGACGGCATCTAGTATAGACAGGGTAGTAGGGGCAGCAGCTCCCCAGACATGAGAGCAATACTCCAGGCAAGGTCTTATCTGGGCTTTATATAGCGTGAGGAGGTTACACGGTGAGAAATAATTTCTAGCTCTAAATAAGTACCCAAGTTTTTTACCAGCAGCTGTTGCAATTGACGCGACGTGTTCGTGCCAGATCAGATTTTCTGTAATGTTGACTCCTAACAGCTTGAATGAGTGACACCTTGGCAGAGCCCGGTTGTTCATTAGAACCTGGTGTTGTCTTGGGCACTTCTTGTTTGATAGCGTACAATACTGAGTCTTGGAGGCATTAAATTTAACCATATTCTTAAGCACCCAAGCGGTAATGGTATCGAGATCCTTTGAAAGTGAAGTTGCCACTGCCAGTCTTCTGCGTTCCAGCTCGACCACAGACATCGGTCTATTGCTCATGATGCCTGCATGCAGCGTACTGTCATCCACAAAACTGTGGATCGGGTTTGTAGTGCTAGAGAGTAGATCATTAATGTGAAGCAGAAACAATGTCGGAGCCAATACGATCCCTGCGGAACCCCGGCGTTGATGCTATAGAAAGAAGAGGAAAAGCCGTCTACCACGACAGAGATTTTCCGACCTGAGAGGAAGTCTGCGAGCCAACCGCAAAGCTTAACAGGGATCCCATAAGACGGGAGCTTGTTTAGGAGAGCTGCATGCCACGGTTGATCAAATGCCTTTGAAATATCGAGAGCAACGACGTGAGCCTCGCCAATGACTGGATGAGTTTGCTCCACACATGTGTGACGTAAGCCAGGAGATCTCCAATTGATCTTTGGTGTCGGAATCCATATTGCCTGTCGTTGATTATGTGATGGAGCTCTAGGTATTTAATGAGCTCTTGGTTGGCGCATTTCTCCGTCATCTTACTGATTACAGAAAGCAGACCTGTAGCTCTGTAGTTGGTTGGATCAGTTTTGTTAATATAGACGCAGTGTATTTAATACGAAATAAATGGAATTCTTTAGAAGAAAAAGGTCAGTGAAATCACAATTCCATTGGAGAGTAGCGGTCGGCACCGAAAATCACTCGAATCATATTTTTCCGTCCCCCATCGGAATTCGCAATCTTCAGTTAGAAAATTTCATTACGTTCATCGAATTTTCCGAATGGACGTCGCCTATGTCATGTATTCCGTTTCGTTGCATTCCAATCAGGAGTTTTGGCCGTTTTGAATAACTTGTCTGGAGAACATCCGACAACAGTAGCTAAATACAGGGTCTATCTATTTAAAAGTGTCTTGCAAAGCTTCATCATCATAGTCACAATGTCTTGACAGACATGTTGTGAACTCGTAAAATGCATCACGTCGGAGCTAGAGTATTGTCGACACGAACATTATCAAAGGTGTTGAAAACTGTAGCTCGCCATCGTTCGCGAATTACTGTCAGTTCAGTTCAGTTCTTAATACTCATATCCAGCAACTGTTTCGTCGCATCCATATTGTAACATGAATAAATAGACTATGTAAAAAGAAGTTATCCATATATTGAAAGCAACAGTGGCCAAAAAAATATATATCACTGAGATAGCGAATAATAGGTTCTATATTATATCACAAAAAAATTCTTGCCTACAATAATCGCGCTACAGTGCTAATGCAATATTCTAGACCTAAGCCTCCGGACAAGTAGTGACCTAATTAGCAGTATTTTTCTAAAGGATACTTGCACGCAAGTGGTTTTCTTTATCTAAACATACTTTTCCTATGCTCAAGGAATGTTCCTATGTAGGTACTTCAACTTTCGTACTTTTTTAGTACCGTTCTCTGCCTCGTCTCTATGATATCAAATCTGACCGATTTCATCATCATCATAGTCACAATGTCTTAACAGACATGTTGTGAACTCGTAAAATGCATTACGTCGGAGCTAGAGTATTGCCGACACGAATATTATAAATAGTTTTGAGAACTGTAGCTCGCCATCGTTCGCGATTTACTGTCAGTTCAGTGGCGCTCTTCATACTCATATCCAGCAACTGTTTCGTCGTACCCACAAAGCGTGTAGGGGAATGGCCACGGCGCCGCCCACTCGGGGCGTGACCCTGAACTACAAGTTTCTCTATTAATATAGCTTCCGTGTATATGTCCGAAGAAGGTAAGCATTCTCGTCGACACAATGGAGGATAGTCTCTTTGGATTACCGAGCTTGTCCAGTATGGAAACGTTAGTTCGATGGGCGGTATAAGGAACTCGCAGCATTCTCGTCCACGTCCACATTTCAAAAGCATCTATGCGAGCTCGATCTGGCTTTTTAACAGTCCAAGTTTCCGAGGCATGCAAAGATATGGAGAACACAAGAGACTGAACCAGCGACATTTTGGCCATTACTGGAGTCATATCTACTACACCAACACGTCATGAAAACCTTTGTTAAATTTAACCTCCTCTACATATAGAGATAGAAAGATGTGTTAGAATGGTCGCTTACAGGCTGATATCAACTAGCATCAACATCATCATAGTCACAATATCTTAACAGACCTGTTGTGAACTCTTAAAATGCTTTAAGTCGGAGCTAGAGTATTGCCGACACGAACATTATCAATAGTTTTGAAAACTGTAGCTCGCCATCGTTCACGATTTACTGTCAGTTCAGTGGCGCTCTTGATACGCATATCCAAGAACTGTTTCGTCGTATCCACCCAGCGTGTAGGGGAACGGCCACGGCGCCGTCCACTCGGGGCGTGACCCTGAACTACAAGTTTTTCCATATTATCGCTTCTGTGTATATGTCCGAAGAATGTAAGCATTCTCGTCGACATAATGGAGGATAGTCTCTTTGAATTACCGAGCTCATCCAGTATGGAAACGTTAGTTCGATGGGCGGTATAAGGAACTGTCAGCATTCTCCTCCACGTCCACATTTCAAAAGCATCTATGCGAGCTCGATGTGCCTTTTTAACAGTCCAAGTTTCCGAGGCATATAAAAATATGGAGAACACAAGAGACTGATCCAACGACATTTTGGTAGTCTTAGAAAGTGAAACCTTTTTTCTTTAGAATTTCTTTAAAACAGAATGTGAAGTAAATGCTTCGATTTGTACAAGTAAAAGCAAATGTGATTATTTATGAACACGCCCTATTGTAGAAGAGAGTAGATATTTGTAGAAATTGGATGTGGATTTAGCATTAGTTTCTGTAAAAACGCGAAAGATATAGCTTCTTTATCATTTCAGGTGTTTAAAATGCCGGTCATTCAGAGTCGGTTTTGGCGATCGCGTGAGAACTCTCAAAGAAGTGTGTCAACTTTTAATGATTTACGTCCCGACAGGGGTGTTATAACACGTTTGATGGTGACTAAAAACAAAAATACAAAAAAGATTACCTCAAACGGGAAGACCGCAGACCGCCACGGACGAATTTGTGAGACAATTTTTTTAAGAAACAAATACTTAACCCACTATGGACGTATTCGGAAAAAAGTGATGAATTAAAATCTGCAAAAATATACAGGGTGTCCCATTTAAATTAAAAAAGTTGACGGTACTTCCGGTTAAACCGGAAGTACATTAATAGCTAACATAATGTCTTCGGATGCATTAGACGTCACTACACTTGCCTGCAAATTTTCAGCAATATCACCCTTTCGTTCCAAAGATATTTGCTTGGTTCCATACTTTATCCCAACCTTGTATGTATTTGCCATGTTAAAACACGGATTCCCATTTCGAACAGAACTCACTTGTTTCTCAAACTATATACACAGTGTTTCAGAAGTTGATAGTTAAGACCTCAATGAATGACAACTATTCGCGATTTTCTCAAAAAAGTTTTTTTAGTGTGTAAAAAAACTCGCAATGCAAAATCATACATTCTTCAAATGTCTGTAATTTAACAACCAAACATGAAGTCAAAGAAAGGCCAAATAGGTGACAAAGCGCAAGCCTTCTTCTTCAATTTGCTTCTTGAGTCATTACTGTAAATTTAAAGGCAACGTCAGGAGCTTGGAAATTCGAAATTCATTTTTATGGTGACCTTTGGACCTAACCTTTGGACCTTTTGACCTCACCTTTAGATTTTTGGACTTATCTCCCCTCATCTTAGACACACACATACTGGAGAAAGGGAACAGGCGGCCACGCCTCCTCGAAACACGGGAATACGTCTTTTCTTGGATTCTCAATTTCGCGCGCTATACTCCCTGTGTATTCATGTGCAGGCGTGGAATTTGAGAGGTCCATCAATCTTATAATTAATTCCATTCGTTTAATTCTTTTCAAGATGACGTTAATTCAGCTCCGGTAATGGATCCCCCTGATTTATTCTTTTCATCGTAGCCGTGTGTTTTGATACGACTCCCAAACCGACGCTACGCGACGCGACGGTGACGACGCTGTGGATTGATTACGGCCTTTGTGGGTCTTACTTTAATATTCGGCGCTGTTAAATAACATGAAACGCTGATAGCGGCATCGGCAGTGCTTTATGTACCGGAAGCAGTTCTTGGCAGTCTGGGGCAACTCAAAGATACTCTTACTTCAAACTTATGTTCACTTTAGCTCTCACTGAAGAGAGCTTATGTAGAGTCTGTCTGTCCGTCCGTCCGTCTGTCCGTATACGAAAGATAGCCAAAACTACACTGCCGTCGTAACAAAGAGTGCCGTATCTGCATTTTTGGATTTTTTGTTAGATATGTTTATTTCTACTATTTAGAGCGATCTGAGTTCATTTCTTTATCATAAAACGCCGTATCGACAATGTAAATGCTTCAAATGCACATACGTTTTTGATAATATGTCGATGTTTTTTGCTAAGAAAGCCTTAACTGACAAACCTTACCTATAAAGACATTTTTTCACGGAATATAGAATAAAATTGAATGATCCACGCGCGATGCGAATGTCACTTAGAAACCCGTATCCGACAATGCAAACTTATAAAGCCGTAACTATTTTTGCTACCGGGTTACTTACGATTTTTTAAGCTGGTAATTTACGTGATTTAAGACGCACCG
Organism: Callosobruchus maculatus; assembly: GCA_951848785.1. NCBI lineage: Eukaryota > Metazoa > Arthropoda > Insecta > Coleoptera > Chrysomelidae > Callosobruchus > Callosobruchus maculatus. The sequence continues at coordinate 1,615,355 of CATOUR010000198.1, forward strand.
GTCGGTGTTTGTCTTTAGTTGATGTTCAGTCACCAAGTGGAGATGTCATTGAAAAAGAAAAAAAGGTTTATGACTTTGAAAATTCTGTTTCATGTGCAAACTCGGGTAAGGTAGTGGTAAAATCAATGACTTTCTCAGAATTCTATCACTGGAAGGACCACTCATCGAAAGCTGTTTTAAGCAAATCAAAACCCATAGTCTATTTGTCAGATGTAGTAGAAGTTACTGCCAAACGAGGGTCGCTCTGTTTAGAATATAAAACTGATTTTATGGAGAGCGACCTTGAGACACCGAATTTTTTAAATGTTTCTCTTGCGAACAAAAGACATCAAATGTCACACCCTGAAAAACAATCTGAAAATAGAGGGATACCTGTCATCAAACGCGATAGTATATTAAAGAACTTATCCTCAATTATGCCGAAAGCCAGGTTGAGGTTTTGGGAAAATATTCCTGTATCTGATCAATCTAATGACTTAGTGCAGCATTTGAATGAAAAATTGTGTAGTAAAATAGTAGTAGTAGTGGTTGTTAGATCCACTCTGTTTACTAATAAAATACTATTATAATTTCAGCCTATTTATTTATTCCCAAACTTGCTGTTATTTGAAAGTAGAGTTAGTTGGTGAGAATAAATATACATAAAAGTTTTAGCTTAAAATACCGTAAATACTCCTGAATCCAGTTACGGTACTTTTGCTCAAAGAAGCGCTTGCAATATTATCACAGTCGTAACTTTAAAAGCCGCAAATGAAATTTCTGCATACAGTACCTTATTTAGACGTCTGAGACTATTTCAGTGAGTTTTTTTAGGTTGAAGTTTACAAATGTTCACCATTTTTATAAACTTACGTAGCTTATTGAGCCTGGCAGAGATCAAAACCCTTTTCCTTGATTTTCTCCAAACTAAGATTTTGCAGATACGGCACTCCTTGTTACGACGGCAGTACAGGTGCTAGGGTGCTAGACAAAAACTAAATACAGATTCGGAATCAACATGAAAAAACTAGTCCGGGTAAAATCCGGTTTTGTCAATATCGCTTCCGGTTTGAAAAAAATTGAATTAAATTACGATAGGCAACTGACGACGTAATATGTACGGTGTGTTGATATTCCTGAAGCGCAGGCAGCGTGGCCGAGCGGTTAAGACGCTAGGCACCAGTCCGAAAGGGCGTGGGTTCGAAGCTCACCGCGGTCAACAACTTTTTTTTTCTTTTTTTCTAAGATTAAATGTTAAATTTGTTAATAACTAGTCCAGGAGAAATCCGGTTTTGTCAATATAATAAAAAAATTAAATTTTTATGCCAACAAATTGCACAGTGAGAGCGCCGTTTTAATTTACTAAAGTAAATTCTTTCCTACCTTTTTTTTCTTTCTTTATCCTTTGGAAATTATCATACCAATAGTATCATTTACTATCCGACTGATATTCATAAATTTATAGGATTTGTCAAGAGTGACATACAGGGTGTTCCAAAAAGGTGGTGTCAAACTGGAGGAGTTTATAGAGAACGATTCGGAGACACTTTTATACAGGGTGGTCCATTCTTTATTTTAAATAGAATGCTCTGTATATTAATACGTTTTTCAATTTAGCAGTGATTTTTAAGTCCAGTTTTTTAAACACAGTTTATGTCTGCGAAGACTATTTTCGAAGTTATCTAGCCATTTTTAGAAAATTTGAGGTTTATAGTACTTTACAAAAATTTTCAATATCTCGGAAACTGGTAGAAAGGGGAGGTTTTCGGTTTTAATAGGACCAAAAAACATACTTGTGTTTCAGTAAGATCATTGCTCCAAAAGCACATTATCATCTCAAAAAAATCTCAAAGCTATCAACAGACTGGGAGGTAATGATAGATTTTGGGATACGATTTTAGTCAGTAAGCTTTTCAGATGATAAAATTATTATCTGTTTTAGGCTTGAGCACGTTTTTATGTTAAACTTTATGACTCTATCACCAAAACGGCTCATGTAGGACTAGGGGTTTTTATATAAAAATTGTTCTCCGAATCGTCTCGTATAACCTCCTTAAGATTGACACCACCTTTTTGGAACACTCTGTACAATACAGAGTGGGCCAACAGAGCGTGGACAAAATATAGTGGGCTTACTAAAACATCTAATTGAAAAGTTGCACTTGAAGCCTTGAAGTTTTCAACCTCAGAATTTGAAATATGTTCACTTAAATTTTCGGATGTATACAGAGTGATTCATATCAACATATTTTTTTCAAATAGAATCCTCTTAGGGCCGGTTGTACATACGCAGTTTAACTCGACTTCAACTTTGAGCCGAGTTCATCCCTAATTTCCTGTTGTACCAATAAAGTCCAAGCGTTGACTTCAGTTCAACCTCGGATCAAGTTGAACGGCTACCGGGGAGCGTTTAACGGCGGTTCAAGGTTTAAAATGGCGATGTTTACGACCAGCTGATCAGTTTCTAACCCGAATATCTGACGTGAGTGACAGTCAAATTCGATATTTTCACTTGAGTTACATGATGAAGTACTTTGACGAACCTTTGACCGAGGATGAGGATTTTCTAGAGTTATTAGTAGACCTAATACAGCATGCAAGAGAACCTCAGAAATTCAGAACACGTGAGGACCATTTTACTAAATGGAGTGATTTCGGGACAGATTTCGTTTGTCCGAGGTAGTGGTCTTATTTATTGTTGAGCAAATATCCCAACAAATTTCTTCGAAAACTGAACGGTAAATATCTTAATAAATTTATATATCGAATGAAACTCAGTTACTTTTGGGCGTTTCATGATGTCTACATAACGAAAGTCCACGTCACTCTTTTCCGTCGGTTTGTCTGTCGGTCTGTCTGTCTGTCGGTCTGTCGGTCTGTCGGTCTGTCGGTCTGTCGGTCTGTCGGTCTGTCGGTCTGTCTGTACGCGTTTTTCTGTCCTCGTAATTTTTGGAAGCCATGCTTCATCTGCAGTCGATATGGTGCTAGTGACCTTACAATTTTTTGCAACGGGATCTATGCTGCGAGTAGCGGGAGATTTCCTTGGAATTGATAAATCAACGGCTAGCAGAGTTATTTATAAAATAGTAAGCGCTGTTGCATTCCTAAGGAAAATCTATACTACTTAAATATGCCACAGACAATTCCATTATAAAATTATTGCAAAATACTTCTTGACTGACAACAACATTTGATGAATACCAGAATTTGAGATTCATAGACGTGACATTAAGGGCCGGTTGTACAAATGCGGGCTTGGCACGAGCTTTGTTAAGCCTAAGCTTAGCTAAGCTCAGGCTTAAAGTCGACACCCGTTGTACAATTGTCGGCTTAGTTAAACCTGGTTGATAATGAAATTCACTACAGTTGGCATCAATGAAGCAATACGTACTGACATAATGACCTGAAAAGTTACCTTTTTTGGTTAGGTACTTATGACAGTTTGTGTCAAATTTTGGCAACAACCTTTGTTGTCTCTGTTCCTTCATTCACTCTCTTTGTTAAATTAGACTCAAATCTTCCAAGAAATTTGACCTAATAAAGTGACAAGTAAGTTGAAGGTTCATCATTGACAAATCATGTCATTTTTATATCAGGTTAGGTTTAAGCCTCAGCTAAGCTCGCGTTAAGCATCGGCTTACGTAAGCTCGTGTTAAGCTTGGAGTGGGGGGTTAACCCAGCATTGTACAACGGACATTTTGCCACTGACGTGGTTCAACGTCGGCTTACCTTAAGCCTAAGCTTAAGCTTGCATTGTACAACCGGCCCTAAATAATCTGCAAAACTTTAAACATTAAAAACGAAAAGTAACCAGTTTCGCCACCAAATACCCTATATCCATTGCTACGAATTCTCTGTTGATTCAGTTCAGCTGATCCTTCCCAGAACTGGGTTTGTACAACGCGTCAACCGTTGAACCGTGTTCATCGCTGAACTTGAGGTTACGTGATCGGAAGTCTACTGAGCGTTTGTACAACCGGCCCTTAATATTATTGCATATTTGGATTGCCTGGCCAATTCTAGTGTGACTTTGTCTGAAACATGAATCTTTAAACGAACCGTTTAGGCGCAAAATACCATTCTTGTTATAAGTAGATATCAGAAGAAAATTGAATTGCAGCGATTATAAAACTTAGAACACTGTGAAAATGCGTCAGCTAAGGTTATCCGGTCAAACTTGAATCTTTCTCTTAGAAATCAATTAAGAATACTTCAATAAGGTTCGTTTTTTCAAATGGGAATGCCTAAACTGTTTTATACAATCAAATGTAAATCTGGTAGCTTTTTAATAATATAATAGCGTTTTCGACTTATTGCCCTATCACTGCACTCATAGGAGCTGCGTGTCAAAATATTACGTTCGTCTTAGATTTGGGTGCAAAACTAGTGTGGTTTTTTTGTTTTCGACTTATTCGCTTGCACTTGAGTGCAAATTATCGCCACGGACTCTCTGAGCTCGTGGAGATTTCAGTGCATTTTTGACGTCTATAAAATATTAATTATAACCTATTTTATTTGTCAGAGAAAATAATTTTTTGAATTAAGAACTGGGTAGTGGGGTAGTACAGGGTAGTATACATAGTAGCATGGATGCTACGATAGGTTGTGTAGTTGGAAGAACTGCGAATATCGTCATCTTCGGATGATGATGATGAACATATTGTTCATAAACTGACGGAAGAAGAGATACTACAAGATATACATAAGAATTTACCGATATAGATAGATATTCATTTTTACTGCAAAAGCCATACTGCACAAAATGCTGTTAGTTTTTATGTCGATAAACAGAATAACGATTGAATAAGGTGGATTCAAACTATTCAAATTCCAAAACTACCACAGAATGAAATTGAGCTCTCGGGATGCAAAATGAAATCAAACTGTCATCAGTTGGCTGACAGAACAGTTACTTGAATTCCACTGAAATTGGGTGTGTGTTCGACTTACCAGTTCAGATATTTTATTATTGCACTTCTGGGCACCAGACGAGTTTTCAATGTGCACTGTAGTGCAATCGTGGTTAAAATCAGTGCAGTAAGCCGAAAACGCTATAAGATTGTCAAATCGGCGTTTTTCCATTTTCCTACCTATAAGCATCCTAGCAAGCAATGAAAAATAAGAAAGATGGAAGACAACAACTATCTTAGCAGAAATGAGCTAGAGTAAGGAAACAAGCTAACGAAAATTACTTATCACATATCAGATCTAACCAAAAACAACAGCGGTAACAAGTCGAAGAGAAGCTGTAATATGATAGAAAAAGTAATTTTTCGCAGCCTACTAGCTACTGAAAACTGCCACAGATTGATAAATGACCAAACCTGTAAAACATTTTGAAATTAATTTTTATTGTTAATTGTTCATGCGAACCGTATGCTTGCTTAGACACTTCTTGTAAAGCACTGAGTCTTGGAAGCGCTGAATTTTACTATATTCTTCAGATCTCAAGTGGTAATGACCTAAAGATCCTTTGAGAGTACGGTAGGCGTTTCTCCTCGACTACATAGATCAGTCTACTGCTCATGATGTATGCATCCCAGACAATATATTCCTGGAACATTCTTATTTCATCCAAAATAGATTGAGAATATTCAGAACATTAACGGAATGTTCTATGGATGTTTCTATTGGTTTCATTCCCATGAGGATGTATGAGGAATATTACGTCATGATTATTCCATGAACGTGTCGATCAAAATATTCTGATAATATTCATAAATTAATATTATCTAAAGAATAGTCTATGAATATGACTTTTGGTATGATTCTTAATGTAGGCGTGGCATCGTGACAAGTTAGGTTAGGCTTGAGAACTTTGGTTAGCTTCATTCGTCACGGTGGCGGTGGTCGGTGGTGCCTGCTTGTGCTTGTACATTTTTCTCCTGTGATAATTGGATAGTTATCTGTGTTCTGGAACATGGTTTTCACTTATTATTCAGTTTACAAATTCATCTAGGAGCGACTAGGGTGAGTGTAACAATTGTGTCTCTGTAAATTATCGACTTTGTAGCACCATGTGGTAGCAACTCTCTTGTTCAGGGTCTAATCTCTATGTTCTAGTCTTACTTGTCGTAGGTACCCTAATTAATATATAATAACCACTATAGCGACACATTTGATATATTTGTGACTGTGAATTTTCAGTGTTTATTCTACTAATTTGATTAAAATACAACGACAACATTTTGGTGAAAATCTAGCAATGTAGTTAATGAAGTGTATTTGAATGTACATCGTATGCTTTAAAATAAAACGGGTTTTTTTATTTTGCAGGATAATACAGGAGGACGATTCCGTGCAATGAAATATGTTTTTTTAATGTATACATTAAACTTATGCAATTATAAATACAGGTTCCGTGTTCTGTTTTATATATATTTTTTTCATCAATCCCTATAATAATTAGTGTGTGCCTAAATCAATGCTGCCCAAAACACTATGAAAGTTGGATACTAGATACTAGGTTATATATGTTTACTACTCGCGTTAAGTACCTAGGCAGACAACAAGACTTACAAATAAATGAAATAAAGTGATAAAAGGTGTTAGTTTCTTTCAACATATATTCTTCAAAGATATACCAGGAATCTTCCTACAGTATTCTATACATCTTAATAATAATCGTAGAATATTCTGAGGGAACAACCTATGCACATTTTTTGGATTCCCATTTTCACATTCTTGGAATGTTCATCAGATAATCTATATATTCATGGACTTTTCATGGAATGATACAATGTTCCAAAATGGTGATTCTTAGAATGTTCCTAGAATATATTGTGCTGTCTGGGCATACAAATGTCGATGGGGTTTGTAATGGTAGAGAGTAGATCATTTATGTGATGCAGAAATAATCTCGGTGCCACTACCGATCCCTGCGGGATCCCAGCGTTGATGTTGTGGAAGGAATATGAAAAACCGTTCTATCACGACAGAGATTTTGAGATTAGAGAGGAAGTGTTGTAGGCGATTGAATTAATAATACAGATGGTGACTACATTTTCAGTTTTATTTTCTACAAGGCACACACATACATTAAATATTTACAATAAATACACACACGCCGCCTTTTATAAATATTCTAAAATAACCTGTAATCGACTATTGCGTATATCGTATAAGCCAGTTAGAAAAAAATGTGCTTAACCTTAACTTGATTAACTATACGAGAAACTTGTACATACAGTTTGTTTATAGTGTATTGTGTATTGCACTAACTTTTAAATATTTAAAATGCTATCTACTGAACGGCTCCAGTAATATACAATGCGATTCAGTCGAAACAATAAATAACCTGACTGATTGTCAAGATGACGTATACCTCCTTGTCAGAATGAAATTTGTACAGATTTTATTAGTGATAGTAGTCAAACCTTCCATGATGTTAGGTCTCAAAATAACATACTAAGGGCCAGTTTCACTGCTCCCTGATAAGTGTCAGATAGCCTATCTGCCAGATAACGCCATATAAATAACATAGGCCTATATGACAGATAGGCTATCTGACACCACCGTACATTAACAAAGACAAGTAGGGTCACTCTAAGCTCCGCCCCCAATTGATCTTTCCTGGTGTGCTTTCGGATACTACGCAAGCTGGCGGATTCTGGCGCCCGGCGATCTCGAGCAGCAGCCGAACGCTAAGAGCTGTGGTTTACAGGGTCAGTCCACCCAACACCACCTAACACGCGACACGTTGCACGGGATACAATCGGTCGGATCTACCAGTGTGCCTAAATAAGTAGTGTTTGTGTGTTATTGAGCGTTTTGCGCGTATTTCACAAAAAATGCCGGCGACATGCTCTGTATATGGCCCCATGGTTTTTTTATATTTGTGCCTACTTATTTCCATTGATTTTTAAATCGTCTGTTTTTAATAGTGTAATTTTATTAGACATGATTCTTAAGTTTTTTAAATTCATTTTCCAAATTCGTGCTTCCCGGGTCTTTAACGTTTTGTTTTTAAATTTTGACTCGATTTTCAATCATTTCGAGAATTTCTTGATTTATCCAGTCGTTATTTTCACGCATCTTATACGTCTTTTTAAATTCCGAATCTTTTTTACAAGAAGTGATTAAGTCAATTAGTTCCTGAAATGATTGAACTTCTGTAGTTTGAATATTCTTTTCAAATTTTGAGATGATTTTTTATGATCTATTCTGTTTACTTCTTTTCTATATTTTGTCGCAAGTACTTTCAAGTTTACACCTAAGATTATTGACAACAAATTATGAATGATCAGCATGTTACTGTTACTTACTACTTGAATCGTACATTTAAAATTACTACATCTATCTGACAAAACATGATCTATAATACTCCTTGAGCTATTTGCCATCCCAGTAGCTGCATCTGCGGTTATTGTGTTGAATGGTTTATTGAATAATAAATTATATTCTATCTATACTATAGAATTCATTTCTATTGACCCCCGCATAAGTAAAATAAACGTCAACCGTTGACGTCGAGAATATCGCACAGTCGGATTCCCTGTAGGTAAACGAGTCCGCACGAAGGGAACCCCTATCAAATCGAGGCGGCTCGCATTTGTGAGACTCACATCAAAGTCGGCACGGCGAGTGATCCTACTTGTCTTTGTTAATTTGCGGTGCTGACACTTATCAGGGACCGTAGAAACCAGGCCTAAGTATTGGTGCACCTTGAAACAAAAAAAAATGTAGGCGCACACTACACTTTTTTTTCTCCAGGCTTGGAGTGGGCTGTTCATGACCTAGGATTTCCTCAAAGGGATGATAGGTAGAAAGTACTAAGATGTATCGATATGGTAAAATTTTTGGCGATAGTAGTTTCAAAGCATTTTGATGATTTGATTCTCTCCAGGAGCCTTACATACCTTGAAGCCTCTAGTATCACCCAGAACTTCCAGAGGCATCACTGGTGTGCAATGAGGAATCACTGGATATTTTGCTATACGCTGTGTGAATCTTATAGAGTAGAATCTTCTGAAAAGAATCTACCCACAGAAAGACTATAGTCACTCATACCATTGAGTCTAAGATATCTTCTGGTGGACCTGCTCGTCAAGGTTTTTCTAGGTACGCTGAAGCACTGTTTTCACAACGCAAAGATGACTCTTTTTGGACAAAAATATACCCATAGTGATATTTTTATTTAAGTCTGTGACACTAGAATGTGGTTCAATGTGATTTTTTACTCATCACTTGGTTTTCGAGCCAAGATATGTCAGGTGCAGGCTGTATAAGTAATCCAATGAATAATAGCTTACAGTGCCTTGTATATCATGAGAGATTTGACTTAATATTAAGTAGCAAAATAACAGCCATATACTTTATATACATAACAACATAATCATTGAACGGTCCACTGTTCAAAGTATATCTAGAAGTTTTAGGTGAACCATGTTAAGTTATAATTGCCTAACAAAATTTTATACACAGTTTGAGCTTATTTTAATAAATACATTTATGATATTTACATTTGTGTATATGCAGAGAAACGTATTCAATTTTTGTGATGATGACTTGCGCCAAAATGGTATCACTACAAGGAGTTGCAAAATTACGATACTTCCGAAATATGATATATCAAAGAACCAAAACTTGACTAGTAGTTCATTCAAACAGAAACGAACATTTAATTGTTTTGACCTCTTATTCTCACCATTGCAGTGTCTCTATGTTGAGGCAAAACATTTCAAAGGGTTACTCCGTGGTGAACTTTAAGGGCAGTATTAGGTGACCGTAACATCACCAAAGCTACCAGAATGTCGTTGGTTCAGTCTCTTGTGTTCTGCATATTTTTGTATACCTCGGAAACTTGGACTGTTAAAAAGGCAGATCAAGCTCGCATATAGGCTTTTGAAATATGCACGTGGAACGTTTGCATACTGGATGGGCTCGGTAATCCAAAGATACTACCTCCATTGTGTCGACGAAAATGCTTGCATTCTTCGGACATACATATACACAGAAGCGATAATATGGAGAAACTTGTAGTTCAGGGTCATGCTCTGAGTGGGCAGCGCCGTGGCCGTTTTCCTACACGAAACAGCTGCTGGATATGAGTATCAAGAACGCCACTGAACTGACAATAAATCGCAAACGATGGCGAGCTACAGTTCTCAAAACTATTGATAATATTCGTGTCGGCAATACTCAAGCTCCGACATAATGCATTTTACGAGTTCACAACACGTCTGTTAAGATATTTTGACTATAATGATGATTAGTTAAGTAGATAAGCAAAGTAAGTGGAGAAGTATATATTATGAATTACTTGGACACATTTTGGAAGCAGTGGAAACACAAGTCTCCAAATTTGAACGAAATTCAAAGAAACAATCGAGATGTACAACAATGTATTCAAATGTAACATCATTTGTCAATCACCAAATACAACAAATATAAATACTTGTTTGAAGAAACTTCTTCATAAGTACATATAATATAATTCTGTTAAACAGATGCAAGACAGAACATGCCTTGAGATTTGAACGAACACTTTGAACTCGTTGACGGTTTACCAAATATAACATAACCCATGTAACTCTGATGGGGGCCCTCTGACACATTGCTATATCGGATAACGAGAGAGTGAACCGTCTAGCTAGGATAGAGAGAAGGATCATCCGTTTGCAATCAATGAGACGTCTTCCACAATCTCGAGTTCTAAAATCTGAAATTATGGATTCATGGTAGATGTTAGCTTGGGATATTCTCATTTGACAGATTACAATATCGACCGTTAAGGCCCAGTTTTACAATCGTTAGTTAACTGGTGGTCAAAAGAAACTAGTGGTTAGCCAAAATATTCCATTTCATATTCGACGGTTTACGTCAAAAGCTCTGGTCTGGTTATAATATGTTAACACAAGGACAAGGTATGGGTTATCTTGACGTTTATTGTAGTCAACCGATGACAGCTTTGGAGGTTACAAAAGCATGGATTTTGACAGTGACGTCTAAGACGTCGATGGATATTGATTATACTCTGTAATGACATAAATGAAAAATATGAAAAGAAAGGTTAGGTTTCTTTGTCAAAGGGTTAGGTTGTATTCATGGAACATCATTATGGCAGTGCTTTTGAGACCAATCCATGGTGCCAACATAAAGATAAATAAGCCTAACCATTGGTATCCTTTGTGAAACAGAGCTCGCCGATAACTACTGGTTAACTTCCATCTGTCGGTTAAGTGACTAGCAGAGGTTACCAATTATTGTGAAACTGGGCCTAAGTGGACTTAATATGGCCATCTTCCAGAACTTACAGGCAGTCGTGATCTCAAAATTTCTTTTTATCTACACGTGTGGTTTTCAGTTGGCTTGACCTGCATCATGAGACAATCATATAACAGGATCAAAAAATTACATGACGTAATAAAGTTGTCTATCATCAGAGGACTAATTTTTTTGAATTGTCATTATCTCATCGTCTCTAAAGATATCCAGTCATTAAATATACGTACCGGTATAACTTATCCATACCATATCAAACAATCAGAATATCCTCTCCACCTTAGACAAATTCTTGATCCTTGGCGAAAAACATAAAACCGTATTTAGATATGTTTGGGAAGTTGACTCAGGACAGTAGTTGAGAATTTGGTTCACAGTATAAGAAGTGTGTTTGTAGATCAATGGTACATCTCAAAGCTGCAGACTCTTTGGGTAAAAATATCGAGATTTAATCTAACTCACCTAAGTTCAAATTTTTGGTAATAATAAAAATCCATGGTACCATCCTATTAGGTTAGTAAAAAATACAGAAACGCCTGAATATCTCCAAAACTGCTAAAGCTGGGACTGGGAAAATCAAACTACCCACATTTCAAGCGTAACTGAATGTATTAGAGATATTTGTAGTTCATTGCAGAGTTTCAAAGACTTCTTGAGCTGCGTGCGAAGAGAAAATGAGATTGTAATTGTGAAGTAAAATGAATAACTGAGAAAAACTTTGAATGACGGAATTAATCAATTGAGAATGGGAATGTATGGCAATGTCCATTTCGAACTAGAATCAAGCCTCTCTTTCACTGTCATGATGACAGACGCATGGCTTGCTATGTGGCGTGCTACTCGCCACGGCATAATAAACAACCAGCACAGTAACTCAAGTTGGCGGAAATTACATACGCATCCTCACTTTTTGATGATTTTTTGTAGAGATGGTAACGGTACTTCGATACTTGTACTTCTGCACTAATATCGAGTATTTTTATCTTAGATACTTTTTGTGCGATTCCAAGCTGGTATCGATAATTTTGTAGGGTATCGGTATCGAAAATAATTATATAATTATTGTGGGGTGTAATCAGTTGCACAAAATGCTCTGTACGAACCAAACGCGCCTATGAGGCTAAAAAATATCGAGTTGGTACCGGTATCGATATTTTCATTTTCGCATCTCTACCCAAACTTCACAGCCGTAACATCATCCATAAACCCTCCCAAGGTCAAATTTTGTGGGAACAATTTTTATATAGGAAATCCTCAGAGATATTATGCTGGTTGTTTATTATGCTGTGCTACCCACTTTCTATTGGCGTATACCGTTTTTGATTAGAGAAATATGTATTTAGTTGTTCACCAACAGATAAAATTTAATATTTGGGGGTTTCTGCACAAGCAGAATTTAAAACCCATAACAGCAACGTTGTCAGATTTACCACTTTTACGTTACACGTCATGATCTCGTTAATTTAAATGGAATGCCCTATTTGTGATACATAGTGTAACAGTGGTAAATCTGACAACACTTTTGTTAGCAGTTTTGAATTGTACATGTTCAAAAACTCCTAAATATTGAACTTTATCATTCCAGTTGTAGCAGTTTAGGAGATATTTGAGCGTTCTGGTACTCCAGCCTCTGTTTCTGCATATTTTGGTAGTACAAATCAAGAGTGTATTCTGATTGTTTCATATTGTGTATCCATGCTATGATACTAACTCCAAAGTATGTATACTCCTACCAAAAGGAGTAGGTACCTATAACAGTACCCACTGGACTACATTTCCTGGCCTGATATGATTTTATTACTGACTAATATACATAATACTTTGATTCATAAGCATAATATGTCCAATCTTACAAAATACGCTACCTACATATCTTTACAGGTTTAGTTTTCTGAAAAGTGTCCACACAATGATTTACGCTCCTTATGTTGCGCTACTTGTAAACATCACTGAACTTTTGTAATATCCAGATCTGTCTTGCAGAGGGGATTTCACTTCTCGCTCTGCCTGCTGTTGTCTGGACTTCCGTTCCGTTTCCAGCTCCTGGGCCAGAGAATCTGAAACAAAGGAAGCTGATATTAGGCCTGTAAATGATAAACATTTTCAATTTAACAGATTAACTGCCACTACACACATAAAAAGAAATTCTCAAGTCAAGAATTGTGATATTCTTGTAAATATATACTCACAACAAGAATATCTGTACTCACTCTAAGAAGGAATATTTGATGAGAAAATTATAGAAAATTTATATCAAGAATAATAAATTTTTGGTTTATATACTTATTTTGAAGAAATATGCTCCGAAAAAATTTAATTTTCTTTGCAACCAAGACTATAATAATTAAATAACAAATATTTCATAATTTTATATGAAGATTATCATTTTTTCCAGCGGTATCCAGTTTACTCCTATCAAGAATATAGACAGCTTGCAAATGCGAACCTTCATTTACAATATGATAATCTTGGTCTGAAAACGAACGCTGTTTTACAAGCACACCCTATACTTGTATCTATTATATCATTTATTTGAAGTCTACCAACATCGGAGTGCGCAGGCGCGCAGCGTGTTACGTGTCAACTCTAACCCCTTCACCCTCTCTACTCAACAGCCTATTGCCCGTCCGTGTCCGCGCCGCCATTATCTGCTTTTGGATTGTCGCATTCGTCGCCGTATTTAGCACCGTAGCGTAATACCTGCATCCTGGATCCTGCATAATAGCACATAATAGAGTATCTAGTCAAACTGTTAACAGTTGTAGATTGCCATTGCCACGTGATACCCGTGATACCACCGTCAACCATCGGTCAACGAATCTGCCGGTAGTGCTGGTCCACCGCCATTTGAGTCGCGTCCCAGTTCCCGTCAGTTTCCTTATCACTGGATCTATCCAACCATGAATTAGCTATTAAAAAAATGGGGATGCGAATACCTGACTCTGGTGTTCCTACCTGCACGTATGTTAAATGTGATTTAAGAAATCTTCTTGCAGATAATGACATAGACGAGAAAAATTTCTACATGCTCGTAGAAGAGTTTGAATGTTCAAATCAATACTACTACACAATTTTAAAATAAAGTTGAGATACTTGCGTCAAGTTTATGAAATGCTCCAGTTAAGATTATGAAATGCTTCGGTCAAGATTACCATATGCTTGATTTAAGATTTTGGTATTCTTACTTTCAAAAATTTTCCAGTTTTGCATTGAAGATATTTTCTCAATCTAACCCTTATATGGTCAAAGATATCGTATTCTCACTTTAAGATTAGCATAACTTTGCGCGTATAGGAAGTTATGGTATACTTGAATTAAACCATCTGTACTTCATCTAAGAAATTATTTTTATGTGTGTAGGAATGGGTGGAACAGGTTATTTGAAACAACAGGTACAAACTGTCCCAGTTTCATAAAATGTATGTTCCAGACTTATTCAGTCAGCGTGCTTCAGGAAACCGTTTCGAATTATTTTTATATTTTATTCACTGGTGGTTGCTGGTTGTTACCCACACAGCTTTTGATATCCACTGTATGGTCCCAGGTTGTCCTTAAAGGGATATGCAAAATGTCCCAGGGAAAGCCATATTCTGGGCGACCTGGCATGGGACAGCCTATAAATATCCCGATGGGACTTTATTAGACCACCATGGGTAAGCCTATATGGAAATCCTCAGGTTGGCTCAAAATATTATCATTTAGTCTGCCGTAGGTTAGCCTATAGGTAAATCCTTGGGTTGTCCTGAAAGTCAGCAGTATAGCCCACCATGTGTCACCTTATGCGAAACACTTAGGTTACTCGAAAACAACGGGATTATTTTTCTAGAACTGTTTACCTATACTCCTCTGGCTTACATACCGGATTATTCTGGGCACAGATTAGCTAATGTGGCACACTTTCCACTAGCATGATCACCATCTAAAGATCCAATAGAGCTACCATCCAAGTGGTTAACAAAATTCAATCTAACCTCATTCTGTTCCATTCCTTCATGAAGTGCATTGTGATATAAAGTTTTTCCATTAAACTTTCCTTTTCCTTTTTAATGTTCCTATAGAATGTTGGCTTGGACAATTGTACACCCGCCTTGTGTAAATAAACAGGTTACCGAATGATTATCTGACTTGCAATTCGTGGTTTGTGCTTGGGGGGGCCCTTGGCGTGTCGGATGGTATAGATCACAGGTATTGGAAGATATGATAAACGGCGAAAAACGATCCAAGAATCATGAACTACTGCAAGCTGCTAGCTACTAGCTTGCTTTGCTCAACTTTGCTGCAAGCCACCTTCACCTTTCACCTCTTTCGTCTTTCCAACTTCAACACTGTCAGATGTCAAATGTCAGATTTTGTATAAAGATGGGTATGGTCTTGAAGGGGTATCCCTTGAACCGCCTCATAATATACAAGCTGACGATTTCCTAAACCGTCATCCTATGCCTGTCAGCCATAGGATATTCCAAACAGGTTATCCTAGGGCTAACCTAGGACAACCAAGGATAGCCTACAGATCACCTGTAGATGTCATTCTGGTCTTATCCCAAATTTGGGCGCTACGGCTTCATTTATATCGGGTGCTGTGTGGGTAGGTTGCTACGAGTCACTACGTTTACGAAACCTATTACAAGTAGTTTGTTTGTGATGAGACGATAGTTAATGGCATCATAAAAATTTTAGATGGGATCCAAAAGCTGCCCAGTTTGGATTTTTTTCTTAGTTTCTTAGTGATTGATCAGACAAACGCAGAGTATGTGTGGATTACAAATGTCATACAAACCTTCAATAACAAACTTAAAAAACTATCGAGCGAAAGCATCCAGGGGTGAAAATTTCTCAAAAATCTAACGCTAGTTGCACACACACCGATTTTGGATGGCCGGTAAAAAATCGGCCGATATTTTATCGGTTGCATACGCACCGGATTTTTACCGGCCAAACAATCAGTTGTTCTTGTGTTTCTGACGGCTGGACTAGAAGATGCGTAGCGACTATCGGTCGGTAAATAATCCATACGTGTGATGCAAGGTTGTATCTAGCCACGTATGTCACTGTGTCATCGGTACGTCCCGGTACCGGCGGTCTGCAGTGGCAGTGGCCGGCTGCCGCCGATATGTTACCGGTATTATTTTACAGTCGGCATGTGGGCAAGGTTTCATTCAATCCAGTAGTTCGCTTTTGGAATTTGGACGGCCGGTTTTATTCCGGCCGTCCAAAATCGATGTGTGTGCAACTAGCGTAACGTTTCAATGCGTGGAATTGAAAATACGGGAGACAATAGCGGCGACAGTACTGTTAGCAATAATACCACCACGCTGTAGTCAAGTATTTCTGCAGAGAAGACCCCACCCTCATTAGCCTGTTATTAAAAAATTTCAAATAATTTCGTATCGGCAATAGGGACCTTTTTTAAGGTATCAGTAGTAAAACGTTAACGGTTATTTGCGTCATCATCGACTCTAACGTTACGCTATGTAGAGTATACAATTTTGACTTTTTGTATACAGCGTAGAAAAAGTTAGGTTCGTGCTTCAGGTTTTTTGTGTTTTTACAGGACCACTGAAGCATGATATTTCACTCTCATGGTTCAGCTCCGTGATGGTAACATGGTATTGCCGGAGACGCCTAATTTTGTAGCTTTTATTGGAAAATAGTGTCAAATAAAACTGATGGAAGATAACCTGATCCTTTTTAATAATGTTAAACCAAATAATAACTATTGTTGTTATCAAAACCATCACAGTTCTGTTCTCGTTGCGATATAGCATTTTAGACCTGGCAACACCGCCCGTAATCATACGAACCGTAATCACAGCATAAAGAGTAAACAGTCAGACAGCGGAATTGCAAAAAGACCCTAATGTCGCGCAGTCCAACGGCGAGCACCGTAGAACAACGTGCAGCTGGAACAGGAACAGAAAGAGGAGAATCAGTTCGTCCCTGAGCTAATGCGATGTTCCGTGATTCTATGCTGTTTCGTCGAAACAGAAAAACGCATCGAGCAACACCTGTTCCAGCTTGTTCCAAACACAAACCTGTATCAAGAAGAACAGATCCTACTCCAAAGTCTCATGCCTAACTGTCACAGTACTTGTGTAAAAACATTTTCCGGCCACATATACGTAATTTAATGCACTTCATTTGGCGTCGCATGTTCGCGTAGCAGCATCGTTGTATTTGCCCAAATATTTGATGTATTTGAGCAAATATCAGAAATATGCCTTCCCTTATTGTCGGTCGGCATTGTTGTCATAAATATTAATCCTATTGTAGTCCTTTGATGCGTAAATAAATACCGACAAGCGGACGGAAACGCGTATTTGTCTATTTGCGTTGTTTGTCTAATTTGCGCATACAAGGCAAATAGCACAAATAGGTTCTCAACACATGTAGTAGTTTTTTGGAAAATCAAACAAGACTACAAATTCGCTACGCTATTTGGACGTGTTTAAAGTAAAAGAAATGTTTTACATTCCGCTAAGATCACAATATTTACGGAAAAATGATTTGCTGTGACAATGTTAAGTCGCACAGCCAATCTGAGTAGTACACCATTGGATTCAGCGGTAAATTTTCTATGGGAAAAGTGAGAAATGACGAGATAACATAAAAAAATCAGCGACAACAAAACTAAAAAAAGTAGGGAAGGATTTACTTGAGTAAATTCAAACGGTACTCTCACTGTGGAATTTGTTGGTATAAAAATTTATTTTTTTTATTATACTGACAAAAACCTGATTTTTCTCGGACTAGTAATCAAAACACTTAACATTTAACCTTAAAAAAAAGGAAAAAAAAGTTGTTGACCGCGGTGAGATTCGAACCTGTACGCCCTTTCGGACTGATGCTTAGCATCTTAACGGCTCGACCACGCTGCCTGTGCTTCAGGAATATCAATACACTGTACACAATACGTCGTCAGTTACCTGTCGCAATTTAATTCATTTTTTTAAACCGGAAGCGATATTGACAAAACCGGATTTTTTCCGGACTAGTTCTTTCATGCTGATTCCGAATCTGTATTTAGTTTTTCTCTAGCATCTGTAGTTCTGGCAATCTTTGTATACGGACAGACGGACGAACAGACAGAGGCTCTGCATAAGCTCCCTTCAGTAACTTCAGTGAGTCAGTGAGAGCTAAAAACTGCAAAGGTACCCCCTTTTGTTTGAAAAGATATGAATCGAAGAGAAATTCGACTTCAGCAGATTTAATATCTCTCTTTAATTGTGCTTTATCTGTACTCATATACAGTATGTTTCATAAGTCAGTGGCAATATAACCTTCTTGCGGGTGCTAAACACTTCAACGCTTAGGAATGACCATAACAAATCCAATAAACCAAAACGTTAATGAAACTCAGAAATAATCCGTTAACAGAGCTAATTCCAGAAAGGACCCCTTTTCGCTTTTCGCCTCCCCAAATCTTACTCTATAAATAGTATAGCAGTACGGGTGAGACCCCGCGGGCGGGCGGGCGACTTACTAAAAACTTCTTAATTAAATCCTGCAGGAAATACAAACGGATTAAGTCCGGGGCCTTCCTCGTCGACGTATTTCTGTGCCGGAGCCGTGAACGCTGAGGCTCCGGTGACAAGGGAACAACGAGCCGAGAAATTGCGACATTAAAGATAACATCGCACTAAATGGCCGCGGGCCAGACCAAAGCCAACGCCACAGTTGATGTAATGCCGTCTCGGCAACGCTCCTGCTAAATTAACTCTCCTCCCGCCTCTGTTTATAGCACTTCCAAAGCCAGTCTGAGCGAATTGCTTGCGTATTCATCTGTTTATTCGTGATTAACACGCGCTTATTAACTTCTCCTGTATAGAATTGGCCAGTTGATCTCAGATCAGAGCCAATAAGATAAATAAAACCACCAGCGATACGACCAGCGGTCGTATCCGTTTTTAAAAACGTTGCAGAAGTTAAACATTTATTAAAAAAGATCCTATTTCTTGCTAAAAAACCACAAGGAGCGCATTCTTCAAAACCGGTTTTTACCTGAGCGCCAACAAAAAGGGCTAACGCTAACGCAGTAAACGATGGCGATGTTAGAAAGAGATAGCTATGATATTGTTGTGACGCCTTTTCAAAATGTGCCATTGCATAAGTTGTTTTCGTTGTCTTTATTCAGTCGTCTGTCTGTCTTTGCGGCTTTAAACTGATACGCTTTTGTTTGGATTGGTGTTGCTTCCGTTGTCTGACTACTTGGCTGTTCCAACGGACCTTGAGTGCACGATAACTCAATTTAACGATGCTGTTTTCTGCAAGAGACTATGCAACAAATGGATAGGTCGTGGTGGACCCACTGAATGGCCGCCACGGTCACCTGACTTAAATCCGATAGAGTTTTTTGTTTGGGACTACTACAAAAAACTAGTTTATGCTAAAGGGTGTCGAAACATCAGCAAATTACGCAACAAATTAACACAGGCTGAGGAAACAATAAAAAACAATCAAAGAGCTTTTGTTAATTTAAAAAACAATTTTTTCAGATGATGTAGATTATGCATCGAACAAGAAGGTAGATATTTTGAGAATTTCTTGTGAAATTTCATTTTACAATTTTCCACTCACAAAAAAGAAGTCGTAAATGTAAAAACAATCTTAGCAAAGTGACACAGGTTGTCATCTATCGATATTCTGGACGCACTGAATGTGTTTTATTGCGGCACTGACAATCATTCGGCTATTAGCGCCCTAAACTTAGTTATTGTTTCATTTAAAATCCCATCGCTAATTTCAAGAAACCTCCACCTCTTGTAGTTGAAGGTCGATTGGAGACAAAGTAGCCCCATTAAGTACTCCTTTTTTTTAATGATTCTGATAGCTGAGAGTCTGAAGAAGTTTTTAAGCCTGCATAGAAATCATGAAATCACCTCCTTAGATTTTTAATTACGAGTCGAAAATCTAAGTCATAATTAACAGAACGTAAATTTTTCACTTTACACTATAATTTTCATGACGTTCATCAGATGTACTAAGCCAATTCCTTAATGTAACAAACAGTAAAAACAGGATTAATTAGCAAAAGAGAGAATTTGGAAAAGTCTTGTAATTTCTCTTTTGGAACAGTTTTAAGTTGTTGAGGTAGAGAATTCTCTAAAATTCAGGAAAAAATTCATAACTCGGAAACTACAAAAAATTGCATAACATATATGTGGGTGATTCAGATATTTCTAGGTGTGCTCTATCTCTGGACTTCTGCTTGACACTATTTTTTGGGACACCCTGTATACGGCCCTGATACCGGTAGCATCCGCATGCATCATATTCTATGGTGCTTGCGAGTTATCAGAAACCAATCAATCCTCATAAAGCCGTGGGTATTCCTGAGGGCGGCGTGCGGCTTGGGCGGTCGGTGTGTTCGTACGAGCAAGTCGGGGCAGTGGGGGCAGCGGGGGCGGGTATCCATTAGGCGGGCTTCCGGCCTTCGCCGACGTTCTGCCGCCGCGTCTTACCTCACTTCCGGAACTTGGCCTCCGGTCCTGCCGAATAATTCACCGCCAACTTGCCACTTTAAGCCTTAATGAATAGCTAATTAGTTGATATTTTGCTCGGCTTCCTCTTGTCCGTGCGGACCGTAAGTCCGTCCGCAACTATGTACACATGTATACGGCGATACAGGGTGGAGTGGACACTAGCCCAGACAGCACAATCCCACATAGCACTGGATGATATGAGAATATTCTGTTCACATTCACAGATATTATGAATATTCTGAGAAAAGTCCATGGATAATTAGAATATTTACAGAATATTCTGTAAACGTTCGAAATGGGAAAAACACGCTATATTCTTAGAATATTCCGCCGAATATTCCGCACGGATATTACATGAACAATCATGGTAGAATGTTTTTGAATATCCTAGGAACATTGTGTCTAAATTACCTCATATACGAAACATTTTTAGAGAATTATGGATACTGTTCCAAAAATAATGGCACCTACTAGTGGCAGATGGTCACAAAAATTAAGTGGTCAAATAAAGTGTAAAAATGTAAACTTGTTGCATTTAACCTCAAAATTCTACTCACATATAATGAACTGTAATGAACCATACACCATACTAGGTGACCATAATTTGGAACACTGTCACACACTTTACAACAACCAGCAACTTTATTGTACAAAATTGAGTATAAGTGCAGGCCTTTCAGGAATAAAAACTCGTGAATTCGTGAATTGCTAAAAGCTGAAATGCCCACATCATCACATGCACAAATCACATGTTGAAGCACAGAATGACAGAACACTTGAAGCGAAGAATAGAGTGACAACATTGACAACTGACGCCACCATAGTCACCATACATCAGCATAATATGATGTCACTTTATCGTCGGTGGATGCCGTATCTGTATTGCTGGCAATGGCTAATGACTAATAAACTTTTGAAAATTGCACATAATACTTATTAGGTATATTTAAGATGAACGCAAAACGAATGGTTTTTTTAATTCACTGAGAAACGTGCAAATATAAATTAATAATACCTCATATTGAATATTTGCCTACATACAGATATTTCTATTACAAATACTACTAAATGTTCGTCAGAAAAGAGCTACATCTTGTTCTTAAATAATATTCTATGAAGAATATTACTGGTATATTCTGGAATAATTCAGACATTAAACGAATAATCACTGATTATCCTAAGTGGATAAAACAATGAGATTCTATAAAGAATATCACTTTAATAATCCAGAATAATCAAGAGAAACAACGAATATTCTATGATTCTACTGAATATTCATGGAACATATAGGAGATTTAAGGAATATTCATAGAATATCCAGTGCTATGTGGGATATATTCCTGGAATATTCTTATTTGATCCAAAATAGATTGAGAATATTCAGAACATTAAAAGAATGTTCTATGGACGTTTTTATTGGTTTCATTCCCATGAGGATGTGCTAGGAGTATTACGTCATGATTATTCCATGAACGTGTCGATAAAAATAATAATCTTTGAATATGCCTTTTGGTATGATTCTTAATGTAGGCGTGGCACCGTTGCAGGTTAGGTTTGGTTTGAGAATTTTGAGGTTAGCTTCAGTTGTTACGGTGGCGGTGGTCGGTGGTGCCTGCTTGTGCTTGTGCATTTTTCTCCTGCGATAATTGGATAGTTATCCGTATCCGTGTTCTGGAACGTGATTTTACTTGTTATTTAGTTCATAACTTCATCTAGGGGAGTAGGGGCGACTAGGGTGAGTATAACTATTTTGTTTCTATAAATTACCGACTTTCTAGCACCATGTGGTAGCATGGTAGCAACTCTCTTGTTCAGTCTAATCTCTATGTTCTAGTCTTACTTGTGGGGATGTCAGGATAATACGCGAGGACGACTCCGTGCAATGAAATATATGTGTTTTTTAATGTGTACATTAAACTTCTACAATTATAAATAGAGGTTTCGTTTTATATATTTTTTTCATTAATCCCTATAATAATTAGTGCGTGCCTAAATCAATGCTGCCCAAAACACTGTATGAAAGTCGGATACTAGGTTATACATATATGTGTACTACTCGCTTTCGGTATCTAGGAAGACAACAACTTACAAATAAATGAAATAAAGTGATAAAAGGCATTAGTTTCTCTCCTACATATATTCTTCAAAGATATACCTGGAATCTTCCTACAATATTTGATACATCTTAATAACAATCATAGAATATTCTGAGGGAATAACCTATGTATGTTTCTTCAAAGATATACCTGGAATCTTCCTACAATATTCCATACATCTTAATAATAATCGTAGAATATTCTGAGGGAATAGCCTATGCACATTTTTTGGATTCCCATTTTCACATTCCTGGAATGTTCATCACATAATCTATATATTCATGGACTTTTCATGGAATGATACAATGTTCCAAAATGGTGATTCTTAGAATGTTCCTAGAATACATTGTGCTGTCTGGGAGGACAAAGAGTTTGCGAGAATAAAAGAAGAAGAACGGCTTTCTGGTGACAAGAGCCACCAATGCATAGCCCTACAAGCAGGCCCTTCTGCACCTCTCCTTACTGTAGTCCAGCCCTCACCGGAAAGGTGAGGATGGTCTTGGGTCCTGCCTATCTTATGTCTTCAGAGGTCCCACAAGAAGTTTTCTGGTTTGACGGATATGTCCAGAGATTCTTCTTCATTCAATAAGATGTTGATTTTATAAATAATATTGCCTTAAAGACACACTATACATCAGGGTTCCTGGTAACTTGAACACTTTCCTGCAA
This sequence comes from Callosobruchus maculatus, assembly GCA_951848785.1. Classification (NCBI taxonomy): domain Eukaryota; kingdom Metazoa; phylum Arthropoda; class Insecta; order Coleoptera; family Chrysomelidae; genus Callosobruchus; species Callosobruchus maculatus. Next base: position 1,638,801 of record CATOUR010000198.1, read on the forward strand.
GAGGTGATAGAGGGACTCAAATGTAATAGATTTAACCCCCCATATGTAATTCCGAAAACCGATAGTTTTCGAGATAATTAACATTTAATGTTTTTCAACCAAATGTCCAAATTTCCACACTAGATCCTAAACTAAGAAAAAAAACCTGTTGTTGATTCTGATAATTTTTATTTTAGTATTTAACTAACACATATACAAAGCTAACTTAGTATTAAAATGTTTCAAAATACTAAACAGTTCCAAACTAAATACAAATATTTAAAAAATAATCAACAAAGTTTTTACATTCACCGTGAAAGAAAATTATCTAGCTCAAAAAAAAATTATACAAACGGTTGAACAAATCGCTAAAAGATCTTTCCTACCTAATAACCTTTTAATTAAATCCACTCAAAGTTTCTAGAGATCTTGATCAATGTGTTGCCCTTGATTTCGGATACAAGTACGGATCCGCTTCCTCACTTCGGTTTTTGTAACTCGTGTTGAAAATGTTCGTTTCATCTCCTCCGCCGCATTGATAATTTTTTGACTTAGTTCGTCAGCAGTATTAACTGGAGTCTCGTAAACCAATGCCTTCATCTGACCCCAGATGTAAAAATCAAGAGGTGTCAGATCAGGGCTCCGCGCAGGCCATGGGATGGGTTCACCCCTCCCTATCCATTTGTTCGGGTATGTGTTGTCCAACAACTGCCAAATTGTGATATGGTAATGTGCTGGACAATCATCATGCTGGAATATCATCTTGTTGTTGATTCTGTATTATGTTGATAAATTTTGTTAAACAGTTACTTGTGGTTGTACTGTCATTATTGTCCTTGGAATAGTATCTTTTTTTGAGCTAGACAATTTTCTTTCGCGGTGAGTGTAAAAATTGTGTTCTTTGTTTCTTAAATAATTGTATGTAGTTTGAAACTGTTTAGTATTTTTACACATTTAAATACTAAATTAGATTTGCGTATGTGTCAGTAAAAAACTAAATTGGAAATTATTAAAATCGACAGCAGGGTCTTTTCTAAATTTGGGATGTAGTGTGGAAATTTGGACATATCGTTGAAAAACATTAAATGTTAATTATCTCGAAAACTATCGGTTTTCGGAATTACATATGGGGGATTAAATCTATTGCATTTGAGTCCCTCTATCACTTCCTGCAGTAAAGTGGTCGAGTTACCAGTAACCCTGTATATAGTTTGTTGAATTAACATCAGAAATGGCAATTTCTAAACATCGGCAATGTTACTTATAACTATTACAGATGACGCAGTCCAATATACCGAAAGTATGACTAATTTTTTATACAGTGAGTATTGAGGAATAAAAGTATAATTTAGGATGCCGAACGCAAGCTACCAATACTCTACAAGTGCTCTACTATCAACTAAGGCACTCATACGGTATCGATGAGACACCGGTGCTGCCATACGCTCCAGGGGACATAGAGTCCGTTGTGGAGAACGAGAGATGCCGGGTTTACTGGAACTACTTGTTCCCCACGCTCGAGCTTATACAGGCAAACAAGCCTGACATAGTCCTTCTCGACCACCAACAGAAGACGATGTTCGTTATAGGGTTTTCGGCACCTGCCGAGGTGACCATCGTCTCTAAGGAGGAGGAAAAGCGGACCAAATATAAGGCAGGCTCGGCCTGTAAGTCTGCTGGTTATGGTCATTGGATCCCTAGGTGAAATGAGGAATACACTGCCCCCTACGCTGCGCAAAATACCGACGTGCCGTGCGGCGGTGCACATACTCGTATTAGCTGCAAAAATGCTTAAGTCAGTCATCCTTGCGTTTCTTCGTCTACTTAGGGCGCAAGATTCGCAGACCCAGTGATTGCTCACCTCACAGAGTGAGGAGCAGTCACTTGCTAACGAACCAGCTGGCTGCAGCTTTTGATTTAGAAACACTATTATGTACCATGTCCATGCCATTGACAGATGTAATAGTAATAATATTAATAGTAATTTATTTACTCTTATGATACAAAATTTGAAAAATAAAAAAAAAGAGTAAATAAATGTTGAAATTTCCATAGAGGGACTATGCCTGTACATGGATCAATCGAATGCTTAGTTATACATAATATTATACAGGGTGGGCCTATAGTGCGTGGACGGAAGATTGTGGGCTTACTAAAAAATATTTAAAAAATCTATCACTTGATCGTGGTAGGGACTCTTGAGGGCTATAACGTAAAAATATTTTCACGTTTATACAGGGTGATTCATATCAAAATTGCACTTTTTTGAATATTTGGATTGCTTGGTGAATTCTAGTGTAACTTTATGTATCATACATGGAACTTTAAACGAACCCTTTAGGCGCAAATCACCATTCTTCATATAAGTAGGTATCAGAAAAAATTGAATATCGCATCGATTATAAAACTTAGAAGGCCGTGACTTTGCGGTACGACTAAACATGAAATGGGTCACCTCAGGACGGACTACTAAATTTGAATTCTTCAATCACAGATAACTTGATTTTTTCAAATGGGAATGCCTATTTTGGTTTGAATAATCAAATGTAAAATTTGATTACCTTTTTAGCGATATAGCACTCTCGATATCAATTTTTTTGGTTTTCATTTTATTTCAAATTTTCAGTCAAATCGGTGTTTTTCAATTTTTCTGCGTGCAAGCAACCTAGCAGGCCATGAAAAATGAACAAAAGCCCGTTAATATGGAAGAAACCAACTAACTTAGTAGAAAGATGCAAACTAACTTGAGTAACGAGGCAAGATTATTTGAAAAAATCAAGTTATCTGTGATTGAAGTTTCCTCAATTTATCTACTGTTTTTTCCAAGTACAAAAAGAATTTAAATTTAGCCGTCTGTCCTAAGGTGACTCATTTCATGCTTAGTCGCATCGCAGTCACGGCCTTCTAAGATTTATAATCGCTGCGATATTCTATTTTTATCTGATATCTACTTATACCAAAAATGGTGAATTGCGCCTAAATAGTTCATTTAAACTTCCATGTATGATACATAAAGTCACACTAAAATTCACCAAGGAATCCAAATATGCAATAATATAATATAGGGGATTCCATTCAAAAAAATGTAAGTTTGATATGAATCACCCTGTGTAAACGTCAAAATTTAAGTGAAAATATTTTTACGTTATACCCCTCAAGGGTCCCTACCATGATCAAGTGACAGATTCTTGAAATATTTTTTAGTAAGTCCACAATCCTTCGTCCACGCACTTTTGGCCCACCCTGTATATATACACACATAAACAATTTCTCAGAATAGATGAATATGTAAGAATTTTAAAAAGGATTAAAAATTAATGATTTTGTGCATGTTCAATGAATTTATGGATTTCATTTCTTGTTAAAGAAGCTATCCAATCTCGTAGATACTTTTTAAATCGGTTTGTAAATAAATTTTTGATATCGAAAGGTAGAAGTCTATATAACTTCGGTGCTAAATAGAGATATGACCGCTGCAACACTGATTTATTTGGTTTGGGAATGACTGTGGCACCTAGCTTGTATCTAGTGTTGTGGTTGTGGATATTTTTTTATGGTCATTAACTTGATACCAAGTTACAGTACGTTGAAAATATATTTAATTGCTTCACGTCATATATTTGGGTCTTTTTATATAAATTATCGGTTGGGTACATTTTTATTTTGTTGAATATCGATTTCAGGATCGCTTTTTGAGTATATCCAAATCATGCATGTATGTTTTATAAGCAGCACCCCAAGCCAATATACCATAAATAAGGTGTGTTCCTAAAATGTATAATAAGTAATTCGGAGGTACTGTTCTGTTAGTATACTCGATAATTATCTGACCTTATACGAAATGAATCTAAGTTTCTTATACTATAGTCAATGTGAATGTTCCAACGCAAGTGAGGATCTAAATAAACACCTAAATATTTTATATTGCTTTGTTTCTGAATATGTTCAGTATCGCCCTGTATGGCGTACGTAGCAAGGTAGTATTCCGTTGAGCCGTCTTGGGAGCCATTACAAGACCCTACCCCGGCCAACTTTGTGCTATTGTTCCGCTAAGGAAAGGATTTCAATTGAATTAGAGACTAATCAGAGGAGATTATTATGGATCGATCGGGAGTCCTACACTGGCCCTTTGCCCCTAAGGGACTGCGAGCTTCTTTAGTCGGTTAATAGACTAGTGTAATGTAGGGTATTATTCATCTTCGGGATTCAGTGCGGAACTTGTCGTTAATGTTCCAAACTACACTTCATCTATACACATGCCCTTTAGGGTGCCTTGGGACGTATTAGAATTTGGTTAAGTTTCAACGTTAGTGATAGCTTGCAAACCATTAGCCAAAGAGTTATGCCCATTTGCACCAACTCTTCTAAGGAAGCCCTAAATGTTAAGCATCCTTAAATCATGCTTATGTAGAATATTTCATTGCACCAACATTTAAGGAATACCCAAAGTCTCCTTAAACCTTCCTTTATAAAGTCCTCGATTTTAGCGACTTAAACACGACTTAACCGCTTTTTGCATTTAATTATCGTATCATTGTGATCTGGTGCTGTCTTTTTATCGTGATTATGAAAGATTTCGATTTTTTTTTGATTATGATATGGAAGTTGTCGATATCGTGGAGTGTGGAGTATGGAATTTCTAGGCGTATTTACCACAGGCCTAATTACTTTGAGGAGCTAGATGAATTAAGCTTTTTCAAAAGGTTTAGGCTTTACAAAAATACTGTGGCATCTATCTTGTTTGCATTCATTCATTTTTCTTTTTTTTGTAATAAAGGCTAGATTGACGTCCGTGCAAACGATTGGAACTTTAAGGTCATCTTAAATGTTGAGGTTTACTTTGTTAATCGTTCCTTAAGTGAAAGTTGGTGCAACTGGGCATTAGTTCTGCAGGTAGTACAGTTCTTCGACTTCCAGAAGGTGTCAGGAAGCAGCTGGGGACAAGATTACATACAGTATTAACAAAGAGCACAGAAAACGACAAAGGCGACTTCTGTGAATTTTATTACAGATGTATTACGTTCTACAAAAGGAAATTATCACTGCATTAATAATCTTTATTTATTTGCATATAAATATTTATTTATAAATTCTTTTTTTAAATTAAAAATATCAGTAAATCTGAATTAGTTATTATTTTGACTCCATTGTAATTACTCAATCAATTTGTCAGCATGTTTCTCAGCATTTTTGTCAATTGTTCTCAGATAAATCAAAAGATAACTCTAACTCGCTCACTCTTTTTTTTAAGAGAAAAGGCTGTGGGCTCGTAGAACAGGGCTCTGTTGCCAGTTTTTAATATGGTCTCTTAATTATCGAAACAATTGTAACTACCATGACTAAAATAGTTAACGACTAATGATCGTCAACATATTTTTTTTAATGCAATGATATAAACTAACTATTCTAAAAAATATTTTTAGCTATTATTTATTTTTATATCTACTCTTAAAATATGTTTATTCCACCTTTAAATGCAAAAAACGCGAATCTGTCACAAGGGCCAATGTTAAAATTCTGATTTTTATTCGTTAATAACTTCCTGAAATGATTGATCAGAAGTGTCAAATTTTCTAGGATAGATACCTATATGTACAGGTAATTAAACTTATAAAAACTGACAAAAAAATTAATTTCACCTACCAAAAACTCTTGTGAACAAATGTCAGTAACATCATGTCATTGTCGCAAAATTAATTGAGGTTCCTTGATTTGTGGTACTTTTTATTATTATCCCGTACTTTTATGGTCTTGGTATTAACTACAATAAGACCAAGGTTATGATCGTAGATAGAGAGCATGATAATTATCGAGAAATAAAGTCAATAGGCCGTTGTGAAGTAGTTCAAAGTTTTATATACTTCGGTTCTTTGATCGATAATTCGGGTAGCTGTGAAAATGAGATTCGACGGCGCATTCAACAGGCACGTGTGGCCATGACAAAGCTTTCTAAAATATGGCGTGACCATAACATCACTAAAGCTACAAAAATGTCGCTGGTTCAGTCTCTTGTGTTCTCCATATTTTTGTATGCCTCGGAAACTTGGACTGTTAAAAAGGCAGATCGAGCTCGCATAGACGCTTTTGAAATGTGGACATGGAGGAGAATGCTGAGAGTTCCTTATACCGCCCATCGAACTAACGGCTCCATACTGGATGAGGTCGGTAATCCAAAGAGACTATCCTCCATTGTGTCGACGAGAATGCTTACATTCTTCGGACATATACACAGAAGCGATAATATGGAGAAACTTGTAGTTCAGGGTCATGCCCCGAGTGGGCGGCGCCGTGGCCGTCCCCCTACACGCTGGGTGGATACGACGAAACAGTTGCTGGATATGAGTGTCAAGAGCGCCACTAAACTGACAACAAATCGCGAACGATGGCGAGCTACAGTGCTCAAAACTATTGATAATATTCGTGACGGCAATACTCTAGCTCCGACTTAATGCATTTTACGAGTTCACAACATGTCTGTTAAGACATTGTGACTATGATGATGATGATTATTATTATCCCGTAGTTTTTTCATTCAGAGCAGCATAAGTGCCTTTACCTGAGTACTCCAGTGCTTTCACAAATGAAATTTTCCCACCAAAATATAAGTTTGTCTCCACCTGCACTTGACCAGTAGTTGTTGTTGTAAAGTTTTACTACGAAGCTTAAGTGCATTGCCTGTGGTCTTTGGCCACTAAGGAGGTTGTCGCAGAATCGGGGTGATCTTAGGAAGCATATTTGGTCAAGATGGCACACAACTTAGTTAATGCATATACTGCAGTTAAAGTTTCAACGCATCTTACTAGTTGCGAGTATGTGAGGAAACTTTGACATCTCGAAGTTTACCAAATGGGTGTAAATAGGAAAGGAAAAATCGGGACTACATTATAAGGGTTTGTTACATCATCAAAAAAAAAACTATTGTTTCGGGCGGGCGGGTGTACCTAAAAAAATCGAAAATCTTTATTTGGCCTTCTATTGAAATGAAACCTCGCATTTAGGATAATTTCAAGGTGCTGATTACAAATCCAGTCGCAGTTTTGACTCTCAGTCTCGTTTGACGAAAATAAAAAATTTCAAAACTCTCGGGCGGGCGGGTATAGCTAAAAAAATCGAAAATCTTTATTTGGCATTCTATTGAGATGAAACCTCGCATTTCGGATAATTTCAAGGTGCTGACTACAAGTCCAGTCGCAGTTTTTACTCTCAGTCTCGTTTGACGAAAATAAAAAATTTCAGAACTCTCGGCCGGGCGTCCTAAAAAAAGCCTAAAAAAATCGAAAATCTTAATTTGGCCTTCTATTGAGATGAAACCTCGCATTTAGGATAATTTCAAGGTGCCGATTACAAATCCAGTCGCAGTTTTGACTCTCAGTCTCGTTTGACCAAAATAAATATTTCAGAACTCTCGGGCGGGCGGGTGTAGCTAAAAAAATCGAAAATTTTTATTTGGCTTTCTTTTGAGACGAAACGTCGCATTTCGGATAATTTCGAGGTGCTGATTACAAATCCAGTCGCAGTTTTGACTCTCTGTCTCGTTTGACGAAAATAAAAAAATTCAGAACTCTGGGGCGGGCGGGTGTAGCGAAAATCTTAATTTGGCCTTCTATTGAGATGAAACCTCGCATTTCGGATAATTTCAAGGTGCTGATTACAAGTCCAGTCGCAGTGTTTACTCTCAGTCTCGTTTGACGAAAATAAAAAATTTCAGAACTCTCGGGCGGGCGGGTGTACCTAAAAAAATCGAAAATCTTTATTTGGCCTTCTATTAAGATGAAACCTCGCATTTAGGATCATTTCAAGGTGCCGATTACAAATCCAGTCACAGTTTTGACTCTCAGTCTCGTTTGACGAAAATAAAAAATCTCAGAACTCTCGGGCGGGCGGGTGTACCTAAAAAAATCGAAAATCTTTATTTGGCCTTCTATTGAGATGAAACCTCGCATTTAGGATAATTTCAAGGTGCTGATTACAAATCCAGTCGCAGTTTTGACTCTCAGTCTCGTTTGACGAAAATAAAAAATGTCAGAACTCTCGGGCGGGCGGGTGTGCCTAAAAAATCGAAAATCTTTATTTGGCCTTCTATTGAGATGAAACCTCGCATTTAGGATAACTTCAAGGTGCCGATTACAAATCCAGTAGCAGTTTTGACTCTCAGTCTCGTTTGACGAAAATAAAAAAATTCAGAGCTCTCGGGCTGGCGGGTGTACCTAAAAAAATCAAAAATCTTTATTTGGCCTTCTATTGAGATGAAACCTCGCATTTAGGATAATTTCAAGGTGCTGATTACAAATCCAATCGCAGTTTTGACTCTCAGTCTCGTTTGACGAAAATAAAAAATCTCAGAACTCTCGGGCGGGCGGGTGTGCCTAAAAAAATCGAAAATCTTTATTTGGCCTTCTATTGAGATGAAACCTCGCATTTAAGATAATTTCAAGGCGCTGATTACAAATCCAGTCGCAGTTTTGACTTTCAGTCTCGTTTGACGAAAATAAAAAGTTTCAGAACTCTCAGGCGGGCGGGTGTACCTAAAAAAATCGAAAATCTTTATTTGGCCTTCTACTGAGATGAAACCTCGCATTTAGGATAATTTCAAGGTGCTGATTACAAGTCCAGTCGCAGTTTTGACTCTCAGTCTCGCTTGACGAAAATAAAAAATTTCAGAACTCTCGGGCGGGCGGGTGTACCTAAAAAAATCGAAAATCTTTATTTGGCCTTCTATTGAGATGAAACCTCGCATTTAGGATAATTTCAAGGTGCTGATTACAAATCCAGTCGCAGTTTTGACTCTCAGTCTCGTTTGACGAAAATAAAAAATTTCAGATCTCTCGGGCGGGCGGGTGTACCTAAAAAAATCGAAAATCTTTATTTGGCCTTCTATTGAGATGAAATCTCGCATTTAGGATAATTTCAAGGCGCTGATTACAAATCCAGTCGCAGTTTTGACTTTCAGTCTCGTTTGACGAAAATAAAAAGTTTCAGAACTCTCAGGCGGGCGGGTGTACCTAAAAAAATCGAAAATCTTTATTTGGCCTTCTACTGAGATGAAACCTCGCATTTAGGATAACTTCAAGGTGCTGATTACAAGTCCAGTCGCAGTTTTGACTCTCAGTCTCGCTTGACGAAAATAAAAAATTTCAGAACTCTCGGGCGGGCGGGTGTACCTAAAAAAATCGAAAATCTTTATTTGGCCTTCTATTGAGATGAAACCTCGCATTTAGGATAATTTCAAGGTGCTGATTACAAATCCAGTCGCAGTTTTGACTCTCAGTCTCGTTTGACGAAAATAAAAAATTTCAGATCTCTCGGGCGGGCGGGTGTACCTAAAAAAATCGAAAATCTTTATTTGGCCTTCTATTGAGATGAAATCTCGCATTTAGGATAACTTCAAGGCGCTGATTACAAATCCAGTCGCAGTTTTGACTTTCAGTCTCGTTTGACGAAAATAAAAAGTTTCAGAACTCTCAGGCGGGCGGGTGTGCCTAAAAAAATCGAAAATCTTTATTTGGCCTTCTACTGAGATGAAACCTCGCATTTAGGATAATTTCAAGGTGCTGATTACAAGTCCAGTCGCAGTTTTGACTCTCAGTCTCGCTTGACGAAAATAAAAAATTTCAGAACTCTCGGGCGGGCGGGTGTACCTAAAAAAATCGAAAATCTTTATTTGGCCTTCTATTGAGATGAAACCTCGCATTTAGGATAATTTCAAGGTGCTGATTACAAATCCAGTCGCAGTTTTGACTCTCAGTCTCGTTTGGCGAAAATAAAAAAATTCAGATCTTTTGGGCGGGCGGGTGTACCTAAAAAAATCGAAAATCTTTATTTGGCCTTCTATTGAGATGAAATCTCGCATTTAGGATAATTTCAAGGCGCTGATTACAAATCCAGTCGCAGTTTTGACTTTCAGTCTCGTTTGACGAAAATAAAAAGTTTCAGAACTCTCAGGCGGGCGGGTGTACCTAAAAAAATCGAAAATCTTTATTTGGCCTTCTACTGAGATGAAACCTCGCATTTAGGATAATTTCAAGGTGCTGATTACAAGTCCAGTCGCAGTTTTGACTCTCAGTCTCGCTTGACGAAAATAAAAAATTTCAGAACTCTCGGGCGGGCGGGTGTACCTAAAAAAATCGAAAATCTTTATTTGGCCTTCTATTGAGATGAAACCTCGCATTTAGGATAATTTCAAGGTGCTGATTACAAATCCAGTCGCAGTTTTGACTCTCAGTCTCGTTTGGCGAAAATAAAAAAATTCAGATCTCTCGGGCGGGCGGGTGTACCTAAAAAAATCGAAAATCTTTATTTGGCCTTCTATTGAGATGAAATCTCGCATTTAGGATAATTTCAAGGTGCTGATTACAAGTCCAGTCGCAGTTTTGACTCTCAGTCTCGCTTGACGAAAATAAAAAATTTCAGAACTCTCGGGCGGGCGGGTGTACCTAAAAAAATCGAAAATCTTTATTTGGCCTTCTATTGAGATGAAACCTCGCATTTAGGATAATTTCAAGGTGCTGATTACAAATCCAGTCGCAGTTTTGACTCTCAGTCTCGTTTGACGAAAATAAAAAATTTCAGAACTCCCGGGCGGGCGGGTGTAGCTAAAAAAATCGAAAATCTTTATTTGGCCTTCTATTGAGATGAAATCTCGCATTTCGGATAACTTCAAGGTGCTGATTACAAGTCCAGTCGCAGTTTTGACTCTCAGCCTCGTTTGACGAAAATAAAAAATTTCAGAACTCGCGGGCGGGCGGGTGTAGCTAAAAAAACGAAAATCTTTATTTGGCCTTCTCTTGAGATGAAACCTCGCATTTAGGATAAATTCAAGGTGCTGATTACAAGTCCAGTCGCAGTTTTGACTCCCAGTCTCGTTTGACGAAAATAAAAAAATTCAGAACTCTCGGGCGGGCGGGTGTACCAAAAAAAATTGAACATCCTTATTTGGCCTTCTATTGAGATGAAACCTCGCATTTAGGATAATTTCAAGGTGCCGATTACAAATCCAGTCGTAGTTTTGAGTATCAGTCCCGTTTGACGAAAATAAAAAATTTCAGAACTCTCGGGCGTGTAGCTAAAAAAATCGAAAATCTTTATCTGGCTTTCCTTTGAGATGAAACCTCGCATTTCGGATAATTTCAAGGTGCTGATTACAAATCCAGTCGCAGTTTTGACTCTTAGTCTCGTTTGACGAAAATAAAAAATTTCAGAACTCTCAGGCGGGCGGGTGTACCTAAAAAAATCGAAAATCTTTATTTGGCTTTCTATTACGATGAAACCTCGCATTTAGGATAAATTCAAGGTGCTGATTACAAGTCCTGTCGCAATTTTGACTCTCAGTCTCGTTTGACGAAAACAAAAATTTTCAGAACTCTCGGGCGGGCGGGTGTGCCTAAAAAATCGAAAATCTTTATTTGGCCTTCTATTGAGACGAAACCTCGCATTTAGGATAATTTCAAGGTGCTGATTACAAATCCAGTCGCAGTTTTGACTCTCAGTCTCGTTTGACGAAAATAAAAAATTTCAGATCTCTCGGGCGGGCGGGTGTACCTAAAAAAATCGAAAATCTTTATTTGGCCTTCTATTGAGACGAAACCTCGCATTTAGGATAATTTCAAGGTGCTGATTACAAGTCCAGTCGCAGTTTTGACTCTCAGTCTCGCTTGACGAAAATAAAAAATTTCAGAACTCTCGGGCGGGCGGGTGTATACCTAAAAAAATCGAAAATCTTTATTTGGCCTTCTATTGAGATGAAACCTCGCATTTAGGATAATTTCAAGGTGCTGATTACAAGTCCAGTCGCAGTTTTGACTCTCAGTCTCGCTTGACGAAAATAAAAAATTTCAGAACTCTCGGGCGGGCGGGTGTACCTAAAAAAATCGAAAATTTTTATTTGGCCTTCTATTAAGATGAAACCTCGCATTTAGGATAATTTCAAGGTGCTGATTACAAATCCTGTCGCAATTTTGACTCTCAGTCTCGTTTGACGAAAATAAAAAATTTCAGATCTCTCGGGCGGGCGGGTGTAACTAAAAAAATCGAAAATCTTTATTTGGTCTTCTATTGAGACGAAACCTCGCATTTAGGATAATTTCATGGTGCTGATTACAAATCCATCTGCAATTTTGACTCTCAGTCTCGTTTGGCGAAAATCACGATTAAGTTAATTAAGGCTCGGTTCCTATCATCTTGCCACTTCGCATTCATCACAGAAAATACCCTTACTATGAATGCCGAAGTCGCAGGAACAGAAACTAAATATATGAAATAATTTTGGTAATATTAACGAATCCTTCTGAAGTATTTTGCTAGCTAATAACTTCATTTCTTGCCAGTGTCCATGTTGATAAAATCTTTATGGCTGCAGATAAAGCTTCGGGATCGATGTTAATATAAAACAGTATATTAGATACTTGTTTTAACTCAAGCAGAAAAAATGGAGTCAAGTTGATTGACCCAGTACTTCCCACACATTACGATGATACCAGTTCATTACTTTCCCATAGCATGAAGCTATAGTCTGAAATCCCTTGCAACCAAATCATCGCCCATTTGCCCGCAAAAAAAACACCCAACACAAAAAGTCTGGTCGATAGTTTCTTGCGTCTCCCTCCTTAGGAACTACGACGCCACAGTTTTGATTCTGCATGCGATGCGAAATGCTCAGGAGCCTACAAACCATCTAAAAACGAAGTATGAGCTGTTTCTATATTTTTAGTTTTTTTATTATTGTTGCGCCGCCACTGACACGATTTTCTAGAAACTGGCGTGTTTTCCATTCTCGCCGCGATAGTAATTCCTGTGTCAAAATTTCATTAAAATTAATTCAACCATTTTCGCTTCACGCAATATACATAGAACGAAATTAAGCAAAACTCGTATATGTAAACATCACAAAATTCTAATTCCCATGGTTTCTGTAATAGGCAAGCCAATGTTCAGATGAACTTAAAAAAAGAATATGCCGCTAGGTATTTTTTCCATAGGTCAATGGACACACTATTATGAATACAACAAATTTTTCAGTTTTACAACCCCCTACCCCCCAACCACCCCAAATGCACCCCTACCCAAAGAAAGTAGAAAATGATCAGAAACCCTCAAAACGCCTACAAACAAAGTTTGAGCTGTTTTTATATTTTTGGTTTTTTATTATTGCTACGCCGCCACTGACACGATTTTTCCAAAACATACGCGGTTTCCATCCTCGCCGCGGTAGTAATACTGTGTCAAAATTTCATTAAAATCCATTCAATCATTTTCGTGTTAAGCAATATATAACGATCTAAAACTATGCTTGTATGCATACATTGAGTCCCTTGGTTTCTATTATAAGCGAGGCAATATTTGGATGGACCTAAAAAGGTGAATTATGCCGCTAAGTCTTTCATTCACAGGTCGTTGGGCAGCCCATTATGAATACAACAAATTTTTCAGTTCTGCAACCCCCCACCCCCCAACCACCCCAAATTCACCCCCACCCAAAAAAAAGTAGAAAATGATCAGGAACTCCTGAAACGCCTAAAAACGAAGTTTGAGGAATATCTAATTTTTTTTTTGTTTTTGCTAATTACTCCGCCGCCAATGCACCGATTTTCAAAATTTTAGCAGCATTACCTACTAGGACCCCACAGCATATCGCTGCCCAAATTTCATCAAAATTCATGCAGCGGTTACTAATATTACGAGGGTAGAAAAACGCGACAGACAGACCAACAGATAGACCGACAGACCGACAGACCGACAGACCGACAGACCGACAGACCGACAGACCGACAGACCGACAGACAGACAGACAGACCGACGGAAATGAGTGACGTGGATTTTCGTTATGTAGACATCATGAAACGCCCAAAAAGTGGATTATCTCAAAATCGAAAATTTTCGCGATCCCAATACTCCCATCACCTATGGGTGTGGGAAGTAAAAAGTGTTATATAGCAAAAAACAGTATAATATTGTTTTTAATAGTATGGCTGGCAACCCTATCTACAACACATTTTATTACGTCACTCACAAAATAATGGAAATCCCCTATACTGACCGAAAACAGTGTTTTGTGTACGCCTTCAGTCTATCATCGTTCCATGCAGTCGCACAAAAGAATCCATCTGGCATAATGATCCGTTTTTAATTACACTCCACGAATTCCGTCTACCTGTCGGTCGATTTCAGACATCCGTGCTGCGGGAGATATCAAACAGCCAATTTGCTGTTGTTCATCGCTACAAAAGACATCCAACACCGGTAGCTTTTCAATACGCATAGACCATGAAAATGGGGAACGACGGTTTTTAACGAGATACGGAGACGAAACAAATGTATCACTGTTGAACACTCTACTTATATTTTAATGTGACAATTGATAGTGTTGTGCGCGAAAAAATGACTATAACTTCATCTTTCGTACTTTTACTTCACGCAAGTCACGCATATCAGACGGTCTGTCTGTCTGTTGGCGTTCCTATAGCCCCGTAATCTCAGTAACCGCTGCACGGACTGTGATGAAATTTGAGTAGCGATATGCTGTGGTGTCGTAATAGAAATGCTGCTATACTTTTGAAAATCGGTGCATGAGCGGCGGAGTAATTGGCAAAAAATAAAAAATTTCAAATATTCCTCAAACTTCATTTTTTAGGCATTTTTGGGGGTTCCTGATCATTTTGTCCGTTTTTTGGGTGGGGTGAAATTGAGGAGGTTGTGGCTGGTGGGTTGTGAAACTGAAAAAAAATCTGTACTGTGTAAGGCTTTCGCGGCCATCGTAGCCCAGTAGTAGCGAACTTTGTAATGGAGAAGGTCGAACAGGCAGCTTTGAAAAGCGCTATATACAACCCAAGATATGGCTCAGATACGTGGACGATACGTTCGTCATTTGGAACCACGGAATAGAAAAACTAGAAGAATTTCTAGAACACCTGAACAGCGTGCATAAAAACATCCAGTTCACCATGGAGGTAGAAGGAAACAAAAAACTGACCTTCTTTGATGTTCTTTTAACAGGAAAATGGAGCAACATTAGGACACAAGATATATAGGAAACCAATTTATATTGACCGGTACTTACATAAAGAATCAAACCACCACCCATCTCAGAAGTACGGAATTATTAGAGCTCTGACAGAACGGGCTAGAAAACTGTGCAAACCAGGGGAACTCGACACTGAACTGGAACACCTATAGAACGCTCTTAAGACAAACGGTTATACAGAAAAAGAAATAACAAGAACAATGGAAAGAAATAGGGCAAAACAAAAACCTGAACCGATAGCAAAAGCTTTTCTACCCTATGTGCCATATATGCCATATATGAACATAAGGCTAACTGTCGACTAGGTTATACGGACAAATCAGCGGCAGCAGAACATGCGACTAAGGAGGGAGGCCATAGGATAAAGTTTGAAGAAACTCTGCCATATCGCAAGGGGGCGGGTCTATCAACGCTACCTGGTTGGTCACGTCACCATTAACATTTGTAAATACAAATGCATATCCTCCAGCCGTCAGTATTTTGGGAGTCGCCGAAGTGAAATAGCTTCTGAAGATGCCATCCACTCGTGGTGGCGAAACGATTGAAAACCCAGGAACCACAACTTCACTGAAAAATATCGTTGTATTCATAATAAGCAAGGAACCATTTACGACAGTTTTTGTGTTGGATGTTTTTTACGGGAGGGCGGGCGATGATTTAGTTGCAAGAGGATCTGAAACTATAGTTTCAGGCAATGTAAAAGTAATAAAATGGTCTTACTGTAGTTTTTGGGACGTTCTGGGTCAATCAACTTGACTTGACTGATACTCTTCTACTCATTATTGACGTTATTCTGTCTGTATGCTATCAAACCTGATCGATTTCCGAACTGATAAAATATGTAGCCCAAGAGCTGTCGTATCAACCGCTCTGCCAACCAATGACAAATAGGGTACTTGCAGAGGTCATGAAATCGCCTCGGGAGTATACATAGCGTAAAGAAAACCATATCAAGAAGCAGTAGGAAACAAAAAACATGATTTTACTGACGGGCAAAAAAAGATATTTGCAAAATAAAATAAGGATATATTCAAACTTTTCCACGTGACTTAAAACAAGAGCTGACGTCACAGGTGTCTTATCGATATCGACAATCGATACTGCTACAGCGCAGGTCAGTGAGATTCAACTGCGCATTCGACTAGAGATGATCTGAATTCTTTAACAATGCGACTCAATTTATTGATACCTAAACATATTTGAGACAGGCAATTAACCTACTAGCATTTTCGTTGCAATACATTTTTATATCTGATAGGTATCACAGTTCATCCTGTTTGTGACCGAGATTCGCAACTAATCGAAGCCATCATTTTATTTCGCCACATCCCATTATGAATGAATCCAAGGATAGAATCTAATTCAAGCCCATCCCTACAATGTGAATTAGTAATCTAGCCTAACTGTTATTCTTTTGACTGATGTACTTTTGTGTGTGACTGTGTTTTGTGGTTATAACGATCAATGTCAAAATGTTAGGTTAGCACTGGCTATCGATATCGAATATCAATACTTTACATCCCATCACTATAGGATATCACTGACGTCAGAGGTTGTTTGCGCGGCATTTTCCGGCATCTGAAATAATTTTTGGAATATCTCTCACAGCCAATTCCAAAAAACCAAACAAGTGATTTTGTCATGTTTACTAGGCTCTAAGGAACGCGTGAATGACATAATATTTTTTTCTGCAAGTACCCTATTGATCGAATGACTGAAATCGTCAGTGTCACCCTTATTGTTCCTAAGGGCACGTCGAAATCTGGCGCCTGGTGCTTAAGCGCATTAGAATACGTGTCGCAGGAAGAGGGGTTGGAAATATACACACACTCACACAATTTTCCGTTTATTTAGTTACAGCGAAATGACTTCACTTTGTAGTCATAGAATCGCCGTCTCATTTCACACACAACGACAATAATATCAGAATTTAAATCGTTTTCGCCTGAAGCGTCAGCAGGGGAGAGAACCTTCAAAAGGAATTCATTTCGGTTTACTGATTACGTATATTACACAGGGTGACATAGGGTTAAATGAGATTTTTTATAGCTTGGTTTAGAAACTAGAGTCTAGAACTTGAGACCCAAAGGTCCCAGGTTCGAATATCGCCAGACGTAGATATTTGTTTTCTGGTTTTTTTTAATCAGAAGTGAATTTCCCTAAATGAATGAATGAAAGATGGAAAAAGGCTTTCTGTTGACAAGAACCTTCGAAGCCTTATCGAAAATATGAGGATGGTTTTGGGTCCTGCCTACCTTATGTCTGCTGTATAATATTTGAAAGCATAACAATTTTAAATAATATACAATGTCTTCAAAACATATTGTTCTATGTTAAAAAATAAAAATAACGTTTGATATTGGAGCCAAAATAGAAACACATCTTAGATTGAAAATACTCGCTTACATTGGGTAGGAAATATTATTGTAACAAAAAATAAAAATCCCATAGCTATTTTTTGGATAGACGTATTTTACGAAAATAAAAGTTTTAGATGTTATTTCCCTGAACAAAAATCATCTGTAATCAAAGAAATGATCTCATATTTGCCTTCTTCTACCATTTTACGATGTCGACTAAACATACAGTCAACATGTTTTCAATTATCGTTGACCACAATTATGTTTTCACCCATCTTAAAGTGCTAAAGGATCGTTCAATTGAACAAGTAGATAGTGGAAGTGGCAAAAATAGCTCTTAAACATTTTTATAATAATAGACATACAGCAACAGCATAAAAATCCCAAAGACGCATTATAAAATTTTCAGCGAGGGGTAAGTGCCCCCTCTTGCCCTCCTGAACGACGCCCATGGCTATAAGTTTGTAGTTGGCAGTCATTTGGGAATATGTTGGAGTTGTAAGACATCCAAAAGAGGCAGATAAGTATGGAAGAGAGTTCCAGTGCTCACTTGTCGGGGCTCCTCGCCTCATTGATGTCGGTATTGGCTCCGACATTGTTTCTGCTTTACATTAATGATCTACTCTCTAACCCTACAAACCCAATCCACAGTTTTGCGGATGACAGTACGCGGCATGCAGGCATCATGAGCAATAGACCGATCTCTGTGGTCGAGCTGGAACGCCGCAGTGGCAGCTTCACTTTCAAAGGACCTCGATACCATTACCGCTTGGGGGCTTACGAATATGGTTAAATTTAATGCCTCCAAGACCCAGTATTGTACGCTATCAAACAAGAAGTGCCCAAGCCAACACCAGGTTCTAATGAACAACCGGGCTCTGCCAAGGAGTCACTCATTCAAGCTGTTAGGAGTCAACATTACAGAAAATCTGATCTGGCACGAACACGTCGCGTCAATTGCAACAGCTGCTGGTGAAAATCTTGGGTACCTATTTAGAGCCAGACAGTATTTCTTACCATGTAACCTCTTCACGCTATATAAAGCCCAGATAAGACCTTGCCTGGAGTATTGCTCTCATGTCTGGGGAGCTGCTGCCCCTACATATCGATGGTATCTAGAGACACTAGAAAGGACATTTATAGTGGCATTTGCTGCAAACATCTTGGCGAATACAGCAAACGTTTTGGCTTTGTCCTTGGAAGCTCTTGCCACTGTATCATTCTCATTCGTGGAGTTACTCCTCGACTTTCCTGATCGAAGTCTATAAGAAATAACTGCCATTGGAATGTGACTTAACCGGGGAATATATCGGGATCAGTAGCCTCATTGATCTCAAGTGACTACAGCATCAGCACTTTCAGGACACTGGTAGGAACACTTTATAGTGGAACCTGTTGCACATGTCTTTGGATTTGGTTCGTTTTCTCTAATTTTTACATGTTTCTTCCAAATAACAACTGTCAGTTATTCCAGATACAAAGACAATAACACCAGAATTTAAATTTCTTTCGCCTGGAGCACCACCAGGAAAGAATACGTTCAAAAGGAATTAACTTCGGTTTGGTGATTACGTATATTATTTTTTATGCTAGGCTACAGTCAGTATATCATTCCGCTTGTTCGGATGCATTCTTTTCCCGCTGTGCAATTAGAGATATATCTCGCCTCAAGGGGGAAGTGAGGAATTTTATATTTTACGTTTCAATTGTGTATACGAGGGTGACCGCAAAAGTGTAGGCTTTGAATAGAACTTTCTGGGATTCAATGCAAATTTGGCCTAACCTGGACATGTCTATCTATCGAATGTTCTAATATGTAGTCAAATCCACCCAGCGTGTAGGGGAACGGCCACGGCGCCGCCCACTCGGGGCGTGACCCTGAACTACAAGTTTCTCCATATTATCGCTTCTGTGAATATGTCCGAAGAATGTAAGCATTCTCTTTGACACAATGAGGGATAGTCTCTTTGGATTACCGAGCTTATCCAGTATGGAAACATTAGTTCGATGGGCGGTATAAGGAATTCTCAGCATTTTCCTCCACGTCCACATTTCAAAAGCATCTATGCGAGCTCGATCTGCCTTTTTAACAGTCCAAGTTTCCGAGGCATACAAGAATATGGAGAACACAAGAGACTGAACCAGCGACATTTTGGTAGTTTTAGTGATGTTATGGTCACGCCATATTTTAGTAAGCTTTGTCATGGCCACCCGTGCCTGCTGAATGCGCCGTCGAATTCCATTCTCACAGCTACCTGAATTGTCGATCAAAGAACCGAGGTACACAAAACTTTGAACTACCTCACAACGGCCTATTGACTTTACTTCTCGATGATTGTCATGCTCTCTATCTACGATAATAACCTTGGTCTTGATGTATCTAATACCAAGACAATATGCTGCACTATGATGCTCTAAAACGTTCAATAGAGCTACTAGTTCTTCCTGATAAGCAGCAATAAGGGTTGTATCGTCAGCAAAACCTAAGTTAGATATTTTGCTTCCGCCAATAGTTATACCGCCATTCCAGTTGTCCAATACCTGGCTCATCACAAATTCAGAGTAAACGTTAAACAACATCGGAGATAATACGCATCCCTGACGAACTCCTTTTCTGGTTGCTGTTTGACCAGACAGGTTACCATCAATTCTTACACGAGCTGAGCCAGACTCATAGAGTTGCTGTATGAGAAATACTAAGTGGTAAGGGACTCCCATGGAGATAAGTATTTCCCACAGTTTAGGCCACTTTACATTATCAAACGCCTTAGAATAGTCCACAAAGCAGATAAAAACGGGAAAATAATGCTCTCTGGCTTTTTCAATAATCTGTCTTAAGTTTAAGATCTGTTCACGCGTACCACGTTCTTTTACGAAACCTGCCTGCGCCTGAGAAATTTTCCAGCCAATAAAACCCTCCAAACGAAAACAAAATATATAGTAGGACCTTGCTTGCATGAGAGATTAACGAAAGTAGGCGATAATTGTCTGGATTTGTTGGAGATCCTTTTTATGAAGTGGAACAAAAATGGATGTGCTCCATTCATCTGGCCAAACACCGGAGAACCCGACCCTCTTACAGATATTATATAAAAGAGAGATGCCGTTTTCAGTGACATAGCAGTTTCGAAATCATGAAGCATGTTCCAAAACGGTGGTAATAAACTTAAGGAGTTTAAATGGGAGAGCATTCTTTACATGAGACGTTTTGGCTACAGAGTCATTTTTGGTCACAAAAGTATTGTTACCTGCTCAAGCCTAAAACGGGTTATTCCATGAAAGGCATACTGGCTAAAATTGTGTCTCAAAATCTGTCATTATCTTCGGATCTATTGAAAGAAATAGGTATCTACAATAATAGTAGTGAAACTCAAAAATGTGTTCTCTTCTTAATAGGCTGTCCATTGACCTGTGAAAGAAAGACCTAGCGACATTTTTAAGTCCATCCGAACATTGCCTTGCTTATTATAGAAACCAAGGGACTTAGAATTTGTGACGTATACATACGAGTGTTGTTTTAGCTCTTTCTATATTGCATAACGCGAAAATCATCGAATTAATTTTAATGAAATTTTGACACAGTATTGTATGTTTTGGAAAAATCGTGTCAGTGGAGGCGTAGCAATAATAAAAAAACTAAAAATATAAAAATAGCTCAAACTTTGTTTTTAGGCATTTTAGGAGTTCCTGATCATTTTTTACTTCTTTGGGTGCGGGTGAAATTGGGGTGGTTAGGGGGTGGGGGGGTTATAAAACTAAAAAAATTGTTTTATTCATAATAGGCTGTCCATTGACCTGTGAAAGAAAGACCTAGCGGCATAATATCCGTTTTTAGGTCCATCCGAACATAGCCTTGGCTATTACAGAAATCAAGGGACTTAGAATTGTCTGATGTATACATACGAGTATTGCTTTAAATCGTTCTGAATTTAGTAACATGGAAATCATGGAATCGATTTTAATGAAACTTAGACACAGTATTATTACCGTGGCGAGGATGAAAAATGCGTATGGTTTTCAAAAATCGTGTTATTGGGGGCGCAGTAGTAATAAAAAAAACTAAAAAGCGGCCTCGTACCATTGATTTTGCGCATACGTAATTGAGTTTCCGTTTGATATCGATACCGTGGTTATGGTGCCTTCGACGTTTGCTTTTTGTCACTGTACGCATCGGTACTATCAAAAATCTGGTTTTGGTTGACGCCATGATGATCATCATGCCTGGATAAAAAGGGGCATTATCCAACTGTTGTTTGAAATTTGTAGACAAAGTAGACGTTTCAAAAGATCTGTTTCAGATTTCCATTGTCTGTATAATTTTAGATTACAACGTTTCGATTGATGTGGTATCTTCAATTGACTTCAGTTTACCTGATGAAGACACCAGATCAATAGAAACGTTGGAATTTGGAATTATATAGACAATGGAAGTCCGACACAGACCTTTTGGGGATTATCCATACCAAATAATGCTAAACTAGTGTGTACTAATTTATTCATTCTTATATATTATCATATTATCGCATTGATTAGCTTTAGGATTGTTTTTTCTCAATGGCACACCATGAGGCATTTTGTTTTGGTCAAACAGTTTTAAGCAATGTCGGGGTTCCTGATTGTTTCGTTTCGTCCAGTTAAAGCTGGCAGAATAAAAATTGTGTCTCGTTTTAATTCCTACAGATAGACTTAGGAAACTATTTACTAGTTTTTGTATTTGGTGTTTTTTGAGGACATGCGAACGGTTAGTTGGTTGCAAGGGGTCTCAGACTATAGCTTCATGCAATGGGAAAATAACAAAATGGTATCATCATTATGTGTGGGAAGTACTGAGTCAATCAACTTGACTCCATTTTTATCCATACTTGTAGTTGCTTCCTGAACGTTGTAATCTTCTCCAGTAGTTTCAAAGTGTGGCTAGCGTCAGAATAGGTATTGTTGCTTTTTAGGCACCCACAAATATTTGTCCTTTAGACTTAGAGGATCGACTCCCGGCGCCCTTCTTTACTTCTACGGCGCACCAGGGCGCCGCGGCGCACAGGTTGGGAATCCCTGGTATATAACATTCCACACTCGTATACGTATCGCTATATACAATCGTAGAAATGCACGTAAAATAAGAGGTTCGGCATAGCAATAAAATATTGAAATGTAAAAACGTGTTGCCCAAAGGGTATGCAGATGTGCTAAAACGGTTACATATGAAAACGTGGTATTATTCCGAAACGTTTTAAAAATATATGGATTAGTGGTACGGTGATGTATTGCTGTCATTAAAAAGCGTTGGCCTTCATTTCCAATTTTAATTCTATTATATCGGTGTTTCATATGAGTTCAGTGAAACTCTATTAATCTCTATTGTCATTTATAGCTGAATCCCACATTTTTTGCATTAATATTGTTATGCCGTATTGCGTAATTTGTCCAATGAATGAATAAGGACCAGAGGCTATCCAGCACAGAATGTGACTGGTACATAGGCCACACGATGGGCCCTTTTGCGCCTCTATGCGCGCTAGTTCCTAAGACCTGCCCTTTTAGCAAAGGCAAGTACATTCTTAGGTCCTATCCATTTTATCTCTATTGGTTCCAAGGTTCTTGAGCCCAGCATAGTCTGCCTGTAATAACCCAGGGTTTCACAGCGACACAAGATGTTTGCCGAGGATTCTTCCTCTTCACCACACCACGTGCACGTTGGGTCGTCTCAAGTTAATCCTATCCAGAGAGAGACAAAATCGTCCTATTCTCTCTGTAGGCACTGTTAATAGTTCCCGAGCCTGACGGAGATGACCAGAGATGTTGTTCCATCTCAGAGAATGTAGATTCTGGATCCACTCTCCAGTTGTTTACATAATCAAGTTTGCAGATATTCCTAAGGCTGGTTCCAGGCCCATAAAACTGTTGCCGGATCCCATCCTAGCCAGATGATCCGCCGTGTCGTTACCCTTTACCCCAGCGTGCCCAGGTACCCACATCAGTGATACCTTGTGTTTAGCTGAGATGTCGTCAAGAGCCCTCCTGCACTCCAGGACCAGTCCCGACGTTATTTTCCAAGCACTCAGTGCTTTGATGGCTGTCTGACTGTCAGAGCAGATAGTAATCCGCCTCCTAGTTCAATAGTTGCTTGTTGCTTGTTTGACCAGAATTGGAAGAGCTGATTTGTTTGGTTTGTCTTTGATTGGAAGGAACACCTGAAGAGAATGGGGCTATACTACAGATTCTCTGTATCCAACGTATTATAACCCTGCTTCACCCCAGAAAAACTAGGACTAGAATATACGAACTTTCTTCAAAATGACCTAACCACATACGTCAAGTTTAAGCAGCAGAAGAAAATGGGATCAATGTGAACGCCAGGCACGTATCCAGGATTTCGTTTTGGGGTGTCCAGATTATGGGTGTCACTTGCTTGACCTTTCGGGGGGGGGGGGGGTCCAGATTAGAGTTGCTACCCTAAATTTGCTCTCGTCCGGGGGAGGGGGGAGGGTGCAAAAATTTGTGGAATTCATTTTTTAAACGGCATTTATAACATTTCGGGGGGGGGTCCGGACCCCCTGGACCCTCCCCCCCCCTAAATACGTGCCTGGTGAACGCACATACACAGACGGTTCAAAGACGACAAACGGGGTGGGATGTGCTTTCCCCAGGCCAGGTCTTATCTGGGCTCTATAGAGCGTGAGAAGGTTGAATGGTGGGAAGTACTTTCTTAAGCTTATTTTAAAAAAACTAGTTTTAACTTTTTAGTTCGATGTTTTTTAGAAGCGTGTTTTTTTACTTTTTACTATATTTATTTTCAATGTTTTAGTTAGCTTTATCATTAAAGCGTATTTTTTCTTAGTTTTTTAAACAGAATTTATTGTACAGCTAGTTTTAGTAGATGATGGAGTGTAGAGCCACCGACCAACCATGTTGCGACTCCAGTGAGAGCATCAATTTTCACAAACAGTTTTCCATACATCGGCTGATTTGATTTTTCAATAGATTAAAGAGAAAAGTTTTCCCAGTGCATGCTCGACCAGTCAGAAAAATTTTCTCTTTCAACATCACCGTTAAGTTGATTTCTAACACGCTTTGTAATGAAGATAAACAATTGTTTTTGATCAATATCCATAGCACAATCATTACAATTACTGCATAAACGGTAACTAGAACTGCCGATTCCATATTTCACTTATTCCAGAAATATAGGGTTTTATTAGGTTATATAGGAGAATTTCAGAGATTTGGCCACTTTTATGTGAAAATATTAATGAATACATCATCATCAAAAATCAACAACTGGAAGCTTAATTCTCAATGCTACAATAATTTCGTGGTTATCTAGTTTTATCTAAAGTTGTCAATTTTCTGCTATATTTGATTTTGTATAAAGCGTTAACCAAAACTAGCAACCATAGTTTTATTTGTTATTTTAAACGGAACACCCTGTATTTCGTAGCATCGTCAGAAAGTTCTTACAAAATACTTCCATTTCTATTAACGTAAATATAACAGTTATGGAACTATTCCGATTTGAAGTAGTAAAACGATTCCTAATAATACTACATTTTTGCCAAATATACTGATAATTTCTCAGAGTTGGCCATGGCTACCGTGTCTGAACTTTCTTAGAAAAGAACTAATTCAAGGATGGAAGGACTCGAAGGACGAGAATGAAAGAACTAACAGAAAGTCTTAATTGAGAATCAATTAAAAATTTGACAAGAGTCAATCACTTTTGCATGCTTAGCCAAAATCTATATTCTCGTTTTTGATATGCTCACACATAAACCTTCTTGTAATAACTAATAGAGTCTTGTTAATGATCCCGTAGTTTTATTTTCGGATAATTTTTGTAATTGACATGCGTTTTTCAATTTGCTAATTACCAACTGTAACAGCCAATTGACACAACTAAAGTATTAACTTTAATTATTTAACAAATACAACAAGCATAGCATCCATGGCCAACTCTAACAAAGAGTAGAATTTAGCAAAATATTGTTTTACTGCTTCAAATCGAAATAACTCCACAAATGTTACACATAGGTGCAGAGAATGCTTGCAAAGGTGAAAGTATGTTGTAAGAACTTTCTGACAATGCTATAAAATACAGAGTGTTCCATTTAAAATAATAGAAGAAAATTAAACCCTGTAAACAAAATCAAAGATAGCAGAAATTTTATAATTTTAGACAAAACTAAATAACCAGAAAATTGTTCTATAGCATTGAAAATCAAGCTTCCGGTTATTGATTTTTTAAGATACAGGGTGCTGAATTCGTTAAGATTTTCACATAAAAGGGACCATATCTCTGAAATTACCCTATATAACCTAATAAAACCCTATATTTCCGGAATAGGGAAAATAAGCACAATTCAAATTCGATATAATACATAGGCTGTTCAGTTTGAAAAAACACAATTTGGTATGCAATGACTTTATAAAATAATTTTAAAATGTAGACCTTGGTTTTGCTGATAGCTACTACTGGAAAGTTTTTTTGTATTTCTCATAATTACGGAGGTATCAAAATTTGGAGCATAAGGTGATCACCCTGTATAATAATAGCGTGTTGATAACAGTAGTAAGCCACTTGCTCTTAATCCAAAGGATAGTCACAAATCAAAACAAACATACATGTGAATTTTAAAAGCATATTAAAAAGGAGGTTATTCAAAACATTTGTTTTCGAATGAATCGATTTTATTGAACACCATTGCCTGTAATATCTTTCAACCACAATACCTAATAAGTTCCTTGGGAAAATCCGAACGATACAGACGTAAGTAGCCCTCAAACCGAAACAAAAGCAACATCCCGTAAATATAATTCCTCTTTGTCGTCTGAATATCAACACTCCACTGCAGGATTGCTGTTGTTCCCTCTCGTATTAGCTGAAGAAGGTCTCTCCACACGCACAAAAGCAGGATACATAATTGAATCCTTTCAAATGGAATCGGATACAATCTCGCTCTCTGAACGATACCAGAGTGTGTTTTATTATTCCTAACAGGCGTTAAATATCGAGATTAAACTCAAGAATGAGTAGTCGTTTTCGATTGTTCAGTCCCTTCGGCTGCATTAAAAACCACCAATGGTTCGTTTTCATGCGAATTTGAAGGCTACCGGTGTTAAATGTCTTTTGTGGGGATGGACTGTCCACAGGTTCAAACGTATGGGCGGTGATGATTGAAATTTGGATGGGATCTTTTGTACAATAATCCAGTGTAACTTGTGATGATAACCAAAAGAATATTGTTATGTGAAGCTTTATTATACTCGCATGATACAGTTTCGACTCCACGATAATTCCCGCATTGGAATCACTAACGCGCCACCTTCAGTCACTTTCTCACCGGCGTGTTGTTGGTGACTTATCCCTCTTCTACCGATATTCCAACGGAATCTGCTCCTCTGAGCTATCCTCTATCGTTCCGCCGCTCACTGCTCCTATCAGATGTACCCGTGCGAATCTGCATCTCATCCTAAGACGGTCGTTCTTCATACATCAAGAACTGAGCGGTACAACCGGACATTTATTCCCAGGGTGTCCAAGGCTTGGAATGGACTGCCAGAAGATGTATTTATTAGGCCTGCGGGTATTGGCCCATTCAAATCTCGCGATAACAAACTTCCCCTAACATAATCCTTTCACAGCAGCCGCGGTCCTCTGGCGCCAAAAATTGATCCAAAGCTGATCCAACCAACTACAGACCTATAGCTCTGCTTTCTGCAATCAGCAAAGTGATGGAGAAAAGCGTCAACCAATAGAATTCCCAGGAGCTTCATCATTTAATCAACGATAGATAATATCAATTCTAATGTCAAAGATATTAGAGGCCGAAACATTTTGGATGAAAGGTCTCCAGCCACAGAGTTAACATCTATAGAGGGAGTGTAAACAACAAAATGCACAGGTTGCTGACCAGGCCAACATGTAACGAACATTTTGACAGCTTGAGGGCATCACCAGTGGCATACGACTTTATATTAAAATTGGATGTTCATTAATAGATTCAATTATTACTGTGAAGTTACAAACTGATACCAATAAGTTGTATTCGAAGGAAACCTACACAGATGCACATAACATACATTAAACAACCATTATTATTCCTCAAACTGGAGTGAAGTTACTTTTGTTCCCAGTTATCCCCATATATTACGCTACTGAAAACCAAAACCCATACTCACCTATGATAAGAAGTGTTCACCGATTCGTCGCTATTACAGCAAACTATGCACTTTTTATGTTATCTTATCATGCAATTATGACAATATTGTTCATAAATAATTTAACTTACACCACCAATAGTCACAAAGTCAATCAAATATGCACTAAAACCACAAAAATCTCGACAAACGCAATAACCACAACTACAATCACAGCCACATGACAGCTTAAGGGCACGCCGATTGTAGGTTGCTAGATTTATGACATATTAGAAGTTATTGCGACATTCCGCTATGAAATTTACCATTTTTGAGATTTCATTAAATCAATACAAATTATCTTCACGTAAATCAGTTACATTGCAAGTATATTGGAACGTATAGTTAAATACCCAGTTAAATACTTTGTGTTCAAACTGCGGAAACTGCCAGATTTTGAAGAAACTGGAAGCGGACGAAGAAGAGTGGCAATAGCGCTATAGATGTTGGCTGGCCAATATTCAAATTAGGCTCCCTCTAGAGATATTAACTCTGTGTTTCCAGCCAATTGTTTTATCTGCGAGCCACGCCACCTACGATTTTTCCAGTTCCTACGCGCTAGAACGAAATAATTACAAAATCGTAAATATCTTGAAAATCATCAAAGACAGAAGCACACATGTCTAGATAAAAGTGAAAGAGAATTCAATTTAGCGTCCAATGTTGTGAAACTTATCATACCAACACATTTGAAAAAAAATTTAACGTTTAAACTTTTTAAATTTGAAAATTGCTAGTCAATTGATATAATATGCTTTCAAAACAATAATATTACTGGAATACAAGCATGTTTCTTGCTCGTTTTAAAACCGAAAACCGCATTTGTCTGTCGTACTTAGTTTCCGAGATACTAATATTTTTGTAAAGGACCACCCTGTAGATTAAGACATTGTTTCTACAAATATTCTGATATTGAATTGATCATTGATCACATTTTGCTATAGCTTATTACTTTTGAAATTAATAAGATGTTTAGGTATTGGAAATTTTCTTGGAAACATACTACTAACTATAACAGAATGGGGTATTTTCCGAACAAAATTTTATGACGGAACATTGATGTTACGTCCCCAAAAACCATGTAACTAGCATTTTTACTTTTTACTGTGAACGCGAAGTGGCTTAAAAGTACCTGCAAAGTTCAAACGTATTCTCTATTTCCGTCAATCGACCTATGGCGCACTGATGATCGCTAATAAGCGTGAAACAGCTGTCTGCGTACTGGTGGATTGACGGAGGTATAGAGCAGCCCTCGTATATCGGCTTTCATACGCAGCGGCGTATAGAACCCGCGCTCTCTAGTGGCCAAGCGGATGCACCTTGGCGTCCCACCAAGAAGTCTACTGCTGTTAAGTAGAGATTTCCTTGGTTTGCCGTTACCTTCGGGTACTAGATGGCGCACCGGCAGAATTCTTTCTGTCTGCTCGCAATATTAGCAAGTTGGAAAATACCCCCGTATTATGATTCCTCGGTGGTTGCTTTCAAATTAGCTGTTAATTATATTTCTTTAATAATTTTATGGGGCAAGTCATTACTTGAATTTGAATAGTGTGTCCGTGAATAAATAAACTTATAAAAACTTTGTGTAATGGCTGATTTTTGCAATTCCAAATCAGTAGCTCTGAAGACGACTTAAAAGACTGCTTGCTGTTGTTCAACGCTACCAGTATTAAGCTTTCTTTGTGTGATTGAATTGGAGATAAATTAATTGGTTGGAAACCCCCTGGTATAATGTTGGGACATGGTGAGCAGGTAAACGGAACGTAATTAAAATGGTTCATTATATCAGATGGATTCTTTTATTTAGGGTCACGGACTAATACTTGAATGAATTAATAGATGGCATAAAGAATTAGATACGCAACCAGGTGCTTTTGTAGCAAATTTTCCATGGATAATTCAGAGGATATATTTTTGATGTTTTATAAGTATCGAATTACATAGATGTGCAGTTTAAATTTAAAGTAATTTAAGGGCACAGTTCAAGGGCGTCGCTAGTTTAAGATCTAGGGGGCAAGGTAGTAGCTGAAATACTTAAAAACGCGAATTCTAATTGGGCAATAAGCAACAAAGCTTATGATAAAATGCTCACTCTTTACGCTCTATCTCAACAACGGTGCATTATATCTCTGATATAATTGGGTTCCTGATAGTTGTAAACATAGATAAGTATTATATCAAGATTATTTTTTCGTTTTTCTTGCAATAGTACAAAATTTATATCAAAATAAAAATTAAATCTTGAATCCAGCACCGAAGACACGTCGCGTCGGCAGCTCCTGAATAAAACAGAGTCACGTCATAATGTTGGCTTTCACCCATTGCGGTTTAAACAGCGATAGATAAGGAAAGTGTTTTGCCGTAATGATGAATGCATCAGGTGCAAAATGTCTGGAACATAATCTAGTATCTTTGGGCAACACACGATTCTCCAAATGTTCAATTCCAGGAGTTGTAAGCTGATATTCCTAGACCTACTATCAGTAGTAGTATTAGTCTACAAAACAATATCAGTTTGTGCAACAACAAAAATGCACAACAGCAGCAGCAATTAGCAAACACTCTATTATAAAAAAAATCCAAGAAAGCAGATTTGTCAATAAAAAAAATGCACTGAATTATGGTTGAAGTAGCCGTGGCAGTAGCTAACTCACTGTTGATTTTCTCTGTGTTCTGATGCTATTACAGGACGGACGATATTCCTTGATAATTGTCTAAAATAATCAAATAATCACACAAAACACCAAAATAATGAGATAAAACGGTTTACGATTATTAAAAATGGAGTTCTATAAGGGTTTTTGCGACGCCCATGAAACAGTAAACATAGTAAAACATTTTTCAACTTGCTGGTGACAGGATAAATTACCATCCTGAGGTTTATGAGCATATAACAAAAGTAGATGGGCCTCGTCAGGCTCACAAAATAGGTTAAGCTGCCATCTAGCGTTTGTTGCCTCACTTGCCTTTGACATTTTGACTATTGTACCGGTGTCTCAGGATTGTATTGAAATTTGGGGAATTTTGTGGGGTATGCAAAGATGGTTTGCTTTACTTCTTGTGACACAACAGATTTAAAGTCAACATTGCAATACCTACGAGGTGGAATTTGTACTGTTATAAATTTTAATTAGCTTTAACATTATGACGTCACAACTATAGCGACAGAATGTCGCGCGTTCATAGTCACGTGAGTTTGTTACAAATTTTATCTAGTTTTAATTCTTTAAAGTTTTTCGCATTGAATATAAGTACTATAAAGTAATAATTTCAATATTTTTTTTCAAAATCCCAATTTCAAACACGCGTCTTCTTCATATGACGCCGTCTCCTTTTGAAGGTTGCCGATCCAAATAGCATAGTTCTAGATACGGCCATGCCATGACAATGTCAAGCGATGAGCAACCAAGCCATTTTCGGATGTCCTTCATCAAAGAATTTTGGCGTCTACCGATAGACCTTTTACCTTCCATAATCAGTCGCAGAAGTTCGTATTTTTCCCCTCGCATGATATGACCTACAATATAAGCCGTTTTTCGTTCCTAGATGGTAAGCATGAGTTCGTTCTGTTTCTTCATACGATTAAGGACTTCATCGTTCGTTATTCTTTGAACCAATGATATTCTGAGTATACGGCGATAAATATACATTTCAAAGGCGTCTACTTTCTTATCTAGTGTAGCATCTAGTGTCCAACTCTCACATCCGTACAGGAGAACCGAGAAAATGTAGCATCTGATCATGCGTATCCGAAGTTTTAGGCTCAGACTTGACCTAACGAAAAATCTTCTCATACTCATAAATGTTTTTCTGGCCTGTTCAATGCGGTATTTGACTTCTTTCTTCGAGTCACATACCTCATTTACAATGTACCCCAGTTATGTGTATGACGTCACTTGTTCCACCGTACTATAATACCGTTGATAATCAGATGAGCCTGTACAGGTGTCTTGGCAAAGGCAACGACTTTAGTTTTTGTCGTATCTATGAGTAGGCCAAAGTTTTCGTTATATCGTACAATGCGATCTCTCAGCCTTTGCGCATTCTCAGCTAACACAACGGTATCATCCGAATATCTGACGTTATTGATTATTTTCCCGTTGATCTTAATCCCATATCCCATTCCTTCCAGAGCTTATTTGAAAAAAGCCTCAGAATATATATTGATATTGACTAAGAGCGACGATAACACACAGTCCTGTCTTACATCTCTTTTAATGACGATGTTGTATCTACAACATTTACTGCTACGTTTTGCTTCCAATAGAGATTTGCGACCAGCTGAATTTCTTCTCTATCTATTCCAGTTGTTTTGAGGACTTCTATAAGTTCTTCATGTTTGACACAATATAGTCTATAAGACAAGCGACTACGTTGCCTAGGCCACTGCGAAATCAAAATTGAGTTTGATCTAGTTGGTATTCACACTATATATTCTGGTATGTATTATCCTGAGAAATATCTTGAGGACATAGGACATCGTCAGGCTTATCATCCTTATCATCACAATTTGAAGCATGGGTTTTCTTTTGGGGTATTTCCTATACGGTAGATAACATTGAATATTGAGGCTAACAGTTGCAGGTCCTTTGCTTCTTCTTCAGCTATGAGTTTTATGACTACGACATGAATGTTTTCTGGGTTGCTTTTCCATCATAGTTAAAGTATCGATATCCAAGCACCTAATCCTCTTCTTAGGGTGCCATCTTCTTACGAAGGTTGGCGACCATCATGACAATTTTCACTTTATTAACTGCGGCTCTGAATAATTGTGTTGTGGAGCAGTTATACCACTCCCTCAAGTTACGAAGCCACGAGGTGCGCCCTCTTCCTATATTGCGTTTGCCATCGATGTTTCCTTGCATACCGACATGGAGAATTTGATATCTTTCACCTCTCATTATATGGCTCAGGTATTGTAATTTTCTTATTTTAATTTCTGTGGCCCGTTCTTTCGTCTTGGAGAGCTGTCTTAAAACTTCCTCGTTGGTAACATGATCTATATACGATACTCTCAATATTCGCCTACAAAGCCACATTTCAAAAGCTTCTAATCGTTTCATCATGGTTTCTGTTAGTATGGCTGCCTTTATACCATACAACATGATGGAGAACACATAGCATCTCAGCATACGAATCTTGAGTTCCTTGCTCAGATACTTATTACAGAAAAACCGTTTCATTTTTATGAAGGCATTCCGGGCGATTTCTATCCTTGTTTTTATTTCTACATATGAGTCTTTATTACAGTTGATAATTATTTTGAGATATTTGTATTTATATATTCTCTCTATTACTTGGTTAGATACCCTCAAGTCAGGATGAATATCATTTTTCTTGGTAAAAACTAGCACCTAATAATGATAATAAACTATTTTTAACCTTATGGCACGGCTTCAGAAGCAAATTCGCCTTTGTTGTTGGTTTCTGTTTTCCTGAAAGTGCACTACCGACAGCGTCAACCGCAAAACGAACAAGGAGGCAAACGCGAACTGGATTGTCAGTATGACGAAGATTTGATTTGTCAAGGAGGGTTTTTTCGCTCTTGGCCGCCACAAAAACGGCATATCGAAGTACCCGCCGACCACAAAGACTTGCGCCAAAGCTAAATAACCCGTTTTTCGAATACCTTCATGTGTGGCATCCCAGGCATGCCGGACATTTAACGCTGCTCTGATTGATTGATCATGCGCGATCAAGCGCGTCTTCTGGTCTGCTGCTAAGAAATTCCCAACAAGGCAAAATTGGATTCTTAAAACGACTAAACGTTTTATAACAGTCGGACAAAGTTGTATTAAGCTTTTTGTTATAATAAGTTGTCTTATAAAGAAAGTTGTATTGAATAGTTTAGCTTCCTACCAGGACGAAATCTCGTATCTTGTATAGTTGAGGCCGTTAAATATAAAAAAGGAGATTAAGTGCCGGATTGAAGCAGCCCGTACAACTTTCTTAAAAATGATATCATTCTTCTCTAACGACAACCTAAATCTGAAATTGTGGCAAAGAATGATAAAATGTTATATTTTGGTCTGTATTGTTATATGGGGCTGAGACCTGGACTTTAAAGGCCGCTACAATCAACTGCCTAGAAGCATTCGAAATGTGGTTACATAGAAGAATGCGCCGTATACCGTGGACAGCTGTGCAGACCAACGAAGCAGTATTGAATAGAGCCAATGCAGTCCGTGAGCTGTTCGAAATGATCAAGATAAGAAAAGGTATCATATCTGGGACATGTTCTTAGAGGTGACCGATACAAAATCCTTCAACTTATAATGAAGGGAAAAATCGAGGGACGAAGAGGAATTGGAAGGAAACAGATGTCATGGCTCAAGAATATTAGAGACTGGACAGGAATAAGCAGTGCAGAACAACTATTCAGACTAGCCGAAAGCCGTGAACAACTCGCCATTGTAATTGCCAGCCTTAAGGGAACCTGATATGGCACCGAAAGAAGAAGAAGTTATACAATTCCGGCCATTGTTTTGAGTTTCAAGTTCAAGTAATGAATATCAAAGATTTTCAGACCTTCAAGTTCACCCTAAAAATCTAAAATCGTTATCTAGCTTCCTATCAGGACGAAAACTCGTGTCACGTATAGTTTGACAGTGCTTATTACAAATCCGGCCGTTGTTTTGAGTTTCAGGTTCAGGTAATGAATATCAACAATTTTAAGACCCTCAGATCCTCAAGTGCACCCTAAAAATCTAAACTTGTTATCTGGCTACCTATCAAGATGAAAACTCGTATTATGTGTAGTTTGAAAGGGCTTTTTACAAATTTGGCCGTTGTTTGGAGTTCCAGCCTAGGGTAACAAACACGTGATATGCCTTCCTATCAGGTCAAAATCTCGTGTCATGTATAGTTTGATGGTCCTTATTACAAATCTGGTCGTTGGTTTGAGTTTCAGGTTCAGGTAATGAATATCAACAATTTTAAGACCCTCAGATCTTCAAGTGCACCCTAAAAATCTAAACTTGTTATCTGGCTACCTATCAAGATGAAAACTCGTATCAAGTATAGTTCGGCGGTGCTTATTACAAATCCGGCCGTAGTTTTGAGGTTCAGGTTCAGGTAACGAACATCAAAAATTTTCAGACTCTCAGATCTTCAAGTTCACCCTAAAAATCCAAAATCGTTATTTGGTTACCTATCAAGATGAAAACTCGTATTATGTGTAGTTTGAGAGGGCTAATTACAAATTTGGCCGTTGTTTGGAGTTCCAGCCTAGGGTAACAAACACGTGATATGCCTTCCTATCAGGTCAAAAACTCGTGTCACGTATAGTTTGATGGTCCTTATTACAAATCTGGTCGTTGCTTTGAGCTTCAGGCTCAGGTAACGAACATCGAAAACTTTCAGGCCCTCAGATTTTCAAGTTCACCCTAAAAATCTAAAGTCATTATCTGGCTACCTATCAAGATGAAAACTCGTATCAAGTTTAGTTCGGCGGTGCTTATTACAAATCCAGCCATGGTTTTGAGTTTCAGGTTCAGGTAATGAATATCAAAAATTTTCAGACCCCAGCTCTTCAAGGTCACCCTAAAAATCTAAAATCGCTATCTGGCTTTCATTCAGGACGAAAAACCGTGTCATGTATAGTTTGACAGTGCTTATTACAAATCTGGCCGTTGTTTTGAGTTTCAGGTTCAGGTAACGAATATCAAAAATTTTCAGACTCTCAGATCTTCTAGTTCACCCTAAAAATCTAAAATCGTTATCTGGCCACCTATGAAGATGAAAACTCGTATCAAGTTTAGTTCGGCGGTGCTTATTACAAATCCGGCCATAGTTTTGAGTTTCAGGTTCAGGTAACGAACATCGAAAATTTTCAGACCCTCAGATTTTCAAGTTCACCCTAAAAATCTAAAGCTCTTATCTGGCTACCTATCAAGATGAAAACTCGTATCACGTTTAGTTAGGCAGTGCTCATTACAAATCCGGCCGTGGTTTTGAGTTTCAGGTTCAGTTAATGAATATCAAAAATTTTCAGACCCCCAGCTCTTCAAGGCCACCCTAAAAATCTAAAATCGCTATCTGACTTCCTATTAGGACGAAAACTCGTGTCACGTATGGTTTGACAGTGCTTATTACAAATCTGGCCGTTGTTTTGAGTTTCAGGTTCAGGTAACGAATATCAAAAATTTTCAGACCCTCAGATTTTCAAGTTCACCCTAAAAATCTAAAGTCGTTATCTGGCTATCTATCAAGATGAAAACTCGTATCAAGTTTTGTTCGGCGGTGCTTATTACAAATCCGGCCAGAGTTTTGAGTTTCAGGTTCAGGTAACGAACATCAAAAATTTTCAGACCCTCAGATCGTCAAGTTCACCCTAAAAATCTAAAATCGTTATCTGGCTTCCTATTAGGACCAAAACTCATGTCACGTATGGTTTGACAGTGCTTATTACAAATCCGACCGTAGTTTTGAGTTTCAGGTTCAGGTAACGAACATCAAAAATTTTCAGACCCTCAGATCTTCAAGTTCACCCTAAAAATCTAAAGTCGTTATCTGGCTATCTATCAAGACGAAAACTCATATCAAGTTTAATTTGGCGGTGCTTATTACAAATCCGGCCGTAGTTTTGAGTTTCAGGTTCAGCTAACGAACATCGAAAATTTTCAGACCTTCAGAACTACAAGTTTAACCTAAAAATCTAAAATCGTTATCTCGCTTCCTATCAGGATGAAAACTCGTATCCTGTATAGTTTGACGGCGCTTATCACAAATCCGGCCGTAGTTTTCAGTTTCAGGTTCAGGTAACGAACATCGAAAATTTTCAGACCCTCAGATCTACAAGTTCACCCTAAAAATCTAAAATCGTTATCTTGCTTCCTATCAGGATGAAAACTGGTATCCTGTATAGTTCGACGGCGCTTATTACAAATCCGGCCGTAGTTTTGAGTTTCAGCCTCAGGTAACAAACCATCCCCGTTGCTTTCTGCAAACGCTCTGACCAAAATGAAGACCAAGCATCTTGCGACTCATGTGTCGCCGTTTCCCCAGAAACGGCCGGGTTTTCCTAACATGACGTTCTGCAGAGTGGCGCGTCGCGGCATTGGCGTCAGCGCGGCGTAATTTCCCAGGAGTTTCCCTGTTTACATAATATGTTTATGGTATGCAGAGGCCGACGATGTTTATTCGTCCGTGCCTAGACGAATGTTATTAAGGAGTGTGCAAGCAAGCAAGCAAGCAACCAACCTGCTACTGCTTGGCTACTGCCCGGAATCTACTTATCGGTGCCCAAACACACTGCCGGATGTGCCCGGACACTGTTTGGGGTGCAATTATTGTAAGGATTGAGGTGATACGATCTGGGTCGTGCGTTACGTTTTGTCTGTACAGGCAGGGGCGGCGCGTGCCTCGAAAAAGTGGGGGGGGCCAAAAAACAACTAATATACAGGGTGTCCTTGAATTTCCATGTCACGTGATATTTTCGTAACAAAACAGTGTCTAAACGAAAACTGAGTGGAATGCTTGAAAATACTACAGGGTCTATCATACCATGCGTTCAAAAAAATGTTTGTTTGTAACCCTTAAAACTTACCCCCAACATTGTTTTTTCAAATAGCAAGTAATAGCTTTTTCTACACAAATTAACTCGATATTTTATTTAAAATCTTGTTGTACCTTTTATTTTATACAAACAGTTTTTTTCTTAAATTCATAAGCATAAAATAAATAAAATATATGAAATAAGGATTTGTTTGAGGCGTATTTTTTTCTTAAGAAAAAAATATAAAAACTCCTAAAACTTACCCCTGCTTTTTTTCCAAATAGTAGCACCTCACATCTTTTCGTATATTAATGAGGTCGTTATTTTATTTAGTATTTTGTAGTGCCTTTAACTTTATAAACAGATCAATTTTTTTGTAGTTATTAACCTAAGATAAATAAAATGAGCATTTTTTTGAGGTGTAATATTTTCGTAATAAAAAAGCATAAATAAGACACTTGTTTTCGAAAGCATATTTTATAGACTATTCGGTACCCGTAAAAATCTAATTAGTCTTATTTTAGTGCTTTTTTGCGTCAAGCAAGTTCTTGTTTTATTTATGTTATGCTTGTGATTTTACGAAAAAACAAGTTTGCGTATAAAATCAAACATACTGCAAGATTTTATATAATATAAGGCCTTAATTTGCGTAGAATGAACTATTTGGCGCTTGAAAAACGAAAGTTGGGGTGAGTCTCCAGGGTTGAAGTACAGAAAAAAAGGTTGCAATGTTTTTTGCAACTAATTTACACTAACATCATATATATACAAACACAAACGACAAAAATCATCTTAGTAGTACAATCAGTATATTGCATCACACATTGAAACAAAAAGCAAGCAAAAAAGACGAAAACATCCCGGCACTCGACGCATGACCGCGAAGATTTGGTGGGAGTGGTATGACTGGGTACGTTTCCACGGGTATAGTATGAAAAAATACTCGATCGTGTGATTTCTGTTGGCCAAACCTTTGGTGATACACATGATATGATTTTGTAAGGGAGAGAAAGGAGAAAGAGCAGAGCAATGATAAGAATAAAAGATGCAGAGTGCTGGAAATTGGAAAATAATGTAGATATAATCTACTTTGTAATAATAAAAAAATGGGTGTGGACGTATACAATAATATTTAATAATATATATATATAATAAAGTTAAAAAATGGACACGTAAAAAAATAATTTTCTATTAATTTTTTAACTCCTCATAAAAAGTGGGGGACCTCGGCCCCCCCGTGCCCCCCCGACGCGCCGCCACAGTGTACAGGGTGTCCCATTTTGGGCACTTTTACGGGGTATCTCGGTTATTTTAGAAGATAGAGAGTTGCGGCTTTCGCGACAGTGTGCTAATTTTTTTTGTGAAACTAAAGATGCCGTCAACAAAATTATCATAGCCCTCTCTAGAATTTAAATATGGAATAATATATCGTCATATTGCTGCGAAAAGTCAACTGACTTTTTGTGGAAAAATTAACCAACTGCATCTTACACTTTAGTTTCATTGTATCTTTCAGTTTTAGAAGTTACTAACTGTTTATATCTACCTATCAGATCAGTGGATCGATTCTGTAGCTTTCGCTATAGTAACGAAAGCAGGCGAAGACGAAGCTAATCAATTACGAAAACGATTTTTGACGGCATTCCAACGAAACTTTAGTTAAAGTTGCAAAATCCTGCAATGCCGACCATTGCGAAGGATTAATTTTTTCTCTTCGATTCATTACTTGTTAATTAAGTACACAAATAAATTTAAGCAAATTGTCACTTTGACACACAGCAATAATAACGTCAAAGCTTGACAAACGAGATCCAAAATCTTTCGCTATCGCTTATACCGTTCGTCTGCGTTCGTGATGTCCGAGTCGGAACGAAGACATTTATGGAATACCGAAACGAGCGAAAGCGTTGGAAGAATGTCGCTATCGCTTCGCTATCGCTTCGCTTAGAGCTATAGAATTCCCCCACTGATTCTATCTACACATCAAACTCATCAACAAAATAGAAACTAAAAATTGCAATACGAAAAGTCCTTAAGTACCCTAATGACTTCTCGCATAAATGTTTGAACGGGGCACGCGAATGCAAAAAATCACTAACAGCAACTGTTGTTCGAAATTTGTAAACAAAGCAGACGTCTCAGAGGGCCTGTTTTGGACTGCCGTTACCATTTCGATGCTATTTATTCTCGTCTAGCTGACGCGGCGTTTTTTGTGGTTTGTTCTGATGGGTTGGTGCCGCGTTCTGCTGAGTGTGTCAGTTCTTGATGACGTACTGTTCTTTGCGGCTTGTTCTGAGCGATCGTTGTTGTGTTTTAGTTCAGTGGCGTCGCGCGTCGGTCCTTACTGACGATGACGTGGCCGTTCGATGGTCACTTCGTTACACGTTTGTGTCCAATTTTGATCTGTCCAATTTTAGTTTTCCTATGTTTACTATGAGGGGCTGCTATTTTAATCTAATTTCCACAGTAGGCTTGCTGTACACGTTTTTATTGCAGGCGATATGAGCAGCTTCTTTGAATTTCCGGCGATACCATTGAGGCTCTTTGCTTAACGTCTGCCCAAATAATTTTGTGCTGCTCGATCACCAGATCACCCATGGGCGGAACATCTTAAAATTATTTGGAAAGACGTTAAGATTATCGACAAAAAACCTCACTGGTAACGCCTGATATAGTGCGGCCTAAAAAATCTAATCCACAAAATATGCACTCCCCCGCCTCCGACGAGAGCAATAATTTAGAAGGCGGAAACCCTAATCTGGACCACCCCCAAAACTAAATAAACACTATGTAATGCCCCCCTTCCCCCGCGACGATTTCGTAATTCCCCCCCCCCCCACTACACCAAAAAAAGCTCCTGGATACGTACCTACCGATTAGTATTGCTAAAAACGAATATCTATTAATGCTGCAAGAATATTATACCAGAAGAGCTGGTATCAGTCACTCACAACCTCCAATAACTTGTCAGATCACACTACGGAACCTGCCCAAGAGGTCGAAAAATACGAAGAATAAACCGTTTCCCTTTCGACTGACATTATTTCTTATTTAAATTATAATATTGCCTGTACAAGTGGGGGAACAAATAACTAGTTGCACAAAGCTTATTTTTTTACTGCCAAAAGTCACTAACTCTGTTTATTTTTTATTATACTTTAGAGAGAATAAAGCTGAATTTTGCTATTAAAATTAGGCATTTTATTAGCAGAACGCAGACACATAGCTCCGTGAAAAAAAAAATAAAGACTGATTTAGTAAATAGAAAATAAACTTCAAGCTGAAATATCTCGAAAGTCAATAAATGTTTGTCAGTGATTTTTCGCTGTAATATGACGATATAGGGTGTTTTATTAAAAAAATGTATGTTTGCATCACCACGTAGTAAATATTTTCTGAGCAAGGAGCATACTTCCTTGGCTAGACCTTTTAATACAACTTTTTGTGCTATCTTTGAGTGGAATTATCAAGTGATCCAGTACTAAAAACTCACCTTGTATATGCATCTGTCTATTTTGTTTGCAAGCTCCTTTGTAAATGAGTTTATTGCGTTATATCTTTAACTGGATATGTTTTAAATTTTTTATTTATATTGAACAAATTATCGTCTTATTTTTATTTGCACGCTAGGTTTTTTTAAACATTGATGTAACCCATATTTTATGCTTATTTTTCTAGTGACCGCGACTATAGATTATATTATATATAATAGATACAAAAGCTTTCACCCATATTGTTCCTTCAATCTTTTTCCACCACTTTAAGAACATCTGTGTATTTTACAATATCCAAAAAACGACGTACTGGTTATTCAGCTCTCTCAACCCGTAGAGGCTGTTTCACAAACAAAACAATTTTATAGAAATCTAACCGACATCTGTAAGTGACGTAAGTAGGTTTGTTAGTATTAGTTTCCTTGTCTCAGTAAATTTAATTCTTTTATATTCATTTTCAGTTAACGAAAATGAAATCACTAAGTTTATGTTTAAAAGTTTTATATATACATTTAGAGTTAGTTATATTTCTACTTTACACATACAATTTATAATTATTTTATTTAGTTGTTTTTTGTGTGTTGTTTTTTTGTATTTTATTTTTATTTTTATTATATACAGATCATTTCCTATTCATTTATAGACACCTGAAGATGGTTCAAAATAAACCGAACCGTAGTGAAGGAAAGTTATAGTTTCGATCGTTGACCGAAACCCATGAAAAACATTCGTAACCCATATTGCACAAAACAAATTTAATTAAGCCTGATATAAGGACACAGCCGATAGAATCCACGTCTTTCACATAAAAGCACAAGTCTATCATGTTTCTTGGATAACATGTCAGGTACGGACTTCAATTGGTCTCAGGTAATGGTTGGGCTATGACATGGCGATATCGGCTGCGTAATAAGGCCATTTTTTTAAACATTGATGTAACCAATATTTAATGTTTATTTTTCTAGTGACCGCGACTATAGATTACATTTATGTATATATGGCTTTCACCCCTATTATTCCTTCAATCTTTTCCCACCACTTTAAGAAAATCTGTGTATTTTACGATATCCTAAAAACGCCGTACTGGTCATTCAGCTCTCTCAACCCGTAGAGGCTATTTCACAAACAAAACAATTTTACAGAAATGTAACCGACATCTGAAATTAACGTAAGTAGGTTAGTTAGTATTATTTTCCTTGTCTCAGTAAATTTAATTCTTTTATATTCATTTCCAGTAAACGAAAATGAAATCACTAAGTTTATGTTAGAGTTAGTTATATTTCTACTTTACACATACAATTTATAATTATTTTATTTAATTGTTTTTTGTGTGTTGATTTTTTGTATTTTGTTTTTATTTTTATTATATACAGATCATTTCCTATTCATTTATAGACACCTGAAGATGGTTTAGATTAAAATAAACCGAACCGTAGTGAAGGAAAGTTATAGTTTCGATCGTTGACCGAAACCCATGAAAAACAACCGTAACCCATATTGCACAAAACAGGTTTAATTAAGCCTGCTATAAGGACACAGTCGATAGAATCCACGTCTTTCACATAAAAGCATAAGTCTATCATGTTTCTT
Organism: Callosobruchus maculatus; assembly: GCA_951848785.1. Lineage (NCBI taxonomy): Eukaryota > Metazoa > Arthropoda > Insecta > Coleoptera > Chrysomelidae > Callosobruchus > Callosobruchus maculatus. The sequence continues at coordinate 1,680,927 of CATOUR010000198.1, forward strand.
GGATAACATGTCAGGTACGGACTTTAATTGGTCTCAGGTAATGGTTGGGCTATGACATGGCGATATCGGCTGCGTAATAAGGCCATTTTCCATTTCGGGATCGTCTTCACCGGCTGGTCCGCGTACCGGCTCTCTCTCTACGAATCACGTAACTAATTAAGGCCTTAACTTGTACCCAGAAGATGTGTATGTGTATATTAATAGCGCAATTAGACACACAGACCACTATTATTATGCGGCCCGCGTTCTATCCTGATGGTCGTCCGCTATTCTCTAAGTTTTGGAACATGTCGCCTCTCTCGACTATCCGACGCGGTCAGAGTCTGGCAAAAATGCTTTATGTGATATTTACATTGCGGTTGGTTTACTGGCGGTTCCAAAACAGACAATGGAACAGGAGCAGGAATTCACGGTCAATCTCCCAGATGTGACATCAGTCAACCTCTGGGAGTTTACGCCACTGTATTCCAAGCAGAAATATATGCAATCGACTCTTGTCTGAGAGAAAACATAAGAAGGGGATACAAAAGTAAAAACATTCTTATCTGCTCGGATAGCCAAGCGTCGATTAAAGCTCTTAACGGCTGCCAAATCAAATCTAAACTCGTCTGGGAGTGCTTAGAAAACCTCAAACAACTTAGTGCCATGAACAAGGTAACCCTGAAATGGGTGCCAGGTCACAAGGGAATTGAAGGGAACGAAAAAGCAGATACTTTAGCACGAAACGGATCGGCATCCAGTTTTACCGGCCCCGAACCGGCGATAGGCATTACAAGGTCTTTGGAAGAACTACGATAAACCAGTGGGTGCATTCACAGCACCTAAAATACTGGCAATCACATCCAAAGCTCAGACGCAGCAAGCTGATTGTGAAACAACCCACACCAAAACTAGCTGAAGAGATCCTAAAACTAAATAGGAAAGAAACTAGGCTAATAACCGGCCTCCTAACCGGACACTGCGGCCTAAGAAAGCATCTACACACATTAGGGATTTTCAAAGAAAACCCAATATGCAGACTATGTGACGAGGACGACAAAACAGCCTCTCACATAATCTTTGAATGTGAGGCCCTACGCTGGTGGAGATTAAGACTGATAGGGCCAAACAACCCAAAATCACTCCCCAATCGAGATATCGTGAAGAGACTCCTGGATCTTATCAAGGTCACAAAACTCTTCACGGATTAACAAACGCACAGGACAATACAATAAGCCAATGGCTGCAGTGTTGGGGCGATCTAACCCGGCCTGTACGTTTGACCCTCCTAACCTAACCTAACCTACATTGCGGTACAGCAGGCCTCTGAAATAAATTAAAAGCAAAATCCTTTTTTGCAAAAAAAAACTGAAAAAGAAGAAAAGAATCAAAAGTGATGCTAGCATATTTTTCTAATTACTCTCGGCAAACCCCTTCATTTGATACCCATATTGTAGAAGTGCATAAAAGATAGCTATTCCGCCATCTTGGATGGTCCGCCATATTTGATTTAGGATGACGTTAGATTATTTATCTAGTTACTCTCAACAAGCCCTTTAGTTCAATACCCATACTGTAGAAGTGCCTAAAAAATAACTATTCTGCCATCCTATATGTTCCGCCTTATTGGATTTAGAATGACGACATATCATTTTTCGATTTACGCCCAACAAGCCCTTTCATTTGATACCTATATTGCAGATATGCATAGAAAATAACTATTCCGCCATTTTGGATGGCCCGCCATATTGGATTTAGAATGACATCGCTTTATTTTTCGAGTTACTCTCAACAAGCCCTTTCAATTGATACCCATCTTACAGAATTGCATAAAAAATAACTATTCCCTCATTTTGGATCGTTCGTCATATTGGATTTAGGATCACGTTAGATTATTTATCTAATGACTCTCAACAAGCCCTTTAATTTGATACCCATATTGTAGAAGTGCACAAAAAATAACTATTCTGCCATCTTGGATGTCCCGCCATATTGCATTTAGAATGACGTCGCAAGGCAAATCGACAACTAGAACACACACGCGATCAGATCTAGGCCCAATACAAGTTATTATGCATATTAATAAATGATATGCCCAAAAATGTGCCTTAAAAAACGAAAAACAATAAAAAAATACTTATCCGCGGGTGACGCTATCTAATGATTTAATGCAAAAACTTCACAAAGAGAGACTTGTCAGACGTAAGTAGTAGTTGTTGTTGTTTCAGTTTTACAACCCCCCAACCACCTTAATTTCACCCCCACGCAAAAAATAGAAAATGATCAGGAACCGCTAAAACGCATAAAACGGGAGTTTGAGGAATATTTGAAAATTACTCCGCCGCTCATGTATCAATTTCCAAAATTATAGCAGCACTATGGCCCTATAGCCTATATGTAGCTGCCCAAATTTCATCATAACCCATGTAGCGGTTACTGAGATTACTAGGCTAGAAATACGCTAACAGACAAGCAGACAGTCAGACAGACACCGACGGAAATGAGTGACGTGGATTTTCGTTATGTAGAAATCATAAAACGTCCATAAAGCGTATTATCTCAAAATCGATAATTTTCACGATCACAATACACCCTCCACCTATTAGTGCGCCTTTTTGGAGTAACTATCAGCAAGCCCCTTCCCTTGATGCCATATTGCAGAAGCGCATAAAAAATAACTATTAATCATCGGTACGCCATAGGTCGATGATGATCGCTAATAATCGTGAAACAGCTGTCTGCGTACTGGTGGATTGACGGAGATATAGAACAACCCTCGTATAAGCCTTAAGGCTGCATGACCACTATTGTGGTACCCCTCACTACTAAAAAAATCTTGGGTGTGTGAGATATTAGATATGTTGTTAGAACTAGACGGAATCCAACGACAGAAAGGATGTTAAGAATCTATTTCAGAAAAGTGAAAAGCAGTTTTACCAAAAAATAACATCAAACAACCAGATAACAACAATAGAACCACCAAGCAGAAAAGAATTAACTGCGTTTTGGAGAAGCCTATGGTCAGAACCCAAAACCCATAATGAAAATGCTCCATGGATCAGACTAGAAGAGACAAAACATCAACACATAACGGAGCAGGGAAACGTTATTCTTACAACTGAAGAAATAGCTGAAACAATAAAACATACCCACAATTGGAAGTGCCCAGGCGTGGATAATGTACAAAATTTTTGGTACAAACAATTCAGTTCAACATACGAAGTGCTCACAGGCCAAATCAATAGAGCCATACTCCAACCTAATGGGCTTCCCAAATTACTCACACAAGGAATAACGTATAAAAAACCCAACAAATGCAGATACCAGGAACCCTGCCAACTACCGCCCAATCACTTGTCTCCCCACCTTGACAAAATTATCACTGGAACAATATGCAGAAGGATTGAACAACACCTGATGCAAAACAACATCCTGACTGAAGAACAAAAAGGATGTAGAAAACAAAGCCAGAGTTGTAAGGAACAACTTATAATTGATAGTGTGATCATGGAGCAAACTAGAAAAGAGCATAGGAATCTCCATAACTGTTTCATGGATTACAACAAAGCATTCGACTCTGTACCCCATAGCTGGCTAATGAAAACACTTCAAAATCAACCCAGGACTTCGTCAGTTTCTTAAGAGCACCATGGAAACATGGCGAACAAACATATACCTTGAAACTCACGACGGCCATACTCAAACGGATCAACTACACATACGACGGGGCATCTTCCAGGGTGACTCTCTTAGTTCACTATGGTTCTGCCTCGGTCTAAATCCGCTCTCCAACACACTTAACAGCACAAACCATGGTTTCAACATCAGACACCATTAAGCAGATCAACACAAAATCAATCATCTCCTGTACATGGATGATATAAAACTGTATGCCGCCACAGAAGTGCAACTCAACTCAAAATAACAGAAGTTTATACGTCAGACATCAGGATGAAATTAGGAATGAGTAAATGCAAGGTGCTCCACACCAATAAAGGCCTAACTACTCGGATACCACTTACCGGAATAATTTTGCCAGAAGGCAGCCGCCCCAGTGTTGATCATCTCCATACCAGCGTATCCCCACGGTTTTGCCTCGGAGACGGGGGGCATGGAAGGAGGTGGCGCCTCAGGTCTGCCTTGACCGTAGCCCCCCTGTGAGGCGCTAGGTGAGGGTGAAGGATGCTGTGGGGCAGGAGACGGGTCCTCACGCTCCTGCTTGATGGGTCGCATCTCTAGCCTCTCCATAGGCGGAGGCGGCTGAGGGCTATGTCGGGGGGGTTGATGGTGCTGGGGGGTGCTCATATGATGCTGTTGTTGTTGTTGTTGCTGGTGCTGCTGCTGTTGTTCTTTTTGGAGCTGTTGTTGCTGGTCTTGAGAGATCTTTTCTGCAATAGACAGTAAATTATTTTACTCCCACTCCACATTTATGGGGCATCGTGGTTAAGGGCCATATTCGTCGTCCTCCTCCCTTAGGTTTGTACTTGAGGGTACTTCATGCATGCAACATTTAAGCGTTTCTTTATGCATCTGTTTAGTCAACAAATATACCCACCTTACAAGATGGAGGGAAAACGTCTGGCGACGCTGTTATATGTCAATTTTTTATGCTCATACGTTCGTATTTTGATTTTTGATTTTGAGCACCGTGAACATACAAAGGATAATGGACAAAATCTTAGCAGTGAAAAAGCTGTTCTTACACTTAGGCCCGATTTTATCAACATGCATATTCAACAAAGACTTTGACAAAGCTTTTCTATTGGATGTTATTTAGCAAAAGCTTGCCATTGGGTATTGAGGGCTATGCTACGAAGTATCATCCAATAGTATTTTATCAATATTTAAAACAACACGTCAAAGCTGGATGACACTTTTGTCAAAGATATTTTAGAAATTCATGGATCAAAATCATAGCACAATATCAGAACAAAGCGATTGATTAGCAAATTAATGCCACATCTTCCATGTTTACATTATAATTACTGTATAATAACTTATTGCAAACTGCGATAATTTGTGTTAAAAGTAGTAGGTACCTATATCAATCACATCAACTACCTACCTTATTTAATAATTACAAATCCCACGTCCGTCAGCCAGATGGATTACATGAAAGTACTTTTTTTTATGGTCGGCCTCCCACAAAGGCTGAAAGCCTATAGCGCTGTAGAAGCGCTGCGAGAGGATAAGTATCGGTTCACGTTAGATTTAAAACGCTGCAGGTTGTATCCGTCAGGAAACAAATTCCCCGCCAGCTGACTCTACAGCGTCGAAGTTCTCCAAAAGAAGGAATGCTGGAGGAGACTAGTTCGGGGAGTAAGGACCTCGACCTGGTAAGGATGAGCTCGCAGAGCTTTTCTAGTGATCCTAGTTCGGACGGTCTGTGGTGTTATTATCTGAGAGAGCTCACTCGAACATCTTCCGTGATAGAATCTGTAAAACAGGGATAGGTCAGCCACTCTCCTTCGATGTTCCAGGCTGTGGAGGTCCTTTGTGAGGTTAGGCGTATCGATTAGTCTAATCGCTCTTTTCTGGATAGTGTCTAGAAGCTTTAGAGAGTGCTTCGGAGCGCATCCCCACACATGGGAGTAATACTCCAGCGATGGTCGGATCTGTGCCTTGTAGAGCAGCAGCAGTTGCTCTGGTGTATACAACTTCCTACAGCGGAACAAAACTCCAAGCTTCTAGGATGCCGTTTTAGCAATACTGACGACGTGGTCGTGCCAGGACATGTTATTGTTGATGCTGATTCCCAAAAGCTTGACGGAAGGTGATTCGACTATGGGGTGACCCTCCATTTCCACGGTTGGTAAGCCATCGTGAGACTTCTTTGTAAGTGTTGTTGTCTGAGTTTTTTGTACGTTGAACTGTACTTTATTTGCTAATCCCCACTCGACAATTGTTTTGATATCTGCGTTGATCTGTGAGGCATGCTGCTGTCGCCGACGTACCGTCTCCTGGGATGATAGTGGCTTGCCTGGTTCCTTGCACGACACTAATGTACTGTCATCTGCGAAGCTGTAGATTGGATTGGATGTTATTTCCAGCAGCTCAATATATACTTTTATGAAGAATCAACCTTTCATTGTACATAAAATAGGTTATACACGGTGGTTATACTTGGCTATGAAATGGCAAGCTTTGCCGTTCTGGGGTTCTGGATAGGCAACCAGTAATGCACATACACGTTTGGGAAATAGCTGTACCTTTTGAAATGTAACAAAATGCTATTTTTACATCTTTTTACTATAAAACAAAGGTATATATTGCAGGTATTCATAATTATCATCGATAGTAAGTTATTGTTTCATCCAAATAATGCAGTGAGTGAATTTCTTGTCATCATATCATATGATACACCAAGAAACTAGTGATCAAATGTACAGCTTCTCCGGAATCTGATTGGTTGAGATTAACAATTGCTAAACTTCTTGTTAAACAAGAAAATGCAATTTTTCACCCACTTAGGATGGAAAATCAGATTTGAAAGGATACTAGATGGTTCACAATGGTCGATTGTATATAAATTATGTCATTTTCACCTTTTTTGAGGTAAGTTTAGTAGTTTCCAAGAGAAATCAATAATTTTCAGAGTACTTTGACAGATGCATGTTTTTGAAAGGGCTGCTCTGATTGGTCAAAGTATTTGTTAAAATGTGCATGTTGATAAAATCGGGCCAAAGTATCAAAAAACACTCATGCTCTTGAATATGTTTCTGAAGTTATATTTGAGCAAGCACTTGACGAATCTGAAGACAGTATAAAAGCTAATGGCAGACTGATAAATAACTTAAAGTATGTCGATGGCGCAGCCGTACTGACGAAAAGTTCTAAGGCTCTTCAAACAATAATTGAATAGCTTCAGTAGGTGATCAGATGGAACTACAAATAAATAAACAGAAAACAAAGACCATAGTGAGATATCCCAATCAGCTAATAGATACAATAGTTCATTGGACGTTGATTTGAAGTATTCAGAAATTTCAATATTTAGGTAGCTGGATTACAGAGGACTTGAATCCGAATGTGGATATAAGAACGAAAATCGAGAAGATCAATACAAGATCAATACAATCTACGGAATGGAGGCTTTTGGTATGTGGCTGTACTACCAAATGTTAAGAGTATGTTGGACAAACTGTGTTACAAATATTGAAGTTCTGCAGCGAATGAACAACGGACGTCAAATTAAATCAAATTTATTTACCACACCATTAAAAATACAATTCTCTGGACAGTAAGAAAATGCCTACATACATACAAATTGTAGGTACCACTTAAGGTAGAGAATAAATGTAAGAAAGTAACATTAATAATAGTATGTACATATTAAATTGCTCAAAAAGAGAGAATAAACATAGAAACGTAAAAAAAAGGAAGAGCAAATAGAAGAAAACAAGGCTGGAGGTGGCAATTTAGTCGAATTTTTTAAAATTTGAATTTTTCTTGATTTTTTATTATGAATATTTTTATTTTGTTTTTATATTGTTAAATTTATTTACACATTTCAAATCTGTTGGAAGTATGTATATTGAAAAAAATGTGTGTCAGAGTTGTCTTGTAAAAGGGAACACCCAGACTGAAATTTGTTATTGCTCTAGATGCAGTGGACAATTTTTTGAAACTTTCTTGCTTGGAATACATTTTCAGGAGATACTGATAGACATAAATATGTTTTATCCTGAAAATTTGCGTCTCATGATAGAGTAATTCTCTTGAAAATAATTTTCTTTGGCGGTATATTATTTTTAGCAGCATGTTTTGAGTCCTTTGTAAAAAATTCAAAGTGGTTGAGAATGCGCCACCCCAGATTGTAATGCAATACTTCAAGACGGACAAGAGCATTGTACATTATGAGCAATATCTTTCGGGAAAAAATATCTCTAACACTGTAATATTTGCTTATTAAAACTCTTATACGTCTATTAACATAATTTATATGCTCAAACCACCTTATGGGATGATCAATTTTGACTCCCAAATACTTAACAGCTGAATCTTTCTCTAGAATTTCACAATCGCAGTCACTTCTATCACAACTTTTGCCGTGAAGTTTTATGCTGATATTCGGTTGATTTGCTAGAGTTGGCGAAAAAAGCATATACTTTGTTTTGCTTACATTTAGTTTAAGTAGATTAGCATCTAACCACTGCTTCACATTCATTAAACGTACTTCCAAATTCTTGCGCACATCATCCCAATCTGATCCGGTGACAACAATAGCCATATCATCAGCATAACATACTATATTTCCTTTGAAGTCATGAATTTTTGTAATACTTTTTATATAAATTAAGAAAAGTATGGGACCTAAAACTGTACCCTGAGGAGCTCCAATTTTCACGGTGTTTCTTGAACTAAATCTACCTCCTATCTTTACCATTTGTACCCTGTCTGTTAAGTAGTTTTGTATTAGATTAAGAGCTACACCCCTAATGCCATAATTATGCAATTTAGCTAGTGAATTCTGATGACGTATAGAATCAAAGGCTTTGGCTAAATTCAAGAACACCGCTGCACATCTACATATGTGACCTATCCAAGGCATCAATTATAGGCTCCATCAATATCAAAAATGCGTCTTCAGTGTTTAAGTTTTTTTAAATCCAAATTGGTTGTCTGCTATTATATTGTGGTTTTCTAAAAAAATGTTCAGCCTTTTTTTTGACAATATGTTCAAACAGTTTTGCAAAATTGTTAATAACAGCGATGGGACGATAAGTTGTGAGATTTGCTTTGTCACACTTTTATACACTGGGGTGACAACAGATTCTTTCCATTGCATAGGGATTTTACTGCTTGCGAGACTTAGATTAATGATTTGAACTAGGGAAGATAAAATGAAGCTATGAACATGCTTTATGAGTTTTACACTTATACCATCGGGACCAGGTGAGGAGTTGATGACGTGATGCCTTAATCACCATAAAGAAGAGAAAAACCTCCTATCTTGGGCATATCATGAGGAATAATGAATATGCCCTTAGAAAACTAACACTAGGAGGGAAAATCGAAGGCAAAAGAGGGCCCAGACGTAGATAAAACTAATGGATGAAAAACATCAGAGGCTGAACCGGACTGGATTCTCATATTCGACTCAAAAGAGCACAAGATAGAGAAGCATTGGCCATTCATTGAACGGAGTTGGTTCCTGAAGAAGAAGCTGCATCTAAAGAAAGAATCGGTAGGATGACAACCAACCTTCTAAGAGGAGTTTAAAAATAATAAATAAGACGGTGTTTTCAACACCTTGGTGTACCGTAAAAGGGTTATGGGTGTAGATGTACCCGACCCCCTTTGTAGAGCTAGCCGACAGGCGCCAGAGACGCTTATGCACCTCTTGTCGGCGTGTAAGACGTACGCTGGGACGGCTTACGTCCATCGGCACAACGCGGCTCTACGAGTGCTCTACTATCATTTGAGGCACTCATACGGTATCGATGAGACACCGATGCTGCCATACGCTCCAGGAGATATAGAGTCCGTTGTGGAGAACGAGAGATGCCGGATTACTGGAACTACTCGTTCCCCACGCTCGAGCTTGTACAGGCAAACAAGCCCGACATAGTCCTTCTCCACCACCAACAGAAGACGATGTTCGTTATTGAGTTTTCGGCGCCTGTCGAGGTGAACATCGTCTCTAAGGAGGAGGAAAAGCGGACCAAATATCAGGAGTTGCTCGGACAACTTCACAGGCTCTGGCCAGACTACACTGTAAGTCTGCTGGTTATGGTCACTGGATCCCTAGGTGCCCTAGCAGCTCGGTGTGTCGGAGCCAGGGCTGCGCTTTTTGTTTTTTGAAATAATAATAAGCCTTTATCGCCCAAAAGTTCAACACTCTTAACAGAGCAATTAACATAAAAAAGGTAACCATAAGGTTTCAGAGAAGAAACAAAATATCATGTCAGAGATGAGCACGTAATGTGTGTCTCATCTCGCCTTAGCTACAAGAGAATATATCACACGCGTAAGCTATACTATTAGCGGCCTTGCACATATGGGTAATTGGCGCTTTACACATTAAATTTGTATGACCTCTTTCACATACGAAAGGAACACTTTAACGTGATGCCAATCTTGGGACAGAAATTTGAATTTGCGACAGTAACAATGGACAATCTATCTGTCCATGCAACAATTTATATAAAATCAGGACTGACATTCGGTTTCTACGCTGCTCTAAGGATTAAAAATCAAATCACCATAGTCCGAACCTCTTGCAGGATATATACCATCCACTTTGAAACACAAAAACTTCAAACATTTCTTTTGCACTTTATCAATAATGTCAATATATTGCTTGTAAATTGGATTCCGTATTCGAGTTTAGACCTTATAAGGCTAAATAATAAATTTTTTAGTGTCAGTGGCACATATAGAAGAAGAAGCACGTGATGGGTTCTAAAAAATGGATTTGGCTCTGTATTGTTTGTCTGACGCTACATCAGAACTGAATACTATAACAGTTGAGCTTCTCGCAATAATTCCGAAAATTCTCAACACCCCACGCTGTTGGCGCAAAGTGGCATAGTAAGACGGGGAAGTTCCCCGCAGGGGGTTGATGCAAAGACCTGCCGCTGCTCGCTCTCAGTCGGTGTGATTGACAGACGAAATCCAAACATCCGCTTTAGAGACGGATCGCTGGCTGACGTGGCATGGCGCCCACCAAGAGGTTGGTTCTCTCCGCTGTTTGCCACTTTATCTGCGCTCTATCGATTTCCCCTTCCATCCCCAAATGAAAAGTTTAAATTATCGAGCATTGGTTGTGAATTTATCACATCGGACGATTAGATGGATACATAGAAAAAATGTTGTAGATTCAAGTAACTATTAGTATCGGGGACCCACGTGGCTGCGCGATGAACAGCGTCTGCCTTCGATAGTGGGGCAACAGCAGCCTTGCGCGCGGTTAGCGCTTGGGTGGGTGACTGAATATGCAAGGTTGGGATAAAGTATGAAACCAAGCAAATATCTTTGAAACGGAAAGGGTGATATTGCTGAAAATTTGCAGGTAAATGTAGTGACGTATAATGCATCTGAAGACATTATGTTAGCTGTTAATGTACTTCCGGTCTAACCGGAAGTACCGTCAACTTTTTTAATTTAAATGGGACACCCTGTATATTTTTGCAGATTTTAATACATCTTTTTGTCCGAATACGTCCATAGTAGGTTTAGTATTTGTTTCTGTAAAAATGGGAAAGATAAAGCTTTTTTATTTGCTGAAACGTTCATTTTATTTGATGTGTTACAATAAGAAAATTTAAAATGATTTATCTCAGACGTTCAAAATGCCCGCCGTTTACCTCCTGACAATATGCAAGTCTGTTGACAAATTGCTGAGTTACCTTGTCGAATCAATTCACGTCAGGATCAGGACGTCAGGAGGTAAGTGGCCGGCATTTTAAACATTCCCGTTTTTACAGGAACTAATACCCAAACCACTATGGACGTATTCGGAAAAAAATGTATTAAAATCTGCAAAAATATACAGGGTGTCCCATTTAAATTAAAGAAGTTGACGGTACTTCCGGTTAAACTGGAAGTACATTAATAGCTAACATAATGTCTTTGGATGCAATATACGTCGCTACACTTGCGTGCAAATTTTCAGCAATATCATTCTTTCCGTTCCAAAGTTATTTGCTTGGTTCCATACTTTATCCCAACCCTGTATACAGAGGACCGTGTCGGTTTCGCTCACACGAGCGCTGAGCGGAGCATCTTACGCGGCCGGCACTTTGGATGATCGACCGGAAGGCCCGGATGGGGGATCCCCGTCGGACCGTCCGGGATGATGGTGTAAACGTGCTCGCCTTCTTAGACGAAGCGTCGCGAAGCGGCGCGTCGCGTCAAACGTGCCCGCCAACTTAGACGAAGCGTCGCGAACGGAAGCGGCGCGAAGAAAATTATTGATTTGACGCCAGAGAAGTTTACATTAGTTTATATGGCAGCCCGCCCACTCAGGCGACGCGAAGCGAAGAGGCGCGTCGTTTGACGCGCGAATGCTCTTCGGATCAACTAAGCGTCGTTTCTCTTGCCTCTCGCATATTTTCAGTGTTTAGCAGTATTATGTAGAATGTGGTGCTAAATTGCAGTCTCTGGTCGTGATACAAAGGCATTCATTACAAAGGTAATTTAATTATCCAGCATTTTATTTTGTTTTTGTTTCTTTTCTTCTTCCATAGTGGCAGTTAAACTCAATACAAAGAGTTCCTCTTCTGACGAACTGCTCACCGTACCTCACTAGACAACGTATCTCGTTCAACTGCTTAAAAACAAATAAAATTCGCGTTGCGCCCTTGGAAGCCACGCGTCGCGTCGCGCCGCTTCGCCCCCGTGCTCGCCCACTTAGGCGAAGCGTCGCGAACGGAAGCGGCGCGAAGCGAAGCGTCATTTAACCGATGTCCGCCCACTGGGGCGAAGCGGCGCGAAGCGTCGCGTCGCGTCATTTACGGCGCGACGCGAATTTTATTTGTTTTTAAGCAGTTGAAGGAGATACGTTGTCTAGTGAGGTACGATGCGCAGTTCGTCAGAAGAGGAACTCTTTGTATAGAGTTTAATTGCCACTATGGAAGAAGAAAAGAAACAAAAACAAAATAAAATGCTGGGTAATTAAATTACCTTTGTAATGAATATCTTTGTATCACGGCCAGAGACTGCAATTTAGCACCACTTCCTACCAAATACTGCTAAACACTGAAAATATGCGAGAGGCATCAAGAAATATTTGTATCTTCTCGCCGCGGCGCGCCGCCTGGTACCGCCAATTCAGGCGACGCGAAGCGAAGCGTCAAGAGAAACGACGCCTAGTTGGTCCGAGGAGAAGCCGCGCGTCAAACGACGCGCCTCTTCGCTTCGCGTCGCCTGAGTGGGCGGGCTGCCATATAAACTAATGTAAACTTCTATGGCGTCAAATCAATAATTTTCTTCGCGCCGCTTCCGTTCGCGACGCTTCGCCTAAGTGGGCGAGCACGTTAATCATTCCAATGGTGCTGGTCGTGCACCGTCCCCCCTCTGGGAAGTTATGGTACACTAGGCCTTGAAGGCTTAAGTGCTGACGGCTCCCAGAAGAAAAAAAACTATTAGTATCTGGATGCTTTTCCGTTACTTCAAATATATTTGCAGTTGTTTCAAATCCATATCATTCAAACAATTTACTCCTCAGGTTGGATCCAATTGGCTTGGAATGCTTGCATCCTTCACTCTGCCTCCACTGTTCGCCTATGATATCGTTCACCCACTTTTGGAGGGCTGGCATTATCTGCTGCCTTCTTAATCTTATAATGGGCTTCGTGCCAATGAATGGAACCAAGGATGCCCTACTTCTGGGTCCGCAGATGGCTTTTAGTGCCGCCTGACTGTCAGTGCAGATGAAAACCTTCTCCTACGCACTCCTTATTACATGCAGCAGAAAGTATTGCATATACTTTTGTATCGACAATCGTGGTGTTCGTGCCTAGAGAGTAACTCGTCCATACTCCGCGATTTTCCACATAGATCCCTGCTCCTGAGGTCTATCCACTAGCTAGACGGGAACCGGGATGTAGCATACCAATGCCTCTCCAGGAGATTGAATCTCCTTTCTTTTCACGCCTTGACACTGGGAATGGTCAGAGTGAAAAACTACAGCTCCTACTCCACTAAGTTTTTATTGTCTTCCCCTAGCTGGGTTGGGTATATACAGGGTGTTCCACGACGATTAAGACAAGCAATATATCAGAACTGGGCTGTAGTAGCGACTTATAATTTTGGGGGTATAAATTAGAGCAAATATAGTATCTTTTCTTATTATTGTCTCACCCAATGAGGCATTTGTTTTTGGTCACGTGACGTCCGATTCAAAGTTTTTAATGGGACAGCCTGTGGTCTGTGTATTTTTGACTTTTTGTGTTCCTCCCGATAAAACAATTGCAACAAACTAGCATACTGGGGGTCTAAATTGATCAACTCAAGAGCTACAGGTACTTGAAGGACTGTACCACTATACCATTATGAAACACTACCAAAGTAATTATTTAACTCTAGTACATGTTATAAACAATGGTAGTGGTACCATTCTTTAAGTACCTGTACCTCTTGAATAAATAACTTTAGACCCCAAGTATGCTAGTTTGTTGGAATTGTTTCATCGGGAGGAATACAAAAAGTCACAAATATACAGGATGTCCCATTAAAAATTTTTAATCGGACGTCACGTGATCAAAAACAAATACCTTATTGGGTGACACAATAATAAGAGAAGATACTATGTTTGCTCTAATTTAAACCCCCAAAATTATTATTCGCTACTACTGTCCAGTTCTGATATACTGCCTGTCTTAATCGTCGTGGGACACCCTGTAATATTTGCGTGCCTTTTCACTTATTGCTTAGTTTTTGAAATTGTGGTCCTTGGGTTTTTAGTCCGGCATCGTTGAGCTTTGAGGTTTGACGTTTCGCCACCACGATTGGATGTCATCCTCAGAAGCTATTTTACTTCGACGACTCCTCCCTAAATACTATTTTAAATGAAACTTACCATTAATCAGTGTGATTTGCTCTGACGCACCAGCGCCTCTGAGTGCGTCTTCCAGTTGTGCTCTTCTTTTGTTTTCCAGGTCAAGTTGATCCTGCAGTCTTCGGCGCAGTCGCTTCTCTCTTCTAAGCCGTTTTTGTGCCAAAACTGGAAAAAAAATTCACATATCAGAATCATCAGTTATAAAGAATGTTTGTCTTTATAGTGTGGTTCAAAAAAAATTTGAAATGAATGGGGTCGAACAAGGTTTTCAAGATATTGTGCGAATCACTATTTATTTTCTTCTAATCTGACCTGATTATGTATTCAGTTGTGAAGTAGATACGTGAAAAGTACGTCCGGTTTGATTCCCTGGTGCGAAGAAAAAGCGACGGTAGCGCCAGTATGTTACTGTGCAGTTTTAAGCAAAATATTAAGAGCTAACTCCTTCGAATGACCTGATACGATCTTTATTTGTGCATATTGTCACATCCTGCATAAGTTAGTATAAGTATTGTTAATAGGGAGCTTTTGGACCACCAGGAATAACAAATTTCGAGGCTACCTCTATTTTGAGCATGCGCACTAACAAGAAATATATAAATAATTCCCAATGACGTCCGTTAATTACGGAGAATAAGGCTAACATTCTTTGCTGCTACAGAACATTTTTTGCACAAGAACAAGACAGATAACTTTGTATAATTCTGAGCTTTAACATTTCGTCCATACTTAACGAAGGCTAACATTCTTTGCCGTTATTTTTAACACGTTTTCGGTCACAACGGCTATAGCCGACTGCGGGAGTGATCGTGATACATCACGACGGCTATATCAGTCAAAAAGTTATCTGCTTGTTACGGCAGAACGGCGACGACCGTCAGAATGTCGGTATACTTGCCTTGTTAAGCAATGTTGGTGCCATAACATGAAGCTCTCCGTTTCTGAAACTGCCAAATTCTAACCCACTATACGCTATCCCAACTATTCATGTTTTAAGGTGCATGGGTAAAACGGCACGACGCGACGGCTATAACCATCCATAACCTCCAATGTGATGCATTGATCACGTGTATAGCTGCAATATTGCAAGTGTATTTTTGTTTGATTTTCAGTACTGTGTGGGAGGTAGGTAACCAGATATTTTCATCCTAAACAGATATTCGTCGTTCACCTATTATACATATAGAATATATTGTTTCATATCAATACAAAACTCGAAGCACGTGTGATACATTTTCCAGATAAGCTGCCCCACCCAGAGGATCATAAAATAAAATCCTATTTTCTTAGATGCAAACAATGTTTCAAGTCTGGAAAACGCAAAGAAACTAGCTATAGCTGCAAGATGAAAATAAACCTGCTTTGTGTCCAGACTGCTTTGAAGAGTGGCGTCAAACATAAATTTGTGCCTAAATCCTGTTTTGTTCGGGGATACCCCTGTTTGCTAATAAATTTGATTTTTTGTTCTTATACCGTCTGTATTCTGAGAGATGCCTTCTTGTGTAAAACTTTGATACAATAAAATGTAAGGCTAACATTCTTTGCTGCTATTTTTAACAAAGAACAGAACATTTTTTGCACAAGGACAAGACAGATAATTTTGTATAATTCTGAGCTTTAATATTTCGTCCATACTTAACGATTTAATCCAAATTTTCAACAGTCACATTTTTGTGAAAAAAAGAGTGGCTGACCACTGTTTTGTTGCAAAACATTTGTTTTTGTTCATTAGATTAAACAGTATCCCTCTGACCATTTATCTAAACTAAACACAACTGGGAGAAGTCGTTGACGTAACGAAAAATGTAGTTATTCTGACTAGCCCAAAAAGTCAATGTTGTCTAGCAGTAGTTAACACTATCGTACTCAAGATCGTACGAGAATATTCGTTATTTTTGACGTTATCTTAGGTGGTTCTAAAACACCTTGCTATTTAGGTTTTTAGCCTGTGTCCCTTTGCTACTAGCTCCATCAGATATGTATCTATTCTCAATAAAGGCATTTTGTTATATTATCACTATTATTACTCCATAGTGCTTAAACCTACTAAAAAACTCGTTAAGCTTTTCCGATGCGCGAGCACCATGTATCAATGAGAAAACAAAGATAGCCTTTCTTTTTTATACATGTTACCGATGTGATTTTATTATATTATTACTATTATTACTCCATAGTGCTTAAACTTACTAAAAAACTCATTAAGGTTTTCCGATGCGCGAGCAACATGTATCAATAAGAGAACAAAGATAGCATTTCTTTTTTTATACATGTTACCGATGTGAGCTGGTGTATTTCCTTTGGTTACAGAGAAACCCAGTAACGATATCAGTACCTATTCTATATTTAGCTCTGTGCTACCGTTTCAGAGCAAATATTATTTTCCATTGTGTAAGACGCCACTTTACGACCATCTTCCGTTCCTGACTCGTCGGTTTTATTTTTTACTTCCTCCAGCAAATAACACCTCAACCGACGATCCTAATTTTATTTATGGTATAAAGTGATATCATTGGCGTATCCTGGGGTGCGCATATAACATTTTTCATTTTATAGAAAGCGTGAAGGTGATGTGTAAACAGTTTTGGTTTAAAATTGAGCAACTTCATTGGATAAAAGGACACATATGGATAAATATGGCTATCCAAACTTCGTGAGCCTATAGAGACGCCCATTTCGAAGATATTTTATTAGTAGTCCTGTGCTCTAAACATATCTGATTAAATCATTAACTTTAAAATATTTTCGAGAAAATGGACATTTTCCTTTGTGTATTTTTTTTAAATTTTTATCTATGGATAGTGGTTCTGTTTCTTCTTTATAGTTACAAACTTTTTCTGGTATTGTTTTTGTGTATTTTAAACCAAACTTTCGATTTTCCTGTAACCTATTACTTGAGTAAGTGGATATCTTTCAAATCTGATATGTCATTAGGTGATAATAATTTAAGTTTGCTCCTTTATCCAGGGTGTCCCAGAAATAACACGCCAGGGTGACATGGAAGGTAGATTGGCTTTAGATCTATCAGATAACATCGACATGACCTTAGTAAAAGTTTTCTAGTTTTCGAGATATTGCCACTTTTAAGGTTTTTTCAAAAAATTCCTACTTTTGCTCCTTTTGTTGCCTGGTATGGCTATAAGGATTTGCGGACTTACGATTTTTTTTGTCGGACTACTACTAATAGTTGGTTGAGACGACAGAGTATTGATTTCATTGAGAATTATCACGGTGTGTTAAAAAACAACCGAATTCTTAGATTTTGTGTCAATGCGAAAACCTTAGCCAAGGTTTAACTGATTACTGTGACAACGAATGAACCAGACTGAATCAGCAAATGCTCTTAAAAAAAACCTACTTAATGCTTTTTCAAAAATAGTATAACATTTATAGGTTCTTTCTACTAAAAACTGAATAGCCCCAAGTTTTGACATAATACTTCTACGTCTAAAACGCCTAGATAAATTGTGCTTTTTAATTCGTTATAGGCATCAAAATAATGGATAGAACATAAAGCTGTCTTTTTATTTCCATTGATTTTTAGTCACTATAAAAGATTTTCAAAATGTTTACCACCCACTCTTATACACAACCTGCATCTTCTTAAAAATTGTTTCCAATAAAATCAATACTCTGTTGTCTCAACCAAATATTAATAGTAGCCCAAGAAAAAAAAAGATAATAAGTCCGCAAATCTTTATAGTCATAACAGGCAACAAAAGGAGTAAAAGTAGGAATTAAAAAAAAACCTCAAAAGTGGCAATATCTCGAAAACCAGAAAACTTTTACTAAGGTCATGTCGATGTTATCTGATTGATCTAAAGCCAATCTACCTTCCATGTCACCCTGGCGTGTTATTTCTGGGACACCCTGTATAAAGGAGCAAACTTAAATTATGATCACCTAATGACAATTGATAATCGAATGTGTCAGTTTTCACATTGAATTTATAAAAGAGCAAATTTCAATATTATGGTCACATGGCATTCGTTAGTCTCTTGTGCCACCAATTTAAGGTTTAAGGGTCTAGGGTATAGCGCACGAAATTGAGAATCCAAGATAAGACATATTTCCGTGTTAGCGAGGAGTCGTGGCCGCCTGTTCCCTTTCTCCAGTGTGTGTGTCTAAAATGAGGGGAGATAAGTCCAAAAATCCAAAGGTAAGGTCAAAAGGTCCAACGGTAAGGTCTAAAGGTCACTATAAAAATGAATTTCGCATTTCCAAGCTCCTGACGTTACCTTTAAACTTACAGTAATGATTCAAAAAGCAAATTTAAGAAGAAAGCTTACGCTTGTGCAACTATTTAGCCTTTTTTGATATCGTGTTTGGTTGTTGAATTACAGGCATTTATAGAATGTATCATTTTGCACTGCGAGTTTTTTTGCACATAAAAAAACTTCTTTGAGAAAAACGAAAATAGTTGTCAATCATTAAGGCCTTAACTATCGCCTTCTGAAATATTAAATATATAGTTTATAAATAAAGTGAGTCGTGCGGGAGATTGTGAGTCTGTGTCTTACATGGCAAATACATACGTATAAAGGTGTCTACCCAGGCCCCTTAACGTAATTTTAAAGAGCTTCTCATGTACAGTGAGCCTTTCTGCGACTTTTTAAACTTCTTTATGTGCTCCGAGAGCACTTTTCAAATTGCTTTTGTGACGAAGAAAGGCTCATCGTAAAGGTGAGGATGGTATTGGGTCCTGCGCATCTTATATCCTTAGGTTCCTGTGATACCCAACGGCTTCACAGCGACATAGAATGTGTGTCAAGGATTCTTCCTCCTCACCACAGCGTATACACGCCGGATCACTTGCCACCTCCGTCACATAAATAAGACGGTTGGAGATGCTATGGCCAGATAGCAGGTCCACACGTAAGCTTAGCCAACTTCTGTCCAATGAGAGACAGAACCGCCTTACCTTGGCCATAGGTCCTAAAATCATTTCTCTAGCTTGACGAAGGTATCCAGGGATACCTCTCCATCTCACAAGATGTCGATTTTGCACTTCTGTTTACCGGTCCAGAAAATTGAATGTATGACAACGTCAAAGTAGTCATTAAGATGCAAACTGGAAGTTGACAGCAAAGTTACCCAACAGGAAATGAAATTTAAGTACATAGGCATAGAAATCTCAGGTTATGGTGATGTTGACGGGGAGGTAAGAGAACAAACTACGAGGGCAACAAGAATAGCAGGATGTTTAAATGACGCAGTATGGCGCAATAAAAATATAAAAATAGGAACCAAATCAAGAACTCGACCCGAGACAGCGAGAACCAAACAACCGTTAGAGATAACCGAAATGAGAGTACTTCGTATAATGACTGGGAAAATGCTTTTTCATAGAGAGCGAAGTGAAGACAAAAGAAGAAAGTGCGAGGTAGAAAACAACAACAAATGGGTACAAAGTAGAAAAAAGGAATGAAACGAACACATAAGTAGAATGGACGAAAGAAGATTTGTTAGAATTGCACGCGACAAGTCTCCATTAGGTTGCAGAAGTCCAGGACGTCCCCGAAAACGATGGAGCGACAACCTAGCAGCGTAGGCAGAGATACGAAGAAAAGAAACAGGCGATTCGCCTAAACTAAAAAAGGAAGAAGAAGAAGTAGAAGTTTTCCTTCTAATCGTACCTGATGCCAGCTCCACAGCCAGCTTAGGATCCAGGAAGTTAAACCTAGACCCTCGCCTTGTGAGCGTGTCCTCAGTTTCGATACTGCAAACTCCAGTATGACTCGGCACCCATAGTGACACCTGATGCCTTGCCACAATGCCATCCAAGACCTTTCTACATGCAGGACAAGCCTTGATGTAAATCTACAAGCATTCACTCCTGTTTATGCTGCCTTGCTGTCAAAGTAGATGATAATCCGCTTGGTGGGTACTTCATTTTGTGGCTGTAGAGCACTTTAGTAAATTAAAAGGGCTTTATTGTGTTAGCTGACCAAAGCACTTTAACAAAGCGCGTATGGCGTCTATATTTTTATTCTGTATTGGAAGGATGGTGAGTTACCAGGATCACGGTACTTAGGCCCCACTGAGCCACTTGTTTATCCTACCAACGATTCTGCAGAACTGGCTGTTCAGACATTCCAATCTAAAAAGAAATGTGGTGGTGCAACTCAGCGGGATATCCCTTAACCTAGCCATGGAAGACCAGCGCTCCTCCAGAATGGACCAGTCGGGAATCGGAAGTGTTTAATATTTAGCTACCTCCCCAGTAGAGTAGCTATAAGAAATTCTTTAGCAGCTGACAATCTAGAAGTATCATCCCAAGCGGCCTTAAAAGCTATGTGGATCCACTACGATATTACCTTTGGACTGTGAGTGGTCATATTATTGTCGTATCTTAGGATATAGTTAGATAGATAGATAGATATTTATTTTTTCCATGGTCCGTCACATAAAATAGAGGTAATTGACAAAATACATTACATATTTCGAGTACAAGTCACAACACTTGGAGTAAGTAGGTAATTCGATATCGATATACAGGGTTGGGATAAAGTATGGAACCAAGCAAATATCTTTGAAACGGAAAGGGTGATATTGCTGAAAATTTGCAGGTAAATGTAGTAACGCATAATGCATCTGAAGACATTATGTTAGCTATTAATGTACTTCCGGTCTAACCGGAAGTACCGTCAACTTTTTTAATTTAAAAGGGTCACCCTGTATATTTTTGCAGATTTTAATACATTTTTTTTCCGAATACGTCCGTAGTAGGTTTAGTATTTATTTCTGTAAAAATGGGAAAGATGAAGCTTTTTTATTTACTGAAACGTTCATTTTATTTGATGTGTTACAATAAGAAAATTTAAAATGAATTATCAAGGAATTATCTCAGACGTTCAAAATGCCCGCCGTTTACTTCCTGACAATATGCAAGTCTGTTGAAATTGCTGAGTTACCTTGTCGAATCAATTCACGTCAGAATCAGGACGTCAGGAGGTAAATGGCCGGCATTTTAAACATATGAAGAAGCTTTATCTTTCCCGTTTTTACAGAAACTAATACCCAACCCCCTATGGACGTATTCGGAAAAAAAAGATGTATTAAAATCTGCAAAAATATACAGGATGTCCTATTTAAATTAAAAACGTTGACGCTACTTCCGGTTTAACCGGAGTTGTTTCCCTATGCGTGCTTAGCCACCTATGTTAAAATTTCTTTCTTGGTTTGATAACCCTTATCACGCACTAAATGTTTCTTTTTGTAGTTCGTTCTGGCTTTAGGATCCGCCGTACAGGTGGATTATAGTGATCTCCGCGGTGACGCTGGTACTCTGGCTCTCCAAAGTAGAGGGTGTGCCTAGCCGAAGCCGCAAATGTGTCATTGGTCCCCTGTTACGACATCCTGGTACTTTTCATCTCTGAGTCCTACCATCCTTGACTTAGATTACGCTGCCCTGAAGAGGTCCAATAAGTCCGAAACACGTGTCGGCAGCTATCGTTGTTTCCCTTTGCGTGCTTAGCCAGCTATGTTAAAATTTCATAACATCTCATATATCATATGTGATATTCTGTCAAATGAAATATAAACGGCGTTTAAACATATAAAACAATAAGTGTATACAACAATAAAAATGACACAAGAATTGTACAATTAAATTATTTTGTTTAATCTACAAAAAACTTTAAAATCATCAAAGCTATATGGCGCTAGTTCGCATAAAACATGGCTGATTTTCCTCTTGAATTCTCTTATAGGTAACTCTGTAATGTATTGCGGAAGCAAGTTATACAGTTCGACTCCTAACGATTTCATTTTATTCAGTCTGCTGTTCGGCGGAATCAACTTACTTCTGCCTCTAGTCTCATGACTATGGACTGCTGAGTGAGGTATATATCGGTGTGTTTTATTTTTTATATAAAGTAAGTTATGATATATTATGACAGCATACAGTGTCATTATTGTGAGATTTTAGAAAATTTGTTTGCAGTGTTCGTTATAATGTGCTTTAACGATGTTTCTAACTGCAGCTTTTTGTATCAAGAAAATCTGTTGTAAGCGCGTATGTGCACAATTACCCCACCCTAGCACACCATAGCTGAGAATAGAATGAAATAATGCAAAGTAAGTCATTCGAGCGGCTACGCTATATACTGTAAAAGCTATCTTACGAATGGCATACACTCATTTAGATAATTTATTACTTAAGTTGTCTCTATGTACCGACCAGGATAATCCCGAATCAATGCTAACTCCCAAGAATTTTGTATCAGAAAGATCGACATTTTTATTCAATGAAAAGGCAACGGTACTAGTTTTCTCTGTATTTAAATGCAGTTCATTTGACGCAAACCATTCATTGGAGTGACTCAACACACGTTCTATGTACTGCGGTTTCGCGTTGATGTTACTGTTATTAATACGAAAACTGAACGTGGTGTCATCAGCATACATTACCATTGACACTTGCATGTTTCGTGATGGCATGTGCTGTGGTATATCATTTATGTAGATGACAAATAGAAACGGCCCCAGTATAGAGCCCTGGGACACCTTTCGTTTTATCATCAATGACTGACTTACGTTGCTGTCAACATATACCCGTTGCGATCTATCTGTTAGGTAACTTTTGAGAAGATCATTTGACGTAGTTAGCTTTAAAGGAAAGTACACTAGCAAGAGCCTTAAGTCTACGTTTATGAGCGTAATAGCCATCAAGAGAATTTCTCTTATAATTGGAATGTGAACCAATATTGATAATTACTGACAACCATTCATTGGAGTGACTTAACACACGTTCTATGTACTGCGGTTTCGCGTTGATGTTACTGTTATTAATACGAAAACTGAACGTGGTGTCATCAGCATACATTACCGTTGACACTTGCATGTTTCGTGATGGCATGTGCTGTGGTATATCATTTATATAGATGACAAATAGAAACGGCCCCAGTATAGAGCCCTGGGGCACCTTTCGTTTTATCATCAATGACTGACTGACGTTGCTGTCAACATATACCCGTTGCGATCTATTTGTTAGGTAACTTTTGAGAAGATCATTTCGCGTAGTTAGCTTTAAAGGAAAGTACACTAGCAAGAGCCCTCGGTCTACGTTTATGAGCGTAATAGCCATCAAGACCATTTCTCTTATAATTGGAATGTGAACCAACGTATTGATAATTACTGACAACGATTATTTCAGTCGGCAGCGAGATTGAAGAGTGGCTAGTATGTACTTTCGCTTAACCTTCAACCGTACGAGCAGTTACAGATAGCGTACGTACATGTGTTATTAAGAAAACATGAGATGAAAGGAAGCCACATTGTTACTGTACTGTGATTGGCCGTTTCTAAAAGGCAAACACGCAATGTCTGTACTTATAATGGCACCTCAATGGGAAACACTGGAATAATCCGTAATGATAGTCACAGTCGAGACATACATAAATACATTGAAGTTAAATTGAAGACTAAGCTCAAGACAATGACCTGATGTACATAATTTCTATAATTTTTCCACGGCTTTGGAATATGCTATTTGACCAAGCCCATGACGCCTAGCTTTCTTGGGAGGCCTGAAGAAGTATTGAAATACAGTGCATTTTAATTATAACTATTATACAGGGTGAGTCAAGCTCAACGCCTCGGACTCTTGTGACCAAACGATACCACTTTTCGAAAAATCGACTTTGCGAGTGTATGTAGGTCGAGTTGGACTACATTTTAAAAATAATGACTTTTATACAGGGTGTCTAATAAAAGCGTGACATATCAAAGTTATGTTTTTTCAAATGGAACACTCTGTATATTATTGCATATTTAGATTCCCGGGTGCATTTTAGTGTGACTTTATGTATCACACATGCGACTTTAAGAGAACCGTTTAGGTGCAAATCATAATTTTGGGTATAGGTAGATGTCAGAAAAAAATTGAATATCGCAGCTACTATAAATCTTAGAGGGTTGTGACTTTGCCGTGTTACTAAGCATGAAATGTGTCAGCTTACGTTAGACGGTCGAGTTCGAATTACATTTGTACTTGGAGAAATCGGTAGATCAATTAAGGAAACTTCAATCAAAGGTAACTTGATTTTTTCAAATGGAAATGCATATTTTTTTTTATACGATCAAATGTGCAATTTGATAAGCCTTCTAACGATATGCAGTTGTACATATCAATCTCTGGTAGTTTTGATTTAATTTCAAATTTTGAGTAAAACCGGAGTTTTTCAATTTTCCTACCTATAAGCAACTTAGCAGGCCATGAAATATAAACAAAAAACTTTTCAGATGGAACAAAACAACTAACTTAGCAGATAGTTACGGACGAGCTAGAGTAAAGGGACAAAGTTATAAAAATGACTCACAACAAATCAATTCTAACCAGAAATAGCAGACATAACACATCTAAGGTCAAAAAGCAGCTGGAATGCGACAGAAATGGGTATTTTTCACAGCATACCGGCTACTACAATATTCTAAAGATTGACGATTCACAAAAACCATTGTGAATTTTGAAATGAAAGGAAATCTACCACGTCATGTTGCTGGCAGTTTAATAGCTTCAGAATAAAATTTCACATTTCATGATTTAAAAAAATAGTAACTGATACCTCTGACTGGAGTTCTGCAAATTCTTCAATA
This sequence comes from Callosobruchus maculatus, assembly GCA_951848785.1. NCBI lineage: Eukaryota > Metazoa > Arthropoda > Insecta > Coleoptera > Chrysomelidae > Callosobruchus > Callosobruchus maculatus. Next base: position 1,706,005 of record CATOUR010000198.1, read on the forward strand.
CCAATAAGGAAGATCGCCGAAAATGAAGAATAAATTAAAAATCTGCTCAAATTATTAAACATAATTTACCTGGCAGAAAATTAAAATATGATTTGTCAGTATTCCTTTTTTGCGACCTTGCTAATAGATACTGAAAAATTTAAAGTGACAGTGAGAGGTATCATTACTTTTGACTTTGACGGAAATTACTACTGTTTTATACCATTAAATGTGAAATTGCGTTCTCAAGATATTGGACTGACGGCAACGATCGCTGAAAGTTTTGCTTTCATTTCAGAGTGTTTAGTGATTTTGGAAATTTTTAATCTCTAGTACATTGCGGGTCGCTAGTAGGCTGTAAAAATTATCCATTTATGTCGTACTCCAGCTTTTCTTTAACCTTAGACATGTTACCGCCGTTGTTTCTGGTTAGAGTTGATTTGTTGTAGGGAATTTTTATAATCTTGTTCGTTTACTTTAGTTCTGATGCTTTTTTTTGCTAAGTTAATTGTTTCCTTCCATCTGAATACGATTTTGTTTATATTTCATGGCCTGCTAGTTTGTTTATAGGTAGGGAAATTGAAAAACACTGATTTGATTGAAATCTCGAAAATTAGTAGAAACTACCATAGATTGATATTCACAACCTGATATAATCAGAAAGCCTATCAGATTGCACATTTGATCGCGTAAAAAACATTATGCATTCCCATCCCTACCGATTTCTCCAAGCACAAATGTAATTCGAACTCGACCGTCTAACTTAAGCTGACACATTTCATGCTTAGTAACATGGCAAAGTCACAGCCCTCTAAGATTTATAATAGCTGCGATATTCAATTTTTTTGTGACATCTACCTATACCCAAAATTGTGATTTGCACCTAAACGGTTTGCTTAAAGTACCATGTATGATACATAGTGTCACACTAAAATGCACCCAGAAATTTAAATATGCAATAATATACAGGGTGTTCCATTTAAAAAAACATAACTTTGATATGTCACGCTTTTATTAGACACCCTGTATAAAAGTCATTATTTTTAAAATGTAGCCCAACTCGACCTACAGACACCTGCAAAGTCGATTTTTCGAAAAGTGGTGTTTGGTCACAAGAGTCCGAGGCGTTGAGCTTGACTCACCCTGTATATTTATCGAAAAATGTAGAGGGATCTCTGGCTAAGTGCCTATAGTATAGGTCCTACACTCGTTGAAACGTTCACCCTCTAGACCCGACAGTCAGCCCTTAATTTTTTTTAAATGCATGTGAACCACATATATTTGCCACTTCATTTAATAATCACCAGACAAAAATATACCTCTTTTTGTTTGAGTCGACAGGCTTTTTGATTGTGATCAGTCGTTTCTATTATTGAATTGAAATTAATTGTAGCTCCAAAACGATTTATTTTGCACCTCAAGTATTACACATCTTTGAAACCTAGTACCAGAGGAGCATCCAATTTTAAAGAAATGTACTGGATGTTCGGTTCAAAACAACTGAAGGGCTGACTATGGGGTCGAGGGGTTGAACGTTACAACGAGTATAGGTACATAAATAATTTTTGACCTATTTTTACATTTTTCCATTAAATTACCTTGTTTAAAATTATTGAAGGTGGATAGTTTCCATTGAAATACACTTTATAGTAACGGACTTGATAACAATTGAGTCTACGTGTCTGTGTGGCAGAATGTCACAAAATCGTCATCGCGTAACCTTTAAATAAGTCAATAAATGAATTCAAAACACGTAAAATCAAACTCATGAAACTATTTGACACTCTTCTAATTGTCACTTTCATCAACTAAACGGTAGCTTTATCATTATTTTGACGCATCAGTGGTATCAATTTAACGAGATCGTTATACTTGCAAGACCAAATACAAGAAAATTAATGTTTCAATAAAAATTAAAAACCTCATTACGTTTATTACATCAATAACATTAATCTAGAATATATGTATAAATAAGATAACTCGCCCCCCTCTTATACAATACGGCAACCCGTAGGCTATTAACTTTTTTAAAAATAAGCAAATTGTACTGGAGGATATAAATAAGTAAGCAGCTAATAACCTCGTAGTTGATGCTGCAAATCATAAATTAAAAAAAAAACATTAATCTAGTATATATTTTACATCAAACTATAACAAATGAACATGTACCTTTCTTGTTAAGCTTTTAAGATAAACCGAAAGACTTCAAAATGTTTTCCAAGAATTCTAAGAAATTGTTTTCAAGTAGCGATTTTCTTTGGTTTGCCGTTACCTTCGGGTACCAGATGGGCACCGACAGATCTTTTCTGTCGCCTGCTCTCAATTGTTTTCAAGTTCTTCTTTATAGGCTAGGCTACAGTCTTGCAAATGAGGTTGAACATTTTGAATACCTATTGTGATGAGAAACTATCTCTAAAACAGTTACCACTAGGGGCTTAAACAAAGTATACCCTTTTTGCGTAAAAAATATTGAAGAAACGATTTTTTTAATATTCACATTGATGCACAAAACCTAAATGTTTTTGATAGTTAATTTGGATTTCTCGCCTTAGAAAGCTCCCGATACGTAATTTTAGATCGCTGTGTCATTTTATTGCAGAGAAAAACGGAAATAAAAGTAAAACTTTGACACCCTGTATCTTGAAAATTAAGTATATTAAGGCTTCATGTTCCTATCTGAATGTTCATAAAAATGTGAGATCTATCGCCTATAGATATTTACTGTATTCCATACATAATGGACTTCCTGTACATATGTATAAACTTGAGTACAATTATTATTATCATGTTTTTTCAAGCTTCTCTCGCACGACTGCGGTGACGACAGATGTTGACGGGCTAGGCCAAGTCAACACCTGAACTATTACTGATCGGAATTTAGGAAAGATGGTGGTACTATATTACAGGTCTTAAGGATTACAGACTTTTGGAATATTTTATGTAACCTTTCGTCCAGGCCTAACTGTTGTAGATGTTGTGTAAATGTGTTCGGTGTGAGGCCTGAGACCGACATAATGAGGGGGACAATAATAACTTTATCTTGTTTCCAGAGTCGCTTCACTTCTATGGCAAGGTCAGTGTACTTAGATATTTTCCCAGCGTAGGTGGGTGTATACTTGTAATATGGATCTGAGCTGTCGATTAGTTTGTTTTTTGTGGCTAATGCTTGATGTATGATTTTGGCTGCCGAGTTATGTCTAGCCATGTACTCAGTTATTATTATTATTATTATTATTATTATTATACAATAGATATGAGTATAAACTCATGTACAAAATAAGGGAAAAAAATAAGAATGTACAGACATAAACGTTCACAAGGTGTTAGACATTGCACGAACCAGAGTTGGTTTGGTCACAACACCACCTGTCATATTTGGTCTTGAAGCTTGAGACGGAATTTGTGTTCACCACATCGACAGGAAGTCTGTTCCAAGAGTCAAACACGCGATTAGTGATAAAGCACTGCCGGATTGATGTTCTGAACGACTCCTTCTGTAGTTTCAGGTTGTGTCCTCAGAGATTGCAATTCTACTGAACTACGTTTTAGAAATCTAATTTGATCCTTTTGAAACTACTCCTGGAAATGGTAGATATAGAATGAATTCATAACATCCATTAAAATCAAATTACATAATCTCACAAAAATAATAAAAACATAAGCAACAAGATGAGTTTATGTGGAATTCCTACGCAAACAGTTGTTCTACGCCACGATTGTTGACATTCTGCAGAAAATAGAGCAATCTTATGCCAATTGGCAACATAGAGAAAAATTGACAAATAGAATTCGCAGCACACTGCGTCCCGCTTGAGGTATAGACTATCGACGGCTTCCATCTTGAACAATCGAAGTCGGTGCGATAAGGCCGGCGCGCCGCTTCGTGGCTGGCGGGCATCGAGGACGACGGCAACGGCATTGCCGGCATTACCAACCTGCGAGTGTGTAAGCACATTATGCATTCCGAACCTGACATTACATATGAAACGCGATTGGCTGCCGGTACAATCGTCTTTACCGCTGTGCAGGCCCCACCCAGCTACTGACCACCGACCACCGCACCGACGACGTCCAGCCGTCCACCGAGTCCCAGCCACCATATACCCGCCGAGGAGGTTCGCGCTAAATCGCGCACGCACATACACTAGGTGTCTGCCTTCGACACCACATCATTCGGTTTATGGCTGGTGTGACTTATGTGCAAGCAATGGCGTCAAGTAGCTTGACTGATTACACATTTTCTTCTACCAATAACATAAATATGTTTTTGAATCAAATTTTATTAGAGATTTTATTTGCACTCTATAGTGCAAAAACAGCACCAGAGGCGATGGATAATTCAAAAAGTCAGTGGAAATGAAGTTTGTCCGTCAATATCAATCATCAGTTGCTCTGATTGCGATACCGAAATATTGTACTTGTAATATATAGTCTAATAAAATTTCATTCACAAGTATTTTTCTCATATTAAAATTTAACAAATATGTGCTACTGATATTGGTAAGATCCTGGAGTTATGTGATACCCTGTTTTTGCCCATGTAAGTCACCCACTGCAGTCATACACTGCATCTCCGTGTATGTGAGAAGCAGACATGCAATTGCCTGAATCAGATCTTCAGGCTGATCTTTATGCCACATCACATCAGCAAAGGCAGCAAACTTTCCAAACATGTCATGATGAAACAAATATTTAATTATAAAAGAAATAAAATTGGATCCAACACAGAACCTTGAGGGACTCATCGTTGGGTAGACCATCTTCAATTATCTACTTGTTCTCTCTAGGAAAAATAAAGGCATTATTATTATCTGGATTTTCTAGGTTTCTCTCACATGACTTCAGTAGCAACAGATCTTAAGGTGCTGTGCCAAGTCAACACTTGGCTGAATTTAGGAAGGATCGTACAATATATTATAGGTCTTCAAGATTACAGACTTTTAGAATATATTGTGTAACCTTTCGTCCAGGCCCAACTGTTGTGGGTGTGGTGTAAATGTGTTTGGTGTGAGACCTGAGACCGTCATAATTAGGGGAACAATAGCTCAGAGTAATAACACATCATCTTTGACACTTCAGCCTCCAGATATTGATCAGCTGTGACCTTGCAGTGACAGTTCAAATTTTAAACAATGCTATGTAACGCCAACTAACCTGAAAATTCTTCCGATGCAACCCATGTTACAAACACTGCACTTTTTGAGTTCCATCTCGAAAAACTGTTAAACTACACTCGTATATAGCACAGCAAGTCCATAAAGCTTCACTACAGTTACTAACAAATAGCAAATTCGATTTTACTGACCAAGCATAAAAGACGCACAGGCAAAACAAACGTTTGACAGTCGAGCTTCTACCGTAAATAAGTCGCACGCAAATTATGTCGGCGTTGGCAGCTCCTCAAAATTTGTGGACTTCAGAACTTGCGTTTATGATGAAGAAATATGCAGTAACGCAGTAGAGATCAACATATCTATTAATTTTGCTGTAATGATTCCTGAACCATCAAAATACCGTCTTTTTTAACGTTAAATGGAATATTTCTTAATACTGTACAACTAAGGCGATAGTAAACAATTATGATTGCCGTATCTGCTGGTCAATATGACAACGTAAGAATCCCATATAGCACTAGATGATATGAGAATATTCTGTTCACATTCACTACAGATATTATGAATATTCTGAGAAAATTCCATGGATAATTAGAATATTTACAGAATATTCTGTAAACGTTCGAAATGGGAAAAACACCCTATATTCCTAGAATATTCCGCTGAATGTTCCACACGGATATTACATGAACAATCGCGGTATTATGTTTTTAAATATTCTAGGAACATTTTGTCTAAATTACCTCATATACGAAACACTTTTAGGGAATTATGGATGCTGTTCCAAAAATAATGGCACCTACTAGTGGCAGATGGTCACAAAAGTTAAGTGGTTAGACATCTCAGTCTAGACGCCTAAACTAAAGTGTAGAAATGTAAACTTGTTGCATTTAACCCCAAAATTCTACTAACATTATATAATGAACCATACACCATAGTAGGTGACCATAATTTGGAACACTGTCATACACTTTATAACAACCAGCAACTTTATTGTACAAAATTGGGTATAAATGCAGGCCTTGCAGGAATAAAATCCGTGAATTCGTGAATTGCTAAAATGCTCACATCACATGTTGAAGCACAGAATGACAGAACACTTGAAGTGAAGAATAGAGTGACAACCAGACAAAATTGACAACTGACGACACCATAGTCACTATACATCAGCATAAGATGCTGTCACTTTATCGTCGCACGTTGGTGGATGCCATATCTGTATTGCTGGCAATGGCTAATGACTTATAAACTTTTGAAAATTGCACATAATACTTATACGTATATTTAGGATGAACGCAAAACGAATGAAGGTTTTTTTTAATTCATTGAGAAATGTACAAATTAATAATACCTCATATTGAATATTTGCCTACATACAGATACTTCTATTGCAAATATTACTAAATGTTCGTCAGAAAATAGCTACATCTTGTTCTTAATAGATTATTAAAATAATATTCTATTAAGAATATTACTGGTATATTCTGGAATAATTCAGACATTAAACGAATAATCACTGATTATCCTAAGTGGATAAAATAATAATATTCTATAAAGAATATTCCTTTAATAATCCAGAATAATCAAGAGAAATAGGTAACGAATATTCTATGATTCTACTGAATATTCATGGAACATATAGGAGATTTAAGGAATATTCGTAGAATATCCAGTGCTATGTGAGAAGAGATGTCGGCCTATTAGAATTAGTTATTTACCACCTCTATGTTCAGTTGTTACTCTGAGGATAGTGGTATTGGTAAAACCCTGGAGGCAAGTAATATTCTGTGCTTGCCCATGTCAGTCACTCACACCACCACAACTCCGTGCATGCAAGTAGCAGCACCTTTCCACCCGTTCTACAGCAAACTGCGGTTACGGACAGAGCTCAGAGGAAAACGAATTTCTTTCAAGTGACTTTTCCTGTACGACATAGCTGCCATATTAAGGGCTCGTACGCAATAACAGCAATAACAAGAAGGCTAGTACCTTCGAAGCTTTGATAGAAAATTGGTCGCAAACTATGTCATTAGTAGATATCAATACGAAATCCAAGAAATTGTGTTTTTTTCAAGTTAAGCTAGACCAGTTTTTGATACCAACGTGCAGTTGTCTGAATCAGATCGTCAGGATGATGCTTGTGCCATATCACATCAGCAAAGGCAGCAAACTATCCAAACATGTTATGTAAAACAAATATTTAATATATAAAAGAAATAAAATTGGATCCAACACAGAACCTTGAGGGACTCATCATTGGGTAGACCATCTTCAATTATCTGTCTGTTCTCTCTACGAAAAATAAAGGCATTATTATTATCTGGATTTTCTAGGGTTCTCTCGCATGACTGCAGTAGATGTTAAGGTGCTGTGCCAAGTCAACACTTGGCTAAATTTAGGATGGATCGTACAATATACAGGTCTTCAGGGTTACAGACTTTTAGAATATATTATGTAACCTTTCGTCCAGGCCCAACTGTTGTGGGTGTGGTGTAAATGTGTTTGGTGTGAGGCCTGAGACCGTCGTAATTAGGGGGACAACTTTAATGTTTCAAGTTTCAAGTTGTTATTGACTACATTTAACATTGTAATTATAGCAAGTCAAAAAAAAAGCAGTATAGTTAGTGGGAAACACTATACAAACATACTTTATAAAATAACACAATACAGTAAATAACAAGAGAAAAATGGAATACAAACAAACAAGGATTAAGAGATATAGATAAAAGAAAGAATGAAAGAAGTGCCTATGTGATAAGAACTGTGTTAGTTTTAGCAACAGTAACATAATCGTTCGCTGTATAAAAACAATGATAAAGCAAGAAACTTTTCAACCTTTCCTTAAATGCTAAAAATGGAATACAAACAAACAAAGATTAAGATATATAGATAAAAGAAAGAACGAAAGAAGTGCCTATGCGATAAGATCTGTGTTAGTTTTAGCAACAGTAACATAATCGTTCGCTGTATAAAAGCAATGATAGAGCAAGACACTTTTCAACCTTTTCTTAAATGCCGAAAATGGAATACAAACAAACAAAGATTAAGATATATAGATAAAAGAAAGAACGAAAGAAGTGCCTATGCGATAAGATCTGTGTTAGTTTTAGCAACAGTAACATAATCGTTCGCTCTATAAAAGCAATGATAGAGCAAGACACTTTTCAACCTTTTCTTAAATGCCAAAAATGGAATACAAACAAACAAAGATTAAGATATATAGATAAAAGAAAGAACGAAAGAAGTGCCTATGCGATAAGATCTGTGTTAGTTTTAGCAACAGTAACATAATCGTTCGCTGTATAAAAGCAATGATAGAGCAAGACACTTTTCAACCTTTTCTTAAATGCCAAAAATGGAATACAAACAAACAAAGATTAAGATATATAGATAAAAGAAAGAATGAAAGAAGTGCCTATGTGATAAGAACTGTGTTAGTTTTAGCAACAGTAACATAATCGTTCGCTGTATAAAAACAATGATAAAGCAAGAAACTTTTCAACCTTTCCTTAAATGCTAAAAATGGAATACAAACAAACAAAGATTAAGATATATAGATAAAAGAAAGAACGAAAGAAGTGCCTATGCGATAAGATCTGTGTTAGTTTTAGCAACAGTAACATAATCGTTCGCTGTATAAAAGCAATGATAGAGCAAGACACTTTTCAACCTTTTCTTAAATGCCAAAAATGGAATACAAACAAACAAAGATTAAGATATATAGATAAAAGAAAGAAAGAAATAAGTGCCTATGTGATAAGATCTGTGTTAGTTTTAGCAACAGTAACATAATCGTTCGCTGTATAAAAACAATGATAGAGCAAGAAACTTTTCAACCTTTTCTTAAATGCCAAAAGTGGAATACAAACAAACAAAGATTAAGATATATAGATAAAAGAAAGAAATAAGTGCCTATGTGATAAGATCTGTGTTAGTTTTAGCAACAGTAATATAATCGTTCGCTGTATAAAAACAATGATAGAGCAAGAAGCTTTTCAAACTTTTCTTAAATGCCAAATCATTGAGTTTCTTGATATTTTTCCCAAAATTCGAAACATAGTTAGTTGTCGGTTGAGATTTTATGTTTGAATTGTGGTTTGAGCAAATTATCACCATGTCTACTATAATAGCTATGATTATCTTTCTAAAACTGCTCAATAGTAACTTTGTTCTGTTTAATATTATTAGTATAAAGGCGTTATTATATTGGTAAAACCCTGGAGGCAAGAGACCATTAGGAAGACCTAGACTTAGATGGAGGGACAACATCGAAAAAGACATAGAGGTCCTAGGAATACAAAAATGGAGGGAGAAAGCTATGGACCGCAATAGATGGAGGCAAATCGTGCTAGCTGCAAAAACTCGTGAAGGGTTGTGACGCTGCAGAGAGAGAAAGGGAGAGAGAGAGAGAGAGAGAGAGAGAGGCAAGTAATATTCTGTTTTTGCTCCGTGTCAGTCACCCACTCCACTGCACCTCCCGACCTCCGTGCATGCAAGTAGCAGCACCTTTCCACCCGTTCTACAGCAAACTGCGGTTCCGGACAAAGCTCAGAGGAAAACGAATTTCTTTCAAGTGACTTTTCCCGTACGACGTAGCTGCCATATCAAGGGCTCATACGCAATAACAGCAATAACCTAGCCTAGTACTTTCAGAGCTCTGATAGAAAATTGGTCGCAAACTATGTCATTAGTAGATATCAATACAATATCCAAGAAATTGTGTTTTTTTTTAAAGTTAAGCCGGACCAGTTTTTGATAGCAACGTGCAGTTTTCTGAACCAGATCGTCAGGATGATGTTTGTGCAATATCACATCAGCAAAGGCTGCAAATTTTCCAGACATGTCATGATGAAGCAAAAATATTTAATACATAAAAGAGATAAAATTGGATCCAACACAGAACCTCGACATTGGGTCATCTTCAATTATCTGCTTGTTCTCTCTAGGAAAAGTAAAGGCATTATTATTATCCGGATTTTCCAAGTTTCTCTCGCATGACTGCAGTAGCAACAGATGTTGAGGTGCTGTGACAAGTCAACACTTGAACTATTATTGATTTGAATTTAGGAAGGATCGTACAATATTACAGGTCTTCAGGATTACAGACTGTCAGAATATCTTGTGTAACCTTTCGACCAGGCCCAACTGCAGTGGCTGTGGTGTCATGTGTTTGGTGTGAGGCCTGAGATCGTCATAATTAGGGGGACAATAGTAACTTTGTTCTGTTTATTGTTATTAGTATAAAGGCATTATTATATTGGTATTGTGGAGGTCAGATATATATTAGTTGTTTACATTTTTTTTTTTCAGATCTCAATCAGTGTCGACACTGCTATATAGGGCAGTCACGTTATTATGTATATCTCAGTAATGATAAGACGGTAATTATCTATACAAAATATATATTATAATAATTCAGAAAGTGGTAGGAGATCAAAATAATCGAATATACCAATTTGCAATAGATAAAACCAAAATAAATTGATCTATTTATTGTATAATCACATCTCATTATACACAGACATATACAAGTTTGACTATGCTAATGGCCGTGTGACAGCACCGCAAAAAAAGCCGTAAGCGATAAAGGTCATTCGACCGGTCGGGTGTCTTGTGAAGGATTAAAGTGTCCTTTGTAGTGTCGGCACTCGATAAGAGCACAAAAAATGTAAACTGCTCTTATATTTCTGACCTACACATTAAAACTCTGGAGGCAAGTAGGCCTCAACATCAACGAGAAAAAAACAAAATATATGCACGTCAACCGCAGAACAGGTAGAGACATGATAGGACAAAACATAACTATGGACTCGTATAACTTTGAATGCGTAAAATAATTTTAGTACCCAGGCGCCACCATAACACACGACAGCGATATACGCAGAGGAATACAGGCAAGAATACAAAAAAGCAATAGGTGCTACTATCCATTGCAAGAATTATTAAGATCAACAATCCTATCAACAACGTAAAAAATTAGAAAATATAGATCGATAATCAGGGCCGTCGTAATGTATGGTGCAGAAACCTGGACCACCACTAAGCAAAACGAACTACTATTGAAGCGCTTCGAAAGTAAAATACTGAGAAGGATCTATGGCCCTTAAGTGGATGGATGGATGGATGATGGTATCATTCCAACGGTGCTGGCCGTGCACCGTCCCCCCTCTGGCACAATAGGCCTTAAAGGCTTAAGTGCTGACGGCTCCCAGAGGAAAAAGAAAATGGCCCTAAAGTGGATGAGATAACCGGACAACATCGAATCAGAACAAATGAAAAACTGGAAAGAATGTTTAACAAACCAATCATCACCAATGAAATAAAAGCTCAAAGGCTTAGATGGGCAGGACATGTTCTGAGAGCCCAAAACGAACGCCTTATTAAACGAGTAGTGGAGGAGAACCCAGCTGGTAAGAGACCATTAGGAAGACCTAGACTTAGATGGAGGGACTCCGTCGAAAAGGTCATAGAGGCGCTAGGAATACAAGAATGGAGAGAGAAAGCTGTGGACCGCAATAGATGGAGGCAGATCGTGCTTGCAACAAAAATCCATGAAGCGTTGTGACGCTACAGAGAGAGAGAAAGAGAGAGAGAGAGAGAGAGGCAAGTAATATTCTGTTTTTGCTCCGTGTCAGTCACCCACTCCACTGCACCTCCCGACCTCCGTGCATGCAAGTAGCAGCACCTTTCCACCCGTTCTACAGCAAACTGCGGATATATAGATAAAAGAAAGAAAGAAGTGCCTATGTGATAAGATCTGTGTTAGTTTTAGCAACAGTAACATAATCGTTCGCTGTATAAAAACAATGATAGAGCAAGAAACTTTTCAACCTTTTCTTAAATCCCAAAAATGGAATACAAACAAACACAGATCAAGGTATATAGATAAAAGAAAGAAAGAAAGAAAGAAAGAAGTGCCTATGTGATAAGGTCTGTGTTAGTTTTAGCAACAGTAACATAATCGTTCGCTGTAGAAAAACAATGATAGAGCAAGAAACTTTTCAACCTTTTCTTAAATGCCAAAAATGGAATACAAACAAACAAAGATTGACATACATAGATGAAAGAAAGAAAGAAAGAAGTGCCTATGTGATAAGATCTGTGTTAGTTTTAGCAACAGTAACATAATCGTTCGCTGTATAAAAACAATGATAGAGCAAGAAACTTTTCAACCTTTTCTTAAATGCCAAAAGTGGAATACAAACAAACAAAGATTAAGATATATAGATAAAAGAAAGAAATAAGTGCCTATGTGATAAGATCTGTGTTAGTTTTAGCAACAGTAATATAATCGTTCGCTGTATAAAAACAATGATAGAGCAAGAAACTTTTCAACCTTTTCTTAAATGCCAAAAATGGAATAGAAACAAACAAAGATTAAGATATATAGATAAAAGAAAGAAATAAGTGCCTATGTGATAAGATCTGTGTTAGTTTTAGCAACAGTAACATAATCGTTCGCTGTATAAAAACAATGATAGAGCAAGAAACTTTTCAACCTTTTCTTAAATGTCAAAAGTGGAATACAAACAAACAAAGATTAAGATATATAGATAAAAGAAAGAAATAAGTGCCTATGTGATAAGATCTATGTTAGTTTTAGCAACAGTAATATAATCGTTCGCTGTATAAAAACAATGATAGAGCAAGAAGCTTTTCAACCTTTTCTTAAATGCCAAACGATTGAGTTTCTTGACATTTTTCCCAAAATATTATACAATTCGAAACGTAATTGTAGTTGTCGGTTGTGATTTTTTGTTTGAATTGTGGTTTGAGCAAATTATCACCATGTCTACTACAATAGCTATGATTATTAGAGTTCTTTCTAAAACTTTGTTCTGTTTAATCTTGGTTTTTTCTAATGGTATTGCGGTCAATTAAATGAAACAATTTTCATTTCCACGACGTTTCGGTTTATTATATCTAAACCATCGTCAGGTGTCTATAAAGAATTATAAAAACAGGTAAATATGGTGTCTGGTAGATGAAATGTATATATATATATATAAGAAAACATCTAGTAAAAATGAAAAATAAACAATACTTAGCAATATATATAACAGAACAATGTACAATGAAAACAATGTTTTTTTTTGTTGATTAAAAGAAGATAAAATAAAAACACTACTTACATTTTGCTTTAGTTTGTTACATATTTTTAAGCGAAACCGTCCCTGAGGATTCAGGAAACAGAATGACCTTAAAGTTTGGAATTATAAGATGCCATAAAATACCAGATGTTTAGAAAGTGGTGGTGACAAAAGCTAGAGAGTGGGTGTAGGGTGGTAACCTAACGTACATATCTGTATTAATGAAGTTATTGATTTAGATAAGATGCAGAAACCTCATTTCAATAAGCTATTGTAAATATTTCCTAACCTGTCAACATCAGACATAAAGTTTATAGCTTTACCATTATTTTTAATATAAATCATTTCCTTTATATTTCTCTTATAATAATTTTTTTCCTGTGCAAGGATTTCAGGATTTTGGAAGTCAAATTTGTGTCCGGTTTCATATGTATGTTTACTTAAAGCGGTTGATTCTTTTCCGTTCAATGTATCGTACCTGTGCTCTATTCTTTAAATATTGTTTTGTTTGTCCAATATATACCCCATCACAATGCTGACAGTCTATTTGGTAAACTATGTCCGTTTTATTATTTAAGTCTATGTTTGGTTTAAAATTATTGTAAAATTTATTAGTTGAGTATGTAGGTTTGTTTGCTATTTTAATATTATATGGTTTTAGACATTTTTCTATTTGTTTATTTATTTGAGGTATATATGGCAAGCTAATGTATTAGTTTTCTGTTTTTTGTATATTGTTTTCTTCTTTGCTATTGTAAAGTTTATTAATTCTGCTTCTAATAATTGGATTGAGAAACTGTGGAGGGTAGTTGTTGTTAACAAGTGTGTTCTTAACTTCATTTATATTTTTAATTCGGTTACTTGGTTCAGTGAAATGAATGGCTCTATCTGTAAGCCCCGTTACAACACCTTTTTTATATGAATTTGGAAATCTACGGTCACGAAAATATAAAATCTTTGTTCTGTTTAATATTATTGGTATAAAGGCATTATTATATCGGTAAAACCCTGAAGGCAAGTAATATCCTGTGCTTGCCCATGTCAGTCACTCACACTACCGCACCTCCGTGCATGCGAGTAGCAGCACCTTTCCACCCGTTCTACAGCAAACTGCGGTTACGGACAAAGCTCAGATGAAAACGAATTTCTTTCAAGTGACTTTTCCCGTACGACATAGCTGCCATATTAACGGCGGCGGGTGCATAAAAATGTACCTTTGATACGTCGCGTCGGCCGGCTGCTCAAAGTGTACCTCCGGCTCCTGGCGACTGGGGAGCCAAACAAAGCGTTCATACATTGCTAAATACCGCAACACCTCCAAATAGTCGTGTAACACTAAGACAGTGGACATCAAAGGGGCCAAGTCCGCTGCGGCGGTCAGTCTCTGCTGACAAAGAGGCCCTTTGACACCCTACGCGACTTGGACTTTAATTATCGCCCTCTGTCGGTGACGGCCTTTAAGATAACTTTGATTCGGTGCGAGAGCTCGGACGGTGGACGGACGGTGGGTTGATCCACACACAGCTCTGTTTACATTCTGAGGATTGAAATATCCCCTAACCCTATCGTATGCTCTGCCAACTGAATTCTTAATGCTGTGGACGGATGACCGTTTGCGTTTGCGTTTGCCCGTTTAATGTTTGCTTTGCTCAGCTTGCTTTGATATTCACGCAATTGGACTTTTGAGAAAAATGTTTTGTGATAATGGACTAGCATCATGAATTTTTTTATGACTGCATAACAGATCTTAAACTTAAGACAGATTATTGGAAAAGCCAGATAGCATTATTTTTCAGTTTTTATCTGCTTTGTGGACTATTCTAACGCGTTTGATATCGTAAAGTGGCCTGAACTGTGGGAAATTCTTATCTCTATGGGAATTCCTTATTCCCTAATGTTCCTCATACAGCAACCCTATGAGCCTAATTCGGCTCGTCTAAGAATTGATGGTAACCTGTCTGGTTAAACTGCAACCAGAAAAGGAGTTCGTTAGGGATAGGTATTATCTCCGATGTTATTTAACATTTACTCTGAATTTGTGATGAGACAGGTATTGGACAACTGAAATGGCGGTATAACTATTGTCGGAAGCAAAATATCCAACTTAATATTTGACCATACAACCCTTATTGCCGCTTCTCAGGAAGAACTAGTAGCTCTATTAAACATCTTAGAACAACACAGTGCAGCATATGGTCTTGGTATTAACTACAACAAGACCAAGGTTATGACCGTAGATAGAGAGCATGATAATAATTGAGAAATAAAGTCACTAGGCCATTGTGAAGTAGTTCAAAGTTTTGTGTACCTCGGTTCTTTGATCGACAATTCGGGTAGCTGTGAAAATGAGATTCGATGGCGCATTTAACAGACACGTGTGGCCATGACAAAGCTTACTAAAATATGGCGTGACGATATAACATCACTACAGCTACCAAAAGGTCGCTGGTTCAGTCTCTTGTGTTCTCCATATTTTTGTATGCCTCGGAAACTTGAACTGTTAAAAAGATAGATCAAGCTCGCATAGATGCTTTTGAAATGTGGACATGGAGGAGAATGCTGACAGTTTCCATACTGGATGAGCTCGGTAATCCAAAGAGACTATCCTCCATTGTATCGACGAGAATGCTTACTTTCTTCGGACATATACATAGAAGCGATAATGGAGAAATTTGTAGTTCAGGGTCACGCCCCGAGTGGGCGGCGCCGCGGCCATTCTCCTACACTCTGAGTGGATACGTCGAAACAGTTGCTGGATATGAGTATCAAGAGCGCCACTGAACTGAGAGTAAATCACGAACGATGGCGAGCTACAGTTCTCAAAACTATTGATAATATTCGTGTCGGCAATACTCTAGCTCCGACTTAATGCATTTTACGAGTTCACTACATGTCTCTGTTAAGAGATTGTGACTATGATGATGATGATGAGTTTAGGTCCGTCGTAATATTGCCTTGCCTATTAGAAACCAAGAACTTCTGATGTATGTTATATATATGCTCCTGTTAATTTATCTGTGTTTATCAATTTTTTTGTTTTATTAATTTTGTCTGTTTATCAATTTTAGTTGTATTTTTTCTTTCCTTACTTTAATTATTTTTTTTTTGTTGGAGGCATCGACTACAAACGCCGTTAGCTGCTTCAATATGCGAATTTATTTATCCGATGTGAGGTTGTAAAATCTACCGATCCTCATAGGCACTGAATAAGTATAAAGTACTGAACTTGGAATGAACGAAGTTTAGATTGTGTCATATCTTGTGAAAGAGCTTGATTATTTTCAGGAACTTAAGAAGTGAGAGAACTGACGTATGGTTATAAAAACGATTTTGAAGAGAGTCCGGCACATTAAGCCTCAACTTTTCTGCCCGGAATTTGGGGCAAACTAGGATATGGTCAAAATTCAGTCTGCACTGGCACCCTTCGCATATTGACCGTTCAGTTACAAATAAATGACAGGATGTCAGTCGACTATGATCAATCCTTAAACGAGTCAGGCAGACTTGTTCCTTTCTAGAAAGGCCCTTAGGATAACACCAGCTCTTGATTGTGCCATTCGTTTTGCCAGTGTTCCCGACATTTTATTCTGATGAACTGTTTCAGGTCTTCGTGTCTAACTTTGTGTTCCGAGGAACCATCAGCAACGGCTGCCTTTTCGGCTTGGTCTGCTTATACACTTCCGTTTATTCCTATAAGGCCAGGTACCCAAACAAAGACGACGGTTTTTGTTTGGCTACATAGCTGGAGGTTAAGGGAATTAATCTGTTGGACTATAGGGTGTTTCGAGAAGTTATTCTAGAGGGAGAGGGTGCTACTGAGGGAATTGGAATAGACAAGATAAGTCCCAACTCTATTGTTCTGGATGTAGAACATTGATTTAAGTATAGCAGTAAGCTCCGCTGTGAATATAGAGTTGGAGGGACTGAGTTGGAATCGGAGTATCTCTTTCTCGGTTACGATTGCTGCTCCTACGCCTTCCTCTGCCTTGAGCCATCAGTGAATATAATCTCTTTTGGGCTATCATAGTTGTCGATTATATCTCTCAAAACTTTGAGATATAATAAGTTAGGCGTGATGTCTCTCTTGTACCTGGCGCAATCCGTCCTAACGCAAGTCTTCTTAGATGACCAAGGTGGTATTGCGAAAAGTCCTCTGATATGGGCTTCAGGGAAACTAATCTGTAGGTCATTCTGGATTTGACGAATTCTAGCATCCAGTGGTCTCTTTAATTATTACTACTATTACTTCACATTTCTTTTTCTGTCTTACTTCAACTTTTGTAATTTTACATTTCATATTGTGTCTATTCTAGCTGTAAGCATGCCTAATCATGTAAAAAGTCAATGGGTATGAGTATTGCTTTACATCGTTCTGCATTGTGTAACCTCGAAATGATGATTTTAACGGAATTTCGACACATTATGATTACCGTGGTGAGGACGGAAAACGTGTTCAGTTTTTATAAATCGTGTCAGTGGCGGCGCAGCAATAATAAAAAATACTGAAAATATACAAATGGCTCAAATTTCGTTTTTAGGCTATTTGGGTGTTCCTCATCATTCCGTTTCATCCAGATGAAGCTCCAGAATGAAAACTGTGTCGTCTTAGTTCCTACGGAGACAGCTGCAGTGTCGTTATTTTGTAATACATCCTGGTGCAAGCTTGTCTCGCAGATCCAGTCGGAGAACCAGACCTCACGTAAAAATCTTAATTGAGTAAAAAAGAAAACGCGAGCGAGCGAGTGATCGGCGGCGGCGGCGGCGGCGCTAGGGAAGAAGCATTATAGAAAAGCTGTCGAGTTAATTATCGACGGTCTTTGTGAATTGCGCGTTTTCAATTAAAAGTTTGAAGATATCTGGTGAAGATGAGCAGCCCAGGCCGACTTGGTCGCGGCCCCCCGCCGGCAGGGCGAGCATTAGGCGGCTCCACTCGACGGGGGCCCCACCAATACCTAATTACGCTCAGTTCATTAACAAACTTTATTAATCAACCTTCGACGTACGCCAACGGCGCGGCGCGGCGGACTGTTATTACGGCCGCCATTGTGTTTTCCGAATCGGCGGATTGTCGCAGGTTCCTCCGATTTACCCAGCTAAAGATGGCTTTAGAGTATACTATTTCTTGATCAAGATCTGCTTCAATTTTTTGAAAAGGAATGGGACTGAAAAATAGTTTGGTAGAGTATTTTTCCTCCACTTACTATATTTACAAAATTTATTGTTCAACAAATAACTCTTGTAACTCAAATAGCCTTGCTTGAGTTTTGCTTCAACTTCTTGATCAATAATTAGAACAAAAAATAGCTTGATAGAGCATTTTACGTGTACATTATGCATTTAGGTACATAATAGATTGAAAAAATCGCAGCAAAAAATATAGCATAATAGCTGCCTTAGGCTACACTATTTCTTGTTCGAGATTTGTTTAAACCTCTTTGCCAATGATTATAACAAAAAATAGATTGATAGAGCATTTCACGTGTATAATATTTGCATAACAGATTGTTCAAAAAACATAGCATAAAGGCTGCCTTAGACTACACTATTTTACAACAAGAAAGAATAGTCCGATAGAGTATTTTACCTGTACTGTGTTTATATAATAGATTGTTCAAGGAATAATACAGCAAAAAACGTAGCAGACGACTTACTCCCAGCAGCTAAAGGCTGCCTTAGACTACATTATTCTTCGCTCAAGATTTGCTCCAATTTCTTGGCCAATTTGAATGGAAAATAGTTTGATAGAGCTTTTTACGTCTACTATATTTACATATTAGATTGGTCAAAAAATAACGCAGCAAAAATCGTAGCATAAAGGCTGCATTAGACTACACTATTTCTTGTTCAAGATTTGTTTAAGGTTCTTAACAAAAAATAGCTTGGAATGAAGGTGCTTGCTTACTCCGCAAGAGGAAGATAAATTCAAACATTTGGTTCACAGAAAAATCGGAAAAATGAAGGGTACCTGCTGGATTCGAACCAGCGTCTCCGGCTTTCTAGGCCGATGCGTTACCAACTACACTACGGTCGCCCGCATTGCAGCCGATATACCGCGTCGACGACTTGATATCGAATCCGTCTATCCAAAACCACTCCCCCGTATTTCTCTGCGAACCATGCATTTCAGTCATCCAGAGAGATCTAGTCGGCTGTTGGGTGAGTGTGAATCTCCCACCGCTATTTGCAAGACAGCTCTCTTTCTTACTGAAGTACGATTCCTCAGTCGGCCAGTATTTCATGGAATAAAAAGTGCTTGCTTACCCCGTAAGAGGGAGATAATTCCAATCATTTGGTTCACAGAAATGTCGGAAAAATGAAGGGTACCGGCTAGATTCAAACCAACGTCTCCGGCATTCTAGGCCGATGTGTTACCAACTGTACCACGGTTCCCGTGATATAGCCAATATACAGCGCCGACGACATGGTGTCCGCACCGCCGACTATTTACGATTTCTTGCTTAAGATCTGCTTCAATTTTTTTAACAAGAATTGTACTGAAGAATAGCTTGGGAGAGTATTTCACTGCACGTACTATATTTACACAATTTATTGTTTAAGAAATAACTACACTACTCCTTGCTCGAGATTTGCTTCAACTTCTTGACCAATAATTATAACAAAAAATTGATTGATAAATTGATTGTTCAAAAAACAACGCAGCAAAAAACATTGCATAAAGGTTGCCGCAGACTACACTATTTCCTGTACAAGATTTGTTTAAACTTCTTGACCAAGAATTCTAACAAAGAATAGCTTGATAGTGTATTTTACCTGTATTATATTTACATAATAGAATGTTCAAGAATAACGCAGCAAAAAAAGTAACAAACGACTCACGCCCATATTTACATATTAGATTGTTCAAAGAATAATGCAGCAAAAAACGTAGCATATAGATTGTTTCTTGGTCAAGATTTTTTTAAACCTCTTCCCCAATAATTAATTATAACAAAAAATAGCTTGATAGAGTATTTTACCTGTACTATATTTATATAATAGATTGTTCAACGTACGCCCAGTTAAAGGCTGCCTTAGATTACACTATTTCTTGATCAAGATTTGCTTCAACTTCTTGACCAATAATTATAGCAAAAAGTAGCTTAGTAGAGCAAATTATCGGTAGGTACTATATTTACATAATAGATTGTGCAAAACATAATACAGCAAAAAACGTAGAATAGGACCAACACCCAGCTAAAGTCTGTTCTAAACTACACTATTTCTTGCTCAAGATTTGCTCCAATTTCTTGATCAATTTGAATGAGCTTGATAGGGAATTTTACCTGTACTATATTTACATAATAGATTGTACGAGAACTAACGCAGCAAAAAACGTAGCAGATGCCGTACGCCCAGCTAAAGGCTGCCTTAGACTAGACTATTTCTTGCTCAAAATTTGCTTCAACTTCTTGACCAGTAATTATAACAAAAAGTAGCTTGGTAGAGCATTTTATCGGTACCATATTTACATAATGGATTGCTCAAGAAATAAGACAGCAAAAGACGCAGAATAGGACCAAAACCCAGCTAAAGTCTGCTTTAGACTGCATTATTTCTTGCTCAAGATTTGCTCCAATTTATTAACCAATTTGAATGAAAAATAACTTGACAAGGCGTTTTAACCGTACTATATTTACATAAGAAATTGTTCAAGAAATAACGCAGCAAGAAACGTAGCAGACGACTTACGGTCAGCTAAAGGCTGATTTAGACTACATTATTGCTTGCTCAAGATTCGCACCAATTTCTTGACCAATTTGAATGCAAGGTAGTTTGATAGAGCATTTTACCTGTACTATATTTACATAATAGGTTGTTCTATTTAAATTGCACTATTTTTGCACAATACTTGCTTCAATATTTTGACCAATGATTTAAATGAAACATAGTGTGACAGAGTATTCTACCTATACCTACTGCATATTCACATAACTTATTGTTCAAGAAACAACGCAGCAAAAAACGTAGTAGACGACCTACACCCAGCTAAAGGCTACCCTAGACTACACTATTTCTGGCTCAAGATTTGCTTCAACTTGTTTGAGAACAGACGATAACAAAAAACCTCTCTATCTATAGGGTTGACAAACTGATCGCTTTTATCCTAACGTAAACGAACATTTTCCTAGAAATCCTTTCACACGAATTAATAACGCACGTTTTGTTTTATGTCATTTTTGGTATATGTTCCATTCTTTTTTTTATCGCTGAAGTGGAATGAGCAAACAACAACTACTTTATCCAAAATGAGCTCAGCTTCTTACTCGATAGAATTTGTCAGGGATCAGGTCAATGTGGATGTTCTAAAAATGGTTTACTATTTTTACGTGCAATCTGTAATATACAACAGTATTGTGTTTTGGTTCCACTCACTGAAATGCTATGAAGGTTTTATTTGTCAGAACAACATTATACGTGCAGCTCTGAAACAGTCTATATCAATATCGTGCAAAGAACATTGGAGGACTTTAAAGATACTGACAGTGCCCTGTCTATATATTTTAGCCTTAGAGTGACAACTGAACATAGGGGTAGAAAACAACTAGCTCTAATAGGCCGACATCTTTTCTTACGTTGTCATATTGACCACCAGATACGGCAATCATAATTATTTACTATCGTCTTAATTGTATAGTATCCAGAAATATTCCATTCCACGTTAAACAAGACGGTATTTTGATGGTTCAGGAATGATTACAGCAAAATCAATAGATATGTTGACCTCTACTGCGTTACTGCATATTTCTTCATCATAACCGCAAATTCTGAAGTCTTACATAGATTTTGAGGAGCTGGCAACGCCGATATAATTTTCATGCGACTTACTTACGGTAGAACCCCGACTGGCAAACGTTTGTTTTGTTTAGTGAATTTGTGGTTCTTGGGTTTTTAGGCCGGCGTCGTTTAGCGTTAAAGCTTGACGTTTCGCCACCACGAGTGGATGGCATCTTCAGAAGCTATTTCACTTCGGCGACTTCCAAAATACTGACGTCTGGTGGATCTGCACGTGTATTTATACCTGCTATTGGTGACGTGGCCCAACCAGGTAGCGTTGGTAGCCCCGCCCCTTCGCGATATGGTAGTGTCTTTAGGTCCTTTAGGATGGGTATCCATGTCCGGTTGACTTTCTGCATGTTTGAACATGCGATTAAGGAGGGAAGTCACAGGATCAAGTTTGAAGAAATTCAGGTTCTTGCCGCAACGTCTTCATACCATGCCAGACTTCAAAGCGAAGCCATCGAAATATAAAAACATCATAATAATTTCAATAGGAAAGAAGAAACACAGAAAGTCAACCGGACATGGATACCCATCCTGAAGGACCTAAAGACAGTACCATATCGCGAAGGGGCGGGGCTACCAACGCTACCTGGTTGGGCCACGTCACCAATAGCAGGTATAAGTATACGTGCGGATCCACCAGACGTCAGTATTTTGGAAGTCACCGAAGTGAAATAGCTTCTGAAGATGCCATCCACTCGTGGTGGCGAAACGTCAAGCTTTAACGCTAAACGACGCCGGCCTAAAAACCCAAGAACCACAAATTCATTGGACGATGGTCGCGAAAGCCTTACACGGTATGCTTGTTTTGTTTGTGCGTCTTTTATGCTTGGTCAGTAAAATCGAATTCGCTATTTGTTGGTAACTACAGTGAAGCTTTACGGACTTCCTGTGCTATATTCGAGTGTATAGTTTAAGTTTTTCGAGATGGGACCCAAAAGGTGCAGTGTTTGTAACATGGGTTGCGTTGGAGGAATTTTCAGGTTAGTTGGCATGTTTGGAGGCTGAAGTGTCAAAAGATGATGGCTTTGAGCACGCCATGCTGAAGTGGTTTATTTACTACCTCTTTGTTCAGTTGTTATTTATTATTTTAGCATTGGTGTTGGTACTAAGATAAATCTCGGTAAATCCAGGACCAACGCAACTACAGCAAGAACATGCTTATTAGAAACTGTAATATCTTGAGCATACCAATCGTCAGCATGTTGTTCGACTGCATATGGACTAGTATCACGAGGTTAAGAACAATGATTTAGTTGTCATAACCGCTTAGTGCATACAAAAATAAACGTACTGCTGCATTTCGTTATACTCTACATCATTTTGTTTTTTAGTAATTCCATTCTAAAGTTTAAAGCAAGGACGTCAAATTCAGCCAATCAGTGCCAACCGCGCGAATCATCAGCAGTGCATTGTTGCCAAGAACAGCTCCGACTCGCAGACGGGAACAGAAGACAAGATAGATGAGCCAGCCCGCGTACAGCTCCGGCATTTCGCGCGCCATCAGAATGCGGCAACACAGCACACATATCTGTCTTTTGATTGGCTGTTCGCTTTTAGGGCAGTGACGTCACTGCCCTAGGAGAATTCAAATATTTTCCTTATTTCCACGGCTTTCCTGTGCCCAAAAAAATCGGAGAAAACAATGAGATGTTTTTTATGACATACTCTATCACACGCAACCAAAAAAATTAATAATAATAATACGTACGTCAGACGTCCGGATGGAATTCGGTATGAGCAAATGCAAGGTGCTCCACACCAATAAAGGCCAATGGAAGAACCAATCCGAACAGGAAGTATTATCTGGCCAAACGCTGGATAACATGGACAAGGACGAAACGTACAAGTATCTGGGCTTCAATCAGAACATTAAGATCGACCACACACAAGTCAAAGCTCAACTAACACAAGAGTTCAGAGACCGCCTCGTTAAACTTCTAAAATCAAAATTGAATTCCAAAAATCTTACAAAAGCAATTAACACATTTGCGATACCGGTCCTCACATACTCCTTCGGCATCACCAAGTGGTCACACACTGATATAGAAAACATCCATATCCTCATACGGACAGAACTCTACGAAACACCGAATGTCACATCCAAACGCATGCAAAGAACGGCTGACCATAGACAGGAAACAGGGAGGCAGAGGGATCATAGATATACAGTCACTCCGCGCAAGACAGATAAAAACACTCAGGCATTTCTTCCAAAGCAAACAAACAAATTTACATCGAGCAATAACAAAAGCAGACAAAAGCTATACACCACTCAACCTATCATCTCCAGACCACGCCGCAGACACACACAATCCCATACAATCACAATAGGAAAAAATAAACAACTGGTCGCAGAAACCACTCCATGGCAAACATAGATACCGTATTACGCAAGATCAGATAAGTGAAAAACAGTCATATACCTGGCTGCAGGATGGACAACTATTTCCAGAAACTGAGGGATTTATGCTTGCTATCCAGGACCAAGTTATTGCGACGAGAAACTACAAGAAATACGTAATTAAAGATCCATCCATAACCAACGATAATTGCAGAAAATGTCACCAACACAAGGAAACAATAGACCACATAACCAGCGCATGCAATACTCTCGCTGGAACTGAGTGCACGGCTAGTCATAACTCGGCAGCCAAAATCATACATCAAGCATTAGCCACAAAAAACAAACTAATCGACAACTCAGATCCATATTACAAGTATACATCAACATCAGTACTCGATAATGATCACTACAAACTATACTGGGACGTTGAAATACACACAGACAAAACCATCAATGCAAACAGACCAGATATAGTATTTCAGACAAAGGCAGACAAAGTTACCTACTTAATAGATATTGCTATTCCCAATGATGTGAATGTTCAAAACACCTAAGGGTTACATAAAATATTCCAAAAGTCTGTAATCCTTAAGACCTGTAATATAGTACGATATTTCCTAAATTCCGATCAGTAGTAGTTCAGGTGTTGACTTGGCCTAGCCCGTCAACATTTGTCGTCACCGCAGTCATGCGAGAGAAGTTTGGAAAAACATGATAATAATAATAATAATATAGACTTAATTGAAGTATACAGAGATACACTCCAAATGGCGGAGTTCACTGAAATAGTGCTCTTCCACTCAACCATAATCTTATGTTGAAAAATAAATTGAGGCTTTTTGCAAAATTTTGTGTCTTCTTTATTGGATTGGGTACATCTAGGACCAACCGTCACACGACATCGAACTTGGCAACACCTGGATGTACCTTGAGCATCTGACAGGTCGAAGATGAGCGGCCTAGCAAACCTGATATGGAAGTCCAGGTCAATTTTGCCCCGCGGCTACGCCGGTGGTGGAGCGTATCCCATTTCTTTAGGACCCTTTTATATTTACAAAAAAATACACGTAGAATTTTGGTTCACACGTAGACCACATGATATTAGACCTTATTAGCACATCGAAATTTTGACATTTTTGGTTATTTGATTGACATTCATGATACTAGTCCGTTCTATCGTCGTATTCAAAGTATACAGCTGCAACAGTACCTATTACTTCCTCTCTCATTTTCCCTGAACGGTGGGTGTATACACCCCAAATCTAGCAGAGTCTATATTTCCGATATGAATCAGCATAAGTTAGTCGACGAGGGCAGAGTATAACTTTTTTCGGTACATTTGCCGATAAAACAGCAGGCTACCCTTAAAAGTCTCGCGGGACTCGATGCTAGCAACACAGCGCGCCGCGGCATGGAAACGAAACCCGTATTTATAGGTATTATAGATTTTGTCGGCTGATTGAATGTTTATGTCGACGCTACGGGCCACACCACGTGTGTCGATTGGGGGAACACACCCCTCTCGAAAAATGGATATCTAAGTAAAAAAGTGGTTAAGAGGTGTACGAGGGTCACTTGAACAGTTCAACAGCATAACGTATGCTTCAAAGATTTTACCACACAAAGAGCTCCCACATAACACTATATGGATATATACATCCACAGAATGTACATTAGATATTCCAGTTTGAACATGTATATTTTGAATATTCATAGGACGCTAAATGTACATATGAAAAATGATATACACTAGTGTAATATACTATGTATATTCATGTAGGTATATACATATGTGAATATACATAAGATGTTGGTCTATGTATCATATATACATCTAGTAGTTTACGCCTGCGCGAGGGGCAGCTAGTGCCGCCATTGCTGAGTTCTAGCCATTCGTCGCAGTTAGCGTGTGTGTGTGCTGGTACTCGTTGTGCCTGATGACCTGGTCGAGTAAAATATTGTGCAATGTTACTTATCTTCTGTCTACTGAGTACTGATAACACTCGCATCCAGGATTTGACGGTAAGTCGTAAGCGGAACAAACCACCTACAAAATTTTATAACCTTGATATCTTTGTGATTTTAGACATGTCATTCAACAGGAAAGAGATAACAATCATAGTAATCGATTTTGCCAAGTATTATTATTGTAACTAGAAATTGAATTAATAACAATACATCATTATGAAAGTACATAGTTTGTTTATCTTTCTGCCTCTACATTGAACTTTCATACTCTATGCATGTGCATTAAAAGTACATGAATGTACATTTAATGGATATACCATGAATGTGCAGATTCGCGACAAACGTACATGAAATGTAAATTTGTTTATCTCTATTTTACATCCATTAGACCTTCATGCTCCATTTGTGGATATACATATTCGTTGTATGTACAATGTACAACTTTGGTATGTAAGTATATACATGGTATATATTATGAATATACATGTTCATGCCTGGACTATGTTACGTATACTATGCATGTACATTAGACGTACATATGTACATTCTATGGATATGCCATGGATGTAAAAGTTCGCGACAAACGCACATGCAATGTATATTTTTTTGGTGTCTATTTGACATCCATTGGACATTCTTGCTCCATTTGTGGATGTACATATCCATTGATTCGATGTCCAATGTATGTACATTGTATATACGTTTGTTATGTGGGAGAAAGCACTAATTTCCCCACATTGACCCCACAACATATCGCTACCCAAATTTCATCACAATCCATGCAGCGGTTGCTGAGATTACGACGTTCGAAAAACGTCAACAGACAGATAGACAGACAGACCGACAGACCGACGGAAATGAATGACGTGGATTTTCGCTATGTAGATATCATAAAACGCCCAAAAATCGTATCACCTCGAAATCGAAAATTTTCGCGATCACAATACTCCCCTCACCTATTGGTGTGGGAAGTAAAAGTTGTATTTTTATCTGTGCAATCTAAAAAACAAAATTTGATTTTTAAGGGCAGTGGCGTACATCATTTTGCTAATTTTAGTCGTTGGACTGCCCCGTGGAACTGCCTCCTAGGACGTCACTGGAAAAGATTATTATGTTCTGGTCAATGCAGTGAACAACACTGCCAAATTACAAAAAAATCAACTCAGAAATTAATAAAAAATCATTTTTTTCCAGACTTCATCACCCTGTATCTTAAAAACCAAGCTGTTATGAAACCATGTATGTATATAGGAAATTTCCACCTCAAAATAAATTTTTCTATGGAATTACAAAGTCCTGCTACTAAAAATTGGACCACCCTGTATCCTAAACTCTATGATTCCTCGTTCAAAATGGCAACCTGATCATCATCATAGTCACAATGTCTTAACAGACAAGTTGTGAACTTCGAAAATGCATTAAGTCGGAGCTAGAGTATTGCCGACACGAATATTATCAATAGTTTTGAGAACTGTAGCTCGCCATCGTTCGCGATTTACTGTCAGTTCAGTGGCGCTCTTGATACTTATATCTAGCAACTGTTTGGTCGTATCCACCCAGCGTGTAGGGGAACGGCCACGGCGCCGCCCACTCGGGGCGTGACCCTGAACTACAAATTTCTCCATATTATCGCTTCTGTGAATATGTCCGAAGAATGTAAGCATTCTCATCGACACAATGGAGGATAGTCTCTTTGGATTACCGAGCTCACCCAATATGGAAACATTAGTTCGATGGGCGGTATAAGGAATTCTCAGCATTCTCCTCCACGTCCACATTTCAAAAGCATCTGTGCGAGCTCGATCTGCCTTTTTAACAGTCCAAGTCTCCGAGGCATACAAAAATATGGAGAACACAAGAGACTGAACCAGTGACATTTTGGTAGCTTTAGTGATGTTATGGTCAGGCCATGTTTTAGTAAGCTTTGTCATGGCTACACGTGCCTGTTGAATGCGCCGTCGAATCTCACTCTCACGGCTACCGGAATTGTCGATCAAAGAACCAAGGTACACAAAACTTTGAACTATCTCACAACGGCCTATTGACTTTATTTCTCGATGACTGTCATGCTCTCTATCTACGATAATAACCTTGGTCTTGTTGTAGTTAATACCAAGACCATATGCTGCACTGTGTTGTTCTAAAACGTTCAAAAGAGCTACTAGTTCTTCCTGAGAAGCAGCAATAAGAGTTGTATCGTCAGCAAATCTTAAGTTAAATAGTTTGCTTCCACCAATAGTTATACAGCCATTCCAGTTGTCCAATACCTGTCTCATCACAAATTCAGAGTAAATTTTAAATAACATCGGAGATAATACGCATCCCTGACGAACTCCTTTTCTGGTTGCTGTTTGACCAGACTAGTTAGCATCAATTCTCACACGAGCTGAGCTAGACTCATAGAGTTGCTGTATGAGAAATACTAAGTGGTAAGGGACTCCCATGGAGATAAGGATTTCCCACAGTTAAGGCCACCTTACGTATCTGATACTTAGAAGAATAAAGATCCTGTTCAATATTTTTGCCTGGTTTCAGATTAAATTGTTCCTTGAAAGACATTAATATTCCATCGAATAGAAATCGTTCAACAGTATCGTTTGTTTGATAACTAAAATGCAATTATCACAGGAGTATACCTCCCTCCTGGATTAATCAACTGCGAAAAACACAGTTCTATCAAGTGCTCTACATTATATTTAAATAAAGAATTAAATAAGGGTCTTCCGCAGAAATAATACCCGGAAAGGGACCGGAGTCCCTAAATTTTAAATTAAAATCGAAATGCTTGTCCAAACAAGTGTCCTCTTTGCTACCTGCTTTCAAGATACTCTTTTAATGCGGACAACGAAAATGTACTTTATGAAGTCCATTTTGATGAATTTTCTACCCTTCCTAATTATTACCGGCCGTCTAAATCTCTTGATGGGTATTATTGTCCAATGTTTTGCTTGGGGTTGGGGTGCGATTCTATTTCTGAATCGAGATCAAGAGTTCGTACCAGAAGAGTGTAAATATTAGGAAGCAACTTGTGATGTGATTAAATAAGTAGATACAACATTCCGATTGGAAAATTTGATCCTGAATTTTAGTCAGAGGTATATTTTTTGTGCTATTATAGTGACTCTGGTCAGAGACCAACAGGCCAGATCATTTTGCCCCATCCTTGTATAAGGAAGGGACATTTTAAACTGTATCAAATATAGGACAGTGGAACATAAATCATAGTTATGGAACAGTAATTAGTATTTCATTTTATGTTTTCTTGTACTTTTTCTTTTTTTATGTTTTTTTTAATTTTGTTTAGCTATTATTACTTTTTTTAATTTTAAATCTTTTCCTGCCTCTTAATATACTACAATTGTTGAGTCGAGCCATTTTATATACAATTTTTTCTTATTTAATTTTCTATCTAAATTAAAAGTTTTAGTTTTACAGTACAATAATTATAAACTAGTTCATATATTTGCTGGTTTTCGCAGCCCAGAATTAAAGTTATACTAGTTGGAAGCGCAAGATGAGTAGAGAGATTGAAATACATTTGAGTGGTTTCTTTTGTTGTATTTAGACACTCCAGAAGACAATCTTCTAATGTGCCGACCTCACCGCATCTGCAGAACGAATCTCCCCCCAATCCTATTCTTGATTTATGTTGTGGGACCAAGGTGTGACCACTTCTGAGACGACATATTATTCTAATATAACTTCTTCTTATTTCCTTCTCAAACCAAGTACTTGTTCTAATGTATGGTTGTATCGATTTGTAAAAGTTTCCTTTAGGACAACTTGTATAGTATTCTTGCCACTCTCTTCTCTGCTTTTTCTTAATAAGGGCATTTATGTCTGAGCTAGGGATTTTAAAATTTGCTATAAACTCTCCATCAGTTAGAGCCTTTTTTGCTAATCGATCCACAGTTTCATTCTCAATTACATTTGAATGTCCTCTGATCCATATAACTTTTATCTGCTCATTTAAGTCCTGGCATTTCTTAATGAGATCGATAATATCAGTTAGCAGATAATTAATATTTGGTGATGGACTTAGTTTTTCTAGTTTTTGAGCAGCACTTTTGCAATCTGTGAATATGAAAGATTTGTTATTTGTTGTATAACCTAGACAGTACTCCAAGGGTTTTTTAATTGCCACTAATTCCGAGGTAAATACTGAACATTCTGGAGTAAGTCGGAACAGCTTACAATAGTTCTTATTGCGATGGAAAAGAGCACATCCAGTTGGTTCATCCTTTTTGGAGCCATCAGTAAATATCTGCTCACAGTCGTTCCATTTTTCTGCTAGATCCTCTCTAAACTTCCTCGCTGTTGTTGGATCTTTACTGGCATAAGATGTATATTTTTGGTAGAGCGTTGTACGTCGAGTAGTCTAGAATATAGCAGGGATGTATTTTGTTTTTGTGAATATGTTCCGATAGAGGTAGTATCCATTGTTAGCTTTTAATAATCAATGGCAACTCTTTGTATTGCCAGTATCTGTTGTCAGAGGTATATCTTATCTTGCATTGTGCAAGGATAAACAATGACCGAGAATACCTTGGTAATAGCCCACAGTAGCGCGGACCTACAGTGAATGATGGAAAAATCTTGGTAAGCAGTTAAGAAGCTGGTCTTACACTTAATGTCAAAAAGACAACACTCATGATGGTCAGCAAAGCAAATGTCCAACGAAGATTGTATGCTCGCAATGAAGTAATCAAGAGGGTGAGGGAATACAAATACCTGGGTACCATTTTGAACGAGAAGATCTGGACTATGTCAAGGTAGAGCTGCATTCACAAATATTGTATTGTGTTGTGGACAATATAGTTGATCTGAAAAGACATGAAGCCTTCGAAATGTGGGTATATAGACGCATACTCAGAGTTTCTTGTACGGAAGTAGTCACAAATGTATAGATATTAAGGCGAAAGAATAAGAAACAGATATAGTAAAAACTGCGAGCATGAGGATTTTTTTACCTAGGTCACATTATGGGTGGAGAAAGATACCACATATTTCCGCTATTAGTGTTACAAGGCAAAATACAAGGAAACAGAGAATACGAGAGTAGAAAGAACGCGACAGACAGACAGACCGACGGAAATGAGTGACGTGAATTTTCGTTATATAGATACCATAAAACGCCCAAAAACGTATTATCTCAAAATCGAAAAATTTCGCGATCACAACCCTACTCACCTATCGGTGTGTGAAGTAAATGGTGCAAAGCAGAGCCTAAATACCAGAGTACCGCGGCCAATGTGAAAGGGTTATGTTAGGGGAAGTTTTTGAATGAGCCAATACCTGCATACCCAATAATACATCTCCTGGCAGTTCATTCAAGACCTTGGACACCCTGGGAATAAATGTGCGGTTGTACCGCTCGGTTCTTGATGTACGAAGAACGACCGCCTTAGGATGAGATGCAAAGGTCGCGCGAGTGCATCTAATAGGAGCGGTGAGAGGCGGAACGGTAGATGATAGCTCAGATGAGCAGATTCTGTTTGAATATCGGTAGAAGAGTGAGAGGTCACCAAAAACACGCCGGTGAGAAAGTGGCTGGAGGTGGCTCGTTAAGGCTGGGTCACCAATTAGTCGAATTACAATAATACCAAGCAACTGTCTAGACATAAATGCAAGAGTAAACAAGTAAATAACCAGCACACACAGATTTTTAAAATCCATCGTGTTGGTAAAAATAATATTTATATTCAAGAAGAGAATTTGATTTGATGAAGGCACTTAATATTATATGACCGTATTGATTATAATTCAAATTATATTGTCGAATGTAGAGAACTATTAAGCACACTAATGTATGTTGCTAAGCTTGCTATTATTGTTCTGATTGATAAATAACTTGTGCAAATATTGTAACGCTTCATTAGAACTTGATGACATGTACATAAATCGAGACATAAATGGAATTATTGTCGAAATAAAAATACCCTATAATACGTCAAAAAAAAAATTCCTTGTCAGAGCCCGGTTGTTCATTAGAATCTAGTGTTGTTTGATAGCGTACAATAGTGTGTTCCCCGGAGACAACAAGACGCTGACGTCAATATATTCTTTGGAGCAGCATTCAGGCACTTCTTTAGGGGAGTCCAGGGGTCCAGACCCCCTCCCCGAAACGTTACATAATGCCGCTAAAAATGTAATATCCCCCCCCCCCGAGACTAAATGCCTGGTAGCATTCGTGGCTGTAACCTTCTGTGACATAGTGAAGATGCACCATCGGGTACGTTTTTTTTTATGGTCGGTCTCCCGCAAAGGCTGAAAGCCTATGGCGCTGTAGAAGCGCTGTGAGAGGACAAGTATCGGTTCACGTTAGATTTGAAACACTGCAGGTTGTAGCCGTCGGGAAACAAATTCCCCGGCAGCAGATTCCAGAGCCTCGAAGTTCTCCAAAAGAAGGAATGCTGGAGGAGACTGGTTCGGGAAGTAAGGACCTCGGTCTGGTAAGGATGAGCTCGCAGAGCTTCTCTAGTGTTCCTGGTTCGGACGGCCTGTGGTGTTATTATCTGGGAGAGCTCACTCGAACATCTTCCGTGATAGAATCTGTAAAACAGGGATAGGTCAGCCACCCTCCTTCGATGTTCCGGGCTGTGGAGGTCCTTTGTGAGGTTAGGCGTATCGATTAGTCTAATCGCTCTTTTCTGGATAGTATCTAGAAGCTTTAGAGAGTGCTTCGGAGCGCATCCCCACACATGGGAGCCATACTCCAGCGATGGTCGGATCTGTGCCTTGTAGAGCAGCAACAGTTGCTCTGGTGTATACAACTTCCTACAGCGGAACAAAACTCCATGCTTCTGGGACGTTTTAGCAATACTGACGACGTGGTCGTGCCAGGTCATGTTATTGTTGATGTTGATTCCCAAAAGCTTGACGGAAGGTGATTCGACTATGGGGTGACCCTCCATTTCTACGGTTGGTAAGCCATCGTGAGACTTCTTTGTTAGTGTTGTTGCCTGAGTTTTTTGTACGTTGAACTGTACTTTATTTGCTAATCCCCACTCGACAATTGTTTTGATATCTGCGTTGATCTGTGAGACATATCGCTGTCGCCGACGTACCGTCTCCTGGGATGATAATGGCTTGCCTGGTTCTATGCTCGACACTAATGTACTGTCATCTGCGAAGCTGTAGATTGGATTTTATTTATTTATTTATTTATTTATTTATTCATTGTAGCTATACGACCAACAACAATTGGTATAAGCATCGTCATAAAATCTGAGGATAAAAAAGTTTTAACAATACATACATAAAGAAAAAAGAAAAAAGACAGCACCTAATTAATGACCAGATAACATATTTTATAGATAACTTAAATTTAAGTTCATATACTCGTCTACACTGTATACAGGATTCTCAAGTAGAATCTGTTTTACAGTTGTTTGGAACTTCCTAAAGAGATTTATTGATTTTATAGATGCCGGTAGCTTGTTGAAAAGTTTAATAGGTAGAACAACCGGACCTTTCGCCGATGCAGCTAAACCATGTTGAGGAAGTTGAATGTTGTATGTGTTTCGGAGGTTGTAGCCACTTGCTGAGCTAACGTCAGATCGAGCAATAAAGCTAGAATGATTCTGTTTGACATAACATACACAGTTGAGTATGAACAAGGCATATACGGTTAGGATTTTATGTGATTTGAACAAGTTTCTGCAAGATACTCTGATATCACTGTGGGTCATAGTTCGTATGATTTTCTTTTGGACTAGAAACAATTCCTGCACATATGCACTATTTCCCCAGCATATCACACAGTAGTTCAGTACTGAGTGGACGTAGGCAAAATAGTACATCCTCAGGATATTGAAGTCCAAGAACTGTCTCATCCGCCAAAGCACAAAACAGTGTTTTGATATTTTATTGATGATGGTGTCGATATGATTTCTCCAACTAAGTTTTGAGTCAACCATAATGCCCAAAAATTTGACACCGTCCTTCTGTATAACTGACGTGTTATTGAAGCTTACGCGGATACTATAATCAGTTTGAGTGAGGGAGAAGTTAATAAGCTCTGTCTTAGAATCATTCAAAATCAGCCCATTCCTCGCACAGTACTGTTTCATTTTCTCGGCTGAGCAAGAAAGGTTATTAGCTAGATCTTCAATATTCCTGGCTTTAGCTGAAATGGAAGTATCATCAGCAAAAAGTGTAACAAAAGAATCACAAAGTTCAGTCATAACGTCATTTATGAACAAGATGAATAGTAGCGGGCCAAGTATACTCCCCTGCGGTACGCCTATGGAAATAGGAAGAGGTTCAGACATATAATCCACCTGATTATGACTAATTTTTACAATTTGTGTGTGTGGATTGGATGTTATTTCCAGCAGCTCGTTGATGTACAGCAGAAACAGTGTAGGGGATAGGACAGATCCCTGAGGAACACCGGCGTTTATTGAAAATACGTCTGATGAGCAGCCCTCGAGTACAACAAACAGAGATCGGTCGTTCAAAAAGCTATTCAGCCACTGGCGCAAGCCAGATGGTAGTCCATAAGCAGCAAGCTTGACCAGAAGTCCGTCATGCCATACTCTGCCGAAAGCTTTCGATATATCAAGGGCAAAAACACGGGATTCGGCATGATTTTGAATTGCTATGTTCCACAAGTGAGTGACGTAGGCAAGGAGGTCACCTATAGACCTGGCTTACACAAGCCATACTGGCGATCATTTATGATGTTATTGTTGTCCAGGTATACGTAGGAGTATATGCATATCAAAAGGCATCTACATTCGTGTGAGCCTTCGTGTTGGTAGTGAAAGAAACAATGCTCCAAGATTGGCCATTCTGTGCATATGCAGTATGCACTTATGGCGGCACCGGGGCGCACCTGCGTGCAACTCCGGCCGCCCATCGCGGGCTCCGTTCCCGCAATCCACGAAATCGTGCAACAAATCAGAAATCAGCACGTTTCCAGCAGAACTTGGCCATCTCATAAATATGCAAATGGCCGAACTGTATCGATTCCGGCCCCGGGGCTACGCCGCCCGGTAATTCCTACGTTTGAACGGTATGCATTTTTCTCTATTCCACGTCAAACGGACTCATTACTATGCCCCAACCAGGTGCTTTACTGATGCCGGGCCCTCCGAGGCTTACCAAATGGGTTTCGACATGTTTTTTGCGATTTTTCGACATCGATGGCGGTTGCGTGTCTGCGAGACGTCCGACTTGTTTGCGTAAGGACTACACGTTGCCTGTAAAGTGATCCCATAGAAATAAATTTGTGTACTCGTAGTATGGTATTACTTTTCATAAAAAATTGCAGTAGCAACATATAGATATTGGGAAGCAGTACTTTAAGAAAGTATTGGTTGGTCATCTATCTACCAAAGCCGGTACCTGAGCGTTTAATCTGAGGAACCGAGTACTGTTTATGTGACCCGTTTAGAAGCATCAGGTATAGAAACCTGCGGATACGACAACAAACAGACTCTTTTTTGTGGAACACTCATTTAACACTCCCGACATTCGGTTTATGCAGGATGGGTTTCTTGGTTTTTGGATGGAGATTTAGAAAGAATCGATTACACACTGTACATTTTTGAATCTTGTTCGAAAAGGTATCAATAAGCATTTTTTTATTTCTGATAGAGTAAATGATTTTAAGCGTTCGACTAATTTTGGAACGATTTTTTTTAATCATTGAGCAAACTATTGCAGCCGATATACAGATTAAGTTTAATTTTTTTCAAAGTTACAAATATTTCGATTTTTGTTAACTGGAACTTTGTAGCAAGCAAGCATATTAATTATAAATAATGACTGACTGGGTATCCCAATATACATTTTCGGATTATTTTCTATAAGAAAAGCTTTCCACTTTTCTACAAGTTGCTTGCAATGATCCGAACTCGAACCACTAGTTGGGGGTAATAATTTTTTTGGGATAAGGTTTCATAGCATTTGTTTCTGCTTTCCCTTAGTGGCTGCCTTTAGTATATTGCACTAAACATATTTTGATCTAACTCTGGCCTTTATATTGACTTGGATACACTTCTCTGTCTTCCAACGTTCCCTCTCTCGTTGTCTTTAGTCTTCTAGTTCTACTTGCGAAACATTGGTGCTAGATTCGCTGCTTGGTGACGAACATCGAGTTCTTTTTGTGCTGGTACCAGGTTCATCTAAATCTCATTTTCGTTGTCTTAAGGAAGACATTCCGAAGATCTCTAGCGTGTACGGCTTGTCGGTCTTTTTGACAATCAAAAATGTGCGGGACGACTTCCGGTTTCATCTTAAGTTTTACATTTTTCAATAGTTTGTAACATATGTAATTTTCAACATCTTACTTAAACTTAAACAGAATATACAAGACTGAGATACACGTTTCAAGTAGGGATATTTTATAAGCTAGATATCCACGACTTTCTACCGAAAATACAAAAAAGTGAGACACAAGAACTATATAATACAATATAAAACAATTTTCTCTACATAATTAAAATACATATGAATTTTGGGTCATCAAAGGCCTTTCACATGTTCCACACATTAATGAGAATAGATTTTTCCAATGGTTTTATAATTGTCATATGATTAGGTTAGTATTTGGATTAAAAAAATCTACTTGTATCTCTTTTATGTTTTACTGTACCAGTACCAGCAAAATCTGCTAACAACTGACATCAATATACCTACGCATGCACAAATGCTTGAAAACTTTTTTTATTTCAGACGTAATCCCACAGTACACATCCTTTCCGATTTCATAATCGGGTGGTTTCTTGATAGTAATACAATTCACGTAGTTATAAAAATACTTATATTAAAATTGTCCTCACAGCAATACTTTCTTGACTTATCGCTCACAAATTCATTCCTATGCATAGCTCTCTGCCACAATTTATATTTCGTGGCAAACTAATAAAAAATTCATCAGGAGTGGTCACTGTCGTATTTTCACGTTGGGGAACTATACAGTATTTATAATGTTCCCTCCTCTGTCCTCCTTCCATTATTATACTCAGTATCAAAGAATTCGAATAGGTTCATAAGTATTCAGTGTCGATGAAACAATTAAATAAATTATCGAATAGACGCGTATGCAGTTCGCAAAGCTTGCATAGCAAGTAGCATGCGCCGCAGCGTTATTATTTACCGAATACTCGTACGATGCCCCAACCACCAGATGATGAAAGAAATTAAAAAGAAAAGCAGCGTTTATTATTATATGATATTCAGTAATATCTCAGAGAAAATCATCAAATTTCTCTAGATATCATCACACATAGAAACCCCAGGCAACGAACGAGCTAACCAAGTTGCTGTTGTTTGAGCGACCATATGCCTAGTATACCAACAACTCCATACCATGATATCAAAACATAAAACAATTTGCCTTCAAACATTGGACATCAAAATCCACTAAACTACACATCATATTACTAACTCTCAGTGAGAGAATAGAACTTGGAAGAAGAGACCATATCGTTCTTAAATGACTACGCCGAATGTGATAAATTGAATTTGCATATACACAACTGACTCTGAAGGCGCTGAATTTGGTGTGTGCTCCAGGTCTATGAACCTAAGGACAAAGTGGTATATGGAGTGGTCTATGGGTGAAAATGTCAGTGTCGTTCAAACGGAACAGGCTGGCATATTGATAGCTGCTAAGGAGCTAACCAGGAGAGATGTATCTGGCAAGACTGTACAAATCTACATCGACAGCAGACAAGCACATCTAATCTTGAAAGGGCTAGCAATTAAATGCCAACAACCATTACCCAATGCTTCAGACAAAAAAAATATTGTCCTGAGGTGGTTTAAAGGGCACAACAACAAAGGCAACCATATAGCGAACGGTCTAGCCAGGCAGCTGACCAAAAAATTTTAGGACCATGTGATCTTTCTGGAATGTACTCAACAATAATAATTGCAAAAATAGCCAAAAAACACCCTATGTTCAAATGGCAAAACGATGGAAAAGCTACAAAGATGCCAACTTGCCAAGCAAACCCTTGCAGGCTTTGGCATGACAATATCCAAGAAGTACTTGGCGATGACCAGGTCAAACCTAATTCTTATTACTATAAAACCTACTGGTTAGTAGGATTCCTGGCTTGGTAATATCAACTCAGGAAACACCCCTACATAAACTGTGGTACACGTCATAATTATATGAGTCCCCAAGCTTTCTT
Source organism: Callosobruchus maculatus (assembly GCA_951848785.1). Taxonomy (NCBI): domain Eukaryota; kingdom Metazoa; phylum Arthropoda; class Insecta; order Coleoptera; family Chrysomelidae; genus Callosobruchus; species Callosobruchus maculatus. The sequence continues at coordinate 1,744,433 of CATOUR010000198.1, forward strand.
CTATCAGAGAGTGTGCGTTCGGAGAGTCTTGGCCTACACCTGCCCACATTTTATTTTATTTTATTTTTTATTTTGCTACATTAAGGGTACAACAGAACTAAAGTCCATAGTAGCACCCACTATTTACAATAACAATAAAATTTATGGACAACACAACACTAAGGCTATAGAGGGTATACAAATGTATATCGACAGAAAGAAAATATAAAATAGCCATGATCTAAACTTCAATAATATGGTAGGTTGCTACAAAGTGCCGTAGGTCTTGCAACCTATAAGAGAAATGTCACCGAACTAAATGTCCACCTTCCTAAAATTGGTAGGATGGACGACGACCTCAGAAAGAAGCTCCCTGGGAGGATGCCCAATGGGCCAGTTGTGGCCCAAATGTAGTGGGAAAACTCACCCTCACTCTACAGATTACATTTTGTTTGTATCAATGAGCTACAAATATCATCACCTCAAAGGCGTTCGCCACATTTGCCAGGTCTAGTGAAATTTTACTAGATCTAGCGATTTTTCTGTAATTTAGTGATCTAGTAAAAACTTTTATAAAAATGTCATATTCTAGTGATTTTTTCACACTGACATATTGCGTCACACATTTTATTATTTTTAGTATCTTGATCTTATAACACGGCATGAATGTTTGCTTGATTACAAGCAATTTTTTAAGACGAATCCATTTTAAACAAAAACTTTTTGTTTTCTATTAAAATTATACAATTTTTAGACCCTATACCGAAGTTTTGGTTAACCCAACCTATCGCTTTTTATGACTGATAATGATGTCTTTAGCAGACTATTCAAGTACCCATAACAAAAATTAGAAATCCGATGCCAAGTTTTTGCCGAATACTTTGTTGAAGCTTTTTACTTTCGGGAATTCATTATGCTATTACAGATTAAATGCAATCTTACTGCCTGTGTTTACCACATTTACAACAAATTTGTGGTACCAATGGATAACTAGAAAGATGCAAAATGCACGGTTAATTATTTGGTGCCTTTTTAAAATAAACTAATTTTTTTGTAATATCTCTTGAATTCACTATTCAACATTTGCTGATTTTGACACTAACTATCTCGCGAAGTGTTTGATACATGATCATTTTCTTTCAATCCATAATAATAATTTTTCAAGGGCTTATAACAAAAATTCCAAAATCCGACAATAACATTTTGTTTCATTAGTTCATGTTTGGAGGTCTGCATTTTAATGAAAACCTCTAAAATTCAATTTACCTTGGAAACTATTAGGAATTGGACATGGCCTATTTATTAGCTTACCACCTCCCCTCAACTTAAACTATGAATTACCAATAATAGTTTAAGTTGATTTTTATATATGTACTAAATATATGTATTTCGGCATTTTCATTTACACCCCCCCCCCACAGCAGAGGCAGCAAAGCAAATATAAACCTAGTGAAATTCTAGTGATTTTTTTTAAGCGTCATCTAGTGAATTCTTGAATTTTGATGAGGTATGAGGTATAGGTAGATAGAGACACTATAATTTATCTAACCTATTGCTTGCTGTTTTGGAGATGATTTCGTCCTTCTTCGTCCTGGCGTCCTGGACTGAATATGATGCTTCTACGGATTTCCACACGTCTCCTTTTTGTTTATAAATGCATTTATGATATCAATTTAACCACATCCTTAGACTTGCAGTAAGACCGTGTAGTTTGATCTTGATAACCACTCTACTCACAATACAAATATACGTATTTAAACTAGGGTACAGACATCGACATGAAAAAGCCAGAGAGCATTATTTTCCCGTTTTTATCTGCTTTGTGGACTATTCTAAGGCGTTTGATAACGTAAAGTGGCCTAAACTGTGGGAAATCTTTATCTCCATGGGAGTCCCTTACCACTTAGTATTTCTCATACAGCAACTCTATGAGTCTAGCTCAGCTCGTGTAAGAATTGATATTAACCTGTCTGATCAAACAGCAACCAGAAAAGGAGTTCGTCAGGGATGCGTATTATCTCCGATGTTATTTAGCATTTACTCTCAATTTGTGATGAGACAGGTATTGGACAACTGGAATGGCGGTATAACTATTGGCGGAAGCAAAATATCTAACTTAAGATTTGCTGACGCTACAACCCTTATTGCTGCTTCTCAGGAAGGACTAGTAGCTCTATTGAACGTTTTAGAACAACACAGTGCAGCATATTGTCTTGGTATTAACTACAACAAGACCAAGGTTATTATCGTAGATAGAGAGCATGGCAATCATCGAGAAATGTCTATGAGAATCCTTGCATTCTTCGGACATATTCAGAGAAGCGATAATATGGAGAAACTTGTAGTTCAGGGTCACGCCCCGAGTTGGCGGCGCCGTGGCCGTTCCCCTACACGCTGGGTGGATACGACGAAACAGTTGCTAGATATGAGTATCAAGAGCGCCACTGAACTGACAGTAAATCGCGAATGATGGCGAGCTACAGTTCTCAAAACTATTGATTATATTCGTGTCGGCAATACTCTAGCTCCGACTTAATGCATTTTACGAGTTCACAACATGTCTGTTAAGACATTGTGACTATGATGATGACAGACATCGTGACTTTACCATAATATAGGTTATATACAACGGGTGTATACTCTGTTACCTGATACTTTAAACTGGCTTGACGTCTATTTGATAGGTATCAGCTGACGAAGAAGTGTATCTCAAATTTAATTTTTTACTAGTGGTGTTGATTGGCAATCCTGCGATCAGGACCGTATTAGTAATATTCTTATTGAATATTTGCCAAAAAGTGATGACTATTGTTGTAAACAAGAAATTGCTTCAATATCCAGAAATTCGCAGCAAAAATGGTTAGTTAAAAGAAATAGATTATTTTATTGATTTGTATATTGTTAGAGACTATCACAACACTCCTATATTTAGCAATAAGGACGATTCAATGGATAGCTTGCATCACTAGTGGGATATTTATTGGTTGAAACGTACAAGGTACAATTGGAGAAAAGTATAAAGTAAGTACATGGAGTAAGATTAATATAATAAGGTAGTTTAACTGAAGCTTAAGCTAAAAATGCTTTTATATTCATTCTTACCTCATTTAAAGTGTACCTAATCATGATGATTCAGACCAGCCATACTGATATACTGAAAGACACGCCGGATTTTCCGAGAAAATGTAAAATAAGCATACACCTCAGAGCATAGATGAAAACGTCACCGTCAATTACTTGTTATTAGTAATGCTTCCACTCAATACAGCCCTGCATTCCTTCAACGCTTGAGATTGATACGCCATGACTCAATCTGGAGTATTTTTAGTTATCACTAGCCGAACAGCTGTTCGCTGTTGACATGACTGACAGTTTAAAGTGTCGGGTAACAGGGTATATGATATTTAAAATATCAGTAAGTGAACTCGAAGTAATAGGGAAGCATCCAAATACTAAAAACTACTTGAAAACACAACATTCTTTTCCGCGTGTTATGTGTGTGGAATAATATTCTTTCCTGGCACAAAAAAACCAACGTGCGATGCATCATAAAACTAAATGGAAAAGTAAACTCTCTCTCCTCCCCTCTATGTCATATTCCTTACTGGATCCAATCTAATCTGAAATAGCACACCCCATAGCGCACACAGATCCCGCATTCATCCTCCGGAAACATCAAAAAACTCTCACGTCAGCTTCTGCCCGCCTCTACAAATATTTGCGACATTCGACATATGCTCATATTCCGTGTACCATCAGTTGCACCATTCGTGTCTCTAAATACTGATTGGATGTCTACCATCAAACTGTTTTATTCGCCCCTCGATCCAGTCGACCAACTGAGGCCAAAGTCGCCGGAATAGTCCGGACAAGGCAAGCGACAGTTTATCTAGTGGGCTATGGAACTAGAGATTGCGCTTTCTTACAGTCATTTCTACTGAATTAGCGCGTAGGCAAAGATAATTAATAGAATAATAATAATAATACGTTTTTAATACGGCAGGCAGTTTGGGTCCCTTCGTCTACTTACAACGCACGACTCACGGACCCAGTGATTGCTCACCAGTCATCTTCACTCAAACATCTTTCGTGATTTAATCTGTGAAATAGGCACAGGTCAGCCATCCTTCCTCGGTCTTCCAGGCTGTGAAGGTCCTTTGTGAGGTAAGGCGTATCGATCAGTCTAAATGCTCTCTTCTGAATAGTGTTTAGGTTTAGAGAGTGCTTTGGAACGCATCCCCACACGTGTGGGAGCAATACTCCAACGATGCTCAGATCTGTGCCTTGTAGCGCAGCAGTAACTGCTCTGGTGTATACAACTTCCTACAGCGGAACTAAACTCTAAGCTTCTAGGATGACGACGTGGTCGTGCCAGGACATGTTGTCGTTGATCCCCAAAAGCTTGACGGAAGGTGATTCGACTATTGGGTGACCATTCATTTCCGCAATTGGTAAGCCAACGTGAGACTTGTTTGTCATGTTCTTGTCTGAGTTTTATATACGTTAAACTATACATTATTTATTAGTCCCCGCTTGACAACTGTTACGTTGATCTGTGAGGCATGTTGCCGTCGCCGGCGTACCGTCTCCTGGGATGATGGTGGCTTGCCTTGTTACATGCACGATATTATGCTGCTAAGCTGTAGATTGGATTGGATGTTATTTCCAGCAGCAGCTTGTTGATACACAGCAAAAACAGTGTAGTGGACAGGACAGATCCCTGAGGAACACCGGCGTTTATTGGAAATACGTCTGATGAACAGCCTTCGACTACAACAAACAGAGATCGGTCGTTCAAAAAGCTAATTACTCATTGGCGCAGGCCAGATGGTAGTTGATAAGCAGCAACCTTGGCCAGAAGTTCGTCATGCCACACTCTATTGGAGTTTTCCGATATGTCAAGTGGGATTCGTCAAAGTAGCCTCAATATTTATTAAATTTTCAACATAGAGTATTAGATGTGTACTGGAAAAGAGGTATATACCTCAATATATTAAAACGACAGACTTGCTAAGATCACATTTCAGAAGTAACTTTTGAGGCTTTTGGGCTCTAGGCCACGCCCATAGGAACCGTCGCCGGGGATAGTGAATCCCAGGTTCACCTACGGCAGGTGTAATAGTATACTTAGCATCAATATGAAGTTTGCTAACACAGTCTGCCGATTCCTAGCTCTCAGACTGTTACGCGATTTATTTTTGGGACAGAAAATCTCAAATGGCGAACTAAAACGGTATTGGACGGTGTCACACGAAAAATGTGTATCTAAGAGCCGTATTTATAGTCTTCCTCTTGAGTAAGGTTCCCTTAAGGGATACTTTAGGGACCCTCAAGTGTGACTTTCCTTGTGTATCTGTTCCCTAGACATCTACGATATGGCGGTTCATTTGGTGACGTTGTCATATTTCAAACATGTTAATTTGTTATGTCTAGGCCTACGCATTTTGATGCCTTCTGTTATTTCTGTTGTTTTGTGCCACTATTTCGTGTTTTGTGTCGGACATTTTTCCGGATGTGACAGAAACTGATAACACCGTGCTCCAAAATTAACCTACAAAATCGCCTTGACTGTCATGTTGACATTTCGTTACTTGAGTATGACTCAAGGGCCCCTCAAGTAAGGTTTCGAAACACATAACCTTACTTAAGAGAGCCTCAATTATTAAGGGACCCTTAAGTATCGTCTATGAATACGACCCGTAGAGTCGTATGCTAAATTTGCTATCAAGTTTCATACGAAATTTGCAAGGAAATTTATTGTGGAATTTAGTTACATATCACGAGTTTCAGAGCCAATATTTCAGATGAAATTTGATATCAAATTATTAAGAAATTGTTCTAAGAACTAGCAAATTTAATATCAAAGCTGCGCAGAAGAAGAATAACGGAGTTGACATTTGTCATGATTCGCGTCCGTCAAAAGCGACAAATCAGGTGTTAAGAAATTTCATAACAATTTTTTTCGCAAATTTAGTAATGTGTCATGTAGCTCTTAAGGATCTAGGGTATAGCGCGCGAAATTGAGAATCCAAGAAGAGATGTGTTCCCGCGTTAGCGAGGAGGCGTGGCCGCCTGTTCCCTTTCTCCAGTGTGTATGTCTAAGATCAGGGCAGTAGCGTGCCAAGGTCTTCGCCCCCCCCCCCGCAATTTTTTTCACGGGGCCCCCCCTCTATGTAAAAACATATTTTAAGTCGGTTTATAGATAGAAAAAAATTGGTGTGACCTCAACTTTATATTTTTGTTTTTCTCTTTCGAGTTTTTGAAGAATAATAATTCATAGACCCTAGGTGCAATATAACTGTACATCGATTAATTACATGAATGTAACAAACTCCATCTATATTATATGGCCACTATGAGTTTTAGGTTTAGAAAACTACAGAATTTGAGATATAAGCGAAAATAAACAAACAAAACATTTATAACACACAAGAATGGATCAAAAGTGAACAAACAAAACACCTTAACACTAAAAATTTTATTATATATATTTATATCCAGTGGCGTGCCGCGGGCACTGTGGGCCCTTTCGGCACGCCACTGGATCAGGAGAGGTAAGTCTTAAAAATCAAAGGTAAGGTCCAAAGGTCACCACCAAAATGAATTTCGCATTTCTAAGCTCCTAGCGTTACCTTTAAACTTACAGTAATGGCTCAAAAAGCAAATTGGAGTAGAAAGCTTGCGCTTTGTCACTGATTTGGCCTTTTTTTGATATCTTGTTTGGTTGTTAAATTACAGACATTTGAAAAATGGTTGATGCTGCATTGCGAGTTTTTTTGCATTCTAAAAAACTTTTTTTAGAAAATCATAAATAGTTGTCATCCATTAAGGTCTTAACTATCACCTTCTGAAATAGTGCGTATGTAGTTTGAAAGCTAAGTGAGTTCTGTTCGAAATGGAAATCCGTGTTTTAACATGGAAATACGTAATATGTATAACTGTGTATACCCAGGCCCCTTAAAGTAACTCTCTATTCCCCTGGAGTCCCTTCACTTTACTATAAGCTTCAGAGGAAGAAAGTTCGTCTGGTCGACCTCGAGGCAATATAAAAACTATCAGTCATAGAAGCCGGCGCGACGGTGAGAAGCAACACATATCTTTGGCTTTTCGGCCAATAAAACTCGATTCGGAGATATTCCGGGTAAATCGCCCTATTTACGAGGCTCCTGACTCGCGCCGATAACAATTCTATTTTTGCTGCTCCCTTCCTTCACAGGTATAAAACGTTATTTACTGAATTCGGGATATGTTGCGATATACGGCTTTGCTTATCGAGGGTTGTGAAGAGAAAAGACGTGAAGGAAGTTGTTCAAGGAGCTCTCCTTGTTACTGTTAACTTATCCCATTTGCGCATTTGTGAGAAATACAGGACAAAGGGCCGGTTTCTCAATGTCCAGTTAAAGTGTCAGATAGGTATCTGCCAGATAGCGTTGCTATGGATACAACTCTCAGATAAGACTTACGTGACTTCGTAAGTTTAGCCTTCAATTGTTTAAACAATTTATCTAACAGTTGCTGTTATCTTGCAGATAAATATTTAATTGGACATTGAGAAACCGGTCCTAAGTCTTTAGATAATTCCCACTATTATTTATTGCTTAATTTAGTTCCCCAAATTTCACTCCCCAAATTTCGCCATCCCTTTCTTTCTTTTTTTCAACCTCTATGTTTAATCCCACTTTCTTCTGTATTATAATCACCCCATACTGAAACTCAAAACTATGACCGAATTTGTAATCAGCGCTCTCAAATTATCCAGAACACGAACCCCATCTTTACAGAAAGCCAAATAGAGTCTGGATTTTATGGGTAAACCAGAAGATCAGAGATTTTTGATTTTCGTCAAATAAGACTGATGACACTCAAAACTGTGACCGAATTTATAATCAGTGCTCTCAAATTATACAATTATCTTAACAGAAAGCCAAATAAAGGTTTTCGATTTTTTAGGTAAACCTGGAGATTTTGAAAGATCTGAAATTTTTTATTTGCGTCAAATGAGACTGGAACTCAGAACTGTCTGTGTGCGGATTTGAAATCAGCACTCTCAAGTTATCCAAAACACAAGATTTCATCTTAATAGAAAGTCAAATAAAGAGTTTCGAAATTTTGGGTAAGCCTGAAGGTCTGAAATTTTTTGTTTTCGCCAAATTAGACTAAAACTCAAAATGGCAACCGGATTTGTAATCAGCACCCTCAAATTATTCAAAACGCGAGGTTTCATGTTAATAGAAAGCCAAATAAAAATTTTCGTATATTTAGATAAAAACTTGAAGATCTGAACGGTCTGTAACTAATGATTTTCGTCAAATGAGGCTGAAACTCAAAACTGCAACCGGATCCTTAATCAGCACCCTCAAGATGTCCAAAATTCGAGGTTTCATCTTGATAGAAAGCCGAATAAAGTTTTCCGATTTTTTAGGTAAACCTGCAGATTCTGAAAGATCTGAAATTTTTGATTTTTGTCAAATGAGACTGAAACTAAAAACTGTAACCGGATTCTTAATTAGCATCCTCAAGCTATCGAAAAACCCAAAGTTTTATCTTGATAGAAAGCCAAATAAAGATTTTCGATTTTTTGGGTAAACCTGCAGATTCTGAAAGATCTGAAATTTTTGATTTTCGTCAAATGAGACTGAAATTCAAAACTGCAACCAGATTCTTAATCAGCATCCTCAAGCTATCGAAAAATCCAAGGTTTTATCTTGTTAGAAAGCCAAATAAAGATTTCCGATTTTTAGGTAAACCTGCAGATTCTGAAAGATCTGAAATTTTTGATATTCGTCAAATGAGACTGAAACTGAAAACTGCAACCGGATCCTTAATCAGCACCCTCAAGATGTCCAAAACAGAAGGTTTCATCTTGATAGAAAGCCGAATAAAGATTTCCGATTTTTTAGGCAAACCTGCAGATTCTGAAAGATCTGAAATTTTTGATATTCGTCAAATGAGACTGAAACTGAAAACTGCAACCGGATCCTTAATCAGCACCCTCAAGATGTCCAAAACAGAAGGTTTCATCTTGATAGAAAGCCGAATAAAGATTTCCGATTTTTTAGGCAAACCTGCAGATTCTGAAAGATCTGAAATTTTTGATATTCGTCAAATGAGACTGAAACTGAAAACTGTAACCGGATTCTTAATCAGCATCCTCAAGCTATCGAAAAATCCAAGGTTTCATCTTGATAGAAAGCCAAATAATGATTTTCGATTTTTTTGGTAGACCTGCAGATTCTGAAAGATCTGAAATTTTTGATTTTCGTCAGATGAGACTGAAATTCCAAAATACAAGGTTTCATCTCGATAGAAAGCCAAATAAAGATTTGCGATTTTTTAGGTAAACCTGCAGATTCTGAAAGATCTGAAATTTTTGATATTCGTCAAATGAGACTGAAACTGAAAACTGCAACCGGATCCTTAATCAGCACCCTCAAGATGTCCAAAACAGAAGGTTTCATATTGATAGAAAGCCGAATAAAGATTTCCGATTTTTTAGGTAAACCTGCAGATTCTGAAAGATCTGAAACTTTTGATTTTTGTCAAATGAGACTGAAACTAAAAACTGTAACCGGATTCTTAATTAGCATCCTCAAGCTATCGAAAAACCCAAAGTTTCATCTTGATAGAAAGCCAAATAAAGATTTTCGTTTTTTTGGGTAAACCTGCAGATTCTGAAAGATCTGAAATTTTTGATTTTCGTCAAATGGGACTGACATTCAAAACTGCAACCGAATTCGTAATCAGCATCCTCAAGCTATCCAAAATACAAGGTTTCATCTTGATAGAAAGCCAAATAAAGATTTCCGATTTTCTAGGTAAATCTGCAGATTCTGAAAGATCTGAAATATTTGATTTTCGTCAAATGAGACTGAAACTGAAAATTGCAACCGGATTCTTAATCAGCATCCTCAAGCTATCGAAAAGCCCAAGGTTTCATCTTGATAGAAAGCCAAATAAAGATTTTCGATTTTTTTGGTAAACTTGCAGATTCTGAGGGATCTGAAATTTTTTATTTTCGTCAAATGAGGCCGAAACTCAAAACTGCAACCAGATTCTTAATCAGCATCCTCAAGCTATCAAAAAAACCCAAGGTTTCATCTTGATAGAAAGCCAAATAAATATTTTCGATTTTTTGGGTAAACCTGCAGATTCTGAAAGATCTGAAATTTTTGATTTTCGCCAATCGAGACTCAGACGCCTCAAGACTGCAACTGGATTTATAATCAGCACCCTCAAATTATCCATAACACGAGGCTTCCTCTTAATGAAAAGTGAATTAGATATTTTTGGTTACGGCTTACGGCTTGTATATGCATATTTTGTTTACTGTATAACCCCTGTCAATGACAAGCAATACATAAATGATCGCTTACTGAGAATAGAGCTCTATCGCCATTCAATACACTGAATGTGACGATTGTATACCACATTTGATTAAACATCCCATTCCATTTCAACCTCGAATGTTGTCGAGAATTTGCCCCTTATCATCCCCTGCTGTTTGTAATGCAATTGTTCAGTGTATCCCTTTCATTGTTTGTACCTATATGTATTCGACTCTACCAATATTTTAATGATCAACATCACAGTGTAACACAATTTACATTCATAATTAAAATAATGCACACCATTCTCTGTTTTGGTAAATGGACTTAATTATATTTGCGTTTTATATCGAATGTTTGCCTAAAATATTATATTGTGTCGTAGTTGAGAACAAATACAATTTGCAGTGTATTATAATAGTACTAATTTATAAAATTTATAATTATTTGGAACGCACCAGTATGCAATGTTAATAGTTGCTTTCAGTTAATACTTTTACAGCATAGATAATACGTGTAAACATAATTTTACATTTTTAGTAATGACGAAATCCCGCGAATTTTTGGGCCCGAAAATACCATGATTACTAAAACGTAGTATTTTCAATTAACGCCGGTGTTCCTCAGGGATCCGTCCTATCCCCTACAGTGTTTCTGCTGTAGATCAACGAGCTGCTAGAAATAACATCCAATCCAATCTACAGCTTCACAGACGACAGTACATTGATATCGTGCATGTAACCAGGCAAGCCACTATCATTCCAGGAGACGGTACGTCAGCGACAGCAACGTGGCTCACAGATCAACGTAGATATTAAAGCAATTGTCGAGTGGGGATTAGTAAATAAATTATATCTAACGTACAGAAAACTCAGAAAACAACACTGTCAAAGAAGTCTTGCGTTGGCTTATCAGCTGTGGAAATGGAGGGTCACCCAATAGTCGGGTCACCTTCAAGCTTTTGACAAGAACAATAGCATGTCCTGACCCGACCACGTCGTCAGTATTGCTAAAACGGCATCCCAGAAGCTTGGAGTATTGTTCCGCTGTAGGAAACTATATACACCAGAGCAACTGTTACTGCTCTACAAGACACAGATCCGGCCATCGCTGGAGTACTGCCCCATGTGTGGGGATGAGCTTCGAAGCACTCTCAAAAGCTTCTGGACACTATCCAGAAGAGAGCAATTGGACTAATCGATACGTCTAACCTCACAAAAGACCTCCACAGCCTGGAACATCGAAGAAGGGTAGCTGGCCTGCCCATATTTTACAGATTATATCACAGAACATGTTCGAGCGAGCTTTCCCAGAAAATAACGCCAAAGGCCGTCCGAACGATGAACACTAGTGAGGCTCTGCGAGCTCATCCTTACCAGGTCGAGGTCCCTACTCCCCGAACCAGTATCCTTCAGCGTTCCTTCTTTTGGAGAACTTCGAAGCTGTGGAATGGGCTACCGGGAAATTTGTTTCCCGACGGCTACAACCTGCAGCGTTTCAAACCTAACGTGCACCGACACTTATCCTCTCGTAGTGCTTCTACAGCGTTATAGCCTTTCAGCTTTTGCGGGAGGCAGATCATAAAAAGGGTTACGATCAATTCCTGGGATCTTTGATTTTTTTATCCCGAAAATTGCGGGACTACTAACGCGGGATTCCGGTAATCTCAATTTTTTTAATGGTGAAATTCCAGACTGCTTTATTACGTTTTTGTCCGCATCTCATACCTTCAAAGTCTAAAATCCAACAAAAGCAATGATTTATTTGAATAACCAAATACGGATGCTATAGCTGAATTTATAAAAAATCCTTTAGAACATTTTAAGATAACTATAATCTTGGATTCAGTCTCTCATGGTGAAGATACGCCCTTATTATGAAACAGGAAATAGTTAACTCAGACCTTAATTTGAAAGCAAAAGCTTACAAGTAAGACTAATTGGCAAAGGACAAATATTTGGAAACCCAAAAAGTCGTCCTAACACGCTCAACATAATTGAAAAGAAATTCCAACATTACCTACGAGTGTCTAACTCGCTGCATTCGCCCTTCTTCGACCCATGCACGCCCTGCTGCTACAACTGTAGCCACGCTACGCCCCGTGGTTACAGCAATTGCTCTGAAAGAAGCACCACGTTCTCGTTGGCCTACAATTCGACCCCGTTGAAAGGAGGTTAAGTGCGTAAACTGGCGTTGTCCTCTTCTAAGTGGCACCTTTACACAGCCAACTAGTCTCTCGCTACATTTACAACAGATATCATAGTCATAATTCGGCTCGTGTAAGGATTGATGGTAACCTGTCTGGTCAAACTGCAACCAGAAAAGGAGTTCTTCAGGGATGTATATTATCTCCGATGTTATTTAATATTTACTCTGAATTTGTGATGAGACAGGTATTGGACAACTGCAATGGCGGTATAATTATTGGCGGAAGCAAAATATCCAACTTAAGATTTGCTGACGATACAACCCTTATTGCTGCTTCTCAGGAAGAACTAGTAGCTCTATTAAACATCTTAGAACAACATAGTGCAGCGTATGGTCTTGGTATTAACTACAATAAGACCAAGGTTATGTTCGTAGATAGAGAGCATGATAATCATCGAGAAATAAGTCAATGGGCCGTTGTCAAGTAGTTTAAAGTTTTGTATACCTCGGTTTACTAAAATATGGCGTGATCACTAAAGCTACAAAAATGTCGCTGGTTCAGTTTCTTGAGTTCTCCATATTTTTGTATGCCTCCGAAACTTGAACTGTTAAAAAGGCAGATCTAGCTCGCATAGATGCTTTTGAAATGTGGACGTGGAGGAGAATGCTGAGGGTTCCTTATACCGTCCATCGAACTAGCGTTTCCATACTGGATGAGCTCGGTAATCCAGAGACTATGCGCCATTGTGTCGACGAGAATGCTTACATTCTTCGGACATATACACAGAGGCGATAATATGGAGAAACTTGTAGTTCAGGGTCGTGCCCCGAGTGGGCGGCGCCGTGGCCGTCCCCCTACACGCTGGGTGGATAAGACGAAACATTTGCTTGATATGAGTATCAAGAGTGCCACTAAACTGACAGTAAATCACGAACCATGGCGAGCTACAGTTCTCAAAACTATTGATAATATTCGTGTGGGAAATACTCTAGCTCCGACTTAATGCATTTTACGAGTTCACAACATGTCTGTTAAGACATTGTGACTATGATGATGATGATCATAGTTTTTGGATCGACAAAAAGCCTTGCTTTGTTTTACACGTATAGAGATTTTTGGAGGTACCATCTAGGTAAATAGCATTTGAATGAATTGCAAATGTTAGATGTGTACTAGAGTGAGTACTGCCAAGCTGTGGACACATTCTTAATGCGAGCAGTATACATTTTAAGAATAGGATAGGCCCTAACATACTGCATTCAGGTTTTTCACCAAAACGTAGGGTATGTACGCATAAATCCATAGGCAACATGCTAACTTTAAATTAAAATTGTTTCGGAAGCCGCCACACAGAGCTTTTCTTCCAATATCCGTATTATTTAAATATCTTCCGGGATTGGTTCACAACCGAAATAAAAGTCAACAAGTCACGTCTAAAAATTAATTATCTGTTCCATACTTCCCATTTATCTTAGAATACGGTCTGGGTGCCTTTTTACATAAAACTCCCCGAAGAAAATGCCCATTGTTCGGAGAAACACAATGAAAGGGAAATATGACTGGCGTCCTTTATGCAGGGAATAAGTTACAAATTTGATTTACATATACTAATACGAACAGTCAAAGAGGAAACATCCCTAAGAGGTTTTACTGCTCCGGGAAATTTTTCATTTTCTTCATAAAAATTTCCCCCTTTCTTTTGTGCTGCGGTTAGGGTAGTGGATGAGTTCAAAGATATTCGTGTTATAGAAAATGTATCAAAGGACCATAAGAGAGTGGCTGTTTCTGGGCGACAGTATGTCTACCTACACAATTTTGTCTTTGTCACTTGACGTAAGTAAGAAAGTGACAAAAAGTTACGGATAAGCTATCAGGCAATATTCAAAATTATAAATTATAAATTATCGTCGTTTTAGCTCTCACTGACTCACTGAAGGCTCTGAACAGAGCTTATGTAGAGCCTCTGTCCGTCCGTCCGTATACAAAATATAGCCAAAGCTACAGGTGCTAGAGAAACACTAAATACAGATTCGGAATCAGCATGAAAAAATTAGTCCGGAAAAAATCCGGTTTTGTCAATATCGCTTCCGGTTTAAAAAATTGAATTAAATTACGATAGGTGACTGACGACGTATTATGTACGGTGTATTGATATCCCTGAAACACAGGCAGCGTGGACGGTTAAAGGGTCTGGGTACACACAGTTATACATATGTATTTGCCATGTTAAGACACGGATTCCCATTTCGAACAGAACTCACTTGTTTTTCAAACAACATACACAGTATTTCAGAAGGTGATAGTTAAGAGCTTAATAAATGACAACTATTTGCGATTTTCCCAAAAAAGTTTTATTGTATGCAAAAAACGCGCAGTGCAAAATCATACATTCTTCAATTGTCTTTAATTTAACAACCAAACACGATATCACACAAAGGAAGCATATTAGGTCCTTTGCTGTACGTCCTATATACAGCCGATCTACCCACAAAAGTCACAACAACAGTAGGTACATTTGCAGACGATAAAGCAATTTTTTCTACCGACAAAGATCCCGAGATAGCCTCAGATAAACTCCAACAACATCTAAGTGACATCGGAGAATGGCTGAATAATTGGAAAATTAAAGTGAACGAAACGAAGTCCAGCCACATAACATTCACCCTTTGCAAAAAACAATGCCCCCCAGTAACCTTAAACCAAGTTGTCATATCTCAGCAGGAAAATGTAAAATACCTAGGATTGCACATGGACAATAAACTCAACTGGAAGACTCATATATCAAAAAAAAGAAAACAAATGGATCTGAAAACTAAGCAACTAGACTGGCTCATAGGTCGTAGGTCTAAGCTAGTAATAGAAAACAAACTACTTATATTCAAAGCTGTCATCAAACCAATTTGGACATACGGTACCGAACTTTGGGGTTGCGCAAGCAAGTCAAACACAGCAATCATCCAACGAGCTCAACCCAAAATACTCAGAAGTATAGCTGATGCACCATGGTATGTCTCCAATCATACACTCCATAGAGACTTCAAGATCCCCTACGTAAGCGAAGTCATCAAAGAAAGAAGCATCAAGCACCATGCCAGACTCGGCGATCATCCGAACCCACTCCCACCGTCACTGTTAATACCCGCTGAGACCAGGAGACTCAGAAGAAAAGTGCCACTCGATCTACAAATCTGAGGTGACATCGCTGGATGTTTACTTCTTCACGTCATTACGGGTACAAATATGTAAAGCATTGTACTAGCCATTAAATTAGCTTATAGAGTGTAACATTCTGATTGCTAATAAAGTTGAGGAGAAAAAAAAAAGGCTAAATAGGTGACAAAGCGCAAGCTTTCTTCTTCAATTTGCTTTTTGAGTCGTTACTGTAGGTTTAAAGGTAACGTCAGGAGCTTGGAAATGCGAAATTCATTTTTATGGCGACCTTTGGGCCTTACCTTTGGACCTTTTGACCTTACCTTTGGATTTTTGGACTTATCTCCCCTCATCTTAGACACACACACTGGAGAAAGGAAACTCGCTCGCTAACACGGGATTACGTCTTTTCTTGGATTCTCATTTTCGCGCTATGTCCTAGACCCTTAAGACGCTAGGCACCAGTCCGAAAGAGCGTGGGTTCGAATCTCACCGCAGTCAACAGCTTTTTCTTTCTTTCTTTTTAATTTGTTGATTACTAGTCCGGTTAAAATCCGGTTGTGTCAATATAATAAAAAAATTAAATTTTTATACCAACAAATTCTACAGTGAGAGCGCCGTCTGAATTTACTCAAGCAAATTCTTTCCTACGTAAGTAAGTGAGTGATTGTAGGGTTTACGCTTATTTTGAATTGATCAAGATACTTTTATTGTTGTGAAGACATTTTTTTATATAAAACCTTTCTTTCTAATACTTCAGGCAACGAAAATTACTTCATTTTGATAATCGGAATATTTTTTTAACTTCCATAATAGTGAATCTTCAATCCTCAAAGTAACAACTGAACATAGAGGTAGTAAACAAACCACTTCAGCATGGCATGCTCAAAGCCATCATCTTTGACACTTCAGCTCCCAAACATTGATCAGCTGTGACCTCGCAGTGACAGTTCAAATTGTAGACAATGCTGTGTAACGCCAACTAACCTGAAAATTCTTCCAATGCAACCCATGTTACAAACACTGCACTTTTTGAGTTCAATTTCGAAAAACTGTTAAACTACACTCGAAGATAGCACAGCAAGTCCATAAAGCTTCACTACAGTTACCAACAAATAGCAAATTCGATTTTACTGACCAAGGATAAAAGACGCACAAACAGTAAGCAAAGCAAACGTTTGACGGTCGAGGGGATGCGACGTTGCCAGCTCCTCAAAATTATGCAAGCCTTCAGAATTTGCGTTTATGATGAAGAAATATGCAGCAACGCAGTAGAGGTCAACATATCTATTGATTTTGCTTTAGTCATTCCTGAGTCATCAAAATACCGTCTTTTTTAACGTAGAATGGAATATTTCTAAATACTATACAATCAAGACTATAGTAAATAGTTAAGATTGCCGTATCTGGTAGTCAATATGACAACGTAAGAAAAGATGTCGGCCTATTAATATTAGTTGTTTACTACCTCTATGTTCAGGTGTTACTCTGAGCTCAATCCAACTACACTGTTATATTTGTCAATGAATTCCCTTCAAAACGATGTATCACAAGTATGGTGATCTCATTTAGGATTTTGAAGTAAGGGTTGCTGGGATTGAGGGGGTTGATGGCACAATACTGGCGTATTCGGTGGAAGGTTCCCCCCCTCGAAATACAAATCGACGTATCACGGCGATTTTAATTTTTTTTATCATTTTAGAGATAAGGTGGGTGGCAAACTTTAGCTGTGATGCACTGTAACCGCTGCTGTATGGTAACAGGGCATGGCAATTTTTTAACAAATACCACCGCCATATAATGAGATTTAGCTAATTTCATCTTCATCCGCAACACAACAAAATTCTATTACCCCGTTCATTATCTACTAAACTGTGGTGTACCAACTCATAAAGTAGATCACATACAAACTATACGGAAAATGTATCATGAGGTTTGAGAGATGCACCAGTTCACCATAAATATAATGGGATACCTAAAGTAAATTCATCAGTAACTAGGTTGGTGGTGCCATGTATTTTTAGGCCGTGTTATTTTTAAAATATATTTTTTTAAATTCCGTATGACAGAAATTTTCGTACAAACCAACTAAAAGTGATTCGTATTTCGGTGACTATTACAACAGGGATTAAATTCAATGTAGAGTGTATTGACTGCAGTTCTGGAGACTATCCTGGACCTTCCTGAATTATAAATTGTAATAATGGGAACACAAGATTGAGCATTTCTTATAGAATATTTTCACTGATTGATTGATTGATTAGACAAAAACTCTTGATTGTTTAAAATTGTAGTACTGTCAAAGGCAAAATGATGTTTTGAGCTTCAGAAAGATAATCTTTCTATTATTTATTATTATTATTATTATATTTCTATTCTATTAAGTTTAGGCCTCGTTTGACAAAAATCAAAAATTTCAGTTTTTTTAGATCGTCAGGTTCGCCTAAAAAATCGAAAACCTTTATTTGGCTTTCTATTAAGATAAAACCTTGTGCTTCAGATAATTTGAGGGTGCTTATTACAAAGCCGGTCGTAGTTTTGAGTTTCAGTATCGTTTGACGAAAATCACAAATTTTTGATCATTCACATCTGCAGGCTTACCTAAAAATTTGAAAATCTTTATTTGGCCATCCATTAAGGTCAAACCTCGTGTTTCGGATAACTTGAAGCGTCGTTTGACGAAAATCAAAAATTTCGGATCATACGGATCGTCAGGTTTATCTAAAAACTTGAAAATTTTTATTTGGCTTTATATTAAGATGAAACCTCGTATTTTGGATAATTTGGGCGCACTGATTACAAATCGCATTTTTGAGTTTCAGCCTCGTTTGATGAAAATCAAAAATTTCAGATCTTTCAGATCGCCAGGTTAGCCTAAAGAATTAAAAATCTTAATATGGCTGCCTTAAAATTTCAGGTCTTCCAGATCGTCACGTTAACCTAAAAAAAAAACAAAATCTTGATTTGTCTTTCTATCAAGATGAAGCTTCGTATTTTTGGTAATTTGAGGGTGCTGATTAGAAATCCAGTCACAGTTTTGAGTTTCAGTCTCATTTGACGAAAATCAGAAATTTCAGACCATTCACGTTTAGGTACCTACCTAAAAGATTGAAAAATTTCATTTGGTTTTCTATCAAGATAAAAACTTGTGCTTTGAATAATTTGAAGGTATTGATTACAAATCCTGTGGCAGTTTTGAGTTTCAGTCCCGTTTGACGAAAATCAAAAGTTTCAGATCTCTCAGATCTTCACGTTTATCTAAAAAATGGGAACTCTCTATTTGTCATTCCAATGAGATCAAACCTCGTGTTTTGGATAATTTGAGGGCGCTGATCACAAATCCAGTCGCAGTTTTGAGTTTCAGTCTCGTTTGACGAAAATCAAGAATTTCAGATCTTCCAGATCGTCAGGTTTACCTAAAAAACTAAAAATCTTGATTTGGCTCTCTATTAGGATGGAACCTCGGGTTTTGGATAACTTGAAGGTGCTGATTACAAATCCGGTCACATCACTTTTAAGTTGCAGTCTCGTTTGACGAACATCGAAAATTTCAGAATTTTCAGATCTTCAGGTTGACAAAAAAAAAGAAAATCTTTATTTGGCTCTTTATTAAGATCGAACCTCGTGTTTTGGATAACTTGAGGGTGATGATCACAGATAGTTTTGAGTTACAGTCTCGTTTGACGAACATTTTTATCTGATACTATATATAATGTTTATTGTTGTTTTCCTATTTTATTCAAATACTGTGATTATTTGAAAAAAACACACAAAACCGGCGACATCGCGAGAGATCGAAATTGGCGAGATGGCACAGTATTGCTAATCATAACCTCGCGGATCTCACTTGAGCTTGAGCTTGAGAGAAGTACTTAGTTATTAAGTAATAGCTGGATAGAACAAAACAGTGCTATCTGTGATTCATTTGATATTGTTGTCTGACTTAGATTACAACATTTTAAAATTTTGTCTATATTTCCTTATATTATGCAGAAGTACTGTCATGTATTGATAGTACTTGTAGGTAGATACTTTCTCGAATGGGTTTTAATTGGCATAATAGTATAGGGTATAGTAGAGGAAAGTTATGGGTGGGGTAGGGTAAGGTAAGAGATGCCATTATCTCTTATTTCTAAGGTTAGAGATGCTATTACCTCTTATTTCTTTGTTGTAGGTCGCTTGTATGTGAACTCAGAAGATTCTGATAAAATAAAATACAAGGGCAACCCTAAGATCAGTACTATGTATGTTATGAAAGGCACTCTAGATGATGTTTCCAAAATTCTCGCGATATTTGCATTCCCTGGTACCGAGCAAACAACTGCGCATATGAATCATCTGTAAACGATAAAAGTATTTAAAGAGAAAGCAATAAAATGAGAGACAACGACGACGACATTGTCCTTGTAACCGACCGAACAATGCAAACATCTGATAAGCTTCGTACGGAGGACGGGCTTCGCATTACAAAATAAATAAGTAGGCGTTGCTTTCCGCCCCCGCCCGCTAATTACGCCTAATTATCGTAATTGCAATTGGCCGCGTATTCGGCGACGGCGACGACTGACGTTGACAAATGTGTAATTAGAACTCCATTTTGAAACCTGCCCCGTTGTTATGCGATATACCAGAGTTGCGCGCGGATATACAGAACCGAACATTTAAGCTTAATTCAGATGCACACGACATCCGACGATACGACGGTACGAAACTGCTCCGATTGGTTGAAATATTCAAAATGGATTGGCGCCAAACTAAATGTCCGATGATTTTAACTTTTATACGACAGTCGGATAAGTCATGGCCGACTCTACACTAGGCCGGAGCCTTAGATGTGGCAACGTGGCTTAGCTGTCAAATAGTGGCCCCATAGTTTCAGAATAATTATTATTACATTTTATATGCATTAGAGTTCATCTCGGTTAATAAATTAAGGAAAATACTTTTCAGAACTACTACTACTAATACCACTTACATCTGATGTCTGTTTCATCACAATCAGACACTACAAAATAAAAATAAACGCAACCTGTTTCCTGCTGCCACTTCCACTTCCACTTAAATGAACTCTCAATTTACTTTGTAAATTGTCACTTGAGCTAGAAAAATTCACTATTAGGTCACTGTGAAGCCATTCTTGCTGGTCTTGATTTCCCTTTCACTATCAAATCCTTTCGTAGGTATGCCCCAGGCCATGCCCAGATGAGTTCTATTACCTGTATGTTTCTGTGATATTTGGGGGGTCCAGAAAACATTATAGGTACCACATTGTGCTTTAAAATAGGTCTTATCCTTTGAAATGTTTGTAAATTATCGTCTTTATCGTTATAAATATAACCAGCCCTTCCGAGGAATACCTTTCACCCACTTCTGTTTATGTCCCTTATTGGACGCACAATTGCTAGTGCAACCTGGTACTACACACTTTGCAGGCATTTTCTATCTTTATAGTTTCATTTGTGCAGGTAAATAAGTAGAAACACATTAAAAATCACCTTGCAACGTTCTTTTCAATCTGGAATAAGGTTATGTTGGGCCATGGTTTGGTAGTCCTCTACTGGGCTGCAACCTGGTACTACATGCTTTGCAGGCATCTTGTTATCTTTATAGTTTCGTTTGTGCAGGTAAATAATTGGAAACACATTAATAATTACCTTCCAACCATATTTTCTGCTCCTGGAAGAATACACATGACACAAGAACAAATGAAAACTCGGCCCGCTGATTCAGTGTTGCCATATTTCATGCTCCGGCCTAGTGAGTAAAGTCGGCCATGGATAAGTTGAAAGTCTTTCAACTTTTTATCCGATGTCGTATGTAATTTGACAGCTGACAATCTCCATGAATTTGTATTTGAAAATGGTAATTCAGCGAGCGCAATACGTGCATTCAATAAATATCTTACTTTTGTCCCTGTTTGGATGAATAAAATGGCGAAAACAGGAAGAAAGCTTAGATTTTGGGTTCGAGACATATTTAAAAACAGGAAGAAGCAAGGAGCGTACCATAATATACTGCAGGAGATGAAGCTAACTGGCATAGAAAAATATTTTAATTATTTACAAATACCAAGTATTGCTTTTAAATCGTTGCTTGAAATTATTGATCCACAGCTGAGTAAAACTTAGTGTTGAGAGGAGCGCCTAACAATAATACTTTTGCTCAGTTTGTACTCATTTGGTGCCATCCAGCAACTTTGGTAACAAGGTATAGGCTTGGTTCAACATCAACACTGATCTTAACTATTCATATTTCTCAACGAACTTGTCTTAGGCAGGTAACCCAACATACACAAATGTAGTTAACAGGTTGCATATCCTTAGAGGTAACAGTTGGTAACCAACTATGAAGAAATTTGTAACAAAGTTTCGTACGAAAATTTCAGACTCATGTGAATAGATACATTTTAAATTATACGACAGAATCAGTTCGTCGTGTGTCGTATGTCGGATGTCGTGTGCATCTGAATTTGGCCTTATTGGAATGAAAGGTGCTTGCTTACTCCGCAAGAGGGATATAATTCAAAACGTGTGCTTCACAGAAAAATCGGAAAAATGAAGGGTACCGGCAGAATTCGAACCAGCGTCTCCGGTATTCTAGGCTGACGCGATACCAACTACACCACGGTACCCCGTGGTGGAGCCGACACACAGCGCCGATGACAAGGTATCGACTCTGCCGACACCCACCACATCGCCGTATCACTTTGAGCAACGGAGGACAGTTTGTTGGTCCGGAGCCCATCATTATAGGATCTAGTAAGCAGCAGGTAACGTCAGCCCCCAAAAAGTGGCTGAACGATACCATAGATAAACAGTGGAGGCAAAGTGAGGGATGCAAACAAGCCAAATATTTTATTGCCGGGCTGAACACATCTAGACGACTACGGAACCAAGACCGATGGGCAATCAGAAGCCTTGTGGGTGATCTGAAGGGGCACTACAGGCTCAGATGGCATCTATCACTATTAGGAATTGAAGAAGGTTCCCTATGTATGAGCTGTGAAGAGGAGTATGAAACGACCTACCACTTCCTTGCGGAATATGAGTTGCTAGACGGGCTGAGATATGACATCTTTGGATTCGATAGACTCCAGTCAGAGGAATTACCCTCCCTAAGCTGGGTCGACATACTGGTCTTTACTTGCTTGGTCGGGAAGGTTGCAGGGAGGGTGAGGTAGGCAGTGCTGGCTGAGGGGTGATATTCGAAGAAGGCAAAAAGAGACTACTGGAGCCTACTTGACTACCATCGACAATCGATTGATTACAAACCTTCCACACTGACAAAACCTAGCTGTAAGTCACAGGTAGCCGACGCTTGTTGCTCAATTTTTTTGAGATTTACCACGTGACAAGAAGTAATAGCTTTGATTCTAGAAAAAAGTCGTGATGTCAAATGTTGTTCTTGTTACTTCTATGTAAAGTGTAGACGATACGAGTCTTTAGGTTTATACGGTCGAACATCATACAATAAGTAGGAGCTTTCACCATATCTGTAGGTAGCTGTATCCACCATATTTTACAAATTATTAATAAATTTACATTTCTCCACACATTTGAAAGCTGGGATACGACACAAAATGATGTCAAGTAGCTCGACTCGATAGTCCAATCGCATCTTCAAAGCATCTTACATCTCCATAAAATAGGCATCATGGAATCTCCCCTATGGGCCAACGATAATAAAATTTCGGACATAGACCACATTTTCTTTGGTTGCAGTGCAAACAAACGTCATCCCGATGATTCTTTGACCAAATTAGGCAAACAAAGAATTCCCTTACCAACTAATATGTATACGCGACTTGATCGCAAAGATAAACATATATATGATCTGTTGGTAGCCTTCCTAAATAGGACTGAAATATCAATCCAAAATGACAATAAAAATACTCTGTGGCAAAAATATGGCAGGCCAAATTCCAATGCTCCAGGAAGAAAAACAGTTACATATGATTATTTTTACCAGAAGAGTATCTCCATGAGAAGAAGGAATCGTATTATCTGCGATGTTATTTATATTTACTCTGAATTTGTGATGAGACAGGTATTGGACAACTGGAATGGCGGTATAACTATTGGCGGAAGCAAAATATCTAACTTAAGATTTGCTGACGATACAACCCTTATTATTGCTGCTTCTCAGGAAGAACTAGTAGCCTTATTGAACGTTTTAGAACAACACAGTGCAGCATATGGTCTTGGTGTTAACTACAACAGGACCAAGGTTATTATCGTAGATAGAGACCATGACAATCATCGAGAAATAAAGTCAATAGGCCGTTGTTAGGTAGTTCAAAGTTTTGTGTACCTCGGTTCTTTGATCGACAATTCAGGTAGCTGTGATAATGAGATTCGACGGCGCATTCAACAGGCAAGGGTGGCCATGACAAAGCTTACTAAAATATGGCGTGACCATAACATCACTAAAGCTACCAAAATGTCACTGGTTCAGTCTCTTGTGATCTCCATATTTTTGTATGCCTCGGAAACTTGGACTGTTAAAAAGGCAAATCGAGCTCGCATAGATGCTTTTGTTTGAAATGTGGACGTGGAGGAGAATGCTGAGAATTCCTTATACCGCCCATTAAACCAATGCTTCCATACTGGATGAGCTCGGTAATCCAAAGAGACTATCCTCTATTGTGTCGATGAGAATGCTTACATTCTTCGGACATATTCACAGAAGCGATAATGGAGAAACTTGTAGTTCAGGGTCACGCCCCGAGTGGGCGGCGCCGTGGCCGTTCTCCTATCGCTGGGTGGATACGACGAAACAGTTGCTAGATATGAGTATCAAGAGGCCACTGAACTGACAGTAAATCGCGAACGATGGCAAGCTACAGTCCTCAAAACTATTGATAATATTCGTGTCGGCAATACTCTAGCTCCGACTTAATGCATTTAACGAGTTCAAAACATGTCTGTTAAGACATTGTGACTATGATGATGATCTCCATGAGGTTCAAGTTGCCAACACCACCTGGTAAAAATAATTATATGTGACTGTTATGGTTTAAACTACTTGTCTATACCTGAAGATGATGTGAGTATCAACGTCAAAATGTCGTAAATAATAAAATTATATTTTTTTTCTTAAAATATAGTATTTGATCGTATTCTAGGAGTTTATTAATAATGATCTAAATTATTTTTACGAGTTGCTGTAAGCTCGCAAATGCAAAAAAAGATCTGGTACCTTTGAGTACGCAGCTCATGATAAACGCTTCTCTTATACTATATCTCTTACGCATCATGAAGGAAGCATATTGAATTAAGGCAACAATTCCATTTCATCTGCTCTTTGTTATCTTTGCCGTATCACCCCTGCTGCAGAAAATAGAGAACTATTTATCGGATATTATTCCCTCAGATTTGTCCCCGAAATCCACCCTCCTGATAGTTGGGGTCTTTATATTTTTTTATTATACATCATAACACTGGCTTTTTCACAATGCTTATGCAATACTGTTTTTATGGGAATCTGGAAATGTTCGTTCCTTCCCCGGATTAAAGCTTTTATGTTCCCATCTACGGGGGATGTTGGATACTAACAGTATCTGTGGAAAATGTCCTGTAGTGGTCAAATATTTGGTACAGGCTTTGACGCAGTGAGCAGGAGCATTATCGGAATGAACGAAACAGGCTTCCATTCTTGCCTTTGGCCACAGGTTATTGATATAGATCCAATGTCATCGGCGACAGCAGCATGCCTCACAGATACGCAGATATCAAAACAATTGTCGACTAGGGATTAGCAAATAAAGTACAATTCAACGTACAAAAAAACTCAGGCAACAACACTTACAAAGAAGACTCACGATGGTTTGCCAGCCGTGGAAATGGAGGGTCACCCCGTACTCGAATCACCTTCGGTCAAGCTTTTGGAAATCAACATCAACAATAACATGTCCTGGCACGACCACGTCGTCGGTATTGCTAAAACGGCATCCCAGAAGCTTGGAGTATTGTTTTGCTGTAGGAAGTTGTATACACCAGAGCAACTGCTGCTGCTCTACAAGGCACAGATCCGACCATCGCTGGAGTACTGCTCCCATGTGTGGGGATGCGCTCCGAAGCACTCTCTCAAGCTTCTGGATACTATCCAGAAAAGAGCGATTAGACTAATGGATACGCCTAACCTCACAAAGGACCTCCACAGCCTGGAACATTGAAGGAGGGTGGCTGACCTGTCCCTGTTTTACAGATTCTATCACGGAACATGTTCGAGCGAGGTCTCTCAGATAATAACACCACAGGCCGTCCGAACGAGGAACACTAGAGGCTCTGCGAGCTCATCCTTACCAGGTCGAGGTCCTTACTCCCCGAACTAGTCTCCTCCAGCATTCCTTCTTTTGGAGAACTTCAACGCTGTGGAATCAGCTGCCGGAGAATTTGTTTCCCGACGGCTACAACCTGCAGCGTTTCAAATCTAACGTGAACCGATACTTATCCTCTCGCAGCGCTTCTACAGCTCCATAGGCTTTCAGCCTTTGCGGGAGGCGGACCATAAAAAATATACAGGGTGAGTTTTTAGTACCGGATCGATCGATAACTCCACTACTGTAGAAGATAGCGAAAAAAGTTGTATATAAAAGTTGTAGCCACGGATATGCTTCTTGCTCAGAAAATATTTTGATTTATACAGGGTGATCCGTAACTACGTGGTGATGCAAACATGCATTTTTTTAAATGAGACACCCTATATATTATTCCATATTTAAATTCTACTAATGATTTCCGTTCTTCCGATATAGAGTATTGTTACATTATACAGGGTATTTCAAAAGTTATGACCATTTCTGTATCCAAATCGCTGTCAAATGAACGTACTGTATGTCAAAAAGTGGTGAATCAAAAATCATTTTTTTTACACGGATGGATAAAAAATATTATCTAGTCTTAAAATCGGCTATAAAAAAAGCCCGCGACGCATATTCGTATACAGGGTGATGTAGAATGCAAAATCCAGATTTTCTCTTTTTTTTAAATGTAACCCCCAATATTTTATTATCCCAAAGAATTGCTCTTAATATGCTCTTTCATCTTTGTATAGCACTTGTTGTATCTACATCCATCATTTTCCGAGATATTCCGATTTTTCGGTAAATTTGAAATATAGCTCCTATTTGTGTACTGAAATTTATTTATTTTGACAAAGTACTATCGAATTTGTTTTTTATTTCACGAACAACTAAATTATAAGGTCATGATACTATTTGATGAAGTCAAAACCCTAAATTAACGAGATAATAAAGTCAAGTATGCTGAAGAAACAATTTTGTAGGCGTGATGCATAATTATCAAGCAGATTTATCAGGTAGGCTTTGAAAAATTGACAGTTCTCATACCCTGCTCAACAATTCTGTACTGTGTGAAAAACCAGCTTTAAAAATTAATTTTTCCATTGGGGGTATTTAGGAGAATCTTTGAGAAATTGCCTACTTGCCTCTAGAATATATCAACTATGAACAGCAATATCCAGAACGGAGGCACTCTAAAACTAATGCGTTTGAAAGATCGGAGAATCGTTTTATTTGGACCATGTCGTTTAATATTTCATAGCCTACCTGATAGATCTGCTTGATAATTACGCGTGACGCCTACAAAATTGTTTCCTCGGCACACTTGACCTATAATGTCTCGTTAATTCCGTGTTTTGACTTGATCAAGTACTATTATGGCCTTATATTATAGTTGTTCGTTGAGCAAAAATAAAATTTGATAGTATTTTCTCAAAATAAATAAATTTTAGTAACCAAATAGAAGGTATATTTAAAATTTGTAGAAAAATCGAAATATCTCAGAAACTAATGAATGCAGCCATAACAAGTGCTATACAAAGATGAAAGAGCATAATAAAAACAATCCTTTGGTATAATAAAATATTGGAGGTTACATTTAAAAAAATAGAGAAAATCTAGATTTTGCATTCTGCATCATCCTGTATACGAATATGCGTCGCGGGCTTCTTTTATAGCCGATTTCAAGACTGGGTGATATTTTTCATCCATCCATGTAAAAAAAATGATTTTTGATTCATCACTTTTTGATATACAGTACGTTCATTTGACAGCGATTTGGATACAAAAATGGTCATAACTTTTGAAATACCCTGTATAATGTAACAAAACCCTATATCGGAAGAACGGAAATCATTAGTAGAATTTAAATATGGAATAAGATATAGGGTGTCTCATTTAAAAAAATGCATGTTTGCATCACCACGTAGTTACGGATCACCCTGTATAAATCAAAATATTTTCTGAGCAAGAAGCATATCCGTGGCTACAACTTTTATATACAACTTTTTTCGCTATCTTCTACAGTAGTGGAGTTATCGACCGAGCCGGTACTGAAAACTCACCCTGTATATAGATCCAATGACATTAGGCATTCGCTGTTCTATATACCACTTAACTGAGATTGTCTTCTGTATGTTCAAAACGATAGGTTGCACAATTCACAATAAAATTTGTTTTGAACCTTGGTCGGCACATCGTAATAGTACATCGAAGTGTTGTCACCTGTCACGATGTTATTCTCATCCTTAGATTGTCGAGAATCGAATTTTCGTATGGTATATACTAATACATAGACTAAGCTGAAAGTTTAATATAAAGCTGACGCTGGGTTGTTTATATTCGAGATGTCATACACAGACTCAAAGCTATGATGGAAGATAAAATCGATGCTAAGTGAAGTATCTTGTAATATCGTCTATTTAAAAGTAAACTATTTTATTTCAATTCAATTACATTCTAGTGTCAGATCTAGTCTGCTTATTGAAGTATCATGTGGTTGATTTAAATTTATCTAAGCCTTTACTTGACTAGTGTAATATTTGAGTCAATGCTATCTTTATAAAGTGAAGTATTTTCACGTGAAATACAAGTAGTTGTAGTCAAAGTATATCGTAAGCTCAATTCTACTAAGTTGCTTATAATAACTTGAATTTTATTTCACTTTTACTTCCTACACAGATAGGTGGGGGAGGTATTATGATGGCGAACATTTTCGATTTTGAGATTTTGGCATCTTATGATGTCTACATAACGAAAATCCACATCACTCATTTCCGTCAGACTCTCTATAAATGTGTCTGTCTGGTTGTCGGTCTATATCTGTCTGTTGGCGTGTTTCTAACGTCGTAATCTCAGTAACCACTGCATGGATTGTGATGAAATTTGCGATATGGTGTGGGGTCGTAGTTGGTAATGCTGCTATAATTTGTGAAATCGTTGCATGGTCGGCGGAGTAATTAGCAAGAAACAAAAAATTTCAAATATTTTTTGGGTGGGGATGAATTTGGGGTGGTGGGGGGGGTGAGGGTATTGTAAGACTGAAAAAATTTGTTTCATTCATAATGGGCTATCCATTGACCTGTGAATGAAAAACCTAGCGTCATTTAGGTCCATTCGAACAATACATTGCTTATTATAGAAACCAAGGGACTTAGAATTTGTGATATACAGGGTTATTCACGTTATTCGACACGGAGCATCATGGCTAAAGTATTTGATAAAAAAGAAAATAATAATTTCGGATAGATAGAAACCCATAAAGGCTACATTTAAAAAATATTTTTATGTTATACAGGGTGCCCTAAAAACACGAAATGTATCAAAGTTATGTTTTTTTAAATGGAACACCCCGTATATTATTGCATATTAAGATTCCCTGGTGAATTCTAGTGTGACTTTATATATCATACATGGAACTTAAAGCGAACCGTTTAGGTGTAAATCACCATTTTCGGTATAAGTAGATATCAGGAAAAAATTGAATATCGCAGAGATTATAAAATTTGGAAGGCTGTGACTTTGCCGCATTACTAAGCATAAAAGGCGTCAGCTTTGGTGAGACTGTCAAGTTTAAATTACGTTCATACTTGGAGAAATCGGTCGATTAATTTAACGAAACTTCGATCAGCGATTGATTTTTTCAAATGGGAATGCCTAATTTTTTTATACCGTTAAACGTAGAATTTGATAACCTTTCTAATGAGATAAGATTGTAAATATGAATCTCTGGTAGTTTTCATTTAATTTCAAATTTTCAAACAAATCGGCGTTTTTCAATTTTTCTATCCATTCGTTCTATATTGCGTAACGCGAATTATTGAATTGATTTAATTTCCAAGTATGGACACGCAAGAAACTATTTACGAGAGCTTTTGTGTTGGATGTTTTTTTGCGGGCGGGTGGGAGATGATTTGCTTGCAAGGGGATTTCAGACTATAGCTTCATGCAACGGGAAAATAATAATATGGTATCAACATTATGTGTCCGAAGTACTGAGTCAATCAACTTGATTTTTTTTGAAATTTTATTTTTGGCTAATAATTATACAAATTAAATGAACCAAGGGAAACTGCTTTATTTACATACTAAACAATGAGTTGGTATTATATTTTACCAGGAATATTGAGCCACACTTTATCCAAAAGATAGTTTATAAACCAGATAGCCAATTTGTACTTTTGTTTGTATTCAGTACTTTAGCTATAATGTTTGGCTAGTTTACAATTCAGCCAATATTTCCCACTATTTTATTTGAGGGCAATTAAATTAAAATAACCAGATTTGGACAGTTTGTCTGTAAACCAGCCAACTAAACACTTTAACCGCAGCATATATTAACGTTGGCATTACAAGGTCTTTGGTAAGAACTACGATAAACCAGTGGGTGCATTCACAGCACCTAAAATGCTGGCAATTACATCCAAAGCTCAGACACAGCAAGCTGATGGTGAAACAACCCACACCAAAACTAGCTGAAGAGATCCTAAAATTAAATAGGAAAGAAACTAGGCTAATAACCCGCCTCCTAACTGGACACTGCGGCGTAAGAAAACATCTACACACATTGGGGATTTTCAAAGAAAACCCAATATGCAGACTATGTGACGAGGACGACAAAACAGCCTCTCACATAATCTTTGAATGTGAGGCCCTACGCTGGTGGAGATTCAGACTGATAGGGCCAAACAACCCCAAATCGTTCCCCACTCGAGATATCGTGAAGAGACTCTTGGATCTCATCAAGGTCACAAAACTCTTCACGCATTAACAAACGCACAGGACAATACAGTAAGCCAATGGCTGCAGTGTTGGGGCTACCTAACCCGGCCTGTACGTTTGACCCCCCTAACCTAACCTATATAAACGTTATTGGATTTACAGCTGTTAACCAAAGGAGGCGCCAAAATCTTGAGGCCTACCGTCACTTTTTTTAACTCCATGTACATCAGCAACTCTGGAATAGCTTCTTTGCTGCGTGACGCAGGTTTTTTTTGTTACCCTCGTATTGTCTGACAAAATATCAAATATCGGTAGGAGGGTAAGGTACCTAAAAGCTATTTATTTTTATGTGAGTGTTATCATTGATAGGGAGTGACTATTTGAACTTCGATGGCTTTTTACAGCTTTCACGAA
This sequence comes from Callosobruchus maculatus, assembly GCA_951848785.1. Taxonomy (NCBI): domain Eukaryota; kingdom Metazoa; phylum Arthropoda; class Insecta; order Coleoptera; family Chrysomelidae; genus Callosobruchus; species Callosobruchus maculatus. The sequence continues at coordinate 1,775,472 of CATOUR010000198.1, forward strand.
ATACTTTGACGTACATTTCTCTTTTTTATGTTGCGAGGTATTGTTTGATCAACGAGTAGGATGGCGTATTAAAACAATGGAAGTAAACAGTTTCCGAGAATAGGTTGGCCATGGTAGAAAACAAAACATTTTTTTGCGAATGCTTGAGAGAGATGACAATTTACGCTATGAGCATGAGGGACCATTAACCATAGAACACTACCTTTATATTATACTAGAGAAGGTTCTTCGGATTTTGGAATAAAGGAATTGCAGAACTACCTTATCCCAAAATCCGAAAAACCTCTTCTGCTTAAAAAACTGTGATAAGAATTACTTTCAACTGTATTTATATTATACTATCGTAGTCAGTAGCCAGAGTTTGATACCTTAGGCTCAAAAAGCAGAAAAATCTAACCAAAACTTGCGGTTACATTCTAATAGAAAGCCAAAACAAAGAATCAATTAATGTTTTAGATAACGAGACTAAAACTCAAAACTGCGACCCTCAAATTATCCAAAGCACGATGTTTTATCTTAATAGAAAGCCAAATAAGGATTTTTAAGTAATCTGTAAATCTGAAGATCTGAAATTTTTGATTCATGACCAACGAGACAAAAACTCAAAACTGCAACCGTATTTGCGATCAGCACCCTCAAATTACCCAACAAACGAGGATTAATCTTAGCAGAAAGCCAGATAAAGATTTTAGAATTTTTAGGTATACCTGAAAATCCGCAATTTTTTTATTTTTGTCGCAAACGACACTCCAACTCAAAACTGCGACCGGATCTGTAATCATCACCCTCAGATTATCCAAAACACGACGTTTCATCTTAATTGAAATCCAAATGAGGTTTTCCGATCTCTTAAGTAAACCTCAGGATCTGAGAGATCTGATATTTTTCATTTTGGATTTGTAATCACCCACAAATTACCCAAAGCACGAGGATTCATCTCAACAGAAAGTCAAATAAAAGTTTTCGAGTATTTAGGCAGACCTGAAGATCTGAAGGATCTGAATTTTTTTATTTTCGTCACACAAGACTGAAACTCAAGACTGCGACCAGATTTGTAATTAGCACCGTCAAATTACCCAAAACACGAAGATTAGTCTTTATAGAAAGCCAAATAAAAATGTTCGATTTTTTAGGTTTAGATCTGAAAAATTTGATTTTTTTTTATTTTCATCATACGAGGCAGAATCTCAAAAACTGCGACCAGATTTGTAATCAATACCCTCAAATTGTCCAAAACACAAGGATTCATCTGAATAGAAAGCCAAATAGAGATTTTCGGTTTTTTAGGCAAGCCTGAAGATCTGAAAGGACTGAATTTTGTTGTTTTGGTCACACGAGGTAGAAACTTAAAACTGCGACCGGATTTGTAATCGGCACCCTTAAGTTATCCAAAATACGAGGATTCATCTTGATAGAAAGCCAAATAATGATTCCATTTTTTTTTTGGCATACCTGAAGATCTGAAAAATAAACTTTCTATTTTTGTCCACGTGACTGAAACTTAAATTGCGACCAGATAATTATGTAATCGGCACCCTTATATAATCCAAAACACGAGGTCTTATCGTATCTAATAAAAGCCAAATAAAGATGTTAGATTTTTTAGGCAAACATGAAGATCTGAAATTTTTGATTTTCGTCATACGATTTCGTCACACGAGACTGAAAGTCAAAACTGCGACAGAATTTGTAATCAGCACCCTCAAATTGTCTTCGAAATATAATATTGAGCGTATACCAGGATTCTTTTACTAAATATGAGGCGTTTAGGGCTAGAGTGGCCTAAACCACAAAAACAAGAAATATGGAAAACTTTAAATACTGCACGCTCAGATCATGTATTTTCAAAAATATAATGGCCTATGACTGATTTCGCTCTTTTCCTTCTTTCCTGCAAATCTTTATCAGTACTTTTTTCAGCTTTTGAATTTTGGGGATAAGCACTCTAGCCCTCAACACCTCATATACAGGGTGTTAATTAAGTATGTTAACAACTTTAACCACGCATAGTACTCCGAAAAATAGAAAGAAAATGTCATATGAATATGGGTCCGGAAATGCTTCCTAAGGGAGCTACGCTCCTTTGCATGGGGCACCCTGAAGATGGTTTTCCCTCGATATTCTCGAAACCATTCATAACAAAATTACGAAATTAGGAACAATAAGTAAACTTTTGACGCTGAATCTGATTCTGAATTCAGAATTTCATAATTTTAATCAGAGGCGTATCATACGGGAGGAGTTAAGGGTAAAAATAACCCCATTTTCTAAATGGTAGTTTTTTTGACATTTTGATTTAAGAATATAGTTTTTCAGAGATTTGTACGTAAAAATAGTCTCTTGGTACATCTCGATAGGGCTAACTGTTTTCGAGAAAAATGCAAATTATTGAATCGATGCAGGCTATTGCAAATAAATAAATGCATTTTTCTCGAAAACGGTTAGCCATATCGAGATGTACCAAGAGACTATTTTTACGTAGAAATCTCTGGAATACCATATTCTAAAATCAAAATGTCAAAAAAATTACCATTTAGAAAATGGGGTTATTTTTACCCTTAACTCCTCCCGTATGATACGCCTCTGATTAAAATTATGAAATTCTGAATTCAGAATCAGATTAAGCGTCAAAAGTTTACCCATCGTACCTAATTTCGTAATTTTGTTATGGATGGTTTAGAGAATATCGAGGGAAAACCGTCTTCAGAGTGCCCCATGCAAAGGAGCGTAGCTCCCTTAGGAAGCATTTACGGACCCATGTTCATATGACCTTTTTTTCTGTTTTTCGGAGTACTATTCGTGGTTAAAGTTTGTTAAGATAATTAACACCCTGTATACTATCCTCTCTTTAATGACATTGTTTATACAGAAGTAGAAGAAAATGAGTTAGCGCAACTCAACCATAGGAAACTTTTCGGAGGGAAGTGATTAGGCAAGTCGCCGCCATTTTCGATCTGTTAAACCAATACCGATGGAACAATAAAATCGAATGTACCGCCAACACCGCGTCTGTCACGCTTGAGGTACCTCGTTAATATAATTAACTTTCTTTGTCAATTCGTTCCCGTACAGTCGGAGACGGATTCATTTCAATTATTCCCCACCAATTAATATTAGCATATGCAGCCAGTCGTGACAGAACTAACGTAGAATACGATATCGCAGCATATTCTTGTAGCATCAGGGCGACTTTGTAGACATTAAACCACCTTCTTTCTATGGTCAGCTTCCCTCAAAGGCTGGAAGCCTATGGCGCTGTAGAAGCGCTGCGAGAGGATAAGTATCGGTGCACGTCAGATTTGAAACGCTGCAGGTTGTAGCCGTCGGGAAACGAATTCCCCCGTAGCTCATTCGACAGGGTCGAAGTTCTCCAAAAGAATGAATGTTGAAGGAGACTGGTTTGGGAAGTAGGGACCTCGACCTGGTGAGGATGAGCTCACAGAGCCTCTCCAGTGTTACCCGTTCAGACGGCTTTTCGGTTTCGAACTCGAACATCTTCCGTGATAGAATCTGTTAACAGGGACAGGTTAGCCACCCTCACCGATAATTCAGGCTGTGGAGGTCTTTTGTGAGATTAGGCATATCATACAATTGCTCTCTTCTAGATCGACAAGACGGAATCCTTTTGCGTTATCATTTTTATATGGACTAATGAATGGCATAACCGATTGTCCTCATCTTTTGAGACAAGTTAACATTTGTGTTCCAAGGTTAGGTAACCGCCATCCACCTCTTTTTTATTGTAACCCCCATCATACAAACATTAAACATAATGTTTAATAATGCTAAAATCTCCTTTAAACGTTATATGCTCGTTATTCAACTCTATTTGTAAACTTTGTGATATTTATAATGACAGCTGTGAGTCAACTATCAGCCACTATAAATCCGAGCTGAATAATACTGAGCACCTTTAGATTTAGTTAGTACATCTTTTTCTAAATTTTATAATGTTTTTTCACACTTTTATATCTTATTGTTTTGTTTTTGCAATTCCTGTAATTGGGTTCAACATGCTGAAAACAAACGATAAATTAGACGGTGCTTCGGAGCGCATACCCACACATGGGACTCATGGGAGCAATACTTCAACGATGGTCGGATCTGTGCCTTGTAGAGCAGCAGTAGGTACTCAAGCTTCTGGGAAATACTAATGACGTGGTCGTACCTTCTTCTTCTTTCAGTACCATCTCCTCAGCGGAGGTTGGCGACCATCATTTGGAACTCTTCTCTGTCCTGCGCTAAACGAATGATTGTGCAGGTCTCTCTTATATTAAACACTGGCGTAAGTTCCGAAGCCAGGAGATCTTTCTTCGCCCGATCCCTCGTCGTCCTTCGATCTTTCCCTCAACGATCAGTTGTAACAACTCGTACTTACTATTTCTAAAAATATGGCCGAAATATGCTGCTTTTTTTCGTTTTATTACGTGGTTAAAGGTGGTTCCTGTTCTTTATTCATTCTCTCTAGTACCCTAATGTGGAGTCCAAACGTGACATGGTCCGAGCTTTTAATGAGGGGCGGTGAATAGGCCGAGGAGCAGCAATTGCATGGCCACCACGGTCACCGGATTTGACCAAAATTGATTTCTTTATGTGGGGCTATATAAGAAACCGTGTATACCAGGATCCTCCAACAACACAAGCTGATATGAAAAATACAATTGACGATGCTTTTAAAAGTATTGATGTTCAAATTTTGAGAAATGTTGCCCAAGAATTTGAAATTAGAACCCAAAGTTGCATAAACGTTGTAGGTGGGCATTTCGAACATTTGCTTTAAGTTAAGCTTTTTCACACTTATGTATATATTTAGATTTATTGAATACTGCTATATTCTAGTTTTTTATTGAATAAAAATGAGGTTTTATACAACTGCAGCTAAATAAATAACTTTTAGTGCACAAATACAAGAGTTTTATTAAATTTGCAGAAAAATCGGAATATCTCGGAAACCGATGAGCGTAGGTATAGGAAATGGTATACAAAGATAAAAGGGCATAACAAAAGCAATTTTTTGGTAAAATAAAATATGGGGGGTTACAATTAAAAAAAATAAGATAAACTAGATTTTGCGTTCTTGCTCACCCTGTATACAAATATGCGTCGTCGATCAAGCAAGAGGATATGTTTTATCTTGGGATGTAAAAAAAATAATTTTTGATTCATTACCATTTGATATACAGTACGTTCATTTGACAACGATTTTGACATAGAAATGGTCATAACTTTTGAAATACCCTGTATGATGTAACAGTACCCTATATTGGAAGAAAGGAAATCATTAGTAGAATTTGAACATGGAATAATATATAGGATGTCTCATTTAAAAAACTGTATGTTTGTATCACCACGTAGTTATGGATCACCCTGTATAAATCTTAATATTTTCCGCGCAAAGAGCAGATCCGTGGCTACAACTTTTATATACAACTTTTTTCGCTATCTTCTACAGTAGTGGAGTTATCGACCGAGCCGGTACTGAAAACTCACCCTGTATAAAACACAAAATAGTTACAAAACTTTTGGTGCTTTGTCACTAACTAAATCACTTGGTCAATAAAAATGGTGTGTTTGACTGACATTCATTTCATCAGCGATTTTCTCCCACTGATCAGCCTTCGGTTTATCGAAAACCGCGTTAGTTTTCCAGTTTTCAATTATATGCTTATATCTAGCTACCAGAGAAGGTAATTATCAAATCTTTTGCGTTTGCCCTTTTTGAAAATGGGCAGCGATGGTGGAAATGTTCATGAGTAATATGTAATATGATTCATATATGATTATGATATAAAACATAAAAACAAACAAAATTGATTAGGTTATGTAGAATCAAGAGGTGCCAGCACAAAATGCTTTATGCAGCACAGAACATAAAACTACGCAGTGCTTACAGTATTAAAAAAAATACGCTATCTCTTTGTTAATTAACTGCGATCTGAAAATTCATGGTGAATACAATACTTAACACATTGTTGGACACTCTGCTGGCCGGGAGGCTTCGTAATATGGCACCTCAGAACATTCTTTCTTTGCGTTTGTAACACGACTTGCGTTATCAAAATATTTTAGGGGTATTCATTTTTGACTCTTTTTTTCATTTTGAGGTTTTTGGTGACAATAAAAAAGACGGCTATATCCGTCGTGTCATATCATAGCAGACTTTATGTTCTAGAATGGCAACCACGGCTATAGCCGTCTGATCAGTGTAATCGTAAAACACATCTTGTGGGAAGAAAAGGACAATTTTCGAGACAAAAGCTAAAACAAAAACAACATTTCATTGTATCAAATTTATAAACAAAAGCACATCTCTCAGAATATAGACGGTACATAAAAACAAAAAATCAAATTTATTAGCAAACAGGGGTATCCCCGAGCAAAACAGAATTTAGGCACAAGTTTATGTTTGACGCCACTCTTCAAAGCAGTCTGGACACAAAGCAGGTTTATTTTAACAACCCTTGCATCTATAGCTAGTTTCTTTGCATTTTCCAGACTTGAAACATTGTTTGCTGCTAATAAGAAAATATGATTTTATTTTATGTTCCTCTGGTAGGGGCAGCTTCTCTGGAAAATGTCCCACACGTGATTCGAGTTTTGTATTGATATGAAGCAATATATTCTATAAAATATCTCGTTCCCATCAGTACTGAAAACATGAAAATCAAACAAAAACACACTTGCAATATTGCACATATACACGTGGTCAATGCATTACATTGGAGGTTATGGACGGTTATAGCCGTCGTGCCGTTTTACCCATGTATATTAAAACATGAATAGTTGAGATAGCGTATCGTGGGTTAGAATTTGGCTATTTCAGAAATGACGAGCTTCACGTTACGGCACTAACATTGCTTAACAAGGCAAGTATACCGACATTCTGACGGTCGTCGCCGTTCTGCCGTAACAAGCAGATAATTTTTTGACTGATATCGCCGTCGTGGCGTATCACGCTCACTTCCCGCAGACGGCGGCATAAGACACTAGCGCGCCGCGGTCAGATTTGTGTTAATCCCACCGGTCAGAAGCCCCCAAAATATTTTGGATAATAGGCAGGTATGTGGATACCAGCGCGCGGGGCGGCGAGGTAAACTTATGCCTTATAATAATTTTAACCGATTTTAATTCATTCGTGATTTTTTGCGATTTTGCTAATAGTTACTGAAGAATTTGTAGAACTTCAGTCAGAGGTATCGTTACTTTTGACTTAACTTTTGTTCTGAACAATAAGTTAATCTGATCACTATAATAGATGCAGCAGCAATCAGCAGACCGAAATGTCTTTATAATACCAAAAAAATTTTAATTAATCAGAACGTGTTCTAATTTGTCACAAATTTGATCGATTTCTTGACGATGTAAAAGAAAGTCCGAGAAATTTACCTTCACAGCTTGTTTTGTGGGAGCATCACGGTTGTGCTCATTATTTCTTTTAAGAACAATCTCTTCCGATTGATCCATCAGCAAAGATGCTGCGCATCCTCTTCTAGAGTATCTGTAGGCTACACCACGGGTGGTTTCTTAATCTCTTTGAAACGTATACTCTTCATGGACTATTAATTTCTTCCCTTTCACACTAAACATAGTCTCCATGATGAAAAAGTAGAACACAAACAGTACTCACGAACAGCAACTAATGATTGCAAATTACTGAAATATTTTCATTAAGGGTAGTTTTATATACCTACAGAAGCCGGATAGTCATTTAAATAAACTAAGAAGTTTCTGTAAGCTACCGCAAGTCGTAAAAAGACAGATGAAAGTTCGCAAGAATAAAAGGGATGTGGTCATTAGGAATAACCAAGCTTAATTTTCTTCCGGCGCGCAAGTGACTGGTGCCGATGAAGGCACCCTTTTTGTAAACAGGTAAAAATCAAACCGCGCGCGCTCGTGACCGATCACCCAGACGGCTACAGCCGTTGTGTCCAACAACGTGTTAACTGACTGTTAGTAAACAGACGGTTATGCAAAGAATGGTGAATACGGGCCTAAAAGGGGTGATACACGTACGAACTTTAAGTACGCGGTTTTTAAGTTCGCGAACTTACTCGGCTCGACGCGGTGACACACGTGAAGCTGAAATCACTCATTTTGATAATTTTCCTGAATAAACAAAACTTTTAACAAATGCTAAACGCAACAAGCGTTGCGCATCAATGGCCTGCCGAAACAAAGTTGTGGCTCGCGGCTCGTAGTACGAGCTGAGACAAGCTACGAGCAAGATTTCAAACCAGTTAGCTTGCTGGCGGTTTGCGCGACGGTTTTAAAGTACGCGCACTTACGGTGACACACAGGCGAAAAAGGTCGTCGAGCCATAAGTACGCGTACCTACTCGTACGTGAATCACCCCTTTAATATGTATATTATTTTGTAGTGAGTTGCACTACTGGAGCTTGTATATGATATGCCGATACGGCGAATGGCCGCCATGACACCGCCGATCTGTCCGCTTGACTGCCGCGACAACAGACAAAAGCGAATACCGGACAGACTGAATAACTGTTGGTTTTCCGGATGTTGAACAATTGAACGTCGCTTATCGGATTGACGTCGCCGCCGTCGCCGTTGGATATTTTTTTCGGCTTCTGATTCGTCGGATATGACTGAATGCACTCTGCCGTTTCCTTTCTGCGTACGCAGCAGCCTACCTTCATTTCGCGAGGTTTAAATTAGGCTTAAGGGTCTAGAGCAGTGTTTCTCAACCGAATATACTCCAAGGACCGGTAAAATATTTCAGCACGTTCTCGCGGACCGGTAATTTTAATAATGCGACCCACTGGCACAATTTTCCACAAAGATAAATATTGAAGGCAAACATAATTTTGAAAGCATTTTATTTGTTATTTTACATTTGTATATTCAACTACTTGAAACATTGCATCAAGAATAAAACTACCAAAACTTAACTAAAACTCCAAGAAAATTCCAATATGAATAATATTTTTTTAATTAGTATATTAGCAAAAACAACAATGAATCGAAATGTGAACAGCATAACTAAATATAAAATAAGCAAGAAATAAAATTAAAAGATATTGTATAAAAACTAAAATTAATGAGATTGCTGCTGGTCCTTGTTGCTGACTAAAGTGTCAATCCTAGGCGTTAAACCAGTTACAGCAACACGTAAAGCAGGCGCAAGGGCAAGTCGATTTCTATGTTTCGTCTTTATAACGGTCACAGCCGAAAATGTAGTTTCACATAAATAAGTTAATGAGAAAGGCAATAGAATCTTCAACGCCTTTGCATGAAGATGTGGGTATTCTGTTGCATTCTTTATCCAGAATTGATATATATTTAATTGAACTTTGACTGAAGGCCTAAATCTGAAGACAGTTCAACAAGTTCTGTTTCCTCAGCTGTAGTAAGATCGTTGTTGGGATTATCAATAAATGGATTGATTATCCACAGATTACCTGAACGCACATCTTCTTCTGGAGGATAATACTGATCAAAAGCTATTGACAGCTCATTTAAATCTAGAGGATAACGTGCGAAATTAAGAATCCAAGAAAATACGTATTCCCGTGTTAGCGAGGAGGCGTGGCCGCCTGATCCCTTTCTCCAGTACGTGTGTCTAAGATGAGGGGAGATAAGTCAAAAAGTTCAAAGGTAAGGTCAAAAGGTCCAAAGATCTTCGTAAAAATGGATTTCGCATTTCCAAGCTCCTGATGTTACCTTTAAACTTACAGTAATGACTCAAAAAGCAAATTGAAGAAGATAGCTTGCGCTATGTCACTCTGGTGGCCACGTTTTGATATCGTTTTTGGTCGTTAAATTGCAGATGTTTGAAGAAGAATGTATGATCTTGCATTGCAAGCTTTTTGTCTCTAAAAAACATGAATTTGCTTTTTAAATCATTACTGTAAGGTTAAAGGTAACGGCAGGAGCTTTTAATTGCGAAATTCATTTTTGTGGCGACCTTTTGACCTTACCTTTGGACTTTTTGACTTATCTCCCCTCATCTTAGACACACATACTGGAGAAAGGGAACAGGTGGCCACGCCTCTTCGCTGACACGGGAATACTTCTTTTCTTGGATTCTCAATTTCTATGCCATAGACCAGAGGTTCCTAACCTGTGCGCCGCGGCGCCCTGGTGTGCCGTAGAAAGTAAAGAGGGGCGCCGTGAGTCGATCCTCTAAGTCTAAAGCGCAAATTTAATATTTGTGGATGTCTAAAAAGCAACAATACATGTTCTGACGCTCGCCACATTTTGAAACTACTGGAGAAGATTACAACGTTCAGGACGAAACTACAAGTTTGGATAAAAAAGACGAATGAAGGTGGCGGTCAAAGTTGCTTTCCACAATTGTATAAATATGCGGGATCCAATGAACTGGTTGTCTCACAAGACCTGATGGCCCTTTTCACGGAACACTCATGGAAGCTCACTGAATGGTTTTCGAAATACTTTGCAGATGATGATGTCAAAAAATTTGCGTGGATCCAAGATCCCTTTCATACGCAAGCTCCGCCAGAATTCTCCAAATCCGATTTGGTGGAGTCTTGGTTATCGATTCAAAATGAATATCCAAACCTAACTTCAAAAGCTTTAAGAATTTTTAATCCGTTCGCAACGTCATATTTATATGAAGCTGGATTTTCAGCCGTAGTTGTAATCAAGAACAAATATCGCTCAAGGATCAATGAGCAGCAAGAAATGAGAGTCGCAGTGTCCCATTTTATTCCCCGTTTTGAAAAACTATGCGGAGATCACCAAGCTCAATAGTCACATTCATTTGACTGTCGTATTTTATTTTTGTTTTTCTTGAGCCTTTCTTTTTGTTTTCTGTTTGAATTCTGAATTCTTATAAATATAATATTGAGGAAGTTTTTATTTTTGCGTCTACTATTTTTGTAGATACCTATTTGTTTCGACAGTATCTATTTAAAATAGCTGTCTAGGGTAGGGCGCCGTGATAAAATGCTAAACTTGAAAGTGCGCCGCGGGTTGAAAAAGATTGGGAACCCCTGGTCTAGAGGATAGCGCGCGAAATTGAGAATCCAAAAAAATACGTATTCCCGTGTTAGCGAGGAGGCGTGGCCGCCTGATCCCTTTCTCTGTGTCTAAGATGAGGGGAGGTAAGTCCAAAAGTCCAAAGGTAAGGTCAAAAGGACCAAAGGTCGTCATAAAAATGGACTTAGCATTTCCAAGCTCCTGATGTTACGTTTAAATTTAGAGTAATGGTTCGAAAAGAAAATTGAATAAGAAAGCTTGCGCTATGTCACTCTGGTGGCCACGTTTTGGTTCTTAAATTACAGACATTTGGAGAATGTATGATCTTGCATTGCGAGTTTTTTGCTGTCTAAAATACTTCAATTTGCTTTTTAAATCATTACTGTAATGCGAAATTCATTTTGTGGCGACCTTTGAACCTTATCTTTGGACCTTTTGACCTTACTTTTGGACTTCTGGACTTACCTCCCCTCATCTTAGATACACATACTGGAGAAAGGGAACTTTTCTTGGATTCTCAATTTCTATGGCATAGACACTTAAATGAAAGCATACATTCTCCGTCCGAGAATTTATTTTTATGTGTTGTCAAAGCTTAAACGCGGCTCTGGTAGCCAGCGTACGTGAACGTCTCAAAACTCTCGCAGTGAAATTAAGGTCACAAGGTGTGTGTGTATGTGTGTGCATTAGGAAACTTTCAATCTCCTGTGAAAGTTGGGTGCATCCCCTCTAGAATCGATTTTCCGTGCTTTTACTCACCGCCTCTCATATCTCGCTTCAGCTGCACACCCAAAGAAGAGTACACGCACAATATGACCTACATAACTTTCATCTGAAAAATTTCATCGATCCGAAAATCAATAGGGATGAGAAGAGGGTCGGTGGACGGAGGACCAACGAGGAGGGGATGAGTGTACCGGTTTTATGTTTTAGCTACAGAGTTCAATCAGTGTATAGTCTTTAGGTATTGTAGAAGTCAGATATCTGTGAGTTGTTTACATTTTTTTCAGGTCTCAATCAGTGTCGACACTTCTATAGTGCAGTTACGTTATTATGTAGGCCTGAGTAATGATAAAACCGTAATTGTCGATACAAAATATACCGGGTGTCCCAGAATTTCCTTGACACGTGATATTTTCGTAACGAAAAACGGTTCAAGCAAAAACTGAGTGGTACTTTTGAAGGCACTATAGAGTCTATCATACCATGCATTCAAAACATTTTTTTTGTACGTGAACCCCTAAAACTTACCCCCAACTTTTTTTTTTCAAATAGCACCCCATAGGTTTTCCTACATAAATGATATACCCATTTTATTTGAAATCTTGTGGTACCTTTAATTTTATATGCAAACTTGTTTTTTCCGTAAAATCATAAACATAAGACAAATGAAATGATAATTTGTTTGACGCCTGATATTTTTGTAACAAAAACGGATAAAAACTAAAAGTAAGTGGGTTTTTCAAGGGTAGTGAATGACCTATAACTCCTTGCTTATGAATCATATTTTTCTTACTTAAACCCCTGGAATCCACCCCTAGCTAGTTCTTTCAAATTTCAATCCACAATTTTGCCTGGAAAAATAAATTCTTTACTTGAATTTAGTTATCGTAGTGCCTTACTTTTTATGCCCCTACTGCATTTTATCGTTAATTTTGGCGCCCGTGTGCGGGGCACACGCTGCACACGGGGTTGGCGCGGCCCGATGTAACCATAAAACTTTTTCACGTTTTTGCACTTAGTTTTGTTGTCTCAGATATTTTTTTTAATAGTTGATTTTTGATAATAAAAAAATATTTTCCATACATGTGTTTTAATTAATTTATGCTTACGATTTCATGGATTAAACGAAAAAAATTAACGATAAATTGCAGTAGGGGCATAAAAAGTAACGCACTACGATAATTAAATTCAAGTAAAGAATTCATTTTTCCAGCCAAAATTGTGGATTGAAATTTGAAAGAACAAGCTAGGGGTGGATTCCGGGGGTTTAAGTGAGAAAAAAATGGTTCATAAGCAAGGAATGATAGGTCATTCACTACCCTTGAAAAACCCACTTACTTTTCTTTTTTATCCGTCTTTGTTACAAAAATATCGGGGGTCAAACAAATTATCATTTCATTTGTCTTATGCTTATGATTTTACGGAAAAAATAAGTTTGCATATAAAATTAAAGATATCACAAGATTTTAAATAAAATGGGGATATCACTTATGTAGGAAAATCTATGGGGTGGTATTTGAAAAAAAAGGTTGTGGGTGAGTTTTAGGGGTTGACGTGCAAAAAAAAATGTTTTGAATACATGGTATGATAGGCCCTATAGTACCTTCAAAAGTACCACTCAGTTCTTGCTTGAACCGTTTTTCGTTACGAAAATATCACGTGTCAAGGAAATTCTGGGACACGCGGTATATTATAATAATTCAGAAAGTCGTAGGAGATCAAAATAATCGAAAACACCAATTTGCAATAGACAAAAACAAAATGAATTCATCTATTTATTGTACAACAAAATCTCTTTATACACAGGCATATACAATTTTGACTATACTAATGTCACCGGTCGGGTGTCTTGTGAAGGATTAAGGGGTCCCTTGTAGTGTCGGCACTCGATAGGAGCACAAAAAATGTAAACTGCTCTTATATTTCTGACCTGTACAATACCTAGATGAATAAATTTATTGCATTTCACATACGTGGTACTTTTACTTTTAAACAGGTAAAATCATGTAGCAAATTACTTAATAGTTTAAGAGCTCGCTATGTAAAGAAAGGTTCAGTAGGTATCAGCATAGTCGTAGGTGGGTCGTCAGCACGTATAAGCTATAACGTTAGGGGGGGGGGGGGTTAAATATGCAATTTTTTGTCGCCTAAATGACGAAGTACAGCTCTGAAAATTTACAGTAAAAACGGAAATATTATAAAAAAGTATAGGGAAAAAATTGTCAGAAGCTTAACGCTTAAGTTGTGAAAAATTTTGCAACAATTATGTCACTCGGTACACTTCTGACAATTTACATACTCATTCTATGAGGCAAAATGAAACTAATTAAAAATTGTCAGAAGGCGAGGTGGACGATATTATTGATGATAAGAACATCTGTGCTCTACTCAATTTATCATTATATCTAAAATTTTATATTTTGTTTCATAAAGTTGACTTTTGAAGACTGTTCAACATAACTCACACTATAAGTCAGAAGTTAGAAAAGCATTCGTTTTTATAAAATAACATAAAAATATTTTTTACTTATGCCTTTGTTACAAAATATATTAGTAACCTTAATTGAATACTTATACTAATGAATCGCGAATATTAATACAAATTTAATATTACTCTCTGTCGCATAATCATTTTCCATGTAGTCATCATCAAACTCTGTATCACCTTCGCCGACAGATGCTACGTCATTATATTCAGCTGAAAGTAAAAATTAATAATTTAATGAATTTTATAGAGTGAAAAAATTTACACAAAGGGATATGTTATTCCTTGTTGCTATAGGGCTCGATAGGTAAGGATGTATGGTTTACATTTTAGTGTATTTTAACATTTTGGAAAATTGTATGATATTTTTAACTTTTTTTAAATAAACGCCGAAACGTTGGCTCTTTGAGTTAATACCTCTTGCATTAATTTATCCCAAAATCCAAAGAAACATTTTCTACTAAAAAAACCGGGATAAAAATTACATTCAACTGGATTAGACTGAAAAAATTTGATTGAAAATTATCTTCCGAATTTTAACCACAATGAGTACGATCAAACCATTTGAATTCATAAGCGAATCCGTCCAACTCCCATCCGCAATTCTCTGCTTCCAATTCATGTGGATCGAATAGAGTTGCATTTGTCCATATGTTGACGACGCAATGCGTTCTGTCCATTTGTTGACGTAAATCAACGTAGCAAGGTGGCAAGCAGGAAGCATCGCAGTGTTAGTTGATTTTTTTTATATTCCTTATTATGCCAATACTTGCTCACTAAAAGTCAACTTGATTAAATAAAATATGTAATCAGCTCATTTGTTTAGTGACCTACTGAATACTATTTAGGAAACAGATGTTTGGGTTCAGGTCAAGAAAAAGAGGGAGTCTCTTTTTTAGTGTTTCGCCGACGTTTCGGCCCTGAAGATGGCCTAGTAAAGTGCGAAACGTCAGCGAAACAGTAAAAAAGAGACTCCTTCTTTTTCTTGTCCTAAACCCAACCATCTATTCTCTGAAAAATATGACATTCTAGGTATAACGATAAATTGAGGGGAGCACGTTATTACTATCGATAATAGCTCCGATGGATATTCTTGCACCTAGCCTTCTGACGATTTGCAATTAGGTTCATTTTGACTCAAAGAATGAGTAGGTAAATTGTCAGAAGTGTACCGAGTGACATAATTGTTGCAAAATTTAGTGCAACTTTAGCGCCCTCTAACGGCTCTTTACCTTTCGCCTACACTTCTGACAATATTTTTACTTACTTTCTTATAATATTTCCGTTGTACTACAAATTTTCAGAGTTGTACTTCATCATTTATTATGCGACAAAAAATTGCAACCCCCCACCCTTACTTTATACATCCACGGTGCGGTCTGACGACCCACCTATCCCTATGTTGATACCTACCGAACCTGTAAACGACACAATTTTGCTTTACCGAGTGACCTTTTTTTACGTAGCGAGCTCTCCATCTATAAAGCTTGTGGCGATCTGTGCATGAACCATAATTATCATATTCTCTCTAAAATAATTATAAAGGAGACTATATTCTTGGTCAGAGTATATTTTTTTAAAATGGGTATTGAAATCAAAAATGTATTTTTCTTGGTCGCAAGCTCAGAGCAACAACTAAACATAGGTGAACAACAAATTCTAATAGGCCGGCATCTTTTCTTACGTTGTCATATTGACCACCAGATACGGCAATCATAATTGTTTACTATCATCTTAATTGTATAGTATTCATAAATATTCCATTCCACTTTAAAAAAAGACGGTATTTTGATTGTTCAGGAATGATTACAGCAAAATCAATAGATATGTTGACCTCTACTGCGTTACTGCATATTTCTTCATCATAAACGCAAATTCTGAAGTCTTGCATTCATTCTGAGGTGCTGGCAACGCCAATATAATTTTCATGCGACTTATTTACGGTAGAACCTCGACTGTCAAACGTTTGTTTTGTTTGTGCGTCTTGTATGTTTGGTCAGTAAAATCGTATTCGCTATTTAATGGTAAGTGTAGTGAGGCCTAACGGACTTACTGTGAGTGTAGTTTAACAGTTTTTCGAGATGGGACTAAAAAAGTGCAGTGTCTGTAACGTGGGTTGCATTGGAAGAATTTTCAGGTTAGTTGGCAATGTTTGGAGGCTGAAGTGTCAAAAATCTGTTTATTTACTTAAGATGATGACTTTGAGCACGCCATGCTGAAGTGGTTTGTTTACTGCCTCTATGTTCAGTTGTCTGAGGCATGAACCAAGATTGTCATATTCTCAATGGAGCTGCTCCACAATTCTCAAGGTGTTTGCATCCTTGATCGAAGTAATAGGAGCTCAATTGGGAAATATGATATCCTTACTTAAACTTTATGAAATACTTGGTTGAAAAGCACTAAAATTATAGAGAAATTTATATTCTTGGTCAGAGCATATTTCTTCAGAATGTGTATTAAAACAAAAAATATATTTTTCTTGGTCGCAAGTATAACTTTACAAGATTATCAGAATTCTTTAACTGAAAAATAAGCAATATTTTGCACCAGTTCAAAAATTACTTCACACTATTACTACATGCATGTTTTGCCTGCAAAATAAACGGTTCCAAAGCAGCCTTGTTCCCGAGGGACTGCAATATTGTCTCTGCATCATCTGGTTATATCCAGTCATAATCTTGCTATAAAGTTATGTAATGTCTGCGGACGATATCAGGAACAATAATAACAGAAGGACCCATGTGGCGAACGGTGTGCTTAATGATCTAATAGCCCTCGAATAGTCGTTACCTATTTTACACACGTCCTGGGGCATCGGAGTGATTAGGATAGTTCGAAATGAACTATTTCGGTTACGAGCATAAAGCTGTTACATTGGGCAAGAAATATAACGGTAAAATGGTCAAACGAAAACTGAGTGGAATGTTTGAAAATACTAGAGGATCTATCATAACATGCTTTCCAAAGAATGTTCTCGTACTTCAACCCTCAAAACTCACCTCCAACTTTGTTTTTTTCAAATAGCACCTAATACTTTTTGCTACACAAATTATGTTCTTATTTTATTTGAAATCTTGTAGTACCTTTGATTTTATACAAAACCTATTTTTTTCGTTTAGTCATAAGCATAAAATGAATAAAATAAGGGTTTGTTTGAGGCGTATTATTTTCGTAAGGAAAAAGATAAAAAAACTAAGTGGGTCGTTAAAGGGTACCGAATGGCCTATCATACCATGCCTTCGAAACATTTTTTTTACTTCAACCCCTAAAACTTACTCCCTACTTTTTTCCAAATAGCACCCTACAGCTTCTCCTACATTAATGACGTTATTGTTTTGATATTTTGTAGTGCCTATGACTTCATACAAAAACCAATTTTTTCCTAAGATCATTAACATAAGACAAATGATATTTTATTTTCATCGGTTCTTTTGCCTCAAGCAAATTCTCATTTTATTTATGTGATGCTTATGATTTTACGAAGAAATAAGTTTGCGTATAAAATCAAAGGTAGGTATTGCAAGATTCTGAAAGAATATAAGGACTCAACTTATGCAGAAAAAACTATTTGGTGTTATTTGAAAAACAAAAGTTGAGGGTGAGTTTTAAGGGTTAAAGTATAAAAAAAATGTTTGGAAAGCATGGTATGACAAACTCTATAGTACTTTCAAAAATTCCACACAGTTTTCGTTTGAACTTTTTTTTGTTACGAGGACATCTCGTGTCAAGGAAATTCAGGGACACGCTGTATATGTATTTTCTGCGATTTTATTACTCCATCTATACAGGGTGATTGATAATTCGATATGTCGCAGGCTTATCATAATATCAGTCTTATTATAACACGCCTAGGCGTTTTCAATATGACTAGGCGTAATGTAAAACTAACAAAGTAAATGAAAATCTGACAATATGACTGATTATTTAAGACGTGTTATAATACGCCTGACGCTTCTTAGTCTCATTGTTCAACAGAATCTGTACGGGGTTGTTTTTAGAATTTGACTGTATAAAATACGTCTTATTATAATGAGACTGGCAGTGTTCCAGGCAAATTATGAAATTCGCTCATAGGGCAAAAAAATAAATAATTATTATAGATTTGGGTTATTTATTAGAACATGATCCACTCTTACGCCGCTCAATTTACCAGCACAGCTAAAACTCCCTATTAAAACTTTTAAAATTTTACGATTATGGTATGGTATGGCTATTACAACTTCTCACCTTTGTAAAACTTTTCAAGTTCTTCATAATACTTGTCCTTGTGGACAAATACACCTAGCGAGCCATCACTCATTTTCAATGCAATCATTTGCACTAATATTGTACAGGGAAACTGAACAGTAAGTCACAACCACAATAACATATAGCTAGCCTGACAAGTCGTCAGTCGTATTATAATACCACGAGTATAACCAATCAAAACCCAGAGTAATCGCGCGCTATTGAAATTTGACAATAAGCCTAACGGGCAACAGGCCTATTCTAATACGCCTTAAATTGTCAGTCAAATTGTGAGTTCCTCGATTATTTCGGCGATATAGCAATACGCCTAGTCGTATTGAAAAAGCCTAGGCGTATAATAATACAACTAATTTTACAATAAGACTACGACAGATACATTCCTTTGATGAGGTGATGGTAGGCAAAACAGGAGAACCTCCCCATATTTTATCACACCAAAAAGTTGCTTTTAATATACTTTGTTTCATATACCTGCATTTATTAGTTTATGAGGTATTTGAATTTTTCTGCAAATTTGAAATATACCTCCAATTTGTATGCTGAAATTTATTTATTTTGGGAAGGTATCACCGAGTTCTATCTTTATTTGACGTACTAACTAAAATATCAGGCCATAATACTATTTGATGAGGTCAAAACCCAGAATTATTGAAATTATATAAGTCAAGTATGCCGAGGAAATAATTTTATAGACGTGATCGATTTCTCAGGTAGACTTTGAAATATTGACAGTTTTCATATCCTTGTCACTAATTTCGTACTTTGTAAAAACCGAGCTTAAAAATGAGTTCTTCTATGAAAGAACAAATATATAGGATTTGGGTATTTAGGAGAACATTTGAGAGTTTGCCTACTTGCTCTAGAATACATCAACAGCGATATCCAGAACGAAGATAACCTGAAGCTGATGCGTTTGAAATATAGAAGAATTGTTTTACTTGTACTGGATGTTATTCAAAGCCTACCTGATAAATCTGCTTGATAATTATGCATCACGTCTATAAAATTATTTCTTCAGCATACTTGACCTCTACTATTTTGATAGTTCGTGGTTTTGACTTCACCAAATACTATTATGACCTTATACTCGTACTTTAGTTGTTCGTTGAATAAAAATATAATTGCACAGTACTTTTTCAAAATAGTACACAAGTACACAAATAGGATGTATATTTAAATTTGCAGAAAAATGGAAAAATTTGAGAAACTGATGAATATAGGTATAGGAAATGCTATACAAAGACGAAAGGACATAATTTGTAAAAGCAATTTTTTGGTATAATAACATATGAGAGGTTACGTTTAAAAAAATGGAGATAATCTAGATTTTGCATTCTACCTCATTGTGTATGAGAAATTGCTTTGTCGAAGTTTTTATGGCCGACGTTAAAACTAGAGAATATTTTTTATCTTGCCATGTAAGAAACATTTTTGATTCTTTACTTTTTGATATACCTACCTACAGTACGTTCATTTGACAGCAATTTGGATATAAAAATGGTCATAGCTTTTGAAATACTCTATGTAATGTTACAATACCTTACACTGTAAGAACGAGGAATATTAGTAGAATTTAAATATGAAATAATATATAGGGTGTATCATTCAAAATACATATGTCTGCTTCGCCACATAGTTATGAATCACGCTGTAAAAAACAAAATATTTTCTGAGCAAGGAGCATGTCATTGGCTACAACTTGTATATACAAGTTTTTTCGCCATCTTTTACAGTAGTGGAGTTATCGACCGATCTGGTACTAAAACTTCACCCTGTATTACAAAATAATTAATCTCCAATACAACTACTGAATAATCACATTTGGTGCAACTGCCGAATTACGAATAATGAGCCGTTATTTGCTGTAGGCTGTTTATAACAAACAGTATCTAATAATTTGTTTATCTGACAAATAGACATTCATTCTATTCATGCTTTTGGATGGCTCATTAGCGAGCCATTTTGATGAAACTGTATGATTTAATCCTGAAACAAAACAATTATTTTAACTCCTAATTAACTGATTTGTAATCGATCGCATTCAGTTTAAACCAAAATTGGTTGAATGCAAAACAATGAATAGTGATGCTGTAGAATAGAACAGAAGGTAGCGAGATCGTCATTGATAATGGATGAAGCAACTGGAGGCACTAGATTCAGGAAGCTTCAAAACAGGTGGCTACCTAGTTATCCTTTCGCGATGTGAAAATACAAAATTTTACCATTCATACTTCACTCCGTAAAAAAACATGGACACCAAGATGAAACTTACATGCCTGTCAACCTTATACACATATATAAGTCCCAGTACTATACTCTATCAGACAACAAACAACTTAGTGCCACGAACAAGGTAACCCTGGAATGGGTGCCAGGTCACAAGGGAATTGAAGGGAACGAAAAAGCAGATACCTTAGCATGAAACGGATCGGCATCCAGTTTTACCGGCCCCGAACCGGCGATAGGCATTACAAGGTCTTTGGTAAGAACTACGATAAACCAGTGGGTGCATTCACAGCACCTAATATACTGGCAATCACATCCAAAGCTCAGACACAGCAAGCTGATGGTGAAACAACCCACACCACAACTAGCTGAAGAGATCCTAAAATTAAATAGGAAAGAAACTAGGCTAATAACCGGCCTCCTAACCGGACACTGCGGCCTAAGGAAACATCGACACACATTGGGGATTTTCAAAGAAAACCCAATATGCAGACTATGTGACGAGGACGACGAAACAGCCTCTCACATAATCTTTGAATTTGAGGCCCTACGCTGGTGGAGATTCAGACTGATAGGGCCAAACAACCCTAAATCACTCCCCAATCGAGATATCGTGAAGAGACTTTTGGATCTCATCAAGGTCACAAAACTTTTCACGGATTAACAAACGCACAGGACAATACAATAAGCCAATGGCTGCAGTGTTGGGGTTACCTAACCCGGTCTGTACGTTTGACCCCCCTAACCTAACCTAACCTAATACTCTATCTGAGAAGTTGTTAAATCTACTACATCATTTGTAATTTTTGTAATTTTACTTCGCACACCGATGTAGTGTAATATTTTATGATGCCTACATAACGAAAATCCATGTCCCTTATTTCTGTCGATCTGTCTGTTGGCGTTTCTCTAGCCTCGTAGTTTCAGTAACCGCTGGATCGACGGCGAATAAATTTCGTGACGTCGTACTGGGTAATGCTGCTATAGTTTTGGAAATCGGTGCATGAGCGGGGGAGCAATTAACAAAAAAAGAATCAAATACTCCTCAAACTTCGTTTTTAGGCATTTTAGGGCTTCCTGATCGTGTTCTACTTTTTTTCGGTGGGGATGAAATTGGGGTGGTTGGGGGGTAGGGGTCATCCGAACATTGCCTTGCCTATATTACAGAAACCAAGAAACTTCCTGGATGTAAACATACACGACAATTTCTTTAGATCGTTTTGTAACATGTAACGTGGAAACTACTGAATTGATTTTAATCAAACTTCGACATAATATTACTATGTTGACGAGGATGAAAAACGCGTATAGTTTTTAGAAATCGTGTTAATGGCGGCGCAGCAATAATCGAAAAACAAAAAATATAAAATTAGCTTAAACTTCGTGTTTAGGATTTCAGGAATTCCTGGTCCTTTTCTACTTTTTTGATGGGAAGATAATAAAATGGCGTCACCGTATTGTGTGGGAAGTACTGAGTCAATCAACTTGACTTGAACTTTTTGTAATATGTATAAAACCGTCAGCGATCTTACTCGTCAAGGGAGCACCCACTTCACGAACGTTATAATTATTATTATATCCATTAATATGAATCAGTTTTGAAATTTCATAGTACAATCGCACCTTTAGGGCTATCGACGGTTAGTAGAGACATAATGATGGCGTTTACAGTTCTTATTGCAAGGCACAAATTTCAAACATGTCTCCAAAAAAATACAACAGTTCTGAAGACTTGCTGACAAGAAATATCTTACATAGAAGTGCTGAATCTTTGTAACAATAATTGTGATGTGATTATTATGATTGAAATCAGTCGTCGAAATGCAATACCCGACAAGTCACAAAATTTTCAAAATAGAGTTTTATATACCATTTTGTTCATTATCTGAAGCGCTACCATTTTCTATATTTTTCGCTTACAAAACCCGACATTAGACATGAGATATTTGGCTAAGAAAACTAGACTTAGGTGCAAACACCGACAAGTCCAAGCGGTGTTTTATTTCAAACACATTTATTTTGATCCGATTCCACAAAAACAGCAGTCAAAACACGACATGTCACAGCTCCTAACATGCAAAACCCGACGTGTCCAAACTTAAAAGTCAGATTTTAGAAAAACATATGTCTTAAATTTTGGGGCGTTAGGACTTAACATCCTAAAACATAGTATATTATCATACTCTCGATTTAGTATTATTTTCGCTCATAATAAGACTTTGATCTGTTTTTCTTGATTTCTGTAAAATTTGTTACCGTGGACTTGTCGGGTTTTGCATTTAGACGACTGAAATAATTGATTGTAATGTATCTCAATGACATACACTTGACAAATAGATAAATCGCATATTGTTTTGCTGTAGTGTTGCATTTTTGATAAAGCACAATATTTATAGCATGTTGGCATACTTTATGCCCTTGTATCATGCTATTACGTACGTTTCTAACATACATACATAGATATCGTGCCTGATAGCGTTCGATTAATTGAAAATTATGAAGGCACGCGCAGGTTATGCAACATAACCCATGTTTAGAGCTTACTAGGATGGCTTGTGTATTTATAGCTATAATAAATCCGATGAGAAATCAGCTAAGTCTTCTCCTTTTTCTTCCAGCAATACGTGGGAGGTTTAGTATTTATTAA
Source organism: Callosobruchus maculatus (assembly GCA_951848785.1). NCBI lineage: Eukaryota > Metazoa > Arthropoda > Insecta > Coleoptera > Chrysomelidae > Callosobruchus > Callosobruchus maculatus. Next base: position 1,798,763 of record CATOUR010000198.1, read on the forward strand.
AAGGATAAATCCACAACCTAAGTACTGCGGAATATACCTCCCGCGACATCCTGAAGGGCATGGACAATTAAGTTTAGAGCGTATGCACAACAGAGTAGTATTGGCCATTGTCAGCTATGTGCGAAAGCACGAGGATGTGGGTAAAGGAGTTTTAATTTTTAGAGAAGCCTCACACTCGACCTCACGCGGAGGTGTCAGAAGTCCATTACAGGACTTGCTCTCATTTAATTGTAAAATCCCACATTGAAGCTTCCGAAGACGACTTTCATTGAAGACTTCATAGAGATAAGCCACCATAACCCAGGTTTAGAACTTACAAGGATGGCTTGTGTATTTATAGCTATAATAAATGCGATGAGAAATCAGCTGTCTTCTCCTTTCTCTTCCAACAATACGTGGAAGATTTAGTATTTATTGAAAGGAAGAATATGTAGAAAATTCTACATTCTAAGTACTCCGTACTGCGAATATACCTCCCGCGACACCTGGGAGGGCGTGGACTATAGTGTTTGGAGCACAGAGTTAACATCTATAGAGGGAGTGTAAACAACAAAATGCACAGGTCGCTGACCAGCCAACATGTAACGGAAATTTTGACTGCTTGAGGGCATTACCAGTGGCGTGCGACTTTATATTAAAATTGGATGTTCATTAATAGATTCAATTATTACTGTGATGTTACAAACTGATACCAATAAGTTGTATTTGAAGGAAAAAATTTGTTGTATCCGTATTGGGCTCTTCATTGCCCTGTAAAGGAACAACATAATAGACTTTTCAGCTTTACGAGTGCTATACTATCTTAAACAAAAAACAATTTTTGAAATTATATTGTTGTAGATAATTAACGTATTTAGTAGGTATCATTAAACTGATAGCAACTCAACTTCTAAACCATACCGTGGACCGTGGGGCAGCAGTACAGTATTAAGCCGTTCGAATTCTGTTTTAGGATTCCCTAAGGATCTCTAATTATTTTATACTTTCCTTTTTGGAGTGGTTAAAATGAGCCGAGGTAGGATAGGGTATCGGATAGAGTGGTTGGAAATCTCTGGAACACTTTTTATTGTTCTTTACAGATTTATGTGTTCTTAAATATCGGAAAATCGGTATACCATGTGATAAGGATGTCGGTTGAATATTGCAGAATAAGAATTGTGTCGTTCTAGTGCCTACGGAGATAAAAAGCAAAAAACAATTTATGAGAGCTATGAGATGTTGGACGTTTTTTTGTGGGCGATGACTGACTCCACTCTCTAATTTACACCCCCAAAATTATAATTCGCTACTACTGCCCAGTTCCGATATATTGCTTGTCTTAATCGTCGTGGGACACCCTGTGTATCAGTCGTTAACGTAACTGATATATTTTCATATTTGTAGCTATGCCGAATCCCATCATAAATATAGAATACAGGTACAATATTGTGCTTTCTTATAAAAAATTTCTTAACAAGCTATGATCGTGCACAATATCGAACATACATATTTACTTGAGCTAATGTTAACAATTTCACCTTCTATCGTAGCACAATATAACAGTACTTGGATGATTTCACACTCGGGATGGCTGAAGTGGATGATATGCTTAAAGGTAAAAACACTTGTCAAAACACGCTTAGTTTGAAAATACAGCAACAGCCGTGATATTCGATGTTTGAAAATCTGTGACAGAATTCCAGTATGTTGGTATAATACAACTAATTTTTTTGCAGTTATGAATTCAGCTCGTTTTCAATTATAATTTTTGTTGTAAAATGCACCAGAAAATATCAGATCAAGTAACGTCATGCAGACTTATTTGAAGTGTTGTTAGTACTATAACACGATATAACCTAATTTCTTCAAATTGATGGAATGTCAATGTGGATACTAACAGAACGGAAGGTCGCTTGTTTCAGAAAACTAGGAATTTTCACGTTATCATCGATTTGCTGCAAAAATCAAAACAAGCATATTATGTCGTTTTTCTTATAATTTTGACGGTTTATCGTAATTGTTATTGGCGACTTTTGGTCACTGATCCCCCCAGCTACAAGTTTTGATCGCCAACTCAACATTTTTCACTCATAAGTGTGATGAAGGGCCCTATCTACTCCATATCTTGGGAAGAAGACAAAAAATCCTCTCACTTCCAGGGCATACTATATATATGTGCTGTTTATCGCAACCTAAGGGTTCAGATTCTTGGCAATGACGGAGTTTTGGGTAGAAGGCACTAGATTTACGTACTGACTTTCATAAGGAAGTCTAGTAGGTTCGACAACGAAGAGTTTTCCAGAGAGCCATGAGGGTTTTTAGGTCCGTGTTCATAGTCGTTACTCAAGTCACTACTCAAGTACTGAGTATTACTCAAAGGATACTTGAGGGTTATTTGAGTATTACTCAAGGAAGCCTTACGTAGGGGATTCTCAAGTAAGGTTTCGAAACACAAAACCTGACTTAAGGGACCCTCAAGCCTTAAGGGACCCTTAAGTATCGACTACGAATACGACCCTTAGTGTTGGTGGCTCACTTGCCTGGATACGCCTCCCCATCACTACTACTACCATTTCGAACCTTTTTCACTCCTTTGATTTTTTGAGAGTCTGCATTTTATGGGATACGCCTATCTCGTATAGGTTATTTACAACCACGGTCTATTTACAAAGTGTGTGTATGTGTGTGTCTTTGGGAGTCCTTCCCGGAAAAATAATTAAAGCAAGCAAGTGTTGACAGGCCGGTTGCAATAAATCGGCCAAAGTAATTGTGCGGTTTTATGGAGAGACTGTTTAATACAACCGGCGTAGAGCCGGAGCGAGAGCGATAGCCTCCATCCAATATCAGGTGAGAGTGAGGCGCCATTAAGGCTTTACGGCTTTCTGGTCGGATAGGGATCATTTGTGCCCCATTATAAATGTCATAATTTAATTTTACGATTGTAATGGGCGAACGCGGGCTGCAGACGTTGACTATCTAGAGTGCTGTGAGTTAACGAAACAGACGGACAACTCTAGTCTAAGTGCTCTCCCTCAACAACCTCTGCATTAAGAGAATCAATCCCCCTTTACCGGCCCCGGGGACGAATTCTTCCAATGCAGACTTGCTGAGCTTCCATGAGTGGTCCGCTTCGCTGAAGTGAATGAATAAGGACCAGAGGCTGTCCAGCACGGAATGTGGCTGGTGCATAGGCCACCCGATGGGCCCTTTTGCGCCTCTATCCGCGCTAGTTCCTAAGACCTGCCCTTTTGGCAAAGGTAAGTACATTCTTAGGTCCTATCCGTTTTATCTCTATTAGTTCCAAGGTTCTTGAGCCCAGCATAGTCTGCATGTGATAACCCAGGGTTTCACAGCGACACAAGATGTGTGCCGAGGATTCTTCCTCTTCACCACACCACGTGCACGTTGGGTCGTTGACCACCCTCATCACGAACAAGTGACGGTGTTGTGACCCGTTAATAGGCCTACTAGCAATATCAAGTTACTCCTATCCAGAGAGAGACAAAATCGTCCTATTCTCTCTGCAGGCCCTGCTAATAGTTCCCGAGCTTGACGGAGATGACCAGAGATGTTGTTCCATCTCAGAGAGTGTTGATTCTGGATTCACTCTCCAGTTGCTTTCCTAATCAAGTTTGCAGATAGTCCTAAGGCTGGTTCCAGGCCCACAAAACTGTTACCGAATCCAATCCTAGCCAGATGATCCGCCATTTTGTTACCCTGTACCCCAGCGTGCCCAGGTACTCACATCAGTGATACCTTGTGTTTAGCTGAGATGTCGTTAAGAGCTCTCCTGCACTCCAGAACCAGTCCCGACGTTATTTTCCAAGCACTCAGTGCTTTGATGACTGCCTGACTGTCAGAGCAGATACAGAAACATTTTCGTCTAATTTAAACGGTATAGCCGCTGGAGAGCACCGCGCGCTTATTGGACCACCCTGTATAATTATTTTCGTTAATATTAGTACATTGTCATTTTATATTTAGGTTAGGATTATAATATTATACACTATGAAATAAACTTTAATTTTTCCGATGCCCCCCCCCCCCCCCCCCGAAATCGATTTCTATATACGCCACTGAACATGGATATACTGTGCTATGAAGCTACATAACGAATTACAGGATGCTTAATCTAGTTTATTTTGCAGCGTCTGTGTGCGAAGATACTACTGCTAGCTGTACAACACAGTCGTATCTCAGCGCTGAATTCAGAGACGGTCGTTTCCCTCCAGATAAATTAGAATTAGAGGCGCAAGGCGCATCTCTCCAGCAATATTCCCAGTAAATCTTGTCGGTAATTCGCCGACTAAGACACAGAATCAGCATAAATTTAATAATTGCTACGGCTTACAGAATGGGTTCATGTATTGCCGCTCGACGCAACAACGGCCTTAAGTGATTTCTCCTCGGATTTATTGTGTACCTGTACCAATTCTGGCAAGCTCGGGCCACGAAGTGTGTTGCAACTTCGCGTGCGCCTCAATGTTTCCCAGCTAATTGAAGTCTATAGAATGAATCCGTATTTGCATAGACCACTTACAAAAGTAAATAAACGTGAGTAACGAAATGGCTGGTTGCCTAGTAAAAAAAGGGTACAACCTTGGGTTTTTTCAAAACAAGAACAAATATAGTATCTCTTCTTTTTACTGTGTCACCCAATGAGGTATTTCTTTTTGATCACGTGACGTCCGATTCACAATTTTTAATGGGACACACTGTATATTTGTGACTTTTTGTATTCCTCCCGATAAAGCATTTCCAACAAACTAGCACACTTGGGGGCTAAAGTGACTAATTCAAGAGCTACAGGTACTTAAAGGACTGTACCACTACCATTATGAAACACTACCAAAGTAATTTAACTTTAGGGATACACGTTATAATCAATGGTAGTGGTACCATCCTTTAAGTACCTGTAGCTCTCGAATTAATCACTTTAGACCCCAAGTATACTAGTTTGTTGTTGTTGGAAGGAACACAAAAAGTGACAAATATACAAGATATCCCATTAAAAATTTTGAGTCGGACGTCACGCGATCAAAAACAAATGCCTCATTGGGTGACACAGTAATAAGAAAAGATACTATATTTGCTCTAATTTACATCCCCAAAATTATAATTCGCTACCGCTGTCCAGTTTTGATATATTGCTCGTCTTAATCGTCGTGGGACACCCTGTATCTCTTTGGCAAAGCAAATGTAAAACTTTGTTTTTGAACCCCGCAAATTCAACCTTAACATTGTTTGCATAACCCTGATCACCTCCTCCAAAAAGCCATTTTCATATCTGGTACTTTTATTTAATAAATTCGCTAACGCGCGTCACTAATGTATTTCCTACAAATAAGTAGGTAGTGTTCCACCACCTGATAAAAACAGCAACAAAAAGGGTCTCCTACCGGCGACGTGCGGTAGGAGACCCCTGCCAAATATTTCTCACTTCTCACTGATACCTGCTTATGTAGCATGTTACCGTCAAGCAGTATAGCTTCTTTGAATGATTGTATTTGAATATCGGGACCTTCAGATAGTTTTCGAGCATGTTTTGCGTTTATTACGTGATTTAGCATATAGTGCATATAGGCTTCTTGAATAGAATCTGATTCAATTCACAATAGCTATACCCGAGAATAGCCACTATAGAGAAGTGACACAATCAGTCGGCACCTTTGATGTTCGGCGGGTCATTATTTGGTGACCTTGAATCGGCTTGAACTGACAAGCATCCACAATATAGAGCAATTCCACGACCATAACCTCAAACGTCTTGATCAGCTGATATTGGACGGCCGCACGTGGAGTTTGACGGTTTGACATTTGTCCAGAATAACCCCGCGCATGCGTTATGAAAATCGGTCCCTGCTGTGTCGCTTCTCTGTGATGGCTATTCTTGGGTTATATATGTTAGGAGCAAACACCGATTGCGGCCAATGGACGGACGCATTTTGGCTGCTACCGTTTTGCCAATGTCCGAATTATCGCTTTCCGGCTGTTCATTGTAGCCCGCGTTTTGGGTCAACCACGATTGCCAGAACACGATCTATATTCTACTACGAATAAATAAATTTCAATTATTTGCCGTGTTGTGTTACAATATTTCCTCTGAGCTTAGATTCCATAACTAAAATGAATAAAAAGCACTTGTAGATCTTAGGTCCGTGAAAAAAAAACTGAAAGAAACATACCTCACAATCTCTTATGTCCAGCTCCCACATGAGCGGAATGAATAATGTCAAATAACTCGTGGGTCATGCAAAAATAACGCAGTTCGGCTGTTTCGTCTGTCCTTCTTTCAATTAGCTTTTCGATATAGCCAATTTTTAAAATATCATACCTTTTCAATCGTTGTCTTTGTTTCGAAGATATTGTATCACCGTTACTTTTACAAGCTTTTGCCGCCTTTACCTCGGTGAGTGTTTGGTCGTATCTTTCTCTTGTACAAATATTCCTACGATCATTGCTACCACTTATGCCTTTCTGCAGTTCGTCATTAAAACATAACCTTAGGTCTTCCATGGCACTCCCTAGCTACTGTCTAACCCGCACAAAGAACAAATACTAAATGAATACACTAGCTACAGAGGTATCGTTTACAAGCTGAGACACACAAAATCCACCACGCGTTATGGCAATCGCAGTTGAGCCAAAACACATTCTGGGCTACATTAAACAGTCTGAAAGCGATAATTCGGACATTGGTAAAATGGTAGCAGCCAAAACGCGTTTTGGTCATATTTTTCGTCCATTGGCCGAAATCGGTGTTTGCCGTTACATATATACCATACCACCCAGTATGGAATTCTTATATCTGTCCATTCATGTAAAATAATGGTTCCGAATGTGGAGGCAGACCGTCCGGTTGTGGGTCAAGACGTCGAAATCGAATCGAATCGACGTCCGATAAGGAGACAGAAGATAAGCCAGGAGAGGCGAGATCGAGTTACCTGCGGGCAGACCGACTGGGACGCGAGACAAATCAAATCGGTGACAATTCAACTGAAAAAAGTCAATCGGAATTTTGTTCGGGTGGGTTGACAGATCTACTGGGTGTCTATAAAATGACCCAACATGAACATAATGTTGATAAAATGAAACTATTTTTGAAATACGGGTATGTAGAGAGGCAGAAGAGGATACTGGTGTTCACCACTTCTGTGGCAAACCGTAAGGCCTTGGACACAACGAGGACCATTTACCATTGACCCTCAACTACAGCAGCTGTTGTGTCCATCCACTAAGTTCGAATTTACTCTGTTACGATGAGCGCTCCGTTGTGACCACACAGATCTAAGACTGTGTGTTTATTTTTTTGAGCGTACAATGCTATCCTCGGAGATCGAGGTTCGCACACTTAGGTTGGGTTTCCACAAAAGATGTGTGCGAGGATATGTTAAGAGGAATGTGTTTTTAACGAACCAATGGACTCTCTTGAATTACCTTGCCTCGGTGAGCATAGCAAAGTTTCTGTACGTACAAAACAAGGCATGTTGGTGAGGAATGTATGTTATTAATGTGCTTCGAGAGATGTGCGCTAGAAATGCGCTACGAGGGATGTGGGCCAGCGACGCGTGTTGTTGATGTTGGCGAGCAAACATAAAACTTTGAAAAGGGCTCGTTACACATCCTCGCAACGCTCATCTGCACACCGTTTCACAGCTCCGCTACATCACATCCTCGGTCCTCGCTGCGCACATTTTCCTAGCACATCTCTGGTGGAAACGCAGCGTTAGGTTGCGGTCTCACTGATCAGTCGCGCACGGTCGAGCACGAGTAAGCAAATTTAGAAGAGTTTGATCATACTACTCGTATAAGAAGTGTGGTCGTGTAGAGCATGTTCTTGTTTAAAACGTGTCCTATTTTTCGCACGATGATCGATCGATAATTTCCAAGCACCTGTTTGTCTACATTTACACTGCCATTATAGAAATGTTATATTTCTCAATTCCAAATAATATAATAATGCAATATCAGAGTCACTGCTATCCGCTGACAATCTGCTGTCTTTGTCAATGTGCAACAGTGACAAAACCAGGCACTCGAAGTACCTAAATGCATTTCGTTACTTTTATTTGCGAAGTAGTTCATTGCGGTGACCAACCTTTGGTGGATTTTGAGTGCGCTAATTTCAGATCCCGTTGCACAGGAGTGGCTATAGACATCAGAGTGATAACACTTATGATTATTCAATCTGTTTATCGTATAACCTGCGCGTCGTAAAAGGAGACTAAAAGGAACCGAACTACTGTCGGTATAAGCAATAACTTCTTCTCAACCAACAGCTTTGGGTGGACGAGTTGAGAAGAGTCAGGACACCTTCTGGTCTTTGGGATGAGAAATTGTCCCTAAAGGCGGATGAACCAGTAGATATATCTGGTCAACGGCTTGAGGATGCAAAAAGCAAATGAGAAACTACTGCATTAAAGATCTTAAGGATATCCCAAGAGAAACTCGTAAAATGAGAACATTTTACAAGTTCACAACATGTCTGTTAAGACATTGTGACTATGATGATGATGAATCTGTTTATGCTGAGTAAACATATATAAAAAATTGAACATTTAAAAAATGCAGAGGTCAGCTTAACACATCTTTATTATACTTCCATGTTTAAGTAGCAAAAACGTCCATTCGTAGGTAAAGAGTGCTAGTTATATGAGTATATATAGGCTAATCAAGGAATGGATCAATTAGAACATTAATCTTTTGACATAACCTTAAGGTTGGGTTTGCGGAACAAGTGATATATGTAATTATACAAAAGAATACGTATATTATGACTATTCACCTCTCTATTAAAGTAGATTTTATAATATGCACTATTTAGAAATACTTGCTTTTGGTTACTAAAGGTGTGGAACAAAACATTCTTCAGCGTCCCAAGTATTCGAGTCAGAAGAGGCTGACCGATACCAGGAGCTCAGAGCCTTCATGGTAGTGAATTTCTAGAAAGCAGATCAAGACATATTCCACATACTGCATCAGCATTAGTAAATGCTTATCTTATCTATGTGATTATAAAGTTGAACACGTCACACATCAGAAGGTAGATTATTAGGTACTTGATCAAAAAAAAAGATTGTTTGAATTTTCCTACATTTTTATTCTGAACAGTAGAATATCAGTATATCGGGAAGGGTGATGAGTGGAACATCATTCAGTTGTATGTGCTATTGTAGTCTTTCTCAGTCAGGCAGCATGGGTCAATATTATTGAATATCATTGAGTTCTTGCTTATAAAAAGGCTTCAGGTTACCGCTCAGTCCCTCAAAGTAGTTATTCACTACCCACTGACATCCTGACATAAACCATATTTTTAACAGAAATAGAAGAAAGTTAACTGATGAGTGACGAAAATGCAGTAAACAAAGTGACAGCTATTCACATATGCATCTTGTTAAATACAAAACTCAGCTCAGTCTATTTTCTTTATCTCACAAAGATTGAGTGACCAAGATGTAGTACTACTAAAACAACTGTCGCCCGAGTGAATTTGACAACTGTAATGTGCGAACAAACGTTTTTTTTTTGTTGTTTTCAATATGCCTGCTAATTGCCTGCTAAAAAAGGTTCTTTAAACAATACAACATAACAACAATTATGGTGAAAATGTTCAAAAAACAGTGAAAAACAGAAATAAAGCTCCTTAGTTTTACACGGCGGTGTACGAACAACAACCAATGTTTCTCCAATATCAGCTGATCGACGATTGAGGTTATGGTCGTGGAATTGCTCTATTGCTAAATGAGATTGCGGCTTTACGATTATACTCGAAGTAAACCTGGATGTTTTTCATACTGAGCCAACCCACCTCCTCTGTATCGTAAATTTTTCTATAAAAACTCACAGAAATACAAACAGGGGAACGGAGCATACGTTGCAAACAAATTCAAAAATAATATACGACACGTTTTCGGAGTAGGCTTTCTCAGCCGGGTCGGGCACACCCCCTTTCAATGATCCGCAGGAAAAGGCCGTAAATTCGATTTCGATGACCGCGAGATGACAGTTGGCTGAGAGTGGAAAAGCCGATTCGGATCCTTTTATATTCGGAGCGGAAGACCCTATAAAATACGGCGTCGATACCAAATGCAAAATCGCATCCTCGCACTGAGATACAGCTGGGAAATATATGGAGTTTTAAGATCGTAACTTCAAAGTTTTATGATGGAAGTCATAGTGTACTTCCCAAGGCTATTTTCTTCGAGCTCGATACTGCAGTGGGTCTAAAAAGTACCTAAATATACGTGTCCTCTTCAACTATTGTTGGATTGCATTTTGAAACTTCTTTCCACTTTACCGTTGAAGCCATTAAACGCTGGATATATTAAGATATCAAAAAAAATATGATGACCTAACTTCCCTATGTAAAGAAAAAACTCCAGTAGTCCGATTACCCGAAATGCAACAATTCTATTATTCTCTGCCTCATGAGGATGAGGATTGAAAGAGACGATAGAGGAGATAACACTTATGGATATGTTTCAGAATAACATCATTTTCTTATTTTGTTTACTATTTTTCTGATTATTTACTCTCAATCATTTGTATTTATCTATCATCGAATAAAATTATTATTGACAAGAAGGTTGCATTACTTATATTTTGAAAAGCCATATAATGGCGTAACTATATACTGAAGGGAAACATAGATCTCACGAAGTGGCGTAACTGCATAAATTTTTTTTTCCCAGAAACTAATATTTTTGGAGTAACTCCAAACATCTTAACATTTAGATTTCCAGCATTGCTGTTTTAGCAAAAAATTACAAGATGCTGTCTCAATTACTTCGATATCATTTTAAGCTCCATTTGATGCTTAATTTAGTTTTTTCCTTCTCCTGTAAAATTTGCAAAATGCTAGATACGCCACTACGTGCGGAGACCGACGGTATGTATACATGAGAAAAATCCAAGACCCTTGCTTTCGTAATAGGCAACGCGATCTTCGGATGGACCTAAAAAGTGTATTATGACGTTAGGTATTTCTTTCACAGGTCCATGGACAGCCTATTATGGATACAACAATTTTTTCAGTTTCACAACTCCACACCCCCGCCCCCCAACCACCCCAATTTCATCCCCAACAAAGAAAAAGTAGAGAACTACAGATAGTAAGGTATAAAACATGGTTTCGCCAGTTTCTATAGTGTAAGCATACTTTAATTTAACCATCATTCTGCATGACACTAACCCTGTAAGTACCCGCCTATGTTTACGAAAGTTTGGTACCATGTGTTATTTTCTATGGCACTTAATGAAGATAGGACCGAGAATCTACGAACGGCCCTTTTGTAACGACGTTATGACTATTCGCTTTGTCTGTGAGAAAAATACGAAGAATGAAAATATACAGTGTACGGCTGACTATCGTAACGCGTGGTGCTTCGGTTGTTGTGAGTGAAATTAATTTGGGGGTGAGTTTTTCACTGAGTATATTTCTGCGTTTATCCGTATATCATTGTGTGTATGTTTTAAATATGGCTTTGAAGCTATAACTGATTGAAATATAGAGATACAAGCTAGCTAACAAGAATATCTGCGGAGGACCCCCTAATATGACCTGGGGTACTGTTTCAACTCCCTAATATGACCTGGGATAAAGTTGAAACAGTTAGGTATGACCATGAGATTACTGGGAGCAGGGTGGAGGTTACTTATGTATCATTCGAAATATCTCACCCTCTCCGAAGTAATCAGTAGCAGTAGCGTACCTATCTAACTCCAGCCCACTACCTTAGTTGACTTGGAGGACTCCCGAATATGACCTGGGGTACTATTTAACTCCCTAGTATGACCTGGGATTTAGTAACACTTAGGTATGATCGTGGGATTGCTGGGGAGCACGATATAGATTACTCATCACCTCTAGATTACTCATCACCTCATCGTCTCTGCAGTAATCATTAGCATCAGCGTACCTGTCTGGCTCCAGCTCAATTAACGAATCAAGGGCACCCTAATATGACCTGGGTACTGTCTCAACTCCCTAATGTGACCTGGGATAAAGTTGTAACAGTTGGGTACAATCACATGGTTCCTGAGGAGCACGGCTAAGGTGGTTAGTAATATAAACACTTCATCATCTCCGCAGTAATCACTAGCAGGCGTACTTGTCTGGCCTGGGAACAAGATATATTAGATAATCCATGAGGGTAGGATGCTGTCCACCCATTGTACTCATGGATTCATATCTTGGAAGTCTTCCATGCGGTAGGCAGCTACTGTTCTCCTTGATATGGGAGGTGGATTGCACAAATTCTACCTATGTCAGTTGTAGGGCATGTTCCCAGGTTAAAGTCTTCACTAATGTATAGAGGTGCATACCTGGATAGATCTATCGCTAAGCAGATATGAGTTACGAGTCACATTCATAGGTAAGGCGGCGTAAATCGATGTGGCCAGTTGTGAAGCCAAGACACACCTTTGGATTTGCGCACTCCTCTGGTGTGCACACATAACGGACAAGTACCAAAGTGGCGATACTGAGGGATTGCGCCTTATATCTTAGAAAATACTGAGATCATCCTCATGTAATGTTCGAAGCCTCTGATGCAGTTCGAAAGCATCCTGGGCCTCTCAGCATTGCTTGGGAGATAATATCAGTATCAGAGCAGACTAACATAATAGTAATATGGTGCATGTAATGTGGCAGTTGAATTTGGAAGTTACTCATGAGCATTTTCAAAATACAGGCCCATCCCCGACTGTTCCCGTCACCTCTTGTCCAGCAGATCTTTCCTGTTGTCTTTTCACCAAGCAAGTGGTCTTTTCAATATCCTGACTATTCGAGAGTATCTGAGTTCTTTTAGTATCACCCTCGTACAACAAATTTTATGGTACAGGGTGTTACGCTGGAATTTTATTGTGTCTTTGATTATTCTATCCATATCCACGTCTATTATTTTATTATCTACGTCGTTTTGCAATAGAGAACAACATTTTTGTCTGCATTTGCAGTGGCTCTTCTTCAGTTCGCACCAGAATAAACTAGACTGCACTGAACAGTCCTAAGAAAACACTGAATTACTGCTACTACATATTCCAGTATTCAATTTTATTATGATCCCACCTACGTACAGATCATTCAGTCATAATCATTGCCGATTATATCGCTGTTAAAGCCAAGCTTGAAGTCTTTTAATGCCCGCCACGAAATCATATCTCGAGCATCAACCGCACTTAATATAAAAAGTCTCCTCGATCACATCCCAATATCATTATAAATTCAAAGCGACTAAATCCCTTGATCAATGAAGAGACAACCCGATTTCCGTGTTATTTAAATTACTCAGATTAAATATAAATCCAGATGTCAATTCAAACCGACCGCGACTGAGGCCGCATACGGTCAGGATCTTATCGAAAGGAATACTTTATGAAACTGTCACTTATGCCCTGTCTCTCGAACAGCATTAATATGAAGAGATACGCTGGGTGACACATGATGATATCCATTTATAGAATTGTCAGATCAATGTTTCGAGATGCTCAATTTGATTTTAACGGAGATTAATACAGACTGTGGATTTTCTTACCAAGTGGATTTTGTATCTGTATATGCACCTATTCTTGTAAGTTTGGAAACTGTCGATTATTAAGTAAAATAACTTAGCAGTTTTATGATGAACCTATATTGGCGGTGACACACAAGAACTACTCTGATTTACATAGTTAGTCTCCAATGTATTTATATAAATAGTATGTCTTACATGATACCAATGTTCATTCTCCAAGTTGAATCGTCAGAAGAATAAGCAGCAGTCAGGTAATGGTCAAAATCCTATTATTAAGTGAAACAAATGTTGCACATCTCTTGAAGCTATTTGGAGTTTTGAATCTTGATTCAGCAACTTTGAACCTACTAGAGACATTTTTTTAGATGTAGATGAAACTGATTATGAAATGGGGATGACTGATGTTCATCATCATAGTCACAATGTCTTAACAAACATGTTGTGAACTCGTAAAGCTCATTAAGTTGGAGCTAGACTATTGTCGACATGAATATTATTAATAGTTTTGAGAACTGTAGCTCGCCATCTTTCGCGATTCTGACGTTACTCTTTTTCTCTTAGGATATCTTAAAGATCTTCAATGCAGTAGTTTCTCAGTTGCTTTCTGCATCCTCATGCCGTTGACCAGGTGTATCTACTAGTTCGTCCGACTTTAGGGACAATTCCTCACCACAAGGACAAGAAGGTGTCCTGACTCTTGTCAAATCATCCACCCAAAGCTGAGAAGAGGTTACTGCTTATACCGACAGCAGTTCGGTTCCTTTTAGTCGCCTTTTCGACACGCAGGATATACGATGGGAGATATTCTAAACCACCCCCACACGGGCAGACTGATGTTAGAGTCATGTATTTATCGAATCGTGCTGTTGTTATAGTGACGCTGGGAAACAGTAACAAAGCCTACATAGGACACGAGGCTAATGACTACAGCAATAAAAAAAAAGAAAAGCAAATTCTGGAAGAAGAAAATAATGATAAAATTGATGAAGCTTTGTTATATTCGTGCGTTTGTTTCCGCGAGTCTTGTTGCATATATAAGATTTGGTTGAATTGACGCTATTAATGTATCTAAATAATGATAAAGTTATGCTTAAATAGAAGATAGCAATATTAAATCTGTGCCAATAACTTGATCGGTTTAATCTTGAATTCACTATAATAATATCACTATGAAAGTTTTGCACTATAGCTTTATTTACTTCATTCTTGAAAATACATTCTACATTACATTCAATAAATACATCTCTGTGTGATCTCAAGCCTACCGAAGCTCCTCATCACTAGAAAACCGCTTCCGTTTTAGGTTCATTTTCACATACAGAAACTTAGCAAAGTCGTAGTAACTAAGGTCTGGATTGTAGGGAAGGTATGCGAGAATTTTCAGTGCTGTTGTGGTCAAATATTCAGTACAGGCTTTGACGCGGTGAGCCGAAGCATTATCAGATTGAATTAATTAGGTGTCCATTCTTGACTTTGGCCGCACAGCCAATAGAGATCCAATGACTTTAGTAGACAGGCACTGTTCTGTGTACTATTTTGCTGAGACTGTCCTCTGTGTATCCAAAACAACACCTTCCTTAATTCGCAACAAACTTTGTTTTGAGACTTGGTCGGCACATCGTAATAGTACATCTAAGTCTCTGCACCTGTCACGATCTTCACATACTGAGATTGTCGAGAGTCAAATAGTGGTGGGGAGTGTATACTCATCATATATAGACCAAATTGAAAATTTATCATGAAGCTGATGCTAGGTTCTTTATATCCGAGATATCATACAAACACGTTATACTGTTATACTCAAAGGTATTTAGTAATTTAATTTAAGGTAAATTTAATAATATCATACCTAATAAATAGGCAACAGGAACTCATCTTCTTCAAAAGCAGAAATCCTTAATGGTGCTCCGCAAGGTTCTGTGCTGGGACCCAACCTTTTTTTGATTCATGTGAATGATATATCGCAGTGTACTCCTGGCCTAATGTCATTTGCTGAGGACACAACCTTAATAAATCGACAAAACTCTACTCACCCACTCTTAGCTGATACTGAAAAGCATAATTCTGACCTACTAGAGTGGTTCTCGGCTAATAAACATACAGTGAACCTACAGTGAACGAATCGAAAACGCAGTCAATGGTAATCACTTTACGTAAGCACGATGTTCATTCTATGAAATCACTTAAACTCCTGGTTGTTCATATTGATGAACACATGACTTGGGAGTCACATGTTAACCTTGTTTCAAGGTCACTATCAAAAGGATTCTACTTACATCAAAATTTGAAGGACAATGTATCATTGCCTGTTTTGTTGAAAAGCATATTTTCAGTCTAAGTTGTCATATGCCCTCCTGAACAGGGGCCACTCAGCTCATATGCCAAAGGTGTTCTCATTGCAAAGAAGGTGTACATGACTGTTATTAAGTATACTGATCCTTGCAGAGGAACCTTCATTGCTATTTTTGTGCGTAGAGAGTAAACACTGCGTGATCTGAATAACCCATTCACTAGCTAGCACCATTATAGAACAAATAGATGAACAAAATAAGTACATACAAGCCAGTTTGAGAGAATAATAGGCATCCATAGAAAGCTAACGAGAAAGGAGCAGAAATGAACGTCAAGTTGAGTCCTGTATGTAGAAACCTCGCACGAGTTATCTGCTCTATTCCCACGGATGTCCGCGATTGTTTACGGGTGTACTCGCCTCCCCCCTCACCCCAACTCCTGTCCCCAATGCCGTCACATCGGTATATCTCGCCCTAATATGAAAATATTAAAAATCTCGGTGAAATCCTTTTAAATGCCATATTAAGCGGAATTAGCATGAAAACGCTTTGACAGCTGAATGCTACAGGTTCCTTTTTAAAGAGAGATGCGCCTCGGGCGGCCACAGAATCACCCTGATACACCGTTTTGAGTGTCAGTAGCGTACGCCATTCGCCAATTTTATGTGTCACATGCAAACTGAACTAACAAGCCTTCTCCTTCTTAAGATACCAACTCCATTCAATTAAGATCGGCAACAATTTCAAAATTAAAGCTTTTCTGGAAAACTAATCAGAATTAAACTTTCGACTATATTTTAAAAAATGGAGTCAAGTTGATTGACTCAGTACTTCCCATACATAATGATGATACCATTTTATTATTTCCCATTGCATGAAGCTGTAGTCTAAAATCCCCTTACAACAAAATTATCGCCCATTCGCCCGCAAAAACATCCAACACAAAAAAATCCTCGTAAATAGTTTATTGCCCCTCCTTCGAAACTAGGGCGCCACAGTTTTTTTCTGCATGCTTGAACTGGACGATGCGAAACGATCAAGATCCTCCACCCATCTAAAAACGAAGTTTGAGCTTATTTTATGTTTTTGGTTTTTTGATTATTGCTGCTCCGCCACTGACCCGTTTTTTCAAAAACATAGTCGTTTTACTACCCCCCACCCCCCAACTGCCCCGATTTCATCCCATCCAAAAAAAATTGAAAATGATCAGGAACCCGTAAAACGCCTAAAAGTTTGAGCTGTTTTCATATCTTTTGTTTTTTTATTATTGCTGCGCCGCCACTGACACTATTTTTCCAAAGCATACGCGTTTTCCATCCTCGCTGCGGTAATAATACTGTGTCAAAATTTTATTAAAATCAATTCAATAATTTTCACGTTACGCAATATAGAACGATCTACAACAATACTCGTATGTATACATCACAAATTCTAAGTCCCGTGGTTTCTATAATACGCATGCAACGTTCGGATGGACCTAAAAAAGTGTATCATGCCGCTAGGTCTTTCATTCACGTATCAATGGACAGCCCATTATGAATACAACAAACTTTTCAGAATTACAACCCCCCACCCCCCAACCTCCCCAAATTCACCCCCACCCAAGGAAAAGTAGAAAATGGTCAGGAACCCCTAAAACGCCTAAAAACGAAGTTTGACGCATATTTGAAATTTTTCGTTTTTTGTTCATTACTCCGCCCCCCATATAACGATTTTCAAAATTATAGGAACATTACCTACGACGAGCCCACAGCATAACGCTGCCCAAATTTCGTCACAATCCATGCAGCAGTTACTGAGATTACGAGGGTAGAAAAACGCGACAGACACACAGACAGACAGACAGACAGACAGACCGACAGACAGACAGACAGACAGACAGACAGACCGACGGAAATGAGTGACGTGGATTTTCGTTATATACACATCATAAAACGCCCAAAAAGCGTATTATCTCAAAATCACCTATCGGTGTGGGAAGTAAAAAGTGTCGAAACACTTCAAAAATACTTAAGTGGCTCCTGTGCCAGAAAAATGTTTTCACCCTGTTTGCTCCCCATCTGTGTTTCTTACTTTCCTCTTCTCTTCTTTCGTTGACGTTGTCTGGTTCCTGAGCCGGTACTCTGTAACTTACGAGATAGAGACGTGTTTCTATCACCATGACAACCATGACGATCGGGCAGTTTCAGGTGCCTAGCATAAAGTGCCTACTACGCTGACATGTTTACGAAGCAACCCGATCCAATAGTACATAGTGCATAGAAACACATTTCTATGAAATAAGAAAGTTTCCCTGCCTTTGACTGAAAGACTATATCTGGTCCATTACGCACATTCATTTTCTTTATTGGTGGGACATTTGGTGCTTATTTTCCACTTCAGTTTCAACTCCGGTATTATCTGATATATTTATCGATTTGCTGCCTATTTTATGCTGATAATTTTGACTCATCTAAAGAAATTATATTACTCCTCCTCAATTTGCTTCCCAAGTGATTGTGAAGAATGAAGAAATAAAAACAAAACTTAGCCTTTACCAAAGCAAACTACAGCTTTGTGCGCAAAGTTATCACAAAACTTGAAAACAAGGACCTTGCCCTAGTAAAGGCTGTAGAAATAGTTGAGAAATTTAAGACAGGTCTTAAAAATATAATTTATAATATATAAATATAAAATAACATTTTCAATAAATTGACTGAAGTTTTAAATAGAAATACAGGGTATAAATAGGAAATGTTATCCAGAAGAGAGCAATTAGACTATACGCCTAACCTCACAAAGGACCTCCACAGCCTGGAACATCGCAGAAGGGTGGCTGACCTGTCCCTGTTTTATAGATTCTATCACGGAAGATATTCCAGTGAGCTCCCCCAGATAACACAGAAGTCCGTCCGTCCGAACGAGGAACACTCGAGAGGCTCTGCGAGCTCATCCTTACCAGGTCGAGGTCCTTACTCCCCCAACCAGTCCCCTGCAGCATTCCTTCTTTTGGAGAACTTTGACGCTGTGGAATGAGCTGCCGAGGAATTTGTTTCCCTACGGCTAAAACCTACAGCATTTCAAATCTAACGTGCACCGATACTTATCCTCTCGAGTTTTAACAATTATTCTGGAAAAAAACGTGGTTCCTTAGCAAATTTTCTTTTTGAAAAATCACACAACAAACCATCTATCTACTTCCCCATCCCCGTCATGTATGATTTGAGGGCGCTAATTACAAATCCAGCCGTTGTTTTGAGTTTCAGCCTCAGGTAACGAACATAAAAAATTTGCAGATACTTCGATCTTCAAGTTCACCCGAAAAATCTAAAATCGTTATCTCGCCTCCTAACAGATCGAAAACTCGTGTCATGAGTGGTTTGAGGTCCCTTATTACAGATCTGGCCCTTGTTTTGAGTTTCAGCCTCAGGTAACGAACATAAAAAATTTGCAGATCCTTCGATCTTCAAGTTCACCCTAAAAATCTAAAATCGTTCTCTCGCCTCCTAACAGATTGAAAATTCGTGTCATGTGTGGTTTGAGGTCCCTTATTACAAATCCGGCCGTTTTTTGAGTTTCAGCATCAGGTAACGAACATCAAAAAATTGCAGATCCTTCGATCTGCAAGTTCACCCTAAAAATCTAAAATCATTATCTCGCCTCCTATCAGATCGAAAACTCGTGTCATACATGGATAGAGGTCGCTTATTACAAATCCGGCCGTTGTTTTGAGTTTCAGCATCAGGTAACGAACATCAAAAAATTGCAGATCCTTCGATCTTCCAGTTCACCCTAAAAATCTAAAATCGTTATATCGCCTCCTATCAAGTCGAAAACTCGTGTCATGTGTGGTTTGAGAGGTGATATGCGAATGGAATTTTTTGTAGACAATTTAGAAAAACAGTTAGTTATTGGGTTCTTTGAAAAACGATGATCAGTAGATTTAGGTTAAGTTACAATTTTATTTGTTTCTGTTTATTACAAAAACTCATTATAGTTTAAGTTGTTCAAATCAGGATATATAGTTTATGTTTTTCTGCATCATTATCTTCAATTTATTTTTACTAAAATTATGTTAAAAAAATTATTCGTTCTTTTGATTCATTCTTAAGTTTACGTGCATACTTATATGCCTATATCTTTATATCTATTATCAAAACTCATTATAGTTTAATTTGTTCAAATAAGGATATATCGTTTATGCTTTTCTGCATCATTGTCATTAATTTATTTTTACTAAAATTATGTTAAAAAAATTATTCGTTCTTTTGATTCATTTATTAAGTTTACGTGCATACTTATATGCTTATATCTGAAGTATTTTGGGTATTTTTAGGTTTTTTAATTATTGCTTATAAATCAGCGCTCTACTTATTACATATTGGGCGATGTTGCGCTACTGTGTGCCGACATACACGCACATCCACATACGCAACGCAACATCCATTCATATTCATCCTGTATTCGCCAATTATTAGCGGTATGTTTGTTTGACTGAATTTGTATGCATGGAATAAATGATACACTGGCTATGTTATCATATATGTATCGCGCTTTTACTCTAATTGACCGGCCGATGCTGTGCCAGAATACGGTGACAGCACCAATGGCGAGCAAACACGGTACCGCAACACGACTCGAGGCGCTTCTAGCACTTTACTTCAATAGAAATAGTCGATATTCAGCTGTGTGTTCCTAGAGAATCCTAAAAAAATCATTATTTTTATTTTCATGCGTACATTTTTTTTATGGTCAGCCTCCCGCAGAGGCTGAAAGCCTATGGCACTGTAGAAGCGCTGCAAGGAGGATAAGTGTCGGTTCACGTTAGATTTAAAACGCTGCAGGTTGTAGCCGTCGGGAAACAATTCCCCCGGCAGCTGATTCCACAGCGTCGAAGTTTTCTAAAAGAAGGAATGCCGGAGGAGACTGGTTCGGGGAGTAAGGACCTCGACCTGGTAAGGATGAGCTCGCAGAGCTTCTCTAGTGTTCCTAGTTCGGATGGCCTTTGGTGTTATTATCTGGAAGAGCTTAATCGAACATCTTCCGTGATAGACTCTGTAAAACAGGGATAGGTCAGCCACCCTCCTTCGATGTTCCAGGCTGAGGAAGTTCTTTGTGAGGTTAGGGGTGTCGATTAATCTAATTGCTCTTTTCTGGATAGTGTCCAGAAGCTTTAGAGGGTGTTTCGGAGCACATCCCCACACATGGGAACAATACTCCAGCAGTTGCTCTGGTGTATACAACTTCCTACAGCGGAACAAAACTCCAAGCTTCTGGGATGCCGTTTTAGCAATACTGACGACGTGGTCGTGCCAGGACATGTTATTGTTGGTGTTGATCCCCAAAAGCTTGACGGAAGATGATTCGACTATGGGGTGGCCCTCCATTTCCACGGTTGGTAAGCTATCGTGAGACTTCTTTGTAAGTGTTGTTGCCTGAGTTTTGTTGTACATTGAACTGTACTTTATTCGCTAATCCCCACTCGACAATTGTTTTGATATCTGCGTTGATTTGTGAGGCATGCTGCTGTCGCCGACGTATCGTCTCCTGGGATGATAGTGGCTTGCCTGGTTCCATGCACAACACTAATGTACTATCATCTGCGAAGCTGTAGATTGGATTGGATGTTATTTCCAGCAGCTCGTTGATGTACAGCAGAAACAGTGTAGCGGATAGGACAGATCCCTGAGGAACACCGGCGTTTATTGAAAATACGTCTGATGAACAGCCCTCGACTACAACAAACACAGATTGGTCGTTCAAAAAGCTATTCAGCCACTGGCGCAGGCCAGGTGACAGCCCATAAGCAGCAAGCTTTACCAAAAGTCCCTCATGCCACACTCTGTCGAAAGCTTTCGATATGTCAAGTGCAACAACACGGGATTCGCCATGATTTTCTATTGCTCTGTTCCACAAGTGAGTGACGTAGGCAAGAAGGTCACCTGTAGACCTGTGCTTACGGAAGCCATACTGGCGATCATTTATGATGTTATTGTTGTCCAGGTATTTCAGAAGCTGTGTGTTAATGACAGTCTCCATAACCTTAGACATGATGCTGAGAAGAGCCACAGGTCTATAAATTGGTGGGATCAGTTTTTTTGCCTTTCTTGGGGATAGGTTGTACACAGCCAATCTTCCACGTAGCAGGAAACACGCCTCGTTGACACGAAAGTTTGAAGGGCTTGCAAAGAATAGGTGCAAGCTCAGCGGCACAGCGTTTAAGGACAATGGCTAGAATTTGGTCAGGACCAGTAGCTTTATTCGTGTTCAGTTTTTGGAGGATGTTTTTAACATCTCGGTGTTGAAATTTGACCTCTGCCACGCACGTGGTCGGAGTACTACCTTGAAAGTCTATAGTAGAATTGGCTGCGAAGAGCTTCCCCAAGATGTCTGCTTTTTCTTTAGGAGCAAGAGCGATGGACTTGTCATCTCTGTTCAAGGGTGGTATTGACAAATAGGCAAAGTTCTGACTAACAGCCTTACCTACAGACCAGAATGTTCTGGACGAACTAGGACATGAGAGGAGCTTGTCCTTAATTTTTTGGTTGTGTTCCTCCTTGCTGCTGTCAATCACGCGTTTACAGTGATTTCTGGCGTCGATAAAGCTGCGGTGGTTCTCGGCATTTGGATTTTCCCTCCATTCTTTGTAATGTTGGTTTTTAGAGGTAACTGCATCTTTACATGTAGATTCCTCCATTTAGATTCGTACCAGACTAATGTCGGAAAAAGTCGGCGGCCGGCGGAACTCGAACCCACGAACTTCAGATTGGTACTGCGGTGCTCTCAACAGTTGAGCTACAAAAGTTGTCTAGGACTACTAAATTGATATGCGGATATAAGCATGAAAATAAAAATAATTCAGCACCCTTTGTACTTAGAGGTATCTCTATGCCAGCCCGGACGAGTGACATCTAGATCGAACGTGGTCGGAGATCAATACCGACCTATCAGACAACTTGATGTCATAGATGCGGGCCGCTGGTGGTACGAGGAGTTGGCGCGAGAGAGTCATTGGAGGACACGTCCGTTCCTGCGTAGTTCTAGACTGCGCTTTGGAAGTTAAGTTGACAGAGCGACCGTAGCTCCACCGGTGAGAGCACCGGGGGTACCAATCTGGAGGTCGTGGGTTCTTGTCCTGCCGACATTTTCAGGTACTAATTTAAACTAAAAAGTCATATTTTTCACACACTCATCGTCATAGTCACAATGTCTTAGCAGACATGTTGTGAACTCATAAAATGCATTTACACATTTTACGAGTTTCTCTTGGAATACCTTTAAGATCTTTAATGCAGTAGTTTCTCATTTGCTTTCTGCATCCTCATGCCGTTGACCAGATGGTATCCACTGGTTTATCTGTCTTTAAGGGTCAATTTCTCACTCCAAGGACAAGAAGGTGTCCTGACTCTTCTCAACTCGTCTACCCGAAGCTGTTGGTTGAGAAGAGGTTGCTGCAGTATATACGATGGGAGATATTCTAACCCGCCCCCACACGGGCATTTCACACACTGGCTTCAGATAAAATAATATAGCAGCAGATACCAAACATCAAGTGTGTTCGTTTTTTAAACATCTGGGATGGTTTTTGTTTTTGACACAGAGCTATATATTATTCCTTGTTGCTATAGGGGTGTGCTCGATATTTAAGAATGTTTGTTTTACATTTTAGTATTATTTTAATATTTTAAAGATTTGTGATGAAAAAAAGTGATGTTTTATTATTTTTAACACGATTTTATTAGCTTCACTTGTATGTTTGTTTGTTTATTTGTTTATAGGTATGTGAGCTTGACACCTTAAAGTATGTCAATATTACACAGAGGCGTAGCGACGAGAACTTAAAAGGCGTGACATCCAACTGTTTGGCAGTTGATATTTTTGTGAAATTTGTTCAGAAAAGTCGACAGTTTTTACTTATGGTTTATGCAGTAACGGTAATGATTATACTATGATTAATAAAAAATAATTGTTCATCTTCCTTACACAAAGTATTATCAAATACAGTGTAAAACAACACGCTTACCTCCAAGATTAAAGCTAAACATGTAGTTTGAAAAAACTAACAAGCACGCTTTTAAAGAACATCGGTTTAAAAAAATAAATATAACTTTTAAAATAATGAACGAAAAATAAAAGTATGATTGTGAAACGAGCATGTACGCTGTGTGCTATATTATTCGTCAATCCAGCGTCCTTCACTTTTTTCACAATAATACTGGTATTTTCCGTTTATTGTTGTTTTAGGCTTATCTTAAATATTATTTTTCATTTTTAGTTCGAAGTTCTTTAAAACTCGTTTTTTAGTCTTTTTAAACTATATTTATTTTTTCTCTAGGGTCAACGGCTTCCACTGCTGTGGTCATTGGCCTCGTGTTCTGTGTAGGCTTTGTTACTGTTTGCCGGCGCCACTCGCTGTTATTCAGGATCAGCCTTAAGTTTAAAGAATCATATTTGGAACTGCCCATGATATGAAATAATACCAATAGCGAAAACCGCAAAATAAACATTTAGCTCTGCAGTCGATAACAAATAACAGCCACAAAGTGTAAACACCAGCAAATTCCATTTTTAAACAAAGCAACCAGTCAAAAGGAAAAAGAATAATGCAGCATACAAATATCAAAGTTTGTGTATAATCAGCAAGCAGGATCAATATTTGAGCAGTACAATTTTCAATAAATAGTCGGCATTAATGAAATATGACAAACTTTCTGGTCATAATATAGAATCGATCAATTAATGATAGCCTAGGCGTGTGTGTGTGCTGTGTGCAGGAATGCAAATTTTATAATTTTAATTGGTGCTATAGGTTAACAACAAATATGTTTTAATAATTTACCGGCGGTGTAATAAAACTGACGCATATCTGTTTTGCAACACAAACTTACTATAACGAATAGCTGGCAAGTGACATGATTTAATTTTCCGTTTAACATCATGCTTTTACCACGGCGCATGGGTTGCTGACGATTGTTACCTTATTTATACACTGCTTTAGTCTACATTTTTTCTTGTACAAGGTCTAGCTCAAGAATTATATACATTTATAGATACGCACCACGAGCCTAGTAGCCCCATGGCTTGATTAATAATTCTCTTTCATCTAGCCCTATCTCTCGCCTCTTCTTTCCAATTCTTCACTCCTGTTGCTTCTATGTCCCGGACTACTTGAAGTAGCCATCTCTCCTTGGGTCGGCCTCTCCTTTTCTTTCCCCCGATGCTTCTATTTCGCATCATGTTCGGTACTCTATCATGAGTCATCCTAATGTATAGATGTACTTTCAGACTTCTCGAAATAAGTTTACTCTTGAGAAGTCCATTCAGACAGTTTCATTTCATTAGTCTTGCCTTTGTTTCTGCTGTCACATCCGGCTTCCTTTTGAATCCAGTTCCCAAGTATACAAAACTGTCGACCTCCTCGAAGGTCAACTATCTTCCAGAACTTGTCTTCACTTTTACGTATTGTCCCTTCCTAAACCCCCTGTCTGTCCATGACATGTATTTGGTCTTTCCTCCATTGACTAGTAACATGACAGACCTCGTCTCTACTTCTAAAGCTGCTACTGCACTCTGCAGTTCGGTTTTACTCCTTGCTGTTATTGCAATATCGTCCGCGAAGGCTAAGCATTGATGTTCCTTGTAAAATCAAATGACAGTTGTGCGTTCATATCCAGAAAATTTTTAGTACAACACTCGCAGGACCAACAAATGCATCGCCTGGTAGTCCATTACAAGCCTTGGGCACCCTGGGGTAGCAACTCCCCAGGCATGCGAGCAATGCTCCAGATCAGGTCTTACCTAGGCTTTATACAATGTGAGAAGTACTCTGTGGCTCTGAACAGGTGCCCAAGTTTTTACCAGCAGCTGTTGCAATTGACGCAATGTGTTTGTGCCAGATCAGATTTTCTGTAACGTTGACTCCTAATAGCTTGAATGAGTGACTCCTTGGAAGAGCCTGATTTTTCATGAGAACCGGGTGCTGTTTTGGGCACTTCTTATTTGAGTACAATTTTATCATATTCCTGAGCCCTCAAGCGGCAATGGTCTACAGATCCTTTCAAAGTGAAGCAGCCGCTGTCAGACTTCTGCGTTCCAGCTCGACCGCAAAGATAATGACTGTTAATCGCCACATTCTCTCAACCAACCTTCTTCCCTCAATTTTTCCCTGCATTATCAGTCTCAAAATTTTTTACTTATTTTCTCTCATCACATATCCTAGGTAGTTTTGTTTTTTGTATGTTAAAGACCACTTCTGGATCTTTTCCTATTCGCAGTAGCACCTCATGATTTATTATTTTGTCTGTCCACGGAATACTCATGCTTATCACACAGAAAAATCTGTCGTTCTGTCAAAGACTTACGCTTGGATTCAATGGGACGTTACACTCAGCATTCCTCAAAATACAGCGATGCTTTATCCAATGGGAAGTGTACAGTTGGTAACGAATTATATCGTATTGTCGATTCAACTACAAGATGTCATTGAATTCCAATGAGTAATTCAATCGCAGCCTGTCGTTAAATCGAATCTGTGTTTGGTAATTGATTCTAAACTTTCTTTTCCTTGGACCAAGAGACTTTATTGCGAGGACAGCTGATGGATTCTTGTGGATGTTTAATTGTATGATTTTGTATGAAGTTACAAGGAGCATGATATAAGAATTAGACATAAGCCTGCACCAGTTCTTGCATTTTTACCTGAAATATAACTGTCTGAATAATCTAAATACCTATACATTCAAATGTGGGCGTTAGCTCTTCTAAGCCCCAATTTCTCAGTAGGTCCTCCATTTAATATATAACTGGACACATTTAAATCACACAATTGCTGGTGCAATACGCAAAACCACAAGATGACACAACACGGCTCACACCAAAACAACATAACGAAACACAACGAAACAACCTCGTCCATGTTGGCGGGTTGGCGAAGATAATAACACTAAGGTGATCCCCCTGTTCTTTCTTTTGACGTTCATTGAATCGGGACATCAGTCCGGCCGAATACTGATTATAATTCAGCGAATAACAAGGGTCATTGAAACAAAATTAATTTTTATCAGATGAATTATCACGAACTGCTGTTGCAGTAATAATTTTTGTACATTAAATAGATTGTATGCTTTGCCTAAATGAAACATAGGGTGAATTTCGAAAACAAAAGGATGTTTTGATTGCATTATATGTCAATACTGGTATTAGAAGGATTATACATATCGTTAGAACGAATATAAAATTATTTTGAATTCATTGGCGTACCTGTGATTACTTCGAATATAAGGATTGAATTCTTTCAATGACATGGATTTGAAACAACTGTAAATATATTTAAAGCGATGGAAAAATATCCAAATACTAACAATTATTTGGAAACGCAACAGTATTTTATTCTGTGTAGATCTAGGCAACGTTCAGAATTTTTCAACCTGAACTTGAAACGCTACACTGTGTTGATGGTCTCTCCACGTCTCCAGTTTGGTAAAAGTCAAAAGACTACGAAATGCAATTTGGTTAGTATTCACGACACGCTTCCGCATTTCTCTCGATCTGTGGCTTTAATATCGCGTATCGGGCATAACTGTTTGACAAATCGAAAAAGTTTCAGGATAGCCCGGCTGCCAGTGGAAGCAATGAACGATGGCGATATTTTTGATAGCATGCCGTTTCCTCTTTGATCTGACGAAATTAAATACGTCTGATGGGTACCTAAGCATCATCATAGTCACAATGTCTTAACAGACATGTTGTGAACTCGCAAAATGCATTATGTCGGAGCTAGAGTATTACCGACACGAATATATCAACAGTTTTGAGCACTGTAGCTCTCCATCGTTCAGTGGCCCTCTTGATACTCATATCAAGCAACAGTTTCGTGGTAACCACCCAGCGTGTAGGGGAACGGCCACGGCGCTGCCCATTCGGGGCGTGACCCTGAACTACAAGTTTCTCCATATTATCGCTTCTGTGAATATGTCCGAAAAATGTAAGCATTCTCGTCGACACAATGGAGGACAGTCTCTTTAGATTACCGAGCTCATCCAGTATTGAAACATTAGTTCGATGGCCGGTATAGGGAACTCTCAGCATTCTCCTCCTCGTCCACATTTCAAAAGCATCTATGCGAGCTGGATCTGCCTTTTTAACGGTCCAAGCTTCCGAGGCATACAAAAATATGGAGAACACAAGAGACATTTTGGTAGCTTTAGTGATGTTATGTTACCTAAGCATCCATGTCGATAAAAAATATAAAATTTACAGGCAAATAGTAATGTGACGCTGGATACCTTTTAACTTATATACCTAGAAAACAATTTATCCATTGCGAATCACTTGGTTATAAATCAAACCTGGTTCGTTGACATAAACTGTATACTAACATTTTTATGATGTCAACAACATGCTCTCTCTGATCAGTAAAGTGATGGAGAAATGCGTTAACCAAGAGCTCATGAAATACCTTGAGCTCCAATACTTCCAACAAGATCAGAACTGGAGATCCCCTACCTTACGTCAGACATGTGTGGAGCAAACTCATTCATTCATTTGGCGAGACTCACGTCATTGCTCTCGATATGTCAAAGGCATTCGATCAACTGCGGCATGCAGCTCTCCTAAACAAGCTTTGGTCCTACGGCCTTCCTGTTAAGCTTTGCGGTTGTATAATGTATGCTTGGTCCTATTTAAGTCCAACACACGGCTTGGAACAAGACTTATACTACATCACTCCTTAATCAAACAGTCAAACCGCAGCAATTTGCTCAAAGTGCTTCTCGTCCTTTTGTCCCCTCATTCAAAGATTGAATTCACAGTCACGCTCCTAGCCATTTCCTTAGAGGATTTACAGGAAATTATGGAAAATTCGAAATCGATATCCTCCATAGATACAAACGAAAATTAGTAAATTAATTTTTTCATATCGCGTGCGACTGTTACCAAAGTAATCGATGTATAAATATTATTAGTTCTCCTTTCAGGGGGGTGGGTGGTAGATTGACTTATATAGGGGCAAACCAAAAAGATTCTCTCTTTGAAGGAAGTTACACCATATTTAGTAGGCAGATCACTCTGCGCTAGAGCTGATGGCCATAGGTCTCAGGTTATTTCAGCTAGATATGGGCACCTCAGGGTCCAGTCCTGGGTCCCTTACTTTTCATCCTTTACATAAATGATTTATTGAATTATTTGTCACCTACCGACTGTGTAGCATATGCAGAGGGTGAATATCCTGGCTAGTTATCTTCTTCTTAGGGTGCCATGCTGATTCCTGCCTAGGCGTTCATCCTTTCTCTCATCAGATCATCCTATTCATTGCCTCTGTAATTCCTGGAAGTCGCTTATTCCTTTCCAGTGACGGATGTTTCTCAGCCATGATAGTTTTTTTCTTCCAATTCCTCTTCTCCCACTTTTGATCTTACCTTGAAGACGCAGGAGGTGATAGCGTTCCCTATGTATTATGTGGCCTAGGTAACCTATCATCCTCTTCCTTATAACCTCAAAAAGTTCTCGTTCTGCTAACCCAGCTCGCTGGAGCACGTTCTCATTTCTTACATGGTCGACCTAGGCCACTCTCAGCATTCGTCGCACATTTCGAAGGGTTCAATCTTATTTACAATGGCTGCTTTCAGCGTCCATGCCTCCACGCCATACAACAGAGCGCACCAAACATAACACTTCATCATCCTGTATCCAAGACTGAAGTTCAAATATTTGTTGGTAAGAAATTTTCTAATTTTCAGGCTAGTTATCTACTACCTAAAAATTGGTGAAGCAACGGAAATGGAAGTCACGTGTGAAGTACCGCAGGGATCAGTCTTGGACCCCACACTTTGGAATATCTACTATGATGGCGTGCTGAGACTGAGGATTCCCAAAGGCGTAAAAATAATTGGATATGCAGGTGATCATGCTACGGTAGTGACAGGTAAGACACCAGAAAAACTGGTACTAACTGAAAACAAGGCACTTGAAATCATCAATAAATGGATGGAGAACAAGCAGCTGAAGATCGCACCCCAGAAAGCTGAAGCGGTATTACTCACTGCTGGGTGAAAGCTAAAAACGATCACGCTAAAGCTAGGAGATGTAAACTTTACAAGAATCTCTCAAATACTTGGGGGTATGGGGTATTTCTGGATAGAAATATGAAAATGACACAACACGGAGAGAGACGCAGAATAATATTATGCTCGGTTATTGAGTCAATCTTGATGTATGGGCTACAACGCCTGGAAAAGAGCAATAAAAAAGGAGATAGATACAGGAAAAAGGTTCTGGAAAAACAAGTAGGGTGGCTATACAAACAGTAAGAGTCTACACAAGCATATCAACGAGTGCAACATTGGTAATAGCCAAAGTACCTCCTACAGATCTGCTGATACAACAGAAGGAAGATGGAAAGAGTAATGAAAAAAAAAACAGAGCAAAAGAAAACCTGATTAAAAGTTGGCAGGAATCTTAGCAATAGGAGAGTACTGGTAGCTGGACCAGGAAGGCTTGTACCGGAAATTAAACCACAGGAGGAGAGACATCACTGAAATATTACTTATTCTCTTACTAAGATGACAAGTGGTCATAGATGTTTCCAATATCGGGAACGATTCACCTACACGGAAATAGAGGAGTGCACTTACTGCTATCAGGTAGACTTGGTCGAGCATGTGTACAATGGAAGCCTGACAGACACACAGTACATTAAAGTTTAGGAAAAGTGTCACGTGATAATGTCATATCAAAAATTTTAAATTCAGGGGAGAACCAGGAGATTTTAGTTAATTTTACCAGACAGGTTGTTGGGCGAAAGGAGAGATATGTAATGGAGATGGAGAGAAAAAAGGAAATGGAGGAGCATTAAAACATCAAGATTAGTCGACGCTGTTGTAAGTACTTGAAGCCACTGTGCCACCTTCCATCGCCAAGCAACAAAAACCAACAACAAACCCTTAGTAACCAAAACTACATATAAATTATAGAATGAAGAGGCACGAATTACTCGAACTACACTTCCGTTCTGATCGCATGCGATTGAAAACCAGAAGATTGGAAACGTACGTCTCCAGACTACCATCGAACACTTCTTGAACACCCTGTATATCATTCCCGTAAGATTGAACCCTACAGTTTGCTCTATTAAACTGTGCTAGTAGTGCTTCATCATTTCACCAATTTATCGAATGAACCGTATCGGAAATTTTGAAAAAAAATCATCGATGTACACACGGACAAAAGTATGCAGCTGTCTTTTGTAAGAAATTTAATTAATTCCCAGGCTACCGTTCACTTTAGCGGCTACGATAGTTCCATAGCTACCTGTCATCACGTTATATAAAAACATTGAAATTTGGACAATAGATCAAAGTAATTTGGCTGTGACCTTGCTTCATTGTTATCATATGATTATGCGTTTGCGTTACGAACAACAGTTCGAAAGAATTTACCTTGGTTACGTTTAATAACTATGTAAACAACCTGCTACTGTTTGAGCGATATTATCTAATAAACCAATTTCGTAGTTGACAACAAACTGATGGAATACGATAATGTATCAAAGAAAATATCTTAATATGGGTTATTATGGAAAATGAGTTTTTATATAGTTGATCTTGAAACTGACACTTCACGTTTCACAACTTATAGTGCAAATAGTTCAACAAGTATCTAAAGGTAGAAACATAGTTCGCCTCACTGTTAGGACTCTGGAAACTGCCAATTAAGGGGCCTGGATACACACATTTATACATACGTATTTGCCATCTAAAACACGGACAATTTCTCGCATAACTCACTCTATTTTCAAACTACACACATAAAAATAATTTCTTAGATGGAGCACAGATGCTTTAGTTATACTTAGTACTTATCTAGGAACACTTGAGTCAGGTCTTCGCATCCCAATTTTTTTAATAGCTCCTTCATGGTTGAATAGATCCAGTGATAAGGAAGCTAGTGGGAACTGGGACGCGACTCAAACGGCGGTGGACCAGCACCACCGGCAGATTCGATGACTGATGGTTGACGGTGATATCACGGGTATCACGTGGCAATGGCAATTTATTTAACAGTTGGACTAGATACTATTATGTGCTATTATGCAGGATCCAGGATGCAGGTATTACGCTACGGTGCTAAAGCGTTAGCTAAAGACGGCGGCGAATGCGACAATCCGAAAATCGATAATGGCGGCGCGGACGCGGACGGGCAACAGGCTGTTGAGTAGAGAGGGTGGAGAGGTTAGAGTTGACCCGTGACATCCTGCGCGGCTGCGCACTCCGACGTTGGTAGACGTCAAATAAATGACTTACTTGATACAAATATAGGGCGTGCTTGTAAAACCGCGTTCATTTTCAAACCAAGATTATCATGTTGTAAATGAAGGTTCGCATTTGAAAGCTCTCTTAACTTTATCCTTAACTTTAGCCGTAAGAGAATCGATATTCATAAAACTTGAATTTGGCGTTAAGGATGACAGATGTGACGTTTCACAAAGTCTGTTTTCGACAGTCTGTTCTGATTTTAAGGTTATATT
This sequence comes from Callosobruchus maculatus, assembly GCA_951848785.1. NCBI lineage: Eukaryota > Metazoa > Arthropoda > Insecta > Coleoptera > Chrysomelidae > Callosobruchus > Callosobruchus maculatus. The sequence continues at coordinate 1,831,048 of CATOUR010000198.1, forward strand.
TTTAAGATTTGGCGGGTTGGCGGTTATACTGTTTGCGAAAGGCGAAATTTGGTTTCAAAACTACGAACAAAAATGAAGATTAATAAAAAGAGTAAGGTGATCTCAGGAGTGGTTGCCTCATATCCATTGACATTCTAACCTAATAGTTATGATATCTATGCTCATGCCAGGTCATAATTTCATATGCTGTGCGTTTCGCGCATGCTCAGACACTCCTAAGATTTAGATTTATCTTTTGCGGTAAGGTAAAGTTGGGAGTTAATTATCTTTCCGAAGTCAATCCTTACGCCTAATTCTTAAGTTTCATGAACCCGCCTTGATTTAACAAAGAAAGCAAATAGAGAGAATGAAGACAGAAACGGCCGTTGCCCCAATTTGACACAATCTCTCACAAGCGACAAATCAGAAAAGGTTATTTTTGATATAATCATTTTAGTAGGCAGTAACTCAAACCATAGTGAGTCTCATTATCAGGTTTAACTAAACCACCGACTGTACAACTGATGTTAAGTTTAAGCATAGACTTGCTAAGTTTAGGTTTAACAATAAAGCTTGTGTTAAACGGGCATTTTTGTACAACCGTAGGGGAATATTTCCCTGGCCTCTGATTTTTACGTCTCGGGCATTTGCCCCCTTCACCCCTTTCGTAGTTACGCCGCTGGGTGGGACACAAATTGCAAATTTCCTCATTCCTATAGGCTAGGGGTTAAATGTGAGTGAATTGCTCTCTTTTCATTTACATATGGTGATTCAGCAATACAGCGCTGCCCAAGCTTTGAAGCACATACATAGTCTAGGAACTGCGTAATTAAATTCGTTTGAACCGTACACAAAACGCGGAGTTTTTAATTTTTCCCCTGAAATTGCATTTCTTCATATGTTCGTACATATTCAAAAGCTCCACACGGAGCCGTGCGACGAGGTCTGGCATACGAATGCAGTGCCGTCCCGATTTCTCCTTCCTTCCGGCAGGCCTTCCGGTTCATAAATCGGAAGGCAGATCGTACCGTTTGAACTGTACCGTTGGTGGTCGTTTCAGCCGGAAGGCCCGGCCTGAACTCTCGGCCTCCAGAAAAACTGGCAGCACTTGAAACTTCGCCTGCCGGCCGAGCCTCTCGCGTGCAAGTCTGAACGTGTATGTACGAAGTGAGGGAAGAGGACCAGAGGTTTCGCAGTTTTTGGTTAGAAGGTGCACCTTTACCGGCAAAATGAGTGATATGAGAATGTGGTCGCACGAATTTATAATTGAATTTATAGAGTTATATAAATCGTTGCCCTGCTTATATGAAATCAAAAGCAAGGACTATCTGAACAAGGCGATGAAGTTAAGTGCTTTCAATCAGCTAGTGGAGAAATTAAAGGCAATTGATCCGACAGGCACGAAAGATACGGTGGTCAAGAAAATTAATAATATGCGCAGCTCATATCGGAAGGAATTGAAAAAAAATCAGAGAAAGCAGAAGAACTGGCTCAAGTGGTGAAGTGTATGAGTCATCACTTTGGTACTTTCATCTTTTAGACTTCCTTTATGACCAGGAAGTGCCAAGAAAAAGCCACTCGAACATGGAGGAAGTAGAAGGATTCAGTCAAGATGATGAGGTGAGCTTCCATTTCCAGATCTAATTTTCTGTTTTTTCTAATGATCCGTGAAACATAACGTCTCAATGGAGAATGGTCACATCAACGAGAAAAAAGTATCTTGGAGCCTTAATAATATTATTATTTGACCTGCAGTTTGTTGCGTTTCGATTTTTTTTGTTCACTAGGTAGTAAAGCAACCGCAAGCCCTAGGTATTAACAGAAGATCGTTTTCTGGGATCATTATGAGATGTAAGCAGTAAACAACTCGTTGAAAACTGAATAAAATCCTTCAACTAAGAAGTACCGTGTATGCATGAGGCGAGAGTACAGGTTTCCCTTTCGGCAAGCCTTCCGGCTCACAAGCCGGAAGGTAAACCTTAGGATCTGTGGCCAGCTAATAGTAGAAGATTCGAATATAAGACGACCTTCACCGAACTGGTTAATGGATGAAAAGCATTTTATATCAAATTTAATGTTAAAAAACATATCGCGAGTGGGTTGGCTGGAAAATTTCAGTCCAGGATATGATTAATTAAATATGGAAAAATTAATTTTTTTTAAACATTTCACTGGTTTGGTTAATAGACAAATCACATACCTATCGAAGGTATGAAGCCCATAGAATATGCAAACGTTAGGTTGGCTACGTTTTTCCCGTCCCAACTATAGGGTAGGCAGGTATAAACAGGTACATCAATAATAGTAATTTGCACCGGTGTGGTTAATGCATGAAACTTATATCAAAATAAAGATAATTTCATTGCAAACACGTCGATATAGGGTTGTCTACAAAAAATCAGTCTGGAATTCCGGTTGTCGATTTTTAAAGATCAAAATATTGCTGCCAGTGAATACGTGCGCCAGAGAGGTCCGAGTGAACTATCACGTATATTAACAAAGGACGCAGCATAGTAGCTGCGTGTAGCTCGGTCACTGAATAAAAGAGAGTGCGCATGTCATGTGTGTGTCATGATTGTTGTTATTTATAAACATTAAACTGTGAATAAAAAGTGGCTAAAAAGTGTTTTCTATGCAATTCGGACGATGGTATTCTTGATTTTAACGATGAAACGTATAAAAACTGTTTGTTGAAATTAAATTTTAGTAAAAAGAAAAATTTTAAATACAGTGGCGTTGAGTTAACCAATGCATCACTTGATTTCGTAGGTTATCATGCCACGTGCTACAAAAGTGACTGCTTTGGGTAAAAAATATAATGAAGAGTTTAATAACTTTCTTGGTAAGAATACGGTGAGTGTATAATAATTTAACCTTCAAAACTATCTTAGTGAATACATCTTCTAAATTTTTTTAATTGTGAAATATTGACATGGAAGATTCACAAATTTATACATTTTTGATTATGTTTTATTCAAATAACTCATTTCAATTTCACGGACACATGACATGCGCACTCTCTTTCATTCAATGGCCGAGCTACACGCAGCTGCTATACTGCGTCCTTTGTTAATACTCGGGATAGTTCGCTCGGACCTCTCTGGCGCGCGTATTCACTGGCAGCAATATTTTGATCTTTAAAATTCGACAACCGGAATTCCAAACTAATTTTTTGCAGACAACCCTATATCGACGTGTTGGCAATAAAATTATCTTTATTTTGATACGAGTTTCATGCATTAACCACACCGGTGCAAATTACTATTATTGATGTACCTGTTTATACCTGCCTGCCCTATAGTTGGTACGGGAAAAACGTAGCCAACCTAACGTTTGCATATTCTATGGTCTTCATACACTTTCGATTGGCATGTGATATGTCTATTAACCAAACAAGTGAAATGTTTTAAAAAAATTAATTTTTCAATATTTAGTTAATCATATCCTGGACTGAGATTTTACAGCCAACCCACTCGTGATATTGTTTTTAACATATTAAATTTAATATAAAATACTTTTCATCCATTAACCAGTTCGGTGAAGGTCGTCTGATATTCGGATCTTACACTACAAGCTCCATCTGTGGTCTGTATTGGAAGGGGTGTGACATGCTTCAAGTGACGAGACCCATCAGCTTGCGCCCAAGAAATAGCAGAGGTATTAATATTCGGCATGGAAGCCTATATTCCACAACATGTTGTCAAGCATCCCTCCAAAACAAGCCATGGTTTTATCAGCGTTATAGACATGCAGTTATCTCTAAAAACCAATATTACAGAATGGAGGAAAAATTCAAATACTGGGAGTCACCGCAGGTTCATCGACGCGACGCCAGAAATCACTGTAAATGCGAGATTGATAGCAAGGAAGAACAAGGCCAAAAAATTAAGAAAAAGCTCCTCTCATGTCCTAGTTTGTCCAGAAAATTCTGGTCTGTAGCTAAGGCTGTTAGTCAGAACCCTTCGTATTCGCCAATACCACCTCTCACCAGAGAGGATAAATCCATAGCTTCTACCCCTAAAGAAAAAAGCAGGCATCATAAAGAGGCTTTTCGCAACCAATTCTACTATAGACTTCTAATGAAGTACTCCAACCACCACCATAAACGGGCGAGATTGGCAGAGGTCAAACTTCAACATCGACATGTAAAACACATCCTCCAAAAACTAAACACGGAGAAAGCTACATACATTACATGGTCAGAAAACTGGCTGAAGAATACAAGAAATGGGGCCCCACAATTAATACCAATAAAACAGAATGTGCCGTTGTTGGCGATTCTGGAGAAGATTTGCGTATAGCACAAGGGGTGATTAGAGATGTAAGCTCGTATAAGTACCTGGGTGTGACAATTACGAAGCAAGCCACAAGTGCAGCTGAAATAAGACATCGTATCGGGCAGGGAAAGTACGTGACTAAACAGCTAAGTAGTCTATTGTGGGGTACGCAAATAAAGACCGAGACTAAAGTCAGACTGTACAAGACAATAGTAGAGAGCATCGCCACCTATGGAGCTGAGGTTTGGGAAACCACAGAGGCTATGAGGGAAAAACTCCCAGCGATGGAAATGGGATTCTGTAGGAGTTGCTGCAGACTGAGGATCCAGGACAGAATAAGGAATGTAGATATAAGGGACAGACTCAACATCGCCACCAGCATCATTGATACGATAGATGCGAAAAGATTGAGGTGGTATGGACATGTATGTCGAATGGCCGACAACAGATGGCCCAAAAGAGTTCTCCAATGGACACCCAGTCAAAGGAAAAAAAGAAGAAGACCAAAGAAAAAATGGAGACAAGATGTTGAGGAAGCCATGAGGCAGAGGAACCTGTCTGTTGGCGACTGGAGAAACCGCAGGCAGTGGAAGATAGGATACGATAAACGACCCTAGCGTTGTATCCAAATCGCAAGATGATGATGATGGAGAAAGCTAGTGGTCCTGACGAAATTCCAGTCATTGTCGTTATACGCTGTGTCGCTGAGCTTGCACCTATTCTTTGCTTTGCTCTTCAAACTAACGTATCCGCGAGGCGTGCTTCCCGCTGCATAGAAGATTGGCTTGTTCCTCAGATATCTGTTCTATCACCTACACTGTTTCTGCTGTACATCACCGAGCTGGTGAAAATGATATTCAACAGCAACATGCCTTACAGATCAACGAAGACATCAAAACCATTGTCGAGTGAGGATTAGTAAATAAAGTACAGTTTAACGTACATAAAACTCAGGCAACAACACTGACAAAGAAGTCTCACGTTGGTTTATCAACTGTGGAAATGGAGGGTCACCCAATAGTCTAGTCACCTTCAGTCAAGCTTTGGGGGATCAACATCAACAATAACATGTCCTAGCACGGCCACATCGTCAGTAATGCTAAAACGGCACCCCAGAAGCTTGGAGTTATGTTCTGCCGTAGGACGCTGTATACAGCAGAGCAGCTACTGCTGCTTTACAAGGCACAGATCCGACCACCGTTGCAGTATCGCTTCGATGTGTGGGGATGCGCTCCGAAGCTTTTGGATACTATCCAGAAGAGAGCAATTAGACTAATCGATACGCGTAACCTCACAAAGGACCTCCACAGCCTGGAACATTGAAGAAGGGTGGCTGACCTGTCTCTGTTTTACAGACTCTATCACGGACGATGTCCGAGTGAGCTCTCCCAGATAATAACACCAAAGGCCGTCCAAACGAGGAACACAGGAGAGGGTCCGCGAGCTCATCCTTACCAGGTCGAGGTCCCTACCCCCAAACCAGTCTCCTGCAGCATTCCTTCTTTTAGGAAATTTCGATGCTGTGGAATGAGCTGCCGGGGAATTTATTTCTCAACGGCTACAACCTGCAGCGTTTTAAATCTAAACGTGCACAGACACTTATCCTCTCGCAGCGCTTCTACAGCGCTATATAGGCTTTAAGCCTTTGTGGGAGGCTGACCATAAAAAAACGATAGGATGATACAGTGAATTGAGTTTATAAGGAGGCCGTGTTTTTGGAGGTGCATTATTTGGATCTAAAGTTGCTTGTTTAGATATTTTGAGATACACCAGGGAGCAGAAGTAGTCACTTAGTCACTCTTAATGAAAATCAACAGGTGTTTTTTGGAGAGATGGCACATCGCTAGTTTGTATGTTCTTTCGAGGTGAAAGGTCCCATTTGTTTTCTATACATATATTAGTGACATGTTTCCTTTCCTCCTCCTCATTTCCTCCATGAAAAAAGTATCCCTCTGAGTGGACACTTTGTTTTGTATTATTTAATAATAATAATAATAAAGACTTTATTATATCATATGAAACATATGTATAAAAGGCGAAGTCTGGCCAAATGGCCACTCAAACTTAACCCCACTCTAAAATTTAATCCTAAAAACTAAATCTAATCCTTACATGAATAACATGGAATTATTGCTGTCTTTAATATTTAATGTAATGAAGTATGTCAGATCCTAGGGAAACATATAATAAACATACCTATTGTATGGAAATTAAATACTGCTTATACTTAGGTTTGAACGGATTACTGCCGAGATAAGCCTTTACATGAGGAACAAGTGTGTTGTATAAACTAACGACATTACACGAAAATGATCTCTGAAACATGGCTGTATCGTGAGATGGCATTAGGAACGTAGTTTTTTTTGTGCGTGGTATCAATTTGGTGGACAAGTGAAAAAGAAGTAATCTTGTCATGCAAATAGACAGGAGAAAGAGAATTTAGGACTTTTTGGACAACATACAGCAACGAAACTCTAAACATATTTTCGATTTTGAGCCACCTAAGCTCGTTTATAGATCTGGTTACGTGATCGTACTTTCTTAAGCCACATATCAGCCTACAACATGAATTTTGGATTCTTTGCAAGCGATTGCATCGATTGCAGCGATTCTTCTAAGCGCTGGAAAATAAACAGTACTGCAATAATTTTTGAAATGATCAATGATTTACATAAAGCCTTTTTCATCGTGGGCATTAAAATATGCTTGTGAACGTATAGTAACCTGAGCCTCAGGCAACAGTATTTCTGCCACATGTTTCAGCCCGAAGAATCACAGACTTCCTCTCATGTCGGAAAATCTCTGTCGTGGTACATTGACACTGTTTCTGTTTCATATTAATGATCTACTCTCTAGCACTACAAACCCAATCCACAGTTTTGCGGATGACAGTACGCTGCATGCGGGCATTATGAGCAATAGACCGATCTCTGTGGTCGAGCTGGAACGCAGAAGAGCGGCAGTCGCAGCTTCACTTTCAAAGGATCTCGATACCATTACCGCTTGGGGACTTAAGAATATGGTTAAATTTAATGCCTCCAAGACCCAGTATTGTACGCTATCAAACAAGAAGTGCCCAAGACAACATCAGGTTCTAATGAACAACCAGGCTCTGCCAAGGAGTCACTCATTCAAGCTGTTAGGAGTCAACATTACAGAAAATCTGATCTGGCACGAACACGTCGCGTCAATTGCAACAGCTGCTGGTAAAAAGCTTGGATACCTATTAAGAGCCAGAAAGTATTTCTCACCATGTAACCTCCTCACGCTATATAAAGCCCAAGTAAGACCTTGCCTGGAGTATTTGTCTCATGTCTGGGGTGCTGCTGCCCCTACTACCCTGTCTATACTAGATGCCGTCCAGAGAAGGGCAATTCGACTAATTGGCGATCCGGCCTTAACGCGCCACCTTCAGTCACTTTCTCACCGGCGTGTTGTTGGTGACCTCTCACTCTTCTAACGATATTCCAACGGAATCTGCTCCTCTGAGCTATCCTCTATCGTTCCGCCGCTCACTGCTCCTATCAGATGTACCCGTGCGACCGCTGTATCTCATCCTAAGACGGTCGTTCTTCATACATCAAGAACTGAGAGTACAACCGCACATTTATTCCCAGGGTATCCAAGGCTTGGAATGGACTGCCAGAAGATGTATTTATTGGGCCTGCGGGTATTGACCCATTCAAATCTCGCGTTAACAAACTTCCCCTAACATAACCGTTTCACAGCAGCCGCGGTACTCTGGTATTTAGGCTCTGCCTGCGCGGTCTGCTCAGTTATAAAAAAAACCAGGATCTTTCTCTTTGTTATCTCTGTATAGACGAGTCCTTAGACCAAACTTCGGGCGCCACTGGTCACACACTCGCACACATACATATGCAGGCAGGCGCTAACATTTAAATTAAAGTTTAGAGAGCTTTGTGAAAGCAATTGACAAGTAATTTACTGAGACCAATGGTCATTTGTGCCGTATAAATGAGTTAGAGAGTCGAGTGAATAAAATTAGAACCGTTGGGAACATCAAAGCAGGCGAGAGGGCGGACTGGTGCAACCAGAATGGAGTCCAGTCGAGTCGACCCTTTCACGTTTCACGGGAAATGTTACGTTTCGGGATTCGATTGTTAAAGCCGATGTGTGTGAGTGAGTTTTTGCGTCGGTTGTCACTAGAGTTTTCAATCCGGGATCCCGGAGATTTTTTGGGAGCCCAGTAATCTTGATAATTTAAATGATAAAATTTCAGTCTACCTTATTATTTTTTCATCCGTCTCTTGTGCCTTCCAAATCCAAAGCACCAATATAATGTAAGGAAAAATCAATAAACTTAGTGCGTGTCATTGTTACTGTCATTTTCGTAAGTTTTACGCCATACGCCATTTTTTGTGACGCCAACGGGCCAAGCAGTACATATTTAAACATTATGTAATTGGAACTGTATTATATTTTCCTTTTTTACTTCCCACACTGATAGGTGAGGGGAGTATTGTGATCGCGAAAATTTTCGATTTTGAAATAATCCACTTTTTGGGCGTTTCATGATGTCTACATAACGAAAGTCCTTCGGTCTGTCTGTCTATCGCGTTCTTCTACCCTCGTAATCTCAGTAACTACTGCATGGATATGTGATGAAATTTGGGTAGCGATATGTTGTGGGGTCCTAGTAGGAAATGCTGCTAAAATTTTGAAAATCGGTGCATTGGCGGCGGAGTAATTAGCAAAAAACCAAAAAAATAGATATTCCTCAACCTTTGTTTTTAGGCGTTTCAGGAGTTCCTGATCATTTTCTACTTTTTTTTGGGTGGGGGTGAATTTGGGGTGGTTGGGAGGTGGGGGGTTGTAAAACTGAAAAATTTGTTGTATTCGTAATGGGCTGCCCAATGACTTATGAATGAAAGACCTAGCAGCACAATTCACCTTTTTAGGTCCATCCAAACATTGTCTCGCTTACAATAGAAACCAAGGAACTTAGAATTTGTGATGTATACATACGAGTATTGTTTTAGATCGTTCTATATTGCTTAATGCGAAAATGATTGAATGGATTTTAATGAAATTTTGACACAGTATTACTACCGCGGCAGGGATGGAAAACGCGTATGTTTTGGAAAAATCGTGTCAGTGGCGGCGCAGGAATAATAAAAAAAACCAAAAATATAAAAACAGTTCAAGCTTTGTTTTTAGGCGTTTTAGGAGTTTCTGATCATTTTCTACTTTTTTTTTGGGTAGGGGTGCATTTGGGATGGTTGGGGGGGGGTTGTAGAACTGAAAATTTTGTTGTATTCATAATAGTGTGTCCTTTGACCTATGTAAAAAATACTTAGCGGCATATTCTTTTTTTAAGTCCATCTGAACATTGGCTTGCCTATTACAGAAATCATGGGACTTAGAATTTTGTGATGTTTACATATACGAGTGTTGCTTAATTTTGTTCTATGTATAATGCGTAAAGCGAAAATGATTGATTTTAATGAAATTTCGACACAGGAATTACTATCGCGGCGAGAATGGAAAACACGTCAGTTTCTGGAAAATCATGTCAGTGGCGGCGCAACAATAATCAAAAAACTAAAAATATAGAAGCAGCTCATACTTCGTTTTTAGACGGTTTGTAGGCTCCTGAGCGTTTCGCATCGCATGCAGAATCAAAGCTGTGGCGTCCTAGTTCCTAAGGAGGGAGACGCAAGAAACTATTTACCAGAGTTTTTGTGTTGGGTGTTTTTTTGCGGGCAAATAAGCGATGATTTGGTTGCAAAGGATTTCAGACTATAGCTTCAAACTATGGAAAAATAATAAACTGGTATCATCGTAATGTGTGGGAAGTACTGAGTCAATCAACTTGACTCCATTTTTTTTTTAAATTTAATTTCTTTTTCTGACATTGTTGTAACTATAGCATGTCAATAAAGAAGATCCATATCTGTTTTTGATAATATTCATACTAGTATATGCAATAAGCTCTATTTAAGTTACATTGGAATGTGCGGCCCACCATACAAAATTTTATTTTGAAAATGGCCACCCGCCGTCTGAAAAAGGTTGCCGACCCCTGAGCTAGGATATATAGAGCGCGAAATTGAGAATCCAAGAAAATACGTATTCTCGTATTAGCGAGGAGGCATGGCCGCCTGTTTCATTTCTAAACTATGTGTGTCTAAAATGAGGGGATGCAAGTCCAAACAAAAATCCAAAGGTAGGGTCCAAAGGTCGCCATAAAAATGAATTTCGCATTTCCAAGCTCCTGACATTACCTTTAAACTCACAGTAATGATTCAAAAAACAAATTGAAGAAGAAAGCTTGCGCTATATCACTTCGGTAGCCTTGTTTCGATATCGTGTTTGGTTGTTAAATTTGAAGAATGTATGATTTTGCATTGCGAGTTTTTTGCACACTTAAACTTTTTTCATAAAAATGGCTCTGAGATGTTATTTATTGAGGTTTTAACTATTACCTTCTGAAATATTGTGTATGAGTGAGTTTGCCTTTACTTGCTAATCCGTGATTTACATGGCAAATACATATGTATAAATGTATACATGAGAAAATCTTGAGGTCGTGGCCAAAATTTTTAAGAGGAAGAAAAGAAAAGAAAATATTATCTTGTTATTTAAGGCCACCTTGTGTTCACGTTTTGCAACTGAGATTCTGTTTCTCTGATGTTTTGTGACTTTTGAGGCTTTTATTTTCTGACAGTTGGTATCGATAACTGTCAATATAATTAATTATCTCTATGTCAATCATTCTCCTTCGTCGCATTCTGTCTCCACACTTCACAAAGAAACGGCCATTTTGATCACCTGTTAGACCAAGAAGATCTTTATTAAGAAAATTTTAAAATCAAATAATGTGTGTATTTAAGCCACGAATTTTATAATGCTTTCATGTTAACTAGCATGTAAAGGACGTTGTATTTTTGTAATCTTGCATCTACATGTTGTTTGTTCCTGACCTTCTTGTTGTGAGGACACCGATACTAGCATAATTTTTTTTTTAAATTGTTCGACGATTTTGTACTAGAGCTAGCATTTTAAGTCTTTGACTCAATGCAGTGCTGTTTTTTCATTGCCAAACCTCAACATTGTGAGTATACTGATAAATTTTTATTATTTAATTTTTGAACTTTTTCCTTTTTTTATAACTATTGTAGAAAGTACTGAAGATGACAATAAATATTGCCAAAAGCTTGGCAGTTATCCCCAGAGTCTCCTTTATGCTGTGACCCACAGTTTCTTTTCAAAATTTTGCCCACAACCCCAAGATTTTATCATCTATACTAGTTTTTGGCCATAAGCTCCTTGGTATTATACACTGAAAAAAACGTGGGTATTTTTACAAAACAATTACAAACACAATTGGAGCGATTTTACTATGTCATGTTGTAAAACCACAGTAAAGCTTAACGAAAATACAATAGTTTTGTAGATTTACTAAATTTTGTAAGAATGGTTGACCATTTTACAGAAAAAATACAAATAATTCATTTTTTCACAAAATATCTGTAAAATTACAAAACTGTGTTGCATTTTGTAAGACAAAATTACAAGATAATTGCAATTATACAAAATGTTTGTTTTTTTTACAATCTTCTTTTGTAAATTTATAATTATTTTAGAAAAATACTTCAATAATGTTAGTGAAATAATTGATTTCTTCGGTTGGAATCAATGGTAATTTGACTAAACGCTCTATATGGCCACTTGCCCTCAGTACAGATTACGCGTTGCTGATGAAAGGTAGCACTGGCGGGCGAGAAGAATCGGCTTTTGTGAATAGAGAAACAGAGGAGGGGTCGTTATTTCATGCATTTGTTTTGGAATTGCCGGTATATAACGTGTAGTGGTGCTATTTGTGTTTGAAGATTCATTGGATAAAATGAATACGATCAAATGAATACAAAGTGCATTTAAACAAGGTAAGCCGCCATCTTGGAAACATGGCCATCCTGTATACCAAATTTATTTAGGGATGCATTCATTTTCATTTTTCTTCGATATGATATGGTTTATTGATGAAAAAATTTTCGAGTCATAGTACTTTTAGAACAATATTTTCTTTAATTTCAGATGAAGAAGGAAAAAATAAAATTTCCAATTACAGTAAAAAATCCAGCTCATCAATGCAAGTTCCCTTGAAGAAGCAATAAAATTACTATTTGATATATATTTTAATTCTAGCCGGATTAATCCAAAAAATGTTTCGGTAACTTTGGAAATGACTCAAACATATTTTATTAAAGTGCATCTTGACTTTGGGAGAAAGTCAAGTCACACTCCCAGTAGGAAAACAGTAATTTATTTTATTAGTAAACTGGCACGTTAACTAACTGTTTGCCTGGCCAACAAGCTCAATAATATGCTTTTTTGTCAGCCGATAAGACTGAAACAGTTGATTTTCTTTTTGTGTTTGTATAGAATTTTAATGTTGTGTTACATTATTTTCATACATAAAATAAAAATATGTTTATAATAACAGCCTTTTCTTAGAACCTATTATAATAGGTTTTTTGTAAGATTACAAAGTAATTTTATAAAATGAGGTAAAATTACAAAATAAATCATTAAAAAATTTGTAATGAAACGTATAATTGTTTTACAATATAATCTAGTGATACTACAAGTAAATTATGTGGAATTACATATCTTACAAAATAGTTTTACAAAATATATATGTAAAAAACCAATATGATATCCTTAAAATTGTGTAAAATCGCATAATAATTTTACAAGTTATCATGTTATATCACAGACAAATGTTGTGATGTTACAAAAATGCGTTTTTGCGAATTTACAATATTAGAAAATTGCTAAATGGAATTACAAATCTGATTTGTAATATTACTAACAAAATCGATGGCACTAAATAACCTACTATTTTGTTAGTAATCTTACAAAACAATTTTTAGAGTGTATATAAATGTGTGTACCCAGGCCCCTTAAACGGTACTCAATAGTCACCTGCCACCATAGCCTTTATGAAGCCAACCAATTAGGATACAGCAACCCTAATTATCATAATATAGTTATCCGCTTACCACCACAAAATGGCAGCTCTGTAAAATTTCTTCACATACTGACTCCGCATTATATAATTTTCGTCCAATTAGCTCAGAAAAAAAAATTAATTGAGGGAAATGATCCGTGCATAACCGGCAGCCAAGGTGCGAAAAAAACAGTTCTTGGTAGTTTTTATTGATAACACTAAATATGTAATTATGCTGCTTAGTATTAGAGAGTCGGCGCAGGACCATAATTTCGCCATATCTACCGGCAATATAAATCCCACCTAGCTGACACTAATAAATGAGCGAAGATGCTTAACTGCCATTTTAATTAGTAAGAACAGAGCGATACACGCGATCTCCTATTCCACTTTCAACACTTCTACCAGTAGGTACTATGTATATTTATGTATATTGTTTTGAGCGAGTGTATCGGCAAGTAAACAGTGTTGTCGGATCGACAAGATAAGTATGGTAAAAACCTAATTAGCACTGGTTGTACAACAGTATGATTCGTTATCAATCGCGAAAATCGTATTTGTAACGTCTACTGTGCTGCTGTGTTTTCACACCATATGAGTACAACTAGATAAACGCACAGCATACCAAGCAATCAGCAGAATATCTCAGATTGGCGGCAACAGGGCCGTGCCTACCCGGTGGTGCAAGTGGTGCAAGGCGCCCGGGCACTGGACGTTATAGGGCGCAAAATTTTTTACAACAGAGAACATTTAAATCTGATTTGTCAGTATTCCTTTTTTTGCGATCTTGCTGATTTTTGGAGACAGAAGTATCTTTACTTTAACGCAAATTACTACTTTTTTACACCATTACATTTTTTTGATAATAATGTCATGCTGGAGCAACAATCGCTGGCAGTTTTTCTTTCATTTCAGGATTTTTAATTGTTTTGAAAATTTTTAACCTCTAGTACATTACAGTAGCCAGTAGGCTGTGAAAAATATCTATTTCTGTCATACTCCAGATTCGCTTTGACCTTAAATATGTTACCGCCTTGGTTTCCGTTAAAGGTGATTGGTTGGTAATTTTTATAATCTTGTCTCTTTACTCTAACTCGTCTATATATTTCTTATAAGTTAATTGTTTTCTCTCATATGAATATGTTTTTGTTTATATTTCATGGTTTGCTAGGTTGATTATAGGTAGGAACAGTGAAAAGCACCATTTGATTGAAAATTTGAAAATAAATAAAAATTACCAGAGACTGATACTCACTTCCTTATATCATTAGAAAGGTTATCAAATTTTACATTCAATTATATAAAAAAATTAGGCATTCCCGTTTGAAAATATCAAGTTATCTCTGATTGACGTCTTCTTAAGTAATCGACCGATCTCTCCAAGCACAAACACAATACAAATTTGACCGTCTAACCTAAGCTAACGCATTTCATGCTTAGTAATCCGGCAAAGTTACAGCCTTCTAAATTTTATAATTTCTGCAATGTTTATTTTTTTTCAGACATCTACTTGTACCGAAAATGGTGATTTATACCTAAACGGTAAGTCCCAGGTATGATCCTTAAAGGCACACAAGAATTCACCAAGGAATTCGAATATGTAATAATATACAGGGTGTTATTAAAAAAAATGTAACTTTGATACGTTTCCTGTTTTGGGTACACTCTGTATAGCATGAAAATATTTTTAAAATGTAACCCTAATGGGGCTCCTATCTATGGGAAATTATTATTTTCTTTTTCGTCAACTACTTGCGTGCGTATGACCCCAGGAACGGCCCTGGGCGGCAATCATACTGGCATCCCGCCATTTTGGGTGAGTATCTATCAAAAGAAGCATACACGTCGGTGGCCACCACTGACGCAAGGTCGGCGCTCGTATTTGCTCATTGCTGAGAAAAATGCATCGGAGTACGCTGTGAGATTTTGTGTACGTGGTGCTGATAGTTACTATGTTTCCACGGGCTTTCAAAATGTTTCCAAGAGTTTCGAATTTTCAAATATATCGTGGAAACGTCAATTGGATGCGTTTTCAAAACGTTTTCTGATCAAGGTCGATTGCCCAATTTTTGGGATCGTATCGAGATCCAAATGTCGTGGAATCATCGGCTGTCACTTTCAAAACATTTCGAAATGGACTATGTGTAGTGCGTGGCTGTCTTATGCTACTATTGTCAGTTTATTAGAATTTATTCGAAATTCGAAACAATATTCATGTATATTTATGTATATTTTTTTATGTGAGTGTATCGGCAAGTAAACAGTGTTGTCGGATCGGTGAGATAAGTATGGTAAAAACCTAATTAGCACTGGTTGTACAACAGTATGATTCGTTATCAATCACGAAAATCGTATTTATAACGTCTACTGTGCTACTGTGTTTTCACACTCTATGAGTACAACTAGATAAACGTGTGCATCGTGAATAAAAAAATAAAGTCATGTTGATACCATTTTATTATTTTCTCATTGCATGAAGTCTGAGATCCCCTTGCAACTAAACCATCGCCCGCCCGCAAAAAAGTGTGTTATGCAGCTAAGTACTTCTTCTACAGGTCAATGGACAGCTTATTATGGATACTACAAAATTTTTAGTTTTACAACCACCTCAATTTCACCCCCACCCAAAAAAAAGTAGGAAATGGTCAGGAACCCTCAAAACGCCCAAAACAAAGTGTGAGTTATTTTTATATCTTTTTTGATTATTGCTGCGCCGCCACTGACAAGATTTCTAAAATCCATAAGTGTTTCATATCCTCGCCACGGTAATAATACTGTGTCCAAACTTGATTACAACCAATTCAATAGTTTCCATGTTGCACAATACAGAAATCAATGCTCGTATGTATACATCAGAAAAGTCCCTTGGTTTCAATAAGTAAGGCCATGCTTGGATGGACCTAAAAAGTGTATTATGACACTAGGTCTATCTTCCACAGGTCAATGGACAGTATATTATGAATGCAAAAAATTTTTCAGTTTTACAACTCACCACCCGTTAACCATCCCAATTTAACGTTCACCCGAAATAGTTATTTGTGTATCAAGGGTGTAAAACAAGCGTTTATGAACCGCAACATGTAAATAAAACATAACATAAACGCTGTTTACGTCCGAAATTATTACAAAATTTTATGCCTTTATTAATAAATTTTTTTTTGTGACTAGCTTATAATAAATATCGTTGCAACTTGATTTTTATACTTCAGTGGTATACAGGGTGGGCCAATAGTGCGTGGGCGGAGGATTGTGGGCTTACTAAAAAATATTTCAAAAATCTGTCACTTGATCATAGTGAGGACCCTTGAGGGCTATAACGTAAAAATATTTTCACTTAAATTTTGACGTTTATACAGGGTGATTCATATCAAACTTACATTTTTTTGAATGGAACCCCCTATATATTATTGCATATTTGGATTCCTTGGTCAATTCTAGTGTGACTTTCTGTATCACACATGGAACTTTAAACGAACCGTTTAGGCGCAAATCACCATTTTTGGTGTAAGTAGGTCGCAAAAAAAAAGTGAATATCGCAGCGATTATAAAAGTTAGGAGGCCATGACTTTGCGGTACGACTAAGCATGGAATGTGCCACCTTAGATCAGACGGCTAAATTTGAATTCTTTTTGTGCTTGGAGAAATCAGAGGATAAATTTAGGAAACTTCAATCACAGATAACTTGATTTTTTCAAATGAGAATGCCTATTTTAGTTTCAAGAATCAAATGTAAAATTTGATTACCTTTCTAACGATATAGCATTCTTGATATCAATCTTTTTTGGTTTTCATTTTATTTCAAATTTTCAGTCAAATCGGTGTTTTTCAAGTTTCCTGCGTGCAAGCAAGCTAGCAGGCCATGAAAAATAAACAAAAGCTCATTAATATGGAAGAAACCAACTTACTTAGTAGAAAGATGCAAACTAACTAGAGCAACGAGGCAAGATTATGAAAATTCCTTATAACATATTAGCTGTAACCGGATACAACAGCGGGAAGATATCTAATATCAATGAGTAGCTGTGGTATGACAGAAGTGTTTGTTTTTCACAGCCTACTAGCTATTGAGGTCTACCAGAACTTGACAACTTTCCAAAACGATTAAAAATTTTGAAACAAAAGGAAAACTACCGGCGATTTTTGCTTACAGTCTAACATGTTTAGAATGGAATTTCACATTTAATGGGATAAAAAAATAGTCATTTCCGTTTAGTTAAGTCAAAAGTGAAGATATCTCCAACTGGAGCATTCTGAACATCTATCGAAATAATTGCTGGAAAATTTTAATTCGCTATGTTGTAATTGTGATTATTTCATGTAGTTTTCTGCAAACTAAATTATGTTTTACGATTCAAACAGACTGCAATTCAGATTTCATTTTCCGCGGTTTTGCTAATAAGTAAAAGTACCTACTGAAGAATTTGAAGGGTTGCAGTCAAGAGTATCATTACTTTTGACTTACGGAAATGGCTACTTTTTTATGGCATTAAATGTGGAATTTTATTCAAATTTATTTAGAAGAAATAGATATTCATCTGCCAGTAACAATCACTAGTAGTTTTCCTTTGACTAAATATTTTTTTACTGACTTTGGAAATTGGCTAATAGCTAATAGGCTATGAAAAATGAGCGTTCCTGTTACCGCTATTGTTTCTGGTTAGAGCTAATATGTTGTAAGGAATTTTCATAATCTTGCCTCGCTGCTCTAGTTAGTTTGCATCTTTCTACTAAGTTAGTTGCTTTCTTCCATATTAACGAGCTTTTGTTTATTTTTCATGGCTTGCTATGTTGCTTGCATGCAGGAAAATTGAAAAACACCGATTTGACTGAAAATTTGAAATAAAATGAAAACCAAAAAAGATTGGTATGAAGAATGCTATATCGTTAGAAAGCTAATCAAATTTTACATTTGATTCTTTGAATCAAAATAGGCATTCCCATTTGAAAAAATCAAGTTATCTGTGATTAAAGTTTCCTAAAATTATCCTTTGATTTCTCCAAGTACAAAAAGAATTCAAATTTAGCCGTCTCACATAAGATGACGGATTTCATGCCTAGTCGTACCGCAAAGTCAATGCCTTCTAACTTTTATATTCGCTGCGATATTCAATTTTTTTCTGATACCTACTTATACCAAAAATGGTGATTTGCGCCTAAACGGTTCGTTTAAAGTTCCATGTGTGATACATAAAGTCACACTAGAATTGACCAAGGAATCCAAATATGCAATAATACATAGGGGGTTCCATTAAAAAAAATGTAAGTTTGATATGAATCACCCTGTATAAACGTCAAAATTTAAGTGAAAATATTTTTACGTTATAACCCTCAAGGGTCCCTACCATGATCAAGTGACAGATTTTTAAAATATTTTTTAGTAAGCCCACACTCCTCCGTCCACGCACTATTGGCCCACCCTGTATATCATTGTTATGTATTATAACACGCTTTGTGTAGTAATCTACCAAATCTGGACCATAGCCGGTTTATCAATGCTCAGTTAAAAGTTCCAGTTACCTACCTGACAGTTTGGCATAGCCAACAGTCAAAGTCCCTGTTAAGTAAATGACTGTTTATCGTGACTTTCTGTAACTGAAAGTTATGTAGCTAAGAGTTTGCGTTGAGTTGGCCACACTGCTAAAATATCCCTAACTCGTTGTTGAATCCTATTGGCTAAAACAAACTGTCAGTTATACAAAATTTTAATGGCAGATAAATATTGAATAGCAGTTCCTAATCGTAAATACCGTTTTGGATATACATCGGATTAAAATGAGTTCAGCTCCAGAATCGCTAGCAAAAGCTGACGTAAAAAATAGAAGACTTCCAAATATGGGACTATCTGTGAAGCTTATTTTATCAATTACAAAAGTTAAGCAAAAAATGGAATTTCTAAAGGATCTTAGGTCTTACCGTTATCGGTTGTCAGAATAATAATTAAGCAATATAAAAAATCCCTACTCTAGATACAAAATATAATCCACACTCAAAATATTTATACAGCAGCAGCTTCAAAACCAAAACCAAAGGAAAAAAATAAAAAACTTAGGGAAAGGCTGCAATCACAAAACATAATACTCTGCTGCAATTAAAATCTTAGCTGCCAGTTAACCGTATAGCTGACACTTTCAACTTCCAGTCACTTTAGCAGTTACTTTAGCTGGCAGTTAACGGTTAGCAGCAGAAAGATAAACACTATAGTTGCTAGTTAACAGATAACTGTCAGTTGCGTCAACTTAACTGAGCATTGATAAACCGCCCCTAAGTAAATAAGACTGGAATATAAGCTCGCCATTTTTAACTACAGTCAGATCGCAAATTTTCTTTACGCCCGCTAAATGTGTCTATAATGTGTACTTTACCGCCTGATCATGCCCAGAAGTAAAAATGGTCTCCTGGCCACTAATAAGCCTAGAAACAAAGTTTGAGCTTATATTTCTGGTTCCTGATTATTGCTGTGCCACCACTCATACGACTTCTAAAAATCATACGTGTTTTTCATCCTCGCTGCTGTAATAATACTGTGTCAAAATTTCATTGAAAACAAGTCAATCCTTTCCTTGATACACAATACAGAACGATCTAAAACAATACTCATATGTTTCTAAACATCAAAAAATTCCATAATAGTCCCTTGACCTAAAAGAGTGTATTATACCGCTAGGAATTTTTTTCATTCATCAATGGACAGCCTGTTATCAATACAATACATTTTTTGGTTTTACAACCCTCCACCCCCTAACCACCCCAAGTTCACCTATAGTAAAGAAAAGTAGAAAATGATCAGCAACCCCCAAAACGCCTAACAGAAGTTTGAGGAACATTTGGAATTTTTTGTATTTTTCCAAAGACTCCGCCGCCTATGCATCGATTCTCGAAATTATGACCGCATTACATACTACAACCCGACAGCATATCGCGACCTAAATTTCATCACAATCCAAGCAGCAGCTACTGAGATTACTAGAAAAACGCCAACAGACCGCCAGACAGACTGACGGAAATGGGTGGCGTAGGCAAAATGAGCCAAAAATTTAAGGGAGAATAAGCTAATCAAGCTAAAACTCCAATCCAGGTATTTTTTATTCATTCCAAATTATTTTAATTTTTTCTAATCCTAAATAAACCTGCAAATAATTAGTTAAGCTTAACTTTTAATTCAAATAAATTATTGAATTTTTTATTTATAAAGAATTTCTTATAATTAGGTGGCTTAAAGCTCCTTTCTTGGATTTATGTCCAAATGGCTTGTAATCATGAATTTAACTTCAATCAATTTTACAGCCTTACCCTAATTCTTATTATTTTAACATTAACTACTTTATTTTTTTTTGTATTCATTTAACGTTTAGATCATTTTTACTCATAAAAACTGAATTAACTTTTAAGATAAAAATTGCCAATAATTTCTGATTTTTTTCCATTAATTTCATCTCACTAGTTGGGCTATTGGCTCACCTTATAATTCCAAATTTTTTCAAATCCTAAAAATTTCAATGGTAAAATTTTACTAAACCAGCATTCTATGAACAAAAAAATAAACTAATTACTATTGGTTACTTAAACCTCATAATCCCCCCCCCCCCCCCCATTTTTGAAATGCACAGTGGCGTGGGTTTTCGTCATGTAGACAGCATAAAATAAAGCTTGGGAAATCTGGTGTATCCTGAAATCGCGCTTGGTTAGTAAGAGATACATTCGAAATATCGGCAGCAAAAAATATGAAATTCCCCCTTCAACTCCCTTTTTTGCAATGACGGCATCGGGACGGCGTGACTGCAAAACTTTTCTTGCCATATCGAAAAATGATTTATTCGATTGGCTTGGTTTCGACACGTCGCGTCGGACGCGTCATCAATCTCTCTAGGTGGCTTTCCTCAGATAGAGAGAGAGGACTTTCCTCCCTCCCTGGCGAGCAGTCGTTGACATCTGGTGAGTGACGGGCCCTGCTGTGCCGCCAATCGATGAACGCTGCCAGTTTTGTTATGACTGAGACTCGAAGCGCGACCCTTAAGCTAAGCGCGCACTGGGTCGGACGGAACGGTACGAACGGTACGCATTTATACATTCCGTACATGTATACGGCACCTAGCACAATCCCATTGGTCAGATTTGAATTTTGAACCAATCAAACTTCGAGTGCCGTACGTGTGTACGGAATGTAAATCAGTGCCATATGCACTTACGGAATGTAGTACTTAATGCAGCTGAAAATTTACAAAGAGGAAAGCGATTCAAGCGAAAATATTTTTTTAACTATATATTAAACTGCAGTAAACTTTATTACAAATTAAGTTAGAGTATTTTTAAGAAATGTTAAATGCAATAATTGCAAAAATCTGGTATTAAGTATCGAGTTTCAATGGGCAAAGGAAACATACATTACTTACAAGACTAAAGGCATTAAAGAATATAACAAAACAAAAAAACGTTAGATAAAATCAGTGGGATGAACCGTGTTTAATTGCATTGGGTTTATTTGTTGTAATATTTTGGATAATATGTTTTTTCTTTGGCCTTTTCTTGGCTGGTTCCCCAGTTGCTGGACGGCCGACGGACCTTTTCTTGCTTCCTCTTTTCTTCTATTTAAAGCTCTAGGCTGAACTTTAATGGTGGACTTTTGGACACGAACTTCCCGCAGTACATAAAAAACTTTCCCAAGCAGTGCTTGTCCTCACCTGCTTTAATCGATTAAAAAACGTTTGAATTGTTGAAGTAGACGTGCCAAATGCGCCGACTCTATAAGTTGCGTTTACTAGTACCTATGTCTAAAATACCTACCTACATATGAGCCTTGGCGTGTTCGTTTTGACACCCGACACTCTCCAATTAGGATTTGTCAAAGACTCAAATTCTTCCACCCATCTTCTAGCATCTTTCTCAGTCAATAGGTTTGATCTATATTTTCCAGGACTCAGTTCAAAATATTTATAATTAGGAGGTAACTTTGCCTCAGCATGAGTGGCGAGTTCAAACATATTATAACTATCCTGTCGCGTGGCAATCAAAAAAATTAAAACAAGAGTCTAGCGTCTAGCCATAGCCATACATTTGACATGAGCATAACTATATTACATTCCGTAAGTGCATATGGCACTGATTTACATTTCATACATGCGTACGGCACTCGCCGTTTGATTGGTTCAAAATTCAAATCTGCCCAATGGGATTGTGCTAGATGCCGTATACATGTACGGCATGTATGAATGCGAACGGTACGTACCTTCGACACTTTTTAGGTGACTGCGCTCACTGGGTTCGGTCGGTACGGACGGAACGGACGGACGGACGGACGGAAGGTCGGACAATAGAGACAAGCAGTCTCATAATAGGTTTTGTGCTGTTATGTATTGTGAAAACCAAAACGATATGGTGAGTGAAGAAGAAATAATTGTAAGTCTAATGTTGGTAGCAGAAGAAGAAGAAAGGTCAAGAACTCGAGGAAAACACAGGTTCTGGATTCATAGAATAAATCGCAAGAGATTAGAGCACCACCGTAATTAATTTGGGAACATCCATGCTCGCTTTGCAACCAGTATTGCTCAACTGAAACGGCGGAACGTCTGTACCGAAGCACGTGCAGGCACGCGCCGAAGGGCTGATGAGTCATCGGTACGGCCGGTCGGGACGGTCGGGATGCCTAGAAATCTTTCTTTCGGGATTTTATCGGACGGCGGAAGGTGCGGATGGTCCTGTTCCGACAGTGACGACCCAGTGCGCGCACCCATAGGCAAACCAATGCTAAACATTTTTGAAAAATCCTGTGCGTACCGTTCGTACCGTACCGTCCGACCCAGTGCGTTCAAGGCTTTAGGTTGCGTTTCCACCACAAATGTGCAAGGATGTGTTGAGAGGAATGTGTTTTTAACGAGTCAATAGAATCGCTTGAATTACCTCGCCTTGCTCAGCGCAACTCTGGAGGAAACGGCTTAGCGGAGCGAGGTTTCTGTAAGTACAAGACAAGGCAAGTTGGCAAGGAATGTGTATTATTCATGTACTTCTAGAAGTGTGCGCTAGAAATGCGTTGCTAGGGATGTGGGCGAGAACACGTGCTGTTCATGTAGGCGAGCAAAGAGAAAACTCTGAAAAGAAACCGCTACGCGTCCTCGCAACGCTCATCTGTACACCGTTTCACAGCTCCGCCACACATCTTCGCTCCGCTCAACTTCCTAGCACATCTTTGGTGGAAACCCTAGGTTAAGCGTCGATGACACGGGGCTAGGTTGAGAGCTACAAGCCACCTAGTTTTTGTGCCAGAAGAGAATTGTCCGAACCATGGCAGGAGTCTCACAGAGCCACCCGTGTAGGGAGTTATTTAAAAAGTACAACTTGCTAAGTCTACCATCAATTGCATTATTCGAGCTAGCCGTATACATCTATAAAAACCATAAACATTTTAAACAACATAAGGACTACCATGACTACTTCACCCGTAACGAAAATAACCTCATAGTACCTTATTATAAATGTAGAATCGGTCGACAGTCGCCGATGTTTTTGGGTACTAAAGTATTTAACAAGTTGGATGATGACATCAAGTTTAGTAAAAATCGAACCTCTTTTAAAAATAAATTGAAAATATTTCTATTACAACAATGCTATTATAGCATCGAAGAATTTCTGTCGTAAATGTTGTTGAGATACAATCAATTATTTTACCCATCACTAGCACTGGTTAAGTTAGTAGTTCATACTTGACATGAGTTCAGTAGTAGTTGTAAAGCTTTGTGTTAAGATGCTATTGTATATGCTGTAAGTTTTTGCAATATAGTGTTGTAAACAAGTAAAACCTGTGTGTTAGCTGCGCAAACTCCTACAAATGTATTTTTATTTATGCATATTTATATACCTATGTATTTTAACTGTTGTGTGTTTGATATTTAATATCTCTGTGACGTTTCCTATACTTTTATAAAAGTCTAAGGGAATAAATGATATTATTATTATTTTTAGTTTGCTAGCAGCTTGTAAACTAGCCCCGCGTCATCACTTTTTTACAATCTGCTAGTTGACTATCCTATTGTAAAAACGCGGCGAGTAAATTAGAAAACAGGGCTAGTTTACTCAACATTCGCAGATGTGTTGGCTTGAAAGCTAGTTAACTAGCCCCGTGTCATCATTGCTGCTAGTGAAATATACTTCTTCTAGCTGTCTGTAGTTTCTAAAGCGTCAAGTGATAATTCAAAACGGTCAAGTTAATTTTCCAACTTACGTCATTCACTTGTGGAACAGAGCAATTCAAAATCTTGACGAATCCCATGTTGTTGCATTTGACATATCGAAACATTCCATAGAGTGTGGCATGAGGCACTTCTGGTCAAGGTTGCTGCTTATGGACTACTACCTGGCCTGCGACAGAAGCTGAATAGCTTTTTGAACGACCGATCTCTGTTTGTTGTAGTCGATGGATGTTCATCAGACGTATTTTCAGGTGTTCCTCAGGGGTCTGTCCTATCCCCTACACTGTTTCTGCTGTATATCAAAGAGCTGATGTATGGAATCAAGCAAGCCACTATGATCCCTAGAGATAGTAGATCGGCTACAGCAACATGCCTCACAGATCAACGTAGATATCAAAACAATTGTCGAGTGGAGATTAGTAAATAAAGTACAGTTTTACGTACAGAAAACTCAGGCAATAAATCTGACAAAGAAGTCCCACGTTAGCTTACCATCTGTGGAAATTGAGGGTCTCCCAATAATCGAGTCAGCTATTGGGGATCAACAACAACACGTCCTGGCACGACCATGTCACCAGTATTGCTAAAACGGTATCCTAGAAGCTTTGAGTTTTGTTCTGCTGTAGAAGCAAAAGAGCAACTGCTGCTTTACGAGGCCCAGATCCGACCATCGCTGGAATATTGCTCCCAGAAAGTATTTCTCACCCTGTAACGTCCCCACGCTATATAAAGCCCAGATAAGACCTTGCCCGGAGTATTGCTCTCATGTCTAGGGAGCTGCTGCCCCTACTACCCTATCTATACTAGATGCCGTCCAGAGAAGGGCAATTCGACTAATTGGCGATCCGGCCTTAACGCGCCACTTCCAGCCACTTTCTTACCAGCGTGTTGTTGGTGACTTCTTACTCTTTTACCGATATTCCAACGGAATTTGCTCTTCTGAGCTATCCTCTATCGTTCCGTCGCTCACCACTCCTATCAGATGTACCCGTGTGACCGCTGCATCTCATACTAAGACGGTCGTTCTCCATACATCAAGAACTGAGCGGTACAACCGTACGACAGCATTTTCTGTCAAACAGAATCTTTGAACACTGGAACAGTTTGCCAGACTATGTAGTGAACTCCGGGAGTGTGAACTGTTTTAAGAACAATTTAGATAAGACCGTTAGCTCTTAAGTATTTTTAATGTTGTACAACGCACTTTTACTTTCTTTTCTTACAGTTTCTGAGTTTATAGTCATTGTTGGCTCAACTCTCATTAAAATGGTAATAATAGTAATAATAATAATTTATTCCCAGGGTGTCCAAGTATTGGAATGGACTGCCAGAAGATGTATTTATTGGGTCTGCGGGCATTGGCCCATTCAAATCCCGCGTTAACAAACCTCCCCTAACATAACCCTTTCACAGCAGCCGCGGTACTCTGGTATTTAGGCTCTGCCTACGCGGTCTGCTCAGTTATAAAAAAAATGTGTGGGGAATCGCTCCAAAGTACTCAATGAAGCTTCTGGACACCAGAAGAAAGTAATCAGACTAATAAATACGCCTAACCCCACACATGACCTTCTCAGCCTAGAGTGTCGAAGAAGGGTGGTTGATGACCTGTCCCTATTTTACAGAGTCTATCACGGAAGACCTTCGAGTGAGCTCTCCAAGATAATAACACCGAAGGCCGTCCGAACGACGAACACCAGGTCGAGGTCCCTACTCCCCGAACCAGTCTTATCCAGCATTCTTTCTTTTGCAGTACTTCTGTGGAATGAGCTACCGGGGAATTTGTTTCCCGACAGCCACAAACTGCAGCATTCTAAATCTAAGGTGCAGTGGTATTTGCGGGAAATTTTGAAGCAACGGAAATGGAAAACATCCATATGCTACCTAATAATTGGAAACGCAACACTTTTCCTGTATACTATGCAAATAAAAGTCCCAATGTGACATCCTTAAAGAATCGCGTAATCCCTCTTTGTTTTCATAACAACTCATCAGTTTTACGTCACACGTCCGAAAGTGACAGTCGCCGAACGACGTGTGAAAGTGCGGTGGAAACACAATGCAAGAAACGCGTCTGTCGGCCGTCGTTAATGGCGTCTTGTTTGGCCTTCGGCTTCGAATTTCCACCGGCACGTGACATCCGCGGACATTAACGCACAGCGATACCGCGACTCGTGTTACCCACCTACCGTTTTGTTTGTTTTCTATTCTAGAATGTGGACTAATCAAAAGATAATGTTGCGATCATAAAGCATTGGCAATCAATTGGGATTTTGAATAAAAAAATGTAGTCAAGTTGATTGACTCAGTAATTCCCACACATTCCGATGATACCAGTTTATTATTTTCCCATAGCATGAAGCTATAGTCTAGATACCCTTGCAACCAAATCATCGCTCGCCCTACCGCAAAAAAGTGCTTCATTCTATTACTAGGTACTTCTTTCACAGGTCAATGATAATCTATCATGAATACAACAAATTTTTTAGTTTTACAACCCCCCATCCCCGAACCACTCCAATAATAATAATAATAATAATCATTTATTCATCCTCTGGATCCTTTTACAGATATTGGACATGTCAAATACAATATAAATAAGCACTGCATGTAACACATAAAAAGACATATTTAAAATTTGATAACTCCTCTACCAAATAACAACTAGAGAGGAACTGCATAATGGCTAAAGTGTTTGTTATTACTATAGTTACACCGGTCATTACAATATATACATTTTCTAACTATAAATAAAACTGCACGTAACACATAAAGACATATTCAGACATTTAAAAATTCCTGTACCGAATAAAAACTATTGTCCAAGAGGAACTGCTTTAGCATATAGTTAAAACGTTTGTTGTCAGTTACACCTTTTATATATGAGGGCAAAGAGTTAAGAAGCTTGTGGCCCATGTAAAATGGACTGCTTTCATATAGGGCGGTTTTGTGCCGGATTGATCTCAGCGAACTGCTGCACCTAGTATCATAGCTATGTAAATCACTATTTTTTTCATAGCTATTCATAGCAGTTCTCGCAAAGTTTATACACTTATAAATATAAATGGATGGCAATGTAAGCAGTTTATGTTGTTTAAAGTATGGTCTACATGATTGTGTTGATTTTAAATTAAAAATAAGACGAACTATTCTTTTTTGTGCAATAAAAACTCGCGTGGCCAAAGATGAGTTTCCCCACAATATCACGTGGTATGATATGTGGGAATAGACCATTGCGTAGTATATATTCACAAGCTGAGACGTAACTAAACAATGTTTCAACTGAAGAACTGCATAATAGCTGCTGTTCAACTTCTTGCAGACGCTATCAACATGTGTGGTCCAACTCATGCCGCTATCGAGATGTAGACCAAGGAATTTGGTAGTGTTAGCTCATCCCCACCCAAAAGAAAAGTAGAAAATTTATCAGGATCCCCTAAAAACGAAGTTTGAACTGTTTTCATATTTTTGGTTTTTTTTTAATATTGCTGCGCCGCCACTGAGACGATTTCTAAAAATCAAACGCATTTTCCATCCTCGCCAAAGTAGTAATACTGTGCCGAAATTTCATGAACATCAATTCAGTACTATCCACATTATAAAATCAGAATGATCTAAAGCAATACTCCTATGTATACATCGGAAAATTAAGTCCCTTGGTTCCTGTAATAGACAAGGCAATGTTCGGATTGACCTAAAAAAGTGTATTATACCGCTAGGTCTTTCTCTCTCAGGTCAGTGAACACCAGTGAACACCCCCCCACACCCCCAACTACCGCAATTTCACCCCCACCCAAAAGAAAGTAGAAAATGATCAGGAACCCCTAAAACGCCTAAAAAAGAGGTTTGAGGAATATTTGAATGTTTCGTTTTTTGCTAATTACTCCCCCGCCCATGCACCGATTTTCAAAATTGTAGCAACATTACCTACCTCGACCCCACACTATATCGCTACCCAAATTTCATCAAAATCCATGCAGCGGTTACTGAGAATAGGAGGCTAGAAAAACACCAACACACACACAGATAGACCGACAGACAGATAGGCAGACAGACAAACCGACAGACAGACAGACAGACAGACAGACAGACCGACAGACTGACCGACGGAAATGAGTGACATGGATTTTCGTTATGTAGGCATCATAAAACGCCCAAGTGGTCCAGTGGTTAGGATCGAGGGCTCATGACCGGAAGGTCCCGGGTTCGGTTCTCGCTAGAGGCGGAAATTTATTTCTGATTTCTGTTCAATCAAAAATGGATATCCATAAAAAACGCTCAGCGAAGGTTCCCCAGCTAAGCCTACACTGTTGGCTTCTAATTAACGATGCTGTTCCTAGAGTGGTGCCGGGAAACAGTAACAAAGCCTACACAGAACACGAGGCCAATGACCAAAGCAGTCGATGCCGATGACACAGAGGTAAAAAAAAATAAAATATTGTTTATTAGTATTTTCGTTCGGAGGTCTGCATTTTAATGAAAAACTTTAAAATTCAATGAATTTGTGGTCCTTGGGTTTTTAGGCAATAGATGAGAGAACGGGTCAATATCGAATAAGAACGAATGCGGAGCTTAACAACATGTACAAAAGACCGAGTTTAGTAAACGAAATAAAAGCACAAAGGCTCAGATGGGCTGGACTCGTACAGAGATCGCCGAATGAACGTCTTATAAAGAGAATATGGGAAGAAAACCCAGTAGGAAAGAGACCTTTAGGAAGACCAAGGCTCAGATGGAGGGACAATATCGAAGAGGTTGTAAAAATCTTGGGAGTACGGAATTGGAAGGAGGTTGTGCTGGACAGGGACAGATGGAGACGAGTCGTAGATGCAGCTAAGACCCACGAAGGGTTGTGACGCTACGAAAAGAAGAAAGAAGGGTTTTTAGGCCGGCGTCGTTTAGCGTGAAAGCTTGACGTTTCGCCACCACGAGTGGATGACATCTTCAGAAGCTATTTCACTTCGGCGGCTTCCAAAACACTGTATTGAAGTGAAATAGCTTCTGAAGGTACCATCCACCCAACCCAACCCAAGGACCACAGATTCATTGGACGATGGCCGCGAAAGCCTTACACAGTATATTTAAAATTCAATTTATTTCTGCAACTATTAGGAATTGGACATGGCGTACAACCTCTTTTATGACCACCCCAAATATCTGCATCGAATTACCAATCGCCCCGTATAGCTCAGTCAATAAGAGTCTTGTAATTCTTAGATAATAAAGTATACTTATACCAGAATCTGGTTCTGAAACTGTATGTTGAAGAAGCATGCTTCCCTTTCATTGCATATGACTACGTCTCACTTGCTATGTATGCTAGAGCAGTTATCTTTCCCCCCTTGCGAATCGATCAACCAAAACTTCCAATTTTTCCTCAATTTACACGAATGGAGTGGGGGGTGAGGCTCCCTCGGCGGGCAAAAACCTGCCTCGGCAGGCGAGAGTACTTAAAAATATTTCATTACGAAAACATATTCGGCAGCCATAATGGAATACTTTATAGGTGTTGACGAAGCGGAAACCGAATTTATATTTTTTGCACTTAGGCAAGTACAATTAAAAAATTTATACATTCAACGCCCTGAAGCAATTTTCTGTCAATGGACCGAACGTAATCTCGTTCTCAATCTGGACGTTGGTTGCTGGAGAGAGGTAGATGGAAATAAAAAAATGGATTTATTCCAAAGGGGAAGGTAAATCTGAATACGGACGGATTTCTTTTTCTGCCAGGGCTGGGCTAGAGCAGGTAACTTTCGAAAAAGGTATATGTGAACACTAGCGTAATACTTAGCTTAGCTTAGCTTTCGCAATAGTTAGTTTCATCATCATCATCATAGTCACAATGTCATAACAGGATGCATTAAGTCGGAGCTAGAGTATTGCCGACACAAATATTATCAATAGTTTTGAGAACTGTAGCTCGCCATCGTTCGCGATTTACTGTCAGTTCAGTGAAGCCCTTGATGCTCATATCCAGCGACTGTTCCGTCGTATCCACCCAGCGTGTAGGGGAACGGCCACGGCGCCGCCCACTCAGGGCGTGACCCTGAACTACAAGTTTCTCCATATTATCGCTTCTGTGAATATGTCCCAGGAACGTAAGAATCCTCAGCGACACAGCGGAGGATAGTCTCTTTGGATTACCGAGCTCATCCAGTATGGAAACGTCAGTTCGATGTGCGGTATAAGAAACTCTCAGCATTCTCCTCCACGTCCACATTTCAAAAGCATCTATGCGAGCTCGATCTGCCTTTTCAACGGTCCAAGTTTCCGAGGCATACAAAAATATCGAGAACACAAGAGATTGAACCAGAGATATTTTGGTAGTAATGTTATGGTCACGTCATATTTTAGTAAGCTTTGTCATGGCCACACGTAAGTGTTGAATGCGCCGTCGAATCTCATTTTCACAGCTACCCGAATTGTCGATCAAAGAACCGAGATACACATAAATTTGAACTACTTCACAACGGCCTATTGACTTTATTTCTCGTTAGTTTATTAGTGGTTAAAAATCTATACATCTATATCTTAGTCCGCCTAATAGGCCCCTAATTTTGGTCAATACGAGGGACACACGCTAAAATCGCGTATATTCTTGCTTGGAATACCGTGGAGTGTCCTCCAAGAGAGAAGTTTGTTTTTGGCCTGCAGACTCCAGCGCCAGAGCCTTCGTCGGTGTTGTGGTTCACCGATTATTATAGATAAGTTTACTTCGGAGATTATAAAACATGGATTGTGATAATGTTATAAAAGTTTATAGTAAGTGGAAAGTCTTCATTCCGTTATTTTTGAGTGTGTAGATTGTCCTTCCCAATATTTTTGTTAGCTCAAATTTGTTTTTTTTACTTTTGATTGACCTTTTTCATTTTGTCAACATTTTGACGCTTATTGTCCTTTCTGTTGTACAGGAAGGATGAGACTTTACTTTTATCATTTTCCATGTAAGCTTTCTTTAGGTCCACGGCCTGGCATATTTTAGATTATAATATGTCCATTGAGACACGGGTTGTAAAGTCGGTTGAGATGTACACGGGAAATTTTGTTTTAAAATACCTAGTGTAATGTTATTTGGCAAACAGTGAATAATAATTCATTTTTTTAGGTAGGAATAAAAATCCATTTCACGGCACTAGATGTGGTGTGTACTCCATCAGGTCTCTAAACCTAAGGACAAAGTGAGCTATGGGTGAAAATGCCAGTGTTGTTCAACGGAACTGGCTGGCATATGGAAGTCAACTAACCATGAGAGAGATGTATCTGGCAAGACTGTAATAATGTGCACCAACAGCAGACAAGCACTTCTAACTTTGAAAAGACTTGGCATCACATCAGGGCTAGCAATGGAATGCCATAACCTTTAGCTCATGCTTCAGATAGCAATAGTATTGTCCTGAGGTGGATTAAAGAGCACAACAACAACAACAAAGGCAATCGTATAGCGAACGGTCTAGCCAGACTGCTGATCTAAGAGTTTTAGGACCATGTTACCTATCTGGAATGTTGACAACCACAATTCTGAAAATAACAAAAAGACACTCTCATGTCAAGATGGTAAAACGATGAGAAGAACTACAAGGATGCCGACTTGTCAAGGAAAGCCTTGTAGGTTTTGGCATGGCAATATCCAAGAAGTACTTGGCGATGACCAGGTCAAACCTACGTCTCATAGCATGATTTCTGACAGGCCATTGTCAACTCAGGAAACACCTCCACATTGTGGGGTTGAGTGACTCACCGATATATAGAATGTGTAAAAGCGAAGACGAAACTATGGAACACGTCATAGTTCAATGCCCAGGATTACCTTCTATTAGAGAGTGTGCGTTCGGCGAGTCTTGGCCTACACGTGCCCACATAAGGGAGATGTCCCCTATCGACTTGTCCAGCTTCCTAAAATTGGCAGGATAAACGATGACCTGAAGAAACAGCTCCCTGAGAAGGATGTACAATGGACCAGTTGTGGCCTAAGTGCAGTGGTTCTACTCACCCACCCCACTCTACAGATACAGATACAGAACCCATTTCATGGATCTCATCGATTAGTAAAGTATGGTCTGAAAAATATTTAGTGACATTTGATCAACGTCTCAATAATTTAGTCTTTTTAGTCCTTTTCGGCGTGGACCCCAAAATACGGATTGATCCCCGCCCGTAAGGTAGGGTCGCTGAAGGTATGGTTCTGATGTGCGGAACTTTGGGAATGTTTCGCATCTCGCGTCACTAGCAAACGTCTTGTTAACTCTTCCCCTTTGGCGGTGCCGGAATGTCTTGTATATGTGCTCTGGGAATGTGTTGATGACATATTTGTCTCATCGCCGGATACCTTCTGCTACGGACCACCCCATATACGGCAAACGAGATGAGCAGGACACTTGAATAAAATATGGAAGGCATATTCTCATAGTTAATACTTGACATACCAGGTGGGCAGATATGCAGATAGAGTTTTTGCACACAAAAAAACGTAACATCAAATTTGATGTTAAGTTATTGGCGTATGTTGCAAAAGTTTTGAGAATGTTTTTTTCAAAACTCGGGAGGTAGTTTCACCGTTGGAAACAATTCAGAGATCGTTACCATGGTAACCAGTCAACATCTAAACATAACATAAAGCCATTTTGGTTACGATATAAGTTGTCGAAATGTCGTACAAATTAGATATTCGGAAGAGTATTTACGGTCTAGTTGGACGACTTTAAAAAAAAGAAATAGTTTGCCTATATCAATACCAAGATATTTCTGTTGCCACAATTTATCGAGCGATCCGTGAATGCGAAGAAGGTATTCCTTGTGTAAATTTACCAAAAAGTTGACGTCCAAGGTCGTTGAATGCTGCTACAGTTCAAAGAATGGTCAACATCGGTGAACATCGAGTTGGAACTTCAACACGAAAACTTGGACGCATTTTTCACGTCAGTGCTAGCACAATCTGTAGAGAAATGAAAAGAAATAACTTAAAATTCAGAAAAAGAAGAAAATTTCCAAAGTATTTCCAAAATCAGTTAGATGCTGCTGTCGCAATTTACGTCGTACTCATTTTGCTGGCAACATAAAAATTATTCTTGACGATGAAAAGTATTTCACATTTTCGAACTCTGAAATCAAAGGTAAAGAAGTTTATTATTATCATTGCTACTATTATCTATCTTAGGCGCTGCTTTATCATTAGTTAGATGCATCAATGGTATTAATTTAACCAGATCCTTATACTTGCAAATAAGACTCGGTACTTTTACCGAGATAACCGCTTTACTCACAATGATGCTTATATATACTTAATACAAATACTCATATTTAAACTAGAGTATCCTCATCGCAACTAGAATCAGGCGAACTTCGACTTTTGATGTATATGCGCTTAGGTTCAGATATCGGTTTTACATTTGGCCATACTTGCTTCAAAAATGAGTCCTAGATATTTTCGTGATGTGGATGTCATAACTAGTTCAAAAAATGTGTTACCCCAATCACCCCACTCTTTATGGTGGGGGAAATAAAAAAAACTCGTTTCACTTATCAACATATCACATTTTGACAAAAAAATCGTTGCAAAACGTTTGAAGAAATCATGTGAGTCACATTTTAAAAGCCGCATCGAATTCGTAAATGACTTACCAAACTTTTTTAGACTGAATGAAATCAGCGCGTTATAAAAGTAACTATTTGAAACCATACTGCTCGATTTTATGCATAACAATCTAACACGCCAGAAGCAATAATTATATGGATAATTAAAGTATATTGACGAAATTAATAAATAATTTGCAAACGTCACATCCTTACCGTTGTTTATTGTACAATGTAGAACACAACGTTTTGAAAACGTAACGGGACTGTAAACAAACGGTGCTAAGATAAACAATATTTTTTATTTAACTCAAACTTACGAGGGTAGTCCCATAAGTACCTGTCCTGACTTAGAGATGGTGAGGTTTCTTAATAGAAAACCTTATAAAGATTTAGAAAGTCTGAAAAATTTTATTTCAATATATTTTTATTGTCAAACGAGACTAACACACAGAACTGCGACCGCATTTGCAATCAAACACCATCCAATTATCCAAAACACAAGGTTTCATCTGAATAGGAAGTCAAATAAAGATTTTCAAATTTTTTGGTAGATCTGAAATGTCAGAAACTTTTGATTATCATCCACTGAGACTGAGACTTAAAACTGCGACCGGATTTGCAATCAGTACCCTCAAATTATCCAAAACACATGCTTTCATCCTAATAGAACGCTAACTAAATATTTTCTAATCCTTAGGTAAACCTGAAGAAATGGAAGATGAGCATTTTTTTTATTTTCCTGAAACGAGACCGAAACTCAGAACTACGAGCAGATTTGTAACTATTATCCTCAAATTATCCAAAAGATGAAATTTCTTATTGATAGAAAGACAAATAATGATTCTCAATTTTTCAGGTAAACCTGACGATCAGAAATTTTTGAGTTTCATCAAACGAAGCAGAAACTCAAAACTGCGGCCGGATTTGCAATCAGCACCCTCAAATTATCCAAAACACGAAGTTCCATCTAAATAGAGAGCTAATTAAAGATTTTCAATTTTTAAGGCAAACCTGGAGGATGTGAAAAATTTGAAAATGTTTACTTTCATCAAACGAGAGGGAAACTCAAAACTGTGGCCGGATTTGTAGTCAGCACCCTCAATCTATCCCAAATACAAGGTTTAATCTTAATGGAAGGTCAAATAAAAGATTTGTAATTTTTTAGGCAACTCTGAGGATGTGAAAAATCTGAAATTTTTGACTAATACCAAGCGAGATGGAAACTCAAAACTGAGTCCATATTTGTGATGAGCACCCTCAAATTATGCAAAGCACGAGGTTCTATCTCCAGAGAAAGTCAAATAAAATATTTTCAATTTTTCAGGTAGGTAGATAAGCCTGAGGTTGTGAGAGGTCAGAAATTTTTTATTTTCGTCTAACTAGACTGAAACTCAAAACTCCGACTGGCCTTGTAATCAGCAACCTCAAATTATCCAAAGTATGAGGTTTTACCTTAATAGAACGCCAGTAAACCTGAAAATTCTAATTTTCTTATTTACGTCAAACGAGCCTGAAACCCAATATTGCGACCGGATTTGCAATCAGAACCCTCAAATTATTGAAAATGCGAGGTTTCATCTTAATGGAAAGCTAAATAAACATTTTCAATTTTTCAAGTGAACCTGTTATAAGATCATCAAATTATCTGTAACACTAGATTTCATCTTAATAGTGAGCCAAAAAGTGATTTTCAATTTTTTTGAGAAACCTGATGATGTGGACGTCTAAGAATAGGCCACAGCTTTGCAACTCACAAGTTTCTTTTTGAGAATACTGAAGCCCCACTTGGTGCTGCTTGTAGCGAGCCACTAACGGTAATCCATATACTACAAGACCGCACACACCTGCAGGATACCAGAAAAGCCACTGGTATACCACACACCGCCAACGAAGCCACACTCCACCATTTCAACAAAGTTCTAAAATTCATCAGAGACACAAACTTTTATTATAATATTTAAATACCATAATATTTTATGCTAAGTTACTATGTCATGTTATGTCACTAATAACCCTATGTGTTTGATGTGACCTTTTTTTGTGTGAATAAATACTGAAATACTGAGAATGTGATGTGACATTTTGTATTTTCGTCGAACGACACTGACACTCAAAACTCGTGCCGGATTTGTAATCAGCACCCTCAAATTATCCAAAGCATCTGATATTTTTGATATTCGTCAAACGAGACCGAAACTCAAAACTGCGACCGGATTTGTATACAGCACCCTCAAATTATCCAAAATATGAATTCAATCAAAAACTTTACACTGTATGCCTCTGATACTAACAGAAAATATCGTTGTGCCGTTACTTTCACAGCTACCTAATCATGAGCAAAGCAGAGATTAATTATTTCGTATTTATCTTGATAACAATCATATTCTCATGTTTTTAACCACTAAGTGAATTAATAACAGTAGCTTTTTATGTTTTAATGTCGATGTGGAAACTATAAAGGCATTAGTTGAATCATTATGCGTAGTAAATGTGCTATTTTTTCTGCTCGGGCTTTTCACACACACACACACACACATACCTACGAGTTCGCATGCAGAAAAATCCCACTTTATCTGTTACTTTAATTATAAAACTCGAATTAAACCGAAGCGCGGTATTCTTTTCAACTGCGTTTATAATTGTTGACCACAGTTCGTGAGTGACACTCGTTGATTTTTATATTTCTATGAGACACGCTATTGTTAACATTGCCAGTGGCGGACGGTACTGAAGGGCACAAGGCCACTTGCCCACCCAACCGCCCAGAAAAATGACAATAAATATAGTTATCATCGCACACTTTCAATACTAGACAACATCACATTAGACTCCCTAAATGTAGGCTGAACATATCTCAATCTGCACCAACAATTCTTGGACTAATATTTTCTAACAAACTACCTCCCAATATAACATCCAAAGCGACTCTTGAGGCATTTAAGAAAGATCTCAAACTATTTCTCTATGACAGGTGTTTCTATACCTTGGACGAATTTTTTAACTATTGTAATGTGTAAGAATGATCTGTTTGTGTAGTTTTTACGTCTTATGTCCATTTACACTTACGACCAGGTAGATACAGGGTGGTCCAATGCTCTTCAGCGGCCTTACCGTTTAATTTAGAAGAAAATGGCTTGAATAGAAAAGTTTCATTCCAAATAGTCTCATCATCATGGTCACAATGTCTTAAAAGACATGTTGTGAACTCGTAAAATGCATTAAGTCGGAGCTAGAGTATTGCCGACGCGAATATTATCAATAGTTTTGAGAACTGTAGCTCGCCATCGTTCGCGATTTACTGTCAGTTTAGTGGCGCTCTTGATACTCATATCCAGCAACTGTTTCGTCGTATCCACCCAGCGTGTAGGGGAACGGCCACGGCGCCGCCCACTCGGAGCATGACCCTGAACTACAGTCGACACAATGGAGGATAGTCTCTTTGGATTACCGAGCTCATCCAGTATGGAAACGTTAGTTCGATGGGCGGTATAAGGAACTCTCAGCATTTTCCTCCATGTCCACATTTCAAAAGCATCTATGCGAGCTCGATCTGCCTTTTTAACAGTCCAAGTTTCCGAGGCATACAAAAATATGGAGAACACAAGAGACTGAACCAGCGACATTTTTCTAGCTTTAGTGATGTTATGGTCACCCCATATTTTAGTGAGCTTTGTCATGGCCACCCGTGCCTGTTGAATGTGCCGTCGAATCTCATTTTTACAGCTACCCAAATTGTCGATCAAAGAACCGAGGTATAACTTCACAACGGCCTATTGACTTTATTTCTCGATGATTATCATGCTCTCTATTTAGGATCATAACCTTGGTCTTATTGTAGTTAATACCAAGACCATACGCTGCACTATGTTGTTCTAAAATATTTAATAGAGCTACTAGTTCTTCCTGAGAAGCTGCAATAAGCGTTGTATCGTCAACAAATCTTAAGTTGGATATTTTGCATCCGCCAATAGTTACACCGCCGTTCCAGTTGTCTAATACCTGTCTCATCACAAATTCAGAGTAAATGTTAAACAACATTACTTTTAAAAAATAATTCTAAAGATCCTGATATACCGGAAATAGGCATCAATTTCCTCATTTCAAATATAACACCCTTTATATTATTACGTTATTGAAGTCAGCATTTATTCTTAGGTCCAGTTTTTCAACCCTACTTTATGTCTACGAAGTCTATTTTCAAAGTCTTTAGAAATTTGACGTTTATAGTACTTTACAAAAAATGTCAATATCTCGGAAACTAAGTAAGACAGAAAGATGCGGTTTTTGGTTTTGAAACGAGCAAGAAACATGCATGTGTTTCATTGTCATGTATGACATTTAGCAATAACCTCTAATAGACAACGACTGGCACTATCCCGTTTTACACAAATATGACGTATACCCTGTTACCCGATACTTTAAACTGTCAGCCGTGTCAACAGCGAACAGCTGTTCGGCTAGTGATAACTAAAAATACTCCATATTGAGTCATGACGTATCAATCTTAAGCTTTGAAGGAATGCAGGTCTGTATTGAGTGAAAGCATCACTAATAACAAGTAATTGACACTTGGTGACGTTTTCATCTATGCTCTGAGGTCAATGCTTATTTTACATTTTCTCGGAAAATCCGGCGTGTCTTTCAGTATATCGGTATGGGTGGTCTGAATGATGATGATTAGGTACACTTTAAATGAGTTAAGAATGAAGATAAAAGCATTTTTAGCTTAAGCTTCAGTTAAACTACCTTATTATATTAATCTTACTCCATGTATACTTACTTTATACTTTTCTCCAATTGTACCTTGTACGTTTCAATCAATAAATATCCCACTAGCGATGCAAGCTATCCATATTGAATCGTCCTTATTGCTAAATATAGGAGTATTGTGATAGTCTCTAACAATATACAAATCAATAAAAAAATCTATTTCTTTTAACTAACCATTTTTGCTGCGAATTTCTGGATATTGAAGCAATTTCTTGTTTACAACAATAGTCACTATTTTTTGGCAAATATTCAATAAGAATATTACTAATACGGTCCTGATCGCAGTATTACCAATCAACACCACTAGTAAAAAATTAAATTTGAGATACACTTCTTCGTCAGCTGATACCTATCAAATAGACGTCAAGCCAGTTTAAAGTATCAGGTAACAGAGTATAGGCCGTTCTCTTTCTAATTCTTGTATGCCTTTTTTATGAACTAGTGTGAAGTGTTCAAAAAAATGATTATGGGAAAATAACGTGTTCATCGACCGAACTAAATAAGCAAACCGGAAACAGAAGGCGTAGTATCCGTTTCAGGCCGGCTTCGTGACATTTAAAGGATAGACCATTTCCAAGACTTATTAGTTACAATAATTCCATTGTATAAGTTATCCTGCAGTAGTCACCCTTAAGGAAGATATAGAAGTGCAGGGGTTAGTTGCCTCTTGCCTTTTGTGTTCCTTCTAATGACCTTTGTAAATGCCAGTGTTAGGTTACAGTCTCGCGTCAAACGACTTCTGTTCATATCTCTCACTTACTACGTTTCCACGGGCTTTCAAAACTGTTTTCAAAACGTTTTGTGATTTGGGATTGCCGGTGTTTCCACGATAGATTTCGAAACGATTTTCGAAACGCATTCAAAACGTTTTCAACTGACACCCTTCAACAACATCATTTCCTAGTTTTATAACCTATTTTCTTGTTGATCATAAATCTTTTGTTTGGAATTCCAATAAACCTCAATAAACTAACGATAGCGATATTAGACAGCTACGCACTGTGCATAGTTGACTTCAAAACGTTTTGAAAGTGACAGCTGGTGTTTCCACGACATTTGGATCTCGATACGATCCCAAAAATTAGCGAATCGACCTTGAACAGCAAACGTTTTGAAAACGCATCCAATTGACGTTTTCACGATATATTTAAAACTCAAAACGTTTTGAAAACGTTTCCAAACCCCGTGGAAACGTAGTATATATTCGACTGATTTCGAACCGGCTACTGTTTTGTACGAGGATCTTCTAGGTTGTGGTTGAACTTGAAAATTACTAATAATTTTACTTTTTACTTCCACACCGATAGGTGAGGGGAGTATTGTGATCGCGAAAATTTTCGATTTCAAGATAATACGCTTTTTGGGCATGTTATGATGTCTACATAACGAAAATCCACGTCACTCATTTCCGTCGGTCTGTCTGTCGGTCTGTCTGTCTGTCTGTTGGCGTTCTTCTAACGTCGTAATCTCAGTAACCGCTGCATGGATTGTGATGAAATTTGGGCAGCGGTATGCTGTGGGGTCGTAGTAGGTAATGTTCTTATAATTTTGAAAATCGGTGCAGGGGCGGCGGAGTAATTAGCAAAAAACAAAAAATCTCAAATATGCCTCAAACTTCGTTTTTAGGTGTTTTAGGGGTTCCTGATCATTTTCTACTTTTTTTTGGGTGGGGGTGAAATTGCGGTGGTTGGGGGGTGGGGGGTTGTAAAGGTGAAAAATTTGTTGTACTCATAATAGGCTGTCTACTGACCTGAGAGAGAAAGACCTAGCGGTATAATACACGTTTTTAGGTCCATCCGAACATTGCCTTGTGTATTACAGGAACCAAGGGACTTAGAGAATTTTCCGATGTATACATACGAGTATTGCTTTAGATCGTTCTGTATTTTATAATGTTGAGCTTACTGAATTGATGTTAATGAAATTTCGGCTCAGTATTACTACTTTGGCGAGGATGGAAAACGCGTCTGATTTTTAGAAATCGTCTCAGTGGCGGCGAAGCAATATTAAAAAAACAAAAAATATGAAATCACCTCAAACTTCGTTTTTAGGCGCCTTAGGGGTTCCTAATCATTTTCTACTTTTTTTGGGGTGGGGGTGAAATTAGGGTGGTTGGAGGGGTGGAGAGTTGTAAATCTGAAAAATTTGTTGTACTCATAATGGGCTGTCTACAGAACTGAGGGAGAAAGACCTAGCGGCATAATACACTTTTTTAGGTCCATCCGAACATTGCCTTGCCGAGTACAGAAACCAAGGGACCTGAACTTTCTGATGCATATAAAATACATACCAGTATTACTTTGGATCGTTTTGTATTGTGTTACGTGGAAACTTCTGAATTGACTTTAATGCCATTTTGACACAGATTTATTACCGCGACGAGTATGGAAAGCACGTATGGTTTTTAGAAATCATTTCAGTGGCGGCGCGGCAATAATAAAAAAAACTGAAAATATAAAAAACACCTCAAACTTCGTTTTAGACGTTTTAGGGGTTCCTGAACATTTAAAAAATTTTTTTTGTTGGGGGTGAAATTGGGGTGGTTCGGGGGTGGGCGTTTGTAAAACTCAAAAATTTGTTGTATTGACTATATTTTTTACTTCCACACCGATAGGTGAGGAGGGTATTGTTATCGCGAAAATTTTCGATTTTGAGATAATACACTTTTTGGGCGTTTTATGAGGTCTACTCAACGAAAATCTACGTCACTCATTTCCGTCGGTCTGTCTGTCTGTCTGTCGGTCTGACTGTACGCGTCTTTCTAGCCACGTAATCGCAGTAACCGCTGCATGGACTGTGATGACACTTGGGCAGCGATGTGCTGTGGGGTCGTAGTAGATAATATTTCTATAACTTTGAAAATCGGTCCATGGGCGGCGGAGTATCTACTCAGCAAAGAAACAAAAATTTTGAATATTCTTCAAACTTTGTTTTTAGGTGATTTAGGGTTTCCTGATCATTTTCTACTTTTTTTTGAGTGGGTGTGAAATTGGGGTGGTTGGGGGAGTTGTAAAACTGAAAAATTTGTTGTATTCATAATAGGCGGTCCACTAACCTGTTAAAGAAAGGCCTAGCGTCATAATACACTTTTTTAGGTCCATCCGAACATTACATTGCCTATTACAGAAACTAAGGGACTAATTTTCTGACGTATACATACAAATATTGCTTTACCTCGTTCTGTATTGTTTAATGTGGAAATTATGGGATCGATTTTAATGAAATGATATAATACTTTGGTTGAGACTTTGGTGTTATTATCGTGGCGAGAATGGAAAACGTTTATGGATTTTAGCATGGCCAACTCTACACTAGGCCGGAGCCTTAGATGTGGCAACGTGGCTTAGCTGTCAAATAGTGGGCCTATAGTTTCAGAATAATTATTACATTTTATATGTATTAGAGTTCATCTGGGTTAATAAGTTAAGAAAAATACTTTTTAGAACAACTACTACTAATACCACTTGCATCTGATGTCTGGTTCATCGTAGTCAGACACTACAAAATAAAAATAAACGCAACCTGTTTCCTGCTGCCACTTCCACTTTCACTTAAATGAACACTCAACTTACTTTGTAAATTATCACTTGAGCTAGAAAAATTCACTATTAGGTCACTGTGAAGCCATTCTTGCTGGTCTTGATTCCCTTTCACTATCAAATCTTTTCGTCGGTATGCCCAGATGCACGCCCAG
The DNA here is from genome assembly GCA_951848785.1 of Callosobruchus maculatus. Classification (NCBI taxonomy): domain Eukaryota; kingdom Metazoa; phylum Arthropoda; class Insecta; order Coleoptera; family Chrysomelidae; genus Callosobruchus; species Callosobruchus maculatus. The sequence continues at coordinate 1,873,495 of CATOUR010000198.1, forward strand.
ATGAGTTCTATTAACTGTATTTTTTTGTGATGTTTGGGAGGTCCAGAAAATATTGTAGGTACCACATTGTGCTTTAAAATAGGTCTTATCCTTTGAAATGTTTGTAAAGTATTGTCTTTATTCTTATAAATATAACCAGCCCATACGAGGAATACCGTTCACCCACTTCTGTTTATGTCCTTTATTGGAAGCACAATTGCTAGTGCAACCTGGTACTACACACTTTGCAGGCATCTTTTTATCTTTATAGTTTCGTTTGTGCAGGTAAATGATTAGAAACACATTAAAAATCACCTTGAAATGTTCTTTTTACTCTGGAAGGTTATGTTCGGCCATGGTTTGGTATGTCCTCTATTCATGGTACTACACACTTTGCAGGCATCTTTTTATCTTTATAGTTTCGTTTGTGCAGGTAAATAATTAGAAACACATTAATAATCACCTTCCAACCATATTTTCTGCTCTGGAAGAATACACATGACATAACAACAAATAAAAACTCGGCCCGCTGATTCAGTGTTGCCATATTTCATGCTCCGGCCTAGTGAGTAAAGTCGGCCATAATTTTAGAAATCGCGCCAGTGGCGCCACAGCAATAATAAAAAACTACGAATATGGAAACAGCTCAAACTTCGTTTTTAGGCATTTTTGGGTGGTTTCGTGAGCATTTTCTACTTTTTTTGGATGGGGGTGAAATTTGGGTAGTTGGAGGTTGGGGGATCATAAAACTCATTTTTTTGCATTCATAATAGGCTCTCCTTTGACCTGTGAAAGGAAGACCTAGGGGCATTACACACTCTTTTGGTCGGGCGGGCGATAATTTGGTTACAAGGGGATCTCAGACTATAACTTCATGCTATGGGAAAGTAATCAAATGAAATTACCGTTACGTGTGGGAAGTACTGAGTCAATTAACTTGACTCTATTATTTGGATTAAGTTCAATTTTGATATCTCAACCAGAGCAACTGGCCATTGATATTGACGGTCAAACTCTATTTTCACTGATTTCTTGAATTTTAGTGCCTGTGCCTAATAAAATTTGATTTAGAAGTGAAGATGTATGTATCATATGCAAAAAGCATACCAATAAATTTCTTGATAAAGAAAGAGTTGTCAAGCCCTGGATTGCCCTGGTCGGAAGGCTGACGTGACGTGAAAATATAACATTTTGACATCACACGCGTTAGGGAGCTGTCAGCGTGTCTTCCGTACTGAATTCAAAAATCAATTTTTATTTTGATATAACTTTTGCATTATTGCAAAAAATTAAAAAAAAATAGTTTTGTAATAAAACTATGATATGAACTAATATCTTACGATCTTTCCATTTATCACAAAAAATTAACTTCTTTTAAGAATCTTAAGAGCTCTCCATTCCATGGCACATACCGTTTGCTGACAAGCATAAAATGACTGTAGTAAGCAATCCTTTCATACGAATAAAAAGCAATCCATCACAATCAACATATTTTTTTCTAGTGTGACCTGAATATAAGTCCATTACATCACAGGTGCGTTTATAGATTTAGCCAGAATTAATGATTTTATTCACGAAATTGACAAAATTAATCGTATCTGGCCGTGATATCGCATAATAACTCCATTCGATCAATCACCTCAAACGCTCGAGCGTTCTACCTGAATATATATCGACATATAATTCCATTTTGTGTTGTATCATTGTTATTATTATGTGCTCTGTAATTATTTTGATATACACCTATAAAGCCTGGGAATCATGGGCGTCCTTACTCAATTTGGTAGGGTAGGAAGGGGCAAGGACCCAGATTTGTATACAGGGTGTTTTTAAAGTTGGGACTTTCCATTTCAAAAACAACTGCATTTGAAATGACAAAGATAATGCACTGTGAATCAGCAGCAGAAGAATAAAAAACGGTAAGAAAATACATCATATTGGTTTGCTGCGAAGTTTAACGTGCCGTCCTGTCACATGAGTCTTATGGATATGGTTCAAAGTTCGCGCCACGAGGCAGAAAAGCCAAGGTTTCTTCTTCAATTGGACTATTCGAATATCGACAAATCCACGGGTGCAGGGTAAATACGGATAGGAAAACGATCAGCATACACTTGCGAAGTTCGAAAAGCATTTTGACCACATTCACAAACAGTTTATTATAGTTATATCGGTTGCGCCATTTTTGTTGTTTTTAAAGTCCGATGTAGCACATCAATAACGCGACAGACGTCAAACACGCGCTGCTACATATATCGATGCTTTCTTCAAACTGAGGTTTTTCGGAACACAGGAACGGAATTAGAAATGAGGATTTCACTATCGGCCAATATATTCTTCATATCTCTAAACATTTCATTTATACAGGGCGTTAATTAAGTATGTTAAAAAACTTTAACCACGAATAGTACTCCGAAAAATAGAAAGAAAATGTCATATGAACATGGGTCCGGAAATGCTTCCTAAGGTAGCACGCTCCTTTGCATGGGGCACCCTGAAGACGGCTTTCCCTTGATATTCTCGAAACCATTCATAACAATATTACGAAATTAGGTACGATGGGTAAACTTTTGACGCTGAATCTAATTCTGAATTCAGAATTTCATAATTTTCTGAACGGTTCGTACTATTGCAGGTCTTCCTATGACAACTGTAGAACTCTTAAAACTACCTTTTTCGGAAGGTCGGGCGTGGATTCCTATAAATGTTCTTACAGCACGCACTGCTCGTTGGGGATATCGTTCATGATAGATACGTGTCGCAGCACGAGCGTTACCCTGAGCCATTCCATAACAGAAATGCATATCTGTCATTTCTCCGTCATAGTAAATTGGACCATTTTAAGCGGAATATCAGTACACTTCTACTTGACAACAAACTCTAAACTGAATAAACTGACAGTTCTCAAGTTGTTTATCAATTATTGCAATTGTTTTTCACAGCACACTTACTAAACAGATGAACACTTATTTATTTACAACAGCCTGCATCGATTCAATAATTTGCATTTTTCTCGAAAACGGTTAGTCCTATCGAGATATACCAAGAAACCATTTTTACGTAGAAATCTCTGAAATACCATATTATGAAATCAAAATGTCAAGAAAATTACCATTTAGAAAATGGGGCTATTTTTACCCTTAACTCCTCCCGTATGATACGCCTATGATTAAAATTATGATATTCTGAATTCAGAATCAGATTCAGCGTCAAAAGTTTACCCACCGTACCTAATTTCGTAATTTTGTTATGAATGGTTTCGAGAATATCGAGGGGAAACCGTCTTCAGGGTGCCCCATGCAAAGGAGCGTAGTTCCCTTAGGAAGCATATCCGGACCCATATTCATATGATATTTTCTTTCTATTTTTCGGAGTACTATTCGTGGTTAAAGTTTGTTAACATACTTAATTAACACCCTGTATGTTATTGAGAAAAGTCACTCCTTTTGGCGAGTACTATTTATGCTCTTTCAAAAACAGTCCCAAATTAGGAAACATTCTGTATATTCTAGGCAATCCGACGACAAGTCAAACTAATTCAATATGGCTACCTTGGGGCGAACTTCGTGCTACCACTTGAGACCGTATTTTTTATGTTTATTTTTACAAATATCTTCATTTGGAGTGGTCTCTTGAGACTAGCTTTGGTTAAAAAAATAATAGGCCTTATAGATACCGTGTGGTTGGTAGTGGATATCGATCTCAGATTTTTTGCGTACCTGTCAGTACTGTCATCGATCTGTAACTAACAAAAATCAGTTATCCCTAAGGCGCAGTAATTTTGGGGATAGCTGCAATTAAACGTGATGATCTAAAACTCAGAACTTAAACATAAAAAACTTCCAACTAATTCTCAAAATGTACAATAAAGCAAAATAATTTTGCACAAACCTTCCACAAACGTAGAGGTTTTCTAACGATAAATGGCTTATCCTCCTTAAAAGACGAAGTTAGGAGGTACTTCTAATCTACAACTACTAACCAAACTTTCCTTTTTTTAGCTAAGGTGGTAAACAACAGCCCATGTGAAATCGTGTATCAGAAGCTATGAAGAATTCAATATGCGCTGCTTATAATTAAGGGGTCATACCATATTCGCTTCTTGCATTTGTAGAAGGAAACCGCTAAATCGTATTTTGCTTGCGGTAAAGGTCAAAGGATAGCCTCAAAGCTATTCGCGCTTCTTAGCTTCTGGTTATATTATATCCATGTTGTTCATTCTCTTGCTGTAAAATAATACTATCAGGATTTCTTTTACCTGTGCATTATTCACACCGAAATGCATAACTAACATACAGTGTGTCCCAGCTAAAGTTTGCCACCCTCCTTATCTCCGAAATGATAAAAGAAAATAAAAAATATTAATATTTTGAAGAGAATACATAGGCAAATACAACAGTGTAAGCTGATTGAAAATTTATTCACTATTTTGGGCGTTAACACCAAATATGGTGATTATCAAAATGAAGTATTAGTTTCATTACCTGAAGTATTTTTTTTTTTTACTTTTATGGCACTGATCATTGATCAACTGGCCAGAAACGTGGTTATATCTCATATCTATATACAGGAGATGGTATGGTAGAGTCAAAGTGTTAACAATATTTGTTAGTGTGTTAGTAACCTGAAGTATTATCGTAAGAAATGTTCCAACTGGAAGCCATTTTGTTCCATACAGACGTACAGGCGATATTCAAAATGTCTTTGCAACAACAGTAAATGCAGCCGATCATAGCATAAAGAAATAAACTAAAACTTTTATGTGGACCCTATCAAAACAAAGATAAGTAACATTATCCAGAGTGACAGTTCATGACTAAAAAAATGGAGTCAAGTTGATTGACTCAGTACTTCCCACACATTACTGTGATATCAGTTTATTATTTTCCCATAGCATGAAGCTTTAGTCTGAGATCTCCTTGCAACCAAATCATCGGCAGCCTTCCCTCCCCTAAAATTGTCTTATGCCGCTAAGTATTTCCTTCAGAGGTCAATGAACAGCCTAAAACATCTAAAAACGAAGTTTGAGTTGTTTTCATACTTTTAGTTTTTTGATTATTGCTATATACGCTGCCACTGACACGATATTTAACAAACACACGCGTTTTCCATCCTCACCACGGTAATAATACTGTGTCAAAATTTAATTAGAATCAATGTAATAGTGTCCACGTTACAAAATACAAAAAGATCTAAAGCAATAAATACTCGTATGTATGTATACAGAAAATTCTAAGGCCCTTAGTTTCCGTAATACGCTAGGCAATGTTCGGATGGACCTAAAAAGTTGATTTATGTCGCTAGGTCTTCCTTCAGAGCCCCTACCCTACACCCTATTATGAATACAAGAAATTTCTCAGTTTTTCAACCCCCCACCCCCTAACCACCCCAATTTCACCCCACCCAAAAAAAAACGCAGAAAATGATCAGGAACCTCTAAAACGCTTAAAAACGAAGTTTGAGCTGTTTTTATATTTTTACTTTTTTTTATTATTTGTGCGCCGCCACTGGCACAATTTATAAAAACCATACGCGTTTTCCATCCTCGCCACGGTAGTAGTACTGTGTCAAAATTTCATTAACATCAATTCAACAGTTTCCTTGTAACACAATATAGAAGGATCTAAAGCAATACTCTCGTATGTTTACACCAGAAAAAATTCTAAGTCCTTTGGTTTCTGTAATAGGCAAGGCAATGTTCGGATGGACCTAAAAAAGTTATTTATGTTGCTAGGTCTTCCTTCATGGGTCAGTGGGCAGTCTATTATGAAAGCAACAAATTTTTCAATTTTACAACCCCCCACCCCCCAACCACCCCAATTTCACCCCCGCCCAAAAAAAAGTAAAAAATGATCAGGAACCTCTAAAACGCCTAAAAACGAAGTTTGAGGAATATCTAATTTTTTTTGTTTTTTGCTAATTACTCCGCCGCCCCTGCACCGATTTTCAAAATTATAAGAACATTACCTACTACGACCCCCCAGCATATCGCTGCCCAAATTTCATCACAATCCATGCAGCGGTTACTGAGATTACGAGGACACAAAAACGCGTACAGACAGACCGACAGACCGACAGACCGACAGACAGACAGACCGACGGAAATGAGTGACATGGATTTTCGTTATGTAGACATCATGAAACGCCCAAAAAGTGTATTATCTCAAAATCGAAAATTTTCGCGATCACAATACTCCCCTCACCTATCGGTGTGGGAAGTAAAATAAAATTTTATGGCTTTTCTTTCTACCTTATGCTTAAATTCGGCGCCAATGACACGGATGCCACGCTTTGAATGGCGTCAATTGAAACAAAGAACATTTTGGGTTAAGGCTGTACAAAACGTGTCAATACAATTGGTTTAATCACAATGGCAATATCACTTGGTGGGCAGGCTCAAAATTTAGTAACGTTTGTTTCCAACTACGCTGAAATAATCAGTCACACCTAATCATGCATAAAAATTCAACAATGGCGACTCTCAGGTTTTGATGTATTTGACTATTTAGGGACGGTTGTACAATGCAAGCTTAAGCTTCGGCTTAAGGTAAGCCGACGTTAAACCACGTCAGTGGCAAAATGTCCGTTGTACAATGCTGGCTTAACCCCCCACTCCAAGCTTAACATGAGCTTACGTAAGCCGATCCTCAACGCGAGCTTAGCTGAGGTTTAAACCTAACCTGATATAAAAATGACATGATTTGTCAATGATGAACCTTCAAATTGCTTGTCACTTCATTAGGTCAAATTTTTTGGAAGATTTGTGTCTAATTTAACAAAGAGAGTGAATGAAAGGACAGAGACAAAAACGGTCGTTGCCAAAATTTGACACAAACTGTCATAAGTGCCTAACCAAAAAAGGTAATTTTTGAGGTCATTATGTCAGTACGTATTGCTTCATTGATGCCAACTGTAGTGAATTTCATTATCAACCAGGTTTAACTAAGCCGACGATTGTACAACGGGTGTCGAGTTTAAGCCTGAGCTTAGCTAAGCTTAGGCTTAACAAAGCTCGTGCTAAACCCGCATTTCTACGACCGACCCTTAAAGATCTACATGTATTTTGATTAATTACAGGGTGTCCCACGACGAGTAAGTCAAGCAATATATCGGAACTAGGCAATAGTAAAGAACTATAATTTTGGGGATGTAAATTAGAGCAAATATGTATTTTCTTGTTATTGTGAGGTATTTGGTTTTGGTCACGTGACGTTCGATTCAAGATTATCAATGGGACATCTTGTATATTAGTGCCTTTCTGTGTTCCTACCGATAAATCAATTCCAACAAACTAGCACACCTGATGTGATTGGATGACTCATTCAAGAACTAGAAAGGATTGTTCGACTACGATTGATTATAACATGTACCCCTATAGTTAAATTATTTTGCTAGTGCTCTTTCCATTTTACTTCCCACACCGATAGGTGAGGGGAGTATTGTGATCAGAAAAATTTTCTATTTTGAGATAGTGTACTTTTTGGGCGTTTTATGATGCCTACATAACGAAAATACACTTCACTCATTTCCGTCGGTCTGTCTGTCTGTGGTTTTAGGGGTTCCTGATCATTTTCTACTTTTTTTTGGGTGGGGGTGAAATTGGGGTGGTTGGGGGGTGGGGGGTTGTAAAGCTGAAAAATTTGTTGTACTCATAATAGGCTGTCTACTGTCCTGAAACCTAATACACTTTTTTAGGTTTATCCAAACATTGCCTTGTCTATTACAGGAACCAATGGACTTAGAAAATTTTCCGATGTATACATACGAGTAGTGCTTTAGATCGTTCTGCATTTTATAACGTGGAAACTACTGAATTGATGTTAATGAAATTTTGGCATAGTATTACTACTTTGGTGAGGATGGAAAACGCGTCTGATTTTTAGAAATCGTCTCAGTGGCGGCGCAGCAGTATTTAAAAAACAAAAAATATTAAAACATCACAAACTCCATTTTTAGGCATTTTAAAATTGCGATGGTTGGAGGGTGGGAGATAAAACTGAAATTTTTTTGCATTCATAATAGTTCGGGAAAATAATAAAACTGGTATCATCGGAATGTGTGGGAAGTTCTGAGTCAATCAACTTGATTACATTTTTTTGTCTTAATGGTAGTGGTACAATCCTTTTAGTATCTGTAGCTCTTGAATTAATCACTTTAGACCCCAAAAGTCAAAGTTTGTTGGAATTGTTTTATCTGTAGGAACAGAGAAATCACAAATGTACAGGGTATCCCATTATTAATTTTGAATCGGACATCACGTGACCAAAAAAAATACCTCATTGGGTAATACAGTAATAAGAAAAGATACATTTGCATTACACCCCCAAAATTATAATTCTCTACTATTGCCCAGTTCCGATATATTGCTTGTCTTAATCGTCGTGGAACACCCTGAATAAATGCTGAAATGGGACAGGACAATAACATGTTAGATTGCTTTAGTCAAATGGTCAGCAACCTTAGGTTTGGTACTATACAGCACATCTTTCTTGTTACTCTTAAAATTGATCAAAGAAATTGCAAAGAGCTACACATTGTATCAAGCTGCTTATAGTCGATATACTCGGCAGTGAATTTGATGGCACTAATCTCTCAAAAAGTTAATCTCCCACAGTTATACAATTTACCGTTCTCCGTCCAGGATAGTATCAAAATAATTTTTATATTAATAGGAAATCTCATAAGTGTTCATTTCTGTACCCTGTCGAATTATCTACATATTTACATGTTTACTTGTACTGTTGTCAGACTGCACGGAATGTCAGTTTCTTGACAATTTGGACTACTTTTGTGTTAGTGGCTCTTGTTCCATAAGACTACGTGCATTTATAACTAATAATAGTCTCATCAAGTTCACTGCTATAAAATAAATATATATGACAGCAAATCTATTTCATTCTTCAGTTGACTACACGTAATTAAAGTAAAGTTTACTGTCACACAGAAATAGTTTTATCACTCTGCTCACAGAAGCCAACTTTCATTGTTACTATAGTGTATAATGCTTGAACTATATTTTCTACACTTACCTCTAGTCTTTTGCTCATCGAGTAGCTGTCTCTCCATGCCTTCCTTCTCGTCTCGTTCTCGAAGAAGGTCCATCTTCAGTTCAGCTGAAAAAAAAGATGCACTTAAAAACGTGTCAGAAAGAACGTGAAGGCTTTTCGTCAACACTGCAGACAATAAATAAATGAGAACATATAATTCTTTCAGGGAAATAAATGGTTACATAATTTTTTGATAAAGTGCTTCGTCTTGATCCGCGATGAAATTCTTATTTTAGGTAAAATTACAAATCAACCACCTTCAGCGCACCACAGGACTGAAACTATTGGTCGCACATAAAAAATGTAAAGAGCAAAACTATACAGAATTTAGTTCTTTCCATAAATGTTAAGTGGTTAAGTGTAAGAGTAGCAGATTAGCTAAACTTTGCCGCAATAAGCTCTGCTACACCGTGTAATTGGTTAATAAATTCGTATGACTACTATACTATTATTATTATTTGAAACTTTTTTCGATATCTTTTACCAAAACGACGCTTGTTTTTCGAAAATCGACATGAAGCAGAATTTTCACCCCCCTACCTCTCAAGCGGGAACCCCCCCAAGGTCGTAAACTTGGTTGTAGATTCAGGGGACCAATGTCTAATATCAGGCACGTATTTACGTTATACAACGTTATAAAATGCCGGAATCCACAAATTTGCACCCCCCCCCTCCGCAAATTTAAGAATTTAAGGTGGCAACTCTAAGCTGGATCCCCCCCCCCCCGAAAGGTCAACCAAGTGACACCCGTAATCTGGACCCCCCCAAAACCAAATCCTGGATACGTGCCTGTTTAACATTCCACCAAATTTCATTTCTTTCCGCTCAAAAGCCTTTTTAAAGAGGTAACGATTGGCCTATATGGACCTCACGCACTTCACAGAAGATGCCGAAAAGAAGCAGGTCATCTATGATGAAGAGCGGGAATTTTTTTCTTTCTCTTTTATGTCATAGAAATTACCCGTAAAGATAATTATTTAAGAGCTTTATTCACATTATTTGAACCTTAGATGAGGAAAGAGAGGGGATACCGCACGCCCGTTGGATGCTATATGAATTAGCTGTGACCGAAAATGAATAGCTGCTTGACAGCTGTCAAAATATTTTTTTATGATATTTAACATTTTTGAGACCAATAATTGTAAGGTGTGCATAATGGTAGGGTGTGCAGCTTACGGTTGTAAAAGCCACAGCAGCAGGAAGTTTAATAGCGCTTTGGTACATTTTTGGTGGCATTTGGTAACAGAGATGTCAGTCGCGCGGTCCGTCCTCTCTCTTTCCTTGTCTAAGATTTGAACAGTCGGCGTTGATAAAACTCAAATGATGCTATCGGTCGACAGTATCTTCTTCTTCTTAGGGTGCCACGCAGATTCTTGCGTAGGCGTTCATCATTTCTCCCATCAAATGGCTCTATTAATTGCAGCCCTCTGTAGTCCATGGAAATCGCTTATTCCTGTCCAGTGACGGGTGTTTCTCAGCCATGATAGCTTTTTTTCTTCCAATTCCTCTTCTTCCTTGTTCGATCTTTCCTTGATGAATGACACGCAGGAGGTGATAGCGTTCCTCACGCATTATATGTCTTAGGTAAGCTACTTTCATCTTCCTCAACCTCAAAGGGTTCTCGTTCTGCTTAACCACCTCTCTGGAGAACGTTCTCATTTCTCACATGATCGACTCAAGACACTCACAGGATTTGTCGCGGAGTCCACATTTTGAACGCTTCTATCTTATTTGTAATATCTGAGAATCGGAACATGGAACGTAAAGACCTTCTATGAAGCTGGAAAATGTCACAACGTTATCAGTGAAATGCATAGGTTAAAGCTCAATATACTAGGGATGAGCGAAATAAGATGAAAAAGCTCAGAACAGTTTCGAACTAAGAATATGGTAATGTACTACTCAGGAAATAACGACTACGACTAATAAGTCTGTGACAAACTTTGTTCCACTGTCAGATCGAGTCATGAGTCCACATTTTGAATGCCTCGATCTTATTTGTAATAGAGAGTTTTTGGACGTCCGTTTCCTGACGTTATTGCACGTTATTGGCTAAATAGCCGAAACTGGCGTGCGCAGTTCTCCCGAAATAACCGAATCGACGAATAACCGATAAAGTTGTACGTTAGCTACGGAAGTTTGCGGTACGATACGATTACGCGCGGTATTGCCAGGTCTAAACCACTATACGGCAATGAGAAAAGAACCGTGATCATTTTGAAAGCAATAAAACTTATTTTGTTGTTTATCATTGTACAAAAGGATCCGGTTTTCTTCCGAAAAATTTTATTAGACAGTATTATCCAATAAAAGCTACAAAGTTAGGCATCTCCGGCAACAGCGTGTGATCACCACGGGACTGAATCATGGTAGTGAAATCTGAAATGTCATGCTTCGGGATCCTGCATAACCTATTTTTTATTCTACTTATGATGTGATCTAGTTTCTCTGCTTATGGTGTTGCACGTAACATTTCTTGGAAATTTCCGACCAAATCGAGCATAATGTGAGGTTAAGTTAAAATCAAATAGGTCCAATAACTGTTAATGTCAATTGCCAAATAATACAACGATACACGTCACAGATTTCGGTTACAAAAACTGTACACAAGGCACATGCTTATCCGTTATCCGAAACACAATGCGCATGCTCAGAATAATGTTTTACAGATAGCGTCGCGTCGTTCATGGCCGACTCTACACTAGGCCGGAGCCTTAGAACAACAACAACGTGGCTTATCTGTCAAATAGTGGGCCTATAGTTTCAGAATAATTACTACATTTTATATGTATTGGAGTTCATCTCGGCTAATAAATTAAGAAAAATACTTTTTAGAACTACCACTACTAATACCACTTACATCTGATGTCTGGTTCATCTTAGTCAAACACTACAAAATAAAAATAAACGCAACCTGTTTCCTGCTGCCACTTCCATTTCCACTTAAATGAACAGTCAATTTACTTTGTAAATTGTCACTTGAGCTAGAAAATCCACTATTAGGTCACTGTGAAGCCATTCTCGCTGGTCTTGATTCCCTTTCACTATCAAATCTTTTCGTAGGTATGCCCAGATGCATGCCCAGATGAGTTCTATTAACTGTATTTTTCTGTGATATTTGGGAGGTCCAGAAAACATTGTAGGTACCACATTGTGCTTTAAAATAGGTCTTATCCTTTGAAATGTTTGTAAAGTATTGTCTTTATTCTTATAAATATAACCAGCCCATACGAGGAATACCGTTCACCCACTTCTGTTTATGTCCTTTATTGGAAGCACAGTTGCTAGTGCAACCTAGTACTACACACTTTGAAGGCATCTGTTTATCTTTATAGTTTCGTTTGTGCAGGTAAATAATTAGAAACACATTAAAAATCGTCTTCCACTCTTCTTGTTTACTCTGGAATATTATGGTTGGTATGTCCTTTAGTGGAAGCACAATTGCTAGTGCAACCAGGTACTACACACTTTGTAGGCATCTTTTTATTTTTATAGTTTCGTTTTCGCAGGTAAATAATTAGAAACACATTAAGAATCGTCTTCCACTCTTCTTGTTTGCCCTGGAATGTTATGGTTGGCATGTCCTTTATTGGAGCAAGTGCAACCTGGTACTAGTCACTTTGCAGGCATCTTTTTATCTTTATAGTTTCGTTTGTGCAGGTAAATAATTAGAAACACATTAAAAATCATCCTCCAATCTCCTTTTTTGCTCTGGAAGATTACACTAATGACTTAACAACAAATAAAAGCTCGGTGCCCCATTCAGTGTTGCCATATTTCAATGCTCCGGCCTAGTGAGTAGAGTCGGCCATGCGTCGTCCCAATTTTTAGTGGCTCAAAATGTCTCTATTAGCTGCCTTCAGCGTACATGCTTTCACGCCATACTGTAGAGTAGACCAGACATAACATTTGATTATTCTGTATCTGAGACTAAAATTGAAGTTTTTTTTGGTGAGAAATTCTCGGAAAATTGTCCTAGGCAGCCCTGGAACTCTTCCGATTGGAATCGGAATAATCTCGTTCCATTTCAGTTATCTTCTCACGTATCTCGAGCGCGATAGCGACGCCGATGCAGCGCAGCGGCAATGACCACGACGCGACGCGACGTTTCGGTATTGTGTTGCATCTCTTCGTAAATAATTGCGAATAATTTTAATGAAGTTGTAAGGCTGGCTTCGGCGCGGCGTTGTCCTCGATGGCGCAACCGCTGCTGCTGCGAGCGCGATATCTGGCCGTGATAAGGGAGCTCGCTCTGCCACCAGGGACGGACTTATTTGCTGCTAATGCTGAGTTTTTTTTCTTCAGCAGAGGAGAAAACAGTGTGGTCTTTAAAAATGTAGAAAGCTTCTGTATGCTGCCTCCTTTCCACACAGCAATGGAACCACTGGAGCACTGCATCATTGCTCAGAGTGTCTTGTCATTAAGTAGTCTGTCTTATCATTATTTTCTGCTCTCAGTCTAGTATTCTCTTCTTAATTTCTTAGTAAGTTGGTCGTCACAGCATTTTCCAGTTATCATTTGAACATCGCATCTGCCCCAGTGCGTTAAGTAGTCATAACAATGAATGGTTGGTTTGGTTGCTTTTTTTTATTGTATAAGATTTAAGAAATTAGCTCCATCACAAGGACAGAAACTCGCACACCCGGAAGTGTGAGAGAGAGTTTGCCCGACCGATGTTGAATCAGATTGAGTCCTCTGATCTCATGTACAACGGATGCAAACGCGTCCATCCGACATGCCACCACGGCCCGACCGGCTAAAACCGGTTCTTCCTTTTCTTATTTCCAAGCCCTCCTGCTACTCACGGAACCTTCATCGAACGACATAACAACATGAGCGTCTAATCTGAGCTCGTTGATCTACGTTATCTGCTTTCTTTGGCGCTCAGAATTTTCCTCACCATGGTCATCCAATAGACTTTATGGGATCTCAATATGTTATCTGCCTTTAAATTTTCAGATGGGCTTGCACAGGCTTCTTGTTTGTATGGGTACCACCTCTCACACTCGAAGAGGGCATGTTCTGCCTTATCCAGCTGTCCGCAATGCCGGCACTGGTCACTGGTAATTCTTCCTATCCTTTTTCGATATACGCGGAACGGGACGTGTGCGGTTAGAGCACTGCGTTAGGTAATACCAGGCAGTCCTGTGCTCGCAGTTTACCCATTCTCCCACTGATGGTATGAGTATATCTGTCGCAACATCCATCGTTTGAGACCATACTTGCTGCCACTTTTCTATGGTCCGTTGTCTGCAGTCCTTCCACTTCGTCTCTGGGTCTCCTTGTGAGACGTAGACGTCTCTTCTCTTCAGCTATCAGATGCAAGGGTAGCGTCTCTGTCATCATTTGCAAGGTTTTATGGGATGCTGTGCGGTAGGTAATGGCTACTCTCATCAGTTACTTCCTTTGCAGCCTGTCCAGCTCTTGTTAATGTTTTTTCCTTTTGAGTACCCTGTGCCAAACCGGCGCTTCCTAAAGGACAACTGACTGGATGATTCCATTTACGAGTGCTCTTTTTCTACTACTGGGTCTTCCAATATTCGGCATCAGTTTAGAGAATACGTCCATAGTGGGTTTAGTATTTGTTTCTTAAAAAATTTGTCCGTGGCGGTCTGCGGTCTTCCCGTTTGAGGTAATTTTTTTGTATTATTGTTTTTAGTCACCGTCAAACGTGTTATAGGACCCCTGTCGGGACGTAAATCATTAAAAGTTGACATACTTCTTTGTGAGTTTTCAGGCGATCGCCAAAACCGACTTTGAATGACCGGCATTTTAAACACCTGAAATGATAAAGAAGCTATATCTTTCCCGTTTTTACAGAAACTAATGCTAAACCCACTATGGACGTATTCGGAAAAAAGATGAATTAAATTCTGCAAAAATATACAGGGTGTCCCATTTAAATTAAAAAAGTTGACGGTACTTCCGGTTAAACCGGAAGTACATTAATAGCTAACATAATGTCCTCGGATGCACTAGACGTCACTACACTTGCCTGCAAATTTTCAGCAATATCACTCTTTCCGTTCCAAAGTTATTTGCTTGGTTCCATACTTTATCCCAACCCTGTATAGACTCCCAAGTACCTCACGGACTCACTAAATATTATCCTTTTGCCTCTAATCTGGAAGTACACGTCCTTTCTGTTTATCGTATATCATCGTAGTATCATTGCCTCAGTATTTTCCGGAGCTAAATCTAGTTTATGAGCCCTTATCCATTCGTCAATCTTTTGCAATGCCCGGTTCACCTTGTATGAGTGATATACCCCTGCCTTGACTGTCGCGACTAAGGCTGTCATCTGCGAAGCCTATCGTTCTAAAGCTACCGGGTAGCGGTATCTTCAATATCCCATCGTACAGGATGTTCCAGAGGATGAGCTCTATTTCCGATCCTTGTGGAACCCCGTTAGACGTTGGCAGATCTACATTGGATATAGATATTGTCTTATCCTTGAAATAACTGTTTCGAAATGCCGCATCTTCTCAGTTCGCTCATTATGACACCTCAGGAGGCAGTACTAAAAGCATTCCTGACGGAAACACCATTTATCCTTGGAATCTTCCACTATTCCCATCACTGTCTCGAGATCGTTGATGGTAGACCGGTCGGCATGAAAACCGAACTGGTACTTCCACAGATCTTCTCCTTCGTATATCTCTTGCTGATGTCTATGACGGATCGTTATCTCAAACAGTTTCCCTATAGCGTCCAAAAGACGACGACATAAGGCCAGGAAGTTTACCACCTTTATTCAGCAGTATTACCTAGCTGTTACAGACCTCTGGGAAGGTTTGCTTTTTGAGCAGCCCATTTAATAGATTTAGGGTCGGTTTCTCAATGTCCAGTTAAAGTGTCAGATATGTATCTGCCAGATAGCGTTGCTATGGATACAACTGTCAGATAAGATTTACGTGACTTCGTAAGTTTAGCCTTCAATTGTTTAAACAATTTATCTAACAGTTGCTGTTATCTTGCAGATAAATATTTAACTGGACATTGAGAAACCGGTCCTTAGCAGAGAAACTGGGTGCTTTTTCTGTTTTCAATCTATCTGCTGCACTTTTCAGTTCCTCCAAGCTGAACAAGTTGACGTTCTCGTCTGGGCTTTCTTTGTCCCACGTGTCCCGTCTGGTTGGAGACAGATCACGCAGGATCTTCACTTTCCTGTCGTCGGACAAGGTAAATGCCGGTGTCGTCTCTAATAGCTGCTTGGTGACTATACGGTAGTGCTCGCCTCAAAAGTAGTGGCGGGGACACACAGTGGTCCCAGATGACGCCAAACAGATTTCGTGAGATTGCTCGGAAAAAATCGTGAGATCGTGGATTTGACGCTAACCTCTATTTACCACTGCCAAAATACTGGCAACGCTGTAATTGACTCATTGATATGTCTAAATAAAAAAAATAATGGAATTTTTATTGAAACAAACGAAAAATAAGAGAACATTATTATATACTAAAACATTAATAATTAAAAACATGAAAAGAAAAATAATAATTACAATAACATAACATAAAAAATCTAATCTGAATCTGAATTTGTTTCAGAATTACTTTCGGCTCCTTTTGAATATAACGTTTCACTTTTCATTTTTTGAATCATCCCTCTTTGGATTTTCGAAGTCAATATCTTCGGAAGACAATGAGAACGCCATTTTCATATTTTTTATTTTAAACACATGAACAGAAGGTCGTACGAAGTACGGGGGAATTACCTATGGCTAGAATCCGTCACTGATCATTTAAAGACAGGTTAACCCATCACCGTATCACCCATGCCATGAGCACAAGCACAATCCTGAGCTTGCGCCTTAACGCAGGCAACCCACACTACACCAAATGCGGCAATTGCGTAAGCAATGTAAGCATAATACAATCCAATACAACACAGTCGACCAACGTAAGTTTGATTTTTACTCCCTGTATTTTACCTTTTAGTCTCCTCGCAAGATTTTGTGTCCTTATCATAAACATAAAAATATCGTCAGACTCAGGATTCAGGTCATTCATCGTGAGATTGTGAGATTGGGATTGAAATCGGTAGATCCATGGCCGACTCTACTCACTAGGTCGGAGCATTGAAATATGGCAACACTGAATTGGGGACCGAGCTTTTATTTGTTGTTAAGTCATTAGTGTAATCTTCCAGAGCAAAAAAGGAGATTGGAAGGTGATTTTTAATGTGTTTCTAATTATTTGCCTGCACAAACGAAACTACAAAGATAAAAAGATGCCTGCAAAGTGTGTAGTACCAGGTTGCACTTGCAATTGTGCTTCCAATAAAGGACATACCAACCATAATATTCCAGAGTAAACAAGAAGAGTGGAAGGTGACTTTTAATGTGTTTCTAATTATTTACCTGTACAAATGAAACTATAAAGATAAAAAGATGCCTGCGAAGTGTGTAGTACCAGGTTGTACTAGCAATTGTGCTTCCAATAAAGGACATACCAACCATAACATTCCTGAATAAACAAGAAGAGAGGAAGGTGAATTTTAATGTGTTTCTAATTATTTGCCTGCACAAACGAAACTATAAAGATAAACAGATGCCTGCAAAGTGTGTAGTACCAGGTTGCACTAGCAACTGTGCTTCCAATAAAGGACATAAACAGAAGTGGGTGAATGGTATTCCTCGTAAGGGCTGGTTATATTTATAAGAATAAAGGCAATACTTTACAAACATTTCAAAGGATAAGACCTATTTTAAAGCACAATGTGGTACCTACAATGTTTTATGGACCTCCCAAATATCACAGAAAAATACAGTTAATAGAGCTCATCTGGGCATGCATCTGGGCATACCTACGAAAAGATTTGATAGTGAAAGGGAAACAAGACCAGCAAGAATGGCTTCACAGTAACCTAATAGTGAATTTTTCTAGCTCAAGTGACAATTTACAAAGTAAATTGAGTGTTCATTTAAGTGGAAGTGGAAGTGGCAGCAGGAAACAGGTTGCGTTTATTTTTATTTTGTAGTGTTTGACTACGATGAACCAGACATCAGATGTAAGTGGTATTATTAGCAGTAGTTCTAAAAAGTATTTTCCTTAATTTGTTAGCCGAGATGAACTCTAATACATATAAAATGTAATAATTATTCTGAAACTATAGGGCCACTATTTGACAGCTAAGCCACGTTGCCACAGCTAAGGCTCTGGCCTAGTGTAGAGTCGGCCATGGTAGATCTCATGATAAATCGTGAGATCTGGGTTCACTGGTGACACATCATGTGAATGAGCCTGTTGAATTCTATAGGACGAGCCGGTGCCGTGAAAAACGAGCCTAAATTTGATGGATGATAAAAGCAGCTCAGTCCGATACTGTAGGCGGTGAAGTAGTAGCGTATCGGACGGGAAGCAAGAGCCGGGACGCCGCGCCGCACTATATGCCCGTGGTGCGGCTTTTCCTGCGGATCCGTATCTCTTAGGTCCGGCGGCGGCGACACAACTGCGACACAGGCCGGCGCAGCCAGCGCAGGCACCGGCTCATTAGCGGACGTCACATTTACATATAATGGTCGGGACCCGTATTAGGGACTATATGCGAAGACGGCAACTCGCTACGCACACACAGCCTCCTCGTTGCTTCTTGTACCCTTGTGTTACCTATCAAGTACCACTGCCACCTCAGCCATTCAACTCCCAACTAATTAATACGTTCGAATTAATGGTAATTCTGTACACTCAAGAACTGCCCTCAAAGAAATAAGATCTATAATATATATACAATGTGGCCGGCCATCGGTGTTGGACCCTTTAGAGGGATGAAATACAGTATTTTTTATCGTCAAATCATCCCTCATAAGTAGTTTTTATCCCGCCATAATAAAATAGCAGCCATTTTGTTTTTGTTTAATCGATGCACGAATGTTGTACTAATTTAGCCATAGCTACCTATGTAGAGGATCTACAAACAAACATAAGTCTCATTCGATAGCGAAATATGTAGATCATAAACTAATGGTAACATTTTCTAAATTTCAATTCATATCGGAGCATTTTAAAAATATTTTCATGTTATACAGGGTGTCCCAAAAACACGAAATGTTATGTTTTTTAAATGGAACATCCCGTATATTATTACATATTCAGATTCCTTGGCGAATTCTAGTGTGACTTTATGTATCATATATGGGACTTAAAGCGAACCGTTTAGGTGTAAATCACCATTTTCGATATAAGTAGATATCAGGAAAAAATTGAATATCGCAGAGATTATAAAATTTGGAGGGCTTTGACTTTGCCGTATTACAATGCATAAAATGCGTCAGCTTTGATGAGACTGTCAAATTTAAATTACGTTTATGCTTGGAGAAATCGGTCGATTAATTAAGGAAACTTCGATCAGCGATAAGTTGATTTTTTCAAATGCCTAAATTTTTTATACGGTTAAACGTAGAATTTGATAGCCTTTCCAATGATATAAGGTTGTGAATATCAGTCTCTGGTAGTTTTAATTTGATCTTAAATTTTCAAAAAAAACGGTGTTTTTCAATTTTTCTACCTATAAACAACCTAGCAGGCCATGAAGTATAAACAAAAACATGTTCAGATGGAAGAAAACAAGTAACTAAGAAAAAAGATACAGACGACTTGGAATAAAGAGACAAGTTTACAAAACTTCCTTACAACAAATCAGCTCTCCCAGAAACAACGGCGATAACATCTCTAGGGTCAAAGAGAAGCTGGAGTATGGCAGTAATAGAGATTTTTTACGGACTACTGGCTACCGCAATTTACTAGAGGTTAAAAATTTCCAGGACAATTAAGGACCCCGATATGAAACAAAAACAACCAGCGACTGTTGCTCCAGCACGCAATCATCAATCATATGTAATGGTGTAAAAAAGTAGTAATTTACCTCGAAGTCGATACCTCTGACTGGAGCCCTTTTGTTTTTCAATATCTATTGGCAATATTGCAAAAAAGGAATAATGACAAGTCAGATTTAAATTTTCTGTCATGTATGTTTTATAATTTGAACAAATTTTAATTCATTCTTCATTTTCTGCGATCTTGCTAATAGGTACTGAAGAATTTTCAGAACTCCAGTCAGAGGTACTTTTGGCTTGAGTTTTGACAGAATTGCATACTTTTTTATATTATTAAATGTGAAATTGTCTAGTAGTTTCCGTTTTATTTCAAAATTTTTGATGGTTTTGGAAATTGCCAATCTTTAGTACATTGCAGTAGCTAGTAGGCCGCGAAAAAATCCACTTCTGCCATACTCCAGCTTCTCCAAAGATATGTTACCGCCGTTGTTTCTGGTTAGACTTTGTTTGTTGTGAATAATTTTTATAATCTTGTCCCTTTAGTCTAGTTCGTGTATATTTTTCTACTAAGTTAGTTGTTCTCTTCTACCAGAATGGGTTTTTGTTTATATTTTATGGTTTAATAGGTTGCTTATAGGTTGAAAAATCGAAAAGCACCGATTTGGTTGAAAATTTCAAATTAAATAAAAACTATCAGAGACTGATATTCACAACCTTATATCATTAGAAAGGTTATTAAATTCTACATTTAACCGTATAAAAAAATTAGGCATTCCCGTTTGAAAAAATCAAGTTATCCTGATCGAAGTTTCCTTAATTAATCGACTGACTTCTCCAAGCAGAAACATAATTTAAATCTGACAATCTCATCAAAGCTGACGCATTTTATGCTTAGTCATACGGCAAAGTCACAGCCTTCCAAATTTTATAAACTCTGCGATACTCATTTTTTTCCTGATATCTACTTATACCGAAAATGGTGATTTACACCTAAACGGTTCGCTTTAAATCCCATGTCACACTAGAATTCACCAAGGAATCTGAATGTGCAATAATATACGGGGTGTTCCATTTAAAAAACATAACTTTGATATATTTCGTGTTTTTGGGACACCCTGTATAACATGAAAATATTTTTAAAATGTAGCCTAAATAGGTCTATGCATCCGAAATTATTATTTTCTTTTTTATCAAATACTTTAGCCATAATGCTCGTGTCGAATAACGTGAATAACCCTGTATAGTCCCATTACTGCATTAAGGAACATAGGGCCTCTATAAACTCACGCCAGTCTGTGCTATCATTCGCAAGCGCTTTTATCTCTTTCCATGTCTTGCCGATTCTTCTTGCTTCATCTGTAACAGTTCTTCACCAGGTCGCTCTGGGTCCTCCTATGTGTCCACTTCCTTGACGATTCCAGTCGAACGCCGTTTTAACTAACGATTCTTGTGTTCCTTCTCGCAGAATGTAACCTACCCAATTCCACTTTCTTCTATTTTCCGTAATTTATAACCACGCCACTGTATCTCAATCGAGTGTGTGCCCAGAAACACCTCCAAATACCCTTCAAATCCCATCTGCATCAAGATCGCTCGACGCATCATTGTAATCACAAAATATAACAGTGTTGTATCCCGCAATATTCCGAACCCCCCCCCCCCCCCCACCCCTTCTCGTTCCATCTCGTAATTTCATCCCCTTGCCCGCATTTATACGACGCCCGTATAAAACAAATTCTCCATTGTAATAAGTAAGTCGGAACAACACCAAGACATAAAATCCTGTGAGGTGGCTGTGGAGGATATATACATGTAAGAGTGTGTATATGAAACGTACACATAGTTACATATGCAAATTGACTGGCTGACTTATTTTGACGCATCTCGCGAGGGTTACGCACTTTACGCGTGGATGTCACGCTGTGCGAGCGTGATTTCGAGGGTAGGAGAAGCGAAGTGTAAAAAGAGATGAATAAAGGAAATAACATACAGTTTAACGTATAGAAAACTCAAGCAGAAAGAAGTCTCACGTTGGCTTATCAACTGTAGAAATGGAGGATCCTGGATCACCCAATAGTTGAGTTACCTTTCGTCAAATTTTTGGGGATCAACGTTAACAGTAACATGTCCTGGCACGACTACGTCGTCAGTATTGCTAAAACGGCGTCTCAGAAGCTTGGAGCTTTGTTCCGCTGTAGAAAGCTGGATACACCAGAAAAACTACTGTTTTACAAGGCACAGATCCGACAACCGCTAGGGTATTGCTCCCACGTGTGGGGATGCGCTTCGAAGCACTCTCTAAACCTTCTGGACACTATTCAGAAGAGAGCAATTAGAGTAATCGATACGCATTGCCTCACAAAGGACCTCCACAGCCTGGAACATCAAAGAAAGGTGGCTGACCTACCCTGTTTTACAGATTCTATTACAGAAGATGTTCGGGTGAGATCTCCCAGATAATAACTCAAAAGGTCGTCCGACTGAGAGAGAGGCTCTGCAAGCTCACCCTTAACAGGATCTTAGTCCCCGAACCAGGATCCTCCAGCATTCCTTCTTTCGGAGAACTTCGACTCTGTGGAATGGGATGCTGGAGAATTAGTTTTCTAACGGCTACAACCTGCAGCGTTTCAAATCTAACGTGCATCTATACTTATTCTCTCGCAGCGCTTCTACAACAGGGGATGAACTGCGATTTTAAATTACGTTACAATAGATGGCTTAATACCTTTTAAATCCCCTCCAGAAAGAAACATACTTCTCATGTCTTATACCTCTGACATCTTCCCAAAAGGCTAGAAGTCAGATTGTATTCAGCCGGTGCCAAAAATGGAATCCAAAACCCATCCAACCAATTACAGACCTATCGCTCTGCTTTCTGTGATCACCAAAGTGACGGAGAAATACGTCAACCAAGAGCTCATGAAATACATACATCCATTGGTTTGGCGAGACTCACGTCATTGCTCTCGATACTTCAAAGTCGTTCGATCAACTGTGGCCTGCAGTTCTCCTAAACAGGCTTCCGTCGTACGGTCTTCCCGTTAAACTATGCCACTGATTAGCTAGCAGACTTCCCTGTCTGGTCGAAATCTCCTTTCATAAAACTGGAACTATATGGAATACAAGGAAATGCATGGGGTGGACACGGTCATATGTAACTGGGAGAACACAAATAGTTGAGGTTACTAAAAATGACCAAAATTATATGTCTGACATAAAGCCCATCACATTAGGAATTCCACAAGGCAGCGTTATAAGTCCAATTTTATTCAACATCTACATAAATGACATATCAGAAATACTAAGTATTGGTAACTCTATGATGTCCCAGTATGCTGACGATAGTAGTTTTCTAATACAAGCTGGAGACCTTGAAACTGCAATTAAAACTGTTGATGATGTATTCAAAAAGATAGAGAATTGGAGTGCAAAAGAAAAAACGATAATCAAAAAAAAAATAAAACTAATATAATCTTTTTCAAAACAAATAGGTCAAATATGACCATGCCTGATAGAGTTTCTATTAATGATGTCGACATTGTTCCAAATTCAAATGTTAGTCTTTTAGGAATGATAATCGATGAAAACCTGTCTTGGAATAATCATATTTGTCAACCCTGTAAGAGATTAAGTTCGGTTTTATACAGTTTAAGAATTTTGTCAAGATATATGTTAGCAAATGTTAAAAATATTGTACCACTCAAATTTTGAATCGCTTATGAGGTATGGTTGCATTTTCTATGGTAACAACGCAAATATGCAAACAGTATTATTATTGCAAAAGCAACCTCTAAGAGTCGTAAACAATCTGGGCTTTAGTGATAGCTGCAGAGGTGTGTTCAAGAAAAGTGGCATACTAACTGTTCACGGAATTTACATACAGGAATGCGTACTCTATGTTTTCAAAAACAGAGAATCTTTTGCTAGTCAGCTAACAGATCATCCATATAAAACAAGAAACATGAACTATGTATATCCCAAACATATACTCACCTTAACTGAGAAAAACGTGTATTACTGCTGCATTACCCTATATAATAAGTTACCAACCCACATCAAGAATATAAGCACACTGAAGACATTTAAAAAAACCCTGTTCAAATTTTTATTGAATTTAGAGCCATATACTTTGAACGAGTATGCTAGTTTTGAAGCATATATATTATTTTGATTTAGTATTATGATTACTGTTAGTTTTTTTGTGAACATATTATAACAGTATGTTTGTCTTCTTTTTTTGTGACGTAATTTCATTCGTACGATTGTACCTTTTGAAATAAAAGTTTTTATTATTTTATTTTTAATTATTATATCAACGCTGGACTCCTGAAAGGATCGGTATTGGCTCCGACACTGTTTCTACTTCACATTAATGATCTGCTCTCTAATACTATAAACTCAATCCACAGCTTCGGCAATGACAGTACTTTGCCTGCAAGCATCATGAACAATAGATCGATTTTTGTGCTCGTGCTACAAACTTCAAATGCGTGAGTTATTACGGTCATTACAGCTCGTTAAACAATATACTACATTAAGTTATCTATAAAGTCGTGGTGATACATTATTGCCATTAGTCAATAAGACGAATAAGCTTCCAAACAGAAGCACATACCTACTTTGCATATATCAAATTTCTTATTACGGAATCAATCATCTTATCATCCACCATTCAGCAATGGAAAGAAAATAGGGAGGACAAAGACAAACAAGTGTCAGGATAAAGTGGATTATGGGAACATTTTTCTTAACAGTCAGAAAACAATATTTTTCTTTCATCGACTTCGCGAATTTCCTTTCTGGGATAGATTCCTGTAAAAGCTCAGTCCGTATTATTCCTCTGAAAGAAACTCGATTTGAATAAGGATGCAGAGATGGACTTGCGTTTTGTCGGGTAAAAAACACAAGCAAGCTGGTAATCATCTTAATATCTCTATTTGGTCCTAAATGCATGTAATCTGAGTTTGCACCATCGCAAGTGGTGAGCTTAACTTTTGATAGGTAGCCAAAAAAACCGCCAAAGTTTTGCATTTATTTTTGTTTTTTGATTGTAGCTGGAAAATGATGCATCGGACAGAAAATTTCGTTCTGTTCAATAAAGGACTAAATTCTACATCAAATGATATACAAAACATAAAATTTGGTTAACTGGTATAACCAAAATCTAATGCTTAATATGAAAAAAAAACGTATTTCAGAGCAAACTTACATTTTGTGGCTTTCTAGGATCACATATCTTGAGAATAGATACTCCCATTAAAAAACAGACGCAATAAATTGCATAGAATAAAATTTCACGTCACATAATCATTTATAATAAATTCGAAATATGGTATTAATTCAAAATTGATATATAATTGATAAAATATAAATGTTAACACATAAAACAATAAATAAGTATACCTACAATTAAATAGAAAAGCAGGACTTTTATCTACCTGGCGGGTACCAACAAAAGCTGATATCAATACCAACCAGCCGCACAAAATGTGGCAGCATTCATGTTCGCATTTTCTTAGATGTTGATTTAACAACTCTTTTTTAATTTGCGGATTTTGCGAGTAGTGTCCTAGTACTATACTTGTTAAGCGCTATCGAATGATATATAGTTTGACAATATACCAGGGGTAAAATAAAGTAAAGCTTAAAAGGGTAAAGTAAAACAAGCAGACCTTAAATTGGTGCAAAATTTTGTATTTCAAAATGTTCAAATTTAAAAAATAAGCTTTAAAGATATGTAGTCTTAGATAGCCGCATAATGTTAGTTTGCATCGAAATGAAAAAACTCATCGTTGCCTTGTGATTCTGGCTCTCCCACTAAACCGACTTATAAAAGTTTTAGATATCATTCGACGCAAAAGCTAGTCCTTTTTAATGCCGCACAGAATGACATTTTCCGTTCGATGCATCATTTTCCAGATATAACCATGAACAATAAGGAAGGTGGAAAATTTTGCAGTTTTTAGGCTGTCAAAAGTTAAGCTTACCACCTGCACAGATAAAAATAATTTCTTAGATGGAGCACATATGCTTTAATTCAAGTATACCATAACTTCCTATACGCGCAAAGTTATGCTAATCTTAAAGTGAGAATACGATATCTTTGACCATATAAGGGTTAGATTGAGAAAATATCTTCATTGCAAAACTGGGAAATTCTTGATAGTAAGAATACTAAAATCTTAAATCAAGCATATGGTAATCTTGACCGAAGTGTTTCATAATCTTGACTGAAGCATTTCATAATGTTAACTGCGAGCATTTCATAAACTTGACGCAAGTAGCTCAAATTTATTCTAAGATTGTGGTATTCTTGGATGAGGAATCTAATAGTATTAATTTGAGCATTCAAACTCTTCTATGAGCATGTAGACATCTTTCTGGAGAAATAGTTCTGCAAAATTTCTTAAATCACATTTAATATACTTAGTACTTATGTAGGAACACCTGAGTCAGGTCTTCGCATCCCAATTTTTTTAATAGCTCATTCATGGTTGGATAGATTCAGTGATAAGGAAGCTGATGGGAACTGGGACGCGACTAAAATGGCGGTGGACCAGCACTACCGGCAGATTCGATGACTGATGGGCTGACGGTGGTATCACGGATATTACGTGGCAATGGCAATTTTTTAACAGTTTGACTAGATACTATTATGTGCTATTATGTAGAATCCAGAATGCAGGTATTACGCTACGGTGCTAAAGACGGCGGCGAATGCGACAATCCGAAAACCGATAATGGCAGCGCGGACGCGGACGGGCAACAGGCTGTTGAGTTGAGAGGGTGGTTAGGTGACACGCTGCGCGCCTGCGCACTCCGACGTTGGTAGATTTACTTGGTACAAATATAGAGTGTGCTTGTAAAACAGCGTTCGTTTTCAAACCAAGATTATCATATTGTAAATGAAGGTTCGCATTTGCGAGCTGTCTATATTTTTGATAGAAGTAAACTGGACGCTGCTGGAAAAAATGATAATCTTGATATAAAGATATAAAGTATTTGTTATTAAATTATTATAGCCTTGGTTGCAAAGAAAATTATATTTCCTTTCGGAGCATATTTCTTTAAAATAAGTATATAAATCAAAAATATATTATTCTTGATACAAATTTTCTATAATTTTCTCATCAAATATTCTTTGTTAGAGTGAGAACCGATATTCTTGTTGTGAGTACGTATTTACAAGGATATCACAATTCTTGACCTGGGAATTTCTTTTTATGTGTGTGTGATGGTACAAACTCAGATTACACGCATTTAGGGCCTATTAAAGGTATTAAAATGATTTCCAGCTTGCACGATATTATTTCCGGAATCATTAATTTAATGAAAGATTACCTTTATTCAGAGCAATCACGCGTAATTTTAGTGTCGGTAACGAAACCGGATGACGCTTGGTATTTGAGTTCTACAGGAAGTTTTGAAACTTTTTTGTCATTGCACCATAACCCCAAAATAGGAGGGATCGGAGACAGTTAAAAAGTGAAAAAAAAATTGTTGGGTAACCGAATACGAATCACGGTAGCATTTTAGTACACCTACCAACTAATGTTCCAAAAAATCCATCCGAAATCTACGGGCGGTTTGCGCGTACCGATTTTTTTAAAATGAAAATAAAAGAATCGCGTTTCGTTTATTTTCGTCACGACGAAACCGGTCGGACCTCGAGATTTTCTCGTTTTTTTTTGTAGATGATACAAAAAATACTGTCATCGGTTTCTGCTGGGCAGTTTATGAGAATCTTGAGGTTAACGTTCGATTTTTCACGTCATTTCCTTAAAAATCGCTAAAAAAACTGTTCATATTGTTTAAAAGGTCCTTCTATGACATGCATCAACATCATCCGTTTTTATTATGTTTAACCGCATTTTTCAACCCCTATAAGTGGTGACATTATTGAACGCCTTCCGTATCCCTTCAGAAGGCTAAGGCGTATATTAAAAACAAAGGAATGCTTTGATTGCGTTATACGGCCATATTAGTATTGGATTGATAGTACATATTATTAGAAGAAATATAACCTGTTTTGCTTCGAATCTGACGAGTAAACTATTTGAATGGCATAAATTTGAAACAAACATAAATATATTTGAAGTAATGGAAAATCATCTAAATACTAACAATTAATTGAACACACAACATTTTTTTCTGTGTAGTACTTAAGTATCCCCTTTGAAACAATTTGTTGTACGATGCTAGCATCTCTTGTCGGCGTGTAAGACGTACGCTGGGACGGCTTACGTCCATCGGCACAACGCGGCTCTACGAGTGCTCTACTATCATTTAAGGCACTCATACGGTATCGATGAGACACCGGTGCTGCCATACGCTCCAGGGGATACAGAGTCCGTTGTGGAGAACGAGAGATGCCGGATTTACTGGAACTACTCGTTCCCCACGCTCGAGCTTGTACAGGCAAACAAGCCCGACATAGTCCTTCTCGACCACCAACAGAAGACGATGTTCGTTATTGAGTTTTCGGCGCCTGTCGACGTGAACATCGTCTCTAAGGAGAAGGAAAAGCGGACCAAATATCAGGAGTTGCTCGGACAATTTCGCAGGCTCTGGCCAAACTACACTGTAAGTCTGCTGGTTATGGTCATTGGATCCCTAGGTGGAATCAGGAATACGCTGCTCTCTGCACTCCGCAAGATACCGGTGTGCCGCACATCTTAGCCGCCAGAATGCAGAAGGCAGTCATCCTTGGGTCCCTTCGTCTACTTAGGGCGCACGATTTGCGGACCCAGCGATTGCTCACCTCACGGTGTGAGGAGTAGTCATTGGGTAATGGAACAGCAGCTCGGTGTGTCGGACCCGGGCTGCACTTTTTGTGTTTGTGAATAATAATAAAGCCAATTTATACAGTCGAAGGAACAACAAAATCTTGTCCAAAAAATAGTGGTATCTAAAGCAGAGTTTAGGCAAATCATGTTCAGTATCCCTGAGTCAAGACGGTCCTGCGTTTTCCCGTTCGTTACGTATACCTGGGCGAGTTTCATTTTAATGGAATAATCATTTGTGCAAATATTTGAATGTTTTTTTGATATTGAAATGTAAAGCTCATTCCTTAGCTCCCTGCTCAGCCCTGTGTGTATACAAGAAGGCATTCATGGAAATTTAATCAAAAAATTATAAAGCACACCGGCGGCGGCAACTGACACAGGAGTTTCCTGCAATTCAGCCCACGCCACGTCTTCCCAGTCTGTGATCGATGAGGTTGGTACTGGGGAATAAAAACACCGAACGTTTAAAATTCAACGCGCAATTAGATAAGCTTTTCTTAAGGGTCTGGGGTATAGCGCGCGAAATTGAGAATTAAAGAAAAGACGTATTCCCGTGTTAGCGAGGAGGCGTGGCCGCCTGTTCCCTTTCGCCAATGAGTGTGTCTAAAGCTGTGTTTAGATTGGGCACAAGTATCTGGATTCGTATGAGGTACTTGTTTATTTGACAAATTGTCATACACATCCTTATACATTTGCGTATACATTTTGTGTGCGCAGGCACTGTGCGTTGATTGTCGCTCATACGTTTTGTATATGGACATTTTTCAATAAGTCTGCGCTTATAGCGCGACCGCGATGCGAAGTGCTTTAGGCTTAGTTCAGATGACGCGCGTAGGACGCGCGTCAACGTGGCGCTCGTTTTGAAAATACACATAATTAATTCAAGCTGTTCATATGGACGCACGCACGACAAATTGTACGCGCGTACGACGCCACTAGACCACAATAGAGTCACACCCTACTGTGGCTAGACGCATAGAATCTCAATACGCGCGTCGGTCAACGGCGACGCGCGTATTGAAATACTAGACGCCCCCATTGCCTGTTTAGTTGGCACGCGTCTTTTCTAGCGTTCAGTCGACATACCTGGTGTCTCTCTGCAAAAATTTATTTCTCACGTAAGCTATTGAAATGGAAACAGAAGAACACAGATGTTTTTGTTGATGAAATTGAGAAGAGGCCTTCGATTTGGAACATGCATTGCAAATTATATTCAAATAAGACGGCAAAAAAAGAGCGCCTGGGAGGAACTGGTCCTAATGTTTTGCAAATCCGATGGTAAAAATTTAGCTTTGTGATTTCGCAGGCTGGGATACAGTGTAAAGTATAAACTTGTAGAAAGTCTATTCTTTAAAAATGGGTAAACACATTGTGTCCTTTCCCTCCTACGTCGTTTCCTTCTTCTATATGCTAACCAAACACAAACTGCTTCTCCTACATCCATTCTTGTTAATAACAACAAAGAAACTGACACTCGATTGCCTAGTCTCACTCTATATAAAAGTTGTACAAAGTCTTACGCGCGTCATCTGAACATAGACGCAGCAAACGTGCTCCACGTCGACGCGCGTCGTATGCGCGTCAACTGAACTAAGCCTTAAAGAAGTCATCGTTGAACGTTGGCAATAGAAACAAGTTTGTTATTAATTGAAAAAATAAGGAAATCATATAACTTCTATCTTTTGAATTCTGTGAAAGTACATTAAAGGCCCGGTCAAACAGAGGTCGTTCTAGAACGCGGCGGTCCGGCGTTCTCTAACGCCGCGTTACCGCATTCCGTTGTTTGTACCAAACAGGCCTATTTGACGGGTTGTGCAAAAGCGTTACGCCAATTTTTGTCAAGATATCTAGTGATTCAAACATATATGAACTCAAGGCCCGGTGGTCAAACAGAGGGCATTCTAGATCGCCGGAACGCCGCGTTCTAGAACGCCCCTTGTCTGACCGGGCCTTAGAGAAGTAAATGATCCACCCGTAGCCAAACCTTAAAGTTACAGGCAACTGATCAGCTGGCGACGATTGATTTTTGACAGTTTGTATCTTTTTTCAATATATGTGAGGTAACTTTTTGCAACAAGTATTCAAAATCATCAAGTCCCATTCGGACATAGTGTTTGAAGCAAGCTCCATCCTCCAACGTTTACTCAACAATTAACATGTTATAGGCTCCTTTATCTTCTCTATATTTCAGAAATGTACGTATGTAATGTTTCCACCATCTACGTTTTCATTTCAATATGAATACTGCAATACCTCACTCATATTATGCTCATACTGGAAACAAGGTGTAGATTTACTTCGCATATACATGTATAACGATTAATCTGGAAACAAATCCAGATACTTGTGCCCAATCTAAACACAGCTTAGGATGAGGGGAGATAAGTCCAAAAATCCAAAGGTAAGGTCAAGAAGTCCAAAGGTAAGGTCCAAAGGTCACCGTAAAAATGAATTTCGCATTTCCAAGCTCCTGACGTTACCTTTAAACTTACAGTAATGACTCAAAGAGCAAATTGAAGAAGAAAGCTTGCGCTTGTGCAACTAGGTAGCCTTTTTTGATATCGTGTTTGGTTGTTAAATTACAGGCGTTTATAGGATGTATGATTTTGCATTGCGCGTTTTTTTGCACATTAACTTGTTTGAGAAAATCGAAAATAATTGTCATTCATTAAGGTCTTAACTATCGCCTTCTGAAATATTATATATGTAGTTTGAAAATAGAGTGAGTTATGCGAGAAACTGTGAGTCCGTGTTTCACGTGGCAAATTCGTATGTATAAATGTGTGTATCCAGGCCCCTTAAGAGGTAGGATGACTTTGTTCAGAGCATTATTTGCGTTGGCATAAGGTAACGCTCTACCTAGAAGTAAATGTTTCAATACAGAATCATAATCAAGTTTTATAGTAGCACTCATACGGAATTCACAAAAACTGAGATGGTTTAATGCTAAGAATATGTATAATAATTTCATCAACAGACAACAGGAAGGCAGAACAATTATGCAGTGTGTTTCATAAGTTGGGACTTTTTTTCATACAGCGGATCGTACTCGCCAAAGTGAGTGTTTTTTCCTAGTAACATATAAACGAAATATTTAGAGAAAACAAGATAATGTCCATTAAAGAAATCCTCAATTCTGAGTCCGTCCCTGCTCCCTGGGCAATGAGATGACCATGTATTGTCATATCACATATGAATACGAGAGGCACAAGCTAAAATCACATACATTTTTGCTTAGAACACCGTGGTATATCGTCCAAAACAGAGGGAGGCCAGTAACATGAAGTTGAATGTACTTGAAACTATCGAGTAATGAATGTTTCATGTACTGGAACTGTTTCTTTAATCTATAGTACTATATTACTATTAATATCTAATCATGCATCAAATGTAATTTCAAAAACATGATTCCTCAACTTTTCCCCTCCTTTCAACCGATCCCCTTACTCACCCACAGCCACGGTAAGCTGTCAAGGTGTTTTGATTTATACAAAAATAATTACGTTAAGAATAAAGAGCCGCAGAGAGGAATTGATTCATCGCATTCAGGAATCCGGTGACTGCTTTCTTCCCCGGATAAATGCAAGCCATTTATCATCCGCAAAAATTTCGTGGTTGATAAAGATTTAGTTGAGTTTTCTTTCCATTCAGCCTGCTAATTCTGCCCGGGAAATTTTACATTATCATTCTTTCATTATTTATTTTCGCCTTTATGCGAATTCGCTGTCAGCGCCGGAGGGAAAAATGCCACGGGCCGACTGTTTTTTCGGCTCGCTGTACATTACACAATAGGATAAGAAAAAAGCTTTACTCAGCGAAATGTCAGGAGAAATTGGATCCGGAATACGCCGTATGAGGTCATTATCCCCTAAGTACTACCGTGTCGTCTGTCAGACCGCTGGTGATTTTAAATCTACGATAAATCCGTTATTAAGGGTCTAGGGTATATAATTTCTTGTGATCATCATCATTAAATTAACAGTAGGTTCATTTTATCCAGTGATCGAATGTGTCGGTTTTGTGGAATCTGATTGGTTCAGATTAGCAATTGCTAAACTCTTTGTTAAACAGGAAAATGCAAGTTTTTACCCATTTAGGATGGAAAATCAGAGTTAAAAAGATACTAGAGAGTTCACAATGGTCGATTATATATAAAACATGTCTTTTTTCACCTTTTTGAAGTTAATTTCAAGAGAAATCAATAATTTTCAGAGAACTTTGACAGATGCAAGTTCTTGAATGGGCTGCTCTGATTAGTCAAAGCCTTTGTTAAAATGCCCGTGTTGACAAAATCGGGCCTTAAACTTACAGTAATGATTCAAAAAGCAAATTGAAGAAGAAAGCTGCGCTTTGTCACCTATTTGGCCCTTTTTTGATATTGTGTTTGGTGTTAAACTACAGACATTTGAAGAATGTATGATTTTGCATTGCGAGTTTTTTTGCACAATAAAAAACTTTTTTAAGAAAATCGTAATGTAAATTCGGCTTAAAACTGTATTACAAATATTGCCACCCTCGGAAGTTATACCTTCTATGAGGGTATTGGCATAATTATGACATTAACATTGAATTTTGACAGTATAACCTATTAGTCCAACTATTTGGTCATTCTGACTGTGGGCATTAGCTCCGGTCATCATTGGTTCTTGTCCATCTTCCTTGATGCACAACGAGGCTCCAGCCACTAATAATAGTAAAAATAGGTTTGCTTTCTCAATATTATTCTATTTTGACCGG
Organism: Callosobruchus maculatus; assembly: GCA_951848785.1. Lineage (NCBI taxonomy): Eukaryota > Metazoa > Arthropoda > Insecta > Coleoptera > Chrysomelidae > Callosobruchus > Callosobruchus maculatus. The sequence continues at coordinate 1,906,819 of CATOUR010000198.1, forward strand.
TTGAAATTCTAAATTTTGACGTGAGATTTTTCATAATGGTCATCGGTAGGCCTTCCTACCCTATGCCCATAAACGCGAAACGGACCATGCGCCATTAGAGCCTGCGTCAGGAAATACCAGCCATTCTCCTACTAGTGGTATTAGCCTTTTTGTCCAATGCGTAACTTCCGTTGCTTGAAACCCTCTCTAATGCCACTTTTCTATGATGCGTTGTCTGTACCTTTTCCGCCTTGTTTCAGTGTCCCCTTGTGAAATATAGATGTATCTCCTCTCTTCATCCAGTAGATCCAAGGGTCGTGTCCCACCACTTGCAAGACTTTACTGGATACTGTACGGTAGGCACTAGCTACCCTCAGCAGTGACCTCCTCTGCAGCCTATCCACCTCCTGCTGATGTCTTTTTTTCCTTCTGAGTTCCAAACTGGCGCTCCGTAAAGGATTCCGTTCAGAAGTACCCCTTTTTCTACTGCTCGGTCCTCCAAATTCGGCATCAGTTTAGAAACATTGCGTTTGCCTTCTGGGTTGACTTCTTAATGTGGTCTGAAAAGCACCTCTCGTTATAGACATACCTATAGAGTCGCAAGTACCTGACCGACTTACCGGGGACTATAATCCTACCACTAAGCTGGAAGTTCACGTCCTTCTTCTTTATCCTATATCCTCATAGTATCACTGCCTCAGCATTTCTGGTGTTAAATCTTGTTGATGCTCGCTTATCCAGTCGTCAATCTTCTGCAAGACCCAGTTTTCTTAGTACAAAAGAGATACCTCGTCCTTGGCTGTCGCGATAAGGTTAGTAGTAGTAGTAGTAGTAGTAGTAGCAGTAGTAGTGATGGAGAGGCGAATCCAAATAAGTAGGTCACCTTTGGCCCTTTTTGCCAACCCCACTAAACCAACATTGAAAGCACTGAAGTATACGCCCTTAAAAAGGTGTCAGAGCGTGTACATAGGGAGAAACCTTATACTCTTGATCTACCTTTCGATATAGTGCAGATGGGCTTAAGTGGGGGTGAAATATCTCATTTTTGACTCAGATTCAGAAAACAGAGAACGTACATTGAAATGACTCATTACGTCACAAGTGAGAATTATCAGATAAAGCATGCAAAAGGCAAAACACCTTGTCATTCAGAACAAACAGAAGAAAGTCAAAATCTTAGTCTGATAAATACGCGTAGAAAATTTGAGAATTTACGAGAAGAAATTCGTTGTGGCAAGCTTCTGGCTAATATCTAATGATGGAAGTGATAGGATATACCAATGGGAGTGGAGGCAGTGCAGCCGATACTGGTAATGAAGAACAGTTGGATTATGAAATTAATGTGATGTATTTGTCATAATTATGATGCCAATATGCTCACACAAGGTGATACCTTCGAGGGTGGCAATGTTTGTAATAGGTATTACCTAATATCTGGGCCTAGCTAGATGGTCCGCTCTCTCGTTACCCGATACACCAATGTGCCCGGGGACTCACAACAGGTTCTTGTGGCTTACTAGTTTCTGAAGAGCAACAGAACATCCTTGACCCAGAAGTAATCTGGCCTTGAAGCTGCCACCGCTTTCAGAGATGCCTGGCTGTCAGAGCATATGTAGGTATATGCTTTGATCTACTCGATGATAACTGTTTACGATTTTATCTGTGGTTGGGAAGTTTCGAATGCAATTGGATCCTGAAGCAGGTCCATCGATGACAGAAGCGTATTCGTAGTTCAAAAATATGCTTCTCTATTTTCAGAAAGGCAGTGGCGATACTGGTATCTGTTTACGTGTAACTATCTTGAAAGCTACATTGTACATTACGTTTTAGGTGGATACTAAGTAAATACACACAAAAATCTATCTAATTCCATAGCAAACAGACAGCCGGCTTATGATAAAATACAACGCTTGACAGCGGTAATGGCACAGATATGCCGAGAAACATTTAATCACTATCAGTTCCATATGGTTAGTCCATTTCCATGATCAAATAGAATTCGATGGAACTGAATGATAAAACAGTAACCGCGTGTGACAATCAATGAGCAAAAAGAGTTTGCCGCTGATATATGTACATAAATATGTGTACATAATATAGTCGAGGAGATACTAGCTTACTACAGGCAACATATACCACTTTATTAAGTGTTCAAATGTTTAGGTGACACTAGCTTGTCCGACCATCCTCAGGGATCGGTTGGTAACTTGACAACTTTCTAAGTCTATGAGAGAAGAACTGTCTCTGATCTAACCCCTTATAGAACTAGTAATATAGAAGCAAAAAGCATAAAAAAGGCACTGGTCTTTCTTTGATCAGAGCTAACTAAGACTTCGGTGTTGGATAAAACCGTCACAAAGCTGCTTCTAACTAATCTCAAGGAAAGTCGACTAGAAACTTTGAATAATGCCGTAAAACAAAGTTGTAGTCAGATTCAAAATACCTCTTTCTTGTCAAATGAAATTTTAGCAACCTTTTATTCATTTATTTTATTAGATTACTTCCGAATTAGTGAAGTTGCATGTGATCTATCTGCATTTGTATTTATTTTGCACTCCAGCAAGTAGCATCATTTTTGTTAATTTATCTATCTTGATTCCAGCTCTTCTTGTGGGCAAACTAATAGCCGTATTTGTGAATGGGGCAATTTACTTTTAGATATAGAAAAATTTGTCCTAATTTTCTTCAAAAACTTGCTCATATTGTCTGCTTAATCATTGAAGTCGAGTGTCTGCCTCTAACTTGTAATAATATCGCTGTTTTTGCTGTCCACGGGGAGTAAAAGTAGTTTGAAATCAAACTCTTTGAGAGAACTCATTTGATATCTTGAACTTCCCGCCTCAGCCAATCAAAAGCGATTCTTACTTCCAGATGTACATAGAACGTGAGTATATAAATTTGAATTCAAGCTTGTCACGTTGTTAAAGTTTTGCCAACTTTATTTATAGGGGATGTATACTTAAAAATATGTTAGTCTGCTGTTATTTCGTTTTTCTACATTATTGTGTACCTAATTAGCAGTTTACTCATGATATCTGACAATTTTTCCTAATTACTTTTTACAATTTTACTTTATATCATCTGGCAGCACTGACGACTGACACGTCTTTATCGTCCTGTCACTAGTGTCATGCATAGATAACTTCACTTTTGTCTCACAACTGTCACGGTATCCAATAGCATTTTCGATTTACTGCTCTCTGGGCGAGCATAGATCATCCGCAATCAAACTAGAGATTTGTCAAAAGTTGATAGGAGCACTTCCCAAATCGAACATGATCGAACACAAAAATGACTTCTTGTTTTGTGCAACTGACGGTTGATCAGGCCGCAATTTAAAATCTACGCACCGACTATAAAAATTATGAAATAGTCGGCGCCTACCTTCGAATATTAAAGGTATTAAAACCCAGTATTCCGTATTATGTATTATGTGCTTTTTACTTTTCTTGCGATCACCACAAAGTGGGGCTATTTTCTTCGAATGATCGAATGTTTTTCACCTTTTTCTACCAACCACAAAATACTTCTCCTCACAGAACACACAAGCCTTCAATTCTTATTTGACATACAAGACAACGCTCTCAAATGCTCTGACCTGGCTTCTCGGAGCAATCGTAAATCGAATTTGCAAATCTGGACCAGAGCCGTCAAACCGAACATACAATTTACATCAAATGCGCTCTGAGAGCGTCTGAGAGCAGTAGATCGAAAACGCTCTGATTTACCCAAAACAGATCACGAAATGATCAAGAAATGATCTAAACAAATATTTGTCAATGTCATTAAAAAGCGGAGGTTATGTTTGTTGACAAAAGAGGAGATCAGACGGCAAAGTAGAGTCACATTATAAAGATGGCTTCACGAAAGACTTATGACGTCACGCGAAGACTTATTACGTCACAACTATGGCGCGAAATCTTGTGTTTGTCCTTTAGAGGGATTTTAAGCCATTTAGCGTTCGCAGAAAAATGTAAAAACGTACGTTATGTGGTTTTTGGGGGCGTAAAACCAATATTCAGCCATTATTCATTTCTTTTGGAGCAAAGCATGAAATCAAAGCTTCGCTCATTGCCTAAACAGTTAATTTTAAATGAAAACCAGCGCCTGTTTGCAGGAAAAAACTCAGGATACGCGGTAACGGTAGAGGTGCGGATAACTGCATTCACCGCAAGCCACAGGTAGTCAATTACACATATATCCGTTTACGATTCCCCGTTCGAATTCGATATGTTCGCGCTGTATCTGTACATTTTAACACTTGTTGCGTTCACCCTTCGAGGATTCGACAGGGGGGCTATGTAAATAGGATTGGTACATTTCCTTTTGCAATGACAACTGATTTATTCTCGCTGCCCATTTTCGTTTTCATACCCGTCCCAGGACGAATCCCGAAAACTTTAAGGGACGATTTCTGGCACCGACTCATGTTGTTATAATATTCAGACTATGTGTTTATTCTCAATGGCTAAAAAGTTGAAATGTTCTTAATTAGATCGAGAAAAGGTTAGTGTTCACCCTAAATACCGGGTGTCCCACGACGATTAAGACAAGCAATATATCGGAACTGGGCAGTAGTACGGAATTATAATTTTGAGAGTGTGAATTAGAGCAAATATAGTATCTTTTGTTATTATTGTATCACCCAATGGGGTATTTGTTTCTGATCATGCGACGTCCGATTCAAAATTTTTAATGAGACACCCTGTATATTTGTAACTTTTTCTGTTCCTCCCGATAAAACAACTCCAACAAGCATACTTGGGGTCTAAAGTGACTAATTCAAGAGTTACAGGTATTTAAAGGACTGTACCACTACCATTATGAAATACTACCAAACTAATTCAACTGTAGGGATACATGTTATAATCAATGATAGTGGTACCATCCTTTAAGTACCTGTAGCTCCTGAATTAATCACTTTAGACCCCAAGTGTATAGTTTGTTGGAATTGTTTTATCGGGAGGAACAGGAAAGGTCACAAATATATAGGGTGTCCCATTAAAAATTTTGAATCGGACGTCACGTGACCAAAAACAAATACCTCATTGGGTGACACAATAATAAAAACAGATACTATATTTGCTCTAATTTACACCCCCAAAACTATAATTCTCTACTATGGCCAGTTCCGATATATTGCTTGTCTTAATCGTCGTGGGACACCCTGTATATAAAATCGTTATCTGGCTTCCTATCAGGATGAAAACTTATGCCGTGTATATCTTGAGGGTGCCAATTTCAAATCCGGCCGTTGTTTTGAGTTTCAGCCTCAGGTAAAGAAAGTCAAAAATTTTCAGACCCTCAGATCTTCAAGTTCACCCTAAATATCTATAAAATCTTTATCTGGACTCCTATAGGGATAAAAACTTATATCGTGTATATCTTGAGGATGCCAATTTTATATCTAGCCATTGTTTTGCGTTTCAGCCTCAGGTAAAGAAAATCAAAAATTTTCGGATTCTTGGATCTTCAAGTTCCCCCTTAATATCTAAAATCGTTATCTGGCTTCCTATCAGGATGAAAATTTATGTCGTGTATAACTTGAGGACGCCAATTTTATATATAGCCATTGTTTTGCGTTTCAGCGTCAGGTAAAGAAAATAAAAAAATTTCAGACACTCAGATCGTCAAGTTCACCCTAAATATATAAAATCGTTATCTGGCGTCCTATCAGGATGAAAACTTATGTCGTGTATATCTTGAGAGTGCCAATTTCAAATCCGGCCGTTGTTTTGGGTTTCAGCCTCAGGTAAAGAAAATCAAAAATGTTCAGACCCTCAGATCTTCAAGTTCACCCTAAATATATAAAATCGCTGTGTGGCTTCCTATCGGGATAGAAACTTGTATCGTGTATATCTTGAGGGTGCCAATTTCATACCCAGCCGTTGTTTTGGGTTTCAGCCTCAGGTAAAGAAAATCAAAAATTTTCAGTCCCTCAGATCTTCAAGTTCATCCTAAATATCTCAAATCGCTATTTAACTTCCTATGAAAAGGAAATTCGTATGGTGTATAGTTTGAGGATGCCAATCATCATCATAGTCACAATGTCTTAGCAGACATGTGAACTCGTAAAATGCGTTTACTCATTTTACGAGTTTCTCTTGGGATATCCTTCAGATCTTTAATGCAGTAGTTTCCCATTTGTTTTCTGCATCCTCATGCCGTTGACCAGATGGTATCTACCGGTTCATCCGCCTTTAGGGGGACAAGAAGGTGTCCTGACTCTTCTCAACTCGTCCACTCAAAGCTGTTGGTTGAGAAGAGTTTACTGTTTATACCGACAGTAGTTTGGTAGTAAGATATGAATACATCGATCCACGTTAAGGCTCATCGTGGTCAATTTAAAACCCTAAGAAGTGGCATATACAATATAAGAATTAATGAAATGCTGGAGATGCCATCGCATAGATTAGCAAGGACGGGAGAGAGACTTAAATACACACACTTTTTTGCAAGCTGCCCAGTGATTTGAAAATACTCCCACAGGCTAAGTTTAAAAAAAATAGATAATTTTATTAGAAAAACAGTCTAAGCTATCTATCTGAATTTTTAATGTGATTTTTTATTTGACATTATATACGTGTGCTTGTTTTTAGGTTAAAGTATATGTATATATGTGTATAAATACATGTACATAATGCTGTATGCCTTGTGGTATGTCAGTTTCTGTTACTGGTCTTATATCATTAATTTATGAATCCAAAGTATTAATACAATATATCTATGGTATATGATGATGGGATATGAATAAGAGCACATACATCTTCCGCAACTTTAGGAAAACGAACGAATTCGACCTTCTTGGCATCTGCAATATTTTTTCGCTTGAAAAGAATCATAGGCGTAGTTAGGGGGGCTTAGCCCCCCAAGAATGAAAATGCCCCCAAAAATCCAAAGTTAAGTTTATTGTATCTAGGGCGGGGACTTGAGCCCCCCCAGATCCAGGGACTTAAGCCCCCCCAGATTCAGGGACCTAACTGCGCCTATGAAAAGAATAGCAACCTTACAGGTTTGAACAAGAAACAGCAGTATGCATTTAAAACGACCACCAGTATTTTTATTATTCAAACTGTCCTTTTACTAGTTTCCTTTATTAAGTTCAACAGAATAGCTTAGAATTTGAAAGAAATATACTCAAATTCTGATAATAATGTATGGAATTGATAATATATGAAGTGATATGGGAGGAGTCTCCAAGACGCCACGTCACTATGAATGTAACAATCTTCGATCATATATAACTAGATAAGTAATGGTAGCTATTCAACACAGTGATTGTTTGCTTGCATCATCTTAGTGGATTTTGTAAACATCCAAGATGTTTACACTAGACAGGACATAAGCTGGTGCATATACATTTGAAAGGGGGTCACGAACTTCTATCTGAGATTGATATGTAAATGTGTTCAGTGTCGCCAGTCCACTTTTAACAAAGCAATATACTGAATATGGGAGTTGATTGTTAGCATCATTTACAGTTTAGTTACATTTAGTTACATCCAAATACGAATGAAGCACTGTACAAACCACATATTTTATTAATCCTTTAAAAGTAATAAGGTAGCTTACAGTTGAGGACAAAAAAGGTCAATGAAATCATCATAGTATATCACTCAACAATAACAGCCATAATTTGTGTTAAAACAAAGACAGCAGAATACTGGATCTACAACCAAAAGGATATAGATTGATAGATAATCTTTATTGGTTCCAAATAACCGTATTAGGGTATAGAACTTGTCAAAAGAATAAGACAAATTACATACATAAAATAAAATTAATGAAAACATACAAACATACAAACATACAAAAATGTATACTCATCCATATATACGTCAAATTGTGTACAATACATATTCACATTAAAGGTTCAACAGTACTTCATATGAAACAAAAGTAAATAAACTGAGCAGTTATCACAGTACCAGTTGATCATTCAAGAATCATTGCAATTCATAGTATGCCTTACCTAACAGAAAGTTTCTGATTATGAATTTCAATATATTCAGTCGACTAGTACAGAATACAGACAACTTATTCTGAACCTTTTCATTTGAATATTTACCCATTTAAGTACTAAGTGAAAAGTTCATCGCATAATAAGCTACTTTACTTTTCTGATGATTAGACATTGTAAGCTGCCTTCAGCAAAATTTATTATTTTTGAAGTAGGTCTATATGTCCCAAGTTAGATCTTACATCCGCTCGTGCCTTACCTATTTCAAGATTATTCATCTACAAGCTATACTTCTCATTGATTCTTTAATAAAATGGTTTTGGTGAATAGTGAATATATTTCTGATCCTTTCAACTGACTTCAACTTAGAGGTTTCATGGTGAAATCTCAAACTAAAATATTTTTTAATACAAGTTTTGTTAGGTCAAGACAGTGCTCCTGATCAGATAAATGATTGTCAAATGTGTCAAAAACTGTATAAGGTAGATTCCTTATTGCATGATGTAACAAAACGTCGGTACTTCTAAAAATCGTGGACTCAGTTTTTTAAAAGATAACTGGACTTTGAGATATTTTTCCGCAGATTTACAAACATTTATAGTAAACTGAAATGCATTTGTTAACTGCCCATATGATTTTTTCAAATGGAAACTTGATAAAGGAACGTCAGGCGCTAAGAGACCGTTGCAAGCACATACCGTAAAGTTACGCCACTGCAAATATGAGATAAACATTACTTACGTGTAATACGTGTGACAAGATCGACCCTCACCCGGTATATGTTCCTTTTTGCACAGAGAACAGGTTCCAACCATTGTTTTTAATTACAATTTGCACAATACTACTCAAAACACACTCAGCCACCAACGTAAACAAAGATTAAATCGTGAAATGACGCCTAAACGCTGGCCGGTTAAACTCTGCCTCTTTCTTCGTTGACAGACAAAGCGCACCAAATTTAAACTACACCAATGTATACACGAGTTGACGCTTATGTGTATCTATCCCTGTCTTGGACTCAGAACTATCTTCTGCATAATTTATCTAGTTATATATGATCGAAGGTAACAATAATAGGACGTCACCGGTTAGGGGTGAAACATGCATATTAAATGATTTCCAGTGCCTTGGAGACGGACCTCACCTATTGCACACCAACTTTAAATTACCCCAATATTTCAAAACGTCCGCACACTCTCCGTTATAAACAAATTCAATTTCTCAGTCGCCAAACTTTGGACCGTGGAATTAATTCTTTCCCGGTGGGCAGAAAAAATCTAATTACCATTTCGGCAAGGAATATCAATTTTCGGCTAATGTCACCATAAATTAAATTATTCATGTTTAATTGGAGATGCCGAGGGGGGCGGTCGGGGGTAGGGGGTGGTCGGGGAAAAGTTTCTTTTCGCGTTGGTGCATAAAATATTCAGCGGGACTTTGCGGCCGCGATGGGGCGGCTTTTCGTCGTATCTTTTTAGTGTTATGGCCGTGCCGGCATATTGTATCTCTTTCTTACGGCGGGCTGCGTTAAGCCGCAAAAGTTGCCGATGGGGTGCCGCCGAATCGCAGGGGTGGAACGCGTTTGGGGTTGGGGGGTCCACTTAAAGCTGTATCAGGCAGATTCATCGTTCTTTTGATTTTACTAGATTTTACTATACAGGATATTTTACTGCAGAAGACACTCACTTAGTGTCCGACCGAAACTACTTTTTACGGCCGAAACCGAAACCGAATTACGGCCTCCGTCTCAATTTCGGCTGAAACCGGAACCGAAACATCAATATATGTATCGTCAGTAATTTTTTCGTGGATATAAAAATGAATAACGTTTCCTCAGCATCATCACACCTTATTTCAAATAAATTATTTATACTTTTTGAAATAAGAACTTAATCTGAACCAAATATCAACTATTTTATATTTATATTATATTTTGTAATCTCTAAATAACATTCCAAACTTTGGTCAATCTTTATGACACTGTTATCAATTAGCTGCCTTAAGGGTCTGGGGTATAGCGCCCGAAATTGAGAATCCAAGAAAAGACATATTCCCGTGGGAGCGAGGAGGCGTGGCCGCCTGTTCCCTTTCTCCAGTATGTGTGTCTAAGATGAGGGGGAGATAAGTCCAAAAATCCAAAGGTAAGGTCAAAGGGTCCAAAGATAAGGTCCAAAGGTCACCATAAAAATGAATTTAGCATTTCCAAGCTCCTGACGTTACCTTTAAACTTCCAGTAATGACTCAAAGAGTCATTGAAGAAGAAGGCTTGCGCTTGTGCAACTATTTAGCCTTTTTTGATATCGTGTTTGGTTGTTAAATTACAGGCATCTATAGAATGTATGATTTTGCATTGCGAGTTTTTTTGCACATTAAAAAACTTTTTTGAGACAGTCGAAAATAGTTGTCATTCATTAAGGTCTTAACTATCACCTTCTGAAATATTATATATGTAGTTTGAAAATAGAGTGAGTTATGCGAGAAATTGTGAGTCCGTGTTTTACATGGCAAATACGTATGTATAAATGTGTGTATCCAGGCCCCTTAAAACTAGATTTCTGAAGTACCTACGTGCTAAGTACAACTACTAAGTATTTTCGAAAGTAAGGAGTTTTCTCTGAATTTAAGAAACTGTTGTGAGCTTCATTGAGCTACAGCTATTTTGCTGACCATCAGTATTCATAACTGAAAAATCTAATATTGTCATATTGTAAGCGAGAAACAATAATTTATCAATTTTCTTTGCAAATAGCTTCCTCAGTCTGATTGAATTTGACTAGCAGCATTAAGTAGTTGTTCAGTGGAAACAGTCGTCGGTAAGGCAGACGTGAATTTTAGGGGAACCTTTCTCAAAGACAGAAATGTGAGAGAGTAATATCTGCGTTTCTTTGCAAGCTTGGCTCCAATAAGTAGGATTCTTAACTTGTGATAAGTTATTACCATCATCTACCCAGCAAAATGACACTTCTTCGCTTGAAGAATAGTGCTCCGAGGGCGTCCGATCGCAGCGCCAAATCCATCGAATTTAGTTTCGATTTGGGCCGTAGTTTCGGCTGGATGGCAGCCGAAACCGAAACTGAACCGAAACCCGTTTTTTGGCCGAAACCGAAACCGAATCTTCGATTAATCCTGAAAAGAGCAGCTCAAATATGTTATTTTGCCCAAAATAACTGCATAAAACCCTAAGAGATACAATTATTATGGTAATGAACAATGAACCGATATCTATTGTAAAACATGTAAAAAACCTGGGTGTTATTTTCGACCACAACCTAAAATTCGATGTACATGTCACCCAGCTGTCTAGGTTAACCTTCATCGAATTGAAGTTACTGTACTCTAATCGATTCATATTGAACTTTAAACCTCGCAAAAAAACTAGTTGAAACTTTGGTGTTGTCCACCTTAAACTATGCTCTCGTTGTGTATTATCCTTACCTCGGTTCAGTGAATAAGGGCAGACTGCAGAGAATGCAGAACAACTGCTGCAGATTCGTGTAGTCCTCGGTGGTACACTCAAAGGTTAAAGAGTTAATGTGGCTAAAGATGGAATGTCAGTATATGTTTAGTTTTAAGGCTTTTGTTCATAATATACTATGTAGTATCTCGTTAATAAGATGGTAACCAGAGGTACTATTAATTCAAGGGAGTTAAGACATAACAACTTAACTACGCCGGTACACTATAGTCGATCTCTTCCAAAGATGTCTCAATTTTAATGCAGTGAGGCTACGACAGATTCTACGTGGAGAAACAAAAGCCTGAACGCCTTCAGAAAACTGCTTAAAAGTCAGCTGTTGGGACAGCTCTAAATAAATTTAGTGTAGCTGGAGATTTTCTTTTCTACTTATTGTCCTAGATTTTGTCAATATTTGTTCCTGTAGGTGTCCAGGAGTATGTTTGTTGTGTTAGTTATTTTGGATGTTCCGAAATTTTGTAATATTGTAATTTCCTGTAACTCATAATAAGGTTAAGTGTAAGAGTAGTCATTGGGCTAAAATTCGCCTTATCGTTGCGGCAGAATAAAGGCATTTATTATTATTATCATTTTTGGCAGAGGGTTAGCCAAACTCCGTATGCGTAAAGATAAGCACCCCGATAAGCACATTTTGGAGATATTTTATTAATAAACTGGTGCCCTGAACATCCCTGTCTATTTTATATCATTGCTTCAGGAATATTTTCAAGCATTCATAAACATGGATATTTTTACTTCTATAATTTTTTTAAATGTTCCTTAAATTAACTTTTTGTGTGCACAACATTATTTTACTTCCCACACCGATAGGTAAAGGGAATATTGTGTTAGCGAAAATTTTTGATTTTGACGTAATACTCTTTTTGGGCGCTTCATAATATCTACATAACGAAAATCCATGTCATTCATTTCAAGCGGTCTGTCAGTCTGTCGGACTGTCTGTCTGGACTGACTCCTGCCGTTTTTTTAGTCTCTCAGTAACCGCTGCATGGACTGTATTGTGATGAAATTATGGTGGCGATATGCTGTGGGGGCGTAGTAGATAATGCTGCTATAATTTTTAAAGTCCGCAGACTTCGTTATAAGGCGTTTTAGGGATTCTTGATCGTTTTCTACTTTTTTTGGATGGCGATGAAATTTGGGGCGGTTGGGGGGTGGAGGGTTGTAAAACTGAAAATTATAAACTGGTATTACCGTAATTTGTGGGAAATACTCAGTTAACCAACTTGACTTAATTTTTTCAAGTCAAGTTTTAATTAGTAATAAAAACTACCGAAATACGTAGTTGTGAGCTGACATCGCTATCAAATATGTTTCAGTTTGATGCAAAAAAAAATAAATAAATGCAATACAGTTGCTCAAGTGCTTTTGAAAATGCCTCTATTTACTACTTTCTGTTCACAACAATATGCTACGTGAGTAATCAAGCTAAAGTAACGTGGCAAAGTGAGGATGAATGCAGTAACACAAGAATTTAATATTTTACTTTTGTAATTTTACATACAAAGTTATACATTTTGTTCAAAGTGCGTCCCTCTGCTTCTAATACTCGTAGATGCCCTATATGTCGTCGGATTTCGAACCTGCACAGACATATACAAGGGCAGTGAGGGTATAACAGGGGGTAATTACCCCCTTCCCCCAAGATTTTTGACCAAAAATGTATTCCATTGTTTTTTTCCAAGGAATGAATGGTCCATATCTAAATTTGTGTTACGTAATCTTTATAAAAATTATTTGCCGGAACTACTGTCTGACATCGTCTTCAAGTGTACTATGTGGTCATATTCAGAGAGTACCTAGACAACACCTTCCCTCACTAGTAGATCGGAAAATTAGGTCTCATTGCATGCCCCCCACGATCCGCTGACCCGATTTCTATGTATACAAAAAATTTGATTACGAAATAGAAAGAGTTGAACGACCTGGTTCAAAGGATAGATTTGAAGCGACTTTTGTCCATCCAAATATGTTAAAATTATGCTTTCGTACCGCCACTGCTACTAGATGAAAACCTGCTTTTTGAGATTAGCTATTGTTCTCAGGTTTTTCCTCGGGGGTGATAAGAGAGCAGGGTGAATAAAAAATCAGCTTATTGCTAATATCAACGGCTAGGGCAATTACATCGAATTGCCCTTGCCGCTTTGGGATTTTTACAGCCGTCTGGATATTATTTTTTATTTTATTGCTATTTGTGGCCTAAGCTGTTCCTGTGCCTGATTTCCGACCCCAGCTGGGTCCGGACATGCTTCATTTTGAGAGGGAAGTAACGGAACTTTTGCTAATTTTTCCAGTGCCATAAAATTTAATCTCTAATTTAGTGCAGGGTTTGCATGCAGTCACTGGATATTTTTGGTGAAAATATTGGGCCGCAGGACAATGAAGCTGTCTGCATAGATAGAAGAGTGCACACGAAGAAAAGCTGTGTCGATTTTAACCCTAGAACGCCAACGATCTAGAATTCTACGGTAACGCCAAACCTACGTAAATTTTACGTGTGCGAAACAGTGAATAGAAATTATGACGTTTATTTCTCTGAAAAGGTAATTAAACAATTTTGGTTTCAAAATACTTTATTTATACGTCATAAGCATACCAAGCAAATTAAAAATATACATGCAGAAATTGAAACAAAGAAGCCTAACATTGAACAGAAAAGGTAATGTGTAACATAATCATTTATTATTGACCTTTTGGATGCATTCGTAGCATATTTTAATCTGATGTTCTCCGCAAAGTGCTCGTGGACAAATGTAGCAGTGTGTTGTCGTCATTCTTTTCTTAGCAGAAGGGCAGATGCTGCAGTATGAACGTTTTCCCTTTTGTTCCACTTTAGTAGTTGTTGAAGGTTTCTCCCCTATTATGTTGGATATACATTCTTTCAAATTTCTGGGCAAGGTAGGAATACTGCGTCTTGTTTCCTGCCAAGGCATAACTAATTGCTCATGAAGAGTCACCATATATTTAATCCTAGATGCCGGCTTTTTCCCAATTGCTAGCAAGTTGTGATTGTAAATGACGTAGGAGTTCACTGCGGCAATGTTCAGCATATTATAGAAGAAGCAAAGAGGCCAGCGCCGAGTTTTTCTATTACAACACATGTTCTGTGACATTTGATCGAATGTATCCACCGCTCCTTTCGTGGAGTTATAAACATGTATTATTTCTGGCTTTGAGGTCTCAGGGTTCAGGACGTTTGAAGTATGCATCGTGGATAGCAACAGGACGTTTTTATTTTCTTTAGGCTTATAGGAGATCAGAGTGGAATTTTTAGTAAAGGCAGCCATGGAAGTTTTGCACTGTCTAGATTTTATATCTAGTAATTGTGGAGGTATCTGTGGTTTGTTTTTTCTGAGCGTACCAATGACAGTCAATTTAAAAGGGGCTTCGATTAGTTTATTGCTCAGAGGGATACTCGTGAACCAATTGTCCATTGTGATGTTTCGATTGGTTCCCCAAACTGGCTTAGTCAGTAACTCGACAAAGTAACTAGCCAAAGGAGCTCCATTGGTGTTAGTTGATTTTCCAAGATAGGGACTTGCATTGAGAACGTATTTGGTTGCAACATCACAAAGCATAACAATCTTCATACCATATTTATTTGGTTTATTAGGCATGTAGATTCTAAATGGACACCTACCACGAAAACCCACTAGCTGCTCATCAATACACAAATATGCACTTGGTTTGTAGTTTCCTGTGCAATTATTTATGAATTTATCCCATAAATCCGATATAGGAGCGAAATTAGATACTGCTCTTCTTTCAATTCTTGTCGATTGGTCATCAAATCTCAAAGCATACTGTAAAAAGAGAAACCTTGTTCTACTCATAGTAGCTCGATATCTGGATCCTGATAACGATTCGTCAAAAAGGAGTTCAGCTGACAGATGGTTGTCTTTCAAGGCGGCCGCTAAGATTAGAAGTCCAAATAAAGCCTTCAGCTCACTCATTGAGGTGATAGAAGTGGATGCGGTTTGCGATTTATACTTCTCTTGTAAGACAAGTATTTTTTCATTTGTATGAATTAGTATGTCTGACAATATGTCATCGTTAAAGAATAAGGAAAATACATCGAGAGGCCCGGTATGCTCTTTAGCTGGACCAACTGGACCAGGTCTGATATAAACCACATTTCTTGCTGGTGTTTTGCCGGCATTACATGTTAGCGATGTGTCACTCCACTTATAACCATCTTTTCCAAATAAACTATTAGGCAGGGTGTTTTTCTTTTGGTTTCCCTCATTGAAAGTCGTACCCCCTGAACCTGAGCAGACTGAATGTGAGGTGGATGGAATGGCACCATCATCGGGTAGTTTTGCTATTTTTGGTGGCAATATTTTTGAAGCAGAACTTGGTTTCCTTTTCTCGCTTCGTCTCCAAATGCATTGTAGCTCCTCAGTGTATGAATCCTCATCTAATGGGAGGGTGTCTTCCTCTTGGTTTCCCTCATTGAAAGTTGTACCCCCTGAACCTGAGCAGACTGAATGTGAGGTGGATGGAATGGCACCATCATCGGGTAGTTTTGCTATTTTTGGTGGCAATATTTTTGGAGCAGAACTTGGTTTCCTTTTCTCGCTTCGTCTCCATATGGATTGTAGCTCCTCAGTGTATGAATCCTCATCTAATGGATCAGGAACATAATCCTGATCGGCAGTGCTATCGTCGCTGTCATAATCAGCATCTATTTCATCTGGATCGTTGTCATCTGAGTCGCATATATCACTAAAATCGCTGGCTGCAATAATATCTTCTAGATCCTTATCACTCAATACCTTTTTGGAGTTTAAAATACGTTTCGCACTCATCTTGGCTAAAAAAAACGTACACTTATAGAGAAGATAAATACGACTTCAAAAATTATACTCACGTTTTCGCCAACCATACGTCAAAAATACGTGTAGTGATTTATAAGTAAACGCCAACGATACGTAAAATTTACGTGTGGGATTTCACATATACTACTGTCACACACTAAAATCGACTGACGTGATGATGGATTCGGCAGGGTATTAATACCTAAGGAGTGGGGAGAGCACTGCCGGACGCCGGTCCCATGGAAACAGATATTAAGGCTGTGATCGTTTGGAGTTTAGGAGGCATACGTAAATTTTACATATGTTGGCATTCTAGGGTTAACTAATAATAGGTACTATTTTGACACTACTGTAACCTTAGACAAGGAAAGAGAGGAGATACCGTACGCTCGTTTGATGCCATATGAATTAGCTGTGACCCAAAATGAACAGCTATTTGACAGCTGTCAAAACATTTTTTTATGATATTTAGCGATTTTAAGACCAATGATTGTAAAATATTGTGGTGTGCATAATGGTAGGGCATGCAGCTTATGGTTGTAAAAGCCACATCAGCAGGAAGGAGCCAGGAAACACGTACCACAGGTAAATTTAATAGCGCTTTGGTACATTTTTGGTGCCATTGGTTAACAGAAATGTCAGTCGCGCGTTCCGTCCTCTCTCTTTCCTTGTCTAAGACTGTAACGTTGTACATAACCTATAATATGGTAGAGTCGCGTTGAGCATACTCTAGTTTAAATAAATACAGGGTGAGTTTTTAATGCCGGATTGGTCCATAACTCCACAACTACAGAAGGTAGTGAAAAAAGTTGTCTATAAAAGTTGTAGCCAAGGATATGCTATTAGATGCTATACAGACCACATCAACATATAAATTTCTATGAAGTAACTTTGATGATACTCTCTTATTTAGATCACACTGCGATAATTTGGTGTCAAAACTATTTTCCTTGACATAAATGAGACATGGTATATCATTGTGATGTTTGTATGAATTACCTTTAATAACTTTTAATATTGACTGGCTATCAGATAGAATGGCAATTTTCCATATAACGTATGTTGCAAAAGTTTTTAGAAGTTTTTCAAAAAATTAAAAAATACCTCACAATAATATATTTGAACTGTAGCAAGAACGACACAGAATAACAATATTTTTTAATATAAAAATGATATTAAAGTACTGTTAATGGGCCATGATCTTCCACGGCTCACAATTTCCTCTTAATGTTCCTCATTAGGTTTTGGACAGATTCTAAATCAATTTATTTGATCTTTGGCATTATTATTCTTCTTAACTGCTGTTCGTTTTGAGCTTCCCAGCCATTATTATAATTTTTGGCACTCATTTGAGCCCAAAAAGTTTCGATAGATCTTGCTTGACGAAGATTGGGAGGGTTGTCGTTTCGTGGTACAAAAGGTATTTTGTGTTGTTCTAGCCAGTTTCTCGTATGCAAAGCATAATGACTTGAAGCCAGATCTGGTCAAAACATTATACTGTCATTAGGATGGTGGGTATTAATAAAATTGAGTAGTCTAGGCAAGCATCTTTGAGTATAGACTTCTGCGGTAACTGCTTCGGCCCTAACTCGTCCAAGGTACGGCTGTAAAATACCGTTGTCTGATATAGCGCACCACACTGACACTTTGTTTTCAAACTTTTGTTTTCGTTTATATTTTACATTATCTGGACAGACTTCAAAGTCTCTTGTATAAAAACCATCATTACCTTTGATTTCTGAGTTCGAAAATGTGAAATACTTTTCATCGTCAAGAATAATTTTTATGTTGTCAGCAAAATGAGTACGATGTAAATTGCGACAGCATTGAGGAATTCTTTCTGATTTGGGGAATACTTTGGACATTTTCTTCTTTTTCGGAATTTTAAGTTATTGCTCTTTATTTCTCTACAGATTGTACTAGCATTGACGTGAAAAATGCGTCCAAGTTTTCGTGTTGAAGTTCCAACTCGATGTTCACTTCTGTTGACCATTCTTTGAACTGTAGCAGCATTCAGCGCTCTTGGACGTCCACTCCTTGGTAAATTTATACAAGGAATACCTTCTTCGCATTCACGGATCGCTCGATAAATTGTGGCAATTGAAATATTTTGATTTTGATATAGGCGAACCATTTCTTTTTTTTTTTCAAGTCGTCCAACTAGACTGTAAATACTCTTCCGAATATCTAAAATTTGTACGACATTTTGGCAACTTATATCACAACCAAAATGATTTTATTGTTACGTTTAGATGTTGACTGGTTACCATGGTAACAATTTCTGAATTGTTTCCAACGGTGAAACTGCCTCCCGAGTCTTGAAAAAAATTCTAAAAACTTTTGCAACATACGTTACTATATTGAAGTATCATTTAACCCTAGGTATCTAAATCCTTACTTAGGTAGTGTAATATTTGAGGTAATGTTGTCTTTATAAACCAAAGTATTTTCAAGTGCAGTACAAGTAGTTGTGATAGAAGTATATCGTAAGCTCAATTGTAACCTAATATGTCATCAAATTTGATGCTACCATTTTTGTGTGTAGACAATAAAATAGCTCATTGACAACATCTTATAGTTTTAACGCAATGAAAACAAATGAAGCTAAGCTTCTGCTAGCTCCAGGCGGCCTGTTCCGTATCCACGTATATCGTATGTATATACTCACGAAGCAATAACATGCCCGCCCCGCCACCACTTCCCCTCCCCCTACTCTCTGCAAGATTAATTTCTTTTCGGTCCAATAATTCAATTAATTCAAAGCTTTCCGGGGTATGTTTTGTTAAGTAAACTCGATGCAAAGCCCGCAGAGCGAGCGGTAACTAGTTTCGGCATTAGCTCCCTATTCACATTCTTAGCTGAGTCTCTCACTCCCAGCGGCGTGTCACGAAGTACTCCCAATAAGGGGTCTGCTTCAAGAACGTTACAAGTGACATATTCCCAAGTCCATCATCATCATCATCATCATCATAGTCACAATATCTTAACAGACATGTTGTGAACTCCTAAAATGCATTAAGTCGGAGCTAGAGTATTTCCGACACGAATATTATCAACAGTTTTGAGAAGTGTAGCTCGCCATCGTTCGCGATCTACTATCAGTTCAGGTTCGCTCTCGATACTCATATCCAGCAACTGTTTCGCCGTATCCACCCAGCGTGTAGGGGAAGGGCCACGGCGCCGCCCACCCGGGGCATGACCCTGAACTATAAGTTTCTCCATATTATAGCTTCTGTGTATATGTCCGAAGAAAGTAAGCATTCTCGTCGAAACAATGGAGGATAGTCTCTTTGGACTACCGAGCTCATCCAGTACGGAAACGTCAGTTCGATGGGCGGTATAAGGAGCTCTCAACATTCTCCTCCGCGTCCACCTTTCAGAAACATGTGTGCGAGCTCGATCTGCCTTTTTAACAGTCCAAGTTTCCGAGGCATACAAAAATATGGAGAACACAAGAGACTGAACCAACGAAATTTTGGTAGTTTTAGTGATGCTATGGTCACGCCATGTTTTAGTAAACTTTGTTATGGCCACACGTGCCTGTTGAATGCGCCGTCGAATCTCATTTTCACAGCTACCCGAATTGTCGATCAAAGAACCGAGGTACACAAAACCTTCAACTACTTCACAACAGCCTACTAACTTTATTGCTCTATGATTATCATGCTCTCTATCTACGATCATAACCTTGGTCTTGTTGTAGTTAATACTAAGGCCATACGCTGCACTGTGTTGTTCTAAGATGTTTAATAGAGCTATTAGTTCTTCCTGAGAAGCAACAATAAGGGTTGCATCGTTCAGCAAATCTTAAGTTAGATATGTTGCTCCCGCCAATAGTTATACCGCCATTCCAGTTGTCCAATACCTGTCTCATCACAAACTCAGAGTAAATGTTAAATAACATTGGAGATAATACACATCCCTGACGAACTACTTTTCTGGTTGCAGTTTGACCAGACATGTTACCATCAATTCTTACACGAGCCGAATTTAGACTCGTAGAGTTGCTGTATGAGAAACACTAGGTGATAAGGAACTCCCATGGAGATGAGGATTTTCCACAGTTTAGGCCACTTTACATTATCAAACGCCTTAGAATAGTCCACAAAGCAGATAGAAACTGGAAAATAAGGATAAAAACTGGAAAATAATCCATCTTATCAGTTACTTGTAATTAGAATAATTATTGTACAAGTAGAGGTGTTTCACCAAGATTTTTACCAGTTGTGAAAAAAGTTACAGGTGCTATTACAAGTATACTGGTTTTGACGCTAGAAACGTAATGTTCACAGAGTTTGATAAAGGTTAGAAAACAATGTTAAGGAAGCTTTAGGATCAAGTATAAGAGATATTTATAGATACACGGAGAGCTTACTACGTAAAAAAAAGGTCACTCGGTAAAGTAAAAATTTTGCCATTTAAAGGTTCCGTAGGGATCAGCGTAGGGATAGGTGGGTCGTCAGAACGCGCCGTGTATGTATAAGGGGGGGGGAGGGTTGAGGGTTGAATATGCAATTTTTTTCGCATAACAAATGATGAAGTACAACTATGAAAATTTGCAATACAAACGAAAATATTACAAGAAAGTAGGAAAAAAATTGTCAGAAGTGTAGACGAAAAGTAAAGAGCCGTTAGAGGGTGCTTAAGTTGCGAAATATTTTGCAACAATTATGTCACTCGATACATTTTTGACAATTTACATGCTCATTCTTTGAGTCAAAGTGAACCTAATTACAAATCGTAATTTCTGCAACATAAGTGCCCTCTGTCGACTCCTTACCTTTTTCCTATACTTCTGATATTTGTGTTCTCTACTTTCTTATAATATTTGTTTGTATAGCAAATTTTCAGTGCTGTCCTTCATCATCTATTATACGAAAAAAACGGCAGCTCATTCCACATGGTCGACGTTCTCCAAAAGAAGGAATGCTGGACGAGACTGGTTCGGGGTGTAAGAACCTCGAACTGAGGATGAGCTCGCGAAGCCTCACTAGTGTTTCTCGTTCAGACGGCCTTTGGTGTTATTATTTGGGAGAGCTCACGCGAACATCTTCCGTGATGGAATCTGTAAAACAGGGACAGGTCAGCCACCCTTCCTCGATGTTCCAGGCTGTGGAGGTCCTTTGTGAGTCTCTCTCTCTCTCTTTCCTTTTTTCATTCATGACATTTCGATTGTTGATCTGTGACAACTTTCGTGCTGTAGGGCCAACTTGATTTTTTTAAATATATTCAAAATTGTATTCGTTTGTAAGCTTATTCTATGTTTAGGAGTGTAATCAATTGTATTAAAACATTGCCTGGTGGATGGTTAGTGACCTAAAAGTCAGCAAAATCTACCATTTAGGGATGTTTACCCTTCGCTACTCCACTGAATATTCTACGATGTTTACAGAATTATGTTTCGATTTTGATTCCCTCACGAAAATCGCCTTCAGTCATTTCCAGAGAAGTAGATTTCCTCCCTCGTGATTTCGCAAACTTTTGGGATAATGTGCGCCGGCATGAAGAAGGTAAACAATAGTAATAGATAAGTTCAACAGTTCTGTAAGACAACTTTGGAAAAGCACCTGAGTGATATACGTGTACTCTGTATATTCACAACGTAGTAGAAATTTAAAATTTAAAAACAAAGGTTTTCTTATTATAAGTCTGATCACTCATGAAGGCAAAGCCTAAATTCCATTATACCGTAACTGCTATAATCATCATAATAGTCACAATGTCTTAACAGAGATGTTGTGAACTCGTAAAATGCATTTACCCATTTTACGAGTTTCTCTTGCGATATCTTTAAGATCTTTAACGCAGTAGTTTCCCATTTGCTTTCTGCATCCTCGTGCCGTTGACCAGATGGTATCTACTGGTTCACCGTGAGGACAAGAAGGTGTCCTGACTCTTCTCAACTCGTCCACCCAAAGCTGTTGGTTGAGAAGAGGTTACTGTTTATACCGACAGTAGTTCGGTTCCTTTTAGTCGCCTTTTACGACACGCAGGATATATGATGGGAGATATTCTAACCCGCCCCCACACGGGGTAAACTGCTAAGATAGTCCAGGAAAATATGGATGTCACGAAAACGCTAGGTTTTTGCATGAGCCTTTGTTTTGACATTGACTTGAAGATCAAATGTTATAAAATTCGTTTGTTTTGCAAATATCTCGTTTACTTTAAACTTTGATATTTTTAGTTATTAAGAAAGTCAAAGAGTATGAAATTCTGGACAAATTTTTCCAAAAGTAATTTTCAATGTCATGTGCCGTTCTTGAGATAGGGCGTCTGGGGCTTGCCATATGTGTGATGATAATTCAACCTGGACAGTGGAGTACATCTAATAATAACGGCTTTTACAGTGATTCATAAAAATAATACTCTTGTCAAACATATCCAGTTATCAGAAATTAATCAATTATATTTATCGTCGCTTAAAAAACTGTTTGCCTTACTTCCAGTAATTTTCAAATACACCTACAACAAACTTTGATTTCAATGTCATAAATGGAAGAGCAACTTTTCTTACAGTGATTTTTACTTTCCACACCGATAGGTGAGGGGAGTATTGTGATCGCGAAAATTTTCGATTTTGAGATAATACACTTTTTGGGCGTTTTATGATCTCTACATAACCAAAATCCACGTCACTCATTTCCGTCGGTCTGTCTGTCAGTCTGTCTGTCGGTCTGTCTGTCTGCCTGTCTGTCTGTCGGACTGTCTGTCTGTTGGCGTTTTTCTAGCCTCGTAATCTCAGTAACCGCTGCATGGATTGTGAATAAATTTGGGCAGCGATATGCTGCGGTGTCGTGGTAGGTAATTTTCCTATAATTTTTGAAATCGTTGTACGGGGGCGGAGTAATTAGCAAAAAACAAAAATTTCCAAATATTGCTCAAACTTCGTTTTTAGGCGTTTTAGGGGCTCCTGATCATTTCCTACTTTTTTGGGTGGGGGTGAATTTGGGGTGATTCAGGGGTGGCGGGTTGTAAAACTGGAAAAATTGTTGTATTCATAATGGGCTGTCTATTGACCTGTGAATGGAAAACCTAGCGGCATAATGCACTTTTTTAGGCCCATCCGAACATTGCCTTTCTCATTATAGAAACCAAGGGACTTAGAATTTGTGGTGTATACATACGAGTGTTGTTTTAGATCGTTATATTATTATATTGCGTAACGCAAACATTATTCAATTGATTTTAATGAAATTTTGACACAGTATTACTATCGCGGCGAGGATAGAAAACGCGTATGCTTTGGAAAAATCATGTCAGTGGCAGCGCAGCTATAATAAAGAAAGTAAGAATATAAAAACACCTGAAACTTTGTTTTTAGGCGTTTTAGGGTTTCCTGATCATTTTCTACTTTTTTGGGTGAGGGTGAAATTGGGGAGGTTGGGCGGTGGGGGGTTGTAAAACTGAAAACATTTGTTGTATTCATAATAGTTTGTCTATTGACCTATAGAAGACATACCTATAGCGGCATATTACACTTTTTTAGGTCCATCTGAATATTGGCGTGCCTATTACAGAAACCAATTTTGTGATGTACTCGTATACATACGAGTTTTGCTTTATTTCGTTCTATGTATTTTGCGTAAAGCGAAAATTGTTGAATTCATTTTAATGAAATTTTGACACAGAATTTAGTGCCGCGGCGAGAATGGAAAACGCGCCTGTTTTTGAAAAATCGTCAGTGGCGGCGCAGCAATAATAAAAAAATCAAAAATATAAAAACAACAGCTCAAACTTCGTTTTTAGACGGTTTGGTGGCTACTGATCGTTTCGCATCGTCCTATAGCTTCATGCAATGGGGAAACAATGAAACGGTATCATTATCAAGTGTGGGAAGTACTGAGTGAATCAACTTGACTCCATTTTTATTTGCATCATCCACTTCTTCTTCATAGTTTTGGTAGCTTATTCAGGAGAGCCTCAAGCTGGAGTCCTTCAACACATTTGTAATATATAGCATCTACGATATTGCCTAGACTAGATTCATATTCGGAGAAAGCAAGTGAGAGTTTTTGTCAGAAAACCCAAAAGTTTTAATTTGAGGAAGCAAAGAAATGCAAGCTGAGCAAAAGTAATGTTCTATGCGTCCTTCTGACAAATCTACTACTATGAATGGTTGTCTCTAATCCACCATCTAGTGCCCAAACCACTTAGAAATCCGCATATCGTTGATGCCATGAGTTATGGTAAGAACATGTAGATAATTTTATCATAGCTCTCTTGTGTTGTGCCCAGTTTCAGCGAGTGTATGTCACACAGAACATTCATACCCGTTATACATAAAATCAGATTAAAAGCATTTTTAATCAAATCATATTCACCCTTTTGTAACATTCCAAAGCGAAAATATATTTTATGTACAAAGCACATGCAATATTTAAACCCTAAAAATAACGATCTATGATAACCTTGGGAAAAAAGTTGAAACAAAATTGGAAGAATATCCTAAGTGAATAGTCAAGGGCGAGCATTATGGAACCTGCTGTAAAGTTTGAGCAATGAAATCATGTTGCATTTGGCTACGAAGAAGATGTTGTTTTATCAATAAAATGCACCAGATCACAAATAACAATGCCCAAAATTTGTGAATTCAGATTTGAACTGCTGCCTCACTCACCATATTCGCAAGAGTTGGCGCCCTCAGATTACTTTCTGTTCCAAAACGTGTCTCAATGGTCAAATATTTCTTATCGGTGATGAAGATACCTTAGCAATTAATAGCTATTATTTTAACAGACTGTTTTAAACCTGTTTTCTATAAAATTCATACCAAACCTTCGTTGAAAAAAGTGTATAGAGTTGAATGGAGATTGGGCATACCTAAGCTGTACTTTTTAGTATTTTTTAGCGATATGGATAGAGGCAACAGTGAGATGCGAAAGGGCAAGTGCCTCTCCTTGTTAGAGGCCTCTTTTGAATGACACTAACACTGCTGAACTAGATTTTCACCTGATGTTATAGTGAACCACGCCTTCCAGAGTAGCATCAGTTGTTTGATGCATCCCACTATTTGATTATCCACCGAAAGACATTCTAACAGCCGCACAATGGATTCATAAGACGTGGACATGGAGTCCTGTGTGACACATCGGTCAATCAATAGGTTCTCCTTGCAACCAGCTACTCCTTTCAGCAGAATTTACAGCTTGAAGGACAAGCATGTACAGAATTCTGGTAAAGAGCTTATAGCAAGCGTTCAGACATGGTGTTAGCCTGTACTTTTTGAGATCAGACAAATCTCCGGTCTTCGGGAGAAGCACTGTTTAACCCTCGATAATGTTGGAATTACCTTCCCCTGATTTGGCCACAAGTTGAAAAATCTAGCTAAAAGCCAAACGGGGATGTTTTTCAGCCAGTAAGTGTTTATTTCACCCAGGCCAGGAGCTGCAAAAATTCATGCAAAATGCGCTAAGGATGTCTTCCATGTTTATAGGATGACGCAGTACATCTACGTTAAGAGTCCTCCTACAAACGGACTCGAACTGCGCCAAGGTCGGAGGTTTGGGAGGTTTGGGCTGTTCGTAAAGGTCCCTCCAAAAGGCCTCCACGCGATGGAAGAGACGAGAAGGCATTTCAGAAAACATTCCGTTTTCCTTCAGACCTCCAGACCAGCGATCACTTAGCAGCGATTAGCATTCGTATCCTGGCAATACAATATTTTGAAAAATAAATATACTGTTTTCCAACATACTTTTAGGGCCTCCCTCGTATAGACGCGATTTTTTAATATTCCCGGAGAGGTCTCCAGGTTCATGTAAAAATAGATATACCTTAATACTTTGTACAAGTACCAGCTGTTTTAAATAGGTAATCAATAGAAGAAAAAATGAAAATTAACCTTATTCCTCAGTGCAAGCAGGTGCTAAAGCTATAAATATACATAAGAGTTCCTATTTATTAACTAATTCCAGATACAATGCTCGAAAAAGTCGGATGGGTTGATTACTATTTTTGAAAGCCAAGCAATCAATCCAGCCGTATTATGAAAAAGTAATATTCTTCGAATTTTTTGTATTTTCTCTGTTGTGTCTGATACTCTTTGGTCTACCCTCGTATAGACGAATTTTTTAAAATTTCCTGGAGGCTCATAGTTTCATTTGAAAAAGGATATACCTCAATATTTTGTACAAGTACCAGCTGTTTTAAATAGGTAATCAATAGAAGAAAAAAATGAAAATTAACCTTGTTCCTCAGTGCAGGCAGGTGCTAAAGCTATAAATATATATAAGCGTTCCTATTTATTAGCTAATTCCAAATACAATGCTCGAAAAAGTCGGATGGGTTGATTACTATTTTTGAAAGGAAAGCAATCAATCCAGCCATATTATGAAAATGTAATACTTTTGGAATTTTTTATATTTCCTTTTTAATGTATCTGTTACTTCTTGGTCTAGCCCCGTATACAGACGCATGTTTTAATGTTTCCTGGAGGCTCCTAGATTCGTGTGAGAAAAGATATACCTCAATATTTTGTACAAGTACCAGCTGTTTCAAATAGGTAATCAATAGAAGAAAAAATGAAAATTAACCTTGTTCCTCAGTGCAAGCAGGTGCTAAAGCTATAAATATATATAAGCGTTCCTATTTATTAGCTAATTCCAAATACAATGCTCGAAAAAGTCGGATGGGTTGATTACTATTTTTGAAAGCCAAGCAATCAATCCAGCCGTATTATTACATCGTATTATACCGAATGGGATCTTTAGTGGGGCTTATAAAAAAGAACCAGTTTGAGACATTCAATTAATTTCAAGAATTAGGATTCTAGAGCAGAACCCCAAGGTATACTATCGATTATTGTGTAATCACTTTCAATTTCCCTTTTGACTAGACTCAAAGCTTGATCAGTATACATATAATTTCATGCAGTTTACTGCTATGATGGTAAAGAAGCAATTGAAGATGAATGTTTAAGCATTATTATTATTATTATAAAAGCCTTACTGAAGCAAAGAAGTGAACTGATCGAAAATAACACTGTAAATAAAAAGGTTCGTGTAATATTATTCAAGTGTGTCCTTCCTTGTGCATCTGTTTCCTAGACAACATCTATGAGACGGCGGGAAAACATTTGGCGACGTTGTCATATTTCAAATACGACGATTAAGGCAAACAATATGTTGGAACTGGTCAGTAGTAGAGAATTATGATTTTGGGGATGTAAATTGGAGCAAATGTCGTGATGCCTTTTCATGTTACTGTGTTACCCAATCAGGTATTTGTTTTTGGTTACGTGACGTCCAATTCAAAGTTATGAATGGGACACTTTGTATATTAGTGTCTTTCTGTGTTCCTCGCGACAAAACAATTCCAACAAATTATGTATTAGTAATAGTGCATGTAATATGGAGAGAACGAACCATCATCATTTTTTAGGGTTTTTTCTTTTTTTGTCCAAAGTATTATAATAGTACAGAAAAAATAGACAGGAGCAGGTATTGTATCATCATCCATCGTGAAGTGCTGGACGTAGAGCGAGGGTGAGATGAATAATTTCCGCATTTCTATTCACATGGAAATATTCGCCTATACATACACAATCGCGAGCGAAAATATTCGGCCAACTTCAAAAATTCTACAAAAAGTTACTAGACGTCAGAGAATAATTACATTTATTCGTGATTATAGCATATTTTCAAGAAACATAATATTAGAAAACAGTCATGTAGTGGAAATGCCAATACTAAATAACATAATATCTGTTAACAGATAATTTCAAATATAACAACAAAATTCCGGGCGAAATTACTCGGCCACCTAAATATCAACACAATGTAAACAAAATTAATAAAGTGTAGGGTAACCTTTGCACTTTATTATTTCAGCTAGCCTTCTAGGCTTAGAGTCCATCAGTTTTTCAGTAAAATTTGGTGTGATATTTTTCCACTCCTCCAACAACACGTGTTTCAGTTGTTCTCTACTTGTTAGATGGCGTGTTTGATCTCTCTGCTTCAATTCTCCCCAAACATTTTCGATGGGGTTGACTTTGGGTGACTGTGGAGGTGTTTCCAAACCATGAAGAGTATTATACAGCAGCGATTCTTTAATCACTCGTGCTCGTGCGTTATGTTTCGGGTCATTATCTTGTTGAAACATGTAGTCTCGTCCCAAGCTCAACTTTTCGATAGTAGGCCGTAAATTTCGTTTTAAAATATCAAGGTAACAAAACCTATCCATAATTCCGTTAATGAATTCTAGTTGACTATGTTTAACAGTGTCACACTTGAGGTCTAAAGTGATTCATTCAAGAGCTACAGTTAATTAAAGGATTGTATCACTACGACTGATTACAACATGTATCCCTACAGTTAAATTAATTTGCTAGTCTTCGTTTCATGGTAGTGGTACAATCCTCTAAGTACCTGTAGCTCTTGAACTAGTCACTTTAGACTTCAAGAGTGTGCTACTTTGTTGGAATTATTTTATGGGGAGGAACACAGAAAGGCACAAATATACAGGGTTTCCCATTATTAATTTTGAATCGGACGTCACGTAACCAAAAACAATGGGGCGACACAATAATAAGAATAGATACACATTTGCTCTAATGTACACTCCACCTATTGTTCTCTACTACTGGCCAGTTCCGGTATATTGCTTGTCTTAATCATCGTGGGACACCCTGTACAAGTCAATGTGTTATGCCTATATCGTTACGCATTCTGATATTTTTTGTTATTATCTCTTTTTGTTTTGTGCCAGTATTTCGTGTTTTTTGCGGATCTGATAGAAACTGAAAACACCTTATTCCAAAATTAACCACAAAACAACATCGACTGCAGTGAAATGTCATATCGACATCGAGTATTACCATGGCCGACTCTACACTAGGCCGGAGCCTTAGATGTGGCAACGTGGCTTAGCTGTCAAATAGTAGCCCTATAGTTTCAGAATAATTATTACATTTTATATGTATTAGAGTTCATCTGGGTTAATAAATTAATGAAAGAAAAAAATGCTTTTTAGAACTACTACTACTAATACCACTTACATCGGATGTCTGGTTCATCATAGTCAGACACTACAAAATAAAAATAAACGCAACCTGTTTCCTGCCGCCACTTCCATTTCCACTTAAATGAACACTCAATTTACTTTGTAAATTATCACTTGAGCTAGAAAAATTCACTATTGGTCACTGTGAAGCCATTCTTGCTGGTCTTGATTTCCTTTTCACTATCAAATGCTTTCGTAGGTATACCCCAGGCCATGCCCAGATGAGTTCTATTAACTGTATTTTTCTGTGATATTTGGGAGGTCCAGAAAACATTATAGGTACCACATTGTGCTTTAAAATAGATCTTATCCTTTGAAATGTTTGTCAATTATTGTCTTTATCCTTATAAATATAACCAGCCCTTCCGAGGAATACCTTTCACCCACTTCTGTTTATGTCCCTTATCGGACACACAATTGCTAGTGCAACCTGGTACTACACACTTTGCAGGCATCTTTTTATCTTTATAGTTTTATTTGTGCAGGTAAATAAGTAGAAACCCATTCAAAATCACCTTGCAACGTTCTTTTTAATCTGGAATAAGGTTATGTTGGGCCATGGTTTGGTAGTCCTCTACTGGGCTGCAACCTGGTACTACACGCTTTGCAGGCATCTTGTTATCTTTATAGTTTCGTTTGTGCAGGTAAGTAATTAGAAACAAATTAATAATCACCTTCCAACCATATTTTCTGCACCTGGAAGAATACACATGACATAACAACAAATGAAAACACGGCCTGATCTCCAACGTTGCCATATTTCAATGCTCCGGCCTAGTGAGTAGAGACGGCCATGGTATTACTCATGTGAGCCGTGAGGGACACTCAACACTCCTGTTGTAGGTCCTCAGACACATTGGTGCACCGGGTAACCAGAGAGTGGACCAGAACTGGTGGTTGGAGTTAGTCTACCTCAGTGTAGAAATGCAACAATTTAACACATTTTCGCATAAATTTACATTGAAAGTTACAATCGGGTAGTTAATCGATTTTCCGTCTATAATTTATCGAAGTCGGGATATAACACAAAAAATTTTACCGTAATTCATGCTCACATTCTTCCGGTTCCCAGATCGCACCGATACTGTCTAATTAGAATGTTAACGTAATTAACATTTTAACCTTTGCTCAGCTTACGTTAGGTTGCCCTACAGTAGCCTATAATATATTGATTATACTCAAAACAGTCGGCGGAGCAGAGATCTACATTGAATAACTATATATCAAGCTAGATCGTGGTTATGTATAGTCGGCACAAAGTTAACGATTCTAGCGGTCGCCCGTTATTAATTATATTAATTACTGAAAACTTAGCTGTTGAGATATAGACTCCGAAAATCCATAAATCTGCTGAATCGTGATTCCATGCTTGGTGGATTGCTAGTGTCTGTGTATCGTTGCTTAAGGGGCCTGGGTATACACAGTTATACATATACAGGGTGTAAATTTTAAGGATGTCCACACCTATATTACCGTGTAGATCTCGCTGAGCTGATCATTTTTCAATAAGCAACATGGGTCCGGAAACGAACCGTTTCGGAGATAGCGCTACCGAAAGTAGTTCTTTCTGACGCCTGAAATAATTGGCCCGTACATGCTCCCAGCGCGACTCAACGCCGACAACTACATCGTGTTCCTCCAGGATGTCCTTCCAAGTCTGCTTGAAAATGTTCCTCTTCAGGTCCGAAGAGGAATGTGGTTTCAGCACGATGGAGCTCCAGCCCACTACGGAGCGCAAGACCGGGCTCATCTTGATGTAGCTTTTCCAGGGCGTTGGATCGGCCAAGGTGATCCAGTAGCGTGGCCAGCGCGGTCTCCAGATCTCAATCCCCTGGAATTTTTCTGTGGGGTCACCTGGAAGCACTTGTCTACCAAGGGGGTGCACCGCACACAGCAGAAGAGCTGATTGCACGCATCATTGCAGCAGCTGGAGACGTCAGGGAGCAGCCACAGGTAATCAACGCTGCCACTGCATCGGTCATCCATCAAGCCAGATTGTGCGTGCAAGAAGGCGATGGCCACGTGGAGTCTCTCCTTCTCTGATTTTTGACTGATCTCGGTGTTTTTTGTTGTTGTTTTTTTGCAATGTTTTTTTTGTTTTGTTTGTTTGGTTTACTTTTGATATTTTGGCCATGACGATTAAATGTTGACAACCCGAATCTGTCTTAGCAGCTGATCCGTAACTAACTTCAAGCGTCCGAAAGGATAACTTTCGGTTGCGTTATCTCCGCAACGGTTCGTTTTTGGACCCATGTTGCTTATCGAAAAATGATCAGCTCAGCGAGATCTACATGGTGGTATAGGTGTGGACATCCTTAAAAGTTAGTTAGTTAGTTAGTTACACCCTGTATTATGTATTTGCCATGTAAAACACGAATTCCCATTTCAGAACTCACTTGTTTTTCAAGCTATATACACAGTATTTCAGAACATTAAGACCCTGATGAATGACATCTAAGAGTAATTTTTTCAACAAAGTTTTTTAGTGTGCAAAAAAAAACACGCAATGCAGCATCATGCGTCTTTCAAATGTCTGTAATTTAACAACCAAATACGATATCAAAACAAGGCCAAAACAGTGATAAAGCGCAAGCCTTCTTCTTCAATACGCTTTTTGAACAATTACTTTAAGTTTAAAGGTAACGTCAGGAGCTTGGAAATGCGAAATCATTTTTATGGTGACCTTTGGACCCTACCTTTGGACCTTTTGACGTTACCTTTGGATTTTTGGACTTATCTCCCCTCATCTTAGACACACACATACTGGAGAAAGGGAACAGGCGGCCACGCCTCCTCGCTAACACGGGAATAGGTATTTTCTTGTATTCTCAATTTCGCGCGCTATACCCTAGACCCTTAAGGGCCATTTCTATCTAAATGTCTTTGGATGCTGAATCTTTCTAGTTTTCCTTTTTATAGGGTTATGGACTTTTCTGGTTTTCAGATTTTTTTATATCCACGAATTTTATGATTTAGCAGTTTTTAGGAGTTCTCAGGGTCAAGGTTTTCGGGTTGTAAGATTTACAGGTTCCCATTTTTTCAGGTTTCCATTAGTTCCCATGCTCCGGTTTTCTGGTTTTTTAGGTTGTCTGCGAATTCAGGTTTGGGGTTTGCAAGTTTTAGGTTTTCAGGTTTTTAGCTTTACTTGATCTCAGGTTTCCAGATTTTAAAGTTTTCCTTCCTGTTACACTGGTTTCCAGGTTTTCGGACTTTGCGGCAGTAGGGGCTTTTTTAACAGCAACCGGTCGGCAAAGAGTGAAATTTGGTGCGATGGTAGAAATTGGTCCCCTGAATCTACACCTAAGTTTGCGACCTCGGCGTATTGCCACTCGAGTGGGGCGGGGGGGGGGGGGTGCTTGACCCCACTTGATTTTTGTTTGTGGGGTACAATGAAACAGAAAGTTTATGTTGACGTGCCAAATACACGCGAGGAGCTTCTTAGCAAAGCTATTCAAGTCGGAAATGAATTAAGGAATGGCAAAGCGATGATCAGTCGCTCTACGCAACATGTGTCAGTACAATAGCATGTCTGCAACACCAAGGAGGACATTTCGGACAATGGTTGTAATATTTATCTCTTTTTCCAAAAATAAATGTCGTGACCACTAAGTATTTTGTTTAATTTCCTTCTCTACTGTCGATTTAGACAATAAAGGCTCATATTCAAACCATCATAGCTCCTTAACTACTTTACTTAGGCCTAAGATGTAGAAGAAAAAGATGCAGATTAATAGCTTGGATTTTTCGAAAAAACTAAAAACGCAAAAAATTATATAGGTAATCATTTTTCTTCCACAATTTTTTTGTCCTGACATGAAATGAAATTTGGAAAATGTTTACCATCATAATTGTTTTTATTCTATTTTATAACTGTTTTTTACCTTACAATTACGATAATTTATAAATTAATGTACTACTATTTGTATAAAAGATATTGCTGTAGTTTAACCACGTTGTGCTAAAAATCTTAGACAATATTAACTATCCAACTTGCCACACACAAGCTTTTAGCTTAGGTGTCGATATTTCTCTTTGGCGATTTAGATAATTCGTTGCCCGACTATTTTGCCAAACTTTGATTGGTTTTGATCTTAGCATCATTTCAATGAGTTCTAAAATTCTAGCAGTAGAAAGTTACATAAATTGCAGTATGTCGCGCAGAATTCTTCGAAAACATCTGTTCACAAAGTCATGTCTTGGCTTCTTACATAAAGAGAATGCTGTTAATCTAATGATATTCACCAATGTCTACACATACAATGTGAAAGTATGGTGCTATATTTTTGCAATGTAAGATTTATCAATACCATTTTGAGATAATAATGCACTTGTTATTAAATATTAAAATATTTTCTTTATATTTTTAAACTTTTTACAAAATTAATTGTAACTATCTCTTTGAGTCCTAAGTCATTTGAATGTATACATGTCAAACATACTTTGTAAGATATATAAATGAATAAAAAAAAATAGTTTATGGACTACATGGTTTGTTACCGAATGAGACTTATGTTGTGTTCGTAGAGCCTCTACTTAGGTTAGGTTAGGTTGAAAGTGAGTGGGGCAGAGCTGCCTCACACCTTTTTAGAGTCCACCGTACAGTCCGCACCTCTTTACGAAGGCGATCAACGTGAAGGGTGAAACTTCCTTGAAGTCATGAGGTTCCAGTTGGGCAAATCCGAATGTCTGGAACCTAGCATTATCCAGTACTGGACAGGAGCAAAGAATGTGCTCCGCTGTTTCGTCCGCCACGTAGCAGAAGCGACAGTCTGAAGTTTGTCCAAGACCCAACTTCCGCATATGGTACCTTAGACGACCATGTCCCGTCAGCAGATCGACCAGAATGCGGAGGTCGTACCTGTTACATTCCATGATCCTCGGGGGGGCCTGACTCGAAGGGTATCTGAGCCTCTACTTAGGTAGCTATGGCTAAATTAGTGCAACAGTCGTACATCAATTAAACAAAAAACAAAATGGCTGTCATTTTATTATGGTGGGAGAAAAACTACTTTTGAGGGGTGATTTGTCGATAAAAATTAACGTATTTTATATTAAAATTTTGATGTTCGGTATATGTGATGTCTCGCTCTCACGTCTCCTACTGTTTCCACACTCACTCTCTATCTAGTACGCGCCTAATTGGCCATTTTATTAATTAATTACTAATTACATACTTAATCAAAGAATTCCAAACATGGATTTTTGGGCTCAGAATGTTTTTCTTTTTTGATCCTAGCATTCCCAGCAATTATGTGCGCGAATTTCAAGACAGTCTGGGAAAAACCGAAAAGAAGAATGGACAAGCAGTGGCGTCCAGTTTAGAAAATAGAAATTATTATAGTTTGAAGAACAATGATTAAGATAAATGAAATTTTCAAACGAAAATCCCGATTACAATTATAAAAGGTTTTAACCAAAATGTTTGTTGAACCACCCCGTATATTCTCGTGTCCATTGGCGACGCATTAGAATAGCAATTCGCGACACGGTCTCGGGTGCATAATTCGTCAGTTCGGTTCCGAAGCAAGAATGTCGAGCATTCGGGCTCGGACGTAATAAGTCAGACAGGCTGATATCGCCGGATATGTCTACACAACCGGGCAAAGAGCTTTACGTGGTACCTGGAGTTTATGGTTGTGATAGCGCGATGCGAGCTTATACGGGTCACAACGGTCACCGAATTCGCGCCTGCACACAGCGTTTTATCGCCGCTGAAGACCGTGTAACACACTGCCGTGTCGTCTAGTTCGACAATCACTCCATATAAATAAACAGAACTGGTTTCCGAAGGTCTATTTCGACTTCCATTGTCTATACAATTTTTGAGTATTGTTTCGATTCACTTACTATACACGGTGGGCCAATAGTGAGTGGACGGAAGATTGTGGGCTTAATAAAAAATATTTCAGAAATATGCCGCTTGATCAGGGTAGGTAGTCTTGAGGACTATAATGTAAAAACATTTTGACTTAAATTTTGACCTTTATATATCAAACTTACATTTTTTTGAATGGAACCCCCTATATATTATTGCATATTTGGATTCCTTGGTCAATTCTAGTGTGACTTTATGTATCATACATAGTACTAAACGAACCGTTTAGGCACAAATCACCATTTCTGGTATAAGTAGGTATCAGAAAAAACTGAATATCGCAGCGATTATAAAACTTAGAGGGCCGTGTTTTTGCGGTACAACTTAGCATGAAATGGTGAAGCAGACACAAAAACGTTTCTCCAAAGTTAGCCGTACTGGCTGATATTTTTTCGATACACGAGCGTCCTCAGCTCCTGTTGAATGACAGTTTTCCAGAGCAGCCCTTACTGTTACAAACACACGAAACCAATTTCATTTTTTTCCATTTCATTTATTTATACTGTGTAATACAAATATTGCCACCTCAAAGGCTACGCCTTGCGAGAGGTATTGGCTTTGAAATATATACTAAAATTTTGCTAGCCTAATTTCTCTGCTGTTCTCTTTGGACTGTTATATTCGCTTGCCTTTCAATGATTTGCTTCTTCTTCTTCGTGGCCTTCTACGGATTCATTCTCAGCAGCAGCATGCATTTTTCTATATTTTTTTGGTGATTTCGTCATTTGAACTTAAAATTTGGATGTGATGTGAGTCACATTGACATTTGTACAAAGCAATTGTACAACAATACTGTTAAAAGCTTTATATGCAAGTACGCGTACTTATGGCTCGACGAGCTTTTTTGCCTGTGTGTCACCGTAAGTACGCGTACTTTAAAACCGTCACGCAAACCGCCGGAAATCCAACTGGTTTTAAATCTTGCTCGTAGATTGTCTCGACTCGTATTGCGAGCCGCAGCCCCCACTTTGTTTCGGCAGGCCATCGATACGCAACGCTTATTGTGTTCGGCGTTTATTAAAGTTTTGTTTATTTAGAAAAATTATTAAAATGAGTGATTGCAGCTTCACGTGTGTCACCGATGTCGAGCCGAGTAAGTTCGCGAACTTAAAAACCGCGTACTTAGAGTTCGTACGTGTGTTACCCACTTTAAAGATTTATTTTGAATGACCTAGCTTTACAGACGAACACACATAATCAAACCTTTAAGAATAATTGTAGTCCATGGCTCGAAAAAGCTGTTTCATACACGATATCAAATTTGCTGACAAGAAGCTCTTCTTCTCTAGATCATTAAAAGAAGAACGCTCACCCCAAGAAGCTAGTAAGAGCAACTTTACAACAGAATTCTAAAAGCAGAAGCGCACACTGACTATACCATACATAAAAAGACTATAACATGCAGCCAGAAGAATAAGGCAACAATAATAAACTCCGAAGACTTCTAACAAAAACAAAACGTAAGAAAGAAGTTAAAAAAATTAAGAAGTGTATCTTACCCACGCGAATATGGTAAAATATACGTTGAAGAAACAAAAAGACCTTTAGAATCGAGAGACCGACTCAACAATGTTAAAGACATCCCCCAAGCATCCGTTTCAGGTCCACTGCTTTTTGTAGTACCAACGTGGTTAAGCACTACAAAATCTTAATGATAGCGATGGGCCGTTATTATACAATTTCCCTTCTAGACGCCCTCGATGCACCTAGTTGCCCCCCCCCCCCCAACTTGTTTTTATTACTAACTCTCCATCTACATAGTCATAATTTAGAGTTGAATCCTGGAAAGTCAAAGCTAGTACTTTTTTCATCGCAACGATGACCGAATGAAGTCACAACGGTCTATACAATTTTTGAGTATCACTACGTTTCGATTGATTTCCAATCATCTTCAGCTCTGCGAAAACCCCGCGACAGTTAGTATTATCTTGATTTTTCATCAGTCGATTGAAACATAAAGTCAACGATTTATCTATAAGCTTTTTGAATAACAATATTGAGACATACTTACATAACCGGTGAGTTTCTTGTATAACTGGTTTATTACCTGCAAAAAAAAATTAATAATTATTAAACGTCCAAATATTAAATAAGTGAATAAACAAAATATCAAACATGAAATCGACAAGATTTATTTCGATGTCTCGAAATATGGTTTAGAATATACAAAACTAAATATTAATTTGATCTACAGAGAGCTACAATAAATGGCAAGACCAGTCCCACACAGCATTTGGTATCCACTGTATAGTCCCAGGCTATCCTTGGAGGGACATACAAAAAGTCGCAGAGAAAGTCAGATCCTGGACGATCTGGTATGGGACAGCCGATAAATATTCCGATGGGACTTTTTCAGACCACCATGGGTAAGCCTTTAGGGAAATCCTCAGGTTGGCCCAAAATATTATCAGTTAGTCTGTCCTAGGTTAGCCCATAGGTGCATTCTTAGGTTGTCCTTAAAGATAGCAGTAGAAACCGCCATGGGTTAGCTTACAGCGAAACACTTAGGTTACTCGAAAACAACGGGATTATTTTTCTAGAACTGTTTTCCTATACTCCTCTGGTTTACATATCAGGTTTGTCTGGGCACAGATTAGCTAATGTGTCATATTTTGTACTAGCACCATCACCCTCTAGATTCCATAAAGCTACCACCCGAGTGTTTAACCTCATTCTGTTCCATTCCTTCATCTAGTGCATCACAATAGTTAGTGGTATAAAGTTTTGCCATTCAATTTTCTTTTTCCTTTTTAATGTCCCTATAGAATTTTGACTTGGATTGCAATGGGATTTTTCTATAAACTTTAGGGACAATTTTACACTCAGCTTGCACAAACAAACAGGTTGCCGAATGATTATTATTATCTGACTTGCAATTTGTGGTTTCTACTGGGAGGGCCCTTGGCGGGTCGGATGGTACAGATCACAGGTACAGATGGTAAAGCTATTGAATGATATGATAAACGACAAAAAACGATTCAGGAACCAGGGACTACTGCAAGCTGCTAGCTTCCTGTAAGTCACCTTCACCCTTTCTAACGTCAACACTGTGAAATGTCAGATTTTGTATACAGAAGGGTATGGTCTTGAAGAGATATCCTTTGAACAGCCTCAAAAATATACAAGCTAAGGATTTCCAAAACCGTTATCCTCAGGTTCTTCCAGTGATAAATGGTCCAGCGGGATGTCCAAAGGATGTCCTTGCCTGCCTGCCACAGAATATTCCAAACAGGTTATCCTAGGGCTAACTTAGGATAACTTAGGATAGCCAACAGATAACCTGTAGATTCCATTCTGGTCTTATCCCAAATTTGAGCGATACGGCTTTCTTTAGGATGTCCTAGGGATATCGGGTGCTGTGTGGGTGGGTTGCTACTTTATTTGTCAATATCTTCAAGAAAAACGATTACAGTATATTGTATTTTACCCGTGTGGGGGCGGGTTAGAATAACTCCCATCGTATATCCTGCGTGTCGTAAAAGGCGACTAAAAGGAACCGAACTACTGTCTGTATAAGTAGTAACCTCTTCTCAACCAACAGCTTTGGGTGGACGAGTTGAGAAGAGTCAGGACACCTTCTTGTCCTTGGGGTGAGAAATTGCCCCTAAAGGCGGATGAACCAGTAGATCCCATCTGGTCAACGGCATGAGGATGCAGAAAGCAAATGGGAAACTACTGCTTTAAAGATCTTAAAGATATCCCAAGAGAAATTCGTAAAAGGAGTAAATGCATTTTACGAGTTCACAACATGTCTGTTAAGACATTGTGACTATGATGATGATATTGTATAGGTTTATTGAATAAAAAAAAACAGATACCACTGATGTGAATGTGACAGGAATACAAATCAAGATGCATTAAGATGCGATTGAAGATTTTGATGCGTCCATCTTCTGAAGGAGTCCACGTATATCGGCAGTGAGACGTTTTATTTCAGAACAGTCGTAAAGCTCATCGGTAACACAGCTTTTACAAGCATGTCGAATTAGGATTTCAATAATCCCCCGGTTTACAGACACGATCTTTGCGGCTCTTCACTTTGAGCTACTTAATAATGTATTAATATTTAAAACTGGGTAATTTATTCAGTTTGCTAAGCTATAGCATTTATTATGTGACATTATAATCATTCTGTGATGCACTTGGGAAAAGGGTAATGCACTGCTCATAAAAAACTGGCGGTACACTTTTCAAAATATCTGTAAAGTGACCTAAATATATTGCTCGCCAGTGTAGTACTTGACTCTCAATTTAGATTTTTCAACAATGAAAATGCAACACTGCCAAAGTAGCATTTTGGCAACCACAACCACAATTAACGTTCAAGTTAGTGTATAAATTGGTTATTTATGGAACGTCACACGCTCACCGGACAACGTCGTATCAACGTTAAGCATAACTTTAGTTATACCATGGGTTGTTACGACGTTTACCCAACCAACTAAATGTAGTTAATAATTTGGTAATTGCAATAAGGATTTAACAACGTTTTATTGGCAACTGGTGACAACTCTATTATATGAAACATTTTGCGGATGGAGAGCCTACGTTATACGATATAACTGATCCGTGGGTAATTTTTCTGTTGAACTAAAAACGTTGTCGCGTAGTCTTTTTTGCAACTAACCTATTTTAACATTATTATGACAACAAGGGCATTAGTATAGAGATTACAAATGATACGAGCCTTCAAATATACTGCCTCCTGTTACAGGCATAAGAAACGATTGTGTCTTGTGTCGTGAACAAACTTTACAGGCGCAAGATTGCATGGTAGGTTTACAGTCCCTCAACCAACAATCAAGTCCGAGCTCAAATTCTGGGAAAGAACCTAAAGAAGAAGACCCCAATAATGAAAGGGGAGTCAATCTGGCGGCCGCAGATATTACTGAAGTGGAAAAGTACTGTCTCAGAAAGCACAGTAAGAAAATATAATAAAAACCTATGAGTACGTGAACGAGACCAAAGCCACAAAAACAAAATAGGAACCGTTTAACCAAATACCAAAGCCCTAGGCACATTCCAAATGCCAAAAGACAAAGCTGACATATGACAATTGACAGCTGCGACAGAGGGTGCGTTTGGAAAGGGAAGTGCGTTCGTCAGTTAACATAGTCAGTTTTTAGTCGAACCTTGGTCGGACAAACAACCCCAGTTGAATTTTGGGTATACATCTGGTTGTCTAGAGGACTGTCGTTGAAATATAGTCGATTTTTGGTTACTTGTCGGTCATAGTCGGGTTTATGTGGTTATACGCCGATTATATTTTTACGCCATGTTTGAATGCAATTCTCCTTCGAAACATGGTCGGCCATTGAGACAAAGAGCATATAAAATATTCATTTATACTGATGCTTGTGAAGTCTTATGTTAGTTTTTTGGAAACAGTTCATAAATGTTCCTTTTAGTTTGATTTTCAGTGTAAACGTTAAATATTTTTTATGTAAATTAATTTTTTTAAATCCATTTATTTTTGAATTCTGAGAAATTCGCATCGGATTGAAAGCGTGCGAGTTTTTTAGCATAAATTAATACTATATTTTACAGTAAACTGGGATGCGTTGAATTAAGTGTACAGATCGTTAAGATCATTTATAGGATATAGCCTGATTAAACGAACAATATCATGATGGTAGTCACAGTTGTTAGAAAGTTTTGTCTAAGTCCCCATTCTGACCAGCAGTATTATTTGGTCAAAAGATTTACTATTTTTTTAACAATATTGCAACTGTTATCTCCACACTAGAGGCCGCAGGTGTATAGGCGTTTGAAAGTAAAATCAGCAACGTTTAGGAAACAAGAAACCTCACCCTCCAGTTAAAAGTTAAACGTCGCGTCGAGACAACCCAAAAATAATTGACCAAATTGATGCAAAATGGGGTTGTTACAACGTTGTGTTGGAGTCGGCCACACAACTTGTGTGTAGTTGCGCAACTTTTTCAAACACGTCGCCACAACGTTAAATTGCTACTTGGGTGAACTGTTTGATATTTCAACATCACACAGTTGTTTGAAAGACAGTTCTAAACAACGAATTAGTCTTTCGTCGATCATTTTGTACTTTGATAAAGACCAGAGAAGTGGCCTAAACGGCAGAACAGAGTTTATCTTCTAATATCTGTGGTTTTAATCAATTGCCGACTTTAAAAATCGCCTAAAACCAATGGTGTAGAACAGTCTAAAGAATATAAGTACCGCGTAACTATACAGAATTTACGCTAGAACAACTATTGTTCACAGGAAATTTCCGAAATTGTTACCTCCACGATTCAATGACAATTTCTCTAAAAATTAATTACAGCTTTGCATACCAAGTCGGTACAGGTTGCGTGTAAGCAGAAAAAATCAATTTGTGAGAAAGGAAATTGAATTGTTTGAATATTTTAATTAAACAGAAATAATTACAGCGTCAGCGAAGCATGTTATTAGATTATTTACATATGTCCTACCGAGCCTGCGATGTAAGAAATACAACCATCCTATTTTCGTCCCAAGTATGTACACCGACCAAGTTATCGAGTTTTTTAACGCTATGAAGTAGATTTACCCACCAAGCGATCTAGTTGTTTTGATTGCTGTCAAGACACAATTTTAGGTAGAGCTGTGGCATTGACGTCAGCGTAAAGTCCAATTGGTTAATAGACCAGTAAAAGCACAATTTAACCCCAAAAAATAGTGGAGTCATGTAAGTAAGAGTGTTTTCTTTGATATGAGGAAGAGTTCACAGTGAAACTCTAGATCATGCCACCTCTATAAATTTTTGGAAAAGACTTCACAGCACTCAATGCGTACTATCTTGTTAAATACTTGAGGATTTTAGACAAGAATGAATGAAATGAAAAAGGGATACAGGCTTTCTCATGACAAGAGCCACAAGTGCATATACGTACAACTTGACCCTTTTACACCCTTCCTCACTCTAGCTCCAAAGTTGAGCCCTCACCGCAAAGGTAAGGATGGCCTTGGGTGCTGCCTATCTTATGTCCTCGGATTCAAGGACGTTTGAACCTAGCATATTCTGCATGTGATACCCAAGGGCATCACAGCGACATAAAATGTGTGCCGAGGACTCTTCCTCACCACACTGGGCACACGTTGGGTTGCTTGCCATTTCCATAACATAAAAGGGACGGTCCAAAGATGTTATGGCCAGATACCAGGCTCACAAGTAACCATAGCTGGTTTCTGTCCAGTGAGAGACTGTACCGTCCCACCTTGGCCAGTGGACCCAAAATAAGTTCGCTTGATAGAGATGTCCAGAGATTTTTTTTATTTCATAGGATGTTGATTTGGCAACCACACATCAGGTTTCCTTCTAATCGTGCCTGCTGCAAGCCTCACAGCAAGGATCCAGGAAATTACTTCTCGACCCTCGACTTGCAAGCGCATCCGCCATTTCATTACCACAAACTCCATCAACATGGCTCGACATCCACATAAGTGGCATCTGATGTCTTGCCGAAATATCATCCAGGATCTTTTTAAATTGCAGAACGAGCCTTGATGTAAACCTACAAGCACTCATTGCTTTCAATGCTGTCTGGCTATCTCATCAAACAGTAATCTGTCTCCTAAGGCTGAATTTCGTTAATACGAGAGGTACAAGCTATGAGCGCGTATGTTTCTTCTTGGATTACCGTGGGGTATCCTTTAAGAGAGAGGGAGAACTGGATTTAAGACAAAAATATACAGTAAAAACAGCAGAAAAGTTTACATGTTTCACAATTTTAGTCCTGTAAATGTCTATAAATAGAAATACAGTCCAGCTACACAAATAAATAGTTCATAACAAATTTATTTTTAAGATTTTTAAGTCTTGAACTTATTGAACTTAGATTTTTAGGCATAATATTGAACCAGCATAATTTAGTATATAATAATGCACACAAGAAAATTTCTGGCTGGCATAGTTAGGGTTCGTGAGTATAAATTCAGACGGTTTACGAAATCTCATAAATAAAACAACATAGCATTTTTTTAATAAGTTTGCAAACATATGTTTCACATTTTTGTATTGAAAATGTTTTTAATTTATACAAATATTTAAAAAGATACGGCACCAAATTACAACGTTACACTGTACTAACCACTAAATCCACTACATCCCAAACAATCATAGAGATATAAATATTGTTTGTGGAGTATTAAACTTTTTTTGTAGTGAGGAGGTTAGGGTTAAGTTGCTCTGATGGTTGCTGCTCAGGCTTAAGGATTATTTTGCACCCCCCATCAGAGGGCTTATACAGAGTCCCATTCTAAGTTCTTTGCGAACTTTGAGATGCATTGGACTATGCTTCCCTGTCTTCCCTCCTGTCCTACATTCCTATGAGTTCCTGCTTTCACTTAGGGCAGGACAGTCGAAGATAACATGCTTAGCTATTTCCTATGCCTCAACAAACTTTCTGCATAACTGGAAACGTCCAATAGGCAGTAGATCCTTCCTGCTCAATCTGAGAGCGTCTAAGGTATTAGAACACGAGGATCCCCTCAGAACGAAAGCGGAGGAAACAGTGCTGGAGCAAACAGAAAAACGATCCTTGAAGTAGTTAGATCATCTATTAAGAATGCCTGATGAAAGCTGGCCCAAAAGAATATTTCAGTGGACACCACCTGGGAA
Source organism: Callosobruchus maculatus (assembly GCA_951848785.1). Taxonomy (NCBI): domain Eukaryota; kingdom Metazoa; phylum Arthropoda; class Insecta; order Coleoptera; family Chrysomelidae; genus Callosobruchus; species Callosobruchus maculatus. The sequence continues at coordinate 1,950,541 of CATOUR010000198.1, forward strand.
AAGAAAAAGGGGCAGACCACGTAGGGCGTGGAATGAAAACATAAAAAATCAATGAACGAACGAAATCTAGAGGAAGAAGTTGCCTTGGATAGAGAGGATAGAGAGGATGGAAATATGGCCAGATGCTGTCAATATATGGATCCCCTCAGTATCCTCTTAGACTGAACCATCCCAACCATTCTGTCCCAACTGTTATGGTGCTTACTCGACACCCATGTGGTGACAGCTGCCCATACCATGTTCTATGATATACCTCAGGCTCGATGAGAGTAAGTTCTGCACCTTTCTTGAGACACCTGTCAGCTGTCTCATTACCACCCATTTCTATGTGACTAGGCACCCAAAATAATGTTACCTTATTGGTCTTCGCCAGTGCTTTTAAGTTTTTATCGCAGTCACACACTATTTTTTTCAGTTAGTAAGGTTATCATTGGAATCCTTCCTCAGCAGCAGTGTCAGGTATTCCCCGAGGATCAAACTTAGGTCCATAACTCTTCCTGTTATACGTAAATGATTTAGCTCTAACATATTATCATATTCTTTAAAAGTTTTTATCTGTACAGGAAAACGAAAGCAACACTCGGATCGATAGTTCTCTGAATTCACGTCCCAAATAACCGTTGAGTGACTGGCAGAATGAGATTTTTTACTAATCCGTTAAAATTAAATTAATTATTCAAACCAATTCTAACCAAATTACAAACAAAATTACTTTTATTGTGGTTGCCAGATTTGCTTCACTTTTTGTGCGCATTCTCAGTTTTTGTAGAACGAGCACTTATTCAAATTTACGAGAAAAATCGTTTAAAACGTAATTAATATTAGTCTGGTTAGCAAATGCAATTCAGCTTATAGATAGATATAGGCATAATACAAACCGAGGTTCTTTTATAAAGTTCCTAGGCATTTGAGAAACCGCATTACGAATAATACTTATAAGGCGAATGTGTTAGGTTAGATCTTTGAAGTGTAAACGTCATCGAATCGTCTAGAGTTTCCTAGAATGACAGATTAGCATTCTCGAATGTCATCGAATGCTCTAGATGGTTCGATGAAGTATATAAGGCGCCACGTAGCGTGACAGCAGTTCAGTTCAGTTGAGTTCTAGTTGAGATAAGGTTAAGAGATATTGTACTGAGTTGTGAAGTAAAACAGTGAAAGTTACGTCCCGTTTGATTCTTTGGTGAAGAAAAAGGCACGATAAGCTCAATGAAGGAGCAGTTTGACAGAGACACGAAGAATTTGCTGAAGAAGAACGAGGAAACTATCGCTAAGCTTCAGGGACAACACAGAGTAGCCATGAGTGAACTTACAGCAGACCGGGGAAGGCTAAAGCAGTTGCTTCACTCTCAGAAACGAGAATGTATGAGTATTAAGAGCAAGTTTGAAAGAGACAAAAAGAATCTGTTGAAGAAGAATGACCAACACGAGGCAGCCTTGAGAAAGCTCAACGAAAAACGCGACAGAGAAGTTTATGCTTTGAAAAATGAAATCAAGAGATTGAAGGATTTGGATCAGCTGAAGAAAGCGGAGTATAGATGTGACCAAGTTAAGGACGAGAATGCAATGCTGAAACTTAAGATCACCCAGCTGGAGGCTGAGAACGCATCGTTAAAGAAATACCTGGACCACGCGATTGTGCAAGCCAAAAAGACCGGGGTCAAGGAAGACGAGTCAAGGTGGAGTGAAAGGTTGGTGCATCATGAAGCAGAAATTAAGAAAATGAAATCAGATATGTCAGATGCGCTTGATAGTGTGAGAAAGGTCATGGAAGACTTGTATAGAGCAAGAGATGTTGACAATAAGATGAAGGAGCAACTGGCGAATTTGGAAGATGAGAACGTTCGACTGAAAAGGAGCTGGTAGACGCTTTGGCTGCAGCGCAGGCTGATAGTTCTGGGATGAAACAATTGAAGTACCGGCATAATAAAATAAAGTAGAAGATTGCGCAGATGGAAAGCGAGGGCGATAGAGATAGGCTGAAGAAGAATTCGAACAAAGTCATTGAAGATGCAAGCAAAGGTGTGTACGAAATATCAGCGATGCAAAATGGCGATGTAGATTTGAAGCAAATTTTGGCGCAGCTAGAGAGGGTAAACGCGAAGATAAAACACAGCTTAATGTTGCGCTCAAGGACGTGTCATGGGGCTCTGATCAAGCCGCGCAACTAAGGAGCGAGAATGGTAAGCAGAAGAACAGGATTACGGAACAGGAAGACAAACCGAGCAGACTCACAGAGGAACTGGAGAGCAACCTGAGTGACGTGAAGGGAGTGTCGAGAGTTGACAGCCGACAAGACGAAAAGGCCCAATTGAAGAGGATGATAGCAGAGTTAGGAAAAGAGAACGCTGCTGGAGCTGAAAACAATAATCACAAGTTGAGCAAAGGGTATCGCAGTTACAAGATGATCTGGTATGGTCTTACAACACACGACAGAAAGAGGGGTAGATGTCGGAAGCTTCAACATCATTTGGAGGGACCCTACTTGGAGACTAACCACCTCAATGACTTGGTCTACAGGTTATGTACGGGAAGTGGAAAACCGAAGGTCGACCATACTGATATCTGTGGTGATACAAGAATCGAAGTTGTTCGTCGAGGACGCCGAACGCTAAGGGGGGAAGAATGTAACATTCTGTATATTATGGTATTCGTGTATTGGGTATTAGTTGTCATGCATGATGTAAAGTCAAAGTGTTAGGTTAGATCTTTGAAGTGTAAACGTCATCGAATCGTCTAGAGTTTTCTAGAATGACGGATTGGCATTCTCGAATGTCATCGAATGCTCTAGATGGTTCGATGAAGTATATAAGGCGCCACGAGTTCTAGTTGAGATAAGGTTAAGAGATATTGCACTGAGTTGTGAAGTAAAACAGTGAAAGTTACGTCCCGTTTGATTCTTTGGTGAAGAAAAAGAGGCCGTCGTGACAATATTTTATTTCGGTTAGACCCTGTATAACAGTATCGGAATATAGTTGAGAGTCGACTGAGTTAAAGGTATTTTCCAGACAGAATACCTTGTCTTTTCGAAAATCAGTGTACTCGATATTTTTTATTATAGAGGAAGATGGTTATATAGAAATTTAATTAATATAATGGTAGGACACTTAGTATCAGCCGTTGCCAAGGCAGTTTTGAATTCCCTTTTGGACGAAAATTCGGTGAAGATAAACTAGAGTCTCTGGATTTGAAAATAGTTATATTATTTTTAACATACAGTAATGACTTAAAACTGCAGAAAGAAATAAGGGTCATAATATTCATGTCATTAGACGGTTTTTTACAAGAGTCTCGTTCCTTGAACCAAAAATTGTTCTTGTTATTAGTATGTGCAGTATAAAACATCACGGCATCAAATCTTCACAATATTCGATTACCTTCTACTGTGACCTACGAAATGCCTATTCACTGTACCAATAATGCTAATGGTTATGAAAACTACATCAATCTAAGCCCAAAGATCAGATTAACTACCAACAGCGAATAACAGACGGTAGCAGCTTGATTACAATAAATAATAACTGCCAATGAGAAATGGTTAACAGTTAGCTGTTGATATGGAATAAATTGTGCCGTGGCACAACTCGTTCACATTTTTGATCGACTAATTACACTCAGTTAGCTACTTAATTATTATATTCAGAATCTGGATCAGTTGATATATTAGCTGATAACCAGCAAGGTAACTTTTTTCATAAGGGCAAATCGGAATATAACAACAAGACATTGCGCAACTTTTGAACCATGTGAGTATTTTTTTTTTATGGTCGGCCTCCCACAAAGGCTGAAAGTCTATGGCGCTGTAGAAGCGCTGTGAGAGGATAAGTATCGGTTCATGTTAGATTTGAAACATTTGAAACGCTGCAGGTTGAAGCCGTTGGGAAACAAATTCCCTGGCACCTGATTCCACAGCGTCGAAGTTCTCCAAAAGAAGGAATGCTGGAGGAGACTGGTTCGGGGAGTAATGACCTCGACCTGGTAAGGATGAGCTCGCAGAGCTTCTCTAGTGTTCCTGGTTCGGACGGCCTGTGGTGTTATTATCTGAGAGAGCTCACTCGAACATCTTCCGTGATAGAATCTGTAAAACAGGGATAAGGTAGCCACCCTCCTTCGATGTTCCAGGCTGTGGACGTCCTTTGTGAGTTTAGGCGTATCGATTAGTCTAATCGCTCTTTTCTGGATAGTGGATGAAGCTTTAGAGAGTGCTTCGGAGCGCATCCCCACATATGGGAGCAATACTCCAGCGATGGTCGGATCTGTGCCTTGTATAGAGCAGCAGCAGCTGCTCTGGTGTATACAACTTCCTACAAGCTTCTGGGATGCCGTTTTAGCAATACTGACGACGTGGTCGTGCCAGGACTTGTTATTGTTGATATTGATTCCCAAAAGCTTGACGGAAGGTGATTCGACTATGGGGTGACCCTCCATTTCCACGGTTGGTAAGCCATCGTGAGACTTCTTTGTAAGTAAATGTAATATATGTATGAATGAATGAATGAGAGAAGCAGAGAGGCCTTCTGGTGGGTCCTGATGCATCTCTGCTTATTCTAGTTACCAGCCCGTAACGCAAAGTGGCAATTTTTGCTTCACAGCTTTTGTTGCGTTCTACTGTCATTACGAACTCTGCAGGTCCAAATCAGTGGCATGCCGAAAGGGCCCACAGGGCCCGCGGTGCGGGGGGGCCCCCGCTTAGCCTGGACCTCGACTACCTGGAGCAAGCTTTCGCTTTGCACATAGTAACAACTATAATACATATACTTAATTTTATAGCGATGGAATCATAATTTTCCATAATCAAGTTAAATATATTTTGCCATATTTTGCTTTTTCTGGACTTATTTTATGGCAAAATTTGACAACACGACAACGTAGTCGAACGTAGAATCAAAAACGGCAAAAATAAGTGCAACATTGCACTGACGCGACGCGTCGAATTCGAATAGGTTATAGAAAAATGCTCTAACAGGCATGTGTGTGTTCCCAAGACCCCGTTATTACTATTTGCTGTGTTCACGAACACGATGTAATTTTTTACAGAAATCCACAGTATTTAAATGTTGTGGAACTGTTTAAAATAGTCTCTTATCTTTTACACTGTTAGAACCCAAAATTTACTCAAAAGTATAACAATAAACCCGAAACGATTCACCAAAACAAGGTTGCTATTCAAATTATTCCACTATTCATGCTAATATTTTTAGAGTTCTTTACTTGCTATATCGAAGAGGGTGTAGAAACAAAGAATGTACGGGTTTATCAGAGCTCAGTATGCTATAAATACCATAATCAAGGTGCCTCTGAATCACTACTTTGGACTGTTTACTTCTTCTAACCTATTCGAATTCGCCAACAAGTTATTTCTGGGAATCCCAGACATTCGATGCCGATGCCTTGGCGCTCACGTTCGGCTCAAGCAGAACGATCGTTTTCAAAACTAAAACTAATAAAAATTTTTGCAAGATCGACAATGGGTGAATCGCGCTTAAGTACTTTGGCATTATTTTCTATAGAAAATGAACGGGCAGAAGGCATAGACTTAGACCAAATAGTTAATACATTTGTTGCTTTACATACACAAAAATAGTTTTTTCTTTACATGAAATGCAAGTCAAATCATAATAATAAAATTTTTAGAGTTAAGGTGTTCTATTTGTTTATTTTTGATTTTGTTAGGTATAGTTTTGCGTTGTGCGTTAGTAATGTTTATTAAATAAAGTTCTATCTCAAATTCTGTGGTTTTCTATACGTAAAACTCATAGTGGCCATATAATATAGAAGAAGTTTGTTACATTAGTGTGATTAATCGATGTATAATTATGTTGTACCTAAGATCTATGAATTCTTATTCTTCAAAAACTTGAAAGAAGAAAATAAAAATATAAAATTAAGGTCACACCAAATGTTTTCTATCTATAAACCGATTTGAAATATAATTTTTTTATATAGAGGGGGGCCCCGTGAAAAAATTGCGGGGGGCCCCCGAAGACCTTGGCACGCTGCTGGTCCAAATATCCCTAAAATTCCCCAAAAAATGTCAGTCAATTACAGCATGTTCTAATTTATCAATGTTGAATGAATTTATTCAAGGTTACAACCTTGATCGACTTTTTTGGGCCATACAATGCAGTTTTAAGGAGGCAGATCTGGCGCCTGCGCATACAGTTACTATACCATAATCCATTATAGACTATAGACAACATGATTCATAATATGAGGATTCAGCGCAATGTTATGCGTGATTCTTTATTAAATGCGTCATCATACATATTTCTTTACTGAAGAAACGAGCATCGAAAAAAAGATTGAGAGGTAGGCGCATTTGCAAACAAATCCCTTTCTGTCCTTGTCAAATAATGTGAGCCACGCCCACCAAACATTTCTATAATCGACAGCAGCATCCTCCAGTGGCGCCACGCGTTTTGCTTTCCAAGGAAGTTGAGTATAGTAGGAGCTCACTGATTTTTGAGTATGGACTAGTATCATGAATTTTTTATGGCTGCAGAAGATAAGAGTGTGTCATAAGACCCTTCTCATACTTTTCCGCGACTTTCTGGGAACGGAAAAGCCAAGAAAATGAGTATGTTTCGTCTCGCTTGAGGCCAGATAGGTTATAATAATTGAATAATTATTTTCAAACCCATGATACTAGTCCCTTGTAGATGGCATGATGCTGAGAAAGCTTTTAAAGAAGGTAGGATAAGTTCAGCGTCTCTAACTATAAAAAGAAGAATAATCAAATATTTGGTCTCAAAGATACAAAGAAAATATTGATTTGATGCCTTTAGCAATATACATCAACGATCATCATATGTGATTTCTGTGATCTTATTTATGTGTTTTGTCAATTAAAGAGGAATTATTGAATTAGATAGAACACAAAATATAAGCTTTCATTGTTAAGTTTTTTTTTGAGCCACTAAAAGAAGAAATGTGTCTGTTTTCGTTAATGATTCTGTTACTCATAAATATATTATTTTATATTAAGATAAAATTCAATAATAAATAAATAAATAATTCAATGTTGTCTGGAACTCAGCAGGTAACAAATTTTTTTGTCATCTCTCAGTGAGTGACAATGTTCCAGTAATTGATCGTCGGTACTTAAGGGATGATAACGTTCTGTATCATCCACTTAGTTCACAACTGGCCTATTGTGCATCCTCCCAGGGAGTTGTTTCCTCAGGACATTGTCCATCCTGCCAATTTTAGGAAGGTGGACAAGTTACTTGGGGACATCTCCCTTATGTGGACAGGTGTAGACCAAGACTCCCCGAACGTACATACACTCTCTAATAGAAGATAACTTCACTCACATATGTTCCACAGTTCAGTTTCGTCTTCGCTTTTATATACTTTACATATTGATGTGTCACTTAACCCCATAATGTGGAGGTGTTTCCTGAGTTGATAATGGCCAGTCAGGGATCCCTCTATGAGACATAGGTTTTCTCTTTAGTTCTTCTTGGTTATAGCTATGCCAAAGCCTGCAAGAGTTTCCTTGTTGGCAAATGAGCATATTCGTAGCTACTTCTATCGTTTCACCACTTGGGCATGAGAGTTTTTTTTTGATATTTCCGCAATTGTGGTTGTCGACATTACAGAAAGGTTGCATGGTCCTAAAATTCTTTGGCCTTAAGCCTTCCTGGCTAGACCGTCCGTTATACGGTTGTCTTTATTTTTTTATGCCTCACCCACCTCAGGACACAACTACTTTTGTCTGAAACCCTGGCTAATGATTAGCTATTGCTAGCTCTGATGTGACGCGAGCTCTTTTCAAGGCTATAAGTGCTTGTCTGCTGTCGATGTAGATTATGACAGTCTTGCAAGATACATCTCTCCTGGTTAGTTTCTTAGCAGCTATCGAGATGCCAGCCAGTTTCGTTTCAACGACACTGGCATTTTACCTCGCATTTTACCCATAGCACACTTTGTTCTTAGGTTTAAAGATCTGGAGTACTCACCACATCCAGCGCCTTCGCTTGTTTTTGAGTCATCTGTGTATATTCAAATTGCATTTGTCACATTTGGCTCAGCATTTTATTTGTATTTTTGACCTTTGGAAACGTAATTCAGTCTGCGGTCACGTTTCGCAGTGAGTACAGCAGAGTCACACGTGATTTCGTTTAGTGGGGTCCCGCTGTAACCCCGGAGGGTCATTTACAGACCCAATCCTCATTTTAAACACGCGGTATATTTTTTGCTTTTTAATTATTTAAAGTTGTCAAAATGAGTGATTGGAATAGAACGCGACACCTAAAACAACATGAGTTAGTTCAGATAGCCGAAAACTGGGACTTTGATGCTGAAACTGACTATGACAGTGATACTTTTGCAAAAAACTGTTTTGCTACAGAAAGTGTCTCGGAGACCAAGGATAATTTGGAAATAGGAATTTAATGTGTTTTTCTCTTTCCTAAACTATTTAGTAAACTTGTTTAAAGTGTAGTTTTGTTATTCTGTAGGCCTAATTAATGTAAAGTTAATGGCACTAATTTAATATCACATATTTTACTGGGGTCTCTACAGGACCACACATGGGTATTTACGTTGATTTTAATAGTTTGGGAATTTAAGGGATAATAGTGAATAGAATCGATATAATAGTATCGGACACGGAGTACCGAGTGCATAGGATACAGTCGATATGTAGAATACCATAGGATAGGGACTCCCAGTACTGGATGCCCTTTGGAAGGCCCTTGTGGCCAAGCCGCTGCCCCCAACAAAACGCTGCGATGCGGTGTTCTGTGCGTTAATCATACACCTCTGATGTCGTAGTAATTTAGCGGAGACGTACTCCTCGAGAGCCATACAATATAACAAACAAAAGGCTGTTGTATCGCAATTAATACCGAGAAGAATTGTGGGAACCCAGCAAGCAGTACGCCCGGCCCGTCGCAATTATAACAAATGGTGTGGAGGAGTTCGACGGCGACGTCAGTGGCTTTTTTGCCTGGATCATGCCAGCGCTCTTGATCATGGCTGCCATTTATGTACAATACTGATACATACGAAGGGTACGAGTAAAGTTTGCCAGCCAGAAAATGCTTCTCACCATCTAACCTCCCCACGCTATATAAAGCCCAGATAAGACCTGGCCTGGAGTATTGCTCTCAGTCTGGGGAGCTGCTGCCCCTCTCCATCCGGAGAAGGGCAATTCGACTAATTGACCACGTCACCGTCAGCCACTTTCGCACCGACATGCTTCTCTTGACCTCTCACTATTCTACCGATATTTAAACGGGTCTGCTCTTGTGAGCTATCCTCTATAGTTCCGCCGCTCACCGCTCCTATCAGATGCACCCGTGCGACCGCTGCATCTCATCCTAAGGCTACGGTTACTATGCATGCGAGTTCTGACGAAAATGTGTTCTGACAAGTTCTGACGAATTCGCTTGAACAATCAAACGCCTGATTTCTAATGAAAATGATTACTGTGGGAGGGGAAGCCTCGTCGGAATACGCACGTCGTCGTCAGTACGATTTGAGCGTTCAAAAACGTTTGAAATTTTTGAGCGAATTCTTCAGAACCTGTAACTATTTTGCCACGTGTTGGCTGATTTTTTCACGTGGTTTGGAACTGATGACTGTGGAGGGTTCACCATGGGCGTGGATAAACTGATTGCTTATATGCAAGAGAACAGGCGTTTGTGGGACATGATGGAAGCTACCACAACTAGCTACCACACAGCAAGTCTGTTTTTGGTAAAATACAGTCGTGAAAATTGGAGAACTTTTGATCCTTTCTTCTATCCGCATTCATTATATATTCGAGTGTTTTGGTGTCATCCTGAAGTACTCGAAAAACTTTTCTGGCTTCTCCTATAATTCATCAAACAACATATGAAACTCGCCTTTTTCATCTCTACTACTAAATGACTGGATTTTCCATTATTTAAAACAAATAGCTTTATTATATGATTTTCAAGAAAATATAGCTCGTCAAGTTTGTCCATCTTCCGCACTGACGATCAGAATACCCTGGAAACGCGTGCAGTAGAACCACTCTTGTTCTGACGAGGAGCTCGTATGATCTCGTCAGAACACATTTTCGTCAGAACTCGCATGCATAGTAACCGTAGCCTGAGGCGGTTGTTCTTCATACATCAAGATTCGAGCAGTACGGCTGCTTATTTATGCCCAAGGTGCCCTATGCCTTGAATGAACTGCCAGGAGATGTACTTATTGGACCTGCGCGTATTGGCCCATTCAAATCCCGCGTTAACAAACTTTCCCTAACCCCTTTCACAGCAGCCGCGGTACTCTGGTATCTAGGCTCTGCCTACACGGCTGCTCCGTTATAAAAAATACAGCTCTATTTATTTAAATTCAAAGTAAGGCTCAAACACGACAGTAATGTGGGAGTCCTATCTCGTTCCGGGGTATCGAATACCTATACTAGAACACGTCCCTTATTTTTCTCTCATACTACGGAACTGTCTATCTGGTCTTAACATCGTAGTATGGGAGCTCGTCCTGATTCACCTTTTGCTACAACTTCTGTACTACAACGTATGTACTGTCTTATGTTTATGCTCCTCATTTTCTTTGACTGACATCACCTCATTTATAAATTTACGTACTCTATTCCAGGATTCCCTGTTTGCCATCATGATATTAACTATTGTATCATAGTTCAGTTTCTACTGTAGTTGCATTTCAACCTCCTTCCGGACACATCCGAAAATGCTGCGTTTTGTGGTGTCTTCCATTCCACAATATATACACCTGTCATTTGGGATTTTACCTATTCTAAAGGTGAAGCTCTAAGCGGTCCGTGTCTAGAGAGAAACTGAATCACGAAGTAGCCCACATTTCTATGCTTGCTGGATACCCATGGCTCAAACTCTCTAATCAGTTTTTTTGTCCACTGTCCCGCTTCTGCATTTGCATCGTACTTGCTTTGCCACTTTTCTTTTTCAAACCAGTTTTGCCAAGTGTCACTAGAGACTAAAGCACACTCGTGGTCCCACGCCTGCAGAAGGTCCTCATCGCTAGAAAACCGCGTCCCTTTTAGCTCCATTTTCGCATGCAGAAACAGTGCAAAGTCGTAGGGAGCAAGGTCTGGATCATAGGTAGGGTGTGCGAGAGGTTTTAGACGTGTCGTTGTCAAATTTTTGGTGCAAGCTTTGGCGCGGTGAGTTGGAGCATTATAGTAGTGAAGGAATTAGGCTACGGTCAGAGTGAATCCGTCTTCAGCCGATTTTTTACACTGGCGTATACGGCCGACACCAATGAAAAAAGCAAATCCGTCAAATCTAATGGTACAGATACACATGCTCATGAATGGCATGCTTCTTAAGCATGCTCAAAATTAGCATTCTACTGTCACTGACACATTTTCATTTAATCTCATGACCGACTGTTCTCTAGCATGCTCGAAATTAGCATGCTTATTTCGAGCAAGGCGCGTATACATATGCTACTAAGTAGCACTGCTCATTAATAGCATGCTTTTTAAGCATGTGTACCTATCTGTACCTTCATCGCTGATGTGGGTACCTGGGCACGTTGGGGTAAAGGGTAATAAAATGGCGGATCATCTGGCTAGGATGGGATGCGGCAACAGTTTTGTGGGCCCGGAACCAGCCTTAGGACTATCTGCAAATTTGATTAGGAAAGCAACTGCAGGGCCTGCAGAGAGAATAGGACGATTTTGTCTCTCTCTGGATAGGAGCAACTTGAGATTGCTGGTAGGCCTATTAACGGGTCACAACACCTTCAGGCGTCACTTGTTCATGATGAGGGTGGTCAACGACCCAACGTGCACGTGGTGTGGTGAAGAGGAAGAATCCTCGGCACATCACATCTGGTGTCGCTGTGAAACCCTGGGTTATCACAGGCAAACTATGCTGGGCTCAAGAATCTTGGAACCAATAGAGATGAAACGGATAGGACCTAGGAATGTACTTGCCTTTGCCAAAAGGGCAGGTCTTAGGAACTAGCGCGGATAGGGGTGCAAAAGGGCCGATCGTGTGGCCTATGCACCAGCCACATTCCGTGCTGCATAGACTTGGGTTCTTATTCATTCATTCCTATCTCTACCTTATCTGTACAGTAATGCAGACAGTGACAGAGTCATGCGCGTCAGTGCTGGATGGCGCAACTGTGACCGTCATCGTTACATTTGCCGGATTTGTTTATTCCACCGTTATCGGCCGTGTACGCAAGTGTAAAAGTGGGTCGAAGACGGATGCACTCTGACAATGAACAGATCCAATGACTTTAGGCAGGTGCTGTTCAGTATACCACTTAGTTGTGACTATTTTCTGTCCGAAACGACACGTTCTACACTTTTACTCCATTTTAAAAATACAGCTATCATTTTCTGCTCAATAATTCGGAATTTTTGACAACTGCAGGTATATTCTCACCATCAAAGACCCAAATTGGCTTTGAGCCTTGGACGGCACAGCCAAGTCTCGTCACCTGTCATGATGTTGTTCATACACCGAAATTGACTTATTTGGCATCTCCACCTTGCGTCATCTGCTCTTCACTTACATGATACGGCACCCAGTACCCATGCACAGTTGAACGAATATCTGGTGCATTTAGGCCTATAAAGTACCCTCTAATCTGTCGGTAAGTCACTCGTCTGTCCTTGTCAAGGATTTTCTTCACAGCAGTCACGTTACCCTCCATAATCGACATTCGTGAGCTTCCCGGCGTCTCAGCATCCTCCATAACCAAATTTCTTCTTTGAAATATTTCATGCCACCTGAATATTATTGGCCGATGTGGAGAAGTATCACCTAGTTCACGAGTCATTTATTCTAAGCACTGGTCAGCGTTCTTCTTTTAGTACCTTCTCCTTCAGCGGAGGTTGGTGACTTCATTTGGACTTCGTCCTTGTCTTGTTCCGAAGACAGGAGAAGGTTTTACGCCCGTGATCCTTCGACCTTACCCTCAACGATCAACTGCAGAAGCCATACTTGTTGTTTTTCAAAATATGGCCAAGATAAGCTGCTTTTCTTTCGTCTTATTGTGCTTAAAAGTTCCTGTTCTTTTTTCGTTATTTCTCGTATCCTACTATTTTGTTACTCGCTCGGTCCATGATAACCTTAATATATGCGTCTGTAGAGCCACATCTCACATGAATCCAAATGTGGCATGGTCCGCGCTTTTAATACCCCTCCCTCAGCTCCGTAAAAAAATATGGACAGGACATAGCATTTTGTTGCTCGCCATCGAGCACTGAGACTTAAATCTCTGTTGCTATCGTTATCATTTTGAAGTAATTCTGTTTCTCTCTTCATCAGGATCCCATCTGTCATTTAGTTAGCACTGGTCTTATCTTTTATCGTCGGTGGTCTAAACCTACCTTTAGAATCTTATAGTAATGCCTTTAGAACGTAATGATGAAGAAAACAAGATCTTGTTAAACATTTAATTTAATAGATCTCTCGTTCTCAGTGAAATCCAAATGATAATTATACGATTCCAACGATTATCCTGTTTATTGAAGTTAGCCTTAGAGGGGCTGCAATTTCGCATTTAAATAAATCACGTGAATGCGGTTATTCCAAAGTAATTTGCAGATAATATCAGATACAATCACAAGTTATGACAAAATAGAAGCGATTAAGTCGTACGTTTAAAAAGCATGTGCAACTTGCTGTCTGTTGGACTTAGGTGGACTTGTTTTCTTTTTGTAGTGTTCGGTAATCCTTTGGAGGCATGGGCGTAGATCAAGGGTAAAGCAGTACGTCACAGACATTAACGTTTTGATATACAGGGTGTCCCGAAAAGTAGTGTCAAGCAGAAATCCAGATCTTTTTGTCAGAAGCTTCTCCTACAACGCCGCTAAAATTTACAATTCTCTACCAGACACCATAAAAAACCTGTCACTATTAAATTTCAAAAAAAGGTTGAAAAGTCTATTATTAACCTAGTCACTGATGAAGGCTTCTTGCTATATGTTCTTGGTCTACTCTCATGGTCTTTTTATATAGTTTTTCTTTTTGGCTAATATGTGGTTGCACGTTTAACAAATATTTTTGTGTATCTATTAATCTATTGCATTTGAATTATTGTTGTTTATACATTATTTGTTATATTTCATATAGTTAAAAAAAGGTTAAGTTGAAAAACAGCGACTAGCTGACACTTCGCCTATTTACTTATCAGGTAAATAAAGTCCATTTATTTATTTATATACAGCATACCTAGAAGTACCTGATTAATCCCCATATAATGTCATATAATCTTAGGTAGTTTTCGAGTTATGATATTTTTCGTATTTCTATCTTTATCATATCAATTTAAAATTTAGCCAATTCAAGAAAAAAGTCGAAAAATAATGTCATTTTTATAACGTTTCAAAAATGGACGCGGATTTCAACGAAAATATTCGTGTTATTTTTGCCTGTTATACTTGTATTAAGCTACACGGAACTAAGACTGATGACTACCCTAGACGGGTAGCGATTTGGCCAGGGAATGTTGCTGAAACTCAGAACAACGGCCGGATTCGAAATTAGAACCCCCAATCTATACATGATACGAGTTTTCGTCCTGATAAGAAGCCAGATAACGATTTTGGATATGTAGGGTGAACTTGAAGATCTGAGGGCCTGGAAATGTTTGATCTTCTACCTGAGGCTGTAACCCAAACCAACGACCGGGTTGTAAATTAGCACCCTAAATCTATTTATGATAGGAGTTTTCGTCCTGATAGGACGTCAGATAACGATTTTGGATCTGCAGGGTGAAATTGAAGGTCTGAGTGTCTGAAAATTTTTGATCTTTTTTACTTGAGGCTGTAACTCAGAACAATAGGCGGATTCGAAATCTATACGCGATACGAGTTCTCGTTCTGATAGGACAGATAACGGTTTTGGATATTTAGGGTGAACTTGAACATCTGAGGGTCTGAAAAATTTTGATCTTCTTTAGCTCAGAACAACAGCCGTATTCGAAATTGGCAATTGGTTTGTCTTGCTAGAGAGTAGATCATTGAACACAGAAAAAAATAATATTGCGTTTCCAATTAATTTTTAGTATTTGGATGTTTTTCCATCGCTTTAAATATATTTACAGTTGTTTCAAATCCATGTCATTGAGAGAATTCAATCCTTATATTCGACGTAATCACAGGTGCGCTAATAAATTCAAAATAATTTTATATTCGTTCTAACGATATGTATAATCCTTCTAATACCAGTACTGACATATAATGCAATCAAAACATCCTTTTGTTTTCGAAATTTACCCTATGCTTCATTTCAGCAAAGCATACATTCTATTCGATGTTCAAAAATTATTACTAAAACAGCAGTTCGTGATAATTCATCTGATAAAAACTAATTTTGTTTCAAAAGGTAACTATTACGATAACAATAACCCATGCTTTCAAAACATTGTCTATGCTGTTAAAGAACTTGGTAAGTAGTATTCGTAACAACAACATCATATATCGAATTCAATAGCCCTTGTTGTTTGCTGAACTATAATCAGTATTCGGCGGGACTGATTTCCCGATTAGATGAACGTAAAAAGAAAGAACAGGGGGATCACAGTGTTATTATCGGCGCCAACCCGCCAACATGGACGAGGTTGTTTCGTTGTGTTTCGTTGTGTTTCGTTGTGTATCGTTGTGTTGTTTCGGTGTTAGCCATGTTGTGTCATCTCGTGTTGTTGCTTTTTGTATCAGCAATTATGTGATTTAAATGTGTCCAGTTATATATTAAATGGAGGACCTACTGAGAAATTGGGGCTTAGACGAGCTAACACCCACATTTGAATATAAGTATCTAGATTAGTATTTCAGATAAAAATGCAACAACTGGTGCAGGCTTATGTCTAATTCTTATATCATGCTCCTTATAACTTCATACAAAATCACACCATTGAACATCCAAAAGAATCGATCAGCTGTCCTTGCAATAAAATCTGTTGGTCCAAGGAAAAGAAAGTAGTTTAGAATCAGTTACCAAACACAGATTCGATTCAACGACAGGCTGCGATTGAATCATTCATTGGAATCCAATGACGTCTTGTAGTTGAATCGACAATACGATATAATTTGTTACCAACTATACACTTCCCATTGGATAAAACATCGCTGTATTTGAGGAATGCTGAGTGTAACATCCCATTACATCCAAGCGTAAGTCTTTGACAAAACGGCAGATTTTTCTGTGTGAAGAGAAGCAGAAACAAGATCGTAGCCAATAACGATCCCTGCGGAACCCCAGCATTGATGTTATGGTTGGAAGAGGAAAAGCCGTCTACCACAGTAGAGATTTCTAGACCTGAAAAGAAGTCTGCGAGCCAATCGCAAAGCTTAACAGCGAGGTTGTAGAACGGAAGCTTGTTTAGCAGAGCTGCATTCCGAGTTTCGGCATACTTTGTCTATTAAATGAAAAAGTACAGTACTGAATCTTATACATTTTTGTACCCACAATTAGAACGGGACTCAATCGTTCCTTTTGGTGATTCGATTCCACGGTACCGATTCCTTTTTCGGAATCGATTCCTTCGATTCGTTCACGATTCAGACCGCGGACTCGCTCGAAGATTTACGAATCCTTGTTATCGACTCCATGTCCATGGTATCGATTCCCTTTTTGGAATCGATTACTCCAATTCGTTCACTACGTTCACGATTCCATTAGTCCATTACAACAGCGTTGCCATTCATGGCACGAAAATAGCGACTTTTCTATTATGTTGAGACGTAGCGGCGATTTAACAAAATAAACCGATTTGTAGCGACCTTTCTTAGTCTTGGAAAAAAATTTTTTCGATTCAAATTTTTCTCATTTCATTGTTGTTCAATCCATGATAAATTCTAGTTTTAGTTTATCGACAGAAATAATTATTTTACGTTATGTCTATAAAATATATATACAAGATTTTGTTTTTTCACTATTATTTGTACAGTACAAGAGTTATCATAAAAGAGTAAATGATTCTACATTGGTAACAAACCTTCTTCATATAATATACCTAAATAAATTAAATTGAAAAAAACTTTTTTTAAAAAAGGCTTTTATTTGAATGCTCTAAAAAGAAGAAAATAAAAATTACCTTTAAAATGTTTACTATCAACTTATAGCCTAATTGTACACAATTTATATGATCACAAAAGCTTGTCGCTCGATTTACTTGTGTCAGTCAACTATAGTACCTATTGATTTGAGTAACTTAATCTCCTGAGTTTAATTGCTTTAAAATTTCAGTTTAACAAAATACTTTAGTACGTACGCAAACCTTGCGATAAGCTTTTATGATCATATACTTTCTGTCATTGATTAACGTATTGTTTAGTTAATCAATGGTTCTGTATAAGTTGGTAGTTAAAACTTTAAAGGAAAATTTAATGTTCTTTCTTTAGAGCATTTAAATAAAAGCTTGTTTTAAAACGTTTTTCTTTTAATTTATTTTTTACTTTTCAGTTATTAATCTGCAATTCCTCCTCTCCTTCGATTCCTCGGAATCGATTCCTTTGATTCCTATTACGGTATCGTTCCATTGGAACGATTCGTTCGGAATCGACTCACCTCTACCCACAATGTCGTAAAAACATCTGGCATCAGTCAATTTACTATATTATTTTCCCTTTGGTAAAATCCTCTCGCACGCCAATGCTAGGAGATACGAAGAGGTCCGCCGCACGGATGGAAATTGCGAAATTTATATTTTCTAAATTACTTTAATTGACCCATTATCGATTATTGGTTTGAATGGTCGCATTTAATTTGATTCATGATACTGGGAATTATTATTTCGTATACGATGGTCACGAAGCACATTTTTACCGCTAAGACAAAGGTTTGTGGACTGCTCGAGCGCCGACAATCTTCTACAACTTTCCAAGGGGATATCAAATAAAGCTAATTGACAAGTCTCCTGTCTGAGGAAATGACTATAGAGGCACGTAGTTGCCACCATATGTTCAGTATGAAATCCAATTCTTACTAAGTTTTGTTAAAGATTAAGAGCCTACAAATCTGCAGAAACTTAGACTGTTAAAAAAACAAATTGAGCTCGCATAGATGCTTTTGAAATGTGGACGTGGATGAGAATGCTGAGAGTTCCTTATACTGCCCATCGAACTAACGTTTCCATACTGGAAGACCTCGGTAATCCAAAGAGACTATCCTCCATTGTGTCGACGAGAATGATTACATCCTTCGGACATATTCATAGAAGCGATAATATGGAGGAACTTGTAGTTCAGGGTCATGCCCCGAGTGAGCGGCACCGTGGCTGTTCCCCTACACGCTGGGTGGATATGACGAAACAGTTGCTCTATCAAGAGCGTCACTGAACTGACAATAAATTGCGAACGATGGCGAGCTACAGTTTTCAAAACTATTGACAATATTCGTGTCGGCAATACTTTAGCTCCGACTTAATGCGCTTTACGAGTTCACATATCTGTTAAGACATTGTGACTATGATGATAAAGTCTATAGAAGAGGACCATACAAAAGTAGCATCCAATTTGATGATAAGTCATTATAAGCAAATTAGGTTAGAAATGGGCTTGCGATATAGGTACTTGAACTACAACTACTTTTACTTCACTTGAAAATACTTCAGCTTATAATAATAGCGTTAACTCAAATTCTGGTCTGTAGCTAAGATAGTCAGAGCTTTTCCTATTCATCAATACCACCCTTGACCAGAGAGGACAGGTCCATCACTTCTACTGCTAAAGAAAAAGCAGACATCTTAAGGGTCTAGGGTATAGCGCGCGAAATTGAGATTCCAAGAAAAGACGTATTCCCGTGTTAGCGAGGAGGCGTGGCCACCTGTTCCCTTTCTCCAGTGTGTGTGTCTAAGATGAGGGCGGATAAGTCCAAAAATCCAAAGGTAAGGTCATAAGGTCCAAAGGTCACTATAGAAATTAATTTCGCATTTCGAAGCTCCTGAAGTTACCTTTAAACTTACAGTAATGGCTCAAAGAGCAAATTGAAGAAGAAGGCTTGCGCTTGTGCAACTATTTAGCCTTTTTTGATTATCGTGTTTGGTTGCTAAATTACAGGCATTTATAGAATGTATGATTTTGCATTGCGAGTTTTTGTGCAAATTAAAAAACTTTTTTGAGAAAATCGAAAATAGTTGCCATTTATTAAGGTCTTAACTATCGCCTTCTGAAGTATTATATATGTAGTTTGAAAATAGAGTGTGTTATGCGAGAAATTGTGAGTCCGTGTTTCACATGACAAATACGTATGTTTATGTACTGCATTTGCTGTGACATCGTGTGCGTGAATAATCGTGGACTGTGACCTCTGCCTTAGCTGTGGCATCTTACACTCCGATGTCACAGCAATACATGCGATAACTCTCTTAATTTATCATTTAAATCCATCCTTTCTACTGTTTCGGGACGACCATTTGGCAACGCCGCCGATGAGTTCATCGATGTTGGTCTACGCTCAGTGCTTAATATTTTCCTCGATTGTGTATGTGATGTCACAATTCAGTTTGTAGCACACAGGTTTCATCCTGAATTGTAACATCATTTATGAAGTCTGTTCTGAAGCGCCCCCTACAGAATACACATTTCACTATGAGCGTAAAAGTGTGTAAACGTATCTTTTGCTATCAGCATCACTTTGGTGCCCAAGGGAGAAGCATTGGAGAAGAGCGCGTATTTCAGCCAAAGATAGGTAAACGGTCTTACTTTTAGCAGCGATAGTAATAATACTAACGATAATCCCTTATTTTAGCGTTTTTATTTTGTTTCACATGGGCGCTGATTGTTATTGATGTTGTTGGCTTTGGGTCAAATCTAGAGTGTGAGTAACCATGAAATGAAATCTTCGAAGCTCATCTCCGGGTTGAGTTGCTCAAGTTCTCTAACTTGCGTGCCCGCATTATCTCCAGCAAATGGAGCCAATCTGTTGAAGTGCACGACATTGGGTTTTCCACCGTTGGCATTCTGGATTCGATGGATTACGTCGTTGATTTTTTTGACGACTTCATATGGGCCCTCCCAGGAGCTCTGGAGTTTCGGTGACAGGCTTCGGTCTTTCTGAGGGTTGTACAGCCAGACCAGGACTCCGGATTGGTATGCTGTTTCGCTGGACCCTACGTCGTACGTCACCTTCATCCGATCGCTTGCGGTGCGAGTATTCTGCCGAACTTACTCATGGACCTCGGCCACTCTTCTGTGAAGGTTGGCAACGTAGCCTTCGCCTGCCACATCGTCCCCTGATTTGCGGCCAAACATGAGGTCATACATGATATCCTAGCCGGAGTTCTCGCCCAAACACAATACTGGCTGGTGTCTCTCCCGTAGTATCATGAACTGCCGAGCAGTAAGCCAATAGGAACAGATGAAGCCAGCTATCCCAGTCTCGTTGGCGGTCCCAGACAACCTCGGCCAAATAGCGATTCACCATTCTGTTCATCCTCTCCACCATGCCGTCCGACTGAGGATGTAACGCCGTGGTCCGAGTTTTCCTAATCCCCAAAGCTTTGCACAGGTTCCGGAAGGGCACAGACCCGAACTTCCTTCCCTGGTCCGAATGCAGCTCGAGCGGGACTCCAAAACGACAACAAATCCAGTCCTAAACCAGAGCCTCGGCGAGGGTTGCGGCCTCCTGGTTTGGCAAAGCATAGGCCTCGACCCATTTGCTAGTAGTCGATAGCGCTCCTCTCGAAGGGACTTCCAACATTGTATTGGTGCGTGGGAGCCTTCGTACATCTCTCTGGACTATTGCTGACGGCACAAACTGTACAATTCCTGTACCATTTCTTAACGTCTTCCTTGAAGCTAAACCAGTAGAACCGTTTCCGAACCTCCTCCAGGATCTTGGCCACACCCAGATGACTCCACTGGTTCCGCTGCGAATCTCCCTTAGTACCATCACGGTCTGTCTTCTTTCTCTGGTCCCTCCTTTATCCTCCATTGGTTTCAGGATTCCATCCTCCATCACCACAGTGTCCCACTGAGCCCAGTAGGACTTGACGGTGGGCGAGTAAAGTGAAACTTTAGGTGAAGAACTTGGTCGTTGGTCCTCCCTCTTCCACTCGATGATTGATCATTTTCAGGCTAGAATCCTCCTATTGGTCTTTCTGGAGTTCGATAGGCTGCCAGAGATCATCCACCACGGTGGTTCTTCTTGTCATGGCGTCTTTCATCTGCTGCCCAACGTAGGCCATACGAGCAGTTCTTCCTCCGGCCTTCTGGGCGCGGGTTGAGGATTGCCTCTTGTCTTCGACCCGACATAGTTTTTCCGGTTTCGACAGTGGCTTCTTCTCTAACTTGCAGCGGCTTCTAACATAACCCAGCTCGCGGCAATTCCAGAATCGGATCTCTCTTTCCTTCTGTGGACGGGCCTCGATAATTACTCGCCGCAGTTCCTCAACTAGGGACAGCACTTCTGTCTCACCTTCACATTCCGGAACTCGGGCCTGGCAGTGGTAGGTCTTTTTCACAACCTACAGCCTCATATTCTAAATCTCTGGCTAGTGCGACCACCAAACGTTCCGAATGTGCCAGAGCTACAGCTTGACGCATTTCGCCATCACGCAGGCCACCTACTAATGCCCTACACAGCTAGTCGCTCCATTAGATCTTCTGGAGCCGTCGCGTCGGATATATCAGTTGAACAAAGTAGGCTACATCTGCTTCAAATTCTTGCAACGTCTCGTTTAATCGTTGGCAGCGATTCTTCAGCTGAGCGTGGCAAACGTGACCGAATTTGACTTGGCCAAATCTCATGTCCAGATGTCTGACTAGCTGTACGTAGTCCCCTCGTTCTGTCAGTGATAGCTTCTGAAGCACATCTGTAGCTTCACCTCTCAGTGCTGTCGCCTTTTAACCAGATAACTAACCATTAGCGTTTGCGGCCGCTCCGAATTAGTGGAGGTAATTCTGCCAGGACGTGTTACCATCATACTGAGGAAGTTCTAATCTCAGCTTGGTCGAATCTCCTGCCTTCAGATCACTTAGTGTGACTACGCTTGCAGCCTGAAGCTACATTCGCAGGATGTTGTCTCGCAGATCTTCTTTTTGTTTCTCCATTATCGATTCTAAGATGTCGATTCTGGCTCCAATCCTTTCTTCGATGTTCTTTGCTACAGCAGTAATCTGTTTGGAGCTTGCTTCGTTTTTTGATTGGAGCTGTTTGGCGCACTCGAATTCAGGTGATTCGAATATGAAGGTATCTGGACCTTCCCCCCCCCTTCCCCCCTTCCATCATTATATGCCGAAGTCGATCCTGGAGAACGGCCTGCAACCTACTGCTATCAGCACCACGTTCGTCGAGCTCTAGAATTTTGCCATTTTGACAGTTTATTCACTTAGTTGTCCGTACCATGTTGCCCAATCAATCAGTCTACCCCACACCTGACACCACTGTTACAAGTCTTTGATTTGATTGGGCAGGAAGACACTTGGTACGGATTAAACTATTTATTTACACTAACTTTATACGCTGGTATGCCTACGCTTAATCTGTCACCTATCAGTCTAATTTATTTACAGTCACTATACTAATTTATGCTTGTCCCTCACTCTACTTTTTTATTTAACTGACCATTTATTTTACGCACGCGACTGGTAGACCATGGACTGCGACTCGCTGCTTAACTCTGCTGTCCGGTTGCGCTGCTCCTTCTTATATAATTCCTGTCGCCCGCTCTCGAACGTTCTCTCCGCGTTCTCGACGCTGGCGGCCACAGCAAGCAGGTTTCTGGAAGTCGGCCCGTTTTTGCGAATTCAATCGCTCGAGCGACTAACGGAGATGGCGGACAGGGCCGAACTGGCACAAAATTTTTATTTACTCTGCTGCAATTAGTTGTGAGATGCTAAAGCAGGTCATTTCATTACAACTTTGCTAGGTAACAGCTTTATTATGACATAAGATTTTCAGGATAAAGCGACAAAGATGTTAATAGCCGAGTTGTCCTGGCTGTTCGATACCCTAGTCAATAAAGTGTCTCCAAACAAAGCCCTCCGAGACCCGAAAAAAAGGTCGCAGAGGAAAAAAGTGTTAGACTAGATCTAATGATTGCTCAGAAAACAGATTTGACTGTTTGTTTTGTGTTGTATGTTGTACGGTTTTTAAATAAAGCTTTACTTTATTTCTGGTTTCAGCAGCTTATTTTGATATTTGCTAGAATCCGAATTTCATTGCTCCATCTCTAATGTATAAAATTTACAAAAATAAACAAGTGGTTATTGTCTGAAGTCATATTATTAACACAGCTTTTATGCAGCTCGTTATACACACTTCAATTCCGTATTTGCTGTGGCATCCCTTTAAAGATGTCGCAACAAATACAGAAGCAGAAAGTTACACACGTGAATTTTATAGTTGCTGTGACAACGATGTCACAAGTCAGGTTCTTGCATGCGAACACAGCTACCTAACCACGGAGTGTAAAAAGAAACGGGAAAGAGTCACGTGATGATAAAATTTTTCTCTCTCTAACAGTCGGTATGTTTTGGATGAGGCCACAATTGAGGATAATTCATGGATGTCACAGCAAATACGAGCACCTGTATAGGTGTATAAAGGTGTGTATCCAAGCCCCTTAGGGAGGACTTTCGCAGCCAATTCTAAACTATTATCGATTAGGGCTCTAATTCCGGACGTTTCAACTATTTTTGTGGTTCCGCCCGGACACAAAATTAAGCTCTAAATTCTCAGGGATTTTCCGGACGAACGGTCACCCTACCTCTGACAATTTATCCTAATTAAGCCTAACTCCAGACTGTCAGTTTTTTCTAGCAGTAGTTAACACTCACTATCGTTGTCAACGTTAAGGGGCTTGGGTACACACAGTTATGCATATGTATTTGCCACATTAAAACACGAATTCCCGAACTATTTGCGACTTCCTCAAATAATTTTTTGAGTGTGCAAAAAAATCGCAACGCAAAATCATACATTCTTCAAATGTGTGTAATTTAACAACCAAACACGATATAAAAAAGGCCAAATTGGTAACAAAGCGCAAGCTTTCTTCTTCAACCTGCTTTTTGAATCATTGCTGTAAGTTTAAAGGTAACATCAGGAGCTTGGAAATGCGAAATTCATTTCTATGCTGACCTTTGGACCTTTTGACCTTACCTTTGGATTTTTGGACTTATCTTCCCTCATCTTAGACACACACATACTGGAGAAAGGGAACAGGCGGCCACGCCTCCTCGCTAACACGGGAATACGTCTTTTCTAGGATTCTCAAGTTCGCGCGCTATACCCTAGACCCTTAAGTGGTCCCTATTATTTCGCGAACAGTGTGGCGATTCTGTAACTCTAAGCGAAGCGATAGCGACATTCTTCTAACGCTTTTGCTCGTTTCGGTATTCTATAAATGTCTTCGTTCCGACTCGGATATAACGAACACAGACGAACGTAATAGGCGATAGCGAAATATTTTGGATGTCGTTTGTCAAGTTTTGACGTTATTATTGCTGTGTGTTAAAGTGACAATTCGCATAAATTTATTTGTATACTTAATTACCAGCAACGAATCGAAGAGAAAAAATGAATCGCCTGGCGGATCATCTGGCTAGGATGGGATCCGGCAACAGTTTTGTGGGCCCGGAACCAGCCTTAGGACTATCTGCAAACTTGATTAGGAAAACAACTGGAGCGTGGATCCAGAATCAACACTCTCTGAGATGGAACAACATCTCTGGTCATCTCCGTCAGGCTCGGGAACTATTAGCAGGGTCTGCAGAGAGAATAGGACGATTTTGTCTCTCTCTGGATAGGAGTAACTTGAGACTGCTAGTAGGCCTATTAACGGGTCACAACACCTTCAGGCGTCACCTGTTCGTGATGAGGGTGGTCAACGACCCAACGTGCACGTGGTGTGGTGAAGAGGAAGAATCCTCGGCACACATCTTGTGTCGCTGTGAAACCCTGGGTTATCACAGGCAGACTATGCTGGGCTCAAGAACCCTGGAACCAATAGAGATAAAACGGATAGGACCTAAGGATGTACTTTGCCAAAAGGGCAGGTCTTAGGAACTAGCGCGAAAGGGCCCATCGTGTCGCCTATGCACCAGTCACATTCTGTGCTGGATAGCCTCTAGTCCTTATTCATTCATTCATTTAATGGTTGGCCTTGCTGGATTTTGCTGACTCTCATCCAGGGATATTTAAGCCAACTCATGAATGCTCGTCAGTCATCGAGCTCCATGCCGAAAGCGTAAAGGAGCGTTAAACGTTGATTATGGAATGCCGTCAAAAATCGGTTTCGTAACTGAGTAGCTTCGCTTTCGTCTGCTTTCGTTACTATAGCGAATGTTACAGAATCGCCACACTGATATGCTGGACACTGTGTATCACTTTATGGACATTAAAATACATCTTTTATCTGAGACCGATTACCAGTAGCCATCGGAACAGTAGACCCATTCTGTTCTGTCCACCTACGCTAGTGTGGTTTTATTGATGTATGGTTATAGGGCACGAATGTTGGTAATCATGCAAACGTATACTACATATACCAGTTACGATTTATGAGAGTATACAGATTGGTAGGTTTATTTTTGTCCATGTTAATCAGGAAGAGTTATGTTTGCGGTAAGACATTTAGGGAACGACTTATTTTGGTTCGGTCTTGTGTGAACAAATGACAGTATCGACATATAGCTTGGAGCGTATTGTCTAATATAGTTATACCAATCAATTGCCTTTTAGATATGAGTGACGTTATATTAAGGACGCTAGACAAAAAGTCAATGTTCAATCAGTAGACTTCTAGAAGGCATTCGATAACATCACAGATTGCTTTGATGCTATATGAGTTAGTTTTATCTGAGTGATACTGAATCTGCTTCCAAAGGAGTACCACAAGAATCCGGATTAGGACCACTTCGCTACAGATGTTGCGGATCTAGGTGCTAAGCTTACTCAGTACTTATACACAGATGACATAATTAAAGTAAGATGAATCTGGTCTGTATAATGACTTAACATTCATGTTTTAGTATTCAGAAGATCACAGCGTCTAAATAAACGCTACAAAATCTAGTCGTATATTACTTTGAGATAATTTATTAAAACACATCTCAGAGTCGATAGTTTCTCAAAAAAATTCAAAATTCTCCGAAGTTGTTACAGCTCTTGGGATACCATGATGAGGATCTAAGGTTTACTATGTTATAAAACTCTTGAAAAAAATTATTTGAGGTTACACGCACTTTATGCGCATATAAATTCATATAAAACTTTAAAATAAAAAAGACTCTTTGAAAAACTAGTAATGGTAGTTCATAACTACCATGATACTATTACTTGAGAAGATAAACCCACTTCGCGCTTCAATTTCGTTCGGCACTGCGCATGACGTCACTCGGAGACAACAGTTGCGCTTGTCGGTGGGAAGAGCCACTGCTTCCGAGCATTAGCCGTTAGTATTTAAAATATTTTTCGGATTTATTATAAAAAGGCTTCACACATATTCGTTGCTTTTTTTCAATACAATTTAGGAACAATGCTGGGATAGTACGGCTTCAAATAGAGTAAGTATTTTATAGATAAAATAAATTCTCTTGGTAAGAATATGATTCTTGAAAAATGTTCACATAAATATTTTTAGCAATGAGTAGGTATTTCAATTTCAGGATTACCATAAAATATGGAAAGTTATCAAAGTTCGAACCTTATTTATTTTGACAATGCTTCAGCATTTCATACTAGACTTAATTATTGCTCAAATACATGTATTTGTTTCTTATTTAAACCGAAGCAGTCCTTTTTGGAACAACACCTTGGTAGAAAAATATCAGTGATTTAGATTTATTATAAACAAACCCCTTAACAAATCAAACTTACAATAATAATTATACAGGGTGTCCCTGAATTTCCTTGACACGTACACTACATGGTCTATCATACCACGCTTTCAAAACATTTTTTTTTTTTTGTACTTCAACCCTTAGAATTCACCCTAGCTCAACTTTCAAGTAGCAGCTCATAATTTTTCCTATGCAAAATAAGTCCTTATTTTATTTAAAATCTTGTAGTAAATTGATTTTATACAAAATGCAATTTTTTTCGTGGTCATAAGCATATAAGTTAGATAAAATAAGGATTTGTTTGAGGCATAATATTTTCGTAAGAAAAACAGATAAAGAAGAAAA
The DNA here is from genome assembly GCA_951848785.1 of Callosobruchus maculatus. Lineage (NCBI taxonomy): Eukaryota > Metazoa > Arthropoda > Insecta > Coleoptera > Chrysomelidae > Callosobruchus > Callosobruchus maculatus. The sequence goes on from CATOUR010000198.1 coordinate 1,977,611, forward strand.
CTAAAAGGATCTTTCAAGGGTACCCTTGGCCTCCTTACCATACTTTCGAAACATTTTTTTACCTCAACCTCCAAAACTTACTCCATACTTTTTCTTACAAATGGCACCCCACAGCTTTTCCTGCATTAATGGAGCCATTATTTTATTTAATATCTTGTAATGCCTTTGGCATTTCAAACCATACACAAACCAATTTTTTTTCGTAAGCATAAGATAAATAAATTGGGCATTTGCTTGAGGCGTAATATTTTTGTAATAAAAAGCATTAAAAAGACATTTGTTTTTAAAAGCATGTATTATAGGTCACTCGAGTGGTACTGATCAGTACCCTTAAAAACCCAACTAGTTTTATTTTTAGCCGTTTTTTGCGTCAAGCAAATATTTATTTTATTTATGTTATGCTTATGATTTTATGAAAAAAATAGGTTTGTGTATAAACTCAAAGGTAGGTACTGCAAGTTTTTAAATAATATAAGGACTTAATTTGTGTAGAAAAAACTATTTGATGCTGTTTGAAAACAAAAGTTGAGGGTGAGTTTTAAGGGTTGAAGTACAAAAAAACGTTTTAAAACCATGGTATGATAGTTCCTATAGTACTTTCAGAAATTTCACTGTTTTCGTTTGAACTTTTTTTTGTTACGAGAATATCACCACGTGTCAAGGAAATGCAGGGACACCCTGTATATAACTCAAGGTATAATCGTGTTTTCAAAAAAAAAATTCAATGCGTAAGTGTCAATAAAAGGCCCTCATAATGAGGAACACATTTATTAAATCCACTAAATATAGCGATTAGTTACAACAACAATTAAATCAACATTCAAATATTCTAACATCTCATTTTACAGCTTTTGTCATTTTTCTCGTCCTTACTTTCGATTTTTCCTTGATACCTTTATATATAACTTTCGAATTTTGAAATACATTGGTCGCAAACTTTTTTGACCTTCAAAAAACCTAATACACAGCAGATAATTGTCACGGCAAGCCAGTCATTTTGTCACCAGGTGACGTCAGAGGTGCGAGAGAGATAGCGCTACGACATGCGCGTGGGTTTATCTTCTCGAGTAATAGTATCATGCATAACTACCGTGATGGACTACTTCATCTGTATCTGTATCAGGTGATTGGAAATCGCATACAAATTATTCAAAATAACTATTCCTTTCAGTACAACACCTTTCGATTTTCTTAGAATTTAGAACACCGACTCTTGACCCACACTTTGACACGTTTTCTCAATATTTTCTACTCTGTCCTTGTAAAATTTACTGCGGAAATGAATGTTCTGCTCAGATTGATCCTACGATGTCTGGTTCTCCAGCAAATTATCATCAAAGTATCATTTTTAGTGAACTTGGAGATCCAAGTCATTCGAAATTTTTGATTTTTCTCAAACGGGACAAAACTTCGGAACAGAGGCCAGTTTCGGAATGAGCGCACCTGAATTAGTCAACACACGAACTTTTGCCCCGATCGAAGTCAAGAAAATTTTTGGACTTTTTTTCGGCGGTACAATACCTTTCGATTTTCTTCGATTTTAGAACTTCGGCTCTCAACCCCCACTTTGATGGGTTCAGTACATATTTTCTGCTCTATTCCATGTAACTTTTTCCACGGATTCGAATGGCCTGCTCAAATTGATCCTACAATCTCTGGTTCTCCAGCAAAATATAATTTTTAGTGATTTAGATGATCCGAAATTTTTGATTTTTCTCAAACGGGACATAACCTCGGAACAGACGCCAGTTTCGAAATCAGAGCACCTGAATTAGCCAACACACGTACGTTTGTCTTGATCGAAGTCAAGAAAATATTTGGACTTCTTTTTCAGCTTCCGATTTTCTTCGATTTTAGAACACCGTCTTTCAACCCGCACTTTGACGCGTTCAGTCAATATTTTTCGCTCTATCCCATGTAGAATTTTCCACGGAATCGAATGGTCAAATTGACCCTGCGATGTCTGGTTCTCCAGCAAAATATAATTTTTAGTGAACCTGGAGATCCAGATGATCCGAAATTTTTGATTTTTCTCAAACGGGACAAAACCTCGGAACAGAGGCCAGTTTCGAAATCAGCGCACCTGAATTAGCCAACACACGAACTTTTGCCCCGATCGAAATTAAGAAAATTTTTGGACTTTTTTTCGGCGGTACAATACCTTTCGATTTTCTTCGATTTTAGAACACCGTCTTTCAACCCGCACTTTGACGCGTTCAGTCAATATTTTCTGATATCCCATCTAGAATTTTCTGCAGAATCGAATGATCACCTCAAGTTTATCCTACGATGTCTGGTTTTCCAGCAAAATATCATTTTTAGTGAACTTGGAGATCCTAGTGAACTTGGAGATCCAGGTCATCCGAAATTTTTGATTTTTCTCAAACAGGACAAAAACGCAGAACAGATTCGATTTTTTCCGATTTTAGAACGTTTTCTCAATATTTTCTACTCTGCCTCTCTATCCCATATAAAATTATATGTTTAAAAGTACTACGAAAGATGGTTGTTGATGTTTAAATACATATTTGATGATTATATCCTGATATAATCATGTAATATAAGAATTGCGCTATGAAAGCTAGGACTATATTGACATAAAATCCACTCAGGATGAAGAACACCGAATGCCTTCACTCATGGCCGACTCTACTCACTAGGCCGGAGCATTGAAATATGGCAACACTGAATCGGGGGCCGAGCTTTTACTTGTTGTTAAGTCATTAGTGTAATCTTCCAGAGCAAAAAAGAAGATTGTAAGGTGATTTTTAATGTGTTTCTAATTATTTACCTGCACAAACGAAAATATAAAGATAAAAAGATGCCTGCAAAGTGTGTAGTACCAGGTGGTACTAGCAATTGTACTTCCAATAAAGGACATACCAAACATAACCTTCCAGAGTGGAAAATAAGATTGGAGGGTGATTGTTAATGTATTTCTAATTATTTACCTGCATAAACGAAAGTATAAATATAAAAAGATGCCTGCAAAGTGTGTAGTACCAGGTTGCACTAGCAATTGTGCTTCCAATAAAGGATTTACCAAACATAACCTTCCACAGTGAAAAAGAAGATTGGAAGGTCATTTTTAATGTGTTTCTAATTATTTACCTGCACAAACAAAACTACAAAGATAAAACATGCCTCGAAAGTGTGTAGCACCAGGTTGCACTAGCAATTGTGCTTCCAATAAAGGACATAAACAGAAGTGGGTCAACGGCATTCCTCGTAAGGGCTGGTTATATTTATAAGAATAAAGACAATAATTTACAAACATTTCAAAGGATAAGACGTATTTTAAAGCACAATGTGGTACCTACAATGTTTTCTGGACCTCCCAAATATCACAGTAAAAGACAGTTCATAGAACTCATCTGGGCATGCATCTGGGCATACCTACGAAAAGATTTGATAGTGAAAGGGAATCAAGACCAGCAAGAATGGCTTCAAAGTGACCTAATAGTGAATTTTTCTAGCTTAAGTGAAAATTTACAAAGCAAGTTGAGTGTTCATTTAAGTGGAAGTGGAAGTGGCAGCAGGAAACAGGTTGCGTTTATTTTTATTTTGTAGTATCTGACTACGATGAACCAGGCATCAGATGTAAGTAGTATTAGTAGTAGTAGTAGTTCTAAAAAGTATTTTTCTTAATTTATCAACCGAGATGAACTCTTAATACATATAAAATGTAATAAGTATTATTCTGAAACTATAAAACAATTTACGGTAACCGGACCCCTATTTGACAGCTAAGCCACGTTGCCACATCTAAGGCTCCGGCCTAGTGTAGAGTCGGCCATGATTCACTAGAAGTGAACCACCTCTAGTCGCTATCTTACTGCCAGAGATCCTATAGCAGATAATTTTAAGTAGCCGGTATATGTACATCGCACGGCGAGAGAGAAAGAGCAGTTTATTGTTATTGTAGCCTGATACCATGAGAGCAAAAATAGTTTGAATTTTCGTGTCTGCTAGGACCGGTTAATGGTAGTGTCGTGTGTGGTGGTCGTACCGCGGTACCATCGCTGCGCCGGCCGGACGCTATCTGGCCGATCTGGCTTATCACGGGTACCATCGACGCGTACCCGGCCGTGTTAACGCGAATTATTGGTACTGCTCGGATCGCGAGATGTCTTCATTTGCATCGCTGCCGATTGTATTTTAACTCGCTGGGACTGCGCGCCGGTACTGCCTTCTTGCCGACCAGCTAAATTGGCTCCGGCTGCTTGCTACGGGTACCGGTGCGTATTTCAAAAATAAGTGAGTACCGATGTAACCGGTGGGAACAATGAAGCCACAATAGAGTCAGTCGCGTATCGGAAAGTATGTAGGTAGTACCGAAAATGTCTGCAAACTAAGATCATCAAGGCAGCAAGAAGAAAGAAGCATGGTTGATCGAGCCAAGAACATTTTGTTATACACAACAAGAACTACGTCACGTTAAAGAAGATCTGTCAACGAACGCATATAGCTAGTGGGAGCAACAGTACGGGGGAATGGTACCAGCAGAAATAATGTCCCAAAAAGCACAGGCATTTACACACTATACCATAGGTGAAAGGATTATCAGATGCAGTCAGAAGGCTTGTCGGAATCAGTGCGTATTTCAAAAATAAGTGAGCACCGATGTAACCGATGGCAAAGTTTACGGAATACATATAAGTTGGATCACTCTCCGTCGGCACTTTGAAGATCTCACATCAAAGCGATGCCGCGGCCGCACGCGCCTGTTAGTTTTTGCGTTGGTTTTTGTCCAAGTACGAGGGTATTTTAGCGGGGACTTGCTAACGCCTGGGTTTTACGTAGATACGAGGTCATTGAAAGACTAGGTATTGACAGCCGATTGAGACGTACAAATACAAATATAACGTTTATTTTGCTAATACACTAAGTTACATAAATGGATATCAAAAATAAAACCTCGTAAAACTATTACTAACGAATCTCAAATGATTTCACGTATTGTAGCAATTTCGTAGATAAGTAAAAATTGGTTCAAAGGTGCTGTATAGTAATTTTACCTTAATGCTTTGTTTATTTGACTTATTTTTGAGACCACAGCTTATAAAATTTATGGCACAGTATATACGAACTCGTATGTACAATATTAAAAGCTAATCACGTGGAAATGCTTTACTTGGATGTGAATAAATTATTTTTGACATTTTGCTTTTCAGTGTCATTCCAATTGCTACTGTAGAAACTAAATTGTTAAAGTTATCAATAAAAATATTTCCGAGCTCTAAAATATAATTTAGAAAGTCCCTGGGTGGTATGGTAAAACCACCGAATAAATGTGTTGTCACACTATACGCTTTTAGCGTGATACAATCGTTTAAGTACCTGTAGGTCTTGAATTAAACACTTTAGACCCCAAGTGTGCTAGTTTGTTGGAATTGTTTTATCGGGAGGAACACAGAAAGGCACAAATGTACAGGGTGTCCTATTAATAATTTTGAATCGAATGTCACGTGACCTAAAACAAATACCTCCTTGGGTAGTACAATGACAAAAAAGACAATACATCTGCTCTAATTTACGTCCTGAAAATTATAATTCTCTACTACTGCCAGTCCCGACATATTGCTTGTCTTAACCGTCGTGAAACACCATGTATTTACATCCTTTACATTTCAAGGTTTGCCACAAAATAGGCATGGATTTGATTGTCATTTTCCATCCGTTAACACATTTAATTGATAAAATCAAACTTCTAAAAATATTATCCATTTCCTGCAAACAAATCCGAGATAACAAAATCCGATATTTTTGAGACACTGTATAGACTTTGCGTTAAACACGTTCAACCTCTAGTTTGCGCCGCCCCGTATCTCCCGGCTGACGTCGGTACACTGCTACCGGTGTACCGGGGAGACGGGGCAAGGGGCAGGCCGTTTTGATATTTTTGCGGAGTGATCCAACTTATATGTATTCCAAACTTTGCCGATGGGAACAATGAAGCCACAAGGTCGCACCGATAATTTTTGCAAACTAAAATAATCAAGGCAGCAAGAAGAAAGACAAGATTCATCGTAATACGCCTGTGGTTTTGGTTCATAAAACAATGTTCTGAATATTCATTACAACAACATTGTTTCCTTAATACTTAACAGCTATTCTTGCTAGTATGAAATGTAGCTACACCATCAATTTTGAAGAAATGTTTTAAACATACAATGTAAGAAGACAACAACAACAACCTTCCACTTTTGGACGTCTTGATAGTGTCTAAATAGAAAGCAACGTATACAGAAAACCAACGCGCACAGGACAGTACCTGTATCGTGGCTCAAAGCACTCAACATCAACAAAGAAAGCAGTTATTCGGACCTTGGTCGATCGAGTCAAGAACATTAATTTGTAATACAGAACAGAGGCTTCTTCCAGCATACATCACATTAAAGAAGATCTGTCAAAGAACACATATACCTAGTGTAAGCAACAGTACAAGGGAATGGTACTAGTAGATACATAGGTCCTGAAGAGCACGGATTCAATATCCCATACGTGAAAGGATTATTATCAAATGCAGTTAGAAGGATAAGGCAAGAATACTAGTATTAAGAGTACATTCTTCGAAAACCGAATACAAACTATAGCACCTGCAGACCTCTTAATTGTCTTTTGGCAAAAAAACAGGCAGTACTTGCGTAGGCATTTGTTTACTGGTCTTTCTATGATTCTTTCAGTTCTTGTTTTAACTGTGTCTTCAACTATAAGACGAACTTGTATATTATTATTGATAGGTATTATTATATTGGGCTGTGTTTAGTCGTTCTCTGTTTTCTGTTCTATTCGGTTGTATTTGGTCTTTTTCTATCGTTTACAGTTGTTATCTACTAGATTTCTGTAGTTTTGAGCTGTTTTCTGTTCTTTTCTGTTGTATTCGGCTGTGTTTAGTCGTTTGCTATTGTTTAGCGCTGCTATCTGCTTGCTTTCAGTTGTTATGGGCTGTTTTCTGTTCTATTCGGTTATAATTATTTGGTCGTTTTCTATCGTTTACAGTTGTTATCTGCTTGATTACTGTAGTTTTGAGCTGCTTTCTGTACTTTTCTGTTGTACTGGGCTGTGCTTAGTCGTTTTCTTTTGTTTAGCGCTGTTATCTGATTGCTTTGTGTTGTAATGGGCTGTTTTATGTTCTATTTGATTGTATTTGGTCGTTTTCTATCGTTTGCAGTTGTTATCTTCTTGATTACTGTAGTTTTGAGCCGTTTTTTGCTCTTTTCTGTTGTATTCGGCTGTGTTTAGCCGTTTCCTATTTTTTAGCGCTATTATCTGCTTGCTTTCCGTTGTTATGGGCTGTTTTCTGTTCTATTCGGTTATACATATTTGGTCGTTTTCTATCGTTTGCAGTTGTTATCTGCGTAATTACTGTAGTTTTGAGCTGTTTTCTGTTCTTCTCTGTTGTATTCGGCTGTGTTTAGTCGTTTTCTATTGTCTAGCGCTGTTATCTGATTGCCTTCTGTTGTAATGGGCTGTTTTCTGTTCTACTATAATTTGTGGTTCTGGGGTATTGAGACAATCTGTATGTATGTATTGCTGAAGTTTATTAGTGTCGTAGGCCAAGCTGAATATGTTTAGTTTAAAAATTATTGTTTATTGTTTTCAGCTTATTTTAAAAAGCACTTTTAACTTTTCAGTCTGATGTTCTTTGGAAGCTTGTTTTTTTTTTGTTTTTTTTTTAACTTTTTTGCTGCGACCTTTTAATCCAAAGGAGGGTTGCAAGCTCACAAACACAAAGTGAAGCTAATAATACCGCTTTTGTACTGAGGAATACAACGAAGACAGATTATTATTATTTTACAAAGCCGAATCTTGTTAATCAAACTCGACCTTGAATATCTACATGAGACTGATTCCAGACTGGGTGTAGAATCTGTGACACTCTGTATATACGTGTTTGCGCTTGTAGGACGACCTGGCAACTGCAGCCCTGCGTTCTTTGTCTTGCTTCATTGCTTATTCCATTCGGAAAATAAAGTGCTCAGCCCGCGGCCATCAACTTATGATGATTAACTCGTACGAGAAGTCGAAGAGAACAACACTCGTGGAAATGAGATATAAATTATCTTTGCCATATTCGTCGGATTCGTTGTGTGGAGCGCCATTCGCTAATTTCTACACGGTAACGATCCTGGTCGGGATAGAGATGGAACTTTTTTGTTAGAGGCAGAGGCAGAGTTGTAACCGGTGAAGGTACATTCATGGATTGAGTGTCTTTAACCATTAAGTACTGATATGTCGTCTGCCTGACGACTAGCGATTTTAAATTTACGATAAATCTGTATAGTATCTGCCTAGATAACATCAAAGAGCACATAATATACTCATATTTGACAAAAGACATTGTTATTTGAAATGAAGTAGATTCATAAGGAAACGGTTACTATCAAGTACACACTTCAGGGATAACTACAAATAATTTTCTACAACATGGGTTTTTGGCTGGACGTTCTATAATCAGTAACTTACTACTACGTGTAGATAACTGGACTAAATCTGTGGATAATAATAATCCTGTTGGCGTTATCTACCTGGATTTTTCCGCCGCCTTCGATAAAGTACCTCATACCCTCTTACTCAATAAACTGGAGCATCTAGGATTCCGGGGCAATCTCTTGAGATGGATCGAAGCTTTCTTGTCCAACAGAGATTTTTCTGTCAGGGTTGGTAGTAGTCTATCTTCTAAAAGACGTGTTGTTAGTGGTGTGCCACAGGGCTCTGTCCTCGAACCAATTTTATTTATTTTTCATACTTGCGATCTACCCGTCCTCATCAAGTCAAATTACTCCTCTTATGCTGATGATGCAAAAATATTTGATAGCCCGCTAACCAGCGCGCATGTGTTGCAACAGGACCCAGATGAAGCTGGAAGCTGGCCAAGAAAATGGAATCTACCCATGAATACATCCAAGTGCTATGTTCTCCACATCGGTAAGAATAACCCGCTGTTGGAGTACATACTTGAACGGAACAATTCCTTCTGTTAGCAGCCATTGCGATCTTGGAGTAATTGTCAACAGCTGCCTTGCCTGGTCTAATCATGTCAACGCTCTGTGCTTGAAGGCCAAAAGCTTTATTTATCTACTCGTTTTGGGGCTGTGATAGTACGACATGCTGCCTTCTTTATAAAACTTACGTGAGACCCCTGATGAAGTTTGCTGGGCCGGTGTGGTATCCCATACTTATTCGCGACCAAGAAGCATTGGAATCACTGCAACGGAGAACTACACGTATTCCCTATGGTACGGTGCGCCCTGACTACACAGATCGGCTCAGAATTTTTGGTCTTACAAAACATTTCCTAAAATATACCAACAATCTAGTATACCATACTTATGATTTCCTACAACAAGAAATAGTATTTGAACACTACTGAGCAGAACTATTGAGGTTAGAACGAATAAGGACTGCAGAATATCAGCAATTAAGCTCCTGGCCCCGAAGTAATTTTATTATCATTCTTATTATTATTATATTACAGTATTTAGTAGAGTACAAGTACGATAAACTCAAATATACAAGAATAAGAGTGTATGGACAAGACAAACAGAATGAAAGACTGGATTACAAAGAAAATAGAAAATAGTCACAAGGCGCCGCACCACCTGTCATAATTGTTTTTAAAATTATTGATTGAAGCTGGGTTCATCACGTAGGAAAGCAGTTTGCCCCATGCGTCGAAAATGCGGTTGGACAGAAAACACTGACGAACTGAAGTGCGGAAAGCTTCTTTCTTCAACTTGAACTTGTGACCTCTGAGGTTGCTTTGCGACAGGCGGTATATATGAGGTAGGTCTACAGTAAACACCTTATTTATGACTTTATATGTTATAATGAGGTCGCCCCGTAGTCTTCTGGCAGCAAACGTTGATAGGCCAAATAACACACGACGTTCATCATAGCTTGGCCTTTGGACACCAAAGGGAATCCGCGTCGCACGTCGTTGTACATCTTCTTACAAGTTCTTGTCGCGCATGAGAACTGGATCCCAATTATGATCGGCAAATTCCAAAATGGGTCGTAAGTATGTTTTGTATAACAAGGAACAGGTACTAACGTTACATCCATGGAAAGATCTCTCCAACATCAGCCTCTTGGCTTTGGACGTATCGCTATGAATGTGTTCAGACCAAGATAACCTATCTGTGACTATTGCTCCTAGATCGGTGTGACTGGAAACTGTGTCGATGGTCTGGTTGCCGATTTTATATGGCAATCTTGGATTGTTCTTACCCAGATGGAGAACGCAGCACTTGACGAGATTGAGTGGGAGAAGCCAATGCTCTGACCAAAGACTAACTATATTCAGATCCTCTTGAAGTACGGTGGAGTTCACAACTGTATTGTAAATCTAGTGTCATCTGCATAAGCAGAACATGGAGATGAGGTTAGTTTAGTAAGATCGCTCGTATACAAAACAAAAAGAACTGGACCTAGCACAGAGCCCTGCGGTACTACGCTGGTTACGTTGTGGGTAGATGAGTAGCTGTCTCCAACGCGTACACAAGGAGTTCTTCCAGTTAGGAATGCCTCGAGCCATAACAGCAGGTTGCCTCTACTGTTATGGCTTTGTAGTTGTTTATTTTAAGTTTGAGGATGTACATACCAAGGAGAAATTCACTTGCATTCGGTAATCTGAGCGGAGTACTAGGTTGACACTGACATGTTAATGCAGGATAATATTCATCCAATATTAAATCTTTGAACTCTTTTGAACACAGCAGAATCGAAAGTGAGTCATTATTGTGCAAAAGGAACATTTCTTTAGAAAAATTATGCAAAAAAGCAATAAGAAGGTAAAAAAGGAAACTACCAAAAATCTACCAAGAAGTACTTTCTTCCAAGATTTGGTATCAAATTCGCAAAAACTACCAAAAAATTAGAGAACTACTACATCTGGTCAAGCTGACCATAAAATCTGTGTAACTGGATACGGCTATGCGCACAAGTGAAGGGGGGCTAGACTTCGTTTTAGCGGAAACCGATTTGAGGCTTGAGAGTAGTGTCAATCGACTCGGTTTGGCGTCCTGACTAAAACGAGACCACTCCTAGACCGAGGAAACGCTCCGGTGAAAAACTACAGCATTTTAAAGTTTCAGCACCTAACCTAACTTAACCCGACGGGTCAAGTTGTTGAGGTCAAAATAGGTTAAATGGAGTTTAAAGGACTGTTAATTGACTCGGTTTGACGCCTCGAGTGGGATTAGACCATACCCAGCCTAAGAAAACGGCCCGATAAAAATCTATGCCTCTTTGAAATTTCAAACGTAACCTAAAAACGACTTCGAAATTTCTATATTTTTGCCACGAAATAAATGATCAATTCGAAAGTACTTGACGAGTAGGGTACAATGACACCAGAAGCAACACTAAGAAATGGCAAATAAAAAAGTTATGATACTTTGAATTCTTAATGTTCCTAGAAATAAGGTAGGTTTAAGTTGGATTAGGTTTGTTCACTTGTATAGACGGGGGGGGCCTGGCCCCCCCCCCAGAAGTTACTACTTTTGTAGATTTTGAATACTCCATGTAATATACTCCCAGGTAAGTAGGCTAGGTCACCTGTTCAGTTTTTTCAGTATGCTGGAATATGCCCCAGGCGCAGACCCTTAAAGACATTTTTTGGCTTAATTTCGTAAACTGAGAAACAAAATACACGTTTTTTCAGTCTACTAGTTGATACAGTTCGAGTCATGACATCAAAACGAGTTGATTAACACCCTTTTTTAGTCCGACCGTATTAGTTAGGTTATATCAGGTAAGATATTGAAATTGCCAAGTTTTAAAGTGGCGTAGAGTCACGATGTCCAACCACGTCGATTAACACTCATTTTGAGCTCAACAAGTAAACTTTTCTGGATAAGTTAGGTTAGGTAACGAAACTTCAAAATGCCGTAGCTCTTCACCAGAACGTTTCCTCGGTCTGGGAGTGGTCTCGTTCGATTCAGGACGTCAAACCACGTCGTTTGACACCACTCTCGACTCCCATTTCGGTTTCCGCTAAAACGAAGTCTTACCGTGAAGGGGCTATAACGTATAATGAAAGAAAATCGGTAGCCGCATGGCATGGCCCGTAGCGTGGCGACGAATGCAATACGGTAGACAAGCAGCTTGCAACTTGCAACGTCCACCTATAATACATAGAGTCGCCGCCGCCGCCGCCGAGATTTTTAATGATACGCTCGGTTATAGCCCGCCGGACACAGCTTTTGCCGATATCAGCGCCGCAAAGTGGTGCTTATTAAATGGAAATCAACCATATTTCTCATGCTTATTCCGCCTGCTGTCTTAATAATCCACACGATCGCCGCTACCGCTATTAAGGCGTACTACGTTGCAAAACACAGGAAAATGACATTTTCTGAATGTATGCTTGTAACGTGGTATCACGTACATTGTCTTGCTCTGCATATACATCAAGTAGATCTTGTAAAGATCTGATAAACAAATCTATAGCACAAGGGCATTTTTCTGATGCCTTAAAACTTGCTATTGTGACATCTCTCGCTTTTGGAGAAGGGAGGACCAGTTGAGGCTAAGGTGCTGGGGTCTGCGGACTAAAAACAAAGTCCTCTCTATCTCTTGGAAGAAACAACAATGTATTGCACGTAGAAATATATAGGGATTCATCAAGCCAAGTAGCTTGAGTTTTTTCTTTAATACTTGACTTGAGCTCGCATAGATGCTTTTGAAATATGGACGTGGAGGAGAATGCTGAGAATTCCTTATACCGCCCATCGAACTAATGTTTCCATATTGGATGAGCTTGGTAATCCAAAGAGAATATCCTCCATTGTGTCGATGAGAATGCTTACGTTCTTCGGACATATTCACAGAAGCGATAATATGGAGAAACTTGTAGTTCAGGGTCACGCCCAGAGTGGGCGGCGCCGTGGCCGTTCCCCTACACTCTGCGTAGATACTACGAAACAGTTGCTGGATATGAGTATCAACAGCGCCACTGAACTGACGGTAAATCGCGAACGATGGCGAGCTACAGTTCTCAAAACTATTGCTAATATTCGTGTCGGCAATACTCTAGCTCCGACTTAATGCATTTTTACGAGTTCACAACATGTCTGTTAAGACATTGTGACTATGATGATGATGACTTGACTTGAAAGCTCAAGCTTTCGAAAATGTCATATTTGACTTGACTTGATTTTCGATCTGAACTACTTGACTTGATATCAAGTAAAATCAAACTACTTGATATTACTTGATATCGATTTGTAAAATGCGAATCGAAGCGCTAAAATAGGGGAATCACCGAGGTTACGACAGCAAGCAGGCACCCGATGACTTCAAAACTTTAAAGCCAACCGACACAGAATGATCGTTAATTGAACGAATTTGCCAGTACCTTAATGTTTTTAAGAGTATTTCCATCATTTTTGCATTAATATGCTGCTCGATAGACTAGATTCGTGGGCTATGCAACTAGACAGTAAACCTGATCGAGATTAAACCGATGAACAGATTATAAATAGTATTCAAGCGGCAAGGGACAGTACTGAAGGTATTTTAGAATGATGGAAAAGACACGAATGTATTTTTCCAAATCTTGCCGCAACGGCCAAAGACTTTTTGACAATGCCAGCTTCTTCTCCAGGTCAAAGGCAGCTATCCAGCTGCCTTAACTCTTACCAAAACAAGAAATCGATTAGGTGATAACTCCGTTAGAAGTCTTATGTGTCTCAAATCATGGATGGCAAATGAGGATAATAATTTTTTTTTTACTTCTGTGTCATTCGCGTCGATTGCTCTGGTCATTAGCATCGTAGGCTTTGTTACTGTTTCCCGGCGCCACTCTGGGAACGGCACTGTTAATTAGAAGCCAATAGTGAAGGCTCAGGTGGAGATTCTTCGCTGAGCTTTTTTTATGGATATTTATTTTTGATTGAAGAAAACTAGAAATAAATTTCCGCCTCTAACGAGAATCGAACCCGGGGCCTTCCGATCACGAGCCATCGACTCTAACCACTGAGCCAACCCACCCCCATTTGAGTTTTTGTTTTTGTATGTATTATTGTCAGAATTCAGAATATTTCGTATTTTTATTTCATATTATTACATTCATTATTTAACTAAGTTACATCTCAAAAAAGAATTATTTTTTCAAGAAAAATTTAAGTAGTTAGCTTGAAAAACTTGATTTTCAAGTTGCTTGATGTGTAACTACTTGACTTGATATCAAGTCACGTCAAGTCAAGTAGCTTGAAAATCAAGTCAAGTCGTGAATCTCTAGAAATATACGCGACTTTATCTTGTCCCTCTCGTATTCACGAAGTTCAGAGGCCTAGAGGCGGATTACTGAAAACCAGGCAGCATTGAAAACATTGAGTGCTTATAGGTGTACATCAAGGCTCGTTCTGCAATGTAGTAACGGCTTGGATTACATTTTGGCAACACGTCAAGTGTCACTTATGTGAGTTTCAAGTCATGCTATAGAGATTGCGGTAATGATACGCTCGCAAGGCTAGGGTCGTGAAACAAATTCCTTCGTATCATTTGCTTCACAGCAAGAAAAAGAATAGATTGTGTGCTTTGCTTAAATGAAAGATAGGGTAAATTTAGAAAACAAAAGGATGTGTTGATTGCATTATATATAATATAAAATTATTTTGAATTTATTAGCGTACCTGTGATTACTTCGAATATAAGGATTGAATTCTTTCAATGACATGGATTTGAAACAACTGTAAATATCTATAGGGCGATGGAAAAACATCCATATACTAACAATTAATTGGAAACACAACAGTATTTTTTTCTGTGTGGTAAAATAATAATGGATAGCAGAGTTTAAAAGAGGCTGTACAAGCTGCCAAGATAAGCACCTAGTGGTTGACCAAATGAGTTCAAGACTCCAGAAATAGTGATGAAGATCCACAAAACGGTACTGGGTGATCGTCGACTGAGAGCTATCAGACATAGTAAGAATTACAAAAATTGCGATACATCGCATATTATCTAAAAATTTAGACACGAGGAAGCTCTGTATTGGTTCGGTACCGCGTTTGGCCGATCCCCCTGTATACCGTTTCAGTGGCAAAAGTAACTTTTATATAACACAATGTAGGACCTTGCGCAGTCATTAAAAGTTTACAACCAGTGTTGCTATTAGCGTTGTTCTTCATGCCGATGTCTGGTATCATCTCGAACATTCGGGATTCAGTGCCGTTGAATACTTTTAAGTGGGGTGAAAAACTCCTTCATTATAGTCCCTTCTACAAAAACCACTCAACATAAAGGGAATAAACAAAGAAATGCGGACAGGAAACATAAAATGTTATTGTGTTTTTGCGCTGCAACTCCTTAAGACTATTCAGCCGGTATCGATACACTGTGCTGAATTGGCACAGACGACGTTTTCAATATACTGTGGACTCTTGAGGCAAACGGTTTTACAGAAAAGAAAATAACAAGAGCAATAAGAAGAAATAGGGCAAGCCAACAACCTGAGCAGATAGCAGAAGCTTTTGGAAAAATGTTACAAAAAGAACAAGCCTCAATGCCGGCCTCAAAAACCAGAATACACAAATTCATTGACGTTTTCACCAGATCTCTCAGATGGCATCTTTGTCCAAAACTAAATATTGCTTGTTCAATGCAGGGTTGCCAGATGTGGCGATTTGTCGCCATTTGGGCGACTTTGGAGCTACCTTTGTCGACAAATTCTTGCTCTTGGCACTGGCGACAGTTTTGGACGACTTGCATTTCAAATTTGGATCAGAATCAAAAGAGAAACTTAATTTGAATTAGGTACGACATCATGCTGTTTTTATTTTACATTCTGTCTATGTTTATGCAATAACTGAAACAATGCTGCAAAAATTTAATGCAAGTATATATAAAACAGGGATAATTAAGGGTCTAGATCTAATGTAACTGCCGATACAGGCAGGGTTGTTAGAATTAGTAGATGACTATCCATGTATAGGTATGTATCAATGAACAGTATTTTGTACATTACAGAAATTAAAAAAAAGCAGGATAAATTATTTTTTTATTTGCCGCATCATTGGATGACTCGCAAAAGCAAGAATATAGCAGATTAGGTATTGCTACCATGTAAACTGTTAATTGACAGTAAGGCCGAAAACGTTACAAGACACAAATGCTGTGCGATACCACCTTGTTTTGAATTTGAACCCTATATCCCCTAGATTCTAACCGCGAACGTCTGGCCACGATGACACAGAGCATAATAGTTGGCGGTAGTTTGACAATTGACATGCTGTAACCGTCTAGTCCCAGAGAAAGATCTATATTTTTTGGTTTTCTTGCCTTGAAAGCTATTTAGTTCAGATTTCTCTCATTAAATTAGGAAGTAGTGTTGGCGACAAAAATGGGCGATAGGCTCATTATGGATCATTATGAGGCCTTTACGGAAACTATAATCGGGTTAACCCGATCACTTGGATCACTGATCCTGGAGGCATAGGTATGGTCAGTTCTCTCTTGTACGGTAACTGATCCTGATTGGGTTATACAGATCAGTAGCTTTTTTCTTAGCCATCTGTCTTTTATTCTTAAACCAAGTTTTTCGTTGTTCGATATCCGTTAAATCCATGAAATCATAAATACCACTTGACAGCTGTTTGACAGATAACTGATCGATCCGGATCCAGATGACAGATCACGTAAAGGCCTTTGGTTGGCGATTTTTGGCGATATTTTTCGTTCCTTTTGGCGACATGATTGTCCATGGACCTGGCAGCCCTGGCTCCGCGAATGCGAATATTCGCTACGTCACTAAAGCCGGATCCAGACGCTACGTTTTCCACAAATTTTCGACTGTGCAGTTCAAAAAGTTGCGTGTGGATAGCAACACGGTGCATTTTTGAGAACTGCAAGGAGACAGTACAGTTGCAGCGATAACTGAGCTGGTGAGCATAGCTAACGGTGAACTGCACAGACAAGTCGGTGCTTGTAGATATTGGCTCCGTCTTTCGATAAATTTTGTTCACGAGAAGAAACACCTTCGACAATTTCCTAGGAGCTTATGACTGAGTGTATCGCGTTATATGGAAGTTTCGGCGTATCAACTCAAACAAATATAGTGACGGAGACAAAAAGAAGCAGGCATAGTAGATTTTGGTAAAGAAATTCAAAGAAAACGTTGACCGCAGATAGAAAATTAATTCTTTTAGGAGTGATTACGTAAAAGAGTAATCTGACGTTTGTAAAGTGTTGTATTCTTAAGAAGCCATATCCACGACCACCTGGAATGCCGGATTCTTTTTAAACATTTACTACTTTGTCATTTTCTGGATTTTCTCGACACATTTCGCACATGCTTTCTTTTATATATTGAAGATGTACGCAGTCACTAAAGTTTTCATGTAGCTTTCGATAAATTAACATGTCTATCAACTAATTTTTGTTCAAACGCGTTAGACGAGCACAAGAGCACTTATTTCGGCTATATAATGCTACGGTCTTTCTTGCGGTGTCAACATCTTTCAATCTACAAGGTTTCAGAAACTTATTTGCATTTTTCTTCCTGGCATGTTTTTTCACGTATATTGTTTTCCGTTTATCGAAAGTAGATGGGCTATCGCAGTTTTGGTTAACTCGTTCCAGTTCCTTTTCTTTATTTTGCATGAGATCAGAGTTTACCTTAGAGTACAGTAATTTAGTACGGTCTTTATGATTGTTGGTGTAATCATTGAGAAGCAATTGATCGTTTTTAATATCAAATGGCTCGTTAGCTGTGATATGACCATTGACTACATCTATTGAGCTTTATTGGCGTTTTCTGGAAGCCTTCTGTGTTTAATACCCGCAAATATGATTGTTGAATGAAACCTTTCTATGTCCCCGTTGGGATTTGGATGGTTTGGCGAAATAAAATGTAGCCTAATTTTGTGAAGTGCCAAAAGTTCTGTAATAACAATATTCTTAAATTCAGTACCGTTTTCTGTGATAATTTGTGAAGGAGTTCCGTGATGAGAGAAGAAAAATGTTATCTGCAATTTCTGTGCCTGAGAGCGTTGTGATATGATATGCTTGAGTATATTCTTTAGAAAAACTATCAATAATTGTAAGGAATTTGGAGCGTTCATAAGTGAAGGTGTCTACATGTAAAATTTGAAAAGGCTACGAAGCAGTGGGTGTAAGGTTCATTGCGATTTTTATGGGGTGTCGCTCATATTTACATTGCTGACAGATTTCGCAAATCATTTATATAAGTCTGACTGCTTTTTTCATGTTAGGCCATAAATATTTTTCTTTAATTTTCTGATAAGTTTCTTCTGTTTCGCGATGGTTTGCCTTACTTTCATGATAATTCCTAATAATATCTTTAATATCCGATTTGTCTGTGATATCGACCAGTTTTGTCTTGCACATTTTGAATTTAGGAAAGCTAGAACTGAACATTTTTCGAAGTACTACGGAAAATCTTTTATATATGTCTGGGGTTTTCGAAGTAAAAATGGTATATTACATCAGGGGCAACGCATTCGCGAATAAATGTAAAAACATCTTGTTCAAAGTTATTCTCGGAGAAGTGAACGTGAATCCAGTGTCTGTTTTCAAATAGAATGATAATTTTTGGGGGTTCGGGTGAATGTTTTACGGTTCTTATAATTAGCTGATTACTGACCTGGTTTACGGCGTAATCTACGATAGGTATTGTTAAAGTATGGTATTGATCTGCGTATTCGATATGGCTGATCAGCAGTTTGTTCTAGATCCTCCGGTGCAATGGACTAGTATCATGAATTTTATTTCTGGTTGCATATGATAGAGTACGTCACAAAAAGCATCTCATTTTTTTCTCCGATTTTTTTGGGGACAGGAAAGCCGTGAAAATAAGGAAAATATTTGAATTCTCCTAGGGCAGTGACGTCACTGCCCTATAGGCGAACAGCCAATCAAAAGACAGATATGTGTGCTGTGTTGCCGCATTCTGATGGCGCGCGAAATGCCGGAGCTGTACGCGGGCTGGCTCATCTATCTTGTCTTCTGTTCCCGTCTGATATGTTTTGTGGTTTTAATGTCCCGTGATCCAAAATTCCAGGGCTGTTCCAAATTACGGTTCTATCACCATCCTAGAACTGTTTTCATCATGCCCCGCCCATTTTGTGATTCTAGAATCGATGATTGGTTGGGACGCTGGTGGACCAACCAATCACCGTTTTTAGAACTGTAAAATGGGCGGGGCATGATGAAAACAGTTCTAGGATAGTGATAGAACCATAATTTGGAACAGCCCTTCCGAAAACTAAGTTAAGGTTCCTGATCCGTCAATCCTGTCAATCAATCGTCATTCGGTCATTGTCATTTCCAAATTCCATTGGGCTTTGACTGTAATTTTCAACAATCTTAAAGTTATTATTATTTTTTTACGTTTATTTGTACAGGATATCCTTTTATTCCATTTTACTAGGTTTCAAGTTATTTTATCATAACATAACCAAAAGTATGAGTAAAATCGATAGTGGATTCGCAAAAGCCGATTCAGATAACCTGCCTAAAGTTGATATGGCTATGGTGAACGACTTTTATGGGGATAATATGCAGTTCTTCAATACGGAAATGAGAAATGTGAAAGCTAAGAAGTGAGTTTCAAAATATTTATAACACTTGGGATAGCAAATAACATGTTTATGTGAAATGTAAATGTTTTGCGAGTCGGAGCTGTTCTTGGCAACAATGCACTGCTGATAATTCGCGCGGTTGGCACTGATTGGCTGAATTTGAATTCCTTTCTTTAAACTTTAGAATGGAATTACTAAAAAACAAAATTATATAGAAAGTAACGAAATGCAGCAGAACGTTTATTTTTGTATGCACTAAGCGGTCGTAATAATTAAATCATTGTTCTTAACCTCGTGATACTAGTCCATTACTACACTCTATTTTTGCAACGATTTCAATCAGTTTTAAAACTGCACAGATAAAACGTGGTGAAAAACGGACTAGCCTTAACAGAGTGTCTCTTTCTAGGATTCACAAAGATGATCTATTCCATGTATTTTAAAGTCACGACGCCACTGTACTGCTGTGCCAAACATTGCTCAGTTAATGCCGAAGAGCTGCATTCGAAAATACGATGACAGTCCCCCTAGTATTATTGGCGCATCCATAAATTTACGATATTAATACTTAAAATTGTAATTTATTGCCACTTTTAAAATTCCCTTTATGCTTTTCGCTTTATGCTGTTTTAAATATGTCGACGAATAAACTCAATCATTATAAAATTTTTATTGAACAAAGATTCTTTCGGTAGGACCGATAAATGAAACATTCGGGGATTCAAGTTCACATCTGCTTAGTTCTTAGAAGACCACACATTAAGGGTCTACGGTATAGCGCGCGAAATTGAGAATCCAAGAAAAGGCGTATTCCCGTGTTAGCGAGGAGGCATGGCCGCCTGCTCCCTTTCTCCAGTGTGTGTGTCTAATGTGAGGGGAAATAAGTCCAAAAATTCAAAGGTAAGGTCAAAAGGTCCAAAGGTCACCATAAAAATGAACTTCGCATTTCCAAGCTCCTGAAGTTATTTTTTTAAAGTACTGCTTACCAATATCTATATGTTGCTACTACTACTATGAGCTTTACCAGCTAGGCATTAACAGGCAATTTCATTTATTCGTCTGAGACCTAAATCACACTGACGAGCTCTAATAAAAGCGAAACGACGTCGTCTGCGATTGGTTTCGGGTGAATGAATGAAATTGCTACTCTTTAATTGAGTTAAGTTGCTTTTTAGCATAAACTGAATGTCGGGAGTGTTAAATGAGTGTTCCACATAAAAGAGCCTGTTTGTTGTCGTATCCGCAGGTTCCTATACCTGATGCTCTTAAAGCGTCACATAAACAGTACTTGGTTCCTCAGATTAAACGCTCAGGTACCGGCTTTGGTAGTTAGATGGCGAACTAATACTTTTTTAAAGTATAAAGTACTGCTTCCCAATATCTATATGTTGCTACTACTAGTATGAGTTTTGCCAGCTAGGTACTAACAGGCAATTTCATTTTGGTTTCGGATGTATGAATGAAATTGCCGCTCTTTAATTAAGTGATCCTTTAACTTACAGTAATGATTCAAAAAGCAGGTTGAAGAAGAAGGCTTGCGCTTTGTCACCCATTTAGCCTTTTTTGATATCGTGTTTGGTTGATAAATTACAGACATTTGAAAAATGTATGATTTTGCAATGCGAGTTTTTTTTTGCACACTAAACAGCTTTTTTGAGAAACTCGCAACTAGTTGTCATTCATTAAGGTCTTAGCTATCACCTTCTGAAATACTGTGTACGTAGTTTGAAAAACAAGTAAGTTCTGTTCGAAATGGGAATCCGTGTTTTAACATGGCAAATACATATGTATAGCTGTGTATAACCGGGCCCCTTAAGGTGCATTATTATATATTTGATCCACTAGCAACAGGATAGCCATTTACTGGTATGTAAAATATAAAGCCCGCGACTCACTATTCGGTACTGCGCCAATTCGTCGCAGTAATTCACGAAGTATAGTGAGTATGATGCGCTGCTCCGATGCGTTTCGTTGTGAGGCGCTTCGCCAGACTTCGCCTTGATGTCGATATTTGTACGAAACATCAAAGGAAAAATGAACAATGCGACGAAGTTAACGCTGCGGTTTCAGATCTCACTCGCAAATCGTTCGTTGAGGAAAACAGTCGTCCTGTGTGTTTAGTGATTGCTTAAGGGGCCTGGATACACACATTTAGACATACGTATTTGCCATGTAAAGCACGGACTCACAATTTCTCGCATAACTCACTCTATTTTCAAACTACATATATCATATTTCAGAAGGCGATAGCTAAGACCTTAATGAATGACAACTATTTTCGATTTTCTCAAAAAAGTTTTTTAATGTGCAAAAAAGCTCGCAATGCAAAATCATACATTCTATAAACGCCTGTAATTTAACAACCAAACACGATATCAACAACTGGCTAAATAGTTGCACAAGCGCAAGCTTTCTTCTTCAATTTGCTACTTGAGTCATTACTGTAAGTTTAAAGGTAACGTCAGTAGCTTGGAGATACGAAATTCGTTTTTATAGTGACCTTTGGACGTTTTGACCTTACCTTTGAATTTTTGGACTCATCTTAGACACACACACTGGAGAAAGGGAGCCACGCCTCCTCGCTAACACGGGAACACGTCTTTTCTTTGATTCTCAATTTCGCGCGCTATACACTAGACCCTTAAACAGGGAACGCAATGAAGAAAATATTTTAAAATTTATACAAAAAATACGAGTGTGTCCATCACTGCTAATCACTGCACGTTCATTTCCTCAAACCGAAAGATGGTTCAAAAATCGCACTCTATTTGTACACCTTTTGTGTGCAAACTTACACGACATCCGCCTTCATAAGTCTAAATTCAAAATTTTATGCGCTCACTCTCCAAATAAAGCACCTTAACCCTATAAGTGCATAGACATGAATGAAGCATATGGTTAACAGCTGCTCCAGACTAGATGCATATTTTCTGGAGCAAATCCTTAAATTTTGAAGCAAATGCTCTTTTTATAAATTCCAAAAAGGTGAAACCTTTTCCTTTAGAGCAACAACTTTTGTTCTTTTTGCTTATCAATAGAACGTGAAATAAATGCTTCGATTTCTACAACTAAAAACAAATGCACTCTTTTATGAATACAGCCTAATAACTTATCATCAAATTTGATGCTACCTTTTTTAGCTCTCACTGACTCACTGAAGAGAGCTTATGCAGAGCCTCTGTCCGTCCGTCCGTCCGTCCGTCCGTCTGTCCGTATACAAAAGATAGCCAAAACTACAGGTGCTAAAGAAAAGTTAAATACAGATTCGGAATCAGCATGAAAAAACTATTCCGTGAACAATCCGGATTTGTCAGTATGGCTTCCGGTTTAAAAAAAAATTGAATGAAATCACGACAGGTAACTGACGACGTATTATCTACGGTGTATTGCACAGAGTTAACATCTCTAGAGGGAGCCTAATTTGAATACTGGTCAGCCAACATCTATACCGCTATTGCCACTCATCTTCGTCCGCTTCCAGTTTCTTCAATATCTGGCAGTTTCCGCAGTTTCCAATATACTTGCAATGTAACTGAATTACGTGAAGATAATTTGTATTGATTTAATCAAATCTCAAAAATGGTAAATTTCATAGAGGAATGTCGCAATAATTTCTAATGTCATAAATCTAGCAACCTACAATCGGCGTGCCCTTAAGCTGTCATGTGGCTGTCATTGTAGTTGTGGTTATTGCGTGTGCCGAGATGTTTGTGATTTTAGTGTATATTTGACTGACTTTGTGACTATTTGTGGTGTGAATTAAATTATTTATGAACAATATTGTCATAATTGCATGATGAGACAACATAAATAGTGCATAGTTTGCTGTAATAGCGACGAATCGGTGAACACTTCTTATCATAGGTGAGTGAAGGTTTTGTTTTGGTTTTCAGTAGCATAAAATATGGGGATAACTGGGAACAAAAGTAACTTCACTGCTGTTTCAGGAATAATAATGGTTGTTTAAT
Organism: Callosobruchus maculatus; assembly: GCA_951848785.1. NCBI lineage: Eukaryota > Metazoa > Arthropoda > Insecta > Coleoptera > Chrysomelidae > Callosobruchus > Callosobruchus maculatus. The sequence continues at coordinate 2,001,129 of CATOUR010000198.1, forward strand.
GTATATTATGTGCATCTGTGTACGTTTCCTACGAATATAGTGATGAGAAACAAGTGGCTTGATGCATTACAGCTGAAAGGTGAAATTGGGGTGGTTGAGGGGTTGTGAAACTCAAAAATTTGTTGTATTCCTGAAGGTTGGCCATTCATGCGAAATAAAGGCCTAAGCGGCATAATTTCTTTTTTTAGGTCCATCGGAACATTGCCTTGCGTGTTACAAAAACCAAGGGATTTAGATGTATACATAACATGTATACGAGCATTGCTTTACATCGTTCTGTATTGTGTAACGAGAAAATTGTTAAATTGATTTTATTGAAATTTTGACATAATATTATTCCGTAGCGAGGGTGGAAAACGCGTATGGTTTTCAGAAATCGTTTCAGGGGTACCGTAACGATAATAAAAAAACTAAAAATATAAAAACAGCTCAAATTTCGTTTTTATGCGTTTTAGAGAGAAATTCATTTTTAGTTATATCATTCCTGATAGGTATATAAGTAATACCTTCAGGTTAACGATGCCGCTTCATTATACAACCTTGTTTACTAGATGTTTTACTTTTAATCTTCCACCCTTTTCAATAACTGTCCCTCTGATACTGCGGCTATGTCGTAGTTTCAAAAAAGATAATAAAAGTAAACTGTTTAGTTTTCAATGACTTCCATGTTGCTTAAATATTATTGTACCTGTTACCGCTGAACTAGTTTATTTATCAATATTGTTGTCCATTCTCTATTCAGCATATTATGGGTTATGTATTTGTATTATTGAGTTTTTTGTGAGGAATAGGTTATTACTTCATGTGAATAAATACGTACATATCTGTATTCTGTACTATTTATTGTTTTTACCTATCGCCCTTATACAGTTTCCTTACCAGGTGGTAAGTACACGCATTACATTCATGTCAATCAACATGAATTTTCCAAATTCCATTTTTTAAACTATTTGAGGACGTGCAATGCAAAAATGTATGCCACATTTACTCACAGAAAATCTATCTATGCGAATTTTATAAAACTGGATATTACCTAATGCAATTATTATATTTTATTGCTGAAGTAAAAACACGATGCAGCCATTCCAAAAGGCTACTTTTCAAAACACTGTTAGATATCTTTTAGAAAACACTTCATGGTAATAATAAATTATCAACTGTTGAAATCAAATTATAATAAGTGTAATTCTCTAAGTACAGCTAAATACTAATACAACTTATTGTATCATTTTGTAACATCACAGTAATACCTATTCGAATCTATTAATGATCATCCAATTTTAATATAAAGTCGTACGCCACTGGTAATGCGCCCTCAAGCTGTCAAAATTTCCACTACATGTTGGCTGGTCAGCGACCTGTGCATTTTGTTGTTTACACTCCCTCTATAGATGTTAATTCTGTGGTGTATTGATATTCCTGAAGTACAGGCAGCGTGGCCGAGCGGTTAGGACGCTAGGCACCAGTCCAAAAGGGCGTGGGTTCGAATCTCACCGCGGTTAACAACTTTTTTCCTTTTTTATTTAAGATTAAATGTTAAATTTGTTGATTAGTCCGGGACCAACAACAAATTTCACAGTGAGAGCGCCGTTTAAATTTACTCAAGTAAATTCCTTCCTACTTTTTTTGTGCGTATGAAGAGCAACATCTGTATGTGCAGTGATTATAAAACAAACCCTCCATAAAACGACGATACTTGACCTCTGCAAGTGGAATTTCGGATGCGCCTAATGAATGATTGCCCACCTGATTACATGCCCATGTGCCAGTGGGAATCGATGGTATTGCAATTAACCATCCAGCGAAGTAATGTGCGAATCCTATCCGAACTAGAAGAATGGCCGGTAATTGTCCAAATTACTCCCAATAAAATAAAACGACCGTTTGAGAGCCGCTCGCGCACCGCCGAAGGTGTGTATGACTTATAGCCTAAACCCGTATCATTACCAACAATTTCCAATGACAACATAATGGTTTAATTGATATACATGGACTGAGATCATGACGGCGAAGAGGCGGATTCCGATCGCAAACCTGGCTCATCTTCCGACCGCTTAGGAATACGCATAAATACGTCCAGGAAATTGTGGATGATCCTTTCGGAAATACTCGGCAATAAGATTGTCTATGAGACAGGTTCAAACCAGCTAGTTTATGGATTACTTGGCTTATTGCACATTTTTGCACTTTTACTTCCCACGCCGGCACATAGGAGAGGTACTTCGAAAACATTTCAAAAATGTATCAAATAATAATAATAATAATAACTCTGTACTCCATAGCTGGCTAGCGAAAACTCTTCAAATATATAAAATCAACCCGGGGCTACGTGAGTTTCTTACAAGAACCATGGAGACATGGGAACCAGCATACATCTCAAAACCCAGGACGACCATAACAAGACGGATGAGCTACACATAAGACGCGGCATCTGCCAGGGTGACTCTCTCAGTTCACTGTGGTTCTGTCTCTGTCTGAATCCGCCCTCCAACACACTTAACAACACAAACTGCGGTTTCAACAATAGACATGATTAATTAAATCAACACAAAATCAATCATCTCCTCTACATGGATGATGTAAAACTATATGCCGCCAATAAAGTACAACTGAGAGAGTTAATCAGAATAACAGAAGCTTGCTCATCAGACGTCAGGATGGAATTCGGACTGAGTAAATGCAAGGTTCTCCACATCAACAAGGGCCAATGAAAGGGCCACCCCCAGCAGAAAACAGTAACTGGCCAAACACTAAACAACATGAACAAGGACGAAACTTACAAGTACCTGGGCTTCAATCAGAACGTTAAAATAGACCACACACAAGTCAAGACACAACTAACCCCTGGCGAAACGTCAAGCTTTAATGCTAAACGACGCCGGCCTAAAAACCCAAGAACCACAAATGCATTGGACGATGGCCGCGAAAGCCTTACACAGTATAACCCAAGAGTTCAGAGACCGCCTTATTAAGCTACTAAAAACCAAATTGAATTCCAGAAACCTTACAAAAGTCATTAACACATTTGCGATACCAGTCCTCACATACTCCTTCGGCATCATCAAGTGGTCACACCTTGATATAGAAAACACCCACATCCTCATATGGACAGAACTCACGAAACATCGAATGTCACATCCAAACGCATGCAAAGAAAGGCTCACCATAGACAGGTAACAAGGAGACAGAGGGATTACAGATATACAGTCGCTCTGTACAAGACAGATAAAGACACGCAGACATTTCTTCCAAAACAAACAAACAAATTTACATCGAGCAATAGTAAAAGCAGACAAAAACTATAACCACTCAACCTATCATGTCCAGACCACGTCGCAGACACACACAATCCTACACAATCACAACAAGAAAAAATAAACACCTGGTCGCAGAAAGCACTGCACGGCAAACATAGATACCGTGTCACCCAAGACCACATAAACAAAAAACAGTCATACACCTGGTTGCAGGATGGCCAGCTGTTCCCAGAAACGGAGGGTTTCTAGCTTGCTATCCAGGACCAAGTGATTGCAACACGAAACTAAAAAAAATATATAATTAAAGATCCATAACAGACAATAATTGCAGAAAATGTCACCAACACAAAGAAACAATAGATCACATAACAAGCGGGTGCAAAACTCTTGCCGGTACCAAATACACAGCCAGACATAACTCTGCGGCCAAGGTCATACACCAAGCATTAGCCACAACAAACAAAATAATAGAAAACACAGATCCATATTACAATTACACTCCGACATCAGTACTCAAAAACGATCGATACAAACTATACTGGGACGTTGAAATACATACAGACAAGACTATCCTAGCCAATAGACCAGATATAGTTTTCCAGTCAAAGGCCGACAACATTACCTATTTGATAGATATAGCCATTCCCAATGATGTGAATATCCAAAACACCTACGCTGGGAAGATATCTAAATAGATGGACCTTGCTATGGAAATAAAACGACTTTGGAAACAAAACAAAGTCACTACTGTCCCCCTCATTATGTCGGTCTCAGGCCTTACACCAGACACGTTCACACAATACCTTCAACAGTTAGGCCTGGACGAAAAGTTACACAAAGCATTCCAAAAGTCTGTAATCCTAAAGACCTATAATATTGTGCGATCCTTCCTAAATTCCGATCAATAGCCATGGTGTTGACTTGGCACAGCCCGTCAAACACTTGTCGCTACCGCAATTATGCGAGAGGAACTTAGAAAGTCGGAATAATAGTAATATTCACAAACTGTCGTTTCACCGTCAGGGACAGAAGTGCCACACAGAGAATTACTCAGAATAACAGAAATTCGTAGGTCAGATATCAGGATGGAATTTGGCATTGGTAACTGCAAGATGCTCCACATCAATAAAGGCCAATGAAAAAACTATCCCGAACAGGTAGTAGTAACTAGCCAAGCGCTGCACACAAATCACAGCACTACTAACACAAGAGTTTAAAGACCGCCTCATTAGACTGTTAAAAACAAAACAATCTTACAAAAGCTATTAACACATTTGCTATACCAATGCTCACGTATTCATTTGGCATCATCAAGTGGTCGCACATAGACATAGGAAACATCCATATACTCGTCCGAATAGAGCTCCAAAACACATAATGTCACATCCAAACACATGCAAAGAAAGACTCACCATAGACGGAAAACAAGGGGGCAGAGGAATTATAGATATACAGTCACTTCATACAAAACAAATAAAATCACTCAGACATTTTTCCGCAGAAAAGAAGCATCTGGTCGCAGAAGGCACTCCATGGCAAACATAGATACCGTGTTACACAAGACTACAAGCAGTCATTGCCATCAGGATGGTCAGGAAAGGAGGGTTTTATGCTTGCTATTCAGGACCAAGTGATTACGCCAAGAAATAACAAGAAGTACATAATTAAGATCCATCCATCACTGATGATAGTTGCATAAAATGCCACCAATAGAAGCAAACTATAGAACACATAACAAGAGTTTTGCATCTCTCGCTAGAACCGAGTATACAGCCAGACATAACTCTACAGCCAAAATCGTATATCAAGCGTCAGCTATAACAAACAAGCTAATCGAAAATACAGGTCCATATTATATAACTACATACCGACCTCAGTACTCGAGAACAATCAATTCAAACTACACTGGGACATACAGACAAAACCATTCCAGATATAGTTTTCAGCCAAAGACAAATAAAGTGACCTATTTAATAGATATTGCGATTCCCAGTGATATGAACATCCAAAACACCTACGCTCGGAAGATATCTAAATTCACAGATCTCGCCAGAGAAACAAAACAAAAATATTTATGTCGAATAAAAGAAGATAAGTATATTTCAAGATTTTGTCGCCTGTCAAAGTTTAAGTGCATACTCTTGAGTGTATTTACCCTATGTATGGCAACAGATAGTCAGGCCACACTTGGGCAATAGAAAGTCATAACGCCAGGGAATGGGTATAACACCAGCACAAGGGTCATTGGGACTTGTAAACTTCACTATACAATATGGTTTAGTTTGTTCATTGAAACCATGCAAATGCAAATTTTGGTAGAGAGAAAATAAAACATGTTTAACCTTAGAAACACCAGAGCTGTTGATTATATGGGTATCGGTCTGCTTAATTCATTTTAAATTCTTGAGAAATAATCGGTTTCTGCAACACTGAGGCCTGCCTTTAGGCGAGAATTTTAAAACACACGAAATCCATCGCTTATGCAGGTCTGCGATTAGGTGATTTACTCTAAAATGCGAGGATGAATTTCCGAAAACTACAATTTTATTCCATGCTTTCTTCTTTTTTTAAATAGGGCTACGCTTCAAGTCACGAAATAAAAAATATGGATTTCATTCAGCTGTTCCGTTGATGGTAGACAGCGTTTTCATAACAGGTGGTCCAGTTACAACAATAAGTGATACCCTCAGAGTAGCAACTGAACATAGAGGTAGTAAACAAACCACTTCAGCATGGCGTGCTCAAAGCCATCATCTTTTGACACTTCAGACCCAAACATTGCCAACTAACCTGAAAATTCTTTCAATGCAACCCATGTTACAAACACTGCACTGCACTGTCCCATCTCGAAAAACTGTTAAACTACACTCGAATAAAGCACAGCAAGTCCGTAAAGCTTCACTGCAGTAGCGAATTCGATTTTACTGACCAAGCATAAAAGACGCACAAACAAAACAAACGTTTGACAGTCGGAGGTTACCGTAAACAAATCGCAGGAAAATTACAAAGGCGTTACCAACTCCTCAAAATTTATGTAAGACAGAATTTGCGTTAATGATCAAGAAACGTAATAACGCAGTAGAGGTCAACATATCTATTGATTTTCCTGTAATCATTTCTGAACCATCAAAATACCGTCTTTTTTAAGGTGGAATGGAATATTTCTGGATACTATACAATTAAGACGATGGTAAACAATTATGATTGCCGCATCTGGTGGTCGATACGACAACGTAAGAAAAGATGTTGGCATATTAGAATTAGTTGTTTACTACCTCTATGTTCAGTTGTTATTCTGAGGTGATACCGCAGTGCAATGTCGAATAAATTAGACTGAAAACAGTGTAACAAAGATGGAGATATCTTAAAATGTAAATCGTTCATTTTCACAGTTTAAAGGCAAAAGAAACTTCAAAAAGATTTCAGTAATCTACTGCTCATAAATGTATGTGAAGGCACAAAAAATACTGCTTATTACCTCTTTCATAGTGGCAGATTTTGAGACAATATTTTAGTCAGGATTGTGACCAAAAATGAGTTTTTTAACAGACGACACGGTTATCATTGCAGACAGTCTAGAGACCCTTCAACGCCTAATCAACGAAGTTGTAGAGATAGGAGATCAACTAGGCATGGAAATTAATGAAACAAAAACTAAAGTAACGGCCATAATAAGATATCCAAACCCACAACTGGACATAAACGTCTATAAACATCTATGACACCACAGTTGAGCGATTCAAATACCTTGGCAGCTGCATAACGACAAATGTAGACCCTGACGTTGAAGTAAGGTCACACATAGAACAAGCCAGAGCCACGTTCCTAAATATGAAAAACCTACTATGTTCTCAGTTCTCTTGTATGGAGCAGAAACATGGACATTAAGAGTGGATACCATGAACAGACTCGAAACTTTTGAAATGTGGACCCTCCGTAGATTATTAAAAATATCATGCTCTCAACACATATCTAACGATGCAGTTCTCAAACGTATGAAAAGGGAAATAGAGTTACTTACTACAATAAGACGAAGAAGGACCGCTTATCTGGGCCACATATACCGTAACAACAAGTATGATACACTAAAACTAATAATAGAAGAAAAAATCGAAGGTAAACGTGGTTCTGGTCGCAGACAATATTCATGGTTAAAAAACCTTCCTTAATTCGTACCACTCAGGACCGAAATAAGTATGCCGAAATTGTCGCCAACCTTCATGATATAGAGGTGGCACCTGAAGAAGAAGAAGCCAAAACGGCTATCTCTGAATGGGGATCTCTATGCAAAACATCCTCACCGCAAGATCCCCTGCAAACTCCCTTGTTTGGCAGTACCTTTTTGGAACGCCATATTTAATATATTATTTCTAACGTTTACTCCGAGGTCTATCTTGAGCAGGTCTAATGATACTCAAACCAATGGACAAGTATCTTGTAGATTTAGCTCTCCAACAGAGCATTCATGCAACAGTGCTCTATACTGTGATGATCCAAGCTTTTGTTGATAAATGCGTCTACCTAAATTTATTGTTGGTGCCGTATCTTTCACTGTTTCCATGTTTTTATCGGTTGCTGATATGCATTTTCGATGTTTTCACGGTATCCTGGAAACGCTTATACTATTCGCAAACTGTTTTTTTTTTTCATAGCAGACTCACCAGCATCATCATCATCATCATCATAGTCACAATGTCTTAACAGACATGTTGTGAAGTCGTAAAATGAATTAAGTCGGAGCTAGAGTATTGCCGACACGAATGTAATCAATAGTTTTGAGAACTGTAGCTCGCTATCGTTCGCGATTTACTGTCAGTTCAGTGCCGCTCTTGATACTCATATCCAGCAACTGTTTCGTCGTGTGAGTGTAAAGGAACGACCACGGCGCCCCCCACTCGGGGCATGACCCTGAACTACAAGTTTCTCCATATTATCGCTTCTGTGAATATGTCCGAAGAATGTAAGCATTCTCGTCGATACAATGGAGGATGGTCTCTTTGGATTACCGAGCTCATCCAGTATGGAAACGTTAGTTCGATGGCCGGTATAAGGAACTATCAGCATTCTCCTCCACGTCCACATTTCAAAAGCCTCTATGCAAGCTCGATCTGCCTTTTTAACGGTCCAAGTTTCCGAGGCATACAAAAATATGGAGAACACGAGAGACTGAACCAGCGACATTTTGGTAGTGTTAGTGATGCTATGATCGCGCCATATTTTAGTAAGCCTTGTCATGGCCACAACTCACCATAGGGCTTTGTTAATATTTCACACATAACCAAATTACATTTTTGAAAATCGGACCCTCCAAACTCGCGAAAAGATTGCATTGTTATTTTTTGAACACACCTTATAATCTACCGCAGTTTGTATGTAAAAAATGGTTTAATTTAGCATGCACGACTCTTATTTTTCGATTCATCCTCACATAAAGTAGTGATGTCCAAAGCACAACAATGGTGACAACCACGAATCAGTGCTGGAATTCCTAGTATCTGTTAGTTGTGAGTGAATCAATTAAAATAATAAAAAAAGTGCCACCTACCTATTTTTCGGAATATATTCCATTCAAAGAAATTTAGCCAATTTGCAACTGAAAAGGGAAATTTTTTTGCTGCTAAATGAAACAACGGGATAAGTAATAATTTCGTTTATTTTCAATTTTGAATTGTTAACATGTACATCACACATAGTCTTAACTAATTCTAATATTCTTCAGTTCATCATTCAACGATATGGCAGAATTTCTGAACTGTGTATTTGGGTGCACCGAAAATTTTGATATATTGATGTATTAGTGTACTGTACAATGGATAGTTTGAATTTGCAGCTATTTTAGTCCAGTCAAATTAGAGATATTTTTGTGACCTGTTCTCGAATTTGATCACTAGCTTCCATGAATCTTGTGGAGCAAAAAACAATTTTGAACATTCACAATATCGAGTAGTGTTGTGGGCAGTATTTTTTTAACAAACCTACCGATTTTTTGAAGCTGCAATCATCTTAGGTTGAGGTCAACATAACACTAATTGAACTGGATGATAAAATGCTTGACTCACTGAAAATCCAAACTGGAATAAATAAACGTGTTTCGATATATCAAAATCTTCGTGGATTATTTATAATATTATAAATATTCAAGTTAAATTAACTAAGTCAAGATTAAATAAACATCTAATCTAACAACACTTCAAAAAATGGCACAATCTAATGCTCTAAAAATCAACCGTTTTTGACAGAATACTAAAAATTCCATCACTGAATGTAATCAACACCATTTTCAGTTCATTTTGGATCATACGTGCGCCATATTTGTTGATAATAACCACTAATTGATTTCGTCTCGTTTAAATATATATTATGTATAGACAGTCCTTCTCATATTATGTACAGTTCATAGTATGTTGATTATGGACAGAGAACTTCATCATGGAGTTTTGAGCCATTAGTAAAATTTTTTTAATCTCTCAGATACAAATGGGTCATTCTCACCAAATACGTATTGTATACAAGAAAATAAAAGATAAGATTATTTAGAGTGACTCGTGGAGTTGTAAACCTTCTGGATGTATCGAATACAAAAGTTACAGGTGGAAAATGTATTGAAAAAACAATAAAGGGAGTAAAATCTCCCCTTCGTTAGCTGTCACTGTCTCCCCACTCTAGAATTTGTTTGCTGTATTTGTTGTTCGTTCTTTTTGAACTTAATTCATGTGATACCCCTGATGTTGCATTATTGTCTAAGGTTGGCTATATATTAATATAAATTTGAAGTTAAAATTATTGCAAATTCACCTAGAAAATTAAGTAAAACTACATAATATGTAAATCTCCTCCGTTAACCTGTGTAAATGGTCCAATCAAAATAATCCTGAACAGACGTAATTTGTAATTTATAAAGGATCATCATAACTCTCTAACCATGTATTTGAAGTTATGTGAAATGCTTTGGTAGAGTCAAAATTGTCCTAGAACAAAAAAAAATCTCCCCTCCGTTAACCAATCCACCGTTAACATTTAAGGCAACGCAGAAGGAGACTGTTAAACGGAGTGGATACTTGGTTTTTAATGCGATTATGAAAGATCTATTTCCTGCAGATACTACGGGTAAGTCACAGATTAAAGCAGACAATGGTAAAGAAGGCCAAACAAAGTTCAAATGTGAACAGACTCCGTGATTTTTTGTTTAAATGTCGGTTTTTATAAAAAGGTAATTTTGGAGCTCGGCGAGTTTTGAAATCTTATGAATTGCAGAAAGCCAAATCAGCGGGCCAAAAAGTATAATACAAAAAAAAAATAAAAATTTTTATAATTCACTTACCATAATATTCTGAATTTGGTGAGAACGACCCAAATATAGCTTTGTCTCAAAAAGTAAAATGTTAAGTGCCCCTACCTTTCTGCTTTGCCACTCAAAATACGGCTGCAGAAAATGGAAAAAATGAAGCATATTCACAGGATTACCAGAAACACTTTTTTTAAATTTTGTGAGGCTCTGGAAATTGAGAAAATAAAAACTAGGTATTTTGTTGTGTTGTATTAAGAAGTTATGCCCATTTGTCAAAAAAATTGTAAATTATGAACTTGTGGTTCGTCCATAGAGTCATCTATCCATATCATCATTTTATATATGTGCACAGAACAGGGATATATTCATATATTACAAAATAATCATATCGTGTAGCTTTAGATCTTACACGTACCACAAAACTTCAATATTTACCTATAGTATATGTGCCAAGAGTAATCAACCTATGTACGCTGTATACAAAGATATTTTGCGCCCTATATTTCCGAAAATCTCAGTTTCTTGGCAACCGCGTATTGTTTGAAGACTTCAGTGCCTGTCTGAGATGTCTTCTTGGTATGGAGAGGACCAGTAAGTAGGGAGAAAAAAATATAGCTAAGACTAAGAATGTATCCATATCAAAACTCAATTTTCGCGTGCAGTGTCTGACAACGCCAATGGCGCACAGTACTTTGAATGAGCAATACTACCAATTCAGCGATACCAACCTCACCCCGATATACTTGACGTATTTTCTACGTTGTATTATTTACGGCAACGAATTTCTGCTTTTTTGTGCATGAACTTTTGTGCTTTTGAGTGATGTATAGAATAAAAGTGAGAACATGTTAAGTGCAGAAAGTGAGTGGTGGTAGTCTTGGATCTGATTTGATCTGACATCGTTCTTTTGAGGTTATATTTATGGTAATACTGGCGTAGAATTTGAGTTCTTGCTGTTGCAAGTATTGAGCTGTTGTAGAACAGCCGATTATTGAAGCTTGATTTTGCCGAAGTGAAAATAAGGTCCTTTGAGTTTTCTCATTATTGTTATTATATTATTATAATAAACCGCGTCTTTATACTTGAAGGTATCTGCTGATTTACTAGAATCAAAAGCTGCAACTTTTATACGCCTATGTTTTCTTAGAAGTAACCACAAAATGTCACTGAAGGAAGATGGCGGCTGTTTACCTTGTCAATATTTAAAAGAAAGGCCTATGCTTTTTTATTGCCTTTGGAGTGGATGATTGCCAAGTAAGTGAAATTTATGGCAATATAGGGTACCCAATATCATGTCTCTAAGCCTTACGCACCATGTCATTTGAGATGCACTTACATAAATGTTATTTATGCCTGGAGATCAGTACTGAAATTTTAGATGACAGGAGTGTCTTTAAGTGACTGATACGCTTCTTGACTGATATGATGACAACGTCCTTCTATATGCTCCTAAAAGAATTTTCTTGTATGTCCTGGCAGCATTTTTGTTAGGATACCAACAGTCAAATCAATCCGAGCCTTTGAACGATCTGAATACCACAAGGAAACAGTTGAGTACCCAAAGTTATGTTGGACTGAGGACGAACACAATATTACAACTAAATTTAATAATTTTTTTCTGTATATTCTGTCATTTGTCCTTTAAAATGCTTTATTGTTTTGAATAAAAATTAGCACACTGATATTTCTTACTATAATTTTAGCAAATCACGCTGTAGCTAATGTTGGTGCGTTCAAATGTCGAAGCGTCACATAGAAATAAATCATGGATCACATCATCAAATATTTATACCGATGGTAAGGAATTATAAAAGAATCCGTCATTCAGCAAATATGGGTACATCAAATGTAGATGGCGAATGAGGACAATGGTTTATATTTAATATAATTTTGTCATTGAGCTCGGGTATGATATTGAAGGTATATTACAACATAAGAACCTCGTTTTTATTACATGAATTCTCAGCTTTAAATTAGTGTAGAATTTTATTTATTTTTCGAAAATTTATAGGCTTCAAGTAGTTTTAAAGTATATTTACTTCTTAAAAGGCTTTCGTCCTTCAAACGAATCTATTTGGGGTAAAACAACTTGCCAAGAGATGAATTTGAATTACACTAAGGAAGTAATATCAACACCCCACACCCTGATCAGCTTCTTTTTAACCAATATTTCAATTTGCAGTTATCGTTTGTCTGTTGTTTTAGAAATAACAAATAATAAATTTGCATCAAAACTTCATTAGTTCACACCATATTTACAATGAATCTGTTTCTCAATGTCCGAGTTAAAGCACTTCTACTAAAAGGTATACAGATAAACATATACTGGACCCCAATTGTTTGCACAACCTGCATGCATTTGGGTTTAGAAGACACAAATGCATTTTTCAATAGTGAAAAAAGTTTTACAGTTTTAATAGTCTCTAAGCTAATTAAAACTGGAATTCCTTTAGTCACTATTGAATCAGTTTATTGTAGCTGTAGCATTTTATCAAGCTAAGTGATTAAACACCAAGCTGTTACATTTTTCTGGCAGCCAGTATACGTTCGAATTCCAATAAATGTATAGGAGATTATTTACAATACGTTGAACGCAAATTCAATTGAAATGACATGTGGAGTGGTGTATGCGAATAAAGATAATGACTAATATAAAAGGGTTTCTGTATATATACCACACTGTATCAATGCGGTGTTGCGATTATTTTACTACTTACAAGTGTCGCAAGGACTTTGTTTCTATACAATTAATCAAACGGTCTTTGATTTTAAGTGTTTCGGTTTCAATGCCTTCAATTAACTAAGTACGTCGTTATCGTAGGGTTTTACGACTACTGGTTTAGTTAAAGGATGATAGTTGGTGCTACATTATGATTTGAATATAGGTACTGAGAAGAAAGAGGAGAACTTAAGTGTGCAACTTTTTGCATGCACCATATGATGTTCTTCAGTGTACGCTGTAAGTTTTATTGCAATAGGTATATGTCTGACTATGAAGTTCTTATACAAACCTCCAGCAGTGCTTTCCAAAGGGTCAATTGATAATTCAATACAGTCAGGTTAATTTTACAATTATTCGTCATTTGTTCAAATACTCGGTTAAATATTCAAAAGAGTTTTTTTGTGATACTCGTTAGTTTCCCAGCTAATACTTATGTAACTATACCTTTGCCAGCTGTAGTTTTGAAGCATCAAATTACATTTCTAAAGGTGTAATTTATACCTGTCAGTTTGCATTTTTTTACCAAAAAATTTATTGATACGCTTTTTGCACATGTTACACACATTTTTTTTCTATGATCTACATAAACATGTCTTAAAATCAAATTTTCAAGTACAGCAAAAAATATCTAATAATTTTTTGCGTATCAATAAACATTTTGCTAAAAAAAAAGTTGTCACGCACTGGGATCGAACCCGGACATTGTAGGGTGGAAGCTGCGCACTCAGCCGCTGAGTTACTATGGCGCTGAAAAAATTGCTTCAACAAAACATATTTGGTTAGGTACTTTACTACTGGAATTTGTGATCTAATTTAAATACTCAAAAACATTTATCTTGATGATCGAGTTCGTCTTGAGCTGCAAACTTCAGTCATCGTCTACCGTGCAACAAATATACACTAGTTGAACAAGTAACTCTTTTCACAATTAGCTGGGAATCTACAAAAAAATAATGGTAGGACTTCGTTGGTGAAAACTAACATTCTGACGTCACACGCGCTTGGTTTTGTTCGGCTTATTGCGAAAAAAAAAAGAAAAAAAAAACAGTTTTGATATGAAACTTATTTATATATGATCTTTCCATTTATTACAAACATTTTTTATCAAATCCCAATTGGCGCCTAAAAACTTTGATTTGCCTCTTTTTAAAAGTTATAGGGTGCTTTTGAATATTCAATTGATGGACTAAACTGATCTATAAGAATCGAAAATTGACTCTGTTGTAGTCGAAGGCTGTTCATTAGACGTATTTTTAATAAACACCAGTGTTCCTCAGGGATCTGTCCTATGCCTTACACACTGTTTCTGCTGTACATCAACGAACAGCTGGAAATAACATCCAATCCAATCTACAGCTTCGCAGACGACAGTACATTAATATCGTGCATGTCCTGGCATGACCACGTCGTCAGTATTGCTAAAACGGCAGCCTAGAAGCTTGGAGCTTTGTTCCGCTGTAGGAAGCTGTATACATCAGAGCAACTACTGCTGCTCTTCAAGGCACAGATCCGACCATCGTTGGAGTATTGCTCCCATGTGTGGGGATGCGCTCCGAAGCACTCTTTAAAGCTTCTGGACACTATCCAGAGGAGAACACTTAGACCAATCGATACGCCTAACCTCACAAAGGACCTCCACAGCCTCGAATATCGAAGAAGGGTAGCTGACCTGTCGCTGTTTTACAGATTCTGTCACGGAAGATATTCGAGTGAGCTCTCCCAGATAATAACACCGAAGGCCGTCCAAACGAGGAGCACTAGAGAGGCTCTGCGAGCTCATCCTTACCAGGGCGAGGTCCCTACACCAGTCTTCTCCGGAATCTCTTCTTCTGGAGAACCTCGACGCTGTGGAATGAGCTGCCGGGAATTTACTTCCTAACGGCTACAACCTGCAGCGTTTCGAATATAACGTGCACAGTCACTTATCCTCCCGCAGTGCTTCTACAGCGCCATAAGTTTTCAGCCTTTGCGGGAGGCTGACCATAAAAAACTGCAATTGACTCTTTAGAAATGAAATTTGATCCTTTGGAAACTACTGTTGGAAAAAGTGTAGAGTGAGTTAGTACGCATTCCGATGGTTTTCGGTTACATACGTAACTTATATATTTTTTGGTGTTTTGTATACTCAGATTTCTTCCTAGGAACTTAGAAGAACTTAAAAATGGCACAAAACTGATGAGATATTTCTCTCTCTCTCTCTTTCTCTTTATAAGGATTATACAGATATATGTTTGAACCTTCTTTAGGTACCAAAGTATGTACGTAGGAAACCTTTTATCTGACTACAGTTGGCTTTATCTATTCAACCAAGAGCCTCCGCAACTATCACCCCATATAAACCAAACCGCGATTCGGCGACTATATATACACACTCTACGCAAAAACGTCCATTTTCTCGAACCTAACACTTTTGCGTCGCCGCTAGGTACATATAGTACTGCGCTAAGGACAGTAAGTAGACGACGTTGCTGTTCGTACCTTTTTCGTAGTTGAGTTGACGCTCCTGTTGGCGCGCGTTGTCTGCCGCCACCTTGAGCAGGCCCTGGATGTTCCTGAGGAGGGTCTCCGTGGACGAAACGCCCGGCTGTTCGATGGGCGGGACTACGGCGGTGGCGCCGGGTATGACTCCGCCCCCGGCCGTCACAGCTCCGCCCCCATTGGTCGCCGCCACTGCGGACGCTAAGGTGGAGTAGTTGAGGGCTTGTTGGTGGGAATCGGCGACGCTCGGAGCCGAAGGGAGGGGGAGATCGCCGTCGTCCATGTCTGGAATAGAGGAAAATAGTCAATAGGCGAGCATTTGAAGTCAAAAACAGTCTTTGTTAAGGGTCTAGGGTATAGCACGCGAAATTGAGAATCCAAAAAAAGACCTATTTCCGTGTTAGCGAGGGGGCGTGGCCGCCTGTTCCCTTTCTCCGGTGTGTGTATCTAAGATGAGGGGACATAATTCCAAAAATCCAAAGGTAAGGTCAAAAGGTCCAAAGGTCACCATAAAAATGAATTTCGCATTTCCAAGCTCCTGACGTTACCTTTAAAGTTACAGTCATGATTCAAAAAGCAAGTTGAAGAAGAAAGCTTGCGCTTTGTCACCTATTTGGCCTTTTTTTGATATCGTGTTTGGTTGTTAAATTAAAGACATTTGAAGAATGTATGATTTTGCATTGCGAGTTTTTTTGCACACTAAGAAACTTTTTTGAGAAAATCGCAAATAGTTGTCATTCATTAAGGTCTTAGCTATCACCTTCTGAAATACTGTGTATGTAGTTTGAAAAACAAGTGAGTTCTGTGCGAAATGGGAATCAGTGTTTTAACATGGCAAATACATATGTATAACGGTGTATACCCAGGCCCCTTAACCTTACCACGGTTCAGAAAACAATCAGCTGTCTTACTCACGGTCGGTTCCTTTGTGATTTATTTATTTATTTTATTTATTTATTACAATTAGGGACATCAACAGAGAAAATCTCCAAAAGGACATCCACATATTAATTTATGATCTAAGTAACAAACATATTTATATTTTATATTAAGAAACTAATACTAATTAGGTAAAAACTTATAATCTGAAAAATTGCACTCTTTATTCCTATGGTAGCATAATATATGTATAATAAACCGGTAAATCAGTTCCTTGCGGATTCAGTAGCTAACATTGCGATTTTTATACGTAACTTGAATGTTAACAGCTGATTTGTAAAAATATCAGCGTATCTGCCGTATGTATTCAAGTTTCTTTGCATCCTAAGTAATGGGGAATTTAAGCCTATATTTGTTGTGCAAAACGGTATGTTAAAATATATGTATACAATGTCTGGGATTCACCCTTAACGGTACACTTATGTTAATTTTTGGAAGCAAGTACGGATAGTCGCCATGATTATTAAATATTTTATGAAGGTAACACAAATCAGATATTACCCTTCTTTTTTCCAGAGGTAGAATATTAAAATGTGTCATTATGGGGGCATAATCGTGATCACCGATTGCAATATGATGATGACGTGTTGCAAGTATCTGACGTCAGCGACGCCATTTTGGGATAGTTTTATTCGCCCTGTCAGGGGCGGAGTAGAAGAAAGTGTGCAACAGGGCAGAATCAAGAAATAATACTCAACCCATGCGGTGTAAAAGGAAGGTAAACATTAAAGATAACATAAAGTTTATGTTGTCCTTAATGTTTACCTCCCATAAAGTTCTAGATTTGCGCTGAGATCTATATTATTTATCTCTATACTCATATTCTATGTAGATAGCCATGACTCTGCCGTGCCGCCGTTGTTGAAATCTATCTCTCTCTAATCCAAAATATTGATGCGCAAAGGGATCGGCGCAAAGCATCCCCAGACCTTGGGTAAGACAGCTGATTGTTTATTTATCTCCTAGAATTACAACATACAATGAAAGTTATTTACTAAATATTCAAAATAAGAGTATTGCTCATGTAGCAAATGTGAAGTTCCTTGGTATCATCATAGATAATGCACTTAGGACAGTTCAATTTCTTAACAAGTAAAATTTCTTCTGCTTGTTATACACTGGGTCTATAGGTATACACTATACACCCAAAAACTTTACTGAATCCCCACCCTGGTCTGCATCTGTAGGGCCTCGCATGGAAAAGACAATTCCTTTTGTTTTGTCTATGTTGGGAAGCAGTTTGTTTGAGCAAGACCATCTTTCTGCTCCATTCAAGGCCACTAATGAGCCATTCCATGTTTCTACTAAACTATTTGAAGTGAAGGTCACTGTTGAGGTGTAGTCTGCTTTAGGAGCTGGTAAATCATTGATCTATACCAGAAACAGTGATGGCCCCTGTACTGACCCTTGTGGGACACCAACATCCTATTTTCATTCTCGGCACACACCCTTGTGGGACACCAACATCCTATTTTCATTCTCGGCACACATTTTATGTCATTGTGAATCCCTTGGGTATCAAACAAGTATCACGATATCCTTGATCTCATTTTGGGTAGGGCGGAAATCATTTTTTTCGGGTACTATCATCATCATAGTCACAATGTCTTAACAGACATGTTGTGAACTCGTAAAATGCATTAAGTCGGAGCTAGAGTACTGCCGATACGAATATTATTAATAGTTTTGAGAACTGTAGCTCGCCGTCGATCGCTATTTACTGTCAGATCAGTGGCGCTCTTGATACTCATATCCAGCAACTGTTTCGTCGTATCCATTCAGCGTGTAGGAGAACGGCCACGGCGCCGCCCACTCGCGGCATGACCCTGAACTACAATTTTCTCCATATTATCGCTTCTGTGTATATGTCCGGAGGATGTAAGCATTCTCGTCGACACAATGGAGGATAGTCTCTTTGGATCACCGACCTCATCCAGTATGGAAACGTTAGTTCGCTGGGCGGTATAAGGAACTCTCAACATTCTCATCCACGTCCACATTTAGAAAGCATCTATGCGAGCTCGATCTGCCTTTTTAACAGTCCAAGTTACCAAGGCACACAAAAATATAGAGAACACAAGAGACTGAAGTAGCGACATTTTGGTAGTGATGTTATGGTCACGCCATATTTTAGCAAGCTTTGTCATGACCACACGTGCCTGCTGAATGAGCCGTCGAATCTCATTTTCACAGCTATTGTTGATCAAAGAACCGAGGTGCACAAAACTTAACTACTTCACAACGGCCTACTGACTTTATTTCTCAATGATTATCGTGCTTTCTATCTACGATCATAACCTTGGTCTTTTTGTAGTTAATCTCAAGACCGTACGCTACACTGTGTTATTCTAAGATGTCTAATAGAGCTACTAGTTCTTCCTGAGAAGCAGGAATAAGGGTTGTATCGTCAGCAAATCTTAAGTTGGATATTTTACTTCCGCCAATAGTTATTCCGCCAGTCCAGTTGTCCAATACCTGTCTCATCACAAATTCAGAGTAAATGTTGCTGTATGAGAAACACCAGGTGATAAGGAACTCCCAAGAGATGAGGATTTCCCACAGTTTAGGCCACTTTACGTTATCAAACGCCTTAGAATAGTCCACGAAGCAGATAAAAACTAGACAATAACTATAGAAGATGTTATAATACAATAAGACTGGAGGCTAAAGAAAAACGGCCAATAACCAATAACTGCTGGCATTACCACTATGTTTCCATGGCATGCCATCGAAAAGTTAAACAATAATTAATAACGAACTTTACAAGCACTCTTCGTGCGTCGCAGCGGTTGAAATGCATGTACAGCGGGAGGCTGCATAAAACGTGGCAAATTTGTAAGTGAGCCATCATGCCGAGCATGTCTGCGTACCATTCATCTGCTCTACAGTCAACATTAGGACTGGCTCTTTAGCATTTTTCCCTCTCGGTCCGACGAGCAAACAAATTAGAATCGTATAACTCTCTCTCTCTCTCTCTCTCTGACTCCGCGTGTGTATGTCAGCAAAACCGTCCGGCACTGTTTGCATGCGAACCGACCGCATTCATAATGATATGCAGAGAGACTTTTTTTTGTTGAGGAAAAAAGGGTTACCCGAAAGGTCTTCATCTCGTCAAAGTTGTAAATTCCGTTAAGCTGTTAGTTTGCATCCGAAAAATTTAACTTGGTCATAGTACAAAAACTGCAACAACGGATTTGTAGTCAGTATCCTCAAGTTGTCCAAAATACGAGGTTTCATCTTAATAGAAAGCCAAATATAGATTTTCGATTTTTTTTGGTAAACCTTAAGGTCTGAGAGATCTGAAATCTTCAATTTTCATCAAAAGAGACTGAAATTTAAAAATGTGACCGGATTTGTAGTTAGCATCTTTAAAATATCCAAAACGTGAGGTTTCATCTTCATTCCAATCCAAATAATTATTTCGATTTCTAAAGTAAACCTGAAGATCTGAAAGATCTGAAATCTTTGACTTTCATCAAAAGAGACTGAAACTCAAAACTGCAACCGGATTGGTAGTCAGTGCCCTCAAGTTACCCAATACAAGAGGCTTGACCTTCATAGAAAGCCAAATAAAAATTTTTGACTTTTTAGGTGATCCTGAAGATCAGTAAGATCCGGAATCTTAGATTTTCATCAAAAGAGACTGAAACTCAAAACTGCGACCAGATTTGTAATCAGAATCCTCAAATTATCCAAAACACGAGGATTTCATATTAATAAATAGTCAAACAAAGATTTTCGATCTTCGAAGTAAACCTTAAGATCTGAGAGATCTGAAATCTTTGAATTTCATCAAAAAAGACTGAAACTCAAAACTGCGACCGGATTTATAGTCAGCACCCTCAAGTTATCGAATACACGAGGCTTCACCTTCATAGAAAGCCAAATAAAGATTTTCGATTTTTTAGGCAATCCTGAAGATCAGAAAGATCTGAAATCTTTCATTTTCATCAAAAGAGACTGAAACTCAAAACTGCGACCGGATTTGTAATCAGCACCCTCAACTTATCCAAAACACGAAGTCTCGTCTTAATAGAAAGCCTTTTGATGTTTTAGGTAAACCTGAAGGTCTGAAAGATCTGAAACTTTTTATTTTCATCAAACGAGACTCAAACTCAAAACTAAGACAAGATTTGTAATAAACAACCTCAAATCATCCAAAACACAAGGTTTTATCTTCATAGAAAGAAAAATAAGGATTTTCGTTTTTTTACGCAAACCTAAGAATGTGAAAAATCTGAAATTTTTGATTTTCACTGAACCAGACTAAAATCCAAAACTACGACTGGATTTGTAATCAGTACCCTCAAATTATTCAAAACACGAGATTTCATCTTAATAGAAAGCCAAATAAAGATTTTCAATTTTTTAGGTAAACCTGAAGATAATCTAAAAAATCTGAAATTTTTGACTTTCGTCCAACAAGACTGAAACTCAAAACTGCGATCGGATTTGTAATCAGCATCCTCAAATTATCCAAAACTCGAGGTTTCACCTTCATGGAAAGCCAAATAAAGATTTTCGACTCTTTAGGCAAACCTGAGGATGTAAAGGATCTAAATTTTGGGAGTTAGTACCCTTAAGATGAGAACGCTCCTTGTTCCTTGTATATGCCAAATTACGTCTCCAGAAAGGGCTACAAAAGCTTTATTCTGCAAAAAAAAACGGTAGCTCAGAATACAAGATAGACATCTAAAAGAAAAAATCTCGTAAAATTAATCAGGGTACTAAAAAACGGATTCAAAGGCTGGTAAGCTGGCATCCAATCAACTTTCGGTCGCAGGATTGGTCGTAGTCTCACACGATATTACAATACAAAGCAAGCACTAATAAAAGTGTCTAAACGACCAGTAGAGAAGCCGCTTACATTCGTCTCCCGTAACTGTACACTCAAAACTGCGACCGGTTTGGTAATCAGCACCTCTAAATTAGAAAGCCAAATAAAGAATTTTAATTTTTTAGGTAAACCCGGTGATCTGGGTTTTTCATTTTCATCAAACGAGATCGAAACTCAAAACTGCGACCGTATTTGTACTCAGCGTCCTCAAATTATCCAAAACAAGAGGTCATCTTAATTTCCTTTAAGAGACTCTTCTCAGGAAAGGACAAGATAGAGAAACATCTGCCAAAATTGTTAACCAATTACATGGTGTAGGCAGAATATGGAAGTCACTGCGGTGAAGCGAAGTTTAGCTAATCAGACATTCTTACAGTTAACCGCAGAAAAAGTATCATCGATGTTTACATAATAGAAACATTGTCACAAAACACAATTAGTTAAAAGACGTGTGGTGGCAATGTTACCAAAAATACATAAGAAAATTTTAAAATAAATATACAATAAGAACGAGTGAACAAAGACAAAATCGAAAACAGAAGAGTGACGAGTACTACAATTAAACAATTAAAATATAAGCAGCTTAATTTTTTTTACGAAAGCAAGATGATGACAATTTTATCATTAGAGCTAAGGCTTAGCTGGATTGTAGCTAAAAGTACGTTTAAACAGGATAGATGAGTGCGGAGGTATTCTAATACTGCTCACATTACGCAATTTTCTGCTATGTACTTCGAAAGAGAATGTTAACTTTTCTAACAAATATTTGGGACTACCAGCTGAAATAAGCTTTTCAATAAAAACAAGAAAGATGTATCTTACCAGATCAAACTTCCTTAAACCGTAAATAAAGCGAATGCAATAAATTATTTTGTATCCGTAGCGTGATCAAGGTACGAAAAAATATATAATATCACAGTAGCTGAGGAACGAAACAACAATATCTTCGCATAACTTTCTGTTGATCAAGTGTTTGTTGGCAAGCAGAACTCTACGCCTGAGATAAGTCCGCGGTAGCAACTTAGCTATATGCCTTTTAGACCTAAGATGCTGGTCAAATTTAACACTTAAAATTTTTATTTCGTTAGATAGTTGTAGTGTTTGATTCGACTTTTAGTATGAATTGCCTCTTCTGTATTCAGGGGAAAACATGATAACATTTGACTTATGCCTATGATGTCAAACTACTTCTCTCGAATAGGGCTACAAAGCTTTACTCTGCTAAAAAAAAGGTAGTTTAGCATGAATATCGAAACAAAAAGATCTCGTAAAATGAATCAGGGTACTAAAAAACTGATTCAAAGGCTGGTATCCAATCAACTTTCGGTCGCAAGTCTCACACGATATTACAATACAAAGCGAGCGCTAATAAAAGTATCAGTAGATGAGCCGCTCACATTCGTCTCCCGTAACTGTACACTCGCAGCGATTCTCACATTACCCGACTCAATTAAAACTGAATCGAAGCTTATATAAATTTCCCATTTTTTCAATGCGCGAGACTAATGCTGCGCCAAGGTCAGATGCACCTTATGGATCATTAATAATTGATGTTCTGACACTTCTCGAACCAGTCGAAAAAACAGCTCTGCTTTAATTTACAAATCGTATAGGCCAGTTAAGGACCAAACCAGACTTATTAACACGCTTCTATATTAGCTTCATCAGTATGTTTGTTTGTGAGCTTGTAACTCTCCTTGGATTAAGAGATCAGACCGAACATTGAACGCTTCAACTATGCCGCGAAAACGATTTTGACGGCTTCAAATCCATCCGAGCGGTTGTATCTGCTGACTAAGAGATGGCGCGGATATCTAAGTTTCTATCATACTTGTTATTGTACTATCTTGAGCAAGTCTTATTTTTTACGGATAAGGAAAATTGATCTGTAAAGCATCGACATCGGGTTATTTAGCACATACATTCATAACTACTAGTTAAATTTTGTGTCGAAGTGAGAGCTGTAAATAAGTAACGGGATCTTCAGTACCCGTATATATTCTTGGAATATTCATTACCAACTTTGTGATATATGAATTTGTTTTCTATGACAACTATTACCGTATCATGATTATGTAACTACATAATTATATTCTATATATAAAGTATGAACCACAAATAGGCCAC
Source organism: Callosobruchus maculatus (assembly GCA_951848785.1). Taxonomy (NCBI): domain Eukaryota; kingdom Metazoa; phylum Arthropoda; class Insecta; order Coleoptera; family Chrysomelidae; genus Callosobruchus; species Callosobruchus maculatus. The sequence goes on from CATOUR010000198.1 coordinate 2,024,777, forward strand.
GACGAACACAAATATCTTCTGACCCAATACCGACAACATCCCATCTCTAGGAAGAAAAGTAGCGATCTGAGACGAAGTACCTATTTTGTGGTGACACAGCGGACCTATTTTGTGGGTGGCTTTGACGTATTCATTTGTAACCGTACCTGTTTTGTGTTCATTTGATTTGTTGACAAATACCTAGATTCCTAGATATTAATTTTCAATTCTATTTTTACTTATCTTTTCATGCATGCATGACATCCGACTGTTTGGGAATTGGAATTTCTTTTTGTGAAATTTATTTAGGGAAGTCGATAGTTCAGTCGCAGCTCGTGTTCTAGTTCACAAGGGGGCTAACAATAAAAATATAAAATTTTAAAACTAACCAAAGCATTTTAGGTCACACAACAACACACACTAAGTTGGGATCTTTGAGGGCTGTTTTAATGCCGTTAGCCCCTTTGCAAGTAATAGTTTTGTCGCATTTATCTTCTAATTAGGTTGCTTTGATTTTTGATTGAATCCCTCGAGTCCTTTTTATGGTCAGCCTCCCGCAAAGGCTGAAAGCCTATGGCGCTGTAGAAGCGCTGCGAAAGGATAAGTGTCGGTGTACGTTAGATTTGAAACGCTGCAGGTTGTAGCCGTCGGGAAACAAATTCTCCGGTGGCTCATTCCACAGCGTCGAAGTTCTTCAAAAGAAGGAATGCTGGAGGAGACTGGTTCAAGGAGTAGGGACCTCGACCTGGTAAGGATGAGCTCGCAAAGCCTCTCTAGTGTCCCTCATTCGGACAGCCTTTGGTATTATTATCTGAGAGAGCTCACTCGAACATCTCCCGTGATAGAATTTGTAGAACAGGGATAGGTCAGCCACCCTTCTCCGATGTTCCAGTCTGTGGAGGTCCTTTGCACCATCGTACGCCTGTGCAATGAACTTTTCTAGTTTCTTATTTAACAACAATTCTAATTCGATTTTTATACAGTTTATTGGACCTGTAACAGTCTTATCTAAAACTTTTAAAGAGCACCAAAATCGTTCATTAGTTCTCGAAAAACGCCCAATCATTTTTTCACATAGGTACTAATATTTTTCGTTCATTAGCATTTTAATAAGCTCATTTTAAAAATTATATTTGATTTTTTAGTCCGATGTTTCTTAAAAGCGGGTTTTTTGTTTTTCCAAACTACATTTTTTATTTTTTAGTTAACTTTCTCAATAAGGCGTATTTTTTTTTGTTTTTTAATTCATTTATACCGTAGTCATTACTATTAATGCATAAACGATAATTCAAGCTGTCGACTTTCCTAAATAAACTTCAGAAAAGCACAAACTCCCAAACAGTTGGATGTTATGCCTTTTAAGCTCTAGTGGCTCCACCTCTGTGTAATATTAACAAACTTTTAAGACATCTACGCGATCTCTTAGTCAGCGGATACGACTGATGTGGAGCTGTCAAACTCGTTTTCGCAGCAAAGTTGGAGCATTCAATGCTCGGTTCGACTTCTTAATCCGAAGGAGTGTTACAAACTCACAAACAAATAAACAAACACACAAATATACAGGTGAAGCCAATAAGAGCATTAAAAACTGAGTGCCAGTCCCAGAAGCTTAAATTGTATAGGTATTACTAAAGTTATAGTTTAATTATGTTTGTAATGTTACTAACTGCCCTGGTTGATATCTAAAAGCAGCTATTAAAGCTGTAAGTCAGGGGGGCCCAGGATGGTTTCAATAAAACTTGGTTTCCTTTCCGTTTTCTTAAACTTTATTTCTCACGTCCATCTTCTCTTACTGCCGAAGTGACAAGTGACAAGTCTGTCTAGAGACAACTGACAGGTGACTGAAAAAATTTTGCCAACCCGAAGCGTTGCCAACTGAAACACAGAACGACGAGACAACTGACATCTGTCACTTCACATTCAAAAATACAAAATATATTCTTACAAAGTCGAATATAAGTAAATAAAGGCTTTTTGTTACTTGGCTAAACTTTTATTCATTCAGAGCCTTACCTAAGTTTATCATTAATCATCTATTGATTTTGTTAGCAAAAATTTCAGTGAAACTAAAGTAAGGATTACATTATACTTTCTTGAATCTGTGTGTTAAAATCTGAAAGTTAAAACACAACATTATTCAGCTTTTCTAGTCGAGAGAAATTAATTTCCACGTTTTCTTATAAAAGTAAGTAACTTCAGTGCTACTATGAACCCTCAGGTAAAGTCAGTTTTTTTATTCTTATTCCCTCTTTACTCTCATCATTTTCCATTGGTTTATATAATACTTATGCAAATATAGACTGAAGAACAAATCATGTCTCAACGGTTTTTGAAGCCTAGTATATTCCTAAACTGACCAGACTAATAGAAGTTCATCGCTTTCTACAAAAAAGAAATACTTTCGATATGTTTATTGTAGTTCCATTGGAATTTAAATTACCATGTAATAAACCCGTTATTAATAGTTATTTAATTGCTTGTTGCTTAATAGTTTTGTATATAAGATGCTGAAATGGATTGAAATGGGTTTTGTACGAAGCATAGTAATACTATATGGAATAGAAGTCCAATTATTTGGTATTGAAGAATTTAACAGGATCCTAGTCCATACACAGTATGCGCAATGTGAACATTTATTTACAAAAAAAAGTTTAAAATTTATAACACATTTGAGATACCTGTCAGTGCAAAACGTAATATAATAGGGAATCAGTAGTAAAGTAATATGGTTAAGTATTCAGGCAATTTATATTACACCACCACGACAATAAAATTACTATTTTTTCAGCAGGACCTTTCTCATTGGCAACAGTTCTGTGAACATAGTTTTTTATAGTTATGTAACAAATAAGTTCACAGCCTAGGACATATTTTGGATGAGATTTCTACCAAATGCAAATTTAATGGATTTTCTAAATATCTATGAAACAAAACTGCCACAAAAATTGCAGAAATGAACGACTTGGTAGAAATGATCTCCAGATGGGCACAAAACGAATTTTTGAAAATGTTAGTTTGTCTTACCGTACTCAAGGTACTCAAGGGTTTCAAAAGTGATGATCGGCTTTTTGTGAACTAGGACTAATATTTACTGAAATACTGAATTTATTACTGCTCGTAAACATAAGTTTTTAGAGTTGTCATACATTATAATAAAACATACTTGCATCTAATTATAAAATAGTTGGGTAAAGGATTGAAATATACATTCAAAAGAAACAAAATTACACCAGCACACGTATACACACATTACATACATACAATATTGTCAAAATATTCCTGGAAACTACAAAATAAATAATTTTTAACTATCTTACAAAACTATTTCATTTCTAAATACTTGACGTGCTCGGAGTCAGTTTATTATTATAGAACATTGGCCTAAAGTGATTTACACTTATACAAGTTCCTTTTAATCTTAAATACTCCATATTTATGTTACTTCTATATCTAGTATTGTGGTCATGCAATTCGCTGATATCTATATGCATCTAATCTTAGCTCTCCCTAACGCACTGAAGTCACTGAAGGGAGCTTATGCAGAGCCTCTGTCTGTCTGTCCGTCCATCTGTCCGTATACAAAAGACAGGCGCTGGAGAATAACTAAATACAGATTCGGAATCAGCATGGAAAAACTAGTTCGGGAAAAATCCGGTTTTGTCAATATCGCTTCCGGTTTAAAAAAAAGGAATTAAATTACTACAGGTAACTGACGACTTATTATGTACGGTGTATTAATATTCCTGAAGCACAGGCAGCGTGGCCGAGCGGTTAAGATGCTAGGCACCAGTCCGAAAGGGCGTGGGTTCGAATCTCACCGCGATCAACAACTTTTTTTCTCTCTTTTTTTTTAAGATTAAATGTTAAATTTGTTGATTACTAGTCCGGAAAAAATTCGGTTTTGTCAATATAATAAAAATATTAAATCTTTATACCAACAAATTCCACAGTGAGGCGCCCTTTGAATTTACTCAAATAATTCTTTCTTACTTTTCTAACATAAGTAAGACAACTCAAAATGTACATAGATGGAAGAGTCAAGATGTTTAAATCAAAGTTTGCCTTACATCAGCTCTACAAACGTAAAAATCACTTCTTAGATGGAGCACAGATGCTTTAGTTCAAGTATACCATAACTTCCTATACGCGCAAAGTTATGCTAACCTTAAAGTGAGTATACGATATCTTTGACCATGTAAGGGTTATATTGAGAAAATATCTTCAATGCAAAACTGGGAAATTCTTGATAGTAAGAATACCAAAATCTTAAATCAAGCATATGGTAATCTTGACCGAAGTATTTCATAATCTTGACTGCAGCATTTCATAATCTTAACTGGAAGCATTTCATAAACTTGACGCAAGTAGCTCAACCTTATTCTAAAATTGTGATATGCTTGGATGAGGAATCTATATAGTAGTATTAATTTGAGCATTCAAACTCTTCTATGAGCATGTAGAAACTTTTCTGGAGAAATAGTTCTGCAAAATTTCCTAAATCACTTTTAATATACTTAGTACTTATCTAGGAACATCTAAGTCAGGTCTTCGCATCCCAATTTTTTTAATAGCTCATTCATGGTTGGATAGATCCAGTGATAAGGAAGCTGATGGGACCTGGGACGCGACTCAAATGGCGGTGGACCAGCACTACCGGCAGATTCGATGACTGATGGTTGACGGTGGTATCACGGCTATCACGTGGCAATGGCAATTTATTTAACAGTCTGACTAGATACTATTATGTGCTATTATGCAGGATCCAGGTATTACGCTACGGTGCTAAAGACGGCGGCGAATGCGACAATCCGAAAACCGATAATGGCGCGGCGGCGCGGACGCGGACGGGCAACAGGCTGTTGAGTAGAGAGAGTGGAGAGGTTAGGGTTGACCCGTGATGACACGCTGCGCGTCTGCGCACTCCGACGTTGGCAGACGTCAAATAAATGATTTACTTGGTACAAATATAGCGTGTGCTTGTAAAACAGCATTCACTTTCAAACCAAGATTATCATATTATAAATGAAGGTTCGCATTTGCAAGCTGTCTATATTCTTGATAGAAATGAACCGGGCACCGCTGGGAAAAATGATAATCTTGATATAAAATTATGAAATATTTGTTATTAAATTATTAAAGCCTTGGTTGCAAAGAAAATTATATTTTCTTTCGGAGCATGTTTCTTTAAAATAAGTGTACAAATCAAAAGTATATTATTCTTGATACAGATTTTCTCATCAAATACTCTTTCTTACAGTGAGAACCGATATTCTTATTGTGAGTATGTATTTACAAGAATATCACAGTTCTTGGCTTGAGAGTTTCTTTTTATGTGTGTATAACTCAGATCTGCCAGAACGCGTACGGCTCTTCTCTGGAGCTTAAATTTTTATATCTATTCGTATAGTTAACAGATTAATTGATTGATTCAAGTATGACGCCTACCTTGTTCTTTTTCCTCTTCGTCTTCGGCGTCCGAGACGTCCTCATCATCAGGTTCGTCGAGTGGCGACCTCGTCGATCTTGGTGAAGGTGGTGCATCTGCGCCTTCGGGACCTTCACTGCCCGAATGCTCATTCTCTGCATCCCCTTCCGCGTCTCCTAACGACCCGCCACTGCCAGCTCCTCCGCCAGTTTTGGACAGGTTCAGTACGGGACTGTGATCTTCTGTAGGGGAACCTGCAAAGGAAAATCACGGCGTCAAATACGTTGGCTCCTTGGTTATCTCCATTTCTAAAATGTATGTGTTATAGCTCTTTGTAACTGCAAATTTACTCGCAAGAGAAGGAACTGAATCTAGTCAGAGAATAGAAGGTAGTCCTATGCTCTTAGTTTACCCATTCTCCTACTGTCCACCGCGCAAAATCCGTCGTCCTATTCGTCACTGTTAGTCAGAGCGGTCCGGAGGACCTTTCTCTTAGTTGCAGTCGTGTCGGTCGATCGGTCTGTCAGATCTGGTTACCCAGAGACCAGACAAAGTCATGGAGAAGTAAGGGAAGAAAAAGAGAGGAAGGAAGGAGAAGAGCAAAGAGGAAGAAGTGTGTCGGTTGGAGGGTATAGCTTATTGACATGGTCGATTTGAGTTCGGTAATTTTTGGGTTTAACCAAAAAGGTTAATTTCAAGGTTCGGTATTTAAAAGGGTAAAAATTTAGTTGTTTTCAAAATTGCATGATTTAATTTGGTCACAGTGCGAGCCGCGGCCTTGTGTGTTTGCGAACTTGCTTGACTGTGTAATCCACTGACTCGTGCAACAGAGGGTTGTTGTGCGATTCCGCTTGACTATAACATCGTTGCGCCTGTTGTTTAATGTAACCCCTCAAGTAAGGGATGTCAAGGTCCCTGTGAAGGGTTTCGTTAGAAACATACCATGGGGCGTTAGTTCTTGTACGCAATGTCCTGCTCTGCAGAACCTGCAGGTTTCGCATGTGCGTCTGGGCGGGGAAACACCAAGCCGCACATGCGTAGGTAACTGCTGGTCTGATAATCATCTTGTAAAGTCGAATTTTATTTACCAAACTCAATTTTGAAGTTCTACATAACATAAACGTAATTTCGAATTTTGCTTTTAACGCTTGAGTGTGTTTCTGCCAAGTCATGCCCTTGTCTAGGGTAATTCCTAGGTACTTGGCAGAATTTTCCCATGGAATCCTAGGACCGCTAACTGAGACCTCTAACGGAGCACCACGACATTTTTTGGTTCAATATATAGCCTGCGTTTTCGAATGATTAATTTTGATGAGCCACCGATCCGCCCACTCTAACACTTCATCCACCGCGAGCTGCAACTCATCGCGAACTAGATTTCCAGTCCGCGACTGAGCTACAATTGCAGTGTCGTCAGCGTAGAGATAGACATCACAGTTGCTGGGAAAATCCGTCGTTTGAGACCATATCTTCTACCACTTCTCTATGGTCCGTTGTCTGCAGTCTTTCTGCCTTGTCTCAGGGTCTCCCTGTGAAACATAGATGACACCTCTCTTCAGCCGGCAGGTGCAAGGGTGGTGTCCCTATCACCACTTGCAAGCCTTTACTGGCTACTGTGCAGTAAGCACTGGCGCCAAGCGCAGGCGGCCCAATTATGCGAAAAAAGACAGATCCTGAACGGAGTTATCCACTCAGTATGCTATACGGAGCTCCAATATGGTATAAAGCGATGGAGAGGAAAAAGCACCAGCAAACCGTAGACAGGGTGCAAAGGAAGTCGCTACTGAGGGTGGCCAGTGCGTATCGTACTGTGTCTACCAAAGCGCTACAGGTTATAACAGCGATGCCGCCACTACATTTGTTGGCCAAGGAGAGGAGATATATGTATATCGCGGAAGGTGCTCTGCCAGAGCGGCGGAGGACCGCCAGACAGAAAACCATGGACGAGTGGCAGGGGATCTGGTCCAGTACAACGGAGGTGGCGCAGTGGACTAAGCGTCTGATTCCAAATATACAAGAGTGGACAGAGTGTAAACACAGGACAACCTGCTATTACCTAACACAGGCGTTGTCGGGCCACGGTCTCTTTCGGGTATATAGAAACAAAATAGGACGAGCGACGGACGATCGTTGTCGACATTGTGGCCAAAGCGACACAGTCGAGCACGTCCTATTTGAGTGCGACAGATGGTCCTATTACAAGCAGGAAGCGAGAGCGAAGCTGCCTCAGAACCTGACCCCAGAGAACATATGCCCATCATGATATCGACCAAGAAACGCTGGAAGATAGTACACAAGATGGTTCAAGGCATCTTAAAATTGAAAGAGATAGAGGAACGTCGGGATATGTAAAAGAAGAAGTAGAAAGGGAAGAAAACATATCTTAACTCATCCTGCACTGTGAAGAATATCGTTCACGATGATGCCCGGTGCAGATGGAGATCGAGCAGAGGTAAGGAAAGAGGGAATGGGTTTTAGCCGGTCGGGCCGTGGTGACATGTCGGATGGACGCGTTTGCGTCCGTTGGACATGACATCAGAGGACTCAAGCTGGTTCAACGTCGGGCGGGCAGACTCTCTTTCACACCTCCAGGTGTGCCAGTGTTTCTGTCCTTGCGATCAAGCCGATTTCCTAAACCCTCTATAATAAAAAAAAAGTAGGCACTGGCTACCCTCCGCAGTGACTTCTCTTCAGGGGCCAAGCAGGCGGATCATCATCTGCTCTGACAACCCGGCATTAAGTGCTTGTAGGTTTAGATCTAGGGGTTCGTTCTCCAATGTAGAAAGGTATTGGATGACATTTCTGCAGGGCATCAGGTGTCACCTATGTGGGTGCCGGGTCATGCTGGAGTTAGTGGCGGACGCACTCGCAAGGCGAGGGTCAAGCAATAACTTCCTGGCTCCTGAGCCGGCTGTAGGGCAGGCAGTAGGTACAATTAGAAGGAAAACAGAGGTGTGATCGCAAAATCAGCATCTTATCAGATGGAGAGGAAGCTCTGGACATCTCCGTCAAGCTAGAGAACTTATCTTAGACTTCTGGCTAAGGCGGGGCGGTTCTATCTCTCACTGGACAGAAGCCGACTAAGGTTACTTGTCGGTCTGCTATCCGGCCATAACGACATTTGTATGTGATGGGGGTGGCAAGTGATCCGACGTGTACACGCTGTGGCGAGGAGGAAGAATCCTCGGCACACATTTTATGTCGTTGTGAAGCCCTTGAGTATCCCAGGCAGACTATACTCGGTTCAAGGGTTCTTGGACCTGAGGATACAAGATGGATAGGACCTAAAGTCATCCTCACTTTTGCGATGAGGGCTGGACTTGGGAACTAGGGTAAGGAGAGGTGCAAAAGGGCCCGAAGGCAGGCCTATGCACTGGTGGTTCTGGCCACCAGAAAGCCTCTCACCCTCTTTCATCCATTCATTCATTCCCTTGCAGCCTGTCCAGCTCCTGCTGATGTTTTTTTCCTTTTTAGTGCCCTGTGCCAAACTGGTGCCCCGTGAAGGAGTACGACACACAGCCTCAACAGTATTGAGACAAACGATGCTCAAAAATGAAATGGATAAATAATATCCCTCTCGTTGTCTGATATATATGAGAGGGTGATGGGGGGACGCTACCCCGATTTTTTCATTCCATAATTCATTTTCGCGCCATTCGGAACAATTAGAGTCAAATAAACCCGTTAGCGACGGAAACGGGAACAGGAAGGGTCCATCCAGATTGATGACCCGACCATGAAAAGATTTATCTCCAGACTTAGTCTGTCCGTCGTTTCTACATATGCGTATTTTAATTGCCACGGTTGGGAATTTACTCCAGTCAGCTTGTATAATATACCTGAACCAGAACACCATGCTGACCAATCACAACAAGTCACGAAAGAACGACACTTCAACTAGACGAGAATGAATAGCAACGAAAAAAAATGTTCGACAGTTCACCTGAAGATGATCGAATACATTAGATTAATCTAAACGTTTTACTAAAAAAAATGTATACACAATGAAAGTCTGAAATAGACATTTTGGAATATCTACCTTATCTATAAACTTCAAACAATACCTGTATTAAATATAGGCTTGTTCTTTTATTCGATCGATGAATAAGGGCAACATAACACCGATGCGGTGCAATGACGTCATTGATGGATTCTGAATGAAATTCGGATTGAATTGAAGAACCTGTAACATTTGACAACTGACAACTGGCATATGACATGTGGCTACTTCTGTATCTGCCCTTCTGATCCATTTCTCAGTTTTATACAGGGTGGGCCAATAATGCGTGGACGGAAGATTGTGGGCTTACTAAAAAATATTTCAAAAACCTGTCACTTGATGATGCCTTGAAGGCTTGAGGGCCATAACGTAAAAGTATTTTCACTCAAATTTTGACGTGTATACAGGGTGATATATATCAAACTTACATTTTTTGAATGAAGCCGCCTATATATCATTCCATATTTGGATTCCTTGGTGAATTCTAGTGTGGCTTAATGTATCGTACATGGAACTTTAAACGAACCGTTTAGGCGCAAATCACCATTTTTGGTATAAGTAGGTATCAGAAAAAAATTGAATATCGCAGCGATTGTAAAACCTAGAAGGCCGTGATTTTGCGGTACGACTAAGCATGAAATGCGTCATCTTAGGTCAGACGGCTAAATTTGAATTCCTTGGAGAAATCAGTAGATTAATTAAGGAAACTTCAACCACAGATAACTTGATTTTTTCAAATGATTGCATCCTTCTACTAAGTTAGTTGTTTTCTTCCATATTAACGAGCTTTTGTTTATTTTGAAAATTGAAAAACACCGATTCGACTGAGAATTTGAAATAAAATGAAAACCAAAAAAGATTGATATCGAGATATCGTTAGAAAGGTAATCAAATTCTACATTTGTTTCTTTAAACCAAAATAGGTATTCCCATTTGAAAAAATCAAGTTATCTGTGATTAAAGTTTCCTTAATTGATCTACTGATTTCTCCAACTATAAAAAGAGTTCAAGTTTATCCGTCTAATCTAAGATGACGCGTTTCATGCTTGATCGTACCGCAAAGTCACGGCCTTCTAGGTTTTACAATCCCTGCGATATTCAATTTTTTTCTGATACCTTCTTATACCAGAAATGGTGATTTGCGCCTAAAATATTTTTTTTTAAATTTAGCGTTTTTAAGACCAATCATTGTGAAATATTGTGGTGTGCATAATGGCAGGGTGCAGCTTACGGCTGTAAAAGCCATAGCAGCAGGAAGTAGCCAGGAATCACTTATTACAGGTAAATTTTGGTACTTTTTTGGTACTTTTTGGTAACAGAAATGTCAGTCGCGGTCTGTCCTCTCTCTTTCCTGGTCTAAGGACTAACAGCTGACAGAATTAACCCTTTGTTGTCAGTTTATTGTCCGTCGTGATTTCCGCCTGTCGCTTGCCGTCCGCAAGTTAAGTAATAAGGCTGCGGCCGTATGTTGTGCGTCGAGATTCGCGTCGACAACATCGGCTATCGACCCATGAATGAATGAATAAGGACCAGAGGCTATCCAGCACGGAATGTGGCTGGTGCATAGGCCACACGATGGGCCATTTTGCGCCTCTATCCGCGCTAGTTCCTAAGACCTGCCCTTTTGGCAAAGGCAAGTACATTCTTAGATCCTGTCCGTTTTATCTCTATTGGTTCCAAGGTTCTTAAGCCCAGCATAGTCTGCCTGTGATAACCCAGGGTTTCACAGCGACGCAAGATGTGTGCCGAGGATTCTTCCTCTTCACCACACCACGTGCACGTTGGGTCGTTGACCACCCTCATCACGAACAAGTGACGCCTGAAGGCGTTGTGACCCGTTAATAAGCCTACTAGCAATCTCAAGTTACTCCTATCCAGAGAGAGACAAAATCGTCCTATTCTCTCTCTGCTAATAGTTCCCGAGCTTGACGGAGATGACCAGAGATCTTGTTCCATCTCAGAGAGTGTTGATTCTGAATCCACTCTCCAGTTGATTTCCTAATCAAGTTTGCAGATAGTCCTAAGGCTGGTTCCGGGCCCACAAAACTGTTGCCGGATCCCATCCTAGCCAGATGATCCGCCATGTCGTTACCCTTTACCCCAGCGTGCCCAGGTACCCACATCAGTGATACCTTGTGTTTAGCTGAGATGTCGTCAAGAGCCCTCCTGCTCTCCAGGACCAGTCCCGACGTTATTTTCCAAGCACTCAGTGCTTTGATGGCTGCCTGACTGTCAGAGCAGATAGTAATCCGCCTCCTAGACCCGTCAATTTCCCGAATACGATTTACACAAGCAAGTATCGCATAGACCTCAGCCTGGAATACTGTGGTGTGCCCCCCAAGAGGGAGTGAAAGTCTTGTATGGGGTCTGTAGACTCCCGAGCCCGAGCCCTCTCTAGCGAGTGAACCGTCTGTATACCAGACCTGTCCTCCTCCTTCGATGAGCTGTTTTTCCCTAGACTCCCACTCTTCCCTTGACGGAAACACCACCGTAAATTTGCGATTGAAGCGGTGCGTAGGAGAAACTATATCGCTCCTCGCCGACAAAATAGGAGTATCCTCATGCAACTCATTCAACTCTGCTAGAATCGTCGAATGTCCTTTGCCTGTATTCATAAAAGTCCAGCTACCCTGACTCCAGAGACGGAACCCAGTTTTTCTAGCTTCTCCTTGAATTACCAGATCCAAAGGAGGAAGATTCGACCCATGTCGACCGGAGTAACAGATCCCGGCGTCCATCGTAATTTATCGTCGGATAGATTGGAGTGTCCAGCGTGTACGTGTATGTGTGCGGGTGCGGGTGCGCGCAGCCCAAAATCCCACTTTTACGGCCATTAATTAAAGCCCGCCCGCGACTCGGCCCGGCGATAGTTAACTTTTTATTTGCTGCAGGACCGAGGCCGACGCCAGCAACTTTGAGCCCCATGTGCGCCAATAAAACGCCCTAGGTATGCAGCAGTAAAATGACATATGCCGCGAAGACCATTTATTTCTCCCTTTCCACACACAAGGGTGTCTCAATTACTCAATCTCTGTTTTGTCGAAGTCTTGTTCACTTATAAGAATAGCCAGAGTCGGTTCCTTGCTATGTCTTGTCACGCAAATATAACAGTTGGGTTGTATAGTTCGTAGTCTGACACATAAATGGCATTGCTATAATGAAAATCCTATCATTTTTATTTAGTTCTAACCCGAGAATAGAGAAGCGACATCACCCGTCGGCACCTTTGATGTTCGGCGGGTCATTATTATTGGTGACCTTGAATCGGCTTGAACTGACACGCATCCACAATATAGAGCAATTCAACGACCATAACCTCAAACGTCTTGATCAGCTGATATTGAGCGGCCGCACGTGGAGTTTAACGGTTTGACATTTGTCCACAATAACCCTGCGGATGCGTTATGAAAATCTGTCCCTGCTGTGTCGCTTCTCTGTGGTGGCTATTCTCGGGTTCTAACATTCAGTTTGTAACACAAATATAATAGTTGGGTTGTATAGTTTGTAGTCTGACACATAGATGGCGTACTAGAACCTTCAAAAGATACGTATGTAAATTGCACAGCTACTGTACAATGTTAGGGATATCCAGAAGATAGATAAATATTATTTGAATGCCCATACATACATCCCACGCCACTCCTGACCGTCAAATGGGACTGAAATTCAAAACAGCAACCTGATTTGTAATAAGTACACTCAAATTATTCAAATAAAACCTAAATAGAAAGCCAAATAAAGATTTTAGATTTTTTTTTGCAATTCAGAAGGTCTGAAATTATTGATTTTCAATAGTCAAACGAGACTTAAACTCAAACCTCCCACCGGATTTGTTATCAGCACAAAGTCAAATAAATATTTTCGATGTTTTAAGTAAACCTGAAGATCTCAAAGATCTCAAATTTTTCAGTTTTATTAAACAAGACTGAAACTCAAAACTTCGACAAGATTTCTAATCAGCATCATCAAATTACTCAAAATACGAGGTTTTATCTTAATAGAAAGCAAAATAAAGATTTTCGATTTTTTAGGTAAACCTGAAGATCTGAAAGATCTGAAATTTTTGATTTTCTTCATATGAGACTGAAACTCAAAAATGCGATTGGATTTTGTAAGTAACACCATCAAGTTATACAAAATAATAAGCTTCATACTGATAGAAATCCAAATAAAAATTTTCGATTTTTTAGGCAAACCTGAATATCTTAGAGATCTGAAATTTTGATTTTTATCAAACGATACTGAAACCCAAAACTGCAAATAGATTTATAATTAGCATCCTTAAATTATCCAAAACACGAGGTTTCACTTTATTAGAAAGCCAAACAAAGATTTTGAATTTTTTAGGTAAATCCGAAGATCTAAAATATTTATTTTTTGTCAAACCTTACTGAAACCTGATTCCGTATTTGTTATCAGCACCCTTAAATTATCCAAAAGACGAGGTCTCATCTTAATATAGAAAGAAAAATAAATATTTTCGATATTTTAGGGAAACCTGAAATTTTTTGATTTCATCAAACTAAACTGAAAGTCAAAACTGCGCCCGGATTTCTAATAAACCCCATCAAATTAATTAATAGAAAGTATAATAAATATTTTCGGTTATTTGGGCAACTGAATTTGTAATCAGCACCCTCAACTTACACAACATTCGAGATTTCACCTTGTTAGCACCTAGACTGTGTAAAAAGTTAAATCATTTTATCCGATGTCAAGAGTATCGAACTATAATTGCATTTCCTTTTAGGGCGTACTATTCGCCCACTAGATGTCGCTGTAAACTAATTTGAATGGAAACGTGTACGCTCAATGATCACATAAAATGTGGTCGGATCAATCAAAATAATAGAAATTAAACAAATGTTTACTACATGCATGCACATTTGCAGAACTGGGATACATTTTATATAACATTAATTAGCCCTAGATGGGTTTAGCTACCACTAATTTATCATAATAAATTACATTGCACCTCCTACGTCGTAAAAGTAGTAGCTACCTTAGCTACACCCCAGTATAATCAAAACTCTAAAGAGATTCTATCAGCCGCAAAGCTTATCATCAAACGGAAGTACTTGTGCACTTTTTCCAATATGCAATATTATATTTTTTATACCATTTAATTTAAATCAAAGCAATAAATCATTAGAATAGACGCAATATAACGAGTTTAGGAAGCACATAGATTACAACGAAAAATGCAGATCTTAGTAGGTATAAATATTGAGAGTCTCTCTGTGGAATACCTTTCTTCGAAATTAAGCTTATTACTTAGAGATGTACTGGGCGATATACTCAAACCGTGCGTTCTTTCCTTAATAGCCCTCTGGAAAAATTTTACCCGTTAGCATTGCAGCCTTAGAGCTTATTGTAGCATAATTCCTATTTTTTTACCCATTTCGACAGATCTAGAACTTCAGACAAACCCTAGACGTTGGAGTGGATGCCAGGACGCTCAAGTGTATGCATATGTTAATGAAAAGACAGATGAGATTGGAAGAAACAGATCATCTACCTGGTACGTTGGCGCTTAATCTTCCTTGGAGGTGGCCAAAATCACAACCAGGTACCATATCAGGGAATGGGAGAAAGTCTAGCCCAAGGAATATTTGGATATTGAGATATGAAAGCATTCCTTGAAGCCTCATGCCAGAAAGATGCTTTATTTGAGCAGAAATCAGCACCAAGTAACATCTGGACTGCGAATTACTATCTGCTCTGACAGGCAGCCATCAAAGCACTGAGTGCTTGGAAAATAACGTCGGGACTGGTCCTGGAGTGCAGGAGGGCTCTTGACGACATCTCAGCTAAACACAAGGTATCACTGATGTGGGTACCTGGGCACGCTGGGGTAAAGGGTAATGAAATGGCGGATCATCTGGCTAGGATGGGATCCGGAAGCAGTTTTGTGGGCCCGAAACCAGCCTTAGGACTGTCTGCAAACTTGATTAGAAAAACAACTGGAGAGTGGATCCAGAATCAACACTCTCTGAGATGGAATAACATCTCTGGTCATCTCCGTCAGGCTCGGGAGCTATTAGCAGGACCTGCAGAGAGAATAGGACGATTTTGTCTCTCTCTGGATAGGAGTAACTTGAGATTGCTAGTAGGCTTATTAACGGGTCACAACACCTTCAGGCGTCACTTGCTTGTGATGAGGGTGGTCAACGACCCAACGTGCACGTGGTGTGGTGAAGAGGAGAAATCCTCGGCACACATCTTGTGTCGCTGTGAAACCCTGGGTTATCACAGGCAGACTGTGCTGGGCTCAAGAACCTTGGAACCAATAGAGATAAAACGGATAGGACCTAAGAATGTACTTGCCTTTGCCAAAAGGGCAGGTCTTAGGAACTAGCGCGGATAGAGGCGCAAAAGGGCCCATCGTGTGGCCTATGCACCAGCCACATTCCGTGCTGGATAGCCTCTGGTCGTTATCCATTCAACATCTGGACTTCTTCCAGGATATTTTGGCCTGAAGGAACATCTGAAGCGCTTGGAGCATACAATGGAGACTTTGAGTGTGATGAAGGTGGCAAGCGGCCCGACCTGTGGAGGAGGAGTCCTCTTCACAGTTTCTACATCGCTGTGAAGCCCTTGGGTATAACAGGCATACTATACAAGGGTCCTTAAACCTCAAGACATAAGATGAGGAGGGCCCAAACCCATACTGACCTTTGCGATGAGGGCTGGATTTAGTAATTAGAGTAAGGCAAGATGTAGAAGGGCTTACATGTAGCCCTATGCACTGGTAGCTCTTGTCAGCGGAAAAACTCTCCACTTTTTCATTCATAACTCATTGGTATATGAGTGAGAGAAGGAGTCAGCACTTTATGTCTTCTGTGAGTATGAAGAACCAAATTACAGATAGAATGTTTTGGGAAGCCCAGTTTAGAACTAATAGAGTACCAGGACCAGCAAGGTATCTGTACAAACTAATGGACGGATCTATACTTCTGAAATGGGTACTGTAGAATATAGAAGTTATAATACCGTGCAGGTTTGAAGATAAATATCAGCAAAACCAAGTCTTGATTGTTAGCAGAAACCATATCCCAAACACCCAGATACACTTGAATGGAGATTTTTTTTTATAACTGAGCAGACCGCGCAGGCAGAGCCTAAATACCAGAGTACCGCTGCTGCTGTGAAAGGGTTATGTTAGGGGAAGTTTGTTAACGCGAGATTTGAATGGGCCAATACCCGCAGGCCCAATAAATACATCTTCTGGCAGTCCATTCCAAGCCTTGGACACCCTGGGAATAAATGTGCGGTTGTACCGCTCAGTTCTTGATGTATGAAGAACGACCGTCTTAGGATGAGATGCAGCGGTCGCACGGGTACATCTGATAGGAGCAGTGAGCAGCGGAATGATAGAGGATAGCTCAGAGGAGCAGATTCCGTTGGAATATCGGTAGAAGAGTGAGAGGACACCAACAACACGCCGGTGAGAAACTGATTGAAGGTGGCGCGTTAAGGCCGCATCGCCAATTAGTCGAATTACCCTTCTCTGGACGGCATCTGGTATAGACAGGGTAGTAGGGGCAGCAGCTTCCCAGACATGAGAGCAATACTCCAGGCAAGGTCTTTTCTGGGCTTTATATAGCGTGAGGAGGTTACACGGTGAGAAATACTTTCTGGCTCTAAATAGGCACCCAAGCTTTTTACCAGCACCTGTTGCAATTGACGCGACGTGTTCGTGCCAGATCAGATTTTCTGTAATGTTGACTCCTAACAGCTGGAATGAGTGACTCCTTGGCAGAGCCTGGTTGTTCATTAGAACCTGGTGTTGGCTTGGGCACTTCTTGTTTGATAGCGTACAATACTGGGTCTTGGAGGCATTAAATTTAACCATATTCTTAAGCCCCCTAGCGGTAATGGTATCGAGATCCTTTGAAAGTGAAGCTGCCACTGCCAGTCTTCTGCGTTCCAGCTCGATCACAGAGATCGGTCTATTGCTCGTGATTCCTGCATGCAGCGTGCTGTCATCCGCAAAACTATGGATTGGGTTTATAGTGCTAGAGAGTAGATCATTAATATGAAGCAGAAACAATGTCGGAGCCAATACCGATCCCTTCGGTACCCCGGCATTGATGCTATGGAAAGAAAAGGAAAATCGGTCTACCACGACAGAGATTTTCCGACCTGAAGTTCTAATAAAGTACAGTAATAAATATAAATATCAACAAAACCAGGGTCATGGTAGCATAAAGCATATCCCAAACACCCAAGTACACTTGAATGGAGGCGATATCGAAAGGGTTATCAGATTTAAATATTTGGGATGGTAAATTAAAGACGGCACCCAGTTCAGGAGACAAGATGCAGAACTGAACAGGCTAGGGAAATTTTCCTGAAACTTCGAAAAGACTGAAGGAGGGAGAAGAACAGTTG
This sequence comes from Callosobruchus maculatus, assembly GCA_951848785.1. Classification (NCBI taxonomy): domain Eukaryota; kingdom Metazoa; phylum Arthropoda; class Insecta; order Coleoptera; family Chrysomelidae; genus Callosobruchus; species Callosobruchus maculatus. The sequence continues at coordinate 2,042,575 of CATOUR010000198.1, forward strand.
GAAGAAAAAAGCTATTATGGCTGAGAAACATCCATCACTGGATAGGAATACGCAAATTCCAAGAACTACAGATGGTTGCATCTAATAAGATCATCTCAAGAGAGAAAAGATGGACGCCTGCTCAGGAACCTGCATGGCACCTTAAGAAGAATACAATACAATATAAACAAGGATAGCTCTATTGAATGACTTCTAGGGTAGAAAGTTTCATATGGATAAATCACAGAGTTAACATCTCTAAAGGGGGCCTAATTTGAATATTGGCCAGCCAACATTTATAGCGCTATTGCCACTCTTCTTCGTCCGCTTAAGCTCCTTTCAGTTTCTTCAAAATCTGGCAGTTTCCGCAGTTTGACCACATGTTCCTCAAAGTATTTAACTGGGTATTTAACTATACATTAAAATATACTTGCAATATAACTGATTAAAAGATAATTTGTATTGATTTAACGAAATCTCAAAAATGGTAAATTTCATAGCGGAATGTCGCAATAACTTCTAATATGTCGTAAATCTGGCAACCTACAATCGGCGTCCCCTAAAGCTGTCATGTGGCTGTCATTGTAGTTGTGGTTATTGCGTATGTTGATATTTTTGTTGTTTTAGTGTATATTTGAGTGACTTTGTTACTATTTGTGGTGTGAATTGAATTATTTATGAACAATATTGTCATAATTGCATGATGGGACGAAATAAAAAGTGCATAGTTTGCTGCAATAGCGACGAATCGGTGAACACCACTTATCGTTGGTTAGTATAGGTTTTGTTTTGGTTTTCAGTAGCGTAAAATTTGGGGAAACACTTCATGGTAATAATAAATTATCAACTGTTACAATCAAGTTATAATAAGACTAACTCTTTAAGTATAGCTAAATACTAATACAACTTATTGTATCAGTTTGTAACATCGCAGTAATAATTGAATTTATTAATGAACATCCAATTTTAATATAAAATCGTTCGCCACTGGTAATGCCCTCAAGCTGTCAAAATTTCCGTTACGTGTCAGCGACCTGTGCATTTTGTTGTTTACATTCCCTCTAGAGATGTTAACTCTGTGGGATAAATAAAATACTAAAAATGAAAGTTGTGCTTACCGTTCCTAGGGCTGAGGTCTCTAGGCTTCTGATCCAAAGGTATCGGTCTGTCCGGATCACATCTTTCTTCTCGTAACCTGCAAAAGAACAACAAACGTTACATTGTTCTGTACGTCCATAGCAACTAAAAGTAATACGCTGATTGGTCGAATCCGCAAACTGTTATTGACAAAATGAAAAGTTCGGCGTTGTTATTTACATTTTCAGTAAAGATCAAATCGACAGATTGCATGTTTCGAATGTAATGCATTTATAATGAAATTATAATGAAAATTGTGGTATCCTCTTTTATCGCTCGTAATTGGCCCTGTTTGTTTATTGAACGTTATTTCCAATCGGGCTGTCGTTTCGCAACTATTTCCATACCGGTTACAACCATAAAGGGCACAAGCAAAAACGTAAAAAGCAACCTACGCATGTGGACATTACGTCATTTTAAAATAAAACAGGAAATTCGGATTTGAGGGACAAAGGTAGCTCGCTTGTGGATTGCGTAAGACCAACGAATTCGAAAAGGTTAGAAGAAGTAAACAAAGATTTTGTTTATTTGAACTATAGAGGAGGGTGGAACAGACTTGTTTGGCTATCTTTTAAGGTCAGTCTCCCGAAAGGCTGAAAGCCTATGGCGCTGTAGAAGCGTTGCGAGAGGATAAGTGTCTGTGCACTTTAGATTTGAGACGCTGCAGGTTGTATCCGTCGGGAAGCAAATTCCCCGGCAGCTCATTCCACAGCGTCGAAGTTCTTCAATAGAAGGAATGCTAGAAGAGACCTGTTGGGGGAGTGAGGACCTCAACCTAGTAAGGATAAGCTCGCAGAGACTGTCTAGTGTTCCTCGTTCAGACGGCTTTCGGTATTATTATCTGGAAGAGCTCAGTCGAACATCTTTCGTGATAGAACTGGCAAAACAGGGACAGGTCAGCCACCACCCTTCTTCGATTTACAGGCTGTGGAGGTCCTTTGTGAGGTTAGGCGTATCAATTATTCTAATTGCTCTCTTTTGGATAGTGTTTAGAAGCTTTAGAGGGTGCTTGGGAGTGCATCCCCACACGTGGGAGCAATACTCCAACGACAGTCGGATCTGTGCCTTGTAGAGCAGCAGTAGTTGCTCTGGTGTATATAGCTTCCTACAGCGAAACAAAACTGAAAGCTTCTGGGAAGCCGTTTTACCAATACTGACGACGTGGTCGTGCCGGGACATGTTATTGTTGATGTTGATCCCCAAAAGTTTGACTCAAGGTGACTCGTCTATCGGATGACCCTCCATTTCCACAGTTGATAAGCTAACGTGAGACTTCTTTGTCAGTGTTGTACCCTGAGTTTTCTGTGCGTTAAACTGTTCTTTATTTACTAATCCCCACTCAGGTAAAAGTTTATCGTATTAGCGCTTGGGGTTTAATAAACAACGTCATTATGCTAATAGCTACACCACCAGTTTTTGAGGGATACTCGTATTTTAAGCATATTCATAACCTCTTAACGCCCATTCCTCCATTCCGCTGAAGTAGAACAACACTTTTCAGGTTTTAAACAACTAGTAAAGTATCTCCCAAGAATGTAATACGTGTCACTTTTTATTTCACAAAAGGCGAATTTTTTATTTTTACTGTGAAGTTTTCAACCCTACAGAACCAACACTGAAAACCCTCATAATCTCCTAGAAAACTCTTCCTTGCCGAACCCAAAGAACATCCTGATTAGTAGGTCAGTAGGTTCGACCATCCTACAATATATCTGTACCTTGGGGTTGCGCTACATAATACATCTGCTCAGGAAGTGGAAAGAGGTTATGTTTTTATTTTAATATTTGGAACAGATAGGGCGTTTTACCACTTTCATGACTAAAATATCTGCTCAGTTGGAAATGGCCTATGAGAACCCATAAGAAAAAGTTGGGCACCTTTCTGCTTTTGTTTCAAAGTCATAGCACAGCATAGTAAACAACCAGCAGAATATCTCTGAGGATTTTCTATATAAAATGGTTCCCAAAGAATTTGATCTTGGGATGATTTTACATTTTTTAGCCAAGTATAGAGCTGTACACGCCAGTGGAGGTGCGTTTGGTTCGTAACTATTTTCGATACCGATACATACAAAAGTAGCGATACTAGCTTGGAATCGCTCAAAAAGTATCTAAGATAAAAATACTCGATATTAGTGCAGAAGTACATTTCAAGTATCGAAGTATCGTTATCTTCCCTCCAAATAATCATCCAAAAGGGGGGATGCGCGTGTAATTGCCGCCAACCTGAGATACTGTGCTGATTGTTTACTATGCTGTGGCCTTAGCTTTTGTCAAAGCTTGCTATAACCTTTTTGCTTGCATGCAATCATCTCTCTCTAACCAAGGTGTTGTCAGTTCGTTGAGTAAGGTCGACCTTGCGCCTATTAATTTCTGAGTTCAGGGCTTATCCTAACCAAAAAACTTGGAGGACACTTATCATCAGTCGATACCAGGATACCACGTAAGAATCTATAAAAATAATGTTTGGTGTCTTCTATCCATCTGTACAGCCGTGCTTATTTGAAGAACAGAGGTATACCGTGTCTGCCCGTATATATTCCGCTACTATCTTTCCCAATATCAAGTCGATCACCTCCCATCTATATATTCAGCGCTTGCTCCAAGGCTGGCTCCATTAAACCATTAATGCGTGTCTATGAAATTCCTCATCATTCCATTTTCGTCAGAAACCGCCTCTACGTCTCATTCCTTTTTCCGCGTTAAAAAGGTGGAGCTCACCGTTTCGTACCATTAGCGTACTGTTCTAAAGGGGTGCGATTTATTTTAAATTTTTATATTAATTAGCAAGGTTTATAACAATAACACCTTGCGCGTTTCCTTAGATAGTCAATCCTAATTTATCTTAATATGTCACATTGTATCGTATTGTATGTTTCTCGTCCTGTTACAGTACTAAAATTAAATTAAAACTTAATTGTGTTGTCACTAAGAACCCTTTGTGGCTGACGTGGAATTTCTGTGTAAATAAATCTAAATAAATACGTATACCCCTGAGTCTGTAGAAATTATTAATTTGATAATTCAATATCAACTTTTTATCTATTTAAGTAAATAACACACTAATGTGTAAAATTACACACTTTTTTTCGCACATACAATAACATTTTGAGCGTTCAATTTTTTATTCATGTACATAAGCTTCCCATTTGTTTCAGGTTTTCCGGTTATTTAATTATTTTTGTTTTCAAGTTAGAAGGTAGAAGGACGAATCCCGAAAATAGAAATCGCAGAATGTGACACCGATATCTAAACGAATTATTCTGAAATTCGCATTTGTTACAGAAACGCACGCACACAACGTTTGAAGTTTGGTTGTAAAGATAACTGAAACGTGTATTTCACTTTTGCTTTCCGGAATTCCTTGCAACAAAACGGAGGACATTTAGAAAGCTTACGCTAACGGGTATATTGTTGGTATGTACCATACGAATATGATAGCGCCTCAAAAATGTGACGAGATCATTTTTTCTTTATTAAAATATTTCGTCGATTTTCCTAGCTAAACGAGAATACCGTAGAAAATATGACCTGGTAAGGATGAGCTTCTCTAGTGTTCCTCGTTCAGGCGGCCTTCAGTGTTATTATTAGGAGAGCTCACTCGAACCTGTTCCGTGATAGAATCTGTAAACCAGGGATAGGACAGCCATCCTTCTTCGATGCTCCAGACTGTGAAGGTCCTTTGTGTGGTTGAGCGTATCGACTAGTCTAATTTTATTGCTCTCTTCTGATGAGTAGTATCCAGAAGCTTGTAGAGCAGCAGTAGTTGCTCTGGTGTATACAGCTTCCTATTACAACGGAACAAAACTCCAAGCTTCTGGGATACCGTTTTAGCAATACTGACGACGTGGTCGTGCCAGGACATGTCATTTTTGATATTGATCCCCAAAAGCTTCATTCCCACAGTTGGTAAGCCAGCATGAGACTTCTTTGTCAGTGTTGTTGCCGAGTATTTTGTACGTTAAACTGTACTGTACTTGCTAATCCCCACTCGACAATTGTTTTGATATCTATGTTGATCTGTCAGGTATGTTGCTGTCGCCGATGTACCGTCTCCTGAGATGATAGTGGCTTACCTGGGTTCCATGCATGATATTAATGTCATCTTTGAAGCTGTAGATTGGATTCGATGTTATTTCCAGCAGCTCGTTAATGTTATGTATCACGGCAAAAAGTCAACGTTTGGTACTCACTGGAATTTTACTTTTCATATTTTCACTGTGTATCCCATCCAAATTTTACGTTCAAATGACGAAATCACAAAAAAAATATAGAAGAATGCATACTGCTGCTGAGAATGAATCGGTAGAAAGTCGAGAAGAAGAAGAAGAAGGAGACGCAAATCATTGAAAGGCGAACGAATATAACAGTACAAAGAGAATAGCAGAGAAATTAGTTTAGCAAAATTTTAGTGTATATTTCAATGCCACCTCTCACAAGGCCTTTGAGGTGTATTAAATAGTACAAATAAATGAAAAATGAAATGAAATAATGTTCCAATTTTGCAAATCTTACAGGGGAACGATTTTTAGGTTTGAGAGCTCCGCTATCATAATAGTAAATGGATTCAGGTGTAATTTTATTTTTGGTAGTAATTTTATGCTATTTACTTTTAAAGACATGCGGTTTGCATTAAGTAGTGTCAACAAATTTTTTGAGAAAAAATAATAAAGTCAATTTTGTTTGGACAAAGAATAAAAGACATTAAAAACAAAGCAAGCTTATTATATAATATACATATTGATAGAAAATAACATAAAAAAAATCATTATCATTATTGAGAAAAAATAATTCTTAACTTATTCTGTTGTTTCAGTACCTTATGGTTACAATCTTTATTTAAAGAAGAACTAATCATAGTATGACTAACAATATTCTAAACTGTAAATTGGATGACTGACGTGGGAAAAGTAGCCTAAACTCAAAGAAATATTCCTCAGCTTAAATTACTAAAAAGGTTCAAAAATCTTTAATGATACATTTCCAGAAATGTAAGCCCACTGCTGAAAAATGCTTTGCCCTGATATGTACGATTTTGTCTTCTGGAAGACATTGAGGTAGGGGCTGAATATTCTGAACTCGAGTCTTGAAAATTCTTAGAATGCTCTTCCTCTGTATCACTCATGTTGATTACACTATATTATATCCGCAAAAAGCACTAAATGTCACACAACTGACACAACAGCTATGAAAACAAATCATGCATTCTTATTGCACAAGAGTATATAGTATATTTCAGTCTGCATATTTACGAGTTTAAATGGACATGGAATAAAATGGTCACAGTATATCTATGAAACTACATGTGATATATGCACTTAGAATATATTGCCGTAAAGGGCATCGGACTTAGACTAAATTGGAATAGTAAAACCTTGATTTTAACATAATTTGGACATAGAATAGTTTGGTTCCAAGGCCACGGTATTTCAAATTACGTTTTCCGCTATACACTAACAATTCAGGACCTTCCTGTGGGTACGTCCATGTGTCGTGTAGAATTCAATATTGCAACGTAAAACGAGCGCCGTTTAATTTATTCCAAAGTCTAGAAGCTCTCATTAGGGAGTAATCCGACACGTAAGTCGAGACACTATCGAAGTCCAGATCGTAATGTACTGCGGTGGCTATGCTTATGGGTCTGGTGATGGTGAAGAGAAAGCCGTGCGTCGAATCTGCCTCCTCTGCCATCACATCACATTCAACAGTACCCAGATACATCTTGATAGAACGTTTACTTAACACTACTCGCTTTAGATCTAATCTCGAGTTGGTAGCTGGACTGTAATTATTTCGATTAATGATATTTTCCTTCGGCTTCATATAGCTTCATATAGATCATCATCATCATTGTCACAATGTCTTAACAGACATGTTGTGAACTCGTAGAATGCATTAAGTCGGAGCTAGAGTATTGCCGACACGAATATTATCAATAGTTTTGAGAACTGTAGCTGGCCATCGTTCGCGATTTATTGTCAGTCCAGTGGCGCTCTTGATACTCATATCTAGCAACTGTTTCGTCGTATCCACCCAGCGTGTAGGGGAACGGCCACGGCGTCGCCCACTCGGGGCATGACCCTGAACTACAAGTTTTTCCATATTATCGCTTCTGAATATATCCGAAGAATGTAAGCATTCTCATCGACACAATGGAGGATAGTCTCCTTGGATTACCGAGCTCATCCAGTATAGAAACATTAGTTCGATGGGCGGTATAAGGAATTCTCAGCATTCTCCTCCACGTCCACATTTCAGAAGAATCTGTGCGAGCTCGATCTGCCTTTTTAACAGTCCAAGTTTCCGAGGCATACAAAAATATGGAGAACACAAGAGACTGAACCAGTGACATTTTGGTAGCTTTAGTGAAGTTATGGTCACGCCATATTTTAGTAAGCTTTGTCATGGCCACCCGTGCCTGTTGAATGCGCATCTCATTCTCACAGCTACCTGAATTGTCGATCAAAGAACCGAGGTACACAGAACTTTGAACTACCTCACATCGGCCTATTGACTGTATTTCTCGATGATTGTCATGATCTCTATCTACGATAATAACCTTGGTCTTGTTGTAGTTAATACCAAGACCATACGCTGCACTGTGTTGTTCTAAAACGTTCAATAGAGCTACTAGTTCTTCCTCAGAAGCAGCAATAAGTGTTGTATCGTCAGCAAATCTTAAGTTAGATATTTTGCTTCCGCCAATAGTTATACTGCCATTCCGGTTGTCCAATACCGGTCTCATCACAAATTGAGAGTAAATGTTAAATAACATCGGAGATAATACGCATCCCTGATGAACTCCTTTTCTGGTTGCTGTTTGACCAGACAGGTTACCATCAATTCTTACACGAGCTGAGCTAGACTCATAAGAGTTGCTATATGAGAAATACTAAGTGGTAAGGGACTCCCATGGAGATAGGGATTTCCCACAGTTTAGGCCACTTTACGCTATCAAACGCCTTAGAATAGTCCACAAAGCAGACAAAAACGGGAAATTAATGCTCTCTGGCTTTTTCAATAATCTGTCTTAAGTTTAAGATCTGTTCGTATAGATAGATAAATAAAAAGGCTGTACTGCAGAGATATGGATAGAACCGTAGGGAAAGTTATAGGGTATGTGCGCAACAGAGGAGATGGTATAGTAATCGGCATATTTCTGGTCATTGGCGACATCAGGCCGTTGTATGAATGAATGAGTGAATGAAAGAGGGAGAGAGGATTCCTGGTGGCCAGAATCACCAGTGCATAGGCCTACCAACGGACCCTTTTGCGCCTCACCTCACCCTAGTTCCCAAGTCCAGCCCTCATCGCAAAGGTGAGGATGACCCTGGGTCCTGCCTATCTTATATCCTCAGGTTCAAGAACCCCTGAACCGAGTATAGTCTGCCTGTGATAACCAAGGGCTTCACAACGACATAGAATGTGTAACGAGGATTCTTCCTCCTCGCCACAGCGTGTACAGGTCGGATCACTTCCCATCCCATCACATACAAATGACATTTGAAGGAGTTGTGCCCGGATAGCAGGCCGACAACCACACGTCAAAACTTGCTTTATCCACTGGTGATACATCAAAACTCGCAAAATCCGAACCAAAAAGTTGAAATTATTGTTATTTATATCAGTTTTCTTTAAAAGAAAAACACCGTTGCTGTTGCTACCACCTTATCAATACATAAAAAAATTATGCACCGATAGTGCATAAGCGTTCAAAAAACGATTTTCTTCATTTACCAAAAATTGTGTAAACTGGATAAGAAGCCTTTGTAATGGAACGACTCATTTATTGACTACTATGTGACCATCGTATATTGAGCAGCGGGGCATGAGGTACACTAAAAAATGTTGTACTGAAGAACGGCAGTTCTTAGCTATTGTTTCATTGGAACAACGAGCTGCTTCATTGTATCAATGATTTGTCAATCATAGATTCTTACTCTTATTTATTAACAATATGAACATTTGTTCATCAACATAATGAATACCTGATCATTAAATCATATTTTCATTAACAAAAAGAATCCATTCATTGGTATAATGAACGCGTTCTTCGTTTTAATGTTAATGTTGTGAAGAATAAGTATTCATTATATTTATGATCTGTTCATGATATCAATGAACCAAATCGACAACCAATATATTTTGCATTATAACCACACCTCAGTTTTCCTTCTAATGGTACGTACTGCCAGCCCTACAGTCGGCTCAGGACCCAGGAAGTTATTCCTCGACCCTCGCCTTGCGAGCGCGTCCGCCTTTTCACTGCCACTAATGCCGGTGTAACTTGCGGAGCAAGGATGAAGAAAAATAACCAGAAGCCACCAACAAGAGTCAAACCAGCATATTTGTGGATTCCGTCGGGAGCCCTATCTTTAAGTTTCGTCCAACGTTATAGCCACGGAGGCCAGTGAAAGCCACCTTTCGTGATACTTCAAGCCCAGAGGCTTAAAACTGTTTTGATTTTAGATAGAACCCCATATGTGTTAGGAGGCTTATAGCCAGGAAACTAGGTTAGATGAGAAAACCTTGAAGTTGTGGCCAGAGGTATTAAAAATGATCTGGGAGACTAATTCTTTATTGTAATATTCTTCTTGTAGTTTGTTGTTTGATTAATGACTTTAACTTAATACCCCCATCGGATATTAGTTCATAATTTTCAAATCAAAATATTTCGAAAACGGTGCCTAGTATCGAGTTTTATCAAGAGTACTTTTTTGGTGTAGAATTGAATGATGTTTAAGTTCACCTGAAGTTCCAATTTATAAATCTAATCTCAAAAAAGTTATGTTCAATACTACCTGATATGAACCGTGTAACTAGCGCCCTCTATGAGAGTCAGGTATAAAAATCAATTCGTCGTATGTACTAGCTTCCAACACATGTTCGTGTGAAATTTAATTACAATGTTGCCAGTAGTTTCGCCAAAATCGTAAAAATGTGTATAATTTTTTTTCTTCAACGCCCTGTATCTTGGATACGGATGGCGTAACGAAACTTTTTTATTAAGCAAACCCCAATTATTTTTCAGATTTCTACCTATCCTAGAGACGGGGTCGCCTTTTTTTGGAACACCCTGTATATATAAAATATTTCTCCAAAACTGATGGTGCTACTACTAACATTACATAGTAGCAAGAATAGCTGCTTATGTGTTAATGAAACAATATCATTGTAGTGAATATAAAGAACATTGTATAATAAATCTCAACCGTTAATACGATGAATTCTCACCCGATATTGATGGAGAAGTAATTTATTTCTGTCTTGCGATCATTTATTTATTTATTTATTTATTTATTTATTTATTTATTTATTTATTTATTTAGTCGTACAACTGGTACAAACTAATGCCACCCTTGAAAGTAGAACTTGTATAAGGGTATTGGCTGATAAATAATACATTAAATTTTGACACTCCTCATTGCCTGACAGTTCCACCAGCGGTTATCCTACACACTCGCCCAATCCATAATATAGTTCCGTATACCTTCATGGTCGGTGTTACCTTCTTCTGGTGGGCCATCACAGCATCCAAACATCATTCTTGTGGAGTCCGTCACGTATCCCGTTAACTGCAACATAACGTTTTTCACATTCTTCCCTCACTGACAATTTTGGTTGTTGACATCGATGACATGTACCATAGTTTGATATTTCTCTCAGTGTTTCTTTGCATTCCATGATTTTTATAAAAACTTAAGGTACGTAAAATTGATGTCCAAATGATTGACGACGACGAGTCATTGATTCTATGTATAAATTTTTTTCGATATAATCGTAAATACCTACCACCAAGCGGTTGCAGTTGATTTAGTTTCTTATACTATAATTTAGCTTAAAGGTAAAGGCATACACATGTATAAAACAGGTCTTTTTGAAGGCATAGCAGAGCATCCTGAAAATCGTACCTAACGATTCCAATTCCCATCACAAACTGCTTATTAATGAAAAGCCTTAATGGCAGCAGCCAAATTCAGCTGATATCGCGTTGTACGTGGCATTAAGAACTCCTACAGCGAATTCCATTAGGAACTGGGGAGATTTCTACCCCCCTCCTCCTATTCCTTCCAGCCCTCAGCGCCGATGTTGTAATAATTAAAACAGATGTATTTTTTCTAATTGCCAGGTTTCATGTTCTGTGAAAGGGGGCGGTAATCTTGAGACTTAATTCACCATTAGTTCTCGTTTTAAGTAGCTGTAGGCAATGTTCCGTAAAACCACAGTAAGTATAAGCAGATGATGTGTTTCTGTCGTTTCTTTCTATTTCGTTCCGTTGATGACGTCACTGTAGATAAAAAAATCGACCCTTAAGGGTCTAGGGTATAGCGCGCGAAAATGAGAATCCAAGAAAAGACGTATTCCCGTGTTAGCGAGGAGGCGTGGCCACCTGTTCCCTTTCTCCAGCGTGTGTGTCTAGGATGAGGACAGAAAAGTCCAAAAATCCAAAGGTGAGGTCAAAAGGTCCAAAGGTAAGGTCCAAAGGTCACTATAAAAATGAATTTCGCATTTCCAAGCTCCTGAAGTTACCTTTAAACTTACAGTAATGACTCCAAGAGCAAACTGAAGAACAAAGCTTGCGCTTGTGCACCTGTTTAGCCTTTTTCTGATACCGTGTTTGGTTGTTAAATTGCAGGCGTTTGTAGAATGTATGATTTTGCATTGCGAGTTTTTTTGCACATTAAAAAACTTTTTTGAGAAAATCGAAAATAGTTGTCATTCATTAAGGTCTTAACTATCGTCTTCTGAAATATTATATATGCAGTTTGAAAATAGAGTGTGTTATGCGAGAAATTGTGAGTCCGTGTTTTACATGGCAAATACGTATGTATAATTGTGTGTATCCAGTCCCCTTAAGAAGATCGAACATCAGAATATCAGCGTGCATAAATAGGACATTCTTATTTATTTATTAATTTATTTCACTATTTAGGGATACAACAGACACAGGATCTATAAAAGTATCCACAGATTACATTCTCACCAAATTCGCAATTGTATGGTGACTAAGTTATAAGAAATTTTAGTCTTTTTTGTGCTATGCTCTTTGGTCAGCTGGTTTGACTTGACAACATAAGATTTCAAATGTCACCGACCTCTTAAATTATATTTTTTTTTTTTGAAATACTGACTTCTTTAGGAACATTTTTTCACGTAGGCTACGCATAGACTCGGCCCACTTTTCAGCTGACTTGCCTATCGTATCTGCAAGAAACAGTTTTTTTATAATCGTATTATTCAAAGCTTCTTTACTAAGCGTCCACTCCGTTAAGCAGTCTCCCCTCCATTACATTAGAAGTTAACGGAGGATAGGTTAACGGAGGGGAGAATTTACTCGTTCGAGGACAATTTTGACTAAACCAAAATATTTCACCTTACTTCAAGTACGTCGTTAGAGAGTCCCAACTATCCTTTATAAATTAAAAACTATGCCTCTTCATGATTATTGTAGTTGAACCATTTACACAGGTTAAGGATAGTAGTATTCAGATATTATATTATTACTTACATTTTCTGGGTGAATTTGCGATAAATGTGCGCCAAACACAGCAAAATGTCAAGAACTCATAAACATGGATTGTGGCTTAACCCTAGTGTTGTTGCAACAGAAGCCATATAAGCCATTTTTATTAATTTATTAAATGCGTTAAGTGGAGGCTACAGTAAACTGCTTAAGGACAACACATTTGCAAGGTAAAGGGACAGGGAAATATTTGAGCTACAGCGGGCATGGCCAATTTACTATAATCCCTACTACAAGGATATCAAGGCTACCCTTATTTGCTTTCTGCCAAAGAGGTCTCTAGCTGACCGTAGAGATGTGAACCCGTATTGATAAATATTTTTATCATCTGCGTCATATAGAGATGAATGTTGTATCTTATACCTACTGGTATCACAGTTGATCCTTTGTGTGTTTCGGGTATAAGGTGATATATCCACTTCACTATGCGAAGTATACTATCGCACTTAAAGTAACTACCCCAACAACAATACATACAGCTTCTGTGTTAAATTTTCCAGCATTTCAACTTAATAGACTCATTCAGAACAACTGAGATCTCCATCCAAGATTGTATCTGTCTCCAGCTAATCTAATATTATAATTACATTCTGCGAATGCTCCTTCTTGTTAACGGATTCCACCTTAACTCTTAGTGCTGTACCCTGTTTTAACGAGAGTGGGGGGAAGGTTTCGCCTGACGAGGGATACGCCCGTACAACTCCTGAGGGATACATTGGAATCTCATTTCTGCACTCGCAGTTACTCGGGATAATTAGTAAAAGATGCTGGATTATTCTGACTTTAAAAGTTATGGCAAGCACAGGGATATAATGAAGGTGTATTTTGTACGGGAAGAGGAATTTTTCAGCAACAACTTGTGAAGGAACAATGTGGGACTTGTTTTCATGATATTCGAATGGTAAACTGGCGTCCACAAGTAGCGCGTGTGACGACATAGTGCTAGTTGTTTTGCCCTAACGATGAATGCATCACATGCAAGATGTCTGGAATATAGTCTGGTGTCTTTGATTCGCCAAACGCCCAACCTAGGCTTTGTAAACCGATATTTTTAGTATACTACTATTAGTAGTAAACACAGTTTGCAAAAAACACTAGTTTGGACATTAATAAAAATATACGTCAGCAGCAATGTATAAATAAAAAAACACTCTATATAGAACATTTTCAAAAAAGCAGCTCGCAGACTCCTTCTCAGGTCGGAAAATCTCTGTCGTGGTAGACGGCTCTTCCTCTTCTATCCATAGCATCAATGCCGGGGTTCCGCGGGGATTGGTATTCGCTCCGACATTGTTTCTGCTTCACATTCATGATCTACTATCCAGCACTACAAACCCAATCCACAGTTTTGCGGATGACAGTACGCTGCATGCAGGCATCATGAGCAACAGACCGATCTCTGTGGTCGAGCTGGAACGCAGAAGACTGGTAGTGGCCATTACCGCTTAGGGGATTAAGAATATGGTTAAATTTAAGGCCTCCAAGACTCAGTATTGTACGCTATCAAACAAGAATGAACAACTGGGCTCTGCCAAGGAGTCACTCATTCAAGCTGTTAGGAGTCAACATTACAGAAAATCTGATCTGGCACGAATACGTCGCTTCAATTGCAATAGCTGCTGGTAAAAAGCTTGGGTACCTATTTACAGCCGGAAAGTATTTCTCATTATGTAACCTCCTTAAGCTATATAAAGCCCAGATAAGACCTGGAGTATCTCATGTCTAGGGAGCTGCTGCCCTTACTACCCTGTTTATACTAGATGCCGTCCAGAGAAGGGCAATTCGACTAATTGGCGATCCGGCCTTAACGCACCACCTTCAGTCACTTTCTCACCAGCGTGTTGTTGGTGACCTCTCACTCTTCTACGGATATTCCAACGGAATCTGCTCCTCTGAGCTATCCTCTATCGTTCCGCCGCTCACTGCTGCTATCAGATGTACCCGTGCGACCGCTGCATCTCATCCTAAGACGGTCGTCCTTCATACATCAAGAACTGAGCGTGCCAACCGCACATTTATTCCCAGGGTGTCTAAGGCTTGGAATGGACTGCCAGAAGATGTATCTATTGGGCCTGCGGGTGTTGGCCCATTCAAATCCCGCGTTAACAAACTTCCCCTTTCACAGCAGCCACGGTACTCTGGTATTTAGGCTCTGCCTGCGCGGTCTGCTCATTTATAAAAAAAAATTAAATTCGAATAATAGTGTCAATGGAAAATAACTAACCGAAAATAGTCTCGGCAGTTTTTTTTATCAGCCGTTATATATGAAGGCTATACTTTTAGGGATAGGGCAAAGTAAACTCTCCAGCAACATGATAATCGCATTTAAATGTCACCGGTGGATTTCTGAGAAAACGTATCGACAAGCGACATACTACGTCTTTGTACCCATGAAAGGGAAAATCCATTTCAATTTAAAGCCGTTTCCTTCAAGTCGAGTCGAGGATAAATTCGGGGTCTTTAGGGAATGATTTACAAGTCATCAGGAGTTGTCGCATTCAAGGCAGTCGCAGCGACACGGAAAAAACTGAAAAGTCATAAGCCGTGGATGACAAATGATTCGAAGGGTCCCCCTTTGCGAGAACGGAATTTGAATAAAAAATAACATTCCCAAAGTTAATAATGGCTACGTGAACGGAAATCTGATTTCACGGGGCTGGAGCCTTTTTATTTTAAAAGGTGCGCGATTAGTTTTTGACAACGAAGATTCTTAAATTGGGTTTCGCAGTCTTCGAGAATATTGTTCTTTTCGCGTGTCCTAATTTGCATTCCGCCTTCCGAGGTTTTTAGGACTTGCCTTTGTCACCTTGTTACTGCTGACGTGGAATTTTATTAGGGCTAAAATGTTTTACGCTCTAAAGACAGCTTTAGACTGCACAATTTCTTCTACAGGGTTTGGTTCAATTACTTGAACAATATAAATAAGTGCTAGTATCATACAGGAAACTGCTTTTAAATTTAAATTGAACCAAAAATTGTGTCGCAGTAGAAGAGTGAGAGGTCACCAACCGTACGGTGGTGGAAAATATGCTGGGGGTGGTGCCGTTAAGGTTGGGCCACCGGTTAAGCAAATTGAGCAATACTGTGTGTACTAAAATGCTACGGCATTTTCATTCGGCAACTTAAAAATTTTTTTTTCACGTTCTAACATCCCCCTCTACCTTCGATCCCTCCTATTTTGGAGTTACATACATATTCTAAGGTCAAGAATTGTGATATTCTTGTAAATACATATTCACGACAAGAATATCTGTTCTCACTCTAAGAAAGAATATTTGATGAGAAAATGATAGAAAATTTGTATCAAGACTAGTATATTTTTGATTTATGTACTTATTTTAAAGAAATATGCTCCGAAAGAAAATATAATTTTCTTTGCAACCAAGACTATAATAATTTAATAACAAATATTTCATAATTTTATATGAAGATTATCATTGTTTCCAGCTGTGTCCAGTTTACTTCTATCAAGAATATAGACAGCTTGCAATTGCCAACCTTCATTTACAATATGATAATCTTTGTCTGAAAATGAACGTTGTTTTACAAGCACACCCTATATTTGTATCAAGTAAATCACTTATTTGATGTCTACCAGCGTCGGAGTGCGCAGGCGCGCAGCGTGTTACGTGTCAACTCTAGCCCCTCCACCCTCCCTACTCAACAGCCTGTTGCCCGTTCGCGTCCGCGCCGCCATTATCTGTTTTTGGATTGTCGCATTCGTCGCCGTATTTAGCACCGTAGCGTAACTGCATCCTGGATCCTGCATAATAGCACATAATAATATCTAGTCAAACTGCTAAATAAATTGCCATTGCCGCGTGACACCCATGATACCACCGTCAACCATCGGTCAACGAATCTGCCGGTAGTGCTGGTCCACCGCCATTTGAGTCGCATCCCAGTTCCCGTCAGTTTCCTTATCACTGGATCTATCCAACCATGAATGAGCAATTAAAAAATGGGGATGCGAAGACCTGACTCTGGTGTTCCTCCAGTACGTATGTTAAATGTGATTTAAGAAATTTTCCTGCAGATAATGAGATAAACGAGAAAAATTTCTACATGCTCGTAGAAGAGTTTGAATGCTCAAATCAATACTACTAGGTTCCTTCCAAGAATATCACAATTTTAGAATAAAGTTGAGATACTTGCGTCAAGTTTATGAAATGCTCCAGTTAAGATTATGAAATGCTTCAGTCAAGATTATGAAATGCTTCGGTCAAGATTACCATATGCTTGATTTAATATTTTGGTATTCTTACTTTCAAGAATTTTCCAGTTTTGACTTAACTTGCGCGTATAGGACGTTATGGTATACTTGAATTAAAGCATCTGTACTTCATCTAAGAAATTATTTTTATGTGTGTACTTTCTTACTGGTCACCAAAATTACGCGTCATTCCTCTGAATAGACCTGGTTTGCCTCTTGTACTCGACATATAATTGGAATCACCCCAGGCTACTGTTTAAGGGCATCCACCCCCTCATAGAAGCATCTCAAATATTCCGCGCTTTAGAGAGGTGTGCAAATAACAACCGAAGCGGAAATGTAAAACGACTCCGTTATCTGTCAGTGATGGACGGCAGGCGGCCTTTCTCAAATTTACATGTTTCAACAAAAATCGACCTCTTCAATGGCAGCAAAAAGACAAAGTCAGCACGTCTCTCGAGTGGATTCGGTTTACTTTACAACTTCTCCTGGAGACTGGAAGAGCGGCCAGAATTTGTAATATGGTATTACAGAGAAGGGAAGCAGGAACGCTGCATTTAGTTCAAGTGGGATTAGGTGTGGAGCGTTATGCGAACTCCCGCCTTACATCCTGGGCAACGTATTTTCGTTTTAGGTCATGTTTGTTCCACAGAGTAACAACTGAACATAGAGGTAGTAAAGAACTAATTCTAATACGCCGACATCTTTTCTTACGTTGTCATATTGACCACCAGATACAGCAATCATAATTATTTACTATCGTCTCAATTGTACAGTATCCAGAAGTAGTCCATTCTACGTTAAAAAAAACTGTATTTTGATGGTTGAGGAATGTTTGCACCAAAATCAATAGATATGTTGACTTCTACTGCCTTACCGCATATTTCTTCATCATAAACACAAATTCTGAAGTCTTACAAAAATTTTGAGGAGCTGGCAACGCCGATATAATTTTCATGCGACTTATTTACGGTAGAACCCCGACTGTCAAACGTTTGTTTTGTTCGTGCGTCTTTTATTCTTGGTCAGTATTTGTTGGTAACTGTAGTGAAGCTTTTCGGACTTGCTGTGCTATATTCGAGTGTAGTTTAACAGTTTTTCGAGATGGGACTCAAAAAGTGCAGTGTTTGTAACATTGGTGGCACTGGAAGAATTTTTAGGTTAGTTGCCAATGTTTGGAGGCTGAAGTGTCAAAAATCTGTTTATTTATGATGGCTTTGAGCACGCCATGCTGGTGGTTTGTTTACTCCCTCTATGTTTAGTTGTTACTCTGAGGTTTGTTCATACCAACGTGAATATTGATTAGATTATAGCTGATCGATGCGTTTATAGTCGTATGAGATGGTCAAGATGCACAAGGGTAGTTTGGAGGTGCTGTCTCTACTACCATGTCCGTTCTTGATCTCGTCGAGAGAAGAGCAATTTGCCCAATCGGTGACCTGGTCTTAACGCGTCACCTCCAGATTCTTATTCAGTTGACGCATTAGAATTTAGAGTTGACTATTTGAAGCTACAGTTATTGACTCGTTAGACATGTAATTTGATCATTTAGAAAGCACTGATATTCCAGATCTTCAGGTTTTCCTAAAAAATCGAAAACGTTTGGGCTTTCTATTAAGATGAAATTTTGTGTTTTGGATATCTTGAGGGTGTTAATTACAAATCCGGTCACAGCTTTGAGTTTCAGTATCGTTTGCCGAAAATCAAAATTTTCAGATTTTGCTTAAAAATCGAGAATCCTTATTTGAATTTTTATTAAAATGAAACCTCGTGTTTTGGATAACTTAAAGTTTGCCTAAAATATCTAAAATCTTTATTTGGCTTTCTATTAAGATGAAACCTTGTGATTTGGATAATTTGAGGATGCTGATTACAAATCCAGTCGTAGTTTTAACTTTTAGTAATGTTTGAAGAAAGTCAAATATTTCAGATTTTTTTAATCTTCAGGTTTGCCTAAAATACCGGAAAGTCTTTATTTGGATTTCTATTAAGATGAAACCTGGCGTTTTGGATAACTTGAGGGCGTTGAATACAAATCCAGTCGTAGTTTTGAGTTTTAGCATCGTTTGACGAAAATGAAAAATTTCAGACCTTTCAGTTCTTTAGGTATGCCTAAAATATCAAAAATCTTTATTTGGCTTTCTATTAAGATAAAACCTCGGGTTTTGGTAAACTTGAGAGTGATTATTCCAAATCCGGTCGCAATTTTGAGTTTTAGTATCGTTTGACGAAGGTCAAAAATTTCAGATCTTTCAAATTTTCATGTTTGCCTAAAATACCCAAAATATTTATTTGGCTTTCTATTAAGATGAAACCTCGCGTTTTGGAGAATTTGGGGGTGTTGAGTACAAATCAAGTCGCAGTTTTCAGTTTCAGTATCGTTTGACGAAAATAAAAAGTTTCAGATCTTTCAGATCTACAGGTTTACCTAAAAAATCGAAAACCTTTATTTGGCTTTCTATTAACACGAATCCTCGTGTTTTGAATAACTTGAGGGTGCTGATTACAAATCTGATCGCAGTTTTGAGTTTCAGTCTAGTGGACGAAAATAAAAAAATTCAGATTTTCCAGATCTTCAGGTTTGCCTAAAGAATCGAAACTCTTTATTTCACTTTCTATTAAGATGGATATCGTGTTTTAATGTTTTGGGACATTTGACGAAAATTAAGAATTTCAAATCTTTCAGACCTTCAGGTTAATGAGTCGTAGTATACAACATTTGAGGCTCTACTGTATATTGGTGTGCTCTTGTTTATGAATTCATGTCTCTGCCCATTTCAGATTTGTCGTATATCCTCCATCTAAGTAGTTTCTGTTACTCCCAACGCTCGACAGTTAAATCCAACGGCTGACATAAATATGCATAGCGGCGACCTGAGCAAACCTTACCTCTCATTGTACTCCACATCCGGCAAACATAAGGACATATTAAGGCCCCCGAAATTGAAAAGGGTCCGATGAATCCCGCCGCGCGATAAGGATCTATTTATTAGCCCGTTAAAACATCCTAGCACACTTCCAAATCCAATTACTGGCTGCAACTCGCCGGTCTTGCTCCAAATTAGACGCTATTCCTAGGCTAATTCCCGCCATTCGGGAATTAAACTGTCCCTCTTAATATTTGGCTGTAAGACGTTCAGTTCAGGAGGAGAAACAACCCACCTCCCAACCTCCCACGCTATCTCATCTTCAGCTAGCGTTAACAGCATCAGAAGTTTCTAGACGGTTGTAAAATGAATCCTCTCTGGTAGCGAAATCTTCCATATGGGTTAGATATATTTCCTTCACCCCAAAGTCGTTCCTAAGTTTTCGGTATACCACGTCCAACAAAATTACATAGAAAGAGTAAGGAGATTTTAGTATTTGGGGTGCTGGCTAAATGACAAATGAGATCCTGATGAAGTGATTGAAAGCAGGATTGAATTAGCCAGAGATACCTTCTTCAAAATCAAAACGATACACAGAAAAAAAAATTGTTGCGTTTTCAATTAATTGTTAGTATTTGGATGCTTTTCCATCGCTTTAAACATATTTGCATTTGTTTCAAATACATGTCATTGAAAGAATTTACCTAATCCTTATATTCGAAGTAATCACATTCTAATACTAGTATTGATATCTAATGCAATCACAGCATCCTTTTGTTTTCGAAATTTACTCTATGTTTCATTTAAGCCAAGCATGCAATCCACTCGATGTACATATATTATTCCTGCAATAGCAGTTCGTGATAATTCATCTGATAAAAATTAATTTTGTTTCAAAAGATAACTATTACATGAACAATAACCCATGCTTTCAAAACATTGTCTATGCTGTTAGAAAAATTGGTAAGCAGTATTCGTAACAACAACATCATATATCAAATTCAATGGCCCTTGTTGTTCGGTGAACTATAATCAGTATTCGGCGGGACTGATGTCCCGGTTCAATGAACGTAAAAAGAAAGAAGAGGAGGATTATCTCAGTGTTATCCGTTATCTGCGCCAACATGGACGAGGTTGTTCGGTAACGGGTTGTTTCGTTGTGTTGATTCGTTGTTTGCCGTATTGTGTCATCTCGTGGTTTCGCGTATTACAGCAGCAATTGTGTAATTTAAATGTGTCCAGTTTTATATTAAATGGAGGACCTACTGAGAAATTGGGGCTTAGAAGGGTTTTTTTTATTTATTTATGTTAAATACCACATTTGAATATAGGTATTTAGATTAGTCAGACTGTTATATTTCAGGTAAAAAGACAACTGGTGCCGGCATATGTCTAATTTTTATACCATGCTCCTTATAACCTCATACAAAATCATACCATTATTAAACATCCAAACGGAACGATCAGCTATCCAAGGTTGGTTTAGAATCACTTATAAGGTGGTTTAGAATTACTTATAAAATACACATCCGATTCAACGACAGGCTGCGATTGAATCATTCATTGGAATCCAATGGCATCTTGTAACGTCCCTTTAAATCAAAGCGTAAGTCTTTGACAAAACAATAGATTTTTCTGTATGTAACTTGCAACCGAGATTTAAGTCTGAGCACTCGATGGAGAGCAACAAAATGATACGTAACGTCTCCACCTTATGATATGGAGTTGAGGGATGAACATTAAAATATCCGACCATGTTACGTTTGGACTCTTTTGAGATGTGGCTGTACAGATGCATATTAAGGATATTATGGACAGAGCGGGTAACAAACATTAGGGTATTAGAAAAAAACAGGAAGTTTTAATCGCACAGTAACACGAAAAATAGCATCTCATTTTGGGCATTTTTTTAGAAATAGCAAGGATGAAGAAAGATCGGGCGTAAATGGCTCTCCTGGCTTCGGAACTTACGTCAGTGGTTTCATCTATAGAAAGGTCTGCACAAAAATCGATCTAACATAAGGCAGAGAAGAATTCCAAATGGTGGTCGCGAACATTTACTGAGGAGAAGATATTAAAAAAGAAGTCCCAACAAGCAAATTCAGTTTTGTAATTTTAAGAAGCTGTTAGTTTTTACAAAAAATCCCTTAAGAAACTTGGTATCTCTTTTTGGTCTAAAATAACTGACAAAATATTGAAGTTTGTTCCTTCTTGCAGAAGTTATAAGTTTTGACGGGATGCAGCATTAGAATAATATTTAGTTGATTTTTTCAACTTTGAAGAAATATTTGTGGGGGTTGTAGTTCATACCACGTGGTTTTGTATTTGCTGCAGTTCATCTTCACTATCTAGGTGATTGTATAAAAGAAAATGAAATATATATTTTCATAGCAAAATGTTTGCGGCTCTGCCTAAAAGTTAACCTGAATAAGGTTTGAACAAAAATATTTCACAGCGATTCCTTCAGAACTACACTTAGAGATGCACTTTTATGGAGCGAGTAAATTTAATGTTCCCTGAAACCATTGGATGCCGCTGGCATCACTTTTGACATAGATTTTTTCGTTGTTACAATGCAATAACATATTGGCGCCAACATTCACTGAGGAGATAATACTAAAAAAGAAGAAGTTCCAACAAACAAATGCAGTCGAAAGGTCTGTGAAAACTTACCTACTGAAGTAAACAATTACAAGCGTTTTCTGCTAAAAAATTACTTCATGGTAAAAATCACCCAAAAAGTCAGTCTTTTTCTCGATTTCATTAACTGGATATCGCTTTCAAAGGTATTAGAACCAGTTGCTTCCACCTGGCCAAGGCCCCAAAGAGGGTTTCTTCCAGCAAGATAATGCGTGTTTTTATATTGCAAAGGTGTTCAGGGTCTAGGGTATAGCGCGCGAAATTGAGAATCCAAGAAAAGACGAATTCCCGTGTTAGCGAAGAGGCGTGGCTGCCTGTTCGCTTTCTCCAGAGTGTGTGTCTAAGCTGAGGGGAGATAAGTCCAGGAATCCAAAGGTAAGGTCAAAAGGTCCAACGGTAAGGGTCAAAGGTCACCATAAAAATTAATTTCGCATGTACTCTTAATGTCACTTGGACGTCACATCCAAAATTTAAGTTTTTAATGATGAAATCGTCTATAAAGTTGAAGAAGAATGTATGCTGCTGATCAGGAGGGATAAATCGAAGATCATGAAGTGAACACCGTTGAAATGCGTACAAAGCTAGCAGTCCAAAGAGAGAGGGCAGCTAAAGATAGGTTAGCTGAATTACAATGTACAATTTCAGTATCTCAAGCCAATACCTCATACAAGGCTTTCGCGGGCTTTCGAGGTGGCCATATTTGTTAGTACAAATAAATAAATAAATAAATTTCCAAGCTCCTGACGTTACCTTTAAACATACAGTAATGACTCAAAGAGCAAATTGAAGAAGAAAGCTTGCGCTTGTGCAACTATGTAGCCTTTTTTTGATATCGTGTTTGGTTGTTAAATTACAGGCATTTATAGAATGTATGATTTTGCATTGCGAGTTTTTTTGCACATTAAAAACTTTTTTGAGAAAATAGAAAATAGTTGTCATTCATTAAGGTCTTAACTGTCGCCTTTTGAAATATTATATATATAGTTTGAAAATATAGTGAGTTATGCGAGAAAATGTGAGTCCGTGTTTTACATGGCAACTACGTCTGTATAAATGTGTGTATCCAGGCTCTTTAATGACATTCCTGCAGGAAGCAGAGGCCAGGCTGCTACTCTGGCTTCCACGATCACCCGATTCATCGCCAAGTGAAAAAGTATGGGATTGGATAGGACGCTAAATTCTTGATTTAACCAATCCTCCGATCATGCTTGACGAACTGGAATAAGCTGGGAGGATGTACCTCTAGAGTTTATTAACAACCAGATTCTTAGCATGCCGCGTAGGCTAGAGAAGTGCATTCTTCAATGCCACACCCATCATTGACATTACTGACTTTTATCCTATGATAGTGCTAAGATCAAACTAAGATAATATCAGACCATTTCTCCATGGTGCGTCCTGCTTTCAAACTAAATCATTCGCCCTCATATACGAGCGTATATAATCCCCCACCCTCTCATAACCCCTCCTCTCCCTTTCAAATATTCATATTTTCCGCTGCTCATATCCACAGACTTTGATTAGGGGAAGGTTAAATCCATAACTGGCATAAGATTCCGACAAAAGCTTAGGGAATTTCACAATGGAATTCTCCGGCGTAGTGTAGTATGTTTTAACCCCACCCCTCAGTAAAACATTTCAAGAAATACAATTCCATGCATTACTGATCTAATACAACGAGCTAATAAAAGCTCAGACAAAGACTGTATATCATGTATACGATGAAGATTACCTCGTATAGAGACAGGGCCGTATCTGTGAAAACGTCGGGAAGATATCACGGAAACTGCGCCTACTGTTTCGTATGGTGAACCGTAAAATGAGAAACTGTTGGAATATTTTTGAGAAAAATGAACTTTTTTCTGATTTTCGGTGCTAAAATCCTCTCCGAATAGTTCACGGAATGCGTAGGGCAGGATGTGCAGTAACTCAATTCAGGAATGATTCCAGTACCATCCTAGAACGGTTCGATGTTTCAAGGTACCGGAACATTGTTTTATGCGTTCTCTCATGTTTTACAGATAAATTTGAGGTATATGTTGTGAAGAAACGCACTTACTTTTTGCATTATACTATTATTCAAATTCAAATTGAGAAAACAATTGTTGCGCCACTGACTACACACAAAAAAATCTTCGTTTTGTCAAAGACTCACGCTTTGATTCAATGGGACGTTACACTCAGCATTTCCTCAAATACAGTGATGTTTTATCCAGTGGGAAGTGTTACAAGTTGGTAACGAATTATATCGTATTGTCGATTCAACTACAAGATGTCATAGGATTCCAATGAATAATTCAATCGCAGCCTGTCGTTGAATCGAATCTGTGTTTGGTAATTGATTCTAAACTACTTTCTTTTCCTTGGACCAACAGATTTTATTGCGAGGACAGTTGATTGATTCGTTTGGATGTTTAATTCTGTGATTTTGTACGAAGTTATAAGGAGCACGATATAAGAATTAGACATAAGCCTGCACCAGTTGTTGCATTTTTACCTGAAATATAACTGTCTGACTAATCTATATATCTACATTCAAATGTGGGTGTTAGCTCTTCTAAGTTCCAATTTCTCAGTAGGTCCTCCATTTAATATATAACTGGATACATTTAAATCACACAATTGCTGATGCAATACGCAAAACCACGAGATGACACAACACGGCTAACACCGAGACAACACAACGACACAACCTCATCCATGTTGGCGGGTTCGCGGCGACAGTAACACTGAGATTATCCCCCTGTTCTTTGTTTTTACGTAAATTGAATCGGGACATTAGCCCCGCCGAATATTGATTATAGGTCAGCAAACGACAAGGGCCATTGAAACAAAATTAATTTTTATCAGATGCCTTATCACGAACTGTTGTTGCAGTAATAATTTTTGTACATTGAATAGATTGTATGCTTTGCTTAAATGAAACATAGGGTAAATTTCGAAAACAAAAGGATGTTTTGATTGCATTATATGTCAATACTGGTATTAGAAGGATTATACATATCGTTAGCATTCCTCAAATACAGCGATGTTTTATCCAATGGGAGGTATATAGTTAGTTGGTAACGAATTATATCGTATTGTCGATTCAACTACAAGATGTCCCTGGATTCCAATTCAATCACAGCCTGTCGTTGAATCGAACCTGTGTTTTATAATTACTGATTCTAAGTTATTTTCTTTTCCTTGGACCAGTACATTTTATTGCAAGGATAGCTGATCGATTCGTGGTGTGATTTTGTATGAAGTTATAAGGAGCATGATATATCAGAATTAGACATAAGCCTGCACCAGTTGTTGCATTTTCACTAATCTAAATACCTATATTCAAATGTGGGTATTAGCTCTTATAAGCCCCAATTTCTCGGTAGGTCCTCTATTTAGTATATAACTGGACACATTTAAATCACACAATTGCTGATGCAATACGCAAAACACAACGAAACAACCTCGTCCATGTTGGCGCCGATACTAATACTAAGATGATCCCCTCTTATTTCTTTTTACGTTCATTGAATCGGAATCGCAACAGTATTTTTTTCTGTGTATGAACAATGCCATCCGTCATATTGTTCGCGACACTTCTTCATCATTTGTGTGACGTCACTGTTATCTTCTTACGTTAAATGGACAGTACGGCCACCACTTGCTGAGACTTTTCTAAAAACTGCATGTGTGTGTTGAAAACAGGCTGAAATACGAGTATGTTTCTGGCCTGATCGCGAGTATTTAGAAATTTATATCTTAAGGTGCAGTTTTGCTCCATTTTGAGCACAAAAAAGTGGCAAATCAGGAATGCCTCATCAAGTTTGATATACAGAGTTGGGATAAAGTATGGAACCAAGCAAATATCTTTGAAACGGAAAGGGTGATATTGCTGAAAATTTGCAGGTATATGTAGTGACGCATAATTCATCCGAAGACATTATGCAAGCTATTAATCTACTTCAGGTCTAACCGGAATTACCGTCAACTTTTTTAATTTAAATGGGACACCCTATATATTTTTGCAGATTTTAATACATCTTTTTTAAGAATACGTCCAATAGTGGATTAAGTAATTGTTTCTGTAAAAATGGGAAAGATAAAGCTTTTTTAGTTGTCTCACAAATTCGTCCGTGGCAGTCTGCGGTCTTCCCGTATTAGGTAAATTTTTAATATTCCCAGTTAAATTAAAAGTAGTGTTTTAATCACCGTCGAACGTATTATAGGCCTCCTGTCGGGAGGTAAACCATTGAAAAGTTGACACAGTTCTTTGTGAGTTCTCACGCGATCGCCAAAACCGATCATTATTAATAATTTTAAACATCTGAAATGATAAGGAAGCTTTATCTTTCCCGTTTTTACAGAAACTAATACTAAACCCACTATGGATGCATTCGGGAAAAAAAGATGTATTAAAATCTGCAAAAATATACAGGGTATCCCATTTAAATTAAAAAAGTTGACGGTACTTCTAGTTAAACCGCTAACATAATGACTTCGGATGCATTATACGTCACTGAACTGGCCTGCAAATTTTCAGCAATATCGTTCGGTCCGTTCCAAAGTAATTTGCTTGGTTCCGCACTTTATCCCAACCCTGTAAAAGTTGTACCATGAAGATGTCAAGTTATAAAATAAATTGTAGTCAGCCTAGCATTTACATATCTAACGTGTGCTTCCTATGCCATTTTAAAGTCTATAACCATACCTAAGAACTTGCTGTAGTCAAGATCGTTGACGTTTCCTAGTTTTACTGGCTTTGTTTTTTTTTATTTTTTTATTCATGTTAAGCGCTAGGCTATCGTCAATACATCAAGTTTGAAATTGCTCAGGCAAAGTTATTGGCTTTGCTAGTGACATTCTGGAGTAGGTACTTTAGAACAAACAAAATAAATATTATTAAAGTAGCGGGCCTAGGACAGATCCTTGTGGTATCCCTGTTCTTACTTAACTGGCTCTGATGGGCAGTTATTAAGTTTTTTTTATATAACTGAGCAGACCGCGCAGGCAGAGCCTAAATACCAGAGTACCGCGGCTGCTGTGAAAAGGTTATGTTAGAGGAAGTTTGTTAACGCGGGATTTGAATGGGCCAACACCCGCGGGCCCAATAAATACATCTTCTGGCAGTCCATTCCAAGCCTTGGACATCCTGGGAATAAATCTGCAGTTATACCGCTCAGTTCTTGTTGTATGAAGAACGACCGTCTTAGGATGAGATGCAGCGGTCGCACGGGTACATCTGATAGGAGCGGTGAGCGGCGGAACGATAGAGGATAGCTCAGAGGAGCAGATTCCGTTGAAATATCGGTAGAAGATTGAGAGATCACCAACAACGCGCCAGTGAGAAAGTGGCTGGAGGTGGTGCGTTAAGGCCGGGTTGCCAATTAGTCGAATTGCCCTTCTCTGGACGGCATCTAGTATAGACAGGGTAGTAGGGACAGCAGCTCCCCAGATATGAGAGCAATACTCCAGTCAAGGTCTTATCTGGGCTTTATATAGCGTGAGGAGGTTACATGGTGAGAAATGCTTTCTGGCTCTAAATAGGTACCCAAGCTTTTTACCAGCAGCTGTTGCAATTGACGCGACGTGTTCGTGCTAGATCAGACGTTCTGTAATGTTGACTCCAAACAGCTTGAATGAGTGACTCCTTGGCAGAGCCCGATTGTTTACTAGAACCTGGTGTTGGCTTGGGCATTTCTTGTTTGATAGCGTACAATGCTGGGTCTTGGAGGCATTAAATTTAACCATATTCTTAAGCTAGTGCAACTATTTGTGATTTCTTTTCATATCCACTTATCTGTACTGTTAGCATATTTCGTCGACGCCAATGTACGACAGCCGCTTAGCGCCGAAAAGACAAGAAGCACTACGTGGAAGTTCCAGGGCAGAATTTAATACTGAAAGGAGGCCCCAGGTGGTGGCGTTTGAAAACTCGATTTGCTGGGACAGCCACGCCAACAGCGGGCACGACGAAACCCGGCCCGAAAAGATCATAAAGAAAAATAACGAGAAATTATGACGGGTAGATTTTCGACTGTGTGATACCCATTTAAGATGGGTATTTTATTGGATGTTTAGATAACTCCCCAGCTGAAAGCCTGACGTGCTCAAATTGAAAATGATTGCGTGACGTTGGATACGCAATGGTGGAACGTGCCATAAGGATGAATACGAAACACACTTAGATTTCTCAGAATTTCAGATTTAGACGCAATGCGAAAGTATTTTACGCTGTTATATGTTGACACCTACAAGCTACAATGAATGACTTCTAGGCAGATCCTCATTTTTCATCACCTCAGAGGAGTAAGCTCTGTTTGAATACCAATAAAAAGGTAGAGGACACCAACCGCACACGAGTAATAAAGTGGCTGGGGATGGCGCGCCAAGGTCGAGTCACCAGTCTGCTCTTCTCTGGACTACGTCAATTATTTATACAGTTTAAGAAGGTTGGTTTCTTTTCCAGGAGCCGTCCGACCATACTGTCCCCGTCAATACTTAAGCCTTAAGGCCTATTGTATTATTGCTTCTCTCATTTACAGTATCCACTCCAGCAATCTGGATCCCTGCATAAAATTATGCAGTTTACCTGCTGGTCCTGGTGCTGAATCGTACTCCATTGGTTCTAGCTTGGTCTTCCCAAAGAGTTGTTGTCTCTTGTGATCTAGCGCTTCGCACTCACAGAGCACATGTAGGGCTGACTCAGTTCCTCTTCCACACAATCTGCAGTTGAGGTCTCCATTGTAGAGTCCCATTTTATTCAGGTGTTCCTTCAGGCCACAATCTCCTGTGAGGAGACCCGTCGTTATTCGGAGCTGATTCCTACTCAAGGAGAGCAGTGTTTCAGCTGTTTTCTTGCATGAAGCTTCAATGAATGTTTTTCCATGAACACATCCTGGCAATAAGTTCCACTGCTCCTTGTGCTGATGTTTCATCCATTCTCCGACCTGGTGTCTGATTGTGCTTTTAGGCACCCCCAATGTATAGAGCAGACGAGCCTAGTCTTGCTAGCTCGTCCGCCCTTTCATTGCCTCTTATACCTGAGTGTCCTGGCACCCACTCCAAAAAGAAGGTTGGGTGGTAAATACGTTCTGGCTTTGAATGAGTATCCGAGCTTTTTCTCAGCAGCTGTTGTAATAGACGAAAGATGCTCTTCTTGCCAGAGCATATTTTCTGTAATATTAACTCCTAAAGGCTTGAAGACTTCTTGCCACAGCTTGATTCTTAATTGATGAATTACGCAAAGTAAGGATAAGCGGTGTACTTGTGTGCAGAATGAATGAAGGAGGGAGAGAGGTTTTCTGGTGGCCAGAACCACCAGTGCATAGGCTGACAAGCGGGCCCTTATGCATATCTCCCTACCCTAGTATCCAAGTCCAGCCCTATCAGAAAGGTGAGGATAACCTTGCTTCCAAGCCCAGCCCTCATCACAAAGGTGAGGATAACCTTGGGTTCTGCCATCTTACATTCTCAGGTTCAAGAACCCTTGAACCTAGCATGGCCTGCCTGTGATATCCAAGGGCTTCACAACGACATAAAATGTGTGCCGAGGACTTGGGTCACTTGCCACCCCCATCACGTACAAGTGATATTTGAAGGTGTTAGGTTGTGTGCAGAAATGGACTTCCCATATTCAACAACGGTCCCAGTAAACGCACCATCTGCGTCGAAAACCAGTGGTGCACAGCCATTAGAGGAAAATGGAAGTAGCAGTAGATGTGAGGTGGCTGCACCTGGCAGTAGGTGCTTTTTACCATCCCCGAATATCACCCCTCATCCACCACTGCCTGCCTTCCCCTCTGACGAACCTTCCCGACCTTTTAACAGAGACCAGTATGTCGGCCCAGCTTAGGGAGGGTAATTCCTCTGGCTGGAGTCTATCGCATCCAAAGATCTCGTACCTTAGCCCGCCTAGTAACTCACATTCCGCAAAGGAGTGGTAGGTCATTTCATCGGCCTCTGCACAGCCCATAATTAGGGAATCTTCTTCAGTTACTAATAGTGATAGACGCCGCCTGAGCCTGCAGTGCCCTGTCAGAACACCTACAAGGTTTCTGATTCCACATCAGCCATAGTTTCGTAGCTATGCTGATCTAGATGTGCTCAGTCCGGTTATAAAATCCTTGGCTTGTTTGGATTCCTCATTTTGCCTTCACTGGTCTCTATGGTATCGTTCACCCACTTCTTGAGGGCTGACCGTAACCTACTGCCAACAAACTGTCCTCCGGTGACGAGTCTGGTCAGCCTATCGGCTTCCTCATAACCAAGATCCTCCGTATGACCCAGGTAACTTCCTTCAGCCTCGCCAGCTATTCCAGTCTCTCGGAACACTCCTGAATCAGAGGTGCCCTGGTTCTTGGCCCGTGGATGGCTTCCAGTGCCACCTGAACGTCAGAACAGTTGTGCCCTTTCTCACCTCCTCATTGCATGCAGCAGAGAGTAGTTCATAAACCTCTGCTTCAAAAATCGCCATGTTCGTGCCTAGCGAGTAACTCTCCTGTACTACTCGATTTTTCACATACATCCATGCTCCATACGAGGACCTCTCTGAGAAACTGAATCTCCCCTCTTTTTCACTCCTCGTTACTGGGAATGGTCAGAACCAAAGATATATCCAACGTTGAGAGACAATGCTTCCTACGCCAGCTTGGCTATCTTTACCAGAGTTTCGCATTCTCTGATGTGGAAGAATTAGTAGCTCTATTGAACGTTTTAGAGCAGCACAGTGCAGCATATGGTCTTGGTATTAACTACAACAGGACCAAGGTTATTATCGTAGATAGAGAGCATGACAATCATCGAGAAATAAAGTCAATAGGCCATTGTGAGGTAGTTCAAAGTTTTGTGTACCTCGGTTCTTGGATCGACAATTCAGGTAGCTGTGAGAATAAGATTCGACGGCGCATTCAACAGGCACGGGTGACCATGACAAAGTTTCCTAAAATATGGCGTGACCATAACCTCACTAAAGCTACCAAAATGTCACTGGTTCAGTCTCTTGTGTTCTCCATATTTTTGTATGCCTCTGAAACTTGGACTGTTAAAAAGGCAGATCGAGTTCGCATAGATGCTTTTGAAATGTGGACGTGGAGGAGAATGCTGAGAATTCCTTATACCGCCCATCGAACTAATGTCTCCATACTGGATGAGCTCGGTAATCCAAAGAGACTATCCTCCATTGTGTCGATGAGAATGCTTACACTCTTCGGACATATTCACAGAAGCGATAATATGGAGAAACTTGTAGTTCAGGGTCACGCCCCGAGTGGGCGGCGCCGTGGCCGTTCCCCTACACGCTGGGTGGATACGACGAAGCAGTTGCTAGATATGAGTATCAAGAGCGCCACTGAACTGACAGTAAATCGCGAACGATGGCGAGCTACAGTTCTCAAAACTATTGATAATATTCGTGTCGGCAATACTCTAGCTCCAACTTAACGCATTTTACGAGTTCACAACATGTCTGTTAAGACATTGTGACTATGATGATGATGATGTAGTACCATTAGCATCACTGTCATTCTAATCCAAGATAGCACCGTCGGCAGTCCGAGCAGGACCTGCAGTGCTACAGTTAAGGTCGTCCTCATCTCATTGCTCTTGTGATGAGTCTACCATCCAATATGAAGGCTTGGTAACAATCAATATAGATTACAAAAAAATAAAACTGAGGAAAACCTGCATCAGTCCAGATTTTTAATATAATTCTTTGTCCCCTTCAAAGACCGCGTCCATCGGTCAAAGCGAAAAAACAAACAGGCAAATTTTAATTAACGCAAGATTCAGGTACTTAAGCCGAAACGCGCCCGTGTCCGTTCTGGAAGGATCACAGAAGGCCTATCTGTGTGGAAACAAGTGAAACACGCAGGCCCGGTCTGGCTTCATTGGCGGCCCTCGGCTAGACGGTGATTTGAGGCCCCCCTCGACGGAAACAAAACGAGGATACCATGTCCTCTCACGGAAAAATAGCCTATGTTTGGGCTGCATGCGGCTAACGTGGCTAAAATAGTTTTAATTTTCATACGATTTGGTTGAAATGAATAATTTTGCTAAATATTTTACAATGCAATTTAAAGGTCTTATCTCAGCAATATCATTTGCTAAGGTAATACCTTTAAGTGAAATTGTATATAAACAATCCAGGGCCTAAAATGGTTGAAATATTTGACCTTTATATCAGCATAAAATTTAAATTTATTAATAATTGTAACTACTTGAAAGATCTGTATCAATTGCAGTACTACTTAAGATTGGTTGAATATAACAAAACGATAGTTTAATGAAAGGCCAACTACGAACATGACAATAAAAAACAAAATGCAAAAAAACGCTGCATTACATCAAGCAAAACTTTAATGCAAAACTCTGATCCCTAGTATACATGGATACTAATATATGGCCTAATGTAATAGAAGTATAACATAAATCATTAATATTTAAAGAAGTTAAAAATAATAATGTTACAATTTTTGATAACAATATGAACAAAAACGACAAAAATCCCTACCACAGTTATGGTAATCAATTATTACCTATCCTATCAGTTTTCTTTTAAGTTCGTCACTACTCCTGGCCACGACATTAATTATTTCTTCTTTGTCGATGTCAGAAAACAGGTATCTTTCTATGTTCATTAAAATAAGGCTAGACATAAGGTCTTGGCCTAAACTAGCTCTAAGACGATTCTTTATAATTCTCAGCTTAGAATATTTTTTATGAATAGTTTGGCGGTCAATTCTTACTTTCATTCCATTTGAATTATTCAAATACAAATGAAATATAATTTATGTTAATAAAAAAAATATTGTTAGTTGAATACGGTCATTAACAATATATTCTGTGATGCCTTCCACACCATTTTCTTTTCTTATTATCGGACGTGTTTACTTGTGTATTTTTTACTTCCCACACCGATAGGTGAGGGGAGTATTGTGATCGCGAAAATTTTCGATTTTGAGATAATACACTTTTTGGGCGTTTTATGATGCCTACATCACGAAAATCCACGTCACTCATTTCCGTCGGTCTGTCTGTCGGTCTGTCTGTCTGTCTGTTGGCGTTTTTCTAGCCTCTTAATCTCAGTAACCGCTACATAGATTTTGATGAAATTTGGGTGGTGATATGGTGTAGGGTCGTAGTAGGTAATGTTGCTACAATTTTGAAAATCGGTGCATGGGCGGCGGAGTAATTAGCAAAAAACGAAAAATTTCAAATATGCGTTAAGCTTCGTTTTTAGGCGTTTTAGGGGTTCCTGATCATTTTCTACTTTTTTTTGAGTGGGGGTGAAATTGGGGTGGTTGAGGGGTGGGGGGCTGTAAAGCTGAAAAATTTGTTGCTTTCATAATAGACTGTCCACTGACACATTATTATTATTACTGTGGTGAGGATGGAAAACGCGTATGCTTGTTAGAAATCGTGTCAGTGGCAGCGTAGCAATAATCAAAAAACTAAAAATATGAAAACAGCTCAAACTTCGTTTTTAGATGTTTAAGGGGTTCCTGACCGTTTTCTACCTTTTTTGGGTGGGGGTGAAATTGGGGCGATGATTAGGTTGCAAGGGGATCTCAGACTAAAGCTTCATACTATGGAAAAATAATAAACTGGTATCACCGTAATGTGTGGGAAGTACTGAGTCAATCAACTTGACTTCATTTTTTGGCTTTTGGAGGCCCCCTTGAGCCGGAGGCCCTCGGCGATCGCCGACCAGCCGCCCTGGCCAGACCGGGCCTGGAAACACGCATTGTTTGCTGTACGGCTTACCGCCCTAATTGCGAGGAAAAAGCACCGCCGTCTCCCGACGCTAATCTTACTGAGGGATATGTGTATCAGGGTAGGCAGAGATCTGCGAAAATTGAATCTTAAATTGGTATTTGATACGTTCTAAACATGGCCGACTCTACACTAGGTCGGAGCCTTAGATGTGGCAACGTGGCTTAGCTGTCAAATAGTGGCCCTATAGTTTCAGAATAATTATTACATTTTATATGTATTAGAGTTCATCTCGGTTAATAAATTAAGAAAAATACTTTTTAGAACAACTACTACTAATACCACTTACATCTGATGTCTGTTTCATCACAGTCAGACACTACAAAATAAAAATAAACGCAACCTGTTTCCTGCTGCCACTTCCACTTCCACTTAAATGAACACTCAATTCGCACCTTCCGAGGTGGCAATATTTGTATTCTTCAGTACAAATAAAGAATAATAAAGAATAATAATAATTTACTTTGTAAATTGTCACTTGAGCTAGAAAAATTCACTATTAGGTCACTGTGAAGCCATTCTTGCTGGTCTTGACCTTTCACTATCAAATCCTTTCGTAGGTATGCCCCAGGCCATGCCCAGATGAGTTCTATTAACTGTATTTTTCTGTGATATTTGGGAGGTCCAGAAAACATTATAGGTACCACATTGTACTTTAAAATAGGTCTTATCCTTTGAAATGTTTGTAAATTATTGTCTTCATCCTTATAAATATAACCAGCCCTTCCGAGGAATACCTTTCACCCACTTCTGTTTATGTCCCTTATTGGACGCACAATTGCTAGTGCAACCTGGTACTACACACTTTGCAGGCATCTTTTTATCTTTATAGTTTCATTTGTGCAGGTCAATAAGTAGAAACCCATTAAAAATCACCTTGCAGCGTTCTTTTTAATCTGGAATAAGGTTATGTTGGGCCATGGTTTGATAGTCCTCTACCCATGCCTCTACTGGGCTGCTACCTGGTACTACACGCTTTGCAGGCATCTTTTTATCTTTATAGTTTCGTCTGTGCAGGTAAATAAGTAGAAACCCATTACAAATCACCTTGCAACGTTCTTTTCAATCTGGAATAAGGTTATGTTGGGCCATGGTTTGGTAGTCCTCTCCTGGGCTGCAACCTGGTACTACACGGTTTGCAGGCATCTTGTTATCTTTATAGTTTCGTTTGTGCAGGTAAGTAATTAGAAACACATGAATAATCACCTTCCAACCATACTTTCTGCACCTGGAAGAATACACATGACATAACAACAAATGCAAACTCGGCCCCCAGATTCAGTGTTGCCATATTTCATGCTCCGGCCTAGTGAGTACAGTCGGCCATGTTCTAAAGGACAACGGTCGTTCACGGGAGTTGTTATACTCCGTCCACCGAAGAAAAAGAGCGCAAAAAATTCATGGTGTTCACGTGCTCTCGATATTTGCGAGACCTGTTTACATGGTAACCACCGACGCGACGGTAACAGTCTTTCCAGGAACGACAAATGGACGGTGTTATACAATAGTGACGTGAGCCACCGATCTGTTGTTTTGGGAAAATTAGTTATGTATTAGGCTGCCTTCTGGATTGCACTAGTTAAAAGACACTCTTACTATAATTTTTTATATTCAAATAAAATTAGGAAAAAATTATCAAACCAGACATAAGATTTATTGGCAGGAATGGACCACCTATCTACCCAAATAAGCTGAAGTATGCTGAGTTTAACAAAGGTGCTTTCCTCAATCTCTGAATCTGAATCACGACCACTTCTTCCAGGATGTTTTCAAAATCTTGACTTTGGACTTTCACATGAGGGACGTTTATTTGTATTTACATATTTACATAAGCAGGAAGCAACTTGCTTTTGCGTACTCATCCTAGCTTCATATTCTAATCAAATATTGAAAATACCGCTAACTGGTCTGCCGACGAATATACCTTCAAGGAATACGTTCAACCTAATCTTGTACAGTTTTGATAACATATTGCATCTATAGTAATCTCCACTAGGGACTTATAGTTTTTCAATAATGGTGTATATCTCACATATTGTGGACTATAATACTGCTATATGTATCCAGCGGAGAAACAGGGCACCAAAAAATGTGATGTTCATGTTCATGTGTTTTAGATGTTTGGCAAACCTATTTAGACCGCAATATGACCGCGGCCAAATTATGAGGAGGCATCGACAAACAGCTGTGTAGCCATCAATTAGACCGAATTTGACCTCAATAAGTTGAGGCATAAGTTAGGTTAGGTAATGAAACTTTAAAGTATCATAGAATTTCATCCCAGTCTAGGGGTAATATTGTTCGACTCAGGGCGTAAATCCGCGTCGACTAAGACCCCTCTCGACCCTCATTCAGAGTTTCTCTAAAACGAACTCCAGGCTTTGATAAGTTTAATCACATAGGTATCTACCATCAGCGATTCAAAACTTGCTATCATCATTTCAAAAAGTTATTATGAATTAAAAATCAGAATTTTAACATGAGCCCATATGATAGATTAGTGTTTTTTTTTCAATTGGAAGGCAGAATACAGACATTTTGAGAGTAGATACAAAAATAAGTAATCGTCCAATGAGTTTGTGCCTAAGCCGATAGGAAGAGCTTTTCTACCCTATGTTTCTGGAATAATAGACAGAATAGGAAAAATGTTACGGAAGGAAAACGTCAAGACCATCTACAAGCCCACAAGAAAAATTCAGGAATGTTTAAGAACGGTGAAGGATAAAAGAGACTCACTCACAACTCCGGGGCTTTATCGCATACCATGGACATGTGGGAGTGTATACATAGGAACAACAAAGCGATCTATAAATACAAGAATTGCAGAACATAAGGCTAACTGTCGACTAGGCCATACGGACAAATCAGCGGTAGCCGAACAAGCGATTAAGGAGCGAAATCACAGGATCCAGTCTGAAGAAACTCAGGTTCTTGCCGCAACATCTTCATACCATGCCAGACTTCACAGAGAAGCCATCGAAATACAAAAACATCATGATAATTTTAATAGGAAAGAAGAAACACGAAAAGTCAACCGGACATGGGTACTCATCGTAAAGGACCTAAGGACACTACCATATCGCGAAGGGGCGGGGCTACCAACGCTACCTGGTTGGGCCACGTCACCGCTAGCATGTATAGATACAGGTGCAGATCCACCAGCCGTCAGTATTTTGGAAGTCGTCGAAGTAAAATAACTTCTGAAGATGCCATCCACTCGTGGTGGCGAAACGTCAAGCTTTAAAGCTAAACGACGCCGGCCTAAAAACCCAAGAACCACAAACTCAAAAATAAGTAGTGTTCAAAAATATTCTTTGGAATATGTATCTTATATTATTGTATCATTCCGCATTACCAAGAATACCCTTATAACCCCGTACCCACATCAAGGTAACTCTTGCCAGCTCTTCCAGTCTCTCCGCGCACTTATGAATCAGGGATGCTCTAGTTCTGGGCCCGCAGATGGCTTCCAGAGCAGAACTAAACCTTCTGCTCTGTGCCCTTTCTCTTCTCCTCATTGCGTGCAGCAGAGAGTATTTCATATACTTCTACTTCTAAAATCATGGTGTTCAGAGACTAGCTCTCCTGTAGCTATACATACAACCCTACTCCTGAGGCCTGTCCGTTACTTGCTCTTACTCCTATGTGACTAGGTACCCAACATAGCGTTACTTTGTTTGGTCTTATCCAGTGTCTTTAGTCCCACACTATGTTAGAAGTAGACATATTGTCTTTTTTGTAGATCCTTAGTCCCCCCATAAGAAGCATCACTCTATAGACCTCGTTTGTTTCAAAAACTTGAATATCTAGACGAACGCTTATCTTTATTTTAATTTCAAATAAGTTTCTTCCCTTACCCATTTCTTATTCACTTTAAAATTAATATAAGCGGTGAGTCGCAACGTTTATCCAAAAACCAAATCGAAAGTTCCTAATCAAATTTTAATTGCCTCTTGGGGGCGAATTAGTAGTCAATCAGTGGTAGTTGCAGATAGCAGTTATTAAATAGTAATTAGCAGTAGGTACAGTGGATATTACACACCCCAGGGTTAAGATGTAATATTAATTTTCTTGCAATCGACATTCCGGGGATATTCCGCGTTGCTCCGGGTTTCATTTGCGGCCGAAATTGATGTTGGGAAACGGATTGGTTTCCGAGAAACTCTACTTAATAATGGAAGGTTGAGGGGAGCAATTAACAGCCACCAGCTTATGTTACTCCATATATACATATATACAGTAACTGTGCTTGAACGTTCGCTGGAAGTCAGCTTTCGATGGGTTCATTATATGACGTAAGAATTTCATCCTACACACATAAAGTGGAGTCAAGTTGATTGAATCAATACTCCCCACACATAACGATGATCCAACACAAAAACTCTCGTTAATAGTTTTTTGCATCTCCCTCCATATAAACCAGGACGACACAGTTTTTATTCTGCAAGATTAAATTGGATGAAGCGAAGCGATCGGAAACTGTTCAAACCATCTAAAAACGAAGTTTGAGCTGTTTTTGATTCTTAGTTTTTAATTATTGCTGCGCCGCCACTAACACCATTTCTAAAAACCTTATTATACGTGCTCCGTCTTCCCCACAGTAATTTATTATCATATCATGTCTCATACGCGCCAGCAAAATTATTGTTGGATTCACAACAAACTCCAGAAAAATAAACCAAATTATGCCTGCCCCCCTCCCCCCACCGGTAGGCGTCCAAAAATATATCCCTCCATAGTCAAACTATATCCACCTGCATTCTGAATTACAGCCGCCAAACTCGGTATTTCGATCAAGTATTCAAAAAGAGGAGGCATTTTAACAACTTTGTGGAATCTATAACACCTCCAATATAGATATAACTATGCACCTATGCCAAGACGATTAAGTACTCTGAAGAAAAAGAAAAATTTGCTTTCTCTTATGTTGATCGATTAATAAAAAAATGCAAGTATTAATTACGGACTATAATAGATGCCTATATGACCTCTAATGCTGCCACACCAAGATGGTGTCCTTATTTTACCTGATATATGACACCTGATGAAGAAGGTAGAGGAAGAAAAATGACTTTTTGGATGAAAAATGGTGCGTTAAAGAGAAACCACAATTATTGGTTTTATCAAGTTCAGTGGCAGTTCCATGTCACAAAAAGTTACTATTGCTACTTTGCCGACTGAACACAAAAAATCGTGAAAGTTGAGAATTTAGCAAAGAAACATGACTTCTGGAATGAATAAATGCTGTCTCAAAATGTCATTAAAATCAATAGAATAGTTTTTCCGTTACAAAATCCAGGACGATCTAAAGCAATATTCGCATGTCTAATTCAGCAAATTCCAAATACCCTTGGTTTCTCAAATAGGCAAAGAAATATTCGGACGGACCTAAAAATCCCCTTAAACGCCTAAAAACGAATTTTGAGCTGTTTTTGTACTTTCAGTTTGTTTATTATTGCTGTACCGCCACTGACACCATTTCTAAAAACCATACGCGTTTTCTATTCTCTGAAATTTTGCTAATTACAAATTTCATCACAATCCATGTAGCGTAGCCGTTACTTACGAGGGTAGAAAAAAGCGAACAGATAGACAGACCGACGAAAATGAGTGAGGTGGATTTTTGTTATGTAGACATCATAAAACGCGCGGAAACCGTATTATCTCAAAATCGAAAATTTTTGCGATCACAATACTCCCCTCACCTATCGGTGTGGCTAGTAAAAAAAGTAGCATCAAATTTGATGATAAGTTATTATTAACAAATTAAATTAGAATTGAGATTACGATACTTTTCACCTGCTACTTGTACTTACTTCATTAAATACTTTAATTTATAAAGATAGCATTAACTCAAATATTACAGAGTTAAAAAAATTAATTTGTGTCCATTTTTTTAACTTTATGATGTATATTATTAAATTTTATTGTATACGTACATACCTATCTTTTTTATTGTTACAAAGTAAATTATAGCTCCACCCGCTACTGCGTTATTTTCCAATTTTCAGCACTTTGGCCAATACAAATCGGAGAGCGGATTGAGGGCTGAAGGGAAAGAGGTGCTTAAACAGAACAGTAGGTGTGTACAGAGTCATAGACGGCGAGATATTCTCCTTAATTAAATAAAATAGATAAAATTTCGAAACACAAACCAAACAGTTTCAACATACCTTTATGCTTGAAAAACTATAGCTAAAATACCGATATTTCTCCCCCCACTTTTTGATTTGAGAAACTCATCTGGAAGATTGTCGTATATTGGTTGTTTTTCCATTCCCCCCCCCCACGTTTTCGAGGCACGCGCTGCCCTTGACAAGCAGCCAAGCATAACTGAACCAAATCCTCTCTATACCTGGATTTTAGTGGAGTCAAATCATTGATCAATATAAATAAGAATCCTGAACTCAATAGGGTACTTGCAGAAAAAAATATTATGTCGTTGACGCGTTCCTTAGAACCTAGTAAACATGACAAAATCACTTGTTTGGTTTTTGGAATCGGCTGTGAGAGATATCCTAAAAATTATTTCAAATGCTGGAAAATACCGCGCATACAACCTCTGACGTCAGTGATATCGTATAGTGATGGGATGTAAGTATTGATATTCTATATCGATAGTCAGTGCTAACCTAACATTTTGACATTGATCATTATAACCACAAAACACAGTCATAAGTCGTAAGATTATAACCATGATACATGACAAAAGTACAAAAGTCAAAAGAATAAAAGTTAGGTTAGATTACTAATTCACTTTGTAGGGATGGGCTTCAATTAGACTGAATTGATTGAATTAGATTCTATCTTTGGATTCATTCATAATAGGATGCGCCGAAATAAAATGATGGCTTCGATTAGTTACGAACCTCGGTCACAAACAGGATGAACTGTGATACCTATCAGATATAAAAGTGTATTGCAACGAAAATGCTAGTGGGTTAATTGCCTGTTTCAAATATGTTTAAGTATCAATAAATTGAGTCGCATTGTTAAAGAATTCAGATCATCTCCAGCCGAATGCGCAGTTGGCAAACCAAAAAGAAAATATGGTTGCATTCGAACAGC
The DNA here is from genome assembly GCA_951848785.1 of Callosobruchus maculatus. Lineage (NCBI taxonomy): Eukaryota > Metazoa > Arthropoda > Insecta > Coleoptera > Chrysomelidae > Callosobruchus > Callosobruchus maculatus. Next base: position 2,083,757 of record CATOUR010000198.1, read on the forward strand.
TGATATGATTTCGTTTTGCATTTTGCATCTCGCAGCATTACTGAATGAGGAACTACGGCTGTAGTAGGACAACAGAGGTCTCATTTCATTTGGGAATATGTATACCCATATAACAAAACACGCTCGTAAAGTATATTATTGATATATGGCTAACGTAAATATTTAAAAAGAAATTTGGCAACATCACAAATAGTTTGCAGTTGAATCTCACTGACCTGCGCTGTAGCAGTATGGATTGTCGATATCGATAAGATACCTGTGACGTCAGCCCTTGTTTCAAGTCACGTGGAAAAATTTGAATATATCCTTATTTTATTTTGCAAATATGTTTTTTAGCCGTCAGTCAGTTGTTTCCTACTGCTTCTTGATATGGTTTTTTTATGCTATGTATACTCCCGAGGCGATTTTACGACCTCTGCAAGTACCCTATAAATGAAAAAGTAACTAAACGTCACGATTCTACAGAGAGAGGCGCACCAGGTAATGTTTGCATGATGCTCGCTCTATATTTCAACGCTGTCTGGAAAGAAGGTGAGGACAACAATGGCCCTGCAGGCGAAGCTCGCTCGGAGGGGGTGTAAGAGGGGCCGAATGTCTGTCAGAGATGTCACCGCCACCGTGATTAATCACCTCATTTTAATAATAACCCCGTCGCCGTTGCGCTGGCGGCTTCCGTATTATATACGCGACGGGAGCCGCTGTTGCAGTATCACCTTTGCAATGTGTCGGAAAGACGTCCGGTGACGACGGCGACGCGACGTTTTGCTGAAAGATTAACAGACACGTGCAACAGACGGCTCTGCCTCGTCCTCTACTTTGTACTAATTAATTTGATTCTACTCGTTAGTATTACCAGGTGGCCCCGTACACAAAAAAAGTAGCTTCAGATTTGATGCTAAGTTATTTTTTACGTCATCGACTGAGAGTAGTCCATATCCAGCCCAGCAGACCATATCTGGTCATTAGCCTTATGTTCTGTATCATCATCATAGTCCCAATGTTTTAACGGACATTTTGTGAACTCATAAAATGCATTAAGTCGGAGCTAGAATATTGCCGACATGAATATTAAAAATAGTTTTGAGAATGAATGAATGAATAAGGACCAGAGACTATCCAGCACAGAGAATGTGACTGGTGTATAGACCACACGATGGGCCCTTTTGCGCCTCTATCCGCGCTAGTTCCTAAAACCTGCCCTTTTAGCAAATGCAAGTACATTCTTAGGTCCTATCAATTTTATCTCTAGTGGTTCCAAGGTTCTTGAGCCCAGCATAGTATGCCTGTGATAACCCAGGGATTCACAGCGACACAAGATGTGTGCCGAGGATTCTTCTTCTTCACCACACCACGTGCACGTTGGGTCGTTGACCACCCTCATCACGAACAGGTGACGCCTAAAGGTGTTGTGACCCGTTAATAGGCCTACTAGCAATCTCAAGTTACTCCTATCCAGAGAGAGACGAAATCGTCCTATTCTCTCTGCAGGCCCTGCTAATAGTTCCCGAGCTTGTCGAAGATGACCAGAGATGTTGTTCCATCTCAGAGAGTGTTGATTCTGGATCCACTCTCCAGTTGTTTTCCTAGTCAAGTTTGCAGATAGTCCTAAGGCTGGTTCCGGGTCCACAAAACTGTTGCCGGATCCCATCCTAGCCAGATGATCCGCCATGTCGTTAGCTTTTACCCCAGCGTACCCAGATACCCACATCGGTGATACCTTGTGTTTAGCTGAGATGTCGTCAAGGAGGGCTGCACTCCAGAACCAGTCCCGACGTTATTTTCCAAGCACTCAGTGCTTTCATGGCTGCCTGACTGTCAGAGCAGATAGTAATCCGCCTCCTAGACCCGTCAATTTCTCGAATACGATTTACACAAACAAGGATCGCATAGACCTCAGCCTGAATACTGTGGTGTGCCCCCCAAGAGGGAGTGAAAGTCTTGTATAGGGTCCGTAGATTCCCGAGCCCGAGCCCTCTCTAGCGAGTGAACCGTCTGTGTACCAGACCTGTCCTCCTCCTTCGATGAGCTGTCTTTCCATAGACTCCCACTCTTCCCTTGACGAAAACACCACCGCGAATTTGCGATTGAAGCGATACGTAGGAGAAACTATATGGCCAATAAAATAGGACTATCCTCATGCAACTCTGCTAGAATCGTTGAATGTCCTTTGCCTGGATTCATAAAAGTCCAGCTATCCTGGCTCCAGAGACGGAAAAACTTTTCTAGCTTCCCCTTGAATTACCAGATCCAAAGGAGGAAGATTCAATAGTGTTTCAATGTCACTCAAAGGTGTTGTGCGCACTGCGTTTTGAGAACTGTAGCTCGACATAGTTCGCGATTTACTGTCAGTTCAGTGGCACTCTTGATACTCTTATCCAGCAACTTTTCCGTCGTATCTAACCAGCGTGTAGGGGAACGGCCACGGCGCCGCCCACTCGGGGCATGACCCTGAACTACAAGTTTCTCCATATTATCGTTTCTGTGTATATGTCCGAAGAATGTAAGCATTCTAGTCGACACAACGGAGGATAGTCGCTTTGGATTACCGAGCTCATCCAGTATGGAAACGTTAGTTCGATGGGCAGTATAAGGAACTCTTACCTACCTACCTATCTCCTATACGCAAGAATGTACAGCCTGACAAGAGCCGTGAGAAATATGAAATAGGCATGGATAGCAAAAGACGAGAGGGTATGAAATAACGTGTGCGTGTGAGACAGCGGCGAAATTCCCAAGTCTCTTGCTACCCTTGTCAGGTACACATATACACATACATTGTATGTTCACATATAATTTCTGCTTATGATATCAGATCAGAAATTTTATAATTCAGAAATCAAATACTAGCAACTAGGACACTAAATGACCTCAAAGCCATATCCGAGAAAGGAAAGAAAAACGTATGAACTGGGATTTATAGCCTTATACAGCATTAATGCTTTGAGAGATGACTTAAATTTACATACTTTGAAGCTAAGTAAGAAGATTTCGATTGGAAAGCCTTCGTCTTATGACTAGGGATATATAACTTAACTCCTGATGTTCACATTGTGGGTGTCTGTTCGCAAGCTTATTTAATTGTACAGGTATGCTGGCGTCTTATACCAAATAACAGAAAGAATAAAGAACATGGGTGAAATTGCATTCTTTGTTTAGTGCAAAGCCAATCTAGTGTAATAAATTCCTCAGAAATACGGTCAAATTTCCGTATTCCATATATATAGAATGCAAGAGTTCTGAATCTCTTGTACTCTATTTCTTCCAAAAACGCTCAAAAATGGCCCATAAAATGCATCAGCGTAGTATTACGTGAGAAAATACCAGAGATTCATAAATTTTTTTAATAAATACATAATTCTACTTTTCAAGCTATCATTTCATTTAGCAGACAAATCCGGTCTCAGTTTTGAGTTTCAGTATGGTTAAACGAAAATCGAAAGGTTTCAGATCTTTCAGATCTTCAGGTTTATCTAAAAAATCGAAAATCTTCTTTTGGCTTTCTATTGAGATGAAACCTCGTGTTTTGGATGACTTGAGGTTGCTGATTACAAATCCGGTCTCAGTTTTGAGTCTCAGTATCGTTAAACGAAAATTGAAAGGTTTCAGATCTTTCAGATCTTCAAGGTTTACCAAAAAAATCGAAAATCTTTATTTGGCTTTCTATCAAGACGAAACCTCGTGTTTTGGATAATTTGAAATTTATGATTACAAGTCCGGTCTCAGTTTTGAGTTTCAGTATCGTTAAACGAAAATCGAAAGGTATCAGATCTTTCAGATCTTCAGGTTTATCTAAAAAATCGAAAATCTTCTTTTGGCTTTTTATTAAGATGAAACCTCGTGTTTTGGATAATTTGAGATTGCTGATTACAAATGCGGTCTCAGTTTTAAGTTTCAGTATCGTTAAACGAAAATCGAGCTGTCACTCAGCTATTTGAGTTGGCGTATTTCAGATTTCTATTTGCTTTAAAGGCAAAACATTTGAATGTTATTGGCCATCACTGGTCTTATATTATTAATTAATATCCATTAACCAGTTATAGGTCATTATACGTCAGATATTCAAATACACAAAGGCGAATAGCCAAGTAAGATTGCTGTACCTGTCCACTTCAAACAGTTACGACTTTACTACGAAGAGTTTTTTACAAGCTATTCTACCAGTTTTTATGATAAAAATATCCTCGTATAAAGGAGTCGGTCCACAAAGGAGGATGACTAAGGCATATCAAAAAGTAATTTAATAAATTCCGAGGCAGATTTCGTATGTAATCTTCTCGTCGGCTCCCAAAAACAGTTTGTTACACGTCAAATCAAAGTCTATCGACAACTCCGAAAGCATTTATCACACGAGTTGCTGTATGATATCGTTCTCGTATGTTATAGTACAGGCGTTTTTGTATCTATTTCTTAAGCTACCATCTCCAATTTTGTAAATGGTTGTCAATCTTGTGCTCTCCTGAGAGAGAACGAGATGAGAGATAATCATTCAGCCTCGCCCCATCTCTGACGTTTTTCACTCATGAGTTTTGTCTGCGCCTCGACCTTCTTTACCTTCGATTTCCTTCCGCTGTTAATTACAGAAGAGAATATTTATTATTCCTAATGATGTGTACAAGATAGGTGGTTTTTTTGGTTAGTAGATCACGTTCCTTGTTTACGCCGCAGTACTTTGATATTATTTGTAAAGTGATCTGTCCAAGGTATTCTTGTCTGGCTTCTCATTAGGTCGAAAACTCATGCCATGTACAGTTTGAGGGCGCTTATCACAAATCCGGCCATTGTTTTGAGTTTCAGCCTCAGGTAACAAACATTAAAATTTTCAGATCCTCGGATCTTCAAGTTCACCCTAAAAATCTAAAATCGCATATCTGGCATCCGATCAGGACAAAAACTCGTATCATGTTTAGCTTGAGGGCGCTTATTACAAATCAGGCAGTTATTCTGAGTTTCAGCCTCAGGTAACGAACATAAAAAATTTTCAGACCATCAGATTTCCAAGTTCACCCTAAAAATCTAAAATGGTTATCTGGCTTCCAATCAGGGCGAAAACTCATGTCATATATAGCTTGAGGGCGCTAATTACAAATCCGGCCACTGTTTGGAGTTTCAGCCCCAGGTAATGAATATTAAAAGTTTCCAGATCCTAGTATCTTCAAGTTCAACCTAAAAATCTAAAATCGTTATCTGGCTTCCAATCAGGACGAAAACTGATGTCATGTATAGCTTGAGGGCGCTAATTACAAATCCGGCCGTTGTTTGGAGTTTCAGCCTCAAGTAAAGAACAACAAAAATTTTCAGATCACCAGATCTTCAAGTTCACCCTATAAATCAAAAATCGTTATCTGGCTTCCAATCAGGACAAAAACTTGTGCCTTGTATAGTTTTAGGGTGCCCATTAAGGGTAAGGCAGCTAAATGTATGCACAAGGCAATGTCATCACACCTAGTTTGACAAATTTTTCTTTGCAGGGATCTCTATACTTCAGATTTGTTATGTAGGTACCTTATGCATCTCCTCTGTATAGCGAATAGTGAATGTTCATATGAAATTAGTAATTTTTATAGCATTGGAGTAGTGTATTTTAGCTCTTGGAAAGTCACTACAGTATTGTTGTTCAGGATTGGAGTTGTGGCGGCATTTTTTGCTAGTGAGTTGGCCTTTTCATTATCCACTATCTCTTGATAGAAAACCAAACCTTTAAATCATCGGAAACGCAATAGTCTGAGACAGTTATCAGTTGAACAGGTTGAAAATTACATGCAAAGCTTTTGACCATGTTAATAAGCGTCGTCATAACCAGAAGGTTAGGGGACTGAGATGTAGTGTTTGAGCTGAAAAATTGTAAAACTATAGCGGACTCTATATGAAAAAATTGAATTTTATAACAATAGTGGTTATCTCATGCCTTAATGGTTGCACATAAAAAATATTTTTGATTTGTATCTACTTTTGAATCTAGCTGAGAAAGGTTATTACCTTTTTCCAAGCTAAACTTCAAAACAATACTGTAAGTTTCCCTTGCCAATTTCTTTGTGGTCAGCCTCCCGCAAAGGCTGAAAGCCTATGGCGCTGTAGAAGCGCTGCGAGAGAACATATTGCCTGGCAGCTCATTCCACGGTGTCGAAGTTTTCCAAAAGAAGGAATGCTGGAGGAGACTGGTTCGGGGCGTAGGGACCTCGACTTGGTAAGGATAAGCTCGCAGAGCCTCTTTAGTGTTTGTCATTGGGACGGCCTTTGGTCTTATCATCAGGAAAAGCTCACTCGAACATCTCAGTGATAGAATCTGTAAAACAGGGAGAGGTCAGCCTCCCTTCTTCAATACTCTAAGCTGTGGAGGTCCTTTGTGAGGTTATGCGTATCGATTAGTCTAATTGCTCTCTTCTGGATGGTACCCAGAAGCTTAAGAGAGTGTATCGGAGTGTATTCCCACACATGGAAGCAATACTACAACGATGGTCGAATCTGTGCCTTGTAGAACAGCAGTAGTTGCTCTGGTGTATACAGCTTCCTACAGTATAACAAAACTCCAAACTTTTGGGATACATTTTTAGCAACACCGACGACTTGGTCGTGTGAGGACGTGTTATTGATGACGTTGATCCCCAAAAGCTTGACGGAAGGTGACCCTCTGTTTCCACAGTTCGTAAGCCAACGTGAGACTTCTTTGTCAGTGTTGTTTCCTGAGTTTTCTGTATGTTAAACTATACTTTATTTACACACATAAAAATAATTTCTTAAATGGAGCACAGATGCTTTAATTCAAGTATACCATAACTTCCTATACGCGCAAAGTTATGCTAATCTTAAAGTGAGAATACGATATCTTTGACCATATAAGGGTTACATTGAGAAAATATCTTCAATGCAAAACTGGGAAATTCTTGATAGTAAGAATACCAAAATCTTAAATCAAGCATATGGTGATCTTGACCGAAGTATTTCATAATCTTGATTGAAGCATTTCATAATCTTAACTGGGAGCATTTCATAAACTTGACGCAAGTAGCTCAACTTTATTCTAAAATTATTATATTCTTGGATGAGGAATCTAGTAGTATTAATTTGAGCATTCAAACTCTTCTATGAGCATGTAGAAATCTTTCAGGAGAAATAGTTCTGTAAAATTTCTTAAATCACTTTTAATATACTTAGTACTTATCTAGGCACACCTGAGTCAGGTCTTCGCATTCCAATTTCTTTAATAGCTCATTCATGGTTGGATAGATCCAGTGATAAGGAAGCTGATGGGAACTGGGACGCGACTCAAATGGCGGTGGACCAGCACTACCAGCAGATTCGATGACTGATGGTTGACGGTGGTATCACGGGTATCACGTGGCAATGGCAATTTATTTCACAGTTTGACTAGATACTATTATGTGCTATTATGCAGGATCCAGGATGCAGGTATTACGCTACCGTGCTAAAGAGGGCGGTGAATGCGACAATCCGAAAACCGTAAATGTGTAAATGAAGGTTCGCATTTGCAAGCTGTCTATATTCTTCATATAAGTAAACTGAGCACCGCTGGAAAAAATGATAATCTTCATATAAAATTATGGAATATTTGTTATTAAATTATTAGGTATAGCCTTGGTTGCAAAGAAAATTATATTTTCTTTTGGAGCATATTTCTTTAAAATAAGTCTATAAATTAAAAATATATTATTCTTGATACAAATTTTCTATAATTTTCGCATCAAATATTCTTTCTTAGAGTGAGAACCGATATTCTTGTTGTGAGTATGTATTTACAAGAATATCACAATTCTTGACTTGAGAATTTCTTTTTATGTGTGTAGTAGCTTCCAAAATGGCCGGCCTATAAGTCGGCAACGCCTATCTTTCCAGCGGCAGCAGTCGCCGAAAGGTCTACATTCAATCAATCACATTTTCCGAGAAATTGGAAATTTGGTACGCGCGGCGCGGCGCGAGGTGCTGCCGTTTCCTCCAGCTCCAGCTTCTTCTTCTTCTTCTTTTGAATATACGTTTGCTGGTTATATTGTGTTTGCGTTATTGTATACGAATTGATGGGTTTCTTATCGGTCGCACGGGCTGCGGCAGACAAAATATGTATAAAGTCGATTTCGCCGCGCAAATTGACGTCGCCGTCGCTGGAACCGGGAGATTTCGAATCGGAGATTTATACGCCTACTCAGTTTTGGATGCGTACATGTGCAATCGGCTCCTGCTATCATTTATTTGAATATAATGGGAGAGTCTTGTAGCGAAAGAGGGTGCGGTATGGTGTGGCGAGTGATAACCGATAAGAATTTCTTAGACATATTGCTGCGGAAGCTCCGGATAGTTCTGAGAATCGTCAAAGACTAATCAACAGAATAGCTTCAGCAGGTGATCAGACGGGACTACAAATAGATAAACAAAAGACAAACACCATGGTGATAAGTAAAAATCCAAATTAGCTAATAAATATTCACGTCTATATCAAGAGTTCAGAAATTTAAATATTTAGGATAACCAAGGACTTGAATCCAGATGAAGAAATGAGAACAAGAATCGAGATGGCCAGAACAATATTCTTCAAAATGCGTAGTCGGCTAGTCCATAAAAGTCTTAATGCCCAAATAAGATATAGTTTCGTCATCAAATGCTATGTTTCTCGAAGAATACCTTGGACAGACCACGTTACCAATATCGAAGTTCTGTGAAAAACCGCACAGTCCTGGCCTCAAGGATTAAGGGAGGTTCGCCAGACTGTACAGGCCGCCGGATGTGGAATTGAAAAACCATTCGATCGCCTGCGCAGGCCGTCTTTTGGTGCAATGCTTGCTGGACCTGAACTGAACTGAAAGGTTTCTTGAGCATCTGCGAAGGAGGGTGTATTCAGGCCAAAGTGCAAGGGCCTTCAGGCCAGGACTGTGCAGTTTTTCCTCTGAGGATTGCCGGAGCGTCTGTGGGCCGCTTTAAGCACCATAAAGGAGAGAAACACCACCTACCTTGGTCTTGCGAGGAATAATAAATATGCCCCCCTGAAGCTAATAATAGAAGACAAAATCGAAGGCAAAAGAGGGCGCAGACAGATGGTTGAAAAACTTTGGAGACTGGACGGGACTGGATTGGGACTGGAGGTGACAATAGAAGAACTTTAAAAATCAATGTCTCGGTTCCTCCATTCTCTGCACGAAGCCAGTCGATCAATTTGGTGTCTAGGAGTGAGAGATAGGACCAAGTAGAGATTTAGAATCTCAGAAAAAACGGGAAAAATTGGAAAAAACACGGGTTTTTTCGTGTTTTCCCCTAACTTAAGAAAGACTGTAAAAAACGGAAAATATCTTTTTAACTTAAAGCCAGAAATCTAAAAACAGACGTTGGCCTGGCATGCTCTGCAAACCATTGCATTGGTCCGCAATTAACCTTGTGGACTCGAAGCGGTCCCGTAGATTCAAAAAACTTAAGGTGGCGATCTTCAAGTGGGGTTGTTTTTTTTACGCCCTGTACTTCCAGCTCTTCATGTACGGCCTTCTTGTTTCCATACTCGACAAAACACCACCGCCGTATGTACACTTTTGTACATCCTTGTGAATATTTCTCTGAATTACAACCCAGCCTCGAGTAACCCCACTACTAGCCCCCTATCTCAAACGCTCAGCTGATGAACAATTTCTTGTCTTCTCACTCTTGGCAACGAATTGAAGCAGCTCTTTACAATGTTTTTTCAGGTACTTATTTTTACAAAAAAATCTCTCTATATCTACGAATATATAACTGAAAAACTGATCGTTTTTTATCCAGAAATAAACAAATGTATTCCAGAAATTGTTTCTCATAAATTCGTAAATACTGGGTGTGCTGTGTCCTATGTCCCTTAGAATATGTATGTACCCAAAGATGTAGATGCATGCTAATGCAATATTCCTCCTCATAGCATAAATTTGTGGAATTACATCATCATAGTCACAATGTCTTAACAGATATGTTGTGAACTCGTAAGATGTACTCATTTTACGAACTTCTCTTGGGATATCTTTAAGATCTTTAATGCAGTAGTTTCCCATTTGCTTTCTGCATCCTCATGCCGTTGACCAGATGCATCTACTAGTTCGTCCGCCTTTAGGGACAATTTCTCACCCCAAGGACAAGAAGGTGCCCTAACTCTTCTCAATTCGTCCATTCAAAGCTGTTGGTTGAGAAGAGGTTACTGCTTATACCGACAGCAGTTCGGTAGTTCGGTTCCTTTTAGTCGCCTTTTACGACACGCAGGATATACGATGGGAGATATTCTAACCCACCCCCATACGAGGTGTGGAATTACAATCATGGAATAATACCAAACGTTACAAAAACCCCAATCACGGAATGGATCACGGAAGCATATGAGCTCATTTACGCATATGCCCCTTAGCCCTTCCAGCTGAGGTTTTTGTCCCACAAACTGACAAACTTCTACTTCTTTCTTGTCCTACATTCATTTCTAAATGTGAAATGAACTCGCACATCTTGCATTCATGCCTATTTTTAGAGTTTTTCAATGGAAAGAAAAGCAAATGTATCTCAGAGAATCGTACAGACCCTCAACTGCACATAATGCTCATACGTAGGAATTCAGGCAAATGAAAGGAACGTTTTCGTATATTAGTCGAGTCAACAGATCATTTCCCTCAAAATGATAACAAAATTCGAAACTTATTTTCTATGCCTTACTTTTTGTTATAAAAGTATGACATGTTCGACAGCTGTCAATCAATTAATTTTTTGTCAATCACTTCGCACCTACTTTTGTAGATGCTACAGTGGCACAAACGTTAGTAAAAGTTAGTCATCTTTCATAGTGAAGCGCGATGAATCTATCATTGACGCTTAAATGCTTAAATCTTTGTTATGGCCACCAAAATTTATATTGAGAACAAACCTGAAGATATGAAAGAGCTGAAATTATTTATTTTCATCAAACGAGACTGAAACTCAAAACTACAACCGGATTTATAATCAGCACCCTCAAATTATCCAAAACACGAAGTTTCATCTCAAAAGAAAGCCAAACAAATATTTTCAATTTTTTATCTAAGCCTCAAGATCTGAAATTTTTCATTTTCGTCAAACGATACTGAAACTCGAAACTCGAACGATCCGTTAATGCGAAGAAAATATTCCTTGTATAAATTTATCAAAAAGTGGACGTCCAAGAGCGTTGAATGCTGCTAAAGTTCAAAGAATGGTCAACAGAAGTGAACATCGAGTTGGAACTTCATCACGAAAACTTGGACACATTTTTCACGTCAATGCTGGCACAATCTGTTGAGAAATGAAGAGAAATAACTTAAAATTCCGAAAAAGAAGGAAATGTCCAACGTATTCCCCAAATCAGTTAGAAAGAATTCCTCAATGCTGTCTCAATTTACGTCGTACTCATTTTTCTGGCAACATAAAAATTATTCTTGACGATGAAAAGTATTTCACATTTTCGAACTCGAAATCAAAGGTAATGATGGTTTTTATACAAGAGACTTCGAAGCCTGTCCAGATAATGTAAAATTTAAACGAAAAGAAAAGTTTGAAAACAAAGTGTTAGTGGGGTGCGCTATATCAGACAACGGTATTTCACAGCCGTACGTTGGACGAGTTAGGGCCGAAGCGGTTACCGCAGAAGTCTATACTCAAAGACGTTTGCCTAAACTACTCAATTTTATTAATACCCACCATGCTAATGACAATATAACGTTTTGGCCAGATCTGGCTTCAGATCATCATGCTTTGCGTACGGGAAACTGGCTAGAACAGCACGGAATACCTTTTGAACCACGAAATGCCAACCCTCCCAATCTTCCTCAAGCAAGACCTATCGAAACTTTTTGGACTGAACTGAGTGCCAAAGTTTATAATAGTGGCTGGGAAGCTCAAAACAAACAGCAGCTAAGAAGAAGAATAATGCTAAAGATCAGAGAAATTGATTCAGAATCTGTCCAAAACCTAATGAGAGGAACGTTAAGAGGAAGTTGCGAGCCGTGGAAGATCATGGCCCATTAGCAGTACTTTAACATCATTTTTATATTAAGAAACATTGTTATTTTTTGTAGATCTTGTTACAGTTCAAACATATTATTGCGACACATTTTTGTAATTTTTTGAAAAACTTCTCAAAACTTTTGCAACATACGTTACACTGATACGTAATTGAAAATAAAAACGAAACAGAAACTTCAAGGAGCTTTGCTATAAAAAAGGACTGTCGGAGAGAGAAACTCTCGACCGTACTATAGTCGAAATGCGGGCAAATGAAAAGCAGCAAATACGGAGGTACTTTTCGAGGAGTATGAATGTGTTTGTTAACCGAAATTATTATTTACATAGAGGAGGCTCGTTAATATCAGTCAGCTATTTGCGTTGCTGACCCAGGTTTCGCCTCATACATTCCTAATTCTGAGTCAACACGGGAGCGGAGTGCGTTTGTTTGAACTTCCCCTGCCTTACCGTACAGTTACACCTTTTTATGCTTTCCTTATTTACAGTTATTGAATGTTTCTTGTATAGACGATTCCGTTCTAATTGTAGATAAACAGCGGTAATGGGTTCGATTTTTAGTTTTATTGGAAGCATGGACACCGCAAAGGAAGACAAGGGAGGGTAATATTCTCACACAGTGTTTTACGTACCTATTGAAAAAATGAAATTGAATAACAGAAGCGATGACATTTTGAACTTGGTTCAGCAAAGCGCCAAAAGAAATTTTTTTAAACGTGCATATCCAGACGATAGCTTATCACAATGTAGTGTTCAAGTGGCACAAGAAGTTTAAAGATGGCTGTAAACCAATTGTAGTTGTATTTGTAAGAGGGTCTGGTCCTTCGGTGTTTGAACAGATGAATGGTGCACATCCATTTTTCTTCCACTTCATAAAAAAAGGACCTCCAACAAATCCAGATAATTATCGCCTACTTTCGTTAATCTCTCATGCAAGCAAGGTTCTACTATATATTTTACAATCCTGTTTGGAGGGCTTTATTGGATCTCTCAGGCGCAGACAGGTTTCGTAAAAGGACGCGGTACGCGTGAACCGATCTTAAACGTAAGACAGATTATTGAAAAAGCCAGAAAGCAATTTTTTCCAGTTTTCATCTGCTTTGTGAACTATCCTAAGGCATGTGATAACGTAAAGTGGCCTAAACTGTCGGAAATCCTTATCTCTATAGGAGTCCCTTGCCACTTAGTATTTCTCATACAGCAACTCTTATGAGTCTAGCTCAGCTCGAATAGAATTGATGGTAACCTGTCTGGTCAAACAGCAACGAGAAAAGGAGTTCGTCAGGGATGCGCATTATCTCCGATGTTATTTAACATTTACTCTGAATTTGTGATGAGACAGGTATTGGACAAGTAGAATGGCGGTATAACTATTGGCGGAAGCAAAATATCTAACTTGAGATTTGCTGACGATACAACCCTCATTGCCGCTTCTCAGGAAGAACTAGTAGCTCTATTAAACACCTTAGAACAATACAGTGCAGCATATGGTCTTGGTATTAACTACAACAAGACAAGTGTTATGATCGTAGATAGAGAGCATGATAATCATCGTGAAATAAAGTCAATAGGCCGTTGTGAAGTAGTTCAAAGTTTTGTGTACCTCGCTTCCTTGATCGACAATTCGGGTAGCTGTGAAAACGAGATTCGAATGCGCATTCAACAGGCACATGTGGCCATGACAAAGCTTACTAAAATATGGCGTGATCATAACATCACTAAAGCTACCAAAATGTCGCTGGTTCAGTCTCCTGTGTTCTCCATATTTTTGTATGTGTCGGAAACTTGGACTGTTAAAAAGGCAGATCGAGCTCGCATAGACGCTTTTGAAATGTGGACGTAGAGGAGAATGCTGAGAGTTCCTTATACCGCCCATCGAACTAATGGTTTCATACTGGATGAGCTCGATAATCCAAAGAGACTATCCTCCATTGTGTCGACGGCGCCGCGGCCGTTCCTCTACACGCGGGGTGGATACGACAAAACAGTTGCTGGATATGAGTATCAACAGCGTCACTGAACTGACAGTAAATCGCGAACGATGGCGAGCTACAGTTCTCAAAACTATTGATAATATTCGTGTTGGCAGTACTCTAGCTGCGACTTAATGCATTTTACGAGTTCACAACATGTCTGTTAAGACATTGTGACTATGGTGATGATCCAGATGATAGCTTATCGAAATGTAGTGTTCGAGTGGCACACGAAGTTTAAAGATGGTTATAAACCAGTTGAAGATGAACCTGTCAGCTAACTCACAGAACACTCTGCACCTAGGTGGTCATGCCCTACCTGGGTTGTTCCCAAATTAAATTACCCGTATTTTTTGCCATCAGGTACGATTTCCAAAACAGCACTTCGTTCCAACCGCACCCAGCACACCTTTCCAAGCAAATCATCTAAAGCGCTGAGCAGCAACACCTGGTGCCTGCTCGCGAAGCTTCGGCGAAGCCACATACACCACTGAACGTCTAAAATTACCGCAGTAAATTGTCTTTATACCCCCATGGAAGGCTCATTGCTCTCCCAACTCCTAATGCTCTCTTCTCCTTCTTGCCGGTCGTGGTACGCGTTACTTTTAAATATTCACGCCAAGTTAGGACGTCTCTAAAAGCATTTCGCCATTAAAAAATTAAGCTCCGGCTCCCATGTATTATTATTTTATGCATAGTTTACTGCACAGCTCGGCTAACGGGGAGGAAATCGGCATCTAGAACTCGGAACTCGTATATATCTCTTTTATTCCTTTTTGCTTTATCACTAAATGGTCTGCGTTGCGATATTAATAATTCATTCTATAAAACCTAATGATACTATAAGTATGATGTACCGCGTATAATTTAAATGTGCATTCTATTCTTTTAGATTACTTGTCTCTAGTCATTACTTAAAAGGTTTATAAACAACTATTATTAAGATGAGTATCCAGTTAGCTGGGTCCTCTTCATGCGCCTTCACCATTTCTTGTATTTTAAAATTTTTATACGATTCCGATTGCCGTTTATTTTGCTAGTGAATAAAGTGAACAGAAAACAGGGAACAACACTGACAAAGAAGTCTCACGTTGGCTTACCAACTGTAGAAATGGAGGGTCACCCAATAGTCGAGCCACCTTCCGTCAAGGTTCTGGGGATCAACATCAACAACAACATGTCCTGGCACGACCAAGCCATCAGTATTACTAAAACGACATCCCAAAAGCTTGGGGTTTTGTTCTGCTGTAGGAAGCTGTATACACCAGGGCAATCACTGCTGCTCTACAAGGCACATATGCGACCGTCGTTGGAGTATAGCTCCCATGTGTGGGTATGCGCCCCAAAGCATCCTCAATGCTTCTGGACAATATCCAGAAGAAAGCAATTAGACTAGTCGATACGTCTAACCTCAAAAAGGAACTCTACAGTCTGGAACATCGACCGAGGGTGGCTGAAACGTCCCTGTTTTACAGATTCTATCACGGAAGATGTTCGAGTGAGCTCTCCCAGATAGTAACACCAAAGGCCGTCCGAACGAGGAACACTAGAGAGGCTCTGCGAGCTCATCCTTACCAGGTCGAGATCCCTACTCTCAGAACCAGTCTCCCAGCATTCTTTCTTTTGGAGAACTTCGACGCTGTGAAATGAGCTGTCAAGGAATTTGTTTCCCAACGGCTACAACCTGCAGCGTTTCAAATCCAACGTGCACCGACACTTACCCTCTCGCAGCGCTTCTACAGCCCCATAGGCTTTCAGCCTTTGCCGGAAACTGACCATAAAAAAGAAAGCTTAGCTTGTAGCTGAATATCGCTCGGTATCCGCTTGAATTAAACCAAATACCTCCTCATACAAAATTACATGCGCCTTCACCATTTACTAAATTTTAAATTTGTTCCGTTCATGCCTGGTGAACCAAGTCTTTGCATTAATGATTGTAATCGATGTTTAGTAATAATTCAGGAAGAAAAACATGGCTTTCAAGAATACTTGTTCCCACAGGTAGAACAATCGAAAGTCAGTGTGTTATTTCTGACATGAATGCAAACACGACGGAGTGAAGAAAGCTTAGCTTGTAGCTAAGTATTGCTCAGTATCCGCTTGAACTAAACCAAATACCTCCTCATACAAAGTCACATACGCCTTCACCATTTATTGATTTTTAAATATTTGCGTTAATACACAGCTCATGGCTGGCGAACCAAGTCTTTGCATTAATGATTGTTATAGATGTTTGGTAATAATGATGCAAAATATGGCTTACAAGAATATTCGTTCCCACAAGTAGGCCAATCGAAAGTCAGTCTGTTATTCCTGACATAAATGCAAACACGGCGGAGTAAAGAAAGCTTAGCTTGTAGCTGAATATCCGCTTGAACTAAACCAAATATCTCCTCATACACGGTCACATGCGCCTTCAGCATTTCTTAAATTTGAAATATTTGCGTTAATACACAGCCCATGACTGGTGAACCAAGTCTTTGCATTAATAATTGTTATAGACGTTTAGTAATAATTCAGGAAGCCAAACATGGTTTTCAAGAATACTCGTTCCCACAGGTACAACAATCGAAAGTCAGTGTGTTATTCCTAATATGAATTCAAACAGGGCGGATTGAAGAAAACTTAGCCTGTAGCTGAATATCTCTCAGTATCCGCTTGAACTAAATCACATACCTCCTCATACAAAGTCACATGCGCCTTCACCATTTATTGAATTTTAAACATTTGCGTTAATACACAACTCCTGACTGGCGAACCAAGTCTTTGCATTAATGATTGTTATAGATGTTTGGTAATAATTCAGGAAGGAAAACATGGCTTTCAAGGATACTCGTTCCCACAGGTAGAACAATCGAAAGTCAGTGTGTTATTCCTGAGATGAATGCAAACACGGCAGAGCGAAGAAAACTCAGCTGGTAGCTAAAATATCTCTCAGTATCCGCTTGATCTAAACCAAATACCTGCTCATACAAAATTCCATGCGCCTTCACCATTTATTAAATTTTAAATTTGTTCCGTTAATACACAGCCCATGCCTGGTGAACCAAGTCTTTGTATTAATGATTTTTACAGATGTTTGTAAATAATTCAGAAAGAAAAACGTGGCGTTAAAGAATACTCGTTCCCACAAGCATAACAATCGAAAATCAGTCTGTTATATCTGACATAAATGCAAAAACGGTGGACCAAAGGAAGCTTAGCTTGTAGCTGAATATCGCTGAGTATCCGCTTGAGCTAAACCAAATTCCTCCTCATCACATGCGCTTTCGCCATTTATTAAATTTTAAATTTGTTCCGTTAATACACAACCCATGACGGCTGAACCAAGTCTTTGCATTAATGATTGTTATAGATGTTTGTTAACAATAATTCAGGAAGAAAAACGTGGCGTTAAAGAATGCTCGTTTCCACAGGCAGAACAATCGAAAGTCAGTCTGTTATTCCTGACATAAATGGGAAAACGGTGGACTAAAGAAAGCTTAGCTTGTAGCTGAATATCGCTCAGTATCCACTTGAATTAAACCAAACACCTCCTCATCACGTGCGCCTTCACCATTTATTAAATTTTAAATGTGTTCCGTTAATACACAATCCATGACGGGTGAACCAAGCCTTTGTATTAATGATTGTTATAGATGTTTAGTAATAATTCAGGAAGGAAAACATGGCTTTCAAGAATACTCGTTCCCACAGGTAGAACAATCGAAAGTCAGTGTGTTATTCCTGAGATGAGTGCAAACACGACGGAGTGAAGAAAGCTTAGCTTGTAGCTAAATTTTGCTTAGTATCCGCTTGAACTAAACCAAATACCTCCTCATACAAAGTCACATACGCCTTCACCATTTATTAAATTTTAAATATTTGCGTTAATACACAACTCATGACGGGCGAGCCAATGCATTAATAATTGTTATAGATGTTTGGTAATAATTCAGGAAGGAAAACATGGCTTTCAAGAATACTCGTTCCCACAGGTAGAACAATTGAAAATCAGTGTGTTATTCCTGAGATGAGTGCAAATACGACGGAGTGAAGAAAGCTTAGCTTGTAGCTAAATTTTGCTTAGTATCCGCTTGAACTAAACCAAATACCTCCTCATACAAAGTCATATACGCCTTCACCATTTATTGAATTTTAAATATTTGCGTTAATACACAACTCCTGACTGGCGAGCCAATGCATTAATAATTGTTATAGATGTTTGGTAATAATTCAGGAAGCAAAACATGGCTTTCAAGAATACTCGTTCCCACAGGTAGAACAATTGAAAGTCAGTCTGCTATTCCTGAGATGAATGCAAACACGGCGGAGCGAAGAAAACTCAGCTTGTAACTGAAACATCTCTCAGTGTCCGCTTGAACTAAACCAAATACCTCCTCATACAAAGTCACATACGCCTTCACCATTTATTAAATTTTAAATATTTGCGTTAATCCACAACTCGTGACTGGCGAGCCAATGCATTAATAATTGTTATAGATGTTTGGCAATAATCCAGGAAGCAAAACATGGCTTTCAAAAATACTCGTTCCCACAGGTAGAACAATTGAAAGTCAGTCTGCTATTCCTGAGATGAATGCAAACACGGCGGAGCGAAGAAAACTCAGCTTGTAGCTGAAATATCTCTCAGTATCCACTTGAACTAAACCAAATATCTCCTCATACAAGATTACATGCGCCTTCACCATTTATTAAATTTTAAATATTTGCGTTAAGACACAACTCCTGACTATCGAGCCAATGCATTAATAATTGTTACAGATGTTTGGTAATAATTCAGAAAGCAAAACATGGCTTTCAAGAATACTCGTTCCCACAGGTAGAACAATCGAAAGTCAGTGTGTTATTCCTGACATGAATGCAAACAGGGCGGACGGTAGAGGGCAAACAACATTAAATCGTCATAACTGCTGGCAGGTTAGGGCGCAAAGGGCAGTGCAACAGCCCGGCTATTATTGCAGCTCGTCGCAGCTTCGATTCCGGAATTATTATTGAATCGTAAATGTACGACGACACCGGTAAATTAATTTAACCGGTGTGTGTGTGTGTGTGCGAGCGTGGTTTAATTAAATGCAAATACCACCGGAATGGTCGGTGCAGTCACCGCTGCCTGCCGACATCCGCGACCACACTAACAAAGTAAGATGGATTGGGCTGCCCGATTGTTGCGTTTATGATTCAATCCAACTCGATACTCAGCTATAATCTAAGCAAAATAGAAGGCAATCGGAATCGTATTAAATTTTTAAAATTTAAGAAATGGTGAAGGCGCATGTAACTTTCCGATCCAGGCGGATTCTGAGCGATGTTCAGCTACAGACTAAGCTCATAGCAAAATAGACAGCAATCGGAATCTTATAAAAACTTTAAAATTTAAGAAATGGTGAAGGCGTGTGTAATTTTCCAATCCAGCCCGATTCTGAGCGATGTTCAGCTACAAACTAAGCTCATAGCAAAATAGACGATAATCGAAATCGTATAAAAAAATTTAAAATTAAAAAAAAATTTAGCTACAGGCTCTTAGCAAAATAGACGGCAATTTAAATCGTATAAGAATTTTGAAACTATTTATGAAATGGTGAAGGCGCATGTGTGAAGCGGTCGGTCTCAACTACTAAATATTAAAGTTTTAGCTGATTTAACTGAAACCCTTCTGCTATAAGATTATGTGGTGACTGTTTTATGCATGAGGGTTCTGAATTACATAAGTATATTTGTGTGCATTAAGAGTCCAGCAACAAAGTTAGATGGATTGCCCGAATGTTGCGTTTATGATTCAATCCAACCCGATATTCAGCTACAATCTAAGCTCCTAGCAAAATAGACGGCAATCGGAATCGTATACAAATTTTAAATTTTAATAAACGGTGAAGGCGCATGAGGAGATCTATGATTCACTCCAACCCGATACTGAACGATGTTCAGCTACAAGCTGCTATAAATAGACGACAATCGGAATCGTATAAAAATTTTAAAATTCAAGAAATGATGAAGGCGCATGAGGAGGTATATGATTCAATCCAACCCTGTACTGCGCGATGTTAAGCTACAAGCTAAGCTTTACGCAAAATAGACGGCACTCGGAATCGAATAAAATATTTTATAATTTAAGAAATGATGAAGGCGCAGGAGGAGTTCCACGTTCCAATCCAACCCGATACTGAACGATATTCACCTACAAGCTAAGCTATTGGTAAAATAGAGGGCAATCGGAATCGTATAAGTATTTTGAAATTCAAGAAATGATGAAGGCGCATGAGGAGGTCTATGGTTCAATCCAACCCGATACTGAACGATGTTCAGCTACAAGCTGCTATAAATAGACGACAATCGGAATCGTATAAACATTTTAAAATTCAAGAAATGATAAAGGCGCATGAGGAGGTTTATGGTTCAATTCAACCCTGTACTGCGCGATGTTAAGCTACAAGCTAAGCTTTAGGCAAAATAGACGGCACTCGGAATCGAATAAAAGATTTTATAAATTAAGAAATGATGAAGGCGCCGGAGGAGTTCTACGTTCCAATCTAACCCGATACTGAACGATATTCACCTACAAGCTAAGCTATTGGTAAAATAGAGGGCTATCGGAATCGTATAAGGATTTTGAAATTCAAGAAATGATGAAGGCGCATGAGGAGAGGTCTATGGTTCAATCCAACCCGATACTGAACGATGTCCAGCTACAAGCTACTATAAATAGACGACAATCGGAATCGTATAAAAATTTTAAAATTCAAGAAATGATAAGGCGCTTGAGGAGGTTTATGGTTCAATCCAACCCTGTACTGCGCGATGTTAAGCTACAAAGCTAAGCTTTAGGCAAAATAAACGGCACTCGGAATCGAATAAAAGATTTTATAATTTAAGAAATGATAAAGGCGCCGGAGGAGTTCTACGTTCCAATCTAACCCGATACTGAACGATATCCACCTACAAGCTAAGCTATTGGTAAAATAGAGGGCAATCGGAATCGTATAAGGATCTTGAAATTCAAGAAATGGCGCATGAGGAGGTCTATGGTTCAATCCAACCTGATACCAGGCCCTGATACGAGTCCACTCGCGCGTAAATCGCTTTATCTGGACCGGCTCTTCTCTCAAGTAGCCGTCGAAACACGAAACCTTACTAGGGACCCTCAAGTATTGACTATAAATAGGACCTTAAGGGCCGGTTGTACAATGCAAGCCTAAGCTTCGGCTTAAGGTAAGCCGACGTTAAACCACGTCAGTTGCAAAACGTCCGTTACACAATGCTGGCTTAGCCCCCCACTCCAAGCTTAACACGAGCTTACGTAAGCCGAAGCTTAGCGCGAGCTTAGCTGAGGTTTAAACCTAACCTGATACAAGTGACATGATATGTCAAGGAGGGACCTTCAAATTGCTTGTCACTTTATTAGGCCATATTTTTTTAAAGATTTGTGTTTAATTCAACAAAGAGAGCAAATGAAACAACAGAGACAGAAACGGTCGTTGGCGAAATTTGACACAAAATGTCATAAGTGCCTAACCAAAAAAGGTAATCTTTCAGATGATTATGTCAGTATGTATTGCTTCATTGATGCCAACTGTAGTGAATTTCATTATCAACCAGGTTTAACTAAGCCGACGATTGTACAACGGGTGTCGACTTTAAGCCTGAGGTTAGCTAAGCTTAGGCTTAACAAAGCTCGTGCTAAACCCGCATTTGTACAACCGGCCCTTAGTGTATACAAAAAAAGACGTACTGATGGATTTCGTTGCTTCATGCATCATTTTGTTTACTACTAATTCTATTTTAAAGTTTAAAAAAAGGAATTCAAATTAGGCCAATCAGTGCAAAGCGCACCATACATCAACACTGCACTGCTGCCTCGTCAACTGCCAAATTGCGGTATTGATCAAATTGTCACGGCAAAACAATAGTTTGTTTTGTGATTTGTCTTCCGTCAAGGGGACGCCCTGTATGTTCCATCTCGTTCTGTGAGAAAAAGCTTTGTTTTGAGAATTCTGAAGCTGGTTGTCAAGTGAAGTTAAACGGTTAAACCTAACCTTATAATTTTACTTCCTATCGCGAATCAGAGCTTCTTGGTCTTTAGTTATTGTGCGGTGCATGATTTATTCTGAGAGTTGAAAATGGTATGCATACACAAAAATATAAGAAGGTTCTAATGCCATACTCTATGATGTGCAATCATAAAAGATGTTATGATACCAGTCCATTGCGACATAGTTTAGATGTACCCTCTACGATGGTAGATTCAATCATTTGAGTACTCCCACTTTATCTTAAATTACGCTGCCCTGATGAGGCCCAACTAATCAGAAACACGTGTCGGTAGCTATCGTTTTGCGTGCTTACCTTTGTGTCGAACTCAAAACTGCTCCAGCTGCTTGAACTGTAGAAGTTGCAACATAGTACTGTTCAGTTACACTGCTCATATTAGAGGTTTAGAGTTACACAAATTCTAAAACTTACTGACGGTTATCCATCACCGTCTCTGCTCGCTAGTTGCTATTCCTAATTTAAAATTAATTAAAAGACGAACCTCACCGGCGTCCATTAACACGTAATATTTCATCGGGTCTCATATTTACCAGTTTCGTTTCCAGTAATGAATTTGTTAAAAAGATGAATACATTAAGTATCATGTTTTAAGCAGCGGGAATTGGCTGACACTAACGACCTCTCCAGTTCGCCGAGTGGCGCTTTTTGTTTCTAAAATATGATTCCTCTAATTATCAATAATTATGCTGTTCGACAGTAACAAATTCGGCGCGCTGTTCCTTTGGGATACTTTTCGAATGTAACGGGAGACCATTCGTTACCCGATATTCGCCTCGCCCAATTTGAATCGCCTGCTTCGCAAAGAAACTGACGCCAGCGTTGCGATCGCTACCTACGAAGACTTGGAAGAAGAGGGACCGGGAGCGACTGTGAATCCCTCAATAAATTTAGGGCCCTATACGAAACGCTATAGTCTAATCTAATGTTTGTTGCTGATCATGTAGTGCCACAAAAAAGTGTAAGCCATAAAAATGCTCCCCCCCCCCCAAGAAAGATAATTATCGATGCCCTTGTACCAAGCCTCCATAGTGAATGGTAGTATTTATTTATAATAGCCTGCATCGATTTAATGATTTGCGTTTTTCTCGAAAACGGTTAGCCCTATCGAGATGTACCAAGAGACCATTTTTACGTAGAAATCTCCGAAATATCATATTCTAAAATCAAAATGTCAAAAAAATTACTATTTAGAAAATGGGGTTATTTTTACCCTTAACTCCTCCCGTATGATACGCCTCTTATTAAAGTTATGAAATTCTGAAGTCAGAATCAGATACAGCGTCAAAAGTTTACCCATCGTACCTAATTTCGTAATTTTGTTATGAGTGGTTTCGAGAATATCGAGGGAAAACCGTCTTCAGGGTGCCCCATGCAAAGAAGCGTAGCTCCCTTAGGAAGCATTTCCGGACCCATGTTCATATGACATTTTCTTTCTATTTTTTGGAGTACTGTTCGTGGTTAGAGTTTGTTAACATACTTAATTAACACCCTGTATATTGTGTAACAAGCACAAAATGTTGCACATTCTGCACAAGTTTGAAACTTAACGATGATACGAACGGTACTAATTTTATTAACCTCAAACAAATGATTGACCGTTGCGTGTTACATTGCAATAAGCAAAACCTTGCCCATAAGTTCACCTTGCCCTCAAAGTGCATAAATCTGTCCCAACCTTATGATGCGCGTCCATTGTCTCCATTGTGAGTCCCTGATTGGATTATATATTTTGCACCTGTCTCTTGATACGAGTTACTGCCGCTTTCTTTTTCCCTTCCTGCATCCCTGAAGATCGGCTTATTAAAACTTCCCTTATTTATTGCTTTTCCTGCGGTTGCTTTTCCTAACCTTCCAATGGCTTAATGAAGATTACCCACACCTGATGTTCAATATACCTTCTATCAACGGAAAGAAAATTTCAACGCTGATTTTTGTTCAGTATATTTAGGGCCGATTTTATCAACATGCATATTTAACAAAGCTTTTCTATTGGATGCTATTTAGCAAAAGCTTTCTATTGAGTATTGAGGGCTATGTTAATAAGTATCATCCAATAGTATTTCATCAATATTGAAAACAACAGGTCAAAGCTGGATGACACTTTTGTCAAAGATATTTTAGAAATTCATGGATCAAAATCATACCAGGATATCAGAACAGAGCGATTGATTTGCAAATTAATGCCACATTTTCCATGTTTACATTATAATTATTGTATAATTACTAATTGCAAACTGGGATAATTTGTGATAAAAGTAGTAGGTACCTATATCAACCACAGCAACTACCTACCTTATTTAATAATTAAAAATCCCACGTCCGTCAGTCAGATGGATTATATGAAAATACATACTTTTATGAAGAATCAATCTTTCATTTACTGGATGTATGTTTGTTATAGATCTTCTTATAGAAGTAATCACAGGTGCATTGTACATCAAATAGGATTATACATAATTTTAATTATAAAATGGCAAGCTTTGGCGTTCTGGGGCTCTGGATAGGCAACCAGTAATGCACCTATGTTTGGAAAGTAGCTGTAACCTTTGAAATGTAACAAAATGCTATTTTTACCTCTTTTTACTATAAAACAAATCGATAGTAAATTATTGTTTTATCCAAATAATGCAATGAGTGAATTTCTTGTCATCATAGCATCTAATATAGCATGAAACCAGCGATCAAATGGAAATGGAAGCTGGAATCTGTTTGGTTGAAATTAGCAATTGCTAAACTTTTGATTAAACAAGAAAATGCAATTTTTCACCAATTTGGGATGGAAAATTAGACTGAAAAAGATGCTAGATGATTTACAATGCTCGATTGTAGATAAAGTATGTCACTTTTGAGCTTTTTGAGGTCAACTTCAAGAGAAATCAATAATTTTCAGAGTACTTTGACAGATGCATGTTCTTAAAAGGGCTGCTCTGATTGGTCAAAGTCTTTGTTAAAATCTGCATGTTGATAAAATCGGGCCTTAAAGTATCCAAGTAAGTTTCTACTAAGAAAAATGTTGATATCAACAGTGTAAATTTAATCATAATAAGCCTTACTTTGTATCGAGTTTAATTTTGCATCGGTTGCTAGGAAAAAAAATGCAATATGAAATATTTCGTGTTGTGTTTGCTGTTTTTGATAACAAAAACTAAAGTGGCTTAGATAAGATAACGCCAAACGACAAATGTCATCAGTTTGTTACATTCGTGCATCACTAAGAATTTCGTAGTTATTTCCTCAGAATCAGATAATTAATATGGAACAGAAACTTGGAACTGACCCCTCCAAGTATAGCAGAAGCAGCAAATTTAACAACGCTAAGTTTAGGCCCTAACAATATGCTGACTGACAGTGCTTGCTCTTGAAATACCTGGATAACAATAACATCATAAATGATCGTCATCCGTAAGCACAGGTCCACGGGTGACCTCCTGACCTACGTCACTCACTTGTGGAACAGAGCAACTGAAAATCATGGTGCATCCCGTGTTGTTGCACTTGACATATCGAAAGCCTTCGATAGAGTGTGGGCATAAGTGGCTTCTGGTCAAGCTTGCTGCTTATGGACAGCCACCTGTCCTGTGCCAGGCGACAGCAACATGCCTCGCAGACCAACGTAGATATCAAGAGAATTGTCGAGTGGGGATTAGTGAATAGAGTACTGTTTAACGTACAGAAAACTCAGGCAACAACACTGACAAAGAAGTCTCACGTTGGCTTACCAACTGTAGGAATGGAGGGTCACCCAATAGTGGAAGCTTGGAGTTTTGTTCCGCTGTAGAAAACTTTATACACCAGAGCAACTACTGCTGCTCTACGAGGCACAGATCCGACCATCGTTGGAGTATTGCTCCCGTGTGTTTGGATGCGCTCCGAAGCAATCTATAAAGCTTCTAGACACTATCCAGAAGAGGTCAGTTAGACTAATTGATACGTCTAACCTCAAAAAGGACCTCCATAGTCTGAAAAATCGAAGAAGGGTGACTGACATATCTCTGTTCCACAGATTCATGTTCGAGTGAGCTCTCCCAGATAATAACACCAAAGACCGCCCAAACGAAGAACACTAGAGAGGCTCTGCGAGAGAACTTCGACACTGTGGAATGAGCTGCCGGGGAATTTGTTTGTTCAAATCTAACATGCACAGACACTTATCCTCTCGCAGCGCTTCTACGACGCCATAAGCTTTCAGCCTTTGAGGGAGGCTGACCATAAAAAGAATATATGAGGAGCAGACTTTCAAAATGCATTTTGCCCAAATTTTCCATATTTGAGATAGAGATGCCGCTGTATTCCTATGACCAAATACTTACTCTTTAGGAACAATGAGACAGACAAAATGCATTTAGTCTCCTTGCTATTAGGTAGGGAATCATACATCTAGACAAACTGATTTAACTCCATGGACAAAATGAATGGGACTTTATTTTCGTATATTGTACGAAACAGATCGGGAGCTGAAATAATAGTTGCTATACGTGAAAAAACTGTGGCGAACTAGTAATGTATGGAACTAGATGTTTTTGAAAGCGCTGAGAATGATCAGAATGATTTCATTTAAAAGAAATTAATAATCGTCTACAATTACTATTATACTACTATTATACTTTGTTGTTTCATTCTAATATGCTTTATGGTAAGCTTTTTTTCCAAATATTTCCCAAATTTTTGTTTTTGCTACTTAACAATCAAACTCAAATTACATTTTGTCCAGTAGTGACAACTTGACTGCATTATATCCAACAGTCCTTTTAATTTTTCCAAGTTGTTTTCTAACCTTCTCTTTGATTTGGTTTCTCTATACTGTTTTACTTCCCACACCGAAAGGTGAGGGGAGTATTGTGATCGCGAAAATTTTCAATTTTGAGATAATATGTTTTTTGGGCGTTTTATGATGTGTACATAACGAAAATCCACGTCACTCATTTCCGTCGGTCTGTCTGTCGGTCTGTCTGTCTGTCTATCGGTCTGTCTGTCTGTCGGTCTGTCTGTCTGTCTGTCGCGTTTTTCTACCCTCGTAATCTCAGTAACCGTTGCATGGATTGTGATGAAATTTGGGCAGCGGTATGCTATGGGGTCGTAGTAGGAAATGTTCCTATAATTTTGAAAATCGGTGCATAGGCGGCGGAGTAATTAGCAAAAACCAAAAAAAATTAAATATTGCTGAAACTTCTTTTTTAGGAGTTTTAGGGGTCCCTGATCATTTTCTACTTTTTTTTGGGTGGGGGTGAAATTGGGGTGGTTGGGGGGTGGGGGGTTGTAAAATTGAAAAAATTGTTGCTTTCATAATAGACTGTCCACTGACCTGTGAAGGAAGACCTGGCGATATAAATAACTTTTTTAGGTCCATCCGAACGTTGCCTTTGCCTATTACAGAAAGCAAAGGACTTAGAATTTTTTTTTGATGTAAACATACGAGAGTATTGCGTCAAATCGTTGTAACGAGGAAACTGTTGAATTGATTTTAATGAAATTTTGAAACGGCATTACTACAATGGCGAAGTTGGAAAACGCGTATGGTTTTGATAAATCGTGCCAGTGGCGGCGCAGAAATAATAAAAAAACTAAAAATATAAAAACAGCTCAAACTTCGTTTTTAAGCGTTTTAGAGGTTCCTGATCATTTTCTGCGTTTTTTGGGTAGGGGTGAAGTTGGGGTGGTTGGGGGGTTGGGGGTTGAAAAATTAAAAAAATTCTTGTACTCATAATAGGCTGTCCACGAACCTGTGAAGGAAGATCTAGCGACACAAATCACCTTTTTAGGTGCACCCAAACATTGCCTAGCCTATTACAGAAACTAAGGGACTTAAAATTTTCTGTATACTATACGAGAATTTATTGGTCTAAATCGTTTTGTATTTTGTAACGTGGACACTATTAAATTGATTCTAATGAAATTTTGACCCAGTATATTGTTACCGTGGTGAGAATGGGAAACACGTATGTTTGTTAAAAATCTTGTCAGTGGCAGCGTAGCAATAATCAAAGAACGCGACAAGTATGAAAGCAACTCAAATTCGGTTTTTAGATGTTTTAGGGGTTCCTGATCATTCCCTACCAGTTTTTTGGGTGGGGGTGAAAATGAGGTGGTTGGGGGGGGGGGGTTGTAAAACTGAGAAGTTTGTAGTATCGATAATAGGCTGTCCATTGACCTATGAAGGAAAGACCTAGTGGCGTAAGACAATTTTAGGGGGGGGCGGGTTGGCAATTATTTGGTTGCAAGGGATCTTAGACTAAAGCTTCATGCTATGGGAAAATAATAAACTGGTATCAGCGTAATGTGTGGGAAGTACTGAGTCAATCAACTTGACTTCATTTTTTTTGCTTCTGTTGAAAATTTGTAATAATGGACAAAATGCAATATGAAAGTCTGCTCCTCATATAGCTAGTACAAAACAGAACGCTCACTTCATCCAGTGCCAAAAGTTTTCATCATAACGATATCAAAAACACATCCTTCGAAGACAGAATCGTTTTGTATAATGCACCGAATGACAAACCGTAATTTAGCATCCCCCTAACCAATTTATTTTTTGTCCTCATGACGATTCGGAGGGGGCGCTGATGATTTTTAAAATATCTCTCGTCGCCCGAAAAAATATGTTCAATAACCGAATTAAACTGCCTCACTCCTTGTAAGCGGCAGCTGAGGCCTCAACGCGTCTACTCTGACAAATGACTAACTAAGTTTAGTTTTTGACGACGCTAAAGGGATCTGGCAGAATTTAGGGGGAGGTTTTATGGAGTTGCGGATGTCATTTGGTGGGTAGAGAAACGGTAAGTTATTTTTTTTCAATTCACTCGGAAATCAAGTCGATTGTATTGGACAGAAAATTTACCTCGTGGCGACTATAACCTCACCTGAGGCACTTTTGAGTTGCAAAGTATCAATACATAGTCCTTCTCGACCACCAACAGAAGGCGATGTCATTATAGAGCTTTCAGCACCTGCCGAGGTGAACATCGTCTCTAAGTAGGAGATAAAGCGGACCAAATATCAGGAGTTGCTCCGACAACTTCGCAGGCTCTGGCCAGAATGCACTGTAAGTCTGCTGGTTCCCTAGGTTGAACGAGTAATGCGCTACCCTCTGCACTGCGCAAAATGCCGGTGTGCCGTGCGGCGGCGCACATCTTAGCCGCCAGATACTTGGGTCCCTTCGTCTACTTAGGGCGTAAGATTTGCGGACCCACTGATTGGTCACCTCACGGTGTAGTCACTGGGTGATGGAAGAGCAGCTCGGTGTGTCGGAGCCCTTGCTGCACCTCTTTGAAAAAAAATTAAAGTACTACGTTTAAAACGCAACGGAATAGGATTTTTAGTTCGCAGAAATTCACTTTGTTTATTATAATATATAATAAATATCTAAACGACCTTTCATCTCATTCTTAACACCGACATCTACCTAACCGCCTTCAAAACAAATACATACCGCTACCCAAACCCGACTCCTAAATCAAAAGTCATTCTGATAATACAAGTAGCATTCCAAGACTTCTCCACCTTTTGAGTTCTTGATAACTTTTATTAATTACCATATTAATTGATTCCTGACGAAACGACCGTAGAGGCAGTGCACCGTAGAAAAAGTAATTATTCAATAGTATTTTTTGTTGCTGTCTCTGTAGACGTAAAAATATTTATATAAGATACTTCTGTAGCTGTAATCATCCGTAGAAAATGATTTAACACACAGTCATGATAGAAATCAAGATATCCTGTTTATTGCAGGTAGGAATTTGATGCTGAGGCAGGCCCGTATTGTAGCTAAGAGGAAAATACAGCTTTAATAATCTTGCAATTATTTATAAATTATTTATACAGGGTGTCCAGTTAGTGTGTACTCCTTCGATATCTCGCAAGGTATACCTGATAGAAGAAAATGTCAAATACAAAAGTTATTTGGCTACCTAAGACGCATATTCTGAAAATATTTTGAAATATGCAGGGTGTTGCAGGAAAGTACGATAGTGATCAGCTTGATTTTTTTATATGGAACTATAACTTTTTCTTAAATTCTTCTAGTGTTCATCATTGATCTCTATTCAACCCTAAAATATTTTTGGGATCGGTTGCGACGTTGCCAAGTTATAATTTATTTTCTATTAATTTCCGGATTTGCAAGGTCGCAAGTAATACGTCCAAATTGATATATTCCTTCAACTTTTCTCAATAATATTATACAGCGAGTTACTTGAATATTAAGTGGATATTATTTTGGATGTTACCAGCAATTTGTATTTACAGGGTGTTTTTGGCAGAATTTTAAATTACGGCAATTTGAAGGTCATTTTACTTTGTTTTTTTTAAATGTAACACCCTGTATGTTTTATTTTAAATCGAAATATCTACTAATACCCTATCTCGCCTTGTAATTTTTTTTTCGCGTTTGCAGCGTTGCCAAGTTATAAATTATTTTTCCAAATTTTTAAACAAATATCCCCGATTTTAATTTATTTTAAATAGAATCCTCTACTTATTTTTATTGCAATGAATTGCGCATGTCGAATTTAGTAGCATCTCACGATTTCAAATTTTTGTTTCTGTTAATTATTGAGATACGGCAACACCGCTTTTCCAGTAGACAGTACAGGAACGCTTAAACATTTCCAAAACTGCCATAGCTGGAACGGTGAAATTCAATACTTGGGGGTTTTTGAACATACAGAATTCAAAAGCGCTAACATCAGTGTTGTCAGATTTACCACGTTTACGTTAGACTTCATAAATGGGACATTCCATTCAAAATTATGACGTAAAATTGGTAAATCTGACAACACTGCTGTTAGCCTTTTTTAATTCTGTATGTTCAAAAAACCCCTAGTATTGAATTTCACCTCTCCAGCTGTGGCAGTTTTGGAAATATTTAAGCGTTCCGGTACCGTTCACTGAAAAAGCAGTGTTGCCGTATCTCAGTAACTTATAGAAACAAAATTTTGAAATTGTGAGATCTTACTAAATTCGACATGCGCAATTCATTACAATGAAAATAAGTAGGGGATTCTATTTAAAATAAATTGAAATCGGGGATATTTGTTAAAAATTTGGAAAAATAATTTATAACTTGGCAACGTCGCAAACGTGAAAAAAAAATTACAAGGCTAGATAGGGTATTAGTAGATATTTCGATTCAAAATAAAAAATACAGTGTGTTATATTGAAAAAAACAAAGTAAAATGACCTTGCAGTTGCCGTAATTTAAAATTCTGCCAAAAACACCCTATAGATACAAATTGCTGGTAACATCCAAAATAATATCAACTTGATGTTCAAGTAACTCGCTGTGTAATATTATTGAGAAAAGTTAAAGCAATATATCAATTTGGACGTATTACTTGCGACCTTGCAAATCCGAAAATTAATAGAAAATTAATTATAACTTGGCAACGTCGCAACCGATCCCAAAAATATTTTAGGATTGAATAGAGATCAATGATGGAAACTAGAAGAATTTAAAAAAAGTATAGTTTCATATAAAAAATTAATTTGATCACTATCCTACTTTCCCGCAACACCCTGTATATTTCAAAATATTTTTAAAATATGTGTCTTAAAGGGGTGATACACGTACGAGCAAGTACGCGTACTTATGGCTCGACGACCTTTTTCGCCTGTGTGTCACCGTAAGTACGCGTACTTTAAAACCGTCGCGCAAACCGCCGGCGATCCAACTGGTTTGAAATCTTGCTCGTAGCTTGTCTCAGCTCGTACTGCGAGCCGCGAGCCACCACTTTGCTTTGACAGGCCATCGATCCGCAACGTTTGTTGTGTTTGGCGTTTGTTAAAAGTTTTGTTTATTTAGGAAAATCATCAAAATGAGTGATTTCAGCTGTCACCAACGTCGAGCCGAGTAAGTTCGCGAACTTAAAAACCGCGTACTTTAAGTTCGTACGTGTATCACCCCTGTTATTAAGTAACCAAATAACTTTTGTATTTGACATTTTCTTCTATCAGGTATACCTTGCGAGATATCGAAGAACTACACACTAACTGGACACCCTGTATAGGTATTTATATATAAGGTCTCTATTTTAAGATATCAGTTAATTTAAATTATTTTGACTTCACTGTGGATACTTAATCAATTCATCAACAGCGCATTTCTCAGCATTGACATCCTAGACGTCACAGAAGTTGACAAATCCACCTAAACTTACTTACCCAAAAGCAATAAAATGTGAAGGGCAGGCGTTCAAGTTAAACTTACCTGAAACAAAAAGAAAACGTAAGTAAAAGTCATCATTTTATCTTCAAAAGATCTAGGTGTGAATCAGATTTATTCACCGTAGGAGATAGTTAATCATAGTGAATCAAAGGTCAAGTTCAGGACTTAGAAGTTCATTCTCATAAGGAATATCGGACAAAAGTCCTGCTTTTTATATTTCAAATCTTCAAGTTCGTTATGTGGCTGCCTATTTGGAAGAAAACTCGTATCGAGCACAGTTTGATGGTGCCAATTTCAAATCCGATCCTTGTTTTGAGCTTCAGCCTCAGGTAAAGAAAATTTTCAGACCTTCAGATCTTCAAGTTTATGTTAAATATTTAAAATCGTTATCTGACTTATTATCAGCACAAAAACTTTTACGATGTACAGTTTGAGGGTGCTAATTTCAAATCCGGCTATTGTTTTCGGTTCCAGCCCCAGATAGAGAAGATCAAAAATTCTCAGATCCTCGGATATTCAAGTTCACCCTATAGATATCTAAAATTGTTATCTGGCTTTGTATCAGGACAAAAACTCGTATCGTGTATAGTTTGAGGATGCCAATTTCAAATCCGGCTGTTGTTTCAGTCTCAGGTAAAGAGAATCGAAAATTTTCAGGCTCTCAGACTCTAAAACTCTAAAATCGTTCTCTGCTTTCTTATCAGGATGAAAATTCGTGTCGAGTATAGCCTGAAGTTGCCAATTTCAAATCCTGCCGTTCTCTAGAGTTTCACTGTCAGGTAGAGAAGTTCAAAATTTTGCAGACCCTCAGATCTTCAAGTTCACCCTAAATTTCTAAAATCGTTATCTGACTACCTATCAAAACGAAAACTCGTATTGTGTATAGCTTGAAGGTGCCAGTTTCAAATCCAGCCGTTGTTTTGAGTTTCAGCCTCAGGCAAAGAAAATCGAAAATTTTCAGACTCTCAGATCTTGAAGTTCACCCTAAAAATCTAGAATAGTTATCTGCTTTCTTATCAGGATAAAAATTCGTGTCGTGTATAGCCTGAAGTTGGCAATTTCAAATCCTGCCGTTGTCTAGAGTTTCACCCTCAGGTAGAGAAGTTCAAAAATTTGCAGACCCTCAGATCTTCAAGTTCACCCTAAATTTCTAAAATCGTTATCTGGCTACCTATCAAAACGAAAACTCGTATTGTGTACAGCTTGAAGGTGCCAATTTCAAATCCGGCCGTTGTTTTGAGTTTCAGCCTCAGTTAAAGAAAATCGAAAATTTTCAGACTCTCAGATCTCGAAGTCCACCCTAAAAATCTAAAGTCGTTATCTGCTTTCTTATCAGGATGAAAATTCGTGTCGTGTATAGCCTGAAGTTGCCAATTTCAAATCCTGCCGTTTTCTAGAGTTCCACCCTCAGGTAGAGAAGTTCAAAAATTTGCAGACCCTCAGATCTTCAAGTTCACCCTAAATTTCTAAAATCGTTATCTGGCTACCTATCAAAATGAAAACTCGGATTGTGTATAGTTTGAAGGTGCCAATTTCAAATCCGGCCGTTGTTTTGAGTTTCAGCCTCAGGTAATGAAGGTCAAAAATTTTCAGACTGTCAGATCTTGAAGTTCACCCTAAAAATCTAAAATCGTTATCTGCTTTCTTATCAGGATGAAAATTCGTGTCTTGTATAGCCTGAAGGTGCCAATTTCAAATCCCGCTGTTGTCTAGAGTTTCACCCTCAGGTAGGGAAGTTCAAAAATTTGCAGACCCTCAGATCTTCAAGTTCACCCTAAATTTCTAAAATCGTTATCTGGCTACCTATCAAGACGAAAACCCGTATTGTGTATATTTTAAAGGTGCCAATTTCAAATCTGGCCGTTCTTTTGAGTTTCAGCTTCAGGTAAAGAAGATCAAAAATTTTCAGACCCTCAGATCTTGAAGTTCACGCTAAATATCTAAAATCGTTATCTGCTTTCCTATCAGGATGAAAACTCGCATCGTATATGGCTTGAAGGTGCCAATTTCAAGTCTGAGCGTTGATTTGAGTTTCAGCTTCTGGTACAAAATATATCAAAAATTTTCAGACCCTCAGATGCTCAAGCTCATCCTGAATATCTAGAATCGTTATCTGACTTCCTGTTAGGGCAAAACCCGTATAGTGTATAGTTTGAGAGTGTCCATTTCAAATCCGTGCAATGATTTGAGTTTCAGCCAAGAATATCAAAAATTTTCAGACCCTCGAAAGTTCAATCAGTACAACAGTATGACTTGTCGAACGTATGCCTAAGTGCGGTTCTGTACACGCAGCGCTACCGTTTACATTTTAGATTCCTATCTTCATTACGATATTTAAATGATTTCTATGACTAATCAAAATCCGCCGTATCGCCCAGCGGTAGCTTGCCGAGCGAGTCTAGAAGGCAGCCAGCACTAAATTCACGGTCCATTGTTCTTTTCGGCAGTTTAACCCTTTTCTTTGATACAATCATTGGCCCCCTCCTTCAACTTGTTTCATTATTATTTAATTATTTCCATTTCTGCTCCAGACATGTTGCCAAGGGATGAAATTAAGATTGATAATTTACAGGTAGCGTTTTGTAGTTATTAATACTGCGTTTCCATCAAGGCGCGTCTTTTGAACTTCGGATAAGATCTTTGCCTGTTTCACTTTCTGCTGATTGCTGGGGAAAGAGGCACTGAATTTTTAGGACAATAGATAAATCGTTCAATAAGGTGACAAATAGGGTAGGTACTTGCAGAAAAAATATTATGTCGTTTACGCGATCCTTAAAGCCTAGTAAACATGACAAAATCACTTGTTTGGTTTTTTGGAATCGGCTGTGAGAGATATTCCAAAAATTATTTCAAATGCCGGAAACTGTCGCGCAAACAACATCTGACGTCAGTGATATCCTATAGTGATGGGACGTAAAGTATTGATATTCGATATCGATAGCCACTGCTAACCTAATATTTTGACATTGATCATTAAACCACAAAACACAGTCACACAAAAAAGTACAAAAGTCAAAAGAATAAAAGTTAGTCTAGATTACCAATTAACTTTGAAGGGATGGGCTTGATTTAGATTCACTCATAATGGGATGCGCCGAAATAAAATGATGGCTTCGATTAGTTGCGAATCTCGGTCACAAACAGGATGAACTGTGATACCTATCAGATATAAAAATGTATTGCAACGAAAATGCTAGTGGGTTAATTGCCTGCTTCAAATATGTTTAAGTATCAATGAATTGAGTCGCATTGTTGAAGAATTCAGATCATCTGTAGTTTGCAGTTGAATCTCACTGATCTGCGCTATAGCAGTATCGATTGTCGATATCGATAAGACACCTGTGACGTCAGCCCTTGTTTTAAGTCACGTGGAAAAATTTGAATATATCCTTATTTTATTTTGCAAATATCTTTTTTTGGCCGTCAGTAAAATCATGTTTTTTGTTTCCTACTGCTTCTTGATATGGTTTTCTTTACGCTATGTATACTCCCGTGACGATTTCGCGACCTCTGCAAGTACCCTATTGCTAACCTCATTGGAGGCTACTGCATTTTAAAACGGAATAGAATATTTAATTTATTTTTGAGGTTTTCATTAAATGCAGCAACCTATCAGACTAGACACATAAAAACAAATGTTGTTCGGTTTTCAATGAATGGTTAGTATTTGGATGCTTTTCCATTACTTCAAATATATTTGCAGTTGTTTCAAATCCATGTCACTCATACAGTATACTCCTCAGGTTCAAAGCAATTGCAGGTAAGCTAATAACTCCAAAGTAGGTTACAAATTCGTTCTAATGATATGTACCATCAATCCAATACTAATATTAGCATATAATGCGATTAAAGCATCTTTTTGTTTTTAATTTACACCTTAGGTTTTCTTCAAGCAAAGCGTGTAAGTTATTTAATATACTGGATTATAGAATTCAATAGATCCTTGCCGTTGGCTCAACTGCTCCGTTCTGTGCTAGATTATCGGGATTGGATGAGAAAAAGAAGGAGAGGTCGTTGTTATTTGCACTAGTCAATCTCTACTATGACATATGTATAATATATGTGATATAAGTCTGGCGAAAGTACAATAAAGTTTTGGATTTAATGAAGGAGATAAGCCTTTTGAAATGTGGACGTGGAGGAGAATGCTGAGAATTCCTTATACCGCCCATCGAACTAATGTTTCCATATTGGATGAGCTCGGTAATCCAAAGAGACTATCCTCCATTGTGTCGATGAGAAGCTTACATTCTTCGGACATATTCACAGAAGCGATAATATGGAGAAACTTGTAGTTCAGGGTCACGCCCCGAGTGGGCGGCGCCGTGGCCGTTCCCCTACACGCTGGGTGATGGATACGATGAAACAGTTGCTAGATATGGGTATCAAGAGCAACACTGAACTGACAGTAAATCGCGAACAATGGCGAGCTACAGTTCTCAAAACTATTGATAATATTCGTATGGGCAATACTCTAGCTCCGACTTAATGCATTTTACGAGTTCACAACATGTCTGTTAAGACATTGTGACTATGATGATGAAGCCTTGATGCCAGAATGTATAATTATTTATACATTATGTGATTTTTTCATAAGTAGCGTAGATATTAAAATAACTATTGATCTTAGAATGCCTAATGATTTTGTTTTGAGTATTAATGTTGATTATAGAGGAACATCCCGAAAGTTATATTGCCTTGTTTCATGTTATAGCGGCTTACCCACTGAAGGTACCTGAGAATTGAAAATTTATATTTGATTCTAACAGAAATATATTATAAATTATAGTATTGAGGTACTTGTTTTGCTCTCATAGCCCATATCCAAACCTAAAGTACCAATTTCTATCCATAAAATGCTTTAAAACATGCCAAAAATTTTGGAAAAAGATTATCGATAGTATTCACAAAATATCATTCAAACAGCACTAAAATTCAAGCACAAAAAATGCAGAAATCCATTGCTGTAAAAAATACAACATACAAGAGTACCGGGGAGAGGTTGATATCGCTGAGATAGTAGCATTTGTCCTTCAAAGTACTATGCGACGTTGCCAGATGCTGCATGCGAAAAATATTTCTTTTATAGGGCTTAAAGACACATTCTATTGAGAAGCAGTTAGAATGACAGCTAATGTTTACGCATAGCTCTGAGAGATATAACTATTTTTTTATCTGTACTTAAACGTTCTAAAATTTCTGAAAGATGATAGAAAATATGTTTACCGTAGTACCAATGTTCTGCTCTATTTCTATTGCTATCACTGGTAATCTGAGAGCTCTGTACTTCAAGCTATAAGTTCTTAAAATTAAAAACCATGTAATTTCTTCCATCCTGAATGGCCTAGATGTTCCTTTGTTTTGATCCTGCAGGTTTGTTATCATCAGGCTGAATCATGAAACAAGTTTTCCTTAACCGTTGCAAAAAATATCATTACCCGTCACCACTTAGGCATATTATGTAAAAACAAGTAATCATCCTTATTATCTTTCTAATCAAGATATTCAAATCGTTACCCTTTATGATTATGATAAGTATGTTAACAGTTCTTCTCTAAATATATACACTTCATTTAAATATAGTACTGTGTATTAGCATTAATGCAAAAGGTGTGCTGATTAAAATGACTTATAATAATGATTCGAGTCCGTCCTAATTGCACATCTATAAATTATATAAACATCAGATCAGACTCGTTAAAACGATCTTAATACAGATGATTATGCATAGAATGAAAGTCATTTTATCGCAAGGAGTGTAACTTTTTCATAATTTTATAATAAGCAATGATGTAGGCAGAAGTACCTTCAGTTTCACATTCACAATTTCCAATTGCATGTGATACATTGTATTTACACACTTGCGTCTAATTATTTTCTTTAAATAGCTTTCAATTTATTTTTCTCATTACTACGTGGCTACCTGTAATGATAAGTGTGCTGCGTTACAAAACTTTTCTAATAACAGTATCTCCGGTTAGTAATTGCAAAAAAAATACCGAATAAGTATATTTATGTATACCTGGGCCATCAGAAAGGTTCTGATTCTCGATCAGAGTGGCAGTTAGTATAAAAAAAAAACGTGGTATGATATAATAAAAAACGTGACGAATTTTTTGTTTCAGAGACAACATTCCTATATGGAATTGAAAAATTGACATCATTTATCTTACAAAATAAAAGAAATACTCTTGAAGTCTCTCTAATTTGGCTTGAGGAGTTTTTTGAAAAACTGCGAACCATGCGACAATAATGACTCAAAAAACTTCCTACTATTTGACTGAAGCAGGTGTTTAGTCACTCAAGCCTTTGAGAGCCAATATTACAGAAAAATGATCTGACACACACTTCATCAAGTACAACATCTGTTGGAAAGAAGCCCAGAGTAGGTACCTATTTAGAGCTTCAAGCTACTTCAAATCATTGAACCTTCTTACGCTTTATAAAACTCGCATAAGACCTAGCAAACATATCTGGAGAGCTGCTGCCCCCATACTTCGACTAATCGGTGTCTCGGCCTTAACGCGCCACCTCCAGCCACTTTCTCTCCGGCATGCAGTTGATGACCTCTCACTTTTATACTGCTATTCGAATAGAACGAAGTGGTACGTCCGCACCTTTGATCCGAGGGTGTCTAGAGCTTTAGGCTTTGCCCAAATACAGAGTACGACACTTTTGATTCTATGTTAAACTTGGAACTTCACTAACTTCCCTGGTATCACGGAGCACGTAGCAGTGTAAAGGTTTTAATGCTGGTTGTATGATTTACAGTTGACAGATTCAAAAAAACTCAATTAGAAGATATATTGTTTCAGATAAAAACGTCAGGACACGTGATGAAATGCATTTAACTGCCGTTGCATAAGTAATTGGTGATAATGATTTACAGGTAGATATTTCTATACATGACCATTAGCACGTGTAACCTACTTATTACATGCGCACATATTTTCAATTACTATCAAATAATTTTAGAATGTGGAGCTTGACCGTTTGTATAGTTTTTATTTAAAACTTGTGTTGTTGTCTCTTGAAGCAACGAAGTTATCGAGTAGTAGTGGTAGTAGTAGCTATGGGGCGGCCGCGTCTGGTAAGTAAGCCCCAGTAAGGTGGGTAATTCGTCTGGCTGGTGTCTATCGGATCCAAAGATCTCATATCTTAGCCCGCCTAGCATCTCACATTCCGCAAGGCAGTGGTAAGTTGTTTCATGGATCTCTCCACAGCCCATACATAGGCAATCATCTGTCATCTTCTCAGAGTAACAACTGAACATAGAGGTAGTAAACGACTAATTCTAATAGGCCAACATCTTTTCTTACGTTGTACGCAATAACAATAATATTTAAAAAATATAAGTCCAACTGTATTATTGATATTGATTCATTTCTTGCTTATAGTTTTTTTAAAACGCCAGTTGATGTACCAAGTTGGTACAAACCATTTTTTTCAGATAAAACAACTGCCAAAATATTACTTCTTAACTACCCCACATACATGTATTATGTGAAGAGAATGGTTGAAACATTTTCCTTGGATTGACAGCAATTACAATGGTACTATCTGCAAGGTTTGGTGGATCATACACTGGTGAAAATAAATCGCAGAACACATTTTTTTTATTTTGCGCAATTCCCGTTTCATCAAAGATGAAAAAGAAATAAAACACGGACTCAAAAGAAAAAAAACAGACTTTGAATCGATGCAAAAGGTGGTATAAAAAATGTAATATATGAATGGAAATCAACATACAAACGAAGTAAAATTGCATAAACGACAAAAATTATTAAATTATGGAACATTATAAGCCTTATTGTAACTTGCTACAGTCCAACAGGCACTGGATCAGGATCAAGCATGACAAGTTGTGAAATGTTGCAATGCGCAGACACAGTCACCACCAACCACTTTACATAGAAGACTACATATTACTGACCACACATTTTCAAAGGTATTTAACATCCGCGAATATGACGATACTTGCACCACTACCTAAAACTTAGTACAGAATGTATTCTTCTTTCTGATTTACATTTGACCCCTTCTGAATTGCAATTTATGGTTTATAATATACAGTTTATTGATACCTTCTGAAAATTAATATGACCCTGATTTACATTTGATACCTGCTGATTTTCATTTGATTATTCTGGTTTACATATGACGCATTCTGATTTTCAACTGACTGTTCTGATACATTCTGATTTTCATATGATGCTTTCTGAGTTACAACTGGTTTAGATATAGATCTCCCATATGTAGAGACCGTTATTTATAGTTACGGTACAAAACGTTATGAATTTTTATAGAATTATTAGGTGCTCTCCATCATGTTACAAATAGTCGAAAAAATAGCATAATATTGCTACAGAAGTTTGAAGTGAAGCTAAACGTGTTGACAACCACTTAAAAATCCGGATGACGTAACGGTCATTAATTTCACCACACGTCGCTAATCAATATTCTTCCAGCTATTAATAGATCATTAACTACTGAAAAGCGTAGAGAAACACGCACGAACCAGATATAAAATAAATGGATGCCTAATAAACTAGGCCTAATGTGTGAAAATAGTCTCGAAACAAAAAAAATCCGGTACCACGTGAGTGAAGACGACCAGACGACGTGTTAGATTAATTAAAGGACAAATGAGACGAAAACAGTGAAGAGCAGGCCATGAAATGAGGGTCTTTCATCATCTCGCCACACTGACAGCTACAAGTTAGTGTTCTTGTTAAAACTAATAAGGATTTTTTGTAGCGAACAGAAATAGTGGTCGTCAATTAAAAGAATCATTCCGATTGAGCGGTTGTATAAGTTTTCGATTTAGATGTATTGGATGTCTCTGGTTGTTTCGAGTGCATCAGAAAAGAGGCTGAGAATCAGGAAGAGCAGAATCAGATTCCACATTCATAATCTACGACTTAAGGGTCTAGGGTATAGCGCGCGAAATTTAAAATCCAAGAGTCCCGTGTTAGCGAGGAGGCGTGGCCGCCTGTTCCCTTTCTCCAGTGTGTGTGTGTCTAAGATGAGGGGAGATAAGTCCAAAAGTCCAAAGGAAAGGTCAAAAGGTCCAAAGGTAAGGTCCAAAGGTCGACATAAAAACGAATTTGGCATTTCGAAGTTCCTGACGTTACCTTTAAACGTACAGTAAGGATTCAAAAAGCAAATTGAAAAAAAAGCTTGCGCTATGTCATTTCGATGGCCTTGTTTTAGTATGATGTTTGGTTGTTTAGCTTACAGACAGTTGAAGAAAATATGATTTTGCATTGCGAGTTTTTTTGCACACTAAAAAACTTTTTGAAAGAAATTGGTCTGAGATGTCATTCATTAAGGCAGGAGTTCCCAACCTGTGCGCTGCGGCGCCCTGGTGCGCCGTAGAAAGTAAAGAGGGGCGCAGTGGGTCGATCCTCTAAGTCTAAAAAAAATATTTGTGGGTGACTAAAAAGTAACAATACCTATTCTGACGCTTGCCACATTTGAAACTACTGGAGAAGATTACAGCATTCAGGAAGAAACTACAAGTTTGTATAAAAAAGACGAATGAAGGCGGTAGTCAAAATTGCTTTCCACAATTGTATAAATATGCGGGATCCAATGAACTGGTTGTCTCACATGACCTGATGGCCCTTTTCACGGAACACTTATGGAATCTCACTGAATAACGGTTTTCGAAATACTTTGCAGATGATGATGCCGAAAAATTTGCGTGGATCCAAGATCCCTTTCATACCAAGCTCCGCCAGAATTCTCCAAATCCTGGTGGAGCTTTGGTTATCGATTCAAAATGAATATCCAAACCTAACTTCGAAAGCTTTAAGAATTTTTATTCCGTTCACAACGTCATATTTATATGAAGCTGGATTTTCAGCCGTAGCTGTAATCAAGAACAAATATCGCTCAAGGATCAATGAGGAGCAAATAATGAGAGTCGCAGTGTCGAATTTTATTCCTCGTTTTGGTCTTTCTTTTTGTTTTCTGTTTCAATTCTGAATTCTTATAAATATAATAAAATAAACTTCATTTCCTATTGAGGAAGTTTTATTTTTGTGTCTACTATTATTATAGATACCTATATGTTTTGACAGTATCTATTTAAAATAGCTGTCTAAGGTAGAGCGCCGTGACAAAATGCCAAATTTGAAAGTGCGCCGCGGGTTGAAAAAGATTAGGAACCCCTGCATTAAGGTATTAACTACCACCTTCTGAAATACTATGTATAAAGTTTGAGTCATTTTTGTTCGAAAAGGGAATCTATATTCTACATGGCAAATACATTATGTGTAAATGTGTGTGTTCAGGCCCCTTAATTTCAAATTTTCACCACTATGCCTATTTCCCACACCTGTATGTTGATGATATCGAAATTTTGGGACAATATCACTGGTGCTGTGTGAAGTTAAGATGCGAATGATTTTTGACAAGCGGTCCAGTGGCGGCGAATTATATAGTCAACAAACAGGTACAAAACGTAAAAAGCAATGCTCCACATTCACATCAAGGAGACGGTATTTAAGCCCACTTGAAGAGGGCATTCGTGCATTTGCCATTTTGGATTCCAACTCAGTCCAGAAAAGGCATGTTAGTGATTACAGGGCAGTATTCCTTTATTCCAATATTTGGGTTCACTAAATGCAAGATGGGACTGTGATGACGAAGAGAGAGGCACCACTAAATGTCAGACTCCTAGTGGTAAAATGCTAATAGGGCCAACACGGCGCTGAAACTTCCTCAAGATCCAGTCAATGAATACATGCGAAGCCTTTGAAGTGTGGATCTTACGTGGGCTTTTGAGAATCTTATGGACAGACCATATTATGAACCAGAATGTATTGACTAGAGCCTTCACTTAAGGTTATTTTCTGGAAACGATCAAAAAATGCAAAGTAGCTTACTTAAGAAGAACGGAAGAAAACAGATATCCTGGCTCAGAAACCTGAGGGATTGGACAGGCCTAAGAACAATTGGGAACCTTGTACACACGGCAACAAACAAGGAAGCGTTTGAAAATGTGATCGCCAACATCCAGTTAGAGTGGATAGGCAGCTGAAGAATAAGAAGAAGCTTACTTAAGTTAAGTTAAATTGAAGGAAGGAGAGGTCCTGGTCGCAAACAACATTCATGGTTCCGAGATATCAGAAACTGGTGTCACGTCAACGATATCTCATCAATAGTGAAGAGTACAGAAGACGGCATTCTTTATGGATGGCCACGAGAGCAGATAACCGTCTACATGCTGCATAGCGTAAGGCACCTAAAGAAGAAGAAGAGGAAGAAGTCTTCAAGGCTCCCTAACATAATCAAGTAACAGAAATATATGTTAGTAATCAAGGTGCTATCAGAAAATGCCGCAAAAAGAACCGACTGCCAGCGGGATTTGAACCCGCGACCTCCAGAGTTCTAGTTCGACGCTCTACCAGTCGAGCCATGGCCGGTCATGACAACCCAGCCCGCAAAGTGCCTACCAGATGCGTCGGATTCTCACGCCAACTGACGATTCCACTGCCACCATCTTTTGGTGGTTCGGAGTGGCTCGTGTCGGTGTCATCGAAGGAAATATGATGGGTCAACAATCTCTGACCGCTTTCGACTCCAGATGTCACTAGGTGGAGCCAACACAGTCACCTCTGTGCACGGAGTGAGCACCACTAGACCTCAGAATCCGAGTGGTAAAATGCTATACAGGGTGTTTCAGAAGTATGGGGTCAAAGTTCTAGGGGTTATTCAGTGCAACAGTAGAAAACTTTTGAGTATAGGGACCCACGTCCGGAAAAGTGTCCTACGGTACTAGGGCCCTAAGAAGCGTTTAAGTGTAGAAGGACGATGAATTGCCTAAAAAGCCTTTAAACACTTTTTGCCTTTTGTACATGATATCATCACAACAATTGTTCAAAATGTC
The DNA here is from genome assembly GCA_951848785.1 of Callosobruchus maculatus. Lineage (NCBI taxonomy): Eukaryota > Metazoa > Arthropoda > Insecta > Coleoptera > Chrysomelidae > Callosobruchus > Callosobruchus maculatus. The sequence goes on from CATOUR010000198.1 coordinate 2,127,813, forward strand.
TTCCTCAGCGAATGTGGTTTAAGCACGATGGAGCGCCGGCTCACTTTGCTGTACCAGTCCGTGAGGATTGGGCTCAGGTGGCCTCCTAGATCACCTGATTTAACGCCGATAGATTTTTTCCTGTGGGGACATGTAAAGTCTTTGGTCTACAAAACTCCAGTAGAAACAGAGCAAGACTTAATCGGACGAATTACAGGAGCATTTGAAATCATTCAAAACGAGTATCAAATTTTTAGTCTCAAGTCCGCCGAAATATGTGCGACGTTTAAATCGGTGTATTCAGGTTGGAGGAAGATATTTTGAACAATTGTTGTGACGATATCATGTACTAAAGGCAGAAAGTAAATGCATTAAAGGCTATTTAGGCAATTCATCGTCTTTCTACATTTTAACGCTTCTTAGGGCCGTAGTACTGTAAGGACACTTTTCCGGACATGGGTCCCTATACTCAAAAGTTTTCTACTGTTGCACTGAATAACCCCATAGTTCTGAAACACCCTGTATATGGCCAATACTAAGGTATGGTTCTGCACATGGCCGACTCTACACTAGGCCGGAGCCTTAGATGTGGCAACGTGGCTTAGCTGTCAAATAGTGGCCCTATAGTTTCAGAATAATTATTACATTTTATATGTATCAGCGTTCATCTCGGTTAATAAATTAAGAAAAATACTTTTTAGAACCACTACTACTAATATCACTTACATCTGATGTCTGTTTCATCACAGTCAGACACTACAAAATAAAAATAAACGCAACCCGTTTCCTGCCGCCACTTCCATTTCCACTTAAATGAACACTCAATTTACTTTGTAAATTATCACTTGAGCTACAAAAATTCACTATTAGGTCACTGTGAAGCCATTCTTGCTGGTCTTGATTTCCCTTTCACTATCAAATGCTTTCGTAGGTATGCCCCAGGCCATGCCCAGATGAGTTCTATTAACTGTATTTTTCTGTGCTATTTGCAGAGGTCTAGAAAACATTATAGGTACCACATTGTGCTTTAAAATAGGTCTTATCCTTTGAAATGTTTGTCAACTATTGTCTTTATCCTTATAAATATAACCAGCCCTTCCGAGGAATACCTTTCACCCACTTCTGTTTATGTCCCTTATCGGACACACAATTGCTAGTGCAACCTGGCACTATACACTTTGCAGGCATCTTTTTATCTTTATAGTTTCATTTGTGCAGGTAAACAAGTAGAAACCCATTCAAAATCACCTTGCAACGTTCTTTTCAATCTGGAATAAGGTTAGGTTGGGCCATGGTTTGGTAGTCCTCTACTCATGCCTCTACTGGGCTGCAACCTGGTACTACACGCTTTGCAGGCATCTTTTTATCTTTATAGTTTCATTTGTGCCGGTAAATAAGTAGAAACCTATTCAAAATCACCTTGCAACGTTCTTTTTAATCTGGAATAAGGTAATGTTGGGCCATGGTTTGGTATGTCCTCTACTGGGCTGCAACCTGGTACTACACGCTTTGCAGGCATCTTGTTATCTTTATAGTTTCGTTTGTGCAGGTAAATAATTAGAAACAAATTAATAGTCACCTTCCAACCATATTTTCTGCACCTGGAAGAATAGACATGACATAACAACAAATGAAAACACGGCCTGATCTCCAACGTTGCCATATTTCAATGCTCCGGCCTAGTGAGTAGAGACGGTCATGTTCTGCAAGATCAAGTCATTAAATAGAATCAAAGCCTTTCAAGTTTGGACCTCAAGTCGACTTTTTAGAATCTCATGGACAGACCGTATTACGAACCAGGATGTATGGAGTAGAGCCTCCAGCCAAAGGTAATTACTGGAACCCATCAAAAAACCCGAAGTAGATTACTTAGTAAAACTGAAGGAAGGGGAGGTCCTGTGTATGCAAGCAACATACGGCTCTGAGATATCAGAAACTACTGTCACGTCAACGACGCCTCAGCAATAGTGAAGAGAGCAGAGGAAGGCATTCTACATGGACGGCCACGACAGCAGATAACCGTCTACATGCATTTAAGCTTATGACACCCAAAGTAGAAGAAGAAGTCCTCAAGGCACCCATGATCAAGTGACAGATTTCTGTAATATTATTTAAAGAGCTACGTACCGTTTGCTCACCCGGTACAAACCATGTTATCATGTTGAAAATCCGAAACAATAGTCCAACAAGTCCATTTACATGCACCGCCAACGCTCAGCCGTATATTTTGCATTGAAAACGTCGTCGCCATCTGAGATGGAGAGCGTATTTACCCGTTGCGGCGCAATCGAAGAATGCAATATTAAGATTAATCGTGGTTGGCCTTATCAGTTGCGAATCCAGTCAGTCCTATTCAAACAATTGCGCCAGTCATCGCCGACTGCCTGTGTGTTTGCAATCCTCCCCTCCCACATACCCCACACTCCGGCTTCTCGCTCCGGTCCGGGTCTAAGCTTGAGTTGAGATTCGTCAAACCGAGGAGGAAGCAAGCAGAGGCGGCAGAGAATAATAATATATAATAATATCCACAAAACACAAAAAGTGCAGCCCGGGCTCCGATACACCGAGTTGCTGTTCCATTACCCAATGACTACTCCTCACACCGTGAGGTGAGCAATCACTGGGTCCGCGAATCGTGCGCCCTATGTAGACGAAGGGACCCAAGGATGACTGCCTTCTGCATTCTGGCGGCTAAGATGTGCGCCGCCGCACGGCACACCGGTATTTTGCGCAGTGCAGAGAGCAGCGTATTCCTCATTCCACCCAGGGATCCAATGACCATAACCAGCAGACTTCCAGTGTAGTCTGGCCAGAGCCTGCGAAGTTGTCCGAGCAACTCCTGATATTTGGTCCGCTTTTCCTCCTCCTTAGAGACGATGTTCACCTCGGCAGGCGCCGAAAACTCTATAACGAACATCGTCTTCTGTTGGTGGTCGAGAAGGACTATGTCGGGCTTGTTTGCCTGTACAAGCTCGAGCGTGGGGAACGAGTAGTTCCAGTAAATCCGGCATCTCTCGTTCTCCACAACGGACTCTATATCCCCTGCAGCGTAAGGCAGCACCGGTGTCTCATCGATACCGTATGAGTGCCTTAAATGATAGTAAAGCACTCGTAGAACCGCGTTGTGCCGATGGACGTAAGCCGTCCCAGCGTACGTCTTACACGCCGACAGGAGATGCATAAGCGTCCCTGGCGCCTGTCGGCAAGCTCTACAATGGGTGTCGGGTACATCTACACCCATAACCCTTTTACGGTATATCAAGGTGTTGAAGACACCGTCTTGGCAAGCCATTATAAAGCCCTCAGTCTCCGACTTCAACCCACTAGACCTTAGGAAAGAGAAGGTCAACTGCTCAGACAAACCATGCTCTTCTAGATGTTTGTAGAAGATTCCATGCATTGGCTTATCTTTATGAAGTCTTAAGAGGAAGTCGACTTCGGCAGTTTTAATGTGGGATTTTAATTCTGCGGGAGCAAGTTCCGTAATGGACTGCTGACACCTCCGCTTGAAGTCGAGTGTGAGGCTGAGCTCCTCGGCTGCTCGTTTCGCTGCGCTAAAAAGAAAGGCTCCTTTTCCCGCATTCTCGTGCTCTCGCACAAAGCGGATCAGGGGATCGGTGCTGTTCGTTACATAGCAGGCAGTGGCCAGTACTACTCTGTTGTGCAGACGCTCCAAACTCAATAGTCCACGCCCTCCCAGGTGTCGCGGGAGGTATATTCGCGGGACAGAGGATAATAATAATATTAACAATTTATTTTCTGTTACTTTCTGTTGTTCTCTGTTGTTCCCTGATATTTCCTGTTGTTTTCTGTAATTTTTTGTTGGTTTCTGTTATTTTCTGATGTTTTCTATTGTATTCTGCAGTTTTCTGTGATTTCCTCTTGTCTTCTGTTGCTTTCTGGTGTTTCCTGTTCTTTCCTGCTCTTTTTTGACGTATTCTGTTGCTTTCTGTTATTTTCGTTCATTTTTTGTAGTTTTCTGTTGTTTCTTGTTGTTTTCCAAGGGTTTAGCCAGGTACGGGCAGAGGGGGCAGATGCCCCCTAGCAGGCTAGCTGGTTTGATAGCCTAAGATTCAAGCATATTGGAACAACCTCTATTTAATGAGTTACACCTAAAGACTATCGACATGGATCATCATAATTCGGTTCAGCCAGAACTGCAACTGTCATTAGAACTCATTCTTAAGTTCTGGCAACGTCGTCGTCTCCAGGAGACTTTTGGAAGCAATCGATGTTTCTTCTTTGTTTAGGTTCCCTTTATACCTTATATATTCAAACTAGAGCAGCGTTTTGCTGATAAAAATTTGCCTGCTTTTGATTTGAAGTCACTACATCCCAGTGTAATGTTGAATATGTCACTGGTTGATATTAAACATAAGTCACAAATTTTTAGCTCTCACTGAAGAGAACTTATGCAAAGCTTCTGTCTGTCCGTCCCTCCGTCTGTCCGTATACAAAAGATAGCCTAAACTACAGTTGCTAGAGAAAAAACTTAATACAGATTCGGAATCAGCATGAAAAAACTAGTCCGGGAAAAATGCGGCTTTGTCAATATCGCTTCCGGTTCAAAGAAAAACCAACTAAATTACGACAGGTAACTGACGACTTATTATGTACGGTGTATTGATACTCCTGAAGCACAGGCAGCGTGGCCGAGCAGTTATGACGCTAGGCACCAGTCCGAAAGGGCGTAGGTTCGAATCTCACTGCGGTCAACAACTTTTTTTTTAAGATTAAATGTTAAATTTGTTGATTACTAGTCCGGGAAAAATCCGGTTTTTTCAATATCGCTTCCGGTTCCACAGTGAGAGCGCTGTTTGAAATTCTTTCCTACTTTTTCTTGGTAATACCACCACTTGGAACCTTTCAATAATGAAAGATGTGACAGGAGAAAACCTTAGGGAACTAGATCTTAAGGGAAGCAGACATATTCTTTTCCACTTTTCAGTGTACACAGAAAGTAGGTTGAGAAAATTGCAGGTGAACTATTGAAACGTTTAAGCAAAGAATCTCAAAATTTTCTGCTAATGTAAAAAACAACTGTCATAATTAACCTTGTTGTACCCTGTAACCTTTGGACTGAACTGACAATACTTTGAAGAGCAAATAAAAAAAAAGGGGGGCTCCCACACCCCATCTTCGATTCGCCCTTAATGTTATTAATGCTCCCCTAAATAAAATCCTCGCTGGGCCCTTGTTGTTTTCTGTTGTTTCCTGTTCTGTTCTGTTGTTTTCTGTATTTATCTGTAGTCTCCTGTTATTTTCTGGTGTACTTTACAAAGGTACAATGTTTTAAATGAATAGAAAAAGCAGTATAATTTGTAAAATTACCACTGAACAAATGAATATGACAACGACGAATTCATCGTCATCCTCTTATTGACCTCTAAATTACTTTAGTTTTATTCCCGAGTTTGGGAAAAGGTTAAACATTTAGAAGTAGTCGATGTAAGGTAGTTTTAACCTAGAATGCTTGTTGGGTTCGAACGAATGAATCAATGAAAGAGGGAGGCCAGAACCATAGGCCTACAAACGAGCCCTTTTGCACCTCTGCTTGCCTTAGTTCCCAAGTCCAGCCCTCATCGCAAAGGTGAGGATGGCTTTGAGTCCTGCCTATCTTATATCCTCAGGTTCAAGAACCCTTGAACTGAGTATAGTATGCCTGTGGTACCCAAGGGCTTCACTGCGACATATAATGTGTGCCGAGGATTCTTCCTCCTCGCCACGTCGCCAACTGCCCCCTCCCCCCCCATCATATACAAGTGACGTTTGGCGGTGTTATGGCCGGATAGCAGGTTGACAAGCAACCTTAATCGGCTTCTGTCCAGTGAGAGACAGGACCGCCCCACCTTAGCCACAGGTCTTAAAATAAGTTCTCTAGCTTGACGATGTCCAGAGATTCCTCTCAATCTGATAAGATCCTGCTTTTGCAACTACACCTCTGTTTTCCTTCTAATGGTACCTACAGCCAGCCTCAAACTCGGCTGAGGACCTAGGAAGTTATTCCTCGACCATAGCCTTGCGAGCGCGTCCGCCATTTCATTGGCACCAACCCACATAAGTGACACCTGATGTCTTCCCGAAATGTCATCCAAGACCTTTCTATATTTCAGAACGAGCCTTGATGTAAACCTACAAGCACTACAGTGCTTTTATTGCTGCCTGGCTTTTTGAGTTCGCTCCAAAATGGCACACGTGGCAAACCTTCCCGCTGTTCCGCTCCTGAGGTGGATATTAATGTTAACTCCGCATATCTTATGTTTCGCGTTGCTCCATTAATTATACCCCCCGAATCTGCAGACGTCATGGGAAATTAAGGATTTTTACCAAACAGACCTCGGCAATGGTTCGGCTCGAGTTTATCCTGGCCTCGCTTCCCTTACAACATTGGAAAAGCACAATTCATTACTTTCACCAAACGCATAAATCACTGCTTATCTCTTCGACTGCAATTCGCGCTTGGAAAAACTTAATGAATTTAAATTACTATCGGTTCTCCAATCAGCTGCTAGAAGGGCGGATTTCGTGGATGAAAGAAAAGGTGGCGATTGAAGGGATGGATGATTCATTAGACCATGTTTTCTCAAAGGGAAGTTATCACAGCTTTCAAGTTATTTTGTATAACTTCTAAAATATCTGAAATGAATCTGTGGTTGGATTACCATTTTTCATGCTAGCAGAAAATGTCGACTGCCGGCGGAATTTGAACCCGCGACCTCCGGAATTCAAGTCCGACGCTCTACCAGCTGAGCCATGGCGGTCATGGCAAGTGCAGGTAAACATTCCTTATATTCCCTGGAAATCGACATTGTTAAACATGAGTTATTTGAAAAGGTACTACGTAACGTAAAATAGTTGCCAAATGTTTATACAGATGCTTTTGTATGCTTGTTCCAAGAAGACCACAATCTTGAGCTGTTTGGGCCAATGTTATAAAAAACTTCAGTTAATATATTATCTAGCATTCTTATAGGTAATATATTCATTGTTTTGCTTTCAAGGCTGATTTAAAATTTCGGTGTTCTTGCTTTTAAAGTTTCCCAGTTTTCAATTGAAAACATTTACTTAATATTACCCTGAATGATCAAAAATATAACATTCTTGGTTTATGATTCTTACAGCTTTGTGCATATAGAAAGATATGTTATACTTGAATGAAAGTATACACCGTGTCCCAGGATAAATCCCAAAAATTTTAAGGGATGATTTTTGGCACCGACTTATGTTATAATATGTTTAAACGATATGTTTATTCTTCATAGCTAGAAAGTTGAAATGCCCTTAACAGCGAAATAGTTAGTGTGTAGACGCCCTTATCATATTTGCACGTCACTACGTCACGACCACGTGCTAGCTGTAGTAAACAATCGACAAATACATTAAAAAGGATATTTTAGAGCAACCGTACTAAAACGACCTTAGCCCTTTTTGCTGTAAAATAGAAAGTGTTGTTAACCGAAAGTGAAAGTGAACGAAGGTGGGCCACACACGTTTCAATCATCCTTACAACGAAACCTCAAACGTTAGTTTCTTTATAACAAATGCGAATTTAAGAATAATTCCTTTTGATATCGGCTTCACATTCGGAAACCTAAGTGTGATTTCTTTCTTTGGGATTTGTCTTGGAATACGGTGTATATTCTTCGTCCAAGTATTTATTCTTATGTGTGTGGTGTGTCTAAGCGCGCAAACACAGTGGGGCCTTTTAGTGAGCGTACAAGGGCGTGCGAAGGCGTGCAGGTACCGCATGCAGGCTCACCTGCTCAAGTGAGTTTTCGACCGCTTACCAGCGTCGGAAGCCCGCTTGAACGCCTTTACAGTAACAGAAATTTAGTTTGCTACCTGGTTTCGTCTGTGCCGGTCGAAGATGAGTAGCGATAAATAGTTACTATAGCTTCAGTGTTTGTGAAAACCCCTATTTGGGATAAAAGACACAAGCTGCACTATAACCGCACTGCGATAGAAAAATGTTGGAAGGAAATAGGTGCGGTTATGAAAGGAGCCTCCTTATGTAGCGCGTCCAATTTTCAATGTTGTTCCCAATGCCCACAAAGCATATTACCTCAAAATCGATAATTTTCGCGATCCCAATACTCCCCTCACCTATCGGTGTGTATCGGAAGTAAAAGCTATTCTAATATTAATGTTTAACAAAATAACAATGTACCCGACCAATGATATTACGAGACCCAAATATATATTATATAACGTTAGGCAATTGTATTTACTTCGTACTATCACTTAGTACCAGAGATATGTTCAAATTTGCATAACACATTTAACCACAACCACAACACTAGATATAGGCTAGGTACCACAATAATTCCCAAACCAATCAGTCATGCGGCGGTCATATCTCAATTTAGCGCCAAAATGATACAACACTTCTACCTTTTGATAACAAAAACTTGTTTACAAAGCGATTCAAACAGTCTCTACCAGAGTGGATAGCTTCCTTAATAAGACGCGCACAAGAATTCGTTGAACATGTACAGTATCAGTCACATATTCATCTTTCAACTAAATGGTTCTAATGTATATGATGTGAATCTACATGTGTATGTACTAATAGTTCATTTGACAACTTCTCACCACGGATTTATCACAAACCGCTGATTAAACGAACAAACGCCAAGACACGTCAAAATATTTGTCCAGAGAGACAACTTTTTAACCAAAAACTATTTCACGCCCTATTGTACCCTCTAGCCCCTCAGGGGAATCATTTCCAGTGTTTTTGCAACTGTCCCTCATAGTTTTGCCAATAATGGGCAACATTTTGAACCCTGATTGCAAGTTTCCTATACCGTGTCTAGATGCGACTGGCCAATCTTTGTACTCCTTTTCTTGTCTGTTTTCACTGTACCATGCACTGGTGTGTTTGACTACGTGCGGAACCGGCGCCGGCCTGCTTCTACCTGCCGAGGGGACTCGGCGTTGGCCAACGCACTCCAACGCTCTCCAACGCTCCTAACTGCCGCTACTGTGAATGCCTACTATGAGTCTAGAGTCTAGAGAGTGATGTCGCTCTTCAATTGCCGAACTGACATCGCGACTGATTTCGTACCCCATATGTAAGGGTTGGAAGGGCCAAATGATACCCAGATTAACAATGGTAAAAATGCGTAGGCACGGATCGGCGTCGTCGACGCGTAATGATCCATCGTGACATCGCCGATTATTCAACGTGTCACGGCTCTCCGGATCCGTTGCAGCCCCAAACAAATCATTGTCGCACCACCTCGACAGTGGCGCCCTCTGGTACGCGGCACGGATAAGCCGCCCGATCACAGTCCGAATCCAGGCATTGCAGTGTTGCCAGATTAATATTGTCATTCCAGGGATTCAAACTCAACGTATTCTTCACCATTTCAACACGCTTTTGTTAGCTACACCTGTATGTTTGTAACTCTACTTTGTGCCCGTGTGGGGGCGGGTTAGAATATCTCCCATCGTATATCCTGCGTTTCGTAAAAGGCGACTAAAAGGAACCGAACTACTGTCGGTATAAGCAGTAACCTCTTCTCAACCAACAGTTTTGGATGGACGAGTTGAGAAGAGTCAGGACACCTTCTTGTCCTTGGGGTGAGAAATTGCCCCTAAAGGCGGATGAACCAGAAGATACATCTGATCAACGGCATGAGGATGCAGAAAGGAAATAGGAAACTACTGCATTAAAGTTCTCAAAGATATCCCAAGAGAAACTCGTAAAATGAGTACATTTTACGAGTTCACAACATGTCTGTTAAGACATTGTGACTATGACGATGAACTCTACTTTGGATGAAGAGGTCGGACCGAACACTGAACGCCCCAACTTTGCCGCGAAAACGATTTTGGCGGCTTCAAATCCGCGGACCAGCGCAGCGGTCGTATCCGCTGACTAAGAGATGACGCAGACACTTTAAAGTTCGTCTTAGACGTCAATGGTTCTCAGATAAATCGAAGGATACGTATCACACAAATAATAATCAATAAAGCAGGAGTCTCATGGTGGCATTCAGCCAGCCGAGACGATTTTAGGTTAGGGCCGTTATAACAAGTGCATATCAACTTCCAACCAATTTCCAACCTTTGTAAATCGTGAGATTTGATATACCGGGTGTCCCAGAATTTCCTTGACACGTGATATTTTCGTAACAAAAAACGGCTCAGGCAAGAACTGAGTGGTATTTTTGAAGGTACTATAGGGACTATCATACCATGCATTCAAAACATTTTTTTTGTACGTCAACCCCTAAAGCTCATCCCCAACTTTTTTTTTCAAATAGCACCCTATAGGTTTTCCTACATAAATGATATCCCCATTTTATTTAAAATCTTGTGTTACCTTTAATTTTACATGCAAACTTATTTTTTCCGTAAAATCATAAGCATAAGACAAATGAAATGATAGTTTGACGCCTGATATTTTTGTAACAAAAACGAACAAAAAAGAAAAGTAAGTGGGTTTTTCAAGGGTAGTGAATGACCTATCATTCCTTGCTTATGAATCATTTTTTTCTTACTTAAACCCCTGGAATCCACCCCTCGCTAGTTCTTTCAAATTTCAATCCACAATTTTGCCTGGAAAAATAAATTCTTTACTTGAATTTAATTATCGTAGTGCCGTACAAAAAAAATGTTTTGAATGCATGGTATGATAAACCCTATAGTATCTTCAAAAGTACCACTCATTTCTTGCTTGAAACGTTTTTCTTTACGAAAATATCACGTGTCAAGGAAATTCTGGGACACCCGGTATATTCTTATATCGTCGATACAGTGTGATACGCGGTATTCATCTTTTTACATAATTATTATGATGTTTTCGAGTTTTGATTAAGAAGAAGCAAAGTGACGCTTTATTTTTTGGACTGTAACATGGCCAAGACCCAGATTACGTTGCAGTCCCCCAAATGTGCTGGTTGATTGTGCTAACCCGCAGAACCCATAAGGGTAAAAAAAAGAAAGAAAGAATCAATAAAGCAACCTAACCTCATCGACGAGCACTACGTACTTGCTTGACTGTCACTATAGCTTTTTCTCAAGAGAGAAAAACCTATGGGTTTGTAAGTAAAGAAAGTTACTCTTTAGGCACGAACACCATGATTTTCGAAGCAGAAGTATAATATGGCAGTGCTCTCTGCTTCGTGCAATGAGGAGGTGAGAAAGGGCATGGAGCAGATGAAATCTGCTCTGACAGTCAGGAGGCACTTAAAGCCATCTGTGAGCCCAGAACTAGAGCACCCCTGCTTCAGAAGTGAGCGGAGAGGCTGGAAGAGCTGGTGGAAGTTACCTTGATGTGGGTCCCAGATCATACGGGAGCTCTTAGTAATGAGGAAGCCAGACTCGGCACTGAAGGACAGTGTTGGCCCGGAGCCTGTTATGGGATTCAATAGGCAGCAAGTAAGGTCAACCCTCAAAAACTGGGTGAACGATACCATAGGTGAACAGTGGAGGCGATGTGATGGATGCAAACAAGCCATTGCCGGACTGAACACATCTAGATCAGCATGGCTACGGAACCAAGGCCACTGGGTAATCAAAAATCCCGTTGGTGTTCTAACGGGACACCACTGCAGGCTCAGTCGGCATCTATCACTATTAGTAACTGAAGAAGACTCCCTTGTATGAGCAGTGGAGAGACGGATGAATCTAAGGCTAAGATACGAGATCTGTGGATCCGATAGACCTCAGCCAGTAGAATTACCCTCCCTAAGCTGAGCCGACGTACTTTGTTAAAAGGTCAGGAAGGTTTGGCAGGGAAGGGAAGGTAGGCTGTGGTGGCTGAGGGGTGAAATTCGGATATGACAAAAAGGGTCGACTGGGGCCTACTTGCCATGCGCGGCCGCCCCACAGTTATTACTACAACTTCCTTCCAATACAGAATCTCCCAAAGTGCTATGAGGTATATGGCATATAAAAGCAAAGTACTGCCATCAGGTACGCATCCAATTTGCATTTCAAAAGCATACCGATCGTGCATAAACCTATATGCGAAGCAAAGCGTACCCGATTCGTTCGACATCACAGAAAAATGAGCTCAAGACCGGCAAAATGAAGAAATATGTTCAACAAGGACCTCATCAATAATTAAAACCCAGCATTCGTTTTATTTGATCTCTCTCTCACTCACACGCATTATGCAAATCCGCCAATTAGTTAATTATTGTTATCGACAAATCGCGTGCACAGTGTTCCATACCGCGCATATTTATTCATACGTTTCCATTGGCGGGACTCACTGATTGTGACATACTTTTATCTACTTTTCTCCACTGCTATAATTTTTTATTGAGAAATTTCAATCAATAATAATCAGTGATCCAAAACTGTAGCTTATCGTAGCTTATGCTAGATTAGATTAGTAAGTAAAGTACAGTTTAACGTATAGAAAACAACATTGACATTGACATTCCGTTGAGCTTTTGGAGATCAACCACGTTGTCAGTATTGCTAGAACGGCATTCCAGAAGCTTGGAGATTTGTTCCGCTGTAGGAAGCTGTATACACCAGAGCAACTACTGCTGTTCTACGAGGCACAGATCCGACCATCGTTGGAGTATTAATTGCTCCCATGTGTGAGGATGCAATTCTCTAAAGCTTCTGGACACTATTCAGAGGAGAGCAATTAGACTAGTCGATACGCCTAACCTCACAAAGGACCTCCACAGCCTGGAACATCGAAGAAGTGTTGCTGACCTGTCCCTGTTTTGCAGAGTGAGCTGTCCCAGATAATAGCACCAAAGGCCGTCCGAACGAGGAACACTAAAGATGCTCTGTGAGCTCAACCTTACTAGGTCGAGGTACCCACTGCCTGGCCCTGACCCCTCCAGGGGAATTTGTTTCCCGACAGCTACCCTGCAGCGTTTCAAGTCTAACGTGCACCGACACTTATCCTCTCGCAGCGCTTTTACAGTGAGGCTGACCATAAAAAAATTAAAAATAAAATGGACCTAATATTATAACAGAAGCCGTCTAAGGTTACTGACCATAACACCTTCAGACGTCACTTGATGCGGCACATATTCTATATCTGTGACGCTCTTGGGTTTCACAGGCAGACTATACTGGGTTCAAAGGTCCTTGGGCCTGAAGATATAAGATGGGCAGGACAGAAGGCCATGATCATCACCTTTGCTATATCCAAATAAAATTTGGAAACAATAGGTTTTTGAATCCAGTACCGAAGACTCGCCGATAGCTCCCGAATCCGTGTGACATCACATTGTATTCCTATCACCAACTACGTCCTACTCCGGTAGTAGATTCTATAGATTCCCAATCGTGAAAATAGTTACTTTTAACTAGTGTATAGACGATAAATGAAGTTTGCAGCTCGAGACGAAGTCTACGATCGAAATAAATATCTTTTGACTATATTTGATGCCATGATGGCACAACGTTTTAGTTCGAGATTCAGTTTTCCAACTTGACAATGTCCGTGTCCGAGCAGGATATTGGTTCGAAACCCAGGCCTTGCAACTCTTTATTTTTAATTTTTTTTTATTGTACCAAGTTTATTGATATGCTTTTTGCACATGTTACACACATTTTTTCCAACGATTGACATAGATACGTTTTTGAATCAAATTTTATTCCGTATTTTACAAGTACAACAAAAAATCCTAATATTTTACTTTTGTGGATTAAGTTCAATTTTAATATAGCAATCAGAGCAATTATTGGCGATTGATATTAATGGACAAACTTCATTTGTACGGTACTTAGTTTTTGAACTTCGTAGTGCTAGTAAAATGGTTGCTTCAACAAAATATATTTGATTAGGTACTTTATTACTGGAATTTGTGATATAACTTCAAACACCTCAAACAGTCAAAAATATATTTGTTTCGATCGTAGACTTTGTAGAGCGCTGCAAAATTCATTCGTCGTCTATGTTGCAACAAATATACACTAGTTAGAGTAAGTTACAAGTAACTATTCTCACGATTGGCTGGGAACCTCGAATCTACTATTGCAGTAGGACATCGTTGGTGCAAAGAAGACAATGTGACGTCACTCGGGTTCGGGAGCTGTCATGTCGGCGTGTCTTCGGTACTGGATTCAAAGATCAATTTTTATTTTGATATAACTTTTGAATTATTGCAAAAAAAAGGAAAAAAAATAGCTTCCATATAAAGCGTATACCGGGTGTCCCAGAATTTCCTTGACACGCCATATTTTCGTAACGAAAAACGGTTAAGCAAGAACTGAGTGGTACTTTTGAAGGTACTATAGGGTCTATCATACCATGCATTCAAACCATTTTTTTTGTACGTCAACCCCTAAAACTCACCCCAACTTTTTTTTTCGAATAGCATCCCATAGGTTTTCCTACATAAATCATATCCCGATTTTATTTAAAATCTTGTGGTACCTTTAATTTTGTATGCAAACTTATTTTTTCCGTAAAATCATAAGCATAAGACAAATGAAATGATAATTTGTTAGACGCCTGATATTTTTGTAACAAAAACGGATAAAAAAGAAAAGTAAGTGGGTTTTTCAAGGGTAGTGAATGACCTATCATTCCTTGCTTATGAATCATTTTTTTCTTACTTAAACCCATGGAATCCACCCCTAGCTACTTCTTTCAAATTTCAATCCACAATTTTGCCTGGAAAAATAAATTCTTTACTTGAATTTAATTATCGTAGTGCCTTACTTTTTAAGCCGCTACTGGAATTTATCGTTAATTTTGGCGCCCGTGTGCGGGGCATACCCTGCACACGGGGATGGCGCGGACCGATGTAACCATAAAACTTTTTTACGTTTTTGCACTTGGTTTTGTTGTCACATTTTTTTTATTAGTTGATTCATGATAAAAAAATATTTTTCATACATGTATTTTAATTAATTTATGCTTACGATTTCATGGACTAAACGAAAAAAATTAACGATACATTGCAGTAGGGGCATTAAAAGTAAGGCACTACGATAATTAAATTCAAGTAAAGAATTCATTTTTCCAGGCAAAATTGTGGATTGAAATTTGAAAGAACAAGCTAGGGGTGGATTCCAGGGGTTTAAGTAAGAAAAAAATGGTTCATAAGCAAGGAATAATAGGTCATTCACTACCCTTGAAAAACCCACTTACTTTTCTTTTTTATCCGTTTTTGTTACAAAAATATCAGGGGTCCAAGAAATTATCATTTCATTTGCCTTATGCTTATGGTTTTACGAAAAAAATAAGTCTGCATATAAAATTAAAGGTACCACAAGATTTTAAATAAAATGGGGATGTAATTTATGTAGGAAAACCTATGGGGTGCTATTTGAAAATAAAATGTTGGGGGTGAGTTTTAGGGGTTGACGTACAAAAAAAATGTTTTGAATGCATGGTATGATAGACCCTATCGTACCTTCAAAAGTACCACTCAGTTCTTGCATGAACCATTTTTCGTTACAAAAATATCACGTGTCAAGGAAATTCTGGGACACCCGGTATATGAACTTCCACTTATTACAAAAAAAAAATGTATTCGAAACCCCAATATTGGGCCGAGAATCGGTTCCGCCACTGTCAATGCCGGTATATTCATACTCACGTATAATATGCATATGACAACAGTGGCAAAACGGCGGGTGACTAGATTGCGTGCTACCGCTTGCGATACGGCAATCGCATCCACAAAATAAGACCGCATGGACCGAAGATTTAGTAGGCTGTTTCTCATGTCCTCCACGATATCCAATGTGTATGTGATAGATGAAAGAGATCCACCGCCTTGAAGGTTCACCCGACGATAAATTATTTCCAACAATGCGATCGGATAGGCAGCTCGTTTGTAGGTATATCGATGCTTTCAATATTTATCAGACTATCAACAAATAAGTGTTAGCATGAAGACTCAGCACCTAGTCAATGGTACCTAGGACCACACGGTGGTCGAGCAAAAGGTGGTACGAGACTGAGTCATATTGCTCTTGTCTTCCTCTCTCTTGAGGGATACACCACTGTATTCCAAGCAGAAGTATACATGTCGCAGGCTTATCATGATATCAGTTTTATCATAATACGCCTCAAAAGAATCTGTACGCGATTGTTTTTAGAATTTGACTGCATAAAATACGTCGTGCCGATGACACAGAAGTAAAAAAAAAATACGTCGTATTATAATACGACTGGCGGTGAGCCAGGCAAATTATGAAAATCGCTCATAGGGCCAAAAAATAAATAATTATAGATTTGGATTAGATATCTATTAGAACTCGATCCACTCTTTTGACATTTACTTGTACTTTTGGTTAGGTTTAGTAGGTTATGATAACATTTCTCTATTATAATTTCTCACCTTTGTAAAACCTTTAAAGTTCTTCATAATAGTTGTCCTTGTGGACAAATACACCTAGCGAGTCATCACTCATTTTAAATGCAATAATTTGCACTAATATTGCACAGAGAAACTGAACAGTAAGTCAAAACAACAATAACATACCATTAGCCTGACAAGTCGTCAGTCGTATTATAGTACGACGAGTATAACCAATCAGAATCTAGAGTAATCGTGCGCTATTGAATTTTGACAATAGCCCAATAAGCAACAGGCGTATTGTAATCCGCCTTAAATTGTCAGTCAAATTGTGAGTTTCTCGATTATTTCGGTGCTATTACAATACGCCTAGTCGTATTGAAAAAGCCTAGGCGCATAATAATATGACTAATTTTACAATAAGACTACGAAATACATATATAGAATTCATGAAATTCAACATCCTAGGAGGCAGATTAATATATATTTACTCTGGCAACCAGGAGTCTTGAAAACATTGAGTGCTTGTAGGTTTACATCAAGGCTCGTTCTACAATGGCTAGGTTAACATTACACTTATATGGGTGCCGAGTTCTGGTGGAGTTTGCGGGAATGAAACGGCGGACGCGCTCGCGAGAGGGTCGAGAAATAATTCCCTGGGTCCTGAGTAGGCTGTAAGGCTGATAGCAGGTACCATTAGAAGGAAAACAGAGGTGTGGTTACAAAATCAACATCTTATAAAGTGGAGATGAATCTCTGGACATCTCCGTCAAGCTAGAGAACTTATTTTAGGACCTCTGGCCAAAATGGGGCAGCTGTGTCTATCACTGGAAAATGCTATACAATGTAAGGCCTGAAACTTGGTCGCGCAAAATCAAATCAATGAATAGAATCCAAGTCTTTGAAATGTATCAAATAGAGACTCCATCTAAAGAGAATTAATGGACAACATCAAAAAATGCAAAGTAACTTACCTAGATCACATGCTTAGAGGTCCACAATATAAGCTACTGAAAAATATTTTAATGGGTAAAATTGAGCAAATAACCGCCTACGTGTTACAAAGTATACAGCACCCAAAGAAGAGGGTTCCTTTAGTAGTGCTGCTCAGGTGGGGCAATATGTCAGCCTCTGCAGTACGCTCAGGACCCAGGAAATCATTTTTTTATAACTGCACACTCCAGCATGGCTCGGCAACCACATAAGTGACACCTGATGTCTTGTCGAAATGCCAAGTAAGACCTTTCTACACTGCAGAACGAACCTCGATGCTAACCTACAAGAACTCAATGCTGTCTGGCTGTCAGAGCAGATAGTAGTCCTAGACCCCTAAATTTAAGAGATTCTATAGCTGCCACACGAGTCCTGGTTTTGTTGTATTAGAAAATTGTCAGGGACCAACACTTATATTTTGACAGATCGTTACCAAGTCAAGTAGATCATCACAGCGATCCGTGGGATCTTAGCTCTTATGTCATAGTATCGGTTCGTAAGTCTGCCAAGTCTGGGAATCCAGAAACCAGACAAAGTCTGAGAAAAAAGAGAAGAGATAAGTAAGGAAGAAAGGTGGAAAGCATAGAGGGAGAAGAACATCTTTTAGAACAAATGGCACCGAATTTTTGAAATGTTTTGGCTAGTTTTTAAAATGTAGTCGAAAGTTTAATTTTGATTAGGCTTCGTAAAATGCTTTAATTTTGGCTACACCAAATTCGCGATGCAATTTTTTAGTTCACCTAAGCGAGCCTTGTATCCTCATCTCTATGGGAGTTCCTCATCACCTAGTGTTTCTCAAACAGCAACTCTACGAGTCTAATTCGGCTCGTATAAGAATTGATGGTAACCTGTCTAGTCAAACTGCAGCCAGGAAAGGAGTTCGTCAGGGATGTGTATTATCTCCGAGGTTGTTTAACATTTACTCTGAATTTGTGATGAGACAGGTATTAGACAACTGGAATGGCGGTGTGACTATTGGCGGAAGCAAAATATCTAACTTAAGATTTGCTGACGATACAACCCTTATTGCAGCTCCTCAGGAATAACTAGTAGCTCTATTAAACATCTTAGAACAACATAGTGCAGCATATGGTCTTAGTATTAACTACAATAAGACCAAGGTTATGATCGTAGATACAGAGCATGATAATCATCGAGAAATAAAGTCAATAGGCCGTTGTGAAGTAGTTCAAAGTTTTGTATACCATGGATCTTTGATCGACAATGCGGGTAGCTGTGAAAATGAGATTCGACTGCGGATTCAACAGACTCGTCTGGCCATGACAAAGCTTACTAAAATATGGCTACAAAAATGTGGCTGGTTCAGCCTCTTGTGTTCTCCATATTTTTGTATGCCTCGGAAACTTGGACTGTTAAAAAGGCAGATCGAGCTCGCATAGATGCTTTTGAAATGTGGACATGGAGGAGAATGCTGAGAGTTCCTTATACCGCCCATCGAACTAACGTTTCCATACTGGATGAGCTCGGCAATCGAAAGAGACTATCCTCCATTGTGTCGACGAGAATGCTTACATTCTCCGGACATATACACAGAAGCGATAATATGGAGAAACTTGTAGTTCAGGGTCACGCCCCGAGTGGGCGGCGCCGTGGCCGTCCCCCAACACGCTGGGTGGATACGACGACACAGTTGCTGGATATGAGTATCAAGAGCGCCACTCAACTGATAGTAAATCGCGAACGATGGCGAGCTACAGTGCTCAAAATTATTGATACTATTCGTGTCGGCAATACTCGAGACATAAGACATTGCGAATATGATCGGCTGTGTAGTTCACTGATTCGCGCAACAGGGTTGCTGTGCGATTCTGCTTGAATATAGCGTGAAGTTCTCTAAATAAGGGATATCAGGGCATCTATGAAGAGTCTCGTTTGAAACGTACCATGGGGCGTTCGTAATTGTGCGCAAGGTTCTACTTTGCAGAACCTGCAGATCGCTACCATGCGCTATGCTCTCTGATTCTGCCGGTAAATCCCCAAAAACAAAACGGTTGTCAAGCCTTGGTAAGCCTTGCGTTCCGATATGAATATAAACGGCTGCGAAGCCCTGCCGGTCGGTATTACAGGGACCTGTCCACGCAATTAACAGAGCGGAATTAACAAAACACCGTCCGCCGATTTAGATTCGAATTAAGGCACACTGAAATTAATTAATCTACGTCGTAGAACGTACAGTCGGGCAATTAGCCTGACAAGCGGGGTTGCCAAATCTCTGAACTATACAGAAAAAGGTTGAATTTGTTGAAAGAAGCGGTTCGTCTAGTAAGTAAGATGTTCAATGTTTATTGTTTGTGATCAATGCACAAAATATGTATGGAGACAAGCTATCGATATAATATGCTAAAATAAAAATAACATATAAAGGACCTTGCCAATCTAAAGACTGTTTTAGATTATACCTGAAGATATGACAAATCTGAAATTTTTATTTTCGTCAAACGATACCAGAACACAAAACTGCAACCGCGTTGGTAATCACCACCTTCAAATCATCCAAAACGCTAGATCTTATATCAATAGAAAGCCAAATAAAGATTTTCAATTTTTTAGGCAAACCTGAGGATCTGAAATTTTTTATTTTTGTCAAACGGTACTAAAACACAAAACTGCGACCGTATTTGTAATCAGCACCCACAAATTATCCAAAACATGAGGTTTTATCTTAATAGAAAGCTAAATACAGATTTTTGATATTTTAGGCGAACCTCATGATATGAAAGTCTTGAAATTGTTTATTTTCATCAAATGATTCTGAAACACAAAACTGCATCCAGATTTGTAGTCAACACCCTAAAATTATCCAAAACACAGGGTTTCATCTTAATAGAAAGCCAAATAAAGATTTTCAATTTTTTAGGCAATCATAAGGATCTGAAACATCTGAAATTTTTTATTTTCGTCAAACAATACTAAAACACGAAACTACGACCGCATTTCTAATCAACACCCTCAAATTATCCAAAACACGAAATTTCATGTTAATAGAAAGCCAAATAAAGATTTCCGATTTTTTAGGCAAACCTGGGTATCTGAAAGACGTAAAATTTTTGATTTTCGTCAAACGATGCTGAAGCTCAAGATTACGAACGAATTGGTATTTAGCACCGTCTAATTATCCAAATTAAGAAATTTCTTCTTAACAGGAAGCCAAAAAAAGATTTTCGAATTATTAGCTAAACCTGAGGCTCTTGGTAGATCGCAATTTTTTTATTTTTGTCAAAAGAGACTGAAATTCAAAACCGCGACCGGATTTGTAGTCAGCACCCTCAAATAATCCAAAACACCAGGTTTCATCTTAATAGACAGCGAAATAGAGATTTTCAATTTTTTTGTTAAACCTGAAGATTTTATAGATTGCAAATTTTTTATTTTCGTCAAACAATACTGAAACTCAAAAATGTTACAGGATTTATAATCAGCATCCTCAAATTATCTACAATACGAGCTTTCATCTTAATAGACAGCCAAATAGAGATTTTCAATTTTTAGCTAAACCTGAGTATCTGAAATATCTGAAATTTGATTTTCGTCTAACTATACTAAATCTCAAAACCGCGACCGGATTTGTAGTCAGCACCCCCAATTTGTCCAGAACACAAGGTTTCATTTTGATGGAAAGCCAAATAAAGCTTTTCGATTTTTTAGGCAAACCTGAAGATCTGATAAATCAGAATTTTTTTATTTTTGTCACACGAGAATGAAATTCATCTCCAACTTTCAGAGGCTCGGTGTTACTCAAAGATCAAAAATCGACGAGCTGGCTCAATTATAAATTACATCAGTTATGATGCGTACATGTAGGTAGCTTGTATTCATCAGAAATGGTACTTAAAGCTCCAGCTGAATCCATTTTTGCAGTTCATGAAGTCAACAAAGATACGAAGAGACATTTCTTCAAATCTGAAGAAAGTCCAGAAATTTGGCAACAGTGCACTATTCTTTCGCCAGACAGAGGCGGGAGTAGAAGAGATGACGGTAAGACATCTGCAACGTTTTCTTTATGAATATTAATAACTCGTCCTGAAATATCACCGACTGTATAAATGCGATATTAACTCTGCTAGATCATTTGTTTGTTCTCCAAATTCCATCGCCACGGAATGTTTTCTCTCCGTTTTAGCCGTCTGTGCTTACGTTCGGAAACTGCTTGACAGAAATATTATAGATTGATTAATTTTAATATTTGGTATGGTATTACTAGTTTGAATTAGCAGTATAGTAAAGCCCAGAGATATACCATTTGTTTTCAAAGTGAAGATCTCCGCAAAAAGTACCGACAGAGAAAGGGGACGGGGTCGGACTGGGCATTCGAATTCGTTGGAGTGGGCAACAACGAAAATGTTCATTCCATCCAATAAAGTGCTCATACATCAGTTGGTTGAACAAGATGTTTGAAACTTTATTATCTGTTAATAAATATATGGTAGAGACATTTTAATATAACCGTATAAACCATATGGTAAATTATTCCTTTCTACACTCAATTTTAACGTTCGATTCGTTGTTTTAGTTGTCCCCAAATTAATTCTATAGGACTGAAAATGCAAAAATAGGGAGGCAACCTTAAGACATCATGACCATACTTTTTAGCTATGCTTTCTATGACATATTGTTTTTCAAACTGTTCAGTGTGGAGGACTTCCCATAATTCATTTTTTTTTGTAAGTTTCTTCAGAGCACAAATCCTGTTTTATGAGAAAATCTTGTATTTCCGCCTTCGATAACGTTGAATTCGGAATTTTGTACCCTTGTCTGGAGTGATAGCGTGCGTTGTCCATTACGATGACGCTAAATGGCTTTAAATTGGGAATAAGGGTATACTCAAACCATTGCTCAAATATTCCCGAGTCCATGTTTTTGTGGTAGTCTATATTGCAGTCTTCAATGTTCTTTCCGCATAATTTGAGTGCATGTTCGACCTAGCCGTCAGATGATCCGCAGTGTAAGATAACTATACCGGATCCTTTATTTGGTGGAACGCCTTTTAGCTAACACTTCTTTGTACCGTCGGTCCATCCCTTTTTAGCGGTATCCTGGGTATCATACCAGGTCTCGTCGAAGTAGTACACTGACCTCCCCTCGTTCCGGTATTGCTCTATCTTATGCAAGTAATCGTGCCGCCATCCCACAATCCTTGCACTTTTCATTATAGCCATTCGTTTGTTCACAGTTCTGTACCTAAACCCAATCTTCCTAATCCATCGCTGCAATGTACTCCTTGGATACTGTTACCCCATTCTAGCCAATTGTCTTTGAACGGATTCGATTGTGGGTAGTTCATTAATTTTGTACTTTTCGTACACAATATTCCTCAATAATTTTGTGATCGTGGGATCTAGTTCTTTTGAAACACCAGCATCAAACCTACGCTTCCTCTATTGTGGCCCCTTTCTCAAAATTTCACATACTGTTGGATATGGAACGTGTGTTAGAATTGACGTATTTTTGATCATATTCCCCTTATTTTCATTCTCCGGATCCTTCGTTAGTTCATTATCATTTAGTACTATATGTTTTGCATCTGCGCTAAGATGTGACCTTTTTTGAGGTTTTAATTGGTCTACCTCTACCTCCCTCTGTTCAAATTCATTATCAGTGTCCGTATTATAGTCACTACTTTCACCACCGTAATGACAAACCGCCGACGTAGCTTCACTGAGGCAGGGTAATTCACATCGCTGTGAAATCCCATTATCTTCGCAAGGCCGAAACATACTCTAGCTGTCACACTTCCGAAAAAAACGTCCGATTCAGACAGAAAAGTAACGCACAAAAGTAAAAGCAGATTGGCGTTGCTATCAATAACGGTAGCAATACCTGCCTAAACAATTTGACTAAGTCCGGTCCTTTTCATCGATGAAGTCGCCAATAATCCTGGAACGTGTCGGTCTTATCATAGTTCAGTCAAAATATAGATAGTGAACGTCATCCGTCAGATTTACGTTCAAATACAACTTAGTGTTTCATTTTCACCATTCTAAAAGGTTACGTTTTGTTGGAAAATTGGTTAAAAGCACATTCCATGAATTGGTTACGAGTAGGAAAGTAAAATAATGGTAACCATTGAATATTATCAAAACTGTATCTATTCCAAATGATGAACTGTACTAATAGATGGTATGCAGTTTTTAGATATCGCAAAACGTACACAAATGGTATATCTCTGGGCTCTACTTTACCATATAACCGAGTGAATGAAAGCAGGAAAGATACCAGTCAGTGCCTACAAGTGGGCCTTTATGCACCTCTCCTTACTCTGGTTTCGAAGCCCAGCCCTTATTGGTCTCATTATACCCCCATCTTATCCCAAGGACCCTTGAACCAAGTATAGTCTGCCTATAATACCCAAAGGCATCACAGTGACATAGAATATGTGCCGTGGACTCCTCCTCAGACAACGTCTGAAGGTATTAAGGTCCACAAGTAATCTTATCAGGCTTTTGTCTAGTGAGAGATAGACTTTGAGGTTAGATGTCCTAAAATGAGTTCTTCAGCTTGACAGAGATGTCCAGAGATTCCTCTACATCCCACCAGATGTTGATTGTACAACAACACCAAGGAAATTATTTCTCAAGAACACACCCCAACAATATGAGATTAAGCGATACATCCATTATGAGATGGAGAGGAACCTCTGGACATCTTCGTCAAGTTAGAGAACTTATTTTAGTACCTCTGACCACAAGGTGGAGCGGTTCTGTGTCTCCTGGACAGAAGTCGGCTAAGGTTACTTGTTGGCCAGCTATCTTGGCCGTGACACCTTCAGACATCCCTTGTATGTGATGAGGACGACTCCATGGCACACATTCTTGTCGCTGTGAAGCCTTTGGGTATCACAGGCCGACTATTATAGGTTCAAGGGTCCTTCAACCTGAAGACTTAAAATGGGTAGGACCCAAGACCATGCGATAAGACTTGGACTTGGGAACTAGGGTAAGAAAAGGTGCATTAGAGCCCGTTTGTAGGCCTACGCACTTGTTGTTGTGATCACCAGAAAGCGTACAAGGGATGTGGACATGAAAATGAAATTGCCGGGCTGTGGTATTGTTCTAGGAGTTGGCTAAAGGAAATCTTTCTTATTAGGTTGGGATCTGAGCACTCAGCCCTGAGGGATCTTTGGGAGGCTGCACAAGAGGCCCGATGGAGCCAAGTGCTGTAATCTTAGCAGAAGACCCTCCTTCCAATCTAAAATACAAAACATACGATTCGTGAAGAAACAAACACTTACCGTTCTAGGTGCTTGACTATATCTTCGTAAGCTGCTCTGCAGTTTTCCCAGATGCCGGACCTGAAATAAAGTTTGATGTAAACTTCAGCACACAAAAGACAGTACGTACAATTACTTTATTAAGAGCTGTGGCAGCATTTACAGTTTGTAAGTTAACACGTTGGTGGACATAACGGCTATAGCCGTTTGCGGGGAGTGATCGTGTTACGCCACGACGGCTATATCAGACAAAAAGTTATCTGCTTGTTACGGCAGAACGGCGACGATCGTCAGAATGTCAGTATACTTGCCTTGTTAACCAATGTTAGTGCCGTAACGTGAAGCTCGTCATTTCTGAAATTGCCAAATTCTAAAACGGCACGACGGCTATAACCGTCCATAACCTCCAATGTGATGCATTGACCACGTGTATAGCTGCCATATTGCAAGTGTGTTTTTGTTTGATTTTCATGTTTTCAGTACTGATGGGAGGTAGGTAACCAGATATTTTCACCCTAAACAGATATTCGTCGTCCATCTATTATACATGTAGAATATATTGTTTCACATCAATACAAAACTCGAAGCACGTGTGAGACATTTTCCAGAGAAGCTGCCCCTACCAGAGGATCATAAAATAAAATCATATTTTCTTAGACGCAATGTTTCAAGTCTGGAAAATGCAAAGAAACTAGCTATAGATGCAAGGGTTGTGAAAATAAACCTGCTTTGTGTCCAGACTGCTTTGAAGAATGGCGTCAAACATAAATTTTTGCCTAAATTCTGTTTTGTTCGGGGATACCTTTGTTTGCTAATAAATTTGATTTTTTGTCTATATTCTGAGAGAGACGTTTTTGTTTATAAATTTGATACAATAAAATGTTGTTTTTGTTTCAGCTTTTGTCTCGAAAATTGTTCTTTTCTTCCCACAAGATGTGTTTTACGATTACACTGATCAGACCGCTATAGCCGTGGTTGCCATTCTAGAACACAAAGTCTGCTGTGATATGACACGACGGATATAGCCGTCTTTTTTATTGTCACCAAAAACCTCAATAATGAAAAAAAGAGTCAAAAATGAACACCCCTAAAATATTTCGATAACGCAGATCATGTTACAAACGAAAAAAATGGAAATGTTTTGAGATGCCATATTACGAAGCCTCCCGGCCAGCAGAGTGTCCAACAATGTGTTAGGTTAGAACGAATTCGAAATCCAGTTAATAACCATATTTTACTTCCCACACCGATAGGTGAGGGGAGTATTGTGATCGCGAAAATTTTCGATTTTGAGGTAATACTTTTTTTGGACGTTTTATGATGTCTATATAACGAAAATCCACGTCACTCATTTCCGTCGGTCTGTCTGTCTGTCTGTCGGTCTGTCTGTCTGTTGGTCTGTCTGTCTGTCGGTCTGTCTGTCTGTCGGTCTGTCTGTCGGTCTGTCTGTCTGTCTGTCTGTCGCGTATTTCTACCCTCGTAATCTCAGTAACCGCTACATGGATTGTGATGAAATTTGGGCAGCGTTATGCTGTGGGGTCGTAGTAGGTAATGTTCCTATAATTTTGAAAATCGTTATACGGGGGGCAGAGTAATTAGCAAAAAACGAAAAATTTCAAATACGCCTCAAACTTTGTTTTTAGGCGTTTTAGGAGTTCCTGATCATTTTCTACTTTTTTTTGGGTGGGGGTGAATTTGGGGTGGTTGGGGGGTGGGGAATTGTAATACTGAAAAATTTGTTGTATTCATAATGGGCTCTCTAATGACCTGTGAATGAAAGACCTAGCGCCATAATACAATTTTTTAGGTCCATCCGAACATTGCCTTGCTTATAATAGAAACCAAGGGACTTAATTTGTGATGTATACATCAGAGTGTTGTTTTAGTTTTAGATCGTTCTTTATTGCGTAACGCCAAAATTATCGAATGGATTTTAATGAAATTTTGACACAGTATTACTGCCACGGCGAGGATGGAAAGCGCGCATGTTTCTGGAAAAATCGGGTCAGTGGCGGCGCGGCAATAATAAAAAAAACTAAAAATGTAAAAATAGCTCAAACTTTGTTTTTCGGCGTTTCAGGGGTTTCTGATCATTTTTTACTTTTTTTTGGGTGGGGGTGAAATTGGGGTGGTTAGGGGGTGGGGGGTTGTAAAACTCAAAAATTTATTCCATTTATAATAGTGTCCATTGACCTGTGAAAGAAAGACCTAGCGGCATAATAGACGTTTGTTAGGTCCATCCGAACATTGCCTTGGCTATTACAGAAATCAAGGGATTTGGTATTGGTAGGGGTAGTATTGATTCAGGTCGTTCTGAATTTAGTAACATGGAAATTATGGAATTAATTTTAATGAAATTTAGACACAGTATTATTACCACGGCAAGGATGAAAAATGCGTATGGTTTTCAAAAATCGTATCAGTGGCGGCGCAGCAATAATAAAAATCTAAAAATATAAAAATAGCTCAATCTTCGTTTTTAAGCAATTTGGGGGTTCCTGATTGTTTCGTTTCGTCCAGTTAAAGCTGAATTGTGTCGTTTTAGTTCCTATGGAGAGATTTAGGAAACTATTTACTGGTTTTTGTGTTGGATGTTTTTTGACGACAGGCGGGCGATGATTTGGGTGCAACTGTTATGTGTGGGAAGTACTGAGTCAATCAACTTGACTCCATTTTCTTTTTATGAGTGTACGAACATGCAGTCAACTTATTCCAAGTTGCTTCAGCCACAATGCCTAATCGAGACATTAATAGTACAAAGCATCCCAGTTGCATGGCTTACTGGATTCCTAAACCAAACTTCGCCCGAGCGCTCCATCTAAGCTCGCCGTCGAGCATTAAATATTGCATCATAACCTCGAATTACTTTCCGCCAGTCGCGATCTTTGAACTTAAATCCCCCACTTCTGAGCGGAACGCACGGCAGGTTTATGCCGGCTTTAAGATCGGTACGTAAGGAGCGGCACAGGCGCTGGACTTAGCAGAACTTCGCGTCAACTTTAATGGAGTTATCGTAACCGTCGCGTGGAGATATCTGCACTAAAGCACAGTGGCGTAGGAAAAACATTTGGCATAGAAACATCTAGCAGGTGTCAGGGGTTTCTATATACAGGGTGTCCAGTTAGTGTGTAGTTCTTCGATATCTCGCAATATATACCTGATAGAAGAAAATGGCAAATACAAAAGTTATTTGGTTACTTGAGACGCATATCATAAAAATATTTTGAAATATACAGGGTGTTGCGGGAAAGTAGGATAGTGATCAACTTGATTTTTTTATATGGAACTATAACTTTTTCTTAAATTCTTCTAGTGTCCATTACTAATCTCTATTCAACCCTAAAATATTTTTGGGATCGATTGCGACGTTGCCAAGTAATAACTTATTTTCTATTAATTTCCGGATTTGCAAGGTCGCAAGTAATACGTCCAAATTGATATATTCCTTCAACTTTTCTCAATAATATTATACAGCGAGTTACATGAATATCTGGTGAATATTATTTTGGATGTTGCCAGCAATTTGTAACTACAAGGTGTTTTTGGCAGAATTTTAAATTACGGCAACTTGAAGGTCATTTTACTTTGTTTTTTTAAATGTAACACACTGTATGTTTTATTTTAAATCGAAATATCTACTAATACCCTATCTCGCCTTGTAATATTGTTTTTCGCGTTTGTGACGTTGCCAAGTTATAAATTATTTTTCCAAATTTTTAAACAAATATCCCCGATTTTTATTTATTTTAATAACAATCCTCTACTTATTTTTATTGCAATGAATTGCGCATGTCGAATTTAGTAAGACCTCACAATTTCAAACTTTTATTTCTATTAATTACTCAGATACGGCGACACCGCTTTTTCAGTAAACGGTACCGGAACGCTTAAATATTTCGAAAACTTCCACAGCTGGAGAGGTGAAATTCAATACTTGAGGGTTTTTGAACATACAGAATTCAAAAACGCTAACAACAGTGTTGTCAGATTTACCAATTTTACGTCATAATTTTGGATGGAATGCCCTATTTATGCAATCTAAAGTACTATCCTACTTTCCTACTATCCTACTTTCCCGCAACGCCCTGTATATTTCAAAATATTTTTAGAATATGCGTCTTAAGTTATCAAATAACTTTTGTATTTGACATTTTCTTTTATCAGGTATACCTTGCGAGATATCGAAGAATTACACACTAACTGGACACCCTGTATTTTATTAAGGAATGGGGTTCATGAAATGCGGTAGGACTAAAGACAATAATAAACGAACCGATTTGCCATATTTAGTTTATAAAAAGACACTACAGGTCAATAATGGGTGGGCCCATCATGTTGGCTCTAGCCTATGCGGCATGCTCGTAATCTGTTGGTTGTTAATACACCCTACAGCCTCCCAAGCTACCCTATAACAGCATGCTCCATTTCGTCCAGCGTGGCCGGAGAATTGAGTAATTCGCGAATATATCGACTAATCCCATTCCATACGTTTTCAATTCGCAATAAATCGGGTGATCGTGAAGTCCAGGGGAGCACCTTGACGTCAGCTTCCTGCAGGAGCCTCATGTATACCTTTGAAATATGAGGACGCGCATTATGTTGCTGGAAAAAATGCATTTCGAGGCCTCGGACATAATTATATAAATAAATAAACTGCAGAGGGCTGCGGTGTGATTTCACAACCAGTGAATTTGTTTAATATTTGACAATTTGACAACTTTTTTTGGCTATTTCATATGGTTGTCTTTAGCATGCAGATTCTCGGTATTATTGTGAGCAAACGTTATAGCATTATCCGTTACTATGGCAATTTTGGCCCTTGACCTGTTATATTTCTGTCGGTGGGTATGCCGTATGGATCTATAACACCAGTGAAAGAGCTGATAGTCCAAGAGCCAATGATCGACAGACTTACGGTATCTTAGCCAACCTGATACTGATGCAATAGGTGAATTGGGGAAGTCCAAAAACGTCAAATGAGACTTTCAAAATGTAATCGCCGCATGCCTGTTGCGTAGATGTTAAAATAACTGTGGGGATTAACAAATAAATTACATTTTAACGTACCGAAAATTCAGACAACAACTCTGACAAAGAAGTCTCACGTTGTCTTACCAACTGTGGAAATCGAGGGTCCCCTAATAGTCAAGTCACGGCTTTTGGGGGTCACATCAACAATAACATGTCGTGGCAACAGCATCCCAGAAGCTTGGAGTTCTGTTCCGCTGTAGGAAGCTGTATACACCACTAGACCAGAGCAACTACTGCTGCTCCACAAGCCGTAGATCCGACCATCATTGGCGTATTGCTCCCATGTGTGGGGATGCGCTCCGAGGTACTCTCTCAATCTTCTGGACACTATTCAGAAGAGGGCAATTAGACTAATCGATACGTCTAACCTCACAAAGGATCTCCACAGCCTGGAACATCGAAGAAGGGTGACCGACCTGTCTCTGTTTTACAGATTCTATCACGGAAGATGTTCGAGTGAGCTCTCCTCCGGAGGCCGTCCACACGACGGACACTAGAGAGGTTCGGCATACTCATCCTTACCAGGTCGAGGTCCCTACTCTCCTCCAGCATTCCTTCTTTTAGAGAGCTTCCAGGCTGTAGAATGAGCTGCCGGGAGTTTGTTTCCCGACAGCTATAACCTGCAGCATTTCAAATCTAACGTGCATAGGCACGAATCCTCTCGCAGCGCTTCTACAGCGCCATAGGCTTCCAGCCTCTACGGGAGGCTGACCATAACAGAAAAAGGTTTTCCTTCGATATGAGGGTCGCATATGTTTTTATCTAGATTCAATTAGGATTAAAAATACTATACCTCAAGATATTGAAACGGCTGCGAGCAGGTTTTTTGAGTCAATGTTGACGTTTTTCGGTTTCCAAAAACGTCCACATTGTCATCAAGTATCAATACGAAGTTTGCTAAACGTTCATAAAGCCCGATTTCATCAACATGCATATTCTAACAAAGGCCTTGACAAAGCTTTTCTATTGGATGTTGTTTAGCAAAAGCTTTCTATTGGGTATTGAGGGCTATGTTAATAAGTATCATCCAATAGTATTTTATCGATATTGAAAACAAAAAGTCTGGTTTACAAAAAATATAGGGTTATACTTTTGCCCGCCAGCGAGCTTTGCCGTTAAGAAATGATGCACACTTGTGACACAGATTGGCCAACATGGTTGGTTAAATCGTGTGTTTAGCTTTGTGAAATGCAACAAAATGTTATTTTTACCCCTTTTACCTACAAAGGTATATTGCAGGTATTTATAGTCATTATCGATAGTAAATTATCGTTTTATCAAAACAATGCAGTAATTTGAATTTCTTGTCATCATTATCTTTTGGTAGACCAACAATCCAGTGATCAAATGTACTGCTTTTGGGGATTCTGATTGGTTGAGATTAGCAATTGCTAAACTCTTTGTTAAACAAGAAAATGCAATTTTTCACCAATTTAGAATGGAAATTCAAAGTTGAAAAGATACCAGATCGTTTACAATGGTCGACTGTATATAAAGCATGTCAGTTTTCACCTTTTTGGGAAGTCAATTTTCAAAGAACTTTGAAAGATGCATGTTCTTGAATGGGCTACTCTGATTGGTCTAAACCATTGTTAAAATGCCTGTGTTGATAGAACCGGGCCTAAGTCTGCCCATGATCGTAGATAGAGAGCACTATAGTCATCGAGCAATAAAGTCAGTAAGCCGTTGTGAAATAGTTCAAAGTTTTGTCTACCTCGGTTCTTTGACCGACAATTCGGGTAGCTGTGAAAATAAGATTCGACGGCGCATTCAACAGGCACGTGTGGCCATGACAAAGCTTACTAAAATATGGCGTGACCATAACATCACTAAAGCTACCAAAATGTCGCTGGTTCAGTCTCTTGCGTTCTCCATATTTTTGTATGCCTCGGAAACTTGGACTGTTAAAAAGGCAGATCGAGCTCGCATAGATGCTTTTGAAATTTGGACGTGGAGGAGAATGCTGAGAGTTCCTTATACCGCCCATAGAACTAACGTTTCCATGCTGGATGAGCTCGGTAATCCAAAGAGACTATCCTCCATTGTGTCGACGAGAATTCTTATATTCTTCAGATATATACACAGAAGCGACAATATGGAGAAACTTGTAGTTCAGGGTCATGCTCCGAGTGGGCGGCGCCATAGCCGTTCCCCTACCCGCTGGGTGGATACGACGAAACACTTGCTGGATACGAGTATCAAGAGCACCACTGAACCGACAGTAAATCGTGAACGATGGCGAGCTACAGTTTTCAAAACTACTGATAATATTCGTGTTGGCAATACCCTAGCTCCGACTTAATGCATTTTACGAGTTATGTTAAGACATTGTGACTATGGTGATTAAGCCTGCGCATCGCTGGCTCTCAGTCTATGAGCAGAGGGACGAGTGCCGAGGTTGGAGCTTCAGCTAGACTTCGTCGGTGTACCTGTAGAATTAATCATGGCGCCTCGTGCTGACGTGAACACGCATTCGCCCGAGAAGATTTGCATTTTAATTAGGCTAGCCAGCGCTGAAATGATAATGACGACTCGAACAACCGTGTAAACAAGAAGTAGACTTCTTTCTTTCTCTCAGCCTTGGCTGGCCGTGCTCAGTCGTTGCAGAGGGCTTATATCAATACAAAAGAATAAGGGTAATTAAAAACGTCTCTGGATACAAGGAATAGGTGGATGCTGCTTTTTGTCCGATGTAGCAATTAGTATATGTATAATCGAGAAAGGATTTTCCAATCAAAACTCATTCGGTGAGGTAGTAGGGTCCTTGCACCCACAAAAAATACTGCTCTGAAGCATTCATTAATGCGTACTAAACATCATAAAATAGAAGTTTTTGATTTTTTAAGTTGCTTGTCAGGCTTATTCCAAATATAAATTTGAACTAGCGAAAACGGCGCGAAAAAAACGACCTCTGACGTCACAAGGCACTATAGTGATAATAATAATAATAATAATAATAATAATAATAGCATTTATTGCCCAACAGATAAATCCCTTTACAGAGCAATTTACTTATACACTAACATAACATATTATTTCTAGCAGCTAATCTTAATTTACTCAGGCTATCTGCAAATATATCAGCTTGTCGTGATATTTTGTTAAAATTCTGAAACATCATTGTCATTGGTGACTTTAACATTAAGTTTGTCCTGGCAGCAGTGCAATAAAAGGCATGGTGATGACGAGAATAAAATTGTG
This sequence comes from Callosobruchus maculatus, assembly GCA_951848785.1. NCBI lineage: Eukaryota > Metazoa > Arthropoda > Insecta > Coleoptera > Chrysomelidae > Callosobruchus > Callosobruchus maculatus. The sequence continues at coordinate 2,160,483 of CATOUR010000198.1, forward strand.
GCACATTCAACTTAACTCTAGCTAATAGCTCAGCACAATCAACTTTGTTATGTAGTATCTTATATAAAAAAGTTATTGAAGATAGTGTTCGTCTGAACTCCAAACTATCCATATCATAGAGATTCAGCAGAAGTTGATACTGTATACCCTGTTCGGGGTAAACGTGATGTTTTTTAAAAACTAGATATTTCAAAAACTTCCGCTGAACTCTATCAAGCCTATCTATATGGCATTGATAATATGGACTCCAAACGTTCGAACAGTACTCCAACTTGGTACGAACGTAAGTGTAAAACAACAACTTTAAAGCAGATTCATCATTGAAAGAACGGCAATTTCTTACAATGAAACCATACATTCTATATGCTTCTGAGATCTTAGAGTTAATGTGATCAACAAAACTGAGTTGAGTATCAAATAAAACCCCTAAGTCCTTTGTAGATGATTGACGTTCCAGGGATACACCATCAATACCATAACTGTACAAAATAGTTGAGATTTTTCTGGAATAAGTAACAATTTTACATTTCGTAACATTCAATGTTAGTTTATTGCTAACACACCAAGAACACACATCATCAAGTGTATCTTGCAATTTTACACAATCCTCAACAGTTACTATCTCGCAGTATATTTTTAAATCGTCTGCATAAAACAATCGGTTTGACTTAATTATACTATCCAAATCATTAATGAATAAATTGAACAGTAGTGGGCCAAGGTTTGAACCCTGTGGAACGCCAGATCTTACATTATATATATTAGACATATAACCATTATAGTACACATATTGAGCCCTATTGTTCAAATATGACTTGCAAAACTGAACCAAATTTGTTGAAAAACCAAAGCTATTCAGCTTGGCAAGTAAAATACCATGATCCACTCTGTCAAATGCCTTCGAAAAATCTGTGTAGATAACATCTACTTGTCCACCTGTATCTAAAAATTCTGAAAGTTGTTGCGTAAAAAGTACCAAGTTGGATTCAGTAGATCTACAACTCATAAAGCCATGTTGGGTTGGTGCAATACTAGAACGGATTGAAGGAAATATGCGGTTGTACATAACGATTTCTAGAATTTTCGCAAAATTTGACAGAATGGATATGGCTCGGTAATTAGCGATTTCACATTTGTCACCTGCCTTAAAAACCGGGATAATTTTAGCAACCTTCCATTTGTCTGGAAAAGTGAGAGACTGTATTGCTAAGTTAAATAAAATCTTTAGAGGATATGCAAAAATAGATATACAATCCTTAACTAAAAACGAAGGAATATTATCACAACCCGATGTCATTTTGTTTTTTAACTTTTTTGAAGCTGTTATAATTTCATCCTCTGTGATGTTACAAATTGATATGATGGGATTTGAGGTATCATAAACACTTTTTGGTCGATTTGGTTACGACACTTTGACGTCAACAAGCAACAAATCCAAATCACAAATCAAAATTGAAGATTGGTCGCGTAAACAAACTTACCTTAGGGCTGTTCCAATCTACGGCTCTATTACCGTCCCAGAACCGTTTTCTTACTGCCCCACCCATTTTGCGATTCTAGAATCGATGATTGGTTGGTACGCTGGTTTTAGAACTGTAAAATAAGTTCTGGGACGGTAATAGAACCGTAGGTTGGAACAGCCCTCTTATGTTTCTGTGTCACAGAAGAACAACATGTTGTTTTGTGCTTTTTGGGGTTGTCATTTATAACTAGAGATGGGTTGAGTAATGTCGATTACTGTACTGTCTTGTGACGTCAGCACACGTTTTCACGTGGAAAAATTTGAAAAATCCGTAACTTATAATTACAAATTCCGTCATCTGAACAGCATCAAGAGTGGAAGCTTTGGATACGTTTTGCCTTCATCTAAACATATCCATAATCCAAAATTACGACCACTGCAAGTACCCTGTTGTGAAATGCAAAAGCAGATATACAGTTGAATTGTTCTTATTTTCATGCCTACATCTGCACGTGGAGTTCTCAGTTTAAATTCGCGTACCTAAAAATGTCGGAATAAGTCGGCGGCCGGTGGGACTTGAACCCACGACCTCCAGATTGGTAGTCCGGGGCTCTCACCAGTTGAGCTACGGTCGCCCTGTCAAATCATCCCCGAAAGCGACGTTTAGAACTACGCTAGTACCACCAGCGGCCCGCATCTGTGACATCAAGTGATCTGATGGGTCGGTATTGATCTCCGACCGCGTTCGGTCCAGATGTCAACCGTCCGGGCTAGCATATATACCTCTGTGTTCGAGGGTATCGAATTGTTCTTATTTTCATGCTTACATCCGCATCTGGATTTCTCAATTTAAAATTGTACCAGAAAAAACATTAAGGATACCTATACTGTTAATTAGTGAAACGTGTATATACAGGGTGGGCAAATAGTGCGTGTACGGAGGATTGTGGGTTTACTAAAAAACATTTCAAAAGTTTGTCACTTGATCATGAGGGCTATGACGTAAAAATATGTTCACTTAAATTTTGACGTTTATACAGGGTGATTGATATCACACTTACATTTTTTTGAATAAACCCCCTATATATTATTGATTATTTGGATTCCTTGGTCAATTCTAGTGTGACTTTATGTATCACACATGGAACTTTAAACGAACCGTTTAGGCGGAAATCACCATTTTGGGTATAAGTAGGTATCAGAAAAAAATTGGATATCGCAGCGATTATATAAAACTTAGAAAGCCGTGACTTTGCGGTACGACTAAGCATGAAATGCGTCACCTAAGGTCAGACGGCTAAATTTGAATTCTTTTTGTACTTGGAGAAATCAGCAGATTAATTAAGGAAACTATCACAGATAACTTGATTTTTCCAAATGCGAATGCCTATTTTGGTTTAAAGAATCAAATGTAAAATTTGATTACCTTCCTAACGATATAGCATTCTTGATATCAATCTTTTTTGGTTTTCATTTTATTTCAAATTTTCAGTCAAATCGGTGTTTTTCAATTTTCCTGCGTGAAAGCAACCTAGCAGGCCATGAAAAATAAACAAAAGCTCATTAATATGGAAGAAAGCAACTAACTTAGTAGAAAGATGCAAACTAACTAGAGTAGCGAGCCAAGATCATGAGAATTCCTTACAAGACATCAGCTCTAACCGGATACAACAGCGGCAAGATACCTAATGTCAATGAAAAGCTGGGGTATGACAGAAGTATTTGTTTTTCACAGCCTACTAGCTATTGAGGTCTACTAGAGCTTGATAACTTTCCAAAACGATTAAAAATTTTGAAACAAAAGAAAAACTACCAGCGAGTTTTGCTTACAGCCTAGCATCCTTGGAATAAATTTAAATGAAAATATTTTTACGTTATAACCCTCAAGGGTCCCTACCATGATCAAGTGACAAACTTTTATTTTTTAGTAAACCCACAATCGTCCGTCCACGCACTATTGGCCCACCCTGTATTATACAACAATTTACTTTTTAGATGTGGGTTGCTTCAAATTATGCTATGTATAGCTAGCATTTAACAAATGATCCATCCATAAATAAAGATAGTTTGGTCAAACTACTTTCTTATCAGAAGGCCTCGATGATGCAGTATTTGTTCGAAATATTAGGTGGTCTAATATCCGTTTTACATCAACAATAAATTCATGGTTTTAATTCGTGGATTCAGTTCGTGGTCAAAATTGACAAGTGTAAAACAGGAATTGGACGACAAATAAGTCAATGGATTTCTTCTTGGATTTCTTCACTGATTTAGAACCTGTTCTAATCTGTGGTCAAGTCTGACGTAAAATTCGGTAGTGCCAACCTTCAAATCATATGATGCATGTCGTGCATGTTGCATACCCGTCTCTATATATTATACAGGGTTGGGATAAAGTATGGAACCAAGCAAATATCTTTGAAACGGAAAGGGTGATATTGCTGAAAATTTGCAGGTAAATGTAGTGACGCATAACGCCTCTGAAGACATTATGTTAGCTATTAATGTACTTCCTGTCTAACAGGAAGTACCGTCAACTTTTTTAATTTAAATGAGACACCCTGTATATTTTTGCAGATTTTAAAGCATCTTTTTTCCCGAATACGTCCATAGTAGGTCTAGTATTTGTTTCTGTAAAAATGGGAAAGATAAAGCTTTTTTATTTACTGAAACGTTCATTTTATTTGATGTGTTACAATAAGAAAATTTAAAATGAATTATCAAGGAATTATCTCAGACGTTCAAAATGCCTGCCGTTTACTTCCTGACAATATGCAAGTATGTTGATAAATTGCTGAATTACCTTGTCGAATCAATTCACGTCAGGATCAGGACGTCAGGAGGTAAATGGCCGGTATTTTAAACATAATTATGAAGAAGCTTTATCTTTCCCGTTTTTACAGAAACTAATACCCAAACCACTATGGACGTATTCGGAAAAAAAGGTGTATTGAAATCTGCAAAAATATACAGGGTGTCCCGTTTAAATTAAAAAAGTTGACGGTACTTCCGGTTAAACCGGAAGTACATTAATAGCTAACATCATGTCTTCGGATGCACTATACGTCGCTACACTTGCGTGCAAATTTTCAGCAATATCATTCTTTCCGTTCCAAAGTTATTTGCTTGGTTCCATACTTTATCCCAACCTTGAATATATTATTAAACATTTTCTAAATAAAAACTCGTAATCAAATTGAGAGTTTTACTGTCAAAAGGCTACAAACAAATACAAATTAAATAGATCTTGCGAAAACCACTAATCATATCACAGCAACAGTGTTGGCAGCACTGCATGCTGTCACAAAATCCATGGCTTTATTCACAGATGTAAAACACAATCAGTTTGACCTTGAAGACGACCATGGATTGATCAATGAATAAATTCGCGGAGAAAATGTCGATGTAAAACGAGTATAAGAATGGTTGAGCCTCAACAAAGTTCACAAAATTAGCTCGCAAACTTTAGAAACAAGTCATTTACAACGATTGAGGAATATTAAAGTGCTCTTTGCATCAAATGCTAAATTAATGTACGTTTTGGATTATTTACATTCTCATTCCTATTAGATATAGCTCGTTATAAAATTTTACAGCAGCATTAACTTTTTCTACTAAAAGCTACTAAACGAAATATTATCCGCATATCAGTGTTTAATTTTTTTACACAACCAATTTAAATCTATTACATGCTTATAAACTGTTATGGTTTTTAATTTAATTTGTATGTTTTTTGCGGTTTATGTTATTATTCAATTTTTATTGGAAAATGCACACGGAGTTTACATATTTGTCATCGAACCAATGACCTTCTAGCAAAATGAGGAAATATACTGTTGCGTACTTTTTGTTGTGTGAAAATCAAAATTAAATGGGTTGGAGGCCAAAGAATGCCGATTTTTGAGCTTCTGTAACAGGGGATAAAAAGCAGATACTACACAGGCACCTAACCTCAAAAAACTCAGATCAGGTTATGTATCATGTACTGATATAATTATTTTGTCAATTATTGTAGCAGAATGGACTAGTATCATGAAGTTGAAAGCACAATAGTACAAGAAATTCACAATCAACATGTCCATTAAACAACTTACACAAAAATGTAGTAGCAGAATAATTTCTACGTTTCCCTAAATTTGATAAGTTGAATCTACTTAGTAGTAAAGGGTTTTTCAATAAGGACGAGTTGATGTTAAAATGAAATAAAACAAGCTGTGTGTGAGATATCAAATAATTTTTATTTTTATTTGGAAGGCCCATGTATGCCATTAGGTGTGGAATATCACATCGTTCAAATGCCCTCCGCGGCTTCTCACGGTGGCACGGATCCGAGTGGACCAATTTTCAATCACTCTGCTGCATAAATGTTCACCTTAAGGGCAGCGGTAGACTCCGGATTATTGGCATAGACCTATGACTTCAGAAAACCCCACAAGAAAAAGTCTAGTGGGGTTAAATCGCATGATCTTGGTGGCCAATTCACGTCACCTCTGCGAGAGATAACCATACCCCCAAATCGGTCGTGCAGAAGGGCCAACGTGGCGTCCGCTGTGTGGTAGGTAGCGCCATCCTGCTGGAACCACATGTCGTTCACCTCCATGTTGTTTAACTTGGGATAAAGGAAATCTATTAGCATCCTTCTGTAGCCCTCGCCGGTAATGGTAATGGCTTCACCAATGCCGTTTTCAAAAAAGTACGGACCAATAAAGCCGCCGGCCCAGAATCCGCACCAAACAGTAACTTTCTGTGGATGCATTTTTGCCTGGTGAATCTCGTGAGGATTAGCGTTGTCCCATATACGGTAATTCTGCTTGTTAAACATAGCCATTCATCCAAAAATCCGCCTCCTCACTAAAGATGATTTTTCGGCCGAAATTGGGGTCTTCTTCCAAACGCTCCGAAGCCCAGTCAGCGAACACACGACGTTGTCTATGGTCATCATGTTTGAGCTCCTGGGTAAGTTGGATCTTGTATGGATGTAGGCCCAAGTCCCGGCGCAAAATTCTCCAGGTTGAAGTCTGCGAAAGGCCGAGTTCTTGTGAACGGCGAGGAATTGACTTCCTTGGGTTCTCTTGAACACTTTCACGGACAGCGGCAATGTTCTCGACTGATCTGGAACTCCTTTGACGTAAGGATGTTGGCTGATTGTTAAATGAACCAGTCGTCTCAAATTTCCACACCAAACGTTGCAAAGTCGACTTTGAAGGACCCCCGCGTCTTCCGTAAAATGGGCGTAACGCGCGCATGGTCTGCACTAGTGAACACTCATTTTGATAATAGTTTTATTATTTGTAGTCGCTGCTCAATTGTGTAACCTGTCATGGTGATTTGGCATAAGTCACTAATCATAAATCACTAGATTAGACACACGCTGTCAAAACAACATGGTCGCCACAGCCTACCAAGATCGACCCGTCCTAATTGAAAAACCCTTTATATCATTACGTAACTCTAACCGAATAGATATCTTATTAAATTTGTACCATAGTTACCACACAAAACGGCGTTGCATTCACTTATGTCATCATAGTTATAAGCAGGGTACCAAATAATAGAGCAATATCCAAAGACAGATCTAACAAAAGTACAGCAAAATTAGAGTTTTAGGATCTCTGTATTAATTTAATGATAGTAAATGTTATTATTTTGTTTTCTTTTTGGCAAATTTGACATAAAGTTGTGTTTCATTTTGACCTTATCACCAACAAAAAAATAACATTAAATATCTCTGTATGGCCCGGTACCGTACACATTCACTTAGTGCGAAGACACGAATCTATCGTTTATTTAAGTTGATCGTGGGACGATGTTGCTCTGATGCGCATCACTCTTTAGCGCTTTCACACAATTTCTAATTAAAAATGCTGCCGCTAAAAGAAATAAGCGGCTTACATCGTAATTAAGGAGAATCGATGAATATTTATTCGAAGACAGCACTGAAATTTAATGGAAATAATTCGGAATTGCGTGTTGAAAGTTCAAGACACGTGAAACTCGGTGTTCGTTTTACGCTAGAGTGCTCTCAACAACTGAATTAACAGTTTATTTGACAGGAGACTATGTGACAACCAGAAATTTGGTTTTACTTTCAATATAGGTCCCTCAAGTTATCCAAAACACGAGGATAGAAAGCCAAATGGCGATTTTCGATTTTTTAGGCAAACTAAGATCTGCAAGATCATATTTTTTTATTTTCGTCAAACGATACTGAAACCCAAAACTGTGGCCGGATTTGTAATCAGCACTCTAAAATTATCCAAAACACGAGGTTTCATCATGATAGATAACCAAATAAAGATTTTCGATTTTTTAAGCAAACCTGAAGTTCTGAAATTCTTGATTTTCGTCAAAAGAGGCTGAAACTCAAAACTGCGACCGGATTTGTAATCAGCACGCTTAGATTATCCGAAACACGAGGTTTCATTTTAATAGAAGGCCAAATATAGGTTTTACATTTTTTTTGTTAAACCCAAAAAATTTTTTTATTTTTGTCAAACGAGACTGAAACTTAAAAATACAACAGGATCTGTAGTTAGCACCCCCAAATTATCCAAATCGCGATGTTTCATCTTAATAGAAAGCCAAATAAATTTTTTTGATTTTTTTAGGCAAACCTGAAGATGTAAAAAATATACGATTTTTTTTTTATTTTCATCTAATGGGGCTAAAACTCGAAACTACGACTCAATTTATATTCAGTACCTTCAAATTAACCAAAACACGAACTTTCATCTTAATATGAAGCCAAACAAAGATTTTCGATATTTTAGGTGAGACTGAAGATCAGAAATGTCTGAATTTTTTATTTTGTCAAACGAGACTGGAACTCAAAATGCCACAGGATTTGTAATCAGCACCCTCAAATTATCGAAATCGTGAGGTCTCATCTTAAAATAGAAAGCCAAATAGAGATTTTACTTCCCATACCGATAGGTGATGGGAGTATATTGATCGCGAAAATTTTCGATTTTGAGATAATATACTTTTTGGGCGTTTTATGATGCCTACATAACGAAAATCCACTTCACTCATTTCCGTCGGTCTGTCTGTCGGTTTGTCTGTCTGTCTATTGGCATTTTTCTAGCCTCCTAATCTCAGTAACGGCTTCATAGATTTTGATGCAATTTGGGCAGCGATATGGTGTAGGGTCGTAATAGATAATGTTGCTACAATTTTAGCAAAAAACGAAAAATTTCAAATATGCCTCAAACTTCGTTTTTAGACGTTTTAGGGGTTCCTGATCATTTTCTACTTTTTTTTGGGTGGTGGTGAAATTGGGGTGGTTGGGGGGTGGGTGGTTGTAAAGCTGAAAAATTTGTTGTTCTCATAATAGGCTGTCTACTGACCTGAGAGATAAACACCTAGCGGTATAATACACTTTTTTAGGTCCATCCGAACATTGCCTTGTGTATTACAGGAACCAAGGGACTTAGAGAATTTTCCGATGTATACATACATACGAGTATTGCTTTAGATCGTATTGTATTTTATAATGTGGAAATTACTGAATTGATTTTAATGAAATTTCCTCACAGTATTACTACTTTGGCGAGGATGAAAAGCGCGTCTGATTTTTAGAAATCGTCTCAGTAGCGGCGCAGCAATATTAAAAAAACTGAGCTGAACTGTTTAAGGATCAGTAAACTATTTAGGATCTTGCTTAGTTTCCAAACGGATGGACCAGTTGATCACTGACAAATACCAGCACACCCAACATATGCATGAAACTCATTTTTGAGTATACGAGTAACGAAAAATGTCTTTCAAATATTTGGACTTGGATTAAACGAACATCTAAAAGTTGGTTTAGGACACAAAACAGATGGTTAAGAAAAACAGCTACTGATCTAAATAACCGATAGCGACAATTTTTCTTACAAGAGTGAGCTGATCCTAAGCTTTTTTTTGATGCCTCGGTATTTCAGTCAGAGGTGTACGCCATCCTGCAATGTGCAAGGATCAATAATGAACGATCCTACAGAAACAAGAGGATCGCAATACTTCCAGACAGTCAGGCTACACTTAGGGCACTAGAAGCGCCCAAAGTTACGTCTGCTCTAGTCTGGAAATGTTTACAAGAACTGGGAAGACTGGCAGAATACAACACAGTAACTTTGGAGTGGTTGCCAGGATACTCAGGTATAAAAGGCAATGAAAGAGCGGACGAGCTAGCAAGACTAGGCTCGTTTGCTCTATACATTGGAGCAGAACCCGCCCTGGGGGCGCCTAAAAGCACAATCCGACACCAGGTAGGAGAATGGATGAAACATCAGCACAAGGAGCAGTGGAACTTGCCAGGATGTGTTTATGGAAAAATATTCATTAAAGCTCCATGCAAGAAAATAGCTGAAACACTGCTCTCCTTGAGTAGGAATCAGCTCCGAATAACGACGGGTCTCCTCACAGGACATTGTGGCCTGAAGGAACACCTGAATAAAATGGGACTCTACAATGGAGACCTCAACTGCAGATTGTGTGGAAGAGGAACTGAGTCAGCCCTATATGTGCTCTGTGAGTGCGAAGTGCTAGATCACAAGAGACAACTCTTTGGGAAGACCAAGCTAGAATCAATGGAGTACAGCTCAGCACCAGGACCAGTAGGTAAACTGCATAAACTTATGCAGGGATCCAGATTGCTGTAGTGGATACTGTAAATGAGAGGAGCAATAATACAATAGGCCTTAAGGCTTGAGTATTGACGGGGACAGTAAGCTCGGACGGCTCCTGGAAAAAAAGCTTCCCGAGAGGATTGGTTGCAAGAATGGTAGGAAATTATCGCTCCCCCGGGAACAGTTACAGATAGTTAAATGCTTACCTGGCGATAGCTTCCATGGAAGGCATGCCCTGGTTCTTGATCACCGATCCGCCGTCAGGCCTGGCCAGGTTGTGCGGCATGGCGGGCGACAGCAGCGCCGAATGCGCTGCGGCCGGGTGCGGCAGTTGCATGAACTGCATGTGGCTCAAGTGAGGAGGGTGATTGTAGCCGTTCGCCAACAGAGGGCTCTTCTCCATCCGCGACATATCTGCAACAAATTAGTGGACATTAGATGTAATTCATAAGCATAAACTGTCAAATATGGTATATTACGAAAAAAATGAAGACAAGTATATTGACTTAGTACTTCCCGCACATTACGGTGATACCAGTTCATTATTTTCTCATAGCATGAAGCTATAGTTTGAGATCTCTTTGCAATCAAATAATCGCCCGCCCGACCAAAAAAAGTGTGTTATGCCACTAGGTCTTCCTTTCATAGGTTAATGGATAGCCTATTATGAATGAAAAAAAAATTGAGTTTAAAGACCCACCAGCCCCCAACTACCCCAATTTCACCGCCGCCCAGAAAAAAGTAGAAAATGATCACGAAACCCCTAAAACGCCTAAAAACGAGGTTTGAGCTGTTTCTATATTTTTTTATTATTGCTGCGCTGCCACTGACACGATTCCTAAAATCAATCCTCGCCACGGTAATAATGCCACAGTATTATTTCATTTCATTAAAATCAATCCAATAGTTTCCACATTACACAATACAGAACGAGCTAAAGCAATATTCGTATGTACACGTTAGAAAAATTTTAGTTCTTTTGTTTTCTGTAATAGCCAAGACAATGTTCGGATAGCAGAGTTGCCATATTGGGGGGATTTCCCCCAGATTTGGGGTCTTTTCAGGCACTGGGGGAAATTTTGTGGGGCATTATTTCCTGGGGGATTTTCTGGGGGAGAAAATAAAGCCTTAGAAATTTCTGACGTACTTTTTCTTGTTTTTAATAACGCAAAACTGAAAATTTACACTAGCTATTTTTTTATTTTGGCACGCTCAACTCTACATTTCCTTCTTAAGCTTAATTTAGATGCACACGACATCCAACGATACGACGGTACGAAACTCTCTTTATTGGTTGAAATATTTTGATTTGACATCATTTTGAATATTTCAACCAATAAAAATAGTTTCGTACTGTCGTATCGTCGGATGTCATGTGCATCTGAATTAAGCTTTAAAAGTGGGTTGGCAGAATTGCGGCAATATTAAGGGTGAGATTTCACCTATGAAAATTGGCTATGCTAACTTTACACCAAATGAGAATATGTTACGCAGGTTCAACGCAGACATGTATAAAGTTGCTGATGACAATGCCTTAGATATATTATTTGAATAAATTTCATAGTTTAACCTCATACATTTTTTGTTTGCTATATTTAATACATTACTTGAAATGTTTTTTTTGTTACAAAGGTTACATATTCATAATATTAATCTATGAAAGAATCTATTTTTTTTTTGTTTTGTTAAACCACAACCTCAAAAGATATTTGTTAAACTTTATTTCTCTTTTAAGTTTCAACGGATTGTTTTCTCAGTGTATACAAGAATGACAAAAAATGCGTTTTTCAGAAGAACTCTTTTATTCGACTTTGTTTACATTTCACTATCGCTAAGTGAACGTGTAATACATAAAAAATAATATTCATTTATTTCTTGATATTTTTGTTAAAAACATTTTGAAGGATTTTTTCAAATTTGTCTAATTTGGGGGATTTTTGAACCTGACCTGGGGGAAATCCATCAAATTCATCTGGCAACCCTGTCGGATAGACCTAAAAAGACCTATTATGACGCTAGGTCTTTCATTCAGAGGTCAATGACATTAATATAAAAAATTGAGTTGTACAACCCCCACCCCCCAACCACCCTAATTTCACTCCCACCCAGAAAAAAAGATGAAAATGATCAGGAACCCCTAAAACTCTTTAATTTTTCTGTTTTTCGCTAATTACTCCGCCGCCCATGCATGCGATTTTCAAAATTATAGGAAAATTACCTGCTACGATCCCATAGCATATCGCTGCCCAAATTTCGTTACATTTCATGTAGCGGTTACCGAGATTACGTGGCTAGAAAAACGCGTACAGACAGACCGACAGTGGGATAGATTGGAGGACAACGACGAGGGATCGGGCTTTAGTGGTTCAAGAAGGTGGTTTAATATAAGAAGAGCCTGCACAGTCGTTTAGCGAAAAACAGAGAAGAATTCCAAATGATGGTCGAGAACCTCCGCTGAGGATACGGTACTATAAGAGAAGTAGGGCCTCACATAAGGATGTAATTAGGCAGACGTGTCAATCACAGTGGCGATTTTTCGGCGCTCATCTTCCATAATGGAAAAGTAATAACGTCCCGAACAAGTAATCCACTTACGAGGGATCCGAATCGGTCATCAGCGGCTTGCGTTCACGGTTTAAATATTTACGTGTGTATCTATGGAGGCGATTTGTGCGGCCCAGCGGGGGGCTGCCGATGGGAACCCTGCGGAGCACCCGTGACCCGGGTTCGCAGCCACCCTCATTAAGAGAAATAATTACGGGTCCGAGCGGACCGTAATTGCCGATCGAGGTTTACGATGAAGAAATCGTGTATTTACCGAGCTGGAAGGAGGAAATATTGAATGTGTAACAATGCGAATCGGAGAACTCCACGGCGAGCCGATCGTCAGCCGCCAAAGAGTGTAGCGCCAGGAAATCGTGAGAGAATCCGAGCAAGCAATGGTATATGTTGGTGAACAACCAAACAAATATTTCTATAGTCAAAAAATACAAAATTTACGCTATGCACTCTCAAAAAGGATCACACGGTATTCGCCAGTAGAAGCGGGTAGCAGGCCACATAGCAGGCCATGCGTCCGTCATCATGACAGCAAAATAACGAGGATTGAAAAAAAGTCCGTCAAGCTGCGCGTCATTATCAGTTCTGTTCTAGTCCGAAATGGACATTCCTATTCTCAATTAATTAATTCCGTCATTCGAAGTAATATTTTCTCTGTTATTCAGATTAGTTCGCAATTAAAATTTCATTTTCTCTTTGTACGCGTCTCCAAGAAGCTAAAACTCGGCAGTGAACTTGGCAAGCTGCTGCGATTCGCTGTCATTCTTATTGATCCTTATACAGAAAACCTACAAATATTCCAAATACATTCAATTACGCCTGAAATGTGGGTGGTTTGATTTTCCCTGTCCTGCTCTGAGTCATTCCCCCATAGTATAGTTTTAGTGTTCGGTTTTGGCCTAGTTTCGGCCGAAAAACGGGTTTCGGTTTAGTTTCAGTTTCGGCTGCCATCCAGCCGAAACTACGGCCGAAACCGAAACTAAATTCGATGGATTAGGCGCTGCGATCGGACGCCCTCGGAGCACTAATCTTCAAGCGAAGAAGTGTCATTTTGCTGGGTAGATGATGGTAATAACTTATTACAAGTTAAGAAGCCTACTTCCTACTTATCGGAGCCAAGCTTGCAAAGAAACGCAGATATTACTCTCACTAGAATTTCAGTCCATTTCTGTCTTTGAAAAACGTTCCCTTAAAATTCACGTCTGCCTTACCGACGACTGTTTTCACTAAACAACTACTTAATGCTACTAGTCAAATTTATTTAGACTGAGGAAGCTATTTGCAAAGAAAGTTGGTAAATTATTGTTTTTCGCTTAAAACATTACAATATTAGATTGTTCAGTTATGAATACTGATAGTCAACAATAGCTGTAACTCATAACTCAAAGAAGCTCACAACAGTTACTTAAATTCAGAGAAAACTCCTTACTTTCAAAAATACTTAGTAGATGTACTTAGCACGTAGGTACTTCAGAAATTTAGTTTTAAGGCAGCTAATTGATACCAGTGTCATAAAGATTGACCAAAGTTAGGAATGTTATTTATTAGATACAAAATATAATATAAATATAAAATAGTTGATATTTGATTCAAATTAACTTATTTCAAAAAGTATAAATAATTTGTTTGAAATAGGGTGTGATAATGCTGATGAAACGTTATTCATTTTTATATCCACGAAAAAATTACTGACGTTATATTGATGTTTCGGTTTCGGCCGAAACTGAGACGGAGGCCGAAATTCGGTTTCAGTTTCGGCCGTAAAAAGTAATTTCGGTCGGACACTATATCGTTTATTTGTCATTAACGTATATTATACATATAGATAGATCAAGCTATCCTCTGCGAGACCAACCCGTTAAGAGGGCGCTGTCAATCATCACGCTACCAGTTATCTGTCATTGCTGTCAACATGATGATTGCTGTGTTTGACACTTTGAGAGAGTATGTTGCCAACAATCGTGTTTAGTTGCTGCGGTCCTCGGCATGGTACCAGAAATAATATTATGCATCGTTTTCCTATCAAGGATGAACAGGTAAATTTACGTTATTAAAACCTTTGTAGGGTAAATGATGAAAACATGCGTTCTTATAGGTCTGCGGTATCTGGTCTCAAAGAAACGAAAACCATGCCTTAAAGACAGTGGGAAAGATTATGATAACTTAAAGTAGCTTACTTCGGAAATGTTTATTTTCAGCTGAAATATGGTATAATCTTTTGGGGCCAGTCATAATTTGCTTCTGAAATTTTCGAATAATTAGACTTTTTACAAATCGATTATTCAGTTTCTGTTCAAATTTTAAAACATAATTCGCCTGGAAGAAAATTAAAATCTGATTTGTCGGTATTTCTTTTTCTGCGATCTGGCTAATAGACACTGACAAATTTGAAGAGGTACAGTCGAACAATCAGAGGTATCGTTATTTCTGACTTTGACGTAAATGACTACTGGTTTATATCATTAAATGTGAAATTGTGTGCTGAAGATATTAGACTGCTAGCAACAATCTCTGGAAGTTTTTTTTTCATTCCAAAGATTTTAATTGTTTTGAAAATGTTTACTCTAATACATTACAGTAGCTAGTAATCTATAAAAATTATCCATTTCTGTCGTATTCCAGCTTCTCTTTGATCTTAGATATCTTACCTCCGTTGTTTCTGGTTAGAGTTAATTGGTTGTAGGGAAATTTCATAATCTTGTCCCTTTACCCTAGTTCGTCTCAATCTTTCTGCTAAGTTAGTTCTATTTTTTCATCTGAACACGTTTTTGGTCATCTTTCGTGGCCTGCGTATTTGCCTATAGGTAGGGAAATTGAGAAACACCGATTTGATTGAAATCTCGAAATTAAATGAAAATTACCAGAGGATTGATATTCACAACCTTATATCATTAGGAAGCCATCAATTTGCATATTTAATCGTATAAAAAAAGTTAAGTATTCCCAGTTGGAAAAATCAAGTTAGCACGGATTAAAGCTCCTTATTTAATCTACCGATGTTTAAACGTAACTTAAACTTGACCGTCTAACCTACTAAGTACTAGTAAGTTGACACATTTCATGCTTAGTGACACGGCGAAGTCACAGCATTCTGTTTTATACTGTTTTATAATCGATGCGATTTTCAATTTTTTTCTGATATCTACTTATACCAAAAATTGTAATTTGCACCTAAACGGTTCACTTTAAGTCCCATGTGTGATGCGTAAAGTCACACTAGAATTGACCCGGAAATCTAAATATGCAATAACATACAGGGTGTTCCATTTAAAAAAACATAACTTTCATATGTCACGCTTTTATTAGACACTCTATACAACAGTCATTATTTTTAAAATGTAGTCCAGCTCGACCTACATACACTCGCAAGGTTAATTTCTGCAAAGTGGTATCGTTTAGTCACAAGAGTCCAACGCGTTGAGCTTGACTCACTCTGTATATCATGGACACGGTACTAAGTTTGTTTATTTTTGTATACATATGAGTAAGTACAAATAAACTGGTAACAGTGTGATATGTATATATGTATAGTGATAGATTAAGGGTTGCGTTGTAGGTTAGTGAAATGAAGGGAACTGGTAACACCCAGAATATTGTATTGCTCCACTTTGTAAGGAGGTTACCATATCCGTACGTGAGACATAGGAAAATAATTATGTATATTGCAGCAAGTGACAGAAGGTTCTGCCAGAGCGCCGTCTGGCACCCGAAGGTAGGATTGTTTATAAACAGAGTGAGTGTGTTAAGTATAGGTCAATACGATGTGGGTTAGATATAAGATACATCTGTAGTTTGTAACAAAGAAGATCAGTATACATCACGTTTCAAGTATGAAGTGGTTTTACTCAGGGCTCCCGTAAGCCCCCAGTTTGGTGCAGCACGTAATAGGAAGATATATTACATTAATTGATATTGATACATTACAACAGTTAGCATGTAGTGCGATGTTGGTAAGGACTGTTAGCACTGCTTGCCTTGTCGTAGGATACAAGGAAAATCTATTTGGACAATTCGCGCCGCAATCGAACAAGGCATTGCAGCCTTTTAGCGGAGATGGTGAAAAGCGGGAAAATTATTCAATTTGCCGGGGCTTCGTGTCCACCCTCGCAAAACAAAAAGCAAACGGTCAACGGCAGGGCTTTCGGTGATTTATCGATTCGACGGCCGACAAAATAACTTCTCCCCGACATCTATTCAAATATGCGCGCGTTTTACTTAATAGCCCGACGTTTTGGCTGTCAAAGCTTTTAGGCGCTGATAAATAAAATTATACGGGAACACATCGCAGCCAGTCTGTCGGTCTGTTTGTTTGTGCCTTTGTCGTGTTCGACCGACCCCGTCCGTCCGAATAAATTGCTTATTCCGTTCGCGGGAAGGCGAAAAGCGATTTGATTGGGCGGCGATGGAAAACTAAGTCTATAGTCGATTTTCTCCTGACAAACGGCAACTAAGTATAATGGGCCTATACCGTGATCTCAAACTGATCAATTGATTTACTGCGGTATTATTTTTGATGATACATAGGACCGTTTACTGTAAAAAGTCAGCAGAAAACTTGATCCAAATGAGAATAACACTAAAAAGAAAATTGTACTGTAATTTGAAATAGCCGATGATGACGTAACCTGTAGGGAACCAATGACAAGCGTCCTTTCTGTAGGGAACCAATGAGAAGCGTCCTTTCGTGGTCCGATGACTACGAGCGGGTGCTATTGTTTTGTACCAGTGAGCTCTTATTGGTTCCCTACAGGTGACGTCACGACCTGGGCGGGAAGTGTATGGATTCAAGAAATTCAATATTTAGAGCAATTTTTTTTTTGTTTATAAATACGATAGAAAAATTTTGTAAAATTATTTATGGCATCTACGTGGTGTCAGAGTTCGTTTAAGCCAATAAACCAAAAATGTGGTATAGGCCCATTATATATTGCGTAAGGACAGCTTTAGACTATACTATTTTTTGAACAAGATTTGGATCAAGTTCTTGAAGTGTGTAAACTGGCTAGTATCATACTGCAAATTGAACCCCTTTTCAACAACTTTCAAATTTTGTCCGTTGTTTGTCGTTTGTGTTGTTTATATTTTTTCTGATAATAATAATGATAGCGTTTATTGCAAATATAAAATAAATAACTCAAATAACGACAAGTATAAATATTAATTTTTACTTCCCACGCCGGAAGGTGAGACATTTTTTGCAAAACAAAAAATATGAAATATTCCTCGTTTTTAGGCATTTTTGGGGGACCTGATCGTTTTCTACTTTTCTTTTGGTGGTGGTGAAATTAAGGTTGTTGAGTTGTGGAGGGCAGTAGAACTAAAAAATGTGTTGTACTTATAATAGGCTGTCCATTGTCATGTGAAAGACAGACCTAGTGGCATAATACACTTTTTCAGGTAGCTTCGAATATTGCCTTGCCTAGTACAGAAGACCAGGGATTTTATTTTCTGAGGTATATATATGTACGAACTCTGTTTTCGATCGTTCTGTATTGTGTAAAGTACAAATGATTGAATTGACTTTAATGAAATGTTGAAACAGTACTATTACCGTGGTGGGGATGGAAAACGCGTATAGTTTTTAGAATTGGTGTCAGTGGTCGCGCAGCAATAATCAAAAGGCAGCTCAAACTTCGTTCTTAAGCGTTTAAGGGGTTTTTGATCGTTCTACTTTTTTGGGCTTTGGTGACATTGGGGTCGTTGTGGGGTGAGAGATTGTGAAGGTGGACATTTTTTTGTATCGGTAGTGGGCTCTTAGTTGCCCTGTAAGGAACGTTGTAATATACTTATCAGCTTTATGCTGCCCTACCTTAGACAAAAATAATTTTTGAAATTAAATTGTGGATAATTCTAAATTAAAAAAGAAAAATTACAATATAAAAGCCGTTTAAACTCTGTTTTGGGTACTATCATTTTCTGTTTTTTTTTTTTTGAAGTGCTTATAATGAGCCGAGGTAGAATTGGGCTTGGATAGGTTGATTGGGAAACCTCGGAACACTTAATTGCCTTTAAAAATTGATATTGGTAATATAATCTGTTTCTCAATATCAGAAGTGCAAGAAATGATTTGGATTTTTTTGCGGGTGGGCAGGCGATGATTTGGATGCAAGGGGATCTCAGACTATAGCTTCATGCTATGGCAAAATAATACAATGGTATCATCGTAATGTGTGGGAAGTCCTTAGTCAATCAAATTGACTTCATTTTTAGTTATCATATTAGAATCGTATAAAAGCTGTGTTATTACGTTAAAACCAGTAAAAGAATGCTGCCTACAAGCGCGCAAAATATATTAGTTGCGGAAGAGGAATAGGGACCTAATGATAGTTCGAACATATATCAAACGTCAACAATGTCATTCTGAGTAAAATTAGATATGCCCAAGTTTTTGATTTTTCGGCGATACCAGTGAGGTTCTTTTTTGATGAACTTAGCATTGCCACAAATAATTCTGCAATGTCTAAGATGGATTATGGATGCGTCGTATACTCATCAGCTCGACCATCGAGAATGAAGCCCTAGATCTAATCCACTCTCGTGATTTAAGACTATCATTGGGTGCATTCCGTACAACTCCTATTCTCTCGCTATGTAGTGAAGCAGGGATCTCCCCACTCCATTATCGTAGAGGACAGCTGTAGATGAACTACGCATTAAAAATATGGTCACAACCAAACCATCCAAACCATCAGATTTTGTTTAATAATCAGGAACAAGAGATGTATTCAAACAGAACCACAATAACAAGACCAATGGTAGTTCGTTTGCACGAGACACTAAGTGACCTTGATACTCCACTCCCAAGAATTCATACCGTAGTTCCCAGGGATATCTCTCCGTAGAAAATAGTTCCGATTGGGGTTCGGCTAGACTGCTTTCAGCACAACAAATTCTCCACAAATTCTGCCATATTAAGAGCTATATTTCGCTCTGTAGTAGATGCATACCCAAACTCCTTATGCATTTTCACAGACGGCTCGAAAACAGATTCTGGAGTAGGAAGTGCTATATGTCATCATGGCAACGGCAACGGTTCACTCAATGACAATCTAAACCTCAATTTACACTGCCGAATTATATGCAATTCTGCAAGCACTAAATTTTGCGACAGAAGATGACCACAAAGAATTTTTGATACGTATTGACCTCACTTAGCTCCATCCAAGCACTCAGCAATGTTTTCAGTAGAGATCCGCTCACCCTCTCTATCTTAATAGCTTTGAATCACCTAGACCGTATGGAAAAGAAAATTACTTTCGTTTGGACACCATGTCACGTCGGAATTATAGGTAATGAAGCGGCAGACCTAGCTGCTAGGAATGCTGCACAACAGCTACATGCAGATAATATCCCGGTACGCACAGAAGATTCTAAGAAATGGTTTAAGGGAAAAGTATTGGCTAAATGGCAATACCGCTATAGTAGGTCCCAAGTAAAGCTACTTGAAGTGAAGGACAACGTCTACCCGTGGCCTTTTCATGTCAATATGAAAAGACGTGAGCAAGTAGTAATAACTTGACTTAGAATGAGTCATACCAACATCACCTCAATGCACCTTTTAAGAGGCGAGTCACCACCCCTATGTCTGTCATGCCAAGAAACCATTACAACTAAGCATATTCTGTTAGACTGTCCTCAATACGAACATTACCGCATGCAGCTTAATGTTTTGAAATTCACGCAACTGACTAATATGTTCACCAAAATCTAATGTGATTAAAACTAGAATTAAGCAGTCACTACAATAATGTGTCAATTCGAAACCAGGTATGCGGCTAATAACCATGTAGTTGATACCGCTTAACAAAACAAAAAATTCTGCAAAATTTTTATATAATCTTGGTCAAATTCAAGATCGCTGCATCCACGCAACCTCTGTGCGTGAGCAGCAGTGCACTGATCTGCACTAAGTATACAAATTAGTATTGTTTCCGGTCCGAATCATTACGCGTGATACAAAAGCGTTTAAAAGTCTGATTCCTGCACTGCATAGCAATTACTATCGCATTGTGTGTCGAGATGATATCTTGAACGAAACGGCACAACTCAAACGAATGAACAGCGATTTCATTTAATTCCCCGCATTTTAATTAGTTTGATTCACGACATCACTCTGCATGGCAATGAAAATAACGCTCTCGTGATACTTGATAGCCAAGCTAAACCTGATGACCTTATTCCTGAAAGACGCATTGCACCTGCCTATATTTATTATACTTACTTGACAGGATGCGTTTGTAAAATCTTTAATAATATCCAGAAACCAATGTTTCTTAAATGAAATGGCCGGTTTGGGCTGAAGATTGCGTAGGCATGATATGGCTCTTACAGGAGTGATATCTGCTACATCAGCACTGGGAGACCCTGCTAAACTTAATCCCTCTGACAATTAAGCTAAACAGGACTGTCATAATGGTTACCAATCAGAGCAGCCCTTTCAAGAACATGCACCTGTCAAACTACTCTGAAAATGATTGATTTCTCTTGAAGTTCACCTCAAAAAGGTCAAAAGTGACATACTTTATATACAATCGACCATTGTGAACCTTTCAGTATCTTTTCCAGCCTGATTTTCCATCCTAAATGGGTAAAAAATTGCATGCATTCTTGTTTAAAAAAAAGTTTAGCAATTGCTAATCTCAACCAATCAGATTCCACAGAAGCGGTACATTTGATCACTGGTTTGTTCGTCTATAAGGGTGACAAGAAATTCAAATTACTGCATTATTTCGATAAAAAAAATAATTTGCTGTCGATAATAATTATAAATACGTGTAATATATCTTTGTTTAATAGTAAAACGGGGTAAAATAGCGTTTTGTTACATTTCAAAAGCTAAACACACGATTTAACTGTTAGCCAAGCTATTTCCCCAATTGTGCATGTGCATGAGTGGTTGACTATCCTGAACGGCAAAGCTCACGTGCTGCCGTATAACCTTATTTTATGTACCTAAACAAGAAACTTGTCGTAGGTATAACTTGTATAGTCAAAAGTGAATCAGGTGATATACTTTTGAGAGAAAGGGAGCAACTAGCGTAGATGTTAAAATGAAAAATAAGGAGTTGTAGTTCGCAACCTAATATAATCTGGGCCACGGTGTATAGCGAGCAGAGGCAATCGAGAACAGACTCGCTCGTAAATCAGCCAAGCAAATAAGTCAGCTGGGAAGGCAATATTTGGACAAACGAATTTAATTTAGTGCAAAGGAGTGTCTGGTTCGTTATAAAAGTAACCAAAGTGTTATTTATGCGAGGTCGCCCGTATGAAATCCAATAGGTTATTATTCATTTGTTTATTATCTTGTTCGCGTAGCCATTTAAATGGAAAAAAGAAGACACTGCAGCGGACGTTTCATCTGATTTGATTGGTTAGTATTGGCTGCAACTCTACGGGGGGACCTGAAATGCATCGTAATGGTTCTTTGATTATTCATAATGCTGAATCTTGTTTCATATTGGGATTTCACACGATATCGGCATACACGCCAACTCATAATAGTAATATTAATAATAAAAGGCCAATGGAAGAACCATTCCGAACAGGAAATAGCAACTGGCCAAACGCTGGTCCACATAGAGAAAGATGGAACGTACAAGTATTGTTTGGTAATGGAAAGAATGCGAGGCAAAAGAATGTGGAGAAAAGTAGTAAATCACGTACTTTCATAACATGTACTGCAATAAAAATATATAGTTAGTAAAGAACAACAGTATAAATGTTTCGGAACAAGAAAAGGGTTGAGAAGTATTTGAGATAACCTACTACTTCCGGCAACGCCGTAGGCTGTCGTCAACTGAATGGTCGCTTGCCCGACTGTGAACCCCCCTCCCTTTCCGCCTCATCCGTCTCTCGCATTCTCTGCCCGGTCGAACAATACCAGGGCTTCAATTAAGACCGAGCACACGGTTACAAAAGATGCAAAATCGTGGGATGAGAATTATCTTAAGGACGAATCGATATACACCTATTCAATTGATGCTGTCAACCCTTAATTAGTTATCTGTATCACAAAGACTATATTATCTTACCATGGTATTTGTTTTTAAAATAGTGTCAGGTATGGCACCAACGTATTTGCAATGCTTCAGCTATAATAGTGATATACATGCACATCAGACTAGAAAACAGACTATTTATATTTCTAAAACTAACAAGAAAAGCAGCATGAATTCTTTATTTTTTTAAGGATTCAATGATTACAATAACCTTCCAATTACAATTAAACAAAGTTCGTCGCTTAGAATATTTAAACAACAATTATTAAAGTACATAAGAGCCATCTGATAATCTTTAGACTCACAGTTAACTTCTCTCAATTATTGAGGTTTCTAATATTGGCATTGTATATTGGCGTACTATATACAGTATCAGCATCAATTTAGTTATTTGTTTAGTGTTAATTTTATTATTTTGGAATAACTACTTTATTTTGTATTAGGGTAATCCTATTTTGAAATAAAGCCTCTTCTTCTTCTCTTTCAAGTAACACAAGAGTTTAGAGACCCTGACACTGAAGACATCCACACACTCATACGAACAGAACTCATGAAACACAGAATGTCACTTCCTAAAGTCTGCAAGGAAAGACTTATATCGACCGAATACAAGAGGGCAGGGCAATTATATACATAGTCAGTTCACACATTCATATTTTTTATAAACCAAAAAAATGGTAGAAGCAGACAAAAACTATACAGGGTGAGTTCTACTTGTGATACATGTTTTTCAATTGTGCAAAGAAGAAAATAAACAACGTTTGCAAATAACTTTTTTTCCGAATACTGAAAACAATAAGTCTGAAGGGGGCAGACGACAGAAAGATTCTGCCGGTGCGCCATCTGGTACCCGAAGGTACCGGAAACCAAAGAAAATCGCTGCGAAATAGCAGCAGACTTCTTGGTGGAACCCCACGGCGCGTCCGCTTTAGCCACCAGAGAAGCGCGGTTCTATATGCTGCTGCATATGAAAGTCGTCTGCTCTCACATGCTTCACATGTCTGGTAGACTTGAAAAAGCTGATGCTCTTTATTTCCGTCAAGCGACCTATGGCGCACTGATGATCGCTAATAAGCGTGAAACAGCTGTCTGCGTACTGGTGGATTGACGGAGATATAGAGCAACCCTCGTAATAAGTCTGACTTGTGTATCAATAACACGTAGGTTAGGTTAGGTTAGGAGGGTCAAACGTACAGGCCGGGTTAGGTAGCCCCAACACTGCAGCCATTGACTTATTGTATTGTCCTGTGCGCTTGTTAATCCGTGAAGAGTTTTGTGACCTTGATAAGATCCAAGAGTCTCTTCACGATACCTCGATTGGGGAGTGATTTGGGGTTGTTTGGCCCTATCAGTCTGAATCTCCACCAGCGTAGGGCCTCACATTCAAAGATTATCTGAGAGGCTGTTTCGTCGTCCTCGTCACATAGTCTGCATATTGGGTTTTCTTTGAAGATCCCTAATGTGTGTAGACCAATAAGACGTACCTAGTAAGCTTTTGTCTTATCCATTAAACATTCTACCTGTAAATCAGTGCACTAGTCACTTTCTGTTTATCATAGTTAATTTTAAATTGGTAAATCCAAAAAAGTTGCGTTCAAAATAATGTGCGTTATAAAACATGTTATATAATTATAAATTAGATTATACGTAATTGTAAGTTGCTAATACAAGTCTGATAGGCAGACTTTCAGAAGATGTTTTGGAAATGGTAAAATTCTTTTTGTTAATAATACAGTTTGGCCCTACGTATTGTGGTAAATCAGATTTACATTTAAATTGTTTCGCTCCATGATGATTGGGTGACATATGGAATATGACAGCTCTGACATTGTACCTCCGAATAGATGGGATTTGTTTTGGGTGGTCATGGAATTTTTAAAAACAATCGCTTATGTTTGTTTATGCTTATTCTTTACGTTTATCGTTTAATCAAAGTGAGGGCGGAAAGGGTTCATCGTTTATTTTGAGCATGCACCACCACTAAACTAAGGCTACCCCCAGTATTATAGCCATTTCTTGTTTTAGTAACTAATGTCAACTACTTTTCAACCTTTTTTCAGCACATGCATCGAAACTGTTTAATAAACAAAAAGAGAAGCATGGGTGGGGCCTTTTGTCATTACCAGAGATTCACGACTTGACCTGATTTTCAAGCTACTTGACTTTACTTGATATGAAGATCAAGTTAAGTATTTGTTTTCGAAATCCAAGTCAAGTAGTTACACATCAAGCAACTTGAAAATCAAGTTTTTCAAGCTAACTACTTGATTTTTCTTGAAAAAATAGTTCTTTTTTGATATTAATCTGATTAACTGCCAAAACAGTAACAATAAAAATCTTTGTATATAAAGATGTAATCTTTTATTTAAAGAAAATCCAAAAACTAAAACTTCAACAAACTTAGTTAAATAATGAAAGTGATAATATGAAATAAAAATACGAAATAATGACAATAATACGTAGATAAATGACAAACTCAAATGGGGGTGGGTTGGTTCAGTGGTTAGAGTGGAGGGCTCATGACCGGAAGGTCCTGGATTCAATTCTCGTTAGATGCGGAAATTTATTTCTGGTTTTTTCAATCAAAATCAAAAATAAATATCCATAAAAAAAGCGAAGAATCCCCACCTGAGCCTTCACTGTTGGCTTCTAATTAAAAGTGCTGTTCCTAGAGTGGTGCCGGGAAATAGAACAGACTACGAGGCTAATGACCAGAGCAGTTGATGCCGATGACACCGAAGTAAAAAAAAATTTAATATCCTCATTTTGCCATCCATGATTCGAGACACATAAGACCTCTAACGGAGTTATCACCTAATCGATTTCTTGTTTTGGTAGGAGTTAAGGCAGCTCTAGAAAACTGCCTTTCAACTGGAGCTGAAGAAGCTGGCGTTGCCAAAAAGTCTTTGTTCATCAAGGTACTGGCAAATCCGTTCAATTAATGACCATTCTGTGTCGGTTGACTTTAAAGTTTTAAAGTCATCGGGTGCCTGCTTGCTGTCGTAACCTCGGTGATTCCCCTTTTTTAACGCTTCGATTCGCATTTTACAGATCAATAGCAAGTAATATCAAGTAGTTTGATTTTACTTGATATCAAATCAAGTAGCTCAGATCGAAAATCATGTCAAATATCAAATTTTCAAAAGCTTGAGCTTTCAAGTCAAGTTTTTAAGAAAAAACTCAAGCTACTTGACTTGATATGAATCCCTAGTCATTACCTACATAATATACATATACGTCATATAACTCTCTACACGCAATCTACTGATCAAACTTTCGTCAGGGACTGTACCCAGAGGTGTAATTTACGCATTCGCATTCCCACTTCAAACTCGAGCGTTTCTCGTTTGAGAGCTGTCACAAACAGTCGTTAATTGATCACGATACGAACGATGATTTCGAGGCATCGATACATTTTATCCGTGTGCTCGTAGAGCCGAGTTATCTTCCCATCTTAATGATAATGGTTCCACCAATGGGCATATCGTGTGTGCATACGGCCTTTAGACGATTCCCTGTGACACCGCCAATGATTGATGATGGTCTTGGAGTTAATCTCTGTGTGTGGACGTGAGCTGGTGTGTGTGGCCCATCACAACTCGAAAGCGCCAGTGGAGCAGTAGAGGGGGAAATTTTTGCATTTTTTTATGGTCAGCCTCCCGCAAAGGCTGAAAGCCTATGGCGCTGTAGAAGCGCTGCTGGAGGGTGTGTCAGAGCACGTTAGATATGATACGCTGCAGGTTGTAACCGTTGTTATGCTGAAGGAGACTCGTTCGGAGAGTAGGGACTCCGACCTGGTAAAGATGAGCTCGCAGAGCCTCTCTAGTGTTCGTCGTTCGGACGGCCTAGGAGAGCTCAGTCGAACATCTTCCGTCATAGAGTCTGTAAAACAGAGGCAGGTCAGCCACCCTTCTTTGATATTCCAGGCTGTGGAGGTCCTTTGTGAGGCTAGGAGTACCGATTAGTCTAATTGCTCTTTTCTGGATAGTGTCGAAGATTTGGAGAGTGTTTCGGAGCGCATCCTCATACATAGGAGCAATACTCCAGCGATGGTCGTGCCAGGATATGTTATTTTAGTTAACCCGTAACCGGTGACGTCCCATTATTGTTACACTCATGGTGACGTGGAGTCCTGGAGACTCCTCCCATATCATTGCATATGTTATCAATTCCATACATTATTATCAGGATCTGAGTATGTTTCTCTCAAATTCTAAGCTATTCCGTTGAACTTGACGCAAAAATACTTAGATAACCTTCATAACGATCCATCTCTATTGCAAAGTTAGGATCAGTATCATCAATGTCGCTATTATCAGAGTCATAGCTGTTATACCCACTCCAAAAAGATCTCTTCAAAGTTAGGATGTGTTGCACGAATACTCCGTGACGTACTTGGACGAGTAGCCATTAAAGAGTTCTAAAGCACACTAGCAAAGGCCTGACCACATGATATACATATGTATAAACTACAGTAGCAATAACGGTGACGTGGAGTCTGCTAGACTCCGACACGTGGTTTACACGAGGTTTACACAACAATGGCTTCCTGTTAGCTGACGTCACAAGCGATGCTGCCTCGGACGGTGATTTTAGAAAGCTACCTGACGTTGCGTTTATCAAGGTCATCTGGTTTCGAAATTATAGCTATGTTCAACTTCGAAGGAGTGTCTCCCAGACTCCATGTCACCGGTTGCGGGTTAATGAATGAGTGTCGTTCCTTCAACTTTTGCATTGATATACCTTTAACTTTTCTTCCTGCTTGAGTTTTTCTTCTTCTATCAACTGCTACTATTTTTCTTGAAACAGATGTTGGCTGTATTTGTATTGTGATTCCTTTTCTGATTGTTGATCGAACTTTTTATGAAAATGTCCCATAATTTCAAAAAGAAGGTAACATGTTAGTCATAAATGTAGAAGGGCTTTTATATTTTGTTATAATTGCTAATAATATGGTCTTCAGTAGAAGACAAGCTATTAGGATCATCGTAATAACAAATGCACTCGATACAGATGATTACTCGGAAGATTTAAGGACCTGCGAGATCTTACACTCGATATGAATGTGCCTCCTGAACCAATAGTGTTAACTCAACTAAAACTAAGCCTTGACGGAAGGTGACTCAATTATTGGGTGGCCCTCTATTTCCACAGTTGGTAAGCCAACGTGAGACTTTGTAAGTGTTGTTGCCTGAGTTTTCTGTACGTTGAACTGTACTTTATTTACTAATCCCCACTCGAGAATTGTTTCGGTATCTACGTTGATCTGCGAGGCATGTTTCTGTCACCGACGTAACGTCTCCTAGGATGATAGTGGCTTGCCTGGTTCCATGCACGATATTAATGTGCTGTCGGCTGCGAAGCTGTAGATTGAACTGGATGTTATTTCCAGCAGCTCGTTGATGTACTGCAGAAACAGTTTAGGGGATAGGACAGAAGATCTCTGAGGAATCCCGGCGTTTATTTAAAATACGTCTGACAAATAGCCTTCGACCACAACAAACAGAGATCGATCGTTAAAAAAGCTGTTAGCCACTGACGCAGGCAGTCGGTAGTCCATAAGCAGCAAGCTTGACCAGAAATCCCTCATGCCTCTGTCGAAGGCTTTCGGTATGTCAAGTGCAACAACACAAGATTCGCCAGGATTTTCAATTGCTCTGTTCCACAAGTGAGTGATGTAGGCTAGGAGACCATCCGTAGACATATACTTGCGCAAGCCATACTGGCGATCATTTATGATGTTATTGTTGTTCAGGTATTTCAGGAGCTATGTATTGATGACAGCCTCTACAACCTTAGACATGATGCTGAGAAGAGCCACAGGTCTATAGTTGATGGGATCGGTTTTTTGCCTTTCTTGGGAATGGGTTGTACGCAACCAATCTTCCATGCAGCGGGAAGCACGCCTAGCTGATACGATAGTTTGAAGAGATTGCGAATAATAGGTGCAAACTCAGCGGCACAGCGTTTAAGGACAATGGCTAGAATTTGGTCAGGACCAGTAGCTTCCTTTGTGTTTAGATTTTGGAGGATGCTTTTTATATCTTGATGTTGAAATTTGACTTCTGCCATTCTCGAGTTCACATTTATGGTGGTGGTCGAAGTATCTTCTTAGAAGTCTACAGTAGAATTGTCTGCAAATGATCTCCTTAAGGTGTTTGCTTTTTCTTTAGGGATAGAAGTGATGGATTTGTCCTCTCTGGTCAAGAGTGGTATTGAGGCTTTCAGTTGGATTCCAAGTTGGTATTTGGTTCTCTGTTAGCCGTCGCTTTCACAGTACCTCTTTGGTTACTGATTTGGAGTCAGTGGGTTATGTCAACAATAAGAGTTGTTTATTGTGTGTTTTTGAGAAATAACTTATTGAGAGATTGGAGCCACAAAATTTACTGTCGGGTACATATATCTCGAACGTTAAGAGCACTCGCAGATCTGCCAAATTCGAGGTTATTGCCCTTGTTTCAAGAGCAACATTTTTAGTGCGTAATGCAATCGGAAGCATTTCCACTCATCTCACTGCAGAGAGTTCATTCATCACCGGCTCACAATGAGACCGAACAATGAACAGCGCGCACTTAATTTCGCATTACTATAAATATGCTCAACACCGTTTAACTGTAAATCATCTTTATCTCGTCCAACGTACGTACGGAGGCATCATTGCGGGCAACTTCACCAGCATTATTTAACACAATGGAATAATAAATAAAAAAATTATCAGACTGCTCGGCTACACAAAAGATTATCATTATTTATAGTTCTTTCCTGTTCCAATTGTACGTTGGCTGGAATTCTAGAATTGCAGTAATTGTTTAATTAATAGGTGAGGCGCGTGATTGTTCACCGTACACGGAAAGAAAACTGTTGTAATTTTTTCCACAATTGTAGGTATTTTCCCTACAAGTTGTGGATGATATAGGGACAATAACAATTTGTGTATATTTGTAACACTAAGTTGTGGAGCTGTGGACTCAACAATTGTGTTCTATATTACTACCTTCAAGAGAGTTTATCTGCGACCCCTTTGGATTTTTTATGCACATGTTGTAACAATCGGATAGCAGCAATTTGTGGATTAATAGTCGACTCTCTCAATGTATTAATATTTTACAAAAAGTATAAATCCATTTAACACATTGTTGTAGTACATTTTTGAACAATATTGTGAAGTCTATTATACTACAAAATTGGGGTTCTACAATCCATAATAAATGTGGTCTTCAATGAGTGAGGCAGTTATGAAGGCAAAAGTAAAAAGAGGCGTGTATACTATGGTTTATTTTCATATAAAATAAGCTGTTCACAAGAAAAATACAAAACATAATCACACTAGAATATATTTATGTATGATCACAATGATATTCACCTGCTGATAATCATCATTGACTGGATAGTTTTGATGTCCAATGGCACTGAAAAATAAAAATATCATAACGTAACATAAATAATTAATAATTTCTTCCATCTTCACATCATTCAAGCCACAGAGTCCAACCCGTATAATTAATTTCAAATTAGTAAATTCTAAAATAGTCTAACATCGAAAAATTGGCATAAATCAATAGTTTGCTGTTCTGCTGCTATTTGCTGTATAGATAAATACTACCTCACATCCACACAGATCAAGATGCCCTGTATCCCTGTCTCGACTTGAAAGACGTTACGACGTTACAGCGGTGAGCTTTCGCTGCATAACATAAAGATGTTTTCGATTTTGAGCCTATTATGTTTAAATAATTTCATGTGCTATAATAATAATCCTTCATAGAAATGTGAAAAAACAACAACAATTTCACTGAACGGGAACAGTCCTATATTTATCCCTGCCATGTAGGTGCAGCGTCCATATTGGCATTATCTTTAGACAAACGACAGCATTAAAACGTAGCCATTACGCAATCATTTACATTTATTTGCGTATTCTAGCATAATCTCCGATAAGTTTTGCCCGTAAATTTTTTCTACAACTGTTCAATAGGTACTGGCGGACACAGCTTTGTATTTTCAAATCAAAATACATTGCAAAATAACACACGTCAATCGTTGCTTCATCATTTAGTTAGAAACTTCTATCACTGCCTCTCTGTAATTCATTGATACCAAATAAATAAACTAGTACTTACCCAGAAAAATAGGAATGCACTCAAACCCTCCAATTCTCAAAATATACTTCTGGTATTTTCCATAGGTATAGATATAAATTATATAATTCAAACGTCAGTTATTCACACACAGGCACAAACCAAATGGCAACCCAACGAGAACCAGAGAGAGACGGACTTGCGCAGACTCGTTCAGACTTCATCAACAACAGTTTTATGGATTTTTTACAATACATTGTGGGAAAATGCTCAACACTATGTGAACTTTTCTGGTCGCATGGTTGCGGAAAGGGAAACTGAATAGCTTGTGTAGAAAAGCTACATACTCCAATTGTGAAAGAGTCCACAGCAAGCCAACGCAATATGGTGGAAAATGTTGCTGGACTCAATGAAACTTTATTCAACAATCTTTTGGAAATACCTTACAAAATGTAGAAAAATCACCAACAATCATAACACACAATATTGTTTTAAAATACTCAAGTCTGCTTTTTTCCGTGTAGATGATATATAGAAAAAATATTCATCGGGATGTGAATGGAGTCAGGGAACGCTGCTGGATGCATAACACAGTGACACGAAAATTATAGCGCACAAGAAATGATTATATCTTCCGGTATAATGAGTTTCTTTGAAATTAGCACCGGTTTTAATTCCCTTTGAAAAGAAGAACTGGATTTCAGATAGCCTATCTAGATGAATAGATGCTCACACGGCAAAGGATGGGGAATAATGAGTCCACCGACGATGGACTTGGAACATACATAGTAGTAGTAGTAGTAGTAGTAGTAGTAGTAGTAGTACACACATAAAAATAATTTCTTAGATGGAGCACAGATGCTTTAATTCAAGTATACCATAACTTCCTATACGCGCAAAGTTATGCTAATCTTAAAGTGAAAATACGATATCTTTGACCATATAAGGGTTAGATTGAGAAAATATCTTCAATGCAAAACTGGGAAATTCTTGATAGTAAGAATACTAAAATCTTAAATCAAGCATATGGTAATCCTGACCGAAGTATTTCATAATCTTGACTGAAGCATTTCATAATCTTAACTGGGAGCATTTCATAAACTTGACGCAACTAGCTCAACGTTATTCTAAAATTGTGATATTCTTGGATGAGGAATCTAGTAGTATTAATTTGAGCATTCAAACTCTTCTATGAGCATGTAGAATTTTTTTCTGGAGAAGTAGTTCTGCAAAATTTCTTAAATCACTTTTAATATACTTAGTACTTATCTAGGAACACCTGAGTCAGGTCTTCATCCCAATTTTTTTAATAGCTCATTCATGGTTGGATAGATCCAGTGATAAGGAAGCTGATGGGAACTGGGACGCAAGTCAAATGGCAGTGGACCAGCACTACCGGCAGATTCGATGACTGATGGTTGACAGTGGTATCACGGGTATCACGTGGCAATGGCAATTTATTTAACAGTTTGACTAGATATTATTATGTGCTATTATGCAGGATGCAAGTATTACGCTATGGTGCTAAAGACGGCGGCGAATGCGACAATCCGAAAACCGATAATGGCGCGGCGGCGCGGACGCGGACGGGCAACAGGCTGTTGAGTAGAGAGGGTGGAGAGGTTAGGGTTGACCCGTGACGCGCTGCGCGTCTGCGCAATCCGACGTTGGTAGACGTCAAATAAATAATTTACTTGATACAAATATAGGGTGTGCTTGTAAAACTGCCTTCATTTTCAAACCAAGAATATCATATTGTAAATGAAGGTTCGCATTTGCAAGCTGTCTATATTCTTGATAGAAATAAACTGGGCACCGCTGAGAAAAATGATAATCTTGATATAAAATTATGACATATTTGTTATTAAATTATTATAGCCTTGGTTGCAAAGAAAATTTAATTTTCTTTCGGAGTATATTCTCTATAATTTTGTCATCAAATACTCTTTCTTAGAGTGAAAACCGATATTCTTGTTTTGAGTATGTATTTACAAGAATATCACAATTCTTGACTTGAGATTTTTTTTATGTGTGTACCAATACTAACAACGTGGTCGTACCAGGACATACTATTATTGATGCTTATCCCCAAAAGCTTGACGGAAGGTGATTTGACTATTGGCTGACCCTCCTTTTCCACACTTGGTAAGCCAACGTGAGACTTCTTTGACAATGTTGTTGCCTGACTAACTTATGTGATTATTGCGGGGCTGAAGATACCCGAGAGCATTCCTCATTGATATGCGAGAGGTGGACGGCATAGAGAGATGAACTACAGGATCATATGAGAAGAAATGGCTTACGATCTGCAGCAGAAGTTTCATTTGTAAATGCTGTTAACAATAAAAAGGAAGGAAACTGGAAACCACACCGATAGATCAGCATTGAAAGAGCAGGATAGATTAGATACATTTTAATATATATTTTTCTATTCAATGCCAATACCTCACACAAGAGTTACCTTCGAGGTGGCACTATTAATATCAATCCGTACAAATAAATGACAATTTTGAAAATAACCTAAACTGGCAAAGCCTGGTCGGAGAAATGGTCAGCAACAGACACAAATCGATCAGAGTGGGATGCTTCATGAGCCAAGCCATGAGCAAAAAAGGGATGAGACGAGTAGTCGTACATGAAGATCTTGCTGATCTGAACTTCTACGTACTCCAGAACCTCTATCTCGCTACATTCGACCTTCTCCAATCCATACGCGCTATGCTGCTAAAACTGGTCCCATGATTACAACAGCTGCTCCCTGAAAGAAGCACCATGTTCTCGTTGCTGACCAAATTTGTAGGTGAATAGCATCAGAATGAACGATGTTAGATGTAGAGGGTGCTACACTCAATAGCCGAATTTGGGCAATGCTCGAAAAAAATACGCAGAACTAGTTTTGAGCAAGGAATTTTTCCCAAACCCAAAATATGAATTTAATACGGCTATTGAGCATTACCAAATAGGCAGAACTAGTTTTGCGCATTTTGAAATGCACAGAACTAGTTTTGCGTAACTTGAAATGCACAGAACTAGTTCTGTGGTACGGAATGACAACCAAAGTAAACATTCGTTATGCATTGTGTGTCAAAGACGAGCAAAAACCTATCGTTTAGGTTAGGTCAGGTTTCTTTGCCAACGTTCCTGCAATATAAGTACGAATCTTGAAAACGCAAAAAGAGGTTTGGAAGCACAAGCCAATTTGATGCTCACACAATCAGATAAACATTTGAACCAGCCTCAGTTGGCGACTTATTATTTATTGGTATTCATTAAAATGTATTTAACTTCTCCAACTTTATATTTATTTGAGTCCGTCGCTGGCCCTGATTAAATGGAACAAGCAGAATTTGCGCTTATCATTCAGAGAATATAAAGAACTAGTCATTTCAAGTTCCGCAAAACGAGTTCTGTCTATTTTAAGATGCGCAAAG
The DNA here is from genome assembly GCA_951848785.1 of Callosobruchus maculatus. Classification (NCBI taxonomy): domain Eukaryota; kingdom Metazoa; phylum Arthropoda; class Insecta; order Coleoptera; family Chrysomelidae; genus Callosobruchus; species Callosobruchus maculatus. Next base: position 2,194,620 of record CATOUR010000198.1, read on the forward strand.
CTAGTTCTGCCTATTTTGTCATGCTCAAAAGCCGTATAAAATATAAAATTCATATTTCTGGTTTGGGGAATATTCCTTGCTCAAAACTAGTTCTGCGTATTTTTTTCGGGCATTGCCCGAATTCGGGTATTGGGCGTAACAGAGGGTACTGCCAAGCTGTGCACATATTTTTAATGAGCATATCCCTTTTTTAAGGTGCTCGGAAACAACCGAAGAGAAATACACCAAAATAGTGCATCTAGCCTTTCACTTCGCCATGCACATCTCTCTGCTTTTCTGGGGTACTGTTCTGCAGCACGGCGAGTTGAACTACTCCGCTGTTTTTACCCTAAGGCATCGATGTCGAATCGATCTATCCATCAACCTATATAAGAACTCGCAAAATAATTACAGTTGCTTGGGTTTTACGATACCAATAAAGACCCCAAGAGAGAGCCGGTTTATAAACTTGGACGGATGGCAGAATTTAATAAAATTGCCTTAATTGCAGAAAGGTCCAATAAGAACTGGATAAATCTCGGAATCATCAACTGTAATTGGTTACCATAAATGAGACTTGAGACATCATCGGGATGAAGTCTGGTCGAGTGTTTATTTTATTTATGTGATAATACTCTCTTTACAGCTGATATTAACAGGGATTACTTCGGTCTCGATGTAAGACGACACCCGAATAGCACAAGTCGAGTATGATATTGAGACATAAAAAGGGACGTTAAATGTAATGGAGGCTTCAATCACATTTGTCGCTCTGAGATAGAACATAAGTAAACTATTATTCTGAGAAATAATTTTTTTTATTTTGTAGTTATTTTGGGCTAAAACTGAATGATATCAAGTCATTTGATCGCGAGTATTTTTGATTCTGAGATAATACGTTTTTGCCGCCTTATGATGTCTACATAATGAAAATCCACGTCACTCATTTCCGTCGGTCTGTCTATCTGTCGGTCTGTCTGTCGGTCTAATGAATTTGTGGTTTTTGGGTTTTTGAGCCGGCATCGTTTAGCGTTAGGGCTTGACGTTTCGCCACCACGAGAGGATGGCATCTTTCAGAAGCTATTTCACTTCGGCGACTTCCAAAATACTGACGGCTGGTGGATCTGCACCTGTATTTGTGGCCCAAACCAGGTAGCGTTGGTAGCCCCGCCCCCTTGCAATATGGCAGTGTCTTCAGATCCTTTAGGATGGGTACCCTTGTCCGGTTGGCTTTCTGTATTTCTGCTTTTCTATTGAAATTATTGTTGTTGTATGTTGTTGAGGGTTGTACAACTGATTCATAATAGGCTGTCCAATGACCTGTGAAAGCAAGACCTAGAGGCATAATATGCTTTTTTAGGTCTATGGTCTATCTCAACATTGCTTTGCCAATTACAGGCAAAAGGCGATTGTGGACCGACATGATTGTCTGTCTGTCTGTTGCCGATCTTCACTCTCTAGATACAAAAAAAACATATATTCCTCAAACTTCGTTTTTAGGCGTTTTAGGAGTTCCTGATCATTTTCTAGGTTTTTTGGGTGGGGGTCGGCTATCCATTGACCTGTGAAAGAGAGAACTAGCAGCCTAGCACACTTTTTTTGGTCACGCAGGCAATGATTTGGTTGCAAAGGAATCTTAGACTATACTTTCAGACTATGGAAAATGATAAACTGGAATCACCGTACCGTGTAGGAAGTACTGAGTCAATCAACTTGACTTAATTTTTTCTACAGAGAATCCCCCTTAAATTTTTAGTACAAACTGTTTGCAACATAATGAGCCCACACTCAATCGTCAAAAACCAGGAGGAGTTAAGCAACGAGGTGTAGCCTTAGCTTCTCTTACACTTGCATTGCATTGCTCTCGATATTTCAAAGGCATTCGATCAAGTATGACATGCGGCTCTCCTAAACAAGCTCGCAGACTTCTTCTCATTGTTCTTGTTATTTCCTTCTCTGTATCTGTATCTGTAGAGTGGGGAGGGTGAGTGGTCCCACTGCACTTAGGCCACAACTGGCCCATTGTGCATCCTCCCAGGGAGTCGTTTCCTCAGGTCATCGTCCATCCTGCCAATTGTAGGAAGGTGAACAAGTCGCTAGGGGACATCTCCCTTATGTGGGCAGGTGTAGGCCAAGACTCGCCGAACGTACACTCTCTAATAGAAGATAACTCTGGGCATTCACATATGACGTGTTCCACAGTTTCGTCTTCACTTTCACACATTCTACATATCGGTGTGTCACTTAACCCCATAGTGTGGAGGTGTTTCCTGAGTTGACAATGGCCAGTCAGGAATCCTACTAAGAGACGTAGGTTTGGTCTGGTCATCGCCTTCCATCCATCCTTCCATCCATCCATCCTTCTCTGTATAACACAGTACATTTCTTGGTTTTTCTCTAAAACCCGTTAGTTCCACGCACTTCTAGGCACATGCACAACTGCTAGTGTAGTTTTCGATTATATCTTGGTTTAGCGATGCTTATCTAAAATTGCGATTATCCGAAGATAAATAAAAGTGAGTTGCATGCCCGCCTACTATAAGAGCCAGAATAGAATATGCTTAATGGTCTGCCTTCTAATTGCGGGTTGTCACTGTTGCTTTGAGAAGCACCTTTTATTATTATTATTCTCTGCTCGAGACGATGCTGTGTCCGTGTGTCTATCTGTCGGTCATTTTACACGTATTTCTCGGAACCCCCACATTAAATGCATACGTGTGAATATTTCTTTTTGGTTTGTTTCGGAATTGTTTCAGACAAGTCAAGTTGGAACAGCACATCGATGCAGCAGCTTGATTCTCAGTAAAACATTGGACAGATTTCAATATACAGGGTGAGTCAGGCTCAACGCCTCGGACTCTTGTGACCAAACGATACCACTTTTCGAAAAATCGACTTTGCGAGTGTATGTAGGTCAAGTTGGACTACATTTTAAAAATAATTACTTTTATACAGGGTGTCTAATAAAAGCGTGACATATCAAAGTTATGTTTTTTTAAATGGAGTACCCTGTATATTATTGCATATTTAGATTCCCGGGTACATTTTAGTGTGACTTTATGTATCACACATGGGACTTTAAGCGTACCGTTTAGGTGCAAATCACAATTTTGGGCATAGGTAGATGTCAGAAAAAAATTGAATATCGCAGCTATTATAAATCTTAGAGGGCTGTGACTTTGCCATGTTACTAAACATGAAATTTGTCAGCTTACGTTAGACGGTCTGGTTCGAATTACATTTGTACTTGGAGAAATCGGTAGATCAATTAAGGAAATTTCAATCAAAGGTAACTTGATTTTTTCAAATGGGAATGCATAATTTTTTTTATACGATCAAATGTGCAATTTGATAGCCTTTCTAATTATATCAGGTTGTGAATATCAATCAATGGTAGTTTTTGTTAAATTTCTAGATTTCAATGAAATCAGTGTTTTTCGATTTCCCTACCTATAAACAAACTAGCAGGCCATGAAATATAAACAAAATCGTATTCAGATGGAAGAAAACAACTAACTTAGCAAAAAGATAGAGCAGAAATAGAGTGAAAGAACACTATTATAAAAATTCCCTACAACAAATCAACTCTAACCAGAAACAACGGCGGTAACACGTCTAAGGTTAAAGAGAAGCTGGAGTACGACAGAAATGGATAATTTTTACAGCCTAGTAGCGACTGCAATGTACTAGAGATTAAAAATTTCCAAAATCACTAAACACTTGAAATGAAATGAAAGCAAAACTTTCAGCGATCGTTGCCGTCAGTCTAATATCTTCAGAACGCAATTTCACATTTAATAGTACAAAACAGTAGTCATTTCCGTCAAAGTCAAAAGTAATGATACCTCTCACTGTCGTCCTTTAAATTTTTCAGTATCTTTTAGCAAGATCGCAAAAAAGGAATACTGACAAATCATGTTTTAATTTTCTGCCAGGTAAATTATGTTTAATAATTTGAGCAGATTTTTAAGTTATTCTTCATTTTCGGCGATCTTGCTTATGAGTATTGAAGAATTTGCAGAACTCCTGTCAGAGATATCGGTTACTATTTTTTTAAATCATGAAATGTGAAATTTTGTTCTGAAGCTATTAAACTGCCAGCAACGTTACGTGGTAGATTTCCTTTCATTTCAAAATTCACAATGGTTTTGTGAATCGTCAATCTTTAGAATATTGTAGTAGCCGGTATTCTGTGAAAAATACCCATTTCTGTCGTACTCCAGCTGCTTTTTGACCTTAGATGTGTTATGTCTGCTATTTCTGGTTATAATTGATTTGTTGTAAGTCATTTTTATAACTTTGTCCCTTTACTCTAGTTCGTCCGTGACTATCTGCTAAGTTAGTTGTTTTGTTCCATCTGAACAGTTTTTTGTTTATATTTCATGGCCTGCTGAGTTGCTTATAGGTAGGAAAATTAAAAATCACCGGTTTTACTGAAAATTTGAAATTAGATCAAAACTACCAGAGATTGATATTTACAACCGCATATCATTAGAAAGCTCATCAAATTGCACATTTGATCGTATAAAAAAAGTGAGGCATTCCCATTTGAAAAAATCAAGTTACCTTTGATTGAAGTTTCCTTAATTGATCTACCGATTTCTCCAAGTGCAAACGTAATTCGAACCCGACCGTCTAACGTAAGCTGACACATTTCATGTTTAGTAACACGGCAAAGTCACAGCACTCTAAGGTTTATAATAGCTGCGATATTCAATTTTTTTCTGACATCTACTTATACCAAAAATTGTGATTTGCACCTAAACGGTTCGCTTAAAGTCCCATGTGTGATACATAAAGTCACACTAAAATGTACCCGGGAATCGAAATATGCAATAATATACAGGGTATTCCATTTAAAAAAACATAACTTTGATATGTCACGCTTCTATCAGACACCCTGTATAAAAGTTATTATTTTTAAAATGTAGCCCAACTCGACCTACTTACACTCGCAAAGTCTATTTTTCGAAGAGTGGTATAGTTTGGTCACAAGAGCCCGAGGCGTTGAGCTTGACTCACCCTGTATGTAAATACTGGGTTTTTATTTTTTTAGGATTAGGTAATAATCTAGAAACAAAAATTTCTTGTTTGACTAATATGTAGTCATCATTAAGCATCAGAAAGTTGAATTTCTGTAAGGTAAGGTAATTTATTTGACTGTTTTATGCAAAAGTACATTCACAGCAAGTCAAAAGAAAGACAACAAACTGGTAATAACATATGGCATTTTAGAGCGGAAAGGACAAATAGAGTTTTTTGTCTCTACTGTAAAATACATCTTTTTGACAAATGCTATTTTTGAGGCTGATTCTTTTTGCTGTTCGTTACCTGAGGCTGAAACTCAAAGCAACGGCCGGATTTGTAACAAGCACCTTCAAAATATACATGACACGAGTTTTCGTCCTGATAGGAAGCCAGATAAAATTTTAGATCTTTAGGGTGAACTGGAAGATCTAAGAGTCTGAAAATGTTTAATATTCGTTTCGTGCGGCTGAAACTCAAAATAACGGCCGGATTTCCAATAAGCCCTCTGAAAATATACTCTACACGAGTTTTCGTCCTGATAGGAAGCCACATAACAATTTTAGATTTTTAGGGTGACCTTGAAGGTCTAAAGGTCTGAAAATGTTTAATTTTCCTTGTGACGCTGAAACTCAAAACAACGGGCGGATTTGTCATTAGCTCTCTCAATATATCCACGATACGAGTTTTCGTCTTGATAGGAACCCTGATAACGATTTTAGATTTTTAGGGTGAGTTGAAGATCTGAGGTTATGCGAATTTTTAATGTCCGTTACTTCAGGCTGAAACTCAAAACAACCGCCGGATTTGTAATTAGCACTCTCAAAATATTCATGAAACGAGTTTTTATCCTGATAGGAAGCCAGATAACGATTTTAGATTTTTAGGGTGAACTTAAAGATCTGAGGTTATGAAAATTTTGGATGCCCATTAACTGAGGCTGAAACTCAATACAATTGCCAGATTTGCAATTAGCACCCTCAAAATATACAGGGTGAGTTTTTAGTACCGGCTCGGTCGATAACTCCACTACTGTAGAAGATAGCGAAAAAAGTTGTATATAAAAGTTGTAGCCACGGACATGCTCCTTGCTCAGAAAATATTTTGATTTATACGGGGTGATCCATAACTACGTGGTGATGCAAACATGCATTTTTTTAAATGAGACACCCTATATATTATTCCATATTCAAATTCAACTAATGATTTCCGTTCTTCTAATATAGGGTATTGTTACATTATACAGGGTTTTTCAAAAGTTATGACCATTTTTGTATCCAAATCACGGTCAAATGAACGTACTGTATATCAAAAAGTAATTAATCAAGAATTATTTTTTTTACATGAGAAGATTAGAAATATCCTCTAGTTTTAAAATACGTTATAAAAAAATCCCGCGACGCATATTCGTATACAGGGTGATGTAGAATGCAAAATCTAGATTTTCTCTCTTTTTTTAAATGTAACCCCCAATATCTTATTATACCAAAGTATTGCTTTTAATATGCTCTTTCATCTTTGTATAGCACTTATTATGGCTGCATTCATTAGTTTCTGAGATATTTCGATTTTTCTACAAATTTTAAATATACCTTCTATTTGTTTAATAAAATTTATTTATTTTAAGAAAATACTACCAAATTTTGTTTTTGCTTAACAAACAACTAAAATATAAGGCGATAATAATACTTGATCAAGTCAAAACACTGAACTAACGAGATGATATAGGTCAAGTGTGCTGAGGAAACAATTTTATAGACGTCATGCATAATTATCAAGCAGATGTATCAGGTAGGCTATGAAATATGAAACGACACAGTCCAATTGAAACGATTCCTCAATCTTTCAAACGCATTAGTTTTAGAGTGCCTCCGTTCTGGATATTGCTATTCATAGTTGATATATTCTAGAGGCAAGTAGACAATTTTTCAAAGATTCTCCTAAATACCCTCAAAGGAAAAATTAATTTTCAAAGCTAGTTTTTCACACAGTACGGAATTATTGAGCAGGTTATGAAAACGCTCAACTTTTCAAAGCCTACCTCATAAAACTACTTGATGATTATGCATGACGCCTACAAAATTGTTTCCTCAGCATACTTGACTTTATTATCTCGATGATTTAGGGTTTTGACTTCATCAAATACTATCAAGACGTTATAATTTAGTTGTTCGTTAAATAAAAAACAAATCAGATAGTACTTTCTCAAAATAAATAAATTTCAGTACACAAATAGGGGCTATACTTTAAATTTACCGAAAAATCGAAATATCTCGGAAACTGATGGACGTAGGTACAACAAGTGCTATACAAAGATGAAAGAGCATATTAAAGGCAATTCTTTGGGATAATAAAATATTGGGGGTTACATTTGAAAAAAAAGAGAAAATTTGGATTTTGCATTCTACATCACCCTGTATACGAATATGCGTCTCGGGCTTCTTTTATAGCCGATTTTAAAACTAGAGGATATTTTTAATCTTCTCATGTAAAAAAAATAATTTTTGATTCATTACTTTTTGATATACAGTACGTTCATTTGTCCGCGATTTGGATATAAAAATGGTCATAACTTTTGAAACACCCTGTATAATGTAACAGTGTCCTATATTGGAAGAACGGAAATCATTAGTAGAATCTGAATATGGAATAATATATAGGGTGTCTCATTTAAAAAAATGCATGTTTGCATCACCACGTAGTCATGGATCACCCTGTATAAATCTAAATATTTTCTGAGCAAGGAGCATATCCGTGGCTACAACTTTTATATACAACTTTTTTCGCTATCTTCTATAGTAGTGGAGTTATCGACCGAGCCGGTACTAAAAACTCACCCTGTATATGACACGAGTTTTCGTTCTGATAGGAAGCCAAATAGCGATTTTAGATTTTCAAGGTGACCTTGAAGATCTGAGGTTATGAAAATGTTTGATGTTCGTTACCTGAAGCTGAAACTCAAAACAACGGCCAGATTTACAACAAGCACCCTCAAAATATACATGATACGAGTTTTCGTCCTTATAGGAAGCCAGATAACGATTTTAGATTTTAAAGGTGAACTTGAAAATCTAAGAACCTGAAAATTTTTGACGTTCATTACGTGAGGCTGAAACTCAAAACTACGGCCAGATTTGAAATAAGCACCCGAAAATTATACGTGATAAAAGTTTTTGTCCTCATAGGAAGGCAAATAACGATTTTAGAACTTGAAGATCTGGGATGGTGATTTGGTGATTTGGTGAGGTGATTTGAAGAACCTTTCAAACGCTTCAAACCTATTCCGTTGCGAGTTGAGTCAGTAGCTAAAGATCTCACTTAGACGACCTTCTCTTCATGTGGCAGCCCGCTGTTTGCCGAAGAAGACCGGCTGTTGGTTTTATCGTCTTGCGAAATCACGTGTTCATCGACCATAACGCAAACATGGATTTCATACTTAATAATGGCTTGTCTCTATGTAGTTGATTGACTTTGCTCCACATCAATGACTACCAGTTTAATTTATGATCCGCGGAGGCGCAGACGGTGGGACCGAATCAATTGAAATCTGGATGAGAAGGGTTCATATGAAAGTAACAAGGGGGAGCTGTTGCTCATTATAGAACGATTTTACAAATATGCGATGTAGTGTATATTTATCTGACCATTTATATTTGTATACATAAGTATATAGAAGTGGAAGGCGTATATCTTTCTACTGATATTACTTACTATCCATATTTAGCGAATAACTCATTTTTGCTCATACAGGGTGTTCTAAAAGTTGGGACTTTCCTCTTTAGAAGCAACGGCCCTTGAAACGGCAAAGTTGATGCACGGTGAACCAGCAACAAAACAGTAAATAAAATTCAAGGAAGTACTCACTATTTGGTTGCTACGAAGTTGTAAGTGCTAAATAAACACTATCACTAACAAAATGTATCAAAAAAGGAAGCCAACGTCTACATGTACCGGTTTGCCCGCGTCATAGATAACTATGCCCTGCCAGCTCAGTTATCGTTGTGAGGTTTTCAATATTTTTTTTTGTCATAAATGGAAAGATCATATATAAGTTTTATAACAAAACTGTTTTTGTTTTCTTTTTTTCCAAAAGTTATATCAAAATAAAAATGGGTTTTTGAATCGAGTACCGAAAACACGCCGACGGCTCCCGAACCCGTGTGACGTCACCATGGCGGTCAAGATGCTCCTTTGACCAACGACGTCCTACTAAATACTCACTATTTGATTGCTACGAAGTTATAAGTGGCAGTAAGTGCTAAATAAACACTATCACTAACAAAATGTATCAAAAAAGGGAGCCAACGTCTACATGTACCGGTTTGCCCGCGTCATAGATAACTATGCCCTGCCAGCTCAGTTATCGTTCTGAGGTTTTGAATATTTTTTTTGTCATAAATGGAAAGATCATATATAAGTTTTATAACAAAACTGTTTTTGTTTTCTTTTTTTTCAAAAGTTATATCAAAATAAAAATGGGTTTTTGAATCGAGTACCGAAAACACGTCGACGGCTCCCGAACTACCCGAACCCGTGTGACGTCACCATGGCGGTCAAGATGCTCCTTTGGCCAACGACGTCCTACTAAATACTTGCTGGTAACTAGTGTGTATTTGTTGCAACATAGACGATGAATGAAGTTTGCAGCTTGAGACTAAGTCTACAATCAAAAAAAATATATTTTTGAATGTTCGCAGTCAGTACAGATTCCAGAAAGTAAGTACCTAATCAAATATGTTTCGTTGGAAAGATCTCCTCAATTAAAGTGGATCTCAGGGTCTTTGGATCGAAACCCAGGCCTTCCAACTTTTTTTTTATCAAAAAATGTATTGATGTGCTTTTTGCACTTGTTACGCACATTTTTTCTACGACCAACATAAATATGTGTTTGAATCAAATTTTGCACTGCACAGTTATTGTTAAATTTTTGTGAAAATGAAATTGTTAAGCTTCATTGCCCAAATTTAAATAAATAATAATACCAAGTGATACACAGAATATGCATACGAGTTTGAGTTACTTTTTTTACATTAAAAAACTCAAAAATTAATGATTCGAATGGATGAAGGGATTTTGTTTTATTAACATTCAAAAAAAAATTAATGGCGATTGATATTGACGGACAAACCTCATTTCCACTGATTTTTTGAAATGTCCACCGCCTCCTGTACTTAGTTTTTGCACTGTACAGTGCAAGTAATATGTCCAACAAAATTTGATGCAAACACATATTTATGTTGATCGTAGAAAAAATGTGCGTAACAAGTGCAAAAAGCACAAAAATAAATTTTTTGATAAAAAAAATTAAAAAAATAAAGTTGGAAGGCCTGGGTTTCGATCCAAAGACCCTGAGATCCACTATTGGACTCTCTAACCACTGGGCCATCCTTCGGTTGAGGAGATCTTTTCAACGAAACATATTTGATTAGGTACTTATATACTTACTGGAATCTGTAGTCTGACTTCAACTTCAAACATGCAAAAACATATTTATTTCGATCTTAGACTTCGTCTCGAGCTGCAAGCTTCATTTATCGACTGTATTGCAACAAATATCTACTAGTTACCAGTTTACCAGTACGTATTTTCGCGATTGGTTGGGAATCTAGAATCTAGTATCGGAATAGGACGTCGTTGGTCAAAGGAGCATCCTAACCGCCATGGTGACGTCACACGGGTTCGGGAGTCGTCGATGTGTTTTCGGTACTCGATTCAAAAACCCATTTTTATTTTGATATAACTTTTGAATTATTGTGAAAAAAAAAGAAGACAAAAACAGTTTTGTTATAGAACTTATATATGATCTTCCCATTTATCACAAAAAAATATTTTTTTTCTTAATTCAAAACCTTAATTGTACTCCGCGCAGTTATTATAATTATTTATATTATTATATTATATATTAGTAATTTATATTTTTCAAGACGTCGAAAGTCAGTCTAAAGAAGCCTTAAGGCCCACTACAGATAGTTAAGCAGGTGCCCTTGAAGACCTTCGCCCAAATGTTTGTTCGCAATTCAAAAAGTAAACGATGCGACGTCAAATAGCAATGAAGGCCAATATGTCCTTAATAAAGACTAACTAAGTATTTCGAATGAGCTGTATAAATTCGCAGCAGAGACGTGCATTCAGCGACTTTACAGCCCGTTTCATGCAAAAACGGCGCATTTAACCGTCCGTCCGTCGGCCGAAGACGCGCAAAAAGGCGGTAATTATTAATTTTCGAAGAGAACGAAAATATATGCATATTCAATTAATCGTGTCGAGAGGCGCTTTTTGGTGCTGCGTGCGCCTAAATGCAAAAAAGCCAATTACAAAAACAATTAGTCACAAATTAAGCATAATTATTTTCAGTCGGTGAAAATTATTCAATAACAATAAAGTGTGACGCGCGCGTCTGATGGTGCTAATGGCGGCGGCAAACTCGAAACGCTGGCTGTATACAACGTACCAGTCGGAAACCATTGTGCATATGTCTCTCAGTGCCGTAGCTGCATTCCGAAACAGGGGACAGATTGAAGAAAATTATTTCCGCTCTACCCAAGTGAGTTCGAATAGCTTGTAAAAATTTCGCGTCTAAGAAAGCTGCAGCAAAAATTAGAAATTTGTGCAGATTTGCTGCTCCGCTTACGACATACAGAAAAAAATACTGTTGTGTTTCCAATTAATTGTTAGTATTTGGATGTTACAGTTGTCTCACATCCATGTCATTGAAAGAATTCAATCCTTATATCCGAAGTAATCACAGGTACGCCAATAAATTCAAAATAACTTTATATTCGTTCCAACGATATGTATAATCCTTCTGATACCAGTATTGACATATAATGCAATCAAAACATCCTTTTGTTTCCGAAATTTACCCTATATTTCATTTAAGCCAAGCATACAATCTATTCACTGTACAAAAATTATTACTGCAACAGCAGTTCGTGATAATTCATCTGATAAACATTAATTTTGTTTCAATGGTCCTTGTTGTTCGCTGAACTATAATCAGTATTCGGCCAGACAGATGTCCCGATTGAATGAACGTAAAAAGAAAGAACAGGGGGATGGACCATCTCAGTATTCTCAGTGTTATTATCGGCGCGGACCCGTCAACATGAACGATGTTGTTTCGTTTTGTTGTTTCGGTGTTAGCCGTGTTGTGTCATCTCGTAGTTTTGCGTATTGCATCAGCAATTGTGTGATTTAAATGTGTCGAGTTATATATTAAATGGAGGACCTACTGAGAAATTGGGGCTTAGAAGAGCTAACACCCACATTTGAATGTAGGTGCTTAGATTAGTCAGACAGTTATATTTCAGGTAAAAATGCAACAACTGGTGCAGGCTTATGTCTAATTCTTATACCATGCTCCTTATAAGCTCATACAAAATCACACAATTAAACATCCAAACGAATCGATCAGCTGTCCTCGCAATAAAATCTATTGGTCCAAGGAAAAGAAAGTAGTTTAGAATCAATTACCAAACACAGATTCGATTCAACGACAGGCTGCGATTAAATTATTCATTGGAATTCAAAGACGTCTGGTAGTTGAATCGACAATACGATATAATTCGCTACCAACTATACACTTCCCATTGGACAAAACATCGCTGTATTTGAGGAATGCTGAGTGCAACGTCCCATTGAATCCAAGCGTAAGTATGTGACAAAACGACAGATTTTTGTGTGTGTACCGTCAAACGCTAGATACCAGTGTTATCAGTAGCCAGAAGATAAGCAACATTGCACAATATTTCACTCGATCAGGTAATAAGGCACAACCAGCACCAACACACACATGCTAACTATGACTAAGGACGCGAATGACAGTATGGCTAGAAATCAGCAATGGCGGTACTAGTTGTCCTTCGCGCAGGCGTAAACTACTAGATGTATAGATAATACTTAGACCAACATCTTATGTATATTCACATATGCATATACCTACGTGAATATACATAGTATATTACACCAGTGTATATCATTTTTCATATGTACATATAACGTCCTATGAATATTCAAAATATACATGTTCAAACTGGAATATCTAATGTACATTCTGTGGATGTACATATCCATATAGTGTTATGTGGGTGTGACAAGCATCTGGAGTACACCAATATCTCACCCACCAGGAACTGGAGGCATTGGAATAGATAGAGATGCTCCAGAAAATAAACCAACGGCTCTAACACATAGCAAAATTATTCATCATTTATGTCATTTGGGTAATGGCCGTATACAAGATAATGCCTTCCAGGGACAAAATCCTGTTTATTTGCTTTGTATACGTAATATAATAGCAAATAAACTATACTACTACCCAAAGTGAGCTCAAGGACATCACAATCCTCCAGCATATCCTGAATCGCATGAGGCACAATGTCCCTAGTACACGACAGCACTGTTCTGATTTTTCGCTTCTCATGATGAGGACTTGGCTGATATAAAGGCAGTGTACCAGGGTCTTTGATTTATCTTCGATAATATCCCGATTCAGGGTGGAAAAAGCCAAAGACATCTTAAATTTAGATAACAGATTCTCACTAGTCATCCCGGAAGGAGACGATTGGATGAGAGGGAAAGTCAAGTTTTCGCCCAATAGTCTGGTATGCTTCACTGACGGATCGCTCTTAAAGGAGTCAGGATCCGGGGGAGTGGGCTTCTACCTTGTTGAGAGAAGTGATGGTGTGCCCGAAATTGAAGTTTGTAAAAGCAAAATTAATCAAACTTGAAGCGTTAAGCTTGACAGACAGAACCTTTTATCTCAAAATTGAAACAGTTCCAAAACAACAGAAAAAAGACTGCTTTACAAAACCTACGAGATACAACCCTATCTATCCAACGCTTCCTCTGACAAGCTAGCATAATCACTTCCAGATTTCAAGAAACATATCTTGGATCATTCGTGCAAAAATTGGACATTGTATACTACTAGCAACTGAAATCCGAACACTAAGAAAAAAACTAAATGCGGTAGAACCAAATACAATAATAAACGAACTCATTTGCCACAATTAGTGTACAAAAAAATACAACAGATCAATAATGGGTGGGCCCTCCATGTTGACGAATGCACTCCTCTAGCCTACACGGCATGCTCGCTATCTGGTTGATGATAATCTCGGTACAGGTAAGGTACAGCCTCTCAAGTTGCCCTCACAGCATATTCCAGTTCATCCAGCGAGGTCGGAGGATTGGATAAATCGCATATGTATCGACCCATCCAATCCCGTACTTCTTCAATTGGCGATAAATCGCGTGATCATGGAGGCCAGGGCAATACCCTAACCTCAGCTTCCTGTAGGAAGCTTTTCGATACCCTCGCAATATAAGGACGTGCATTATCCTGCTGGAAGAAACAAGAAACCATCTTCGAGGCCTCGGACATATGGAGCGATAATTGGTTTTAACACCTCCTTCACAAAATGTTGCTTAGTTATTACGAATCACAAGTAAATGTAACTTGTGTTGCACCCCAAACTGAACTCGTCGGAGATGCTACTCAGCATGCCATTGGCACCAATCCAACCATTGACGACTATTATTCGCAGTAAGTGGAAGCACTAGATGCAGACGATATGATCCTAAGCCCATTTCCTCAATCTGTGGTACACCATGCGTATTCGAATGGGCCTTCCTATAGCTGCATAAGAAGTGTCAGCCACAGCTCGGGTGGATCACATTCTGTCTCAAAGGGTCAGTAGTCATAGATGACGGTTTTGCCGGTCAGTAGTTCTTGTACGTGCTACCTCTAGCTCGCTGCATTCGTCCTTCTGCGATCCACGCGCGCCATGCTGCTACAACTGTAGCCACGCTACGCCCCACGGTTACAGCAATTGCTCTGAAAGAAGCATCACGTTCTCGTTGGCATGCAATCTGATCCCGTTTAAAGGAGGTTAACTGCGTAAACTAGGGCTGTCGTCTTCTAGGGGGCATCTTTACACAAGCGATTAGTCTCTCGCCACATTTGCAACAGATATCATCGTTTTTGAACCGACAAAGAGCCATGCTTTGTTTTTACACGTCTAGAGTGAAAGGGTTACATGTGTACTAGAGATGGTACTTCCAAGCTATGTACAAATTTTCAATGCAAATATCCCTTTTTTTCTCAGTGTTCGGATTTCACTTGCAAGTAGTATATATTTCAGACTCATCTTACGAAGTTTAATTTGAAGTTCTGGCATAGGTTAACTTTTTTTGTACACTCCTGTAAAGAAATCCCCCATTACTGCAGGCCTATTTGTTGTCTGTGAGAGAAAAATGCCTTGCTGGGCCCGTAGGTGAGAAGAGCATGTTTGCCAGTTAGCCCCTTCTTTTAGTTTCGCTAATTAGAATGTAGTTACTGATCTTCCAGGTTAGTCACTTAATTATACAGAGTGAGTCTAAATAAGTATGGAACGCCTCAATTATCTCGAAAACGGTTTGCACAATTTTCATTAATTTTGGGCTATGCGGGTTTAGCAAGACGGCCAATCTTTCGATGGTATTTACGATGTTCTCAGATCTAGTGTTTTTCTGGAAACATAATAAACTTTTTTATGTCAATTGGATCACCCTGTATATTTCTACCTTTTTGAAATCTTTGAAAAATATTGACTATTTTTTGTATAATACTTAATACTATCTACCACCGCAGGTTGTCATCTTGCCATGGACTACAGACAGAAAAATCTGTCGCTTTGTCAAAGACTTGGATTCAATGAGATGTTACACTCAGCATTCCTCAAATACAGCGATGTTTTATCCAATGGAAAGTGTATAGTTGGTAACGAATTATATCGTACTGTCGATTCAACTACAAGATGTCATTGGATTCCAATGAATGATTCAATCGCAGCCTGTCGTTCGAATCTGTGTTTGGTAATTGATTCTAAACTACTTTATTTTCCTTGGACCAACACATTTTATTGCAAGTACAGCTGATCGATTCGTTTGAATGTTGAATGCTGTGATTTTGTATGAAGTTATAAGGAGCATGATATAAAAATTAGACATAAGCCTGCACCAGTTATTGCATTTTTACCGGAAATATAACTGTCTGACTAATCTAAATACCTACATTCAAATATGGGTGTTAGCTCTTCTAAGCCCCAATTTCTCAGTAGGTCCTCGATTTAATATATAACTGGACACATTTAAATCACACAATTGCTGATGCAAAAAGCAAAAACACGAGATCACACAACACGGCTAACACCGAAACAACACAACGAAACAACCTCGTCCATGTTGGCAGGTTGGTGCCGATAATAATAGTAAGAGGATCCCCCTATTCTTTCTTTCTACGTTCGTTGAATCGGGGCATCAGTCCCGCCGAATACTGATTATTATAGTTCAGCGAACAACAAAGGCCATTGAATTAGATATACGGTGTTGTTGGTACGAAAAGGATGCTTCGATTGCATTATATGTCAATACTAGAATTAGAAAGATTATACATATCATTAGAACGAATATACAACTATTTTGAATTTATTGGGGTACCTGTGACTACTTTGAATATAAGGATTAAATTCTTTCAATGACAAGGATTTGAAATAATTGTAAATATGCTTAAAGCGATGGAAACACATCCAAATACTAACAATTAATTGAAAATGCAACAGTATTTTTTTCTGTGTATATACCAAGAGGTATTATTCGGCAAGACCTCCAATGCTACAGTTGGTGTACCCTTCATGGAGCCCACTACGCTTGCACAGCCAGCCCGCTGCACTTTTGTGAGCGTTTCGGTTGCTTTTATGAACCTAAAAACTGATTGTTCATTTTTTTGAGGGTTGTCGTACGCCACTGTGGGCCTGCGTGTTGGCGATTAGCCCGCAAACGGTCCGAAACCACAGAACGGCCACTTAAACCGGTCGGTGGGACTGTTACCGGTCCAGAAATCACGGCAATCCGACTAATTTCTAATAAATACTTTCGACCACAGAATGGATCCACCGCACCACTCTCTGTTGCCAAATCCACAACAAATTGGTGTTATTGTGCGCTGCGGTGATGATTTATGGGTACTACCCCCAGTTTAAGGTAATAAGCATGATACGACAGAAGGCAGTATCGCATTCAATTTGATCAGGTAGTTGACGAATCTGTTAGATTGCGTTGTTGTGACAGCTTTGTGTTTGTCAAGCTATTGATTAGGCTTATGCCGGTTCCACACATTGGTTCCAATATTGTAGAAAGTCGAATAAAAGTTTTGGACTTTTTGGGGTGAAACCTGAAGATCAAGGGTATCGGCAATTTTTGATCTTCGTTTTGTGAGCCTGAAACTCAAAACGTCGACCTTATTTGTAGTCACCACCCTCAATTTATCCAGGATACGGGATTTCATATAGATAGAAAGCCGATTAGAGGTTTTAGAGTTTTTGAGGCGAAACTGAAGATCAAGGGTATCGGCAATTTTTGATCTTCGTTTTGTGAGCCTCAAACTCAAAACGTCGACCTTATTTGTAATCACCACCCTCAAGTTATCCAGGATACGGGATTTCATATAGATAGAAAGCCGAATAAAGGTTTTAGAGTTTTTGAGGCGAAACTGAAGATCAAGGGTATCGGCAATTTTTGATCTTCGTTTTGTGAGACAGAAACTTAAAACATCGGCCAGATTTGTAATCACCACCCTCAAATTATCCAAGATACGGGATTTCATATTGATAGAAAGCCGAATAAAGATTTTAGCCGTTTTTGGGTGAAACTGAAGATCAAGTGTGTCGGAATTTTTTTATCTTCGTTCAGCGAGACTGAAACTGAAAACATCGACCAGATTTGTAATCACCACCCTCAAATTATCCAAGATACGTGATTTTATATTGATTGAAGGCCGAATAAGGATTTCAGTTTTTTTTTGGGGTGAAACTGAAGATCAAGTGTATCGGAAATTTTTTATCTTCGTTCAGCGAGACTAAAACTTAAAACATCGGCCAGATTTGTAATCACAATCCTCAAGTTATCCAAGATACGTGTTTTTATGTTGATAGAAAGCCGAATAAAGATTTTAGTTTTTTTGGGGTGAAACTGAAGGTCAAGGGTATCGGCAATTTTTGATCTTCGTTTTTTTTTTATTTAAACAAGAAACCGCATCAACCACGCAGGGTTATTAGCGGTGAAGACGGTACAATTCATACATAGGTATTTATACTGATTAAATTTTAAAAAATAAATTAATGTCCTTGATAAATTTCACCACATTTTTGGGTTGTAGCAGAAGTACTTCTTTGATGTCGCTGGACAGGTGGTTGGACATGATCTTCGTTTTGTGAGAACGAAACTTAAAACATCGGCCAGATTTGTAATCACCACCCTCAAATTATCCAAGATACGGGATTTTATATTGATAGAAAGCCGAATAAAGATTTTAGCTGTTTTTGGGTGAAACTGAAGATCAAGTGTGTCGGAATTTTTTTATCTTCGTTCAGCGAGACTGAAACTGAAAACATCGGCCAGATTTGTAATCACCATCCTCAAATTATCCAAGATACGGGATTTTATATTGATAGAAGGTCGAATAAAGATTTTATTTTTTTTAAGGTGAAACTGAAGATAAAGGGTATTGGCAATTTTTAATCTTTGTTCTACAAGACTGAAACTCAAAACATCAACCATATTTGTAATCACCACCCTCAAGTTATTCAGGACACGGGATTTCATATTGATACAAAGTTGAATAAAGATTTTAGATTTTTTGAGGTGAAACTGAAGATCAAGGGCGTCGGCAATTTTTGATATTTGTTCTACGAGACTGAAACTCAAAATATCAACCATATTTGTGATCACCACCCTCAAGTTGTCCAGGATACGGGATTTCATATTGATAGAAAGTCGAATAAAGATTTTAGATTTTTTGTGGTGAAACTGAAGATCAAGGGTGTCGGCAATTTTGATCTTCGTTCTGCGAGACCGAAATTTAAAGCATCGGTGGGATTTATAATCACCGCCCTCAAGTTATCCAGGATTTCATATTGCTAGAAAGTCGAATGAAGATTTTAGACTGTTTATGTTGAAACTGAGGATCAAGTGTGTCAGCAATTTTTGATCTTCGTTCTGTGGGGCTGAAACTCAAAATATCGGCCACATTTGTAATCAGTACCCTCAAATCATCTAGGATACAGGATTTCTTATTGATAGGAAGTCGAATAAAGATTTTAGATTTTTTGAGGTGAAACTAAAGATCAAGGGCGTCGGCAATTTTTGATGTTTTTTCTATGAGCCTTAAATTCAAAATATCAACCATATTTGTAATTACCACCCTCAAGTTATCAAGGCTACAGGATTTCATATCAGTAGAAAGTCGAATAAAGGTTTTAGACTTTTTGAGGTGAAACTGAAGATCAAGGGTATCGACAACCTTTGGTATTCGTTTTGCGAGACTGAAACTCAAAATATCGGACATATTTGTAATAATCCCCCTCAAATTATCCAGCATACAGAATTTCGTATTGATAGAAAGTCGAATCAAGATTTTATATTTTTTGAAGTGAAACTGAAGATCAAGGGTGTCGGCAATTTTTGATCTTCATTCTGCGAGACAGAAACTTAAATATTGGCCGGATTCGAAATCTCTACCCTCAAATTATCCAGGATACAGGATTTCGTATTGATAGACAGTTGAATAAATATTTTAGATTTTTGGAGGTGAAACTGAAAATTAAGGGTGTCGCCAATTTTTCATCTTTGTTCTATAAGACTGAAACCCAAACCGTCAACCATATTTGTAATCACCACCCTCAAGTTATTCAGGATACGGGATTTCACATTGATTGAAAGCCGAATAAACATTTTAGACTTTGTAAGGTGAAACTGAAGATCAAGGGTGTCAGCAATTTTTGATCTTCGTTCAGCGAGACTGAAACCTAAAACCTCGGCCAGATTTTTTATCACCACCCTCAAATTATTCACGATACAAGATTTCATATTGATAGAAAGCCGAATAAGGATTTTAGTTTTTTGAGGTGAAACTGAAGATCAAGGGTGTCGGCCATCTTTGATTTTCGTTCTGTGAGACTGAAATTTTAAATATCGGTCGGATATGTAATCAATTCCTCAAATTATCCAGGATACGGGATTTCACAATGGTAGAAAGCCGAATAAGGATTTTAGTTTTTTGAGGTGAAACTGAAGATCAAAGGTGTCGGCAATTTTTGATCTTCGTTCTGTGAGGCTGAAATTTAAAATAACGGCCGGATTTGTAATCACTACCCTCAAATTATAAAGGATCCGGGATTTCACATTGATGGAAAGCCGAATAAGGATTTTAGACTTTTGACGTGACGTTTGACTTTTTGAGTGACCACTCGTCGCCATGACGAACATTTTGACCTAAAAGAACAGCTGGAGAGAATAAGGCTACACGATGTAGACTTCCATTGGATATTTAGCAAAGCGCTAGATCACAAGAGATAACCGCCCTTTGAGGAGCCTAGAACCAATAGATTTTAACTCAGATAAAATAAATAAATAGAATATAGCCCAAACATTAGTAAGCAGCCTTTGGTTTTAATGGCGTAGTCTTATTTTTTGGCGAATGAGTGCTGATTACCATTTTCCTTACATTTTTTTTAATCGCAATCATTTTTCTAATTTTTGACGTAGAAATTACCCTTTCATTACCAATAATTCCAAGAATTGTTTCGTTATTATAATACTAGTATGCTTTATGCTTTTACCTATTGCAATATTTTGTACAAAAGTCGAGAAACTAGGCATTAGTTCAAACGACGCCACTGGATTGGTAAATCAGCCTTTGCCAGAGCTTTTTCCTATTCGCATAGGTAATATAAAAGCTGAAACATGACATACGTACCACTTTTATTACCTTTGCCGTATATTGCATACGAAATCGCTTTAGATAGGCTGAAAACATGCCACGTATTGTGTTATTCCAGATAAGCGCTGAAACATGGATTTTTCTTGTGAAAACTCTTGTCTGATTTTAAACGGAATGCCATGTTTTATTATATATTATGTATTATATTTCATGTTAATGTTATACTTGCATGAATTATTTATTAGTTGTTTATTTATTGCGAACAAAAATGGTATGTAGGCAAAACAAGATGTGTTGATGATAGGACAATCTTGATTCATTCATTGATGCTTAAATTCATTATAGCGTTTTGTAAACAATACCTAGGGTATTATTATTTCATGGCCCAACAATCACAAGCTAAATAAATACATTTATTACCACTCTGTTCCTTGCCTTGGACGCCCTGAGAAAAAACGTGCGGTAATACCGCTCGGTTCTTGATGTATGAAGAACGATCACTATGGAATTATATGCAGCTGCCCGCTTGAATACCGGTAGAAAAGT
Source organism: Callosobruchus maculatus (assembly GCA_951848785.1). Classification (NCBI taxonomy): domain Eukaryota; kingdom Metazoa; phylum Arthropoda; class Insecta; order Coleoptera; family Chrysomelidae; genus Callosobruchus; species Callosobruchus maculatus. Next base: position 2,215,930 of record CATOUR010000198.1, read on the forward strand.
GGGAGGTCACCAACCGCACGTCCGATGTGAAAGAGGCTGGAGTGGCGCGCTAAGGCCATGTCACCGATTGGTCTAATTGAGCGTTCCAATGCAAGATTTAAGGTTAAGTCCGTTATAGTAAATATTGTGCAAAAACATTTCAAGTCTAGATCTGAACCATTTTTGCAGAGTATAGAGAACCGGTCCACCACCAAAACAGTTCTGTATCTTATATAGCATATACAGTAGCCTGTTTTTCACACTAAACGATTTTGAATTCTAGAAAGCAAGAATAGATTGTTAACACAAGTTCGTTAAAAATGGTGTTAACCGGTTTTTGCGTTGGACTGTTCAATTGCTTTTCTCTGGAGTGAGATATTACAATGAGCTATGCAAGCTTTTTTCTAGCAGCTGTTGCAATTGTCAAAACGAAAATAGAGCAAATCCAGTTTCTTCAAAGCATTTATAGCCAAAGGTGAAGAAGGTAGACCTGAAATCATCGAACTTGAGTTATTATCACTTCTGGCTGTAAGGAAATGTTATATTGCAATTAGGACTAGTAAAATAATTACATCCTGTCGTGTAAAGAAGGCATCATAGTAAGTAGTAATCAAGCAGGTGAATCTGCTACAAATCTGCTTTATTATTTCGCTCAAGTGTCGAGGTACAAAACTGTTATGATAGGTGAAGATTATCTTCACAGGAAGAAATTATTTTATGACAATGCAGAACTGCGGCGTTGAAAATAGCAGACTTTACAATTGAAAATACATCCTGTAATGTCACGTACTATACTCTTCGTAACATTAGTTCATCTGACAAATATGTCAGACAAATATGTCAGACGAACTAATGTTAATGATTTTCTTTTGTTTGTATTCCTTGTGTAAGAAAATTTTTGACATATCTATATCTTGGGAAGTATTTATTGGATCTCAATGAAATTTTTCACTGAGCTTTCTAGTTTCTAGTCGAAGGAAGATAAGCTGCTGAAAGTGAATCAGAAGTCTTTTAAATTCACTATAGCACAGACATTATTGGGGCCCAAATATTCAAAACTATCACTTAATATTGTTTTTCAAATTCTTGAAGTATGAATTGATCATAATTGTCTGAAATAACTCAAACTCAGCAAAAAACTAAACCACATGGTTTTGCTTTATTTGGCAGATGCTTCAAGTTCTCTTCTACCGAGCTGCGTTTCAAGCTTTTAAGGACTTTTTTGTGATAAGCTGAGTAAGTTTTACTTACAAAAATGGACGAATGGAGTCTGAACCTTGAGGATATATTTTAAGTTATTACCAGATATCTGGTGACCTCAGAATAATTGATGCTTGATAACCAGAATTGAAAGTACCGCTAGGAAATATATTTTCGTAGTATTTCATTTTCATTTTATTTGCAATAAAACTACAACTATTTTTATCTCTTAGATGCCTTTTGGGACTATGATTCTAATTTTTGTAAAAGAGTATACCACAAGGTGTACTAGACTTCTTGAAGATTACCGAGAGACAAAACTGTCAAATATAGGAACTTTTTGACTGGCTCCTAATATATTCCATACATTCCACATCCAGCGCCTTCTGTGTATATGCAAATTGCATTTGTAACATTTGGATCAGCATTCTGTTAAATTTCTAGGCGACAACCCTTGCCACATTATTTAACTTAAAAATTAACCAAATACTTGGTAACCTCAGAATTTGAATTAGTGCCTGATAATCAGATTACTGAGATCCTAGGATTACAATTTTTGTCAGACTTCAACAGATGGATCTAAGGCCATCCTCACCTTTGCCACGAGGTCTGGACTTGGGACCTAGGGTAAGGAGAGGTGCATAAGGGCCCATTTGTAGGTCTATGCAGTATCCACTGGTGGTTAATCCAGATAGAGTACTACACTAGACTAGACTTCTTGAACACTACCGATCGATAAACCTGTCAAATATGGGTAAATTTTTGGCTGGCTTTTTTTTAATAACTGAGCGGACCGCGCAGGCAGAGCCTAAATACCAGAGTACCGCGACTGCTGTGAAAGGGTTATGTTAGGGGAAGTTTCTTAACGCGAGGTTTGAATGGGCCAATACCCGCAAGCCCAATAAATACATCTTCTGGCAGTCCATTCCAAGCCTTGGAGACCCTGGAAATAAATGTGCGGTTGTACCGCTCAGTTCTTGATGTATGAAGAACGACCGTCTTAGGATGAGATACAGCGGTCGCACGGGTACATCTGATAGGAGCAGTGAGCGGCGGAACGATAGAGGATAGCTCAGAGGAGCAGATTCCGTTGGAATATCGGTAGAAGGGTGAGAGGTCACCAACAGCACGCCGGTGAGAAAGTGACTGAAGGTGGCGCGTTAAGGCCGGATCGCCAATTAGTCGAATTGCCCTTCTCTGGACGGCATCTAGTATAGACAGGGTAGTAGGGGCAGCAGCTCCCCAGACATGAGAGCAATACTCCAGGCAAGGTCTTATCTGGGCTTTATATAGCGTGAGGAGTTTACATGGTGAGAAATACTTTCTGGCTCTAAATAGGTACCCAAGCTTTTTACCAGCAGCTGTTGCAATTGACGCGACGTGTTCGTGCCAGATCAGATTTTCTGTAATGTTGACTCCTAACAGCTTGAATGAGTGACCCTTGGCAGAGCCTGGTTGTTCATTAGAACCTGGTGTTGGCTTGGGCACTTCTAGCTTGACAGCGTACAATACTGGGTCTTGGAGGCATTAAATTTAACCATATTCTTATGCCCCCAAGCGGTAATGGTATCGAGATCCTTTGAGAGTGAAGCTGCCACTGCCAGTCTTCTGCGTTCCAGCTCGACCACAGAGATCGGTCAATTGCTCATAATGCCTGCATGCAGCGTACTGTCATCCGCAAAACTGCGGATTGGGTTTGTAGTGCTAGGGATCATTAATGTGAAGCAGAAACAATGTCGGAGCCAATACCGATCCCTGCGGAACCCCGGCATTGATGCTATGGAAAGAAGAGGAAAAGCCGTCTACCACGACAGAGATTTTCCGACCTGAGAGGAAGTCTGCGAGCCAACTGCAAAGCTTAACAGGGAGCCCATAAGACGGGAGCTTGTTTAGGAGAGCTGCATGCCACAGTTGATCGAATGCCTTTGAAATATCGAGAGCAACGGCTCGGTAGTATATGGCTTCAGACGACGAACCCTGTCACATCGTTTAGCTGAGGATTGCAACAAACGAAACAAAAACGCACAAAGTCGCAGGATGGCTTTTAAAAGGTTAGAGGAGCGAAATCCTCTTAACTGTTATCTCGACTGTTCTGACATTTACTCTTCGCGCGGCAACTGCCTTATCTCAAAAGCCTGCCTCCGATCCATATACTTTATAGCGGTGGCCGCCGAAAATTTAATAGCTCGACCTTGGCAATGATATACCGGATAGTGGGGAGATCAAGTGGGCTGCGTCGCCGATTACCACTTTGGCAAATTATTTTCTGGTATTATTGGTGGAATGTGTCACGAACGTAGATGATGTTCTAGTTCTGTTTCCTATATTCTTCAATATCTTACCACTGCATGATAATTTCCTAAAAAACACCCTCTTTGCTGATGATATGTTTCTAATTCTGAGGGAGGAGGGACTTATGTGCTGATAATGCTAACAAACTAATAACGACAAAACTCAAAAGATGGTGTTATCTCTAAGAGATATGAGCGAGGTACCCAATTCTGTGAGCGTCAAATTTTTTGGGCTACATATACATCTCAAACTTAAATGGGATATTTATTTTTTCATAACATAGCATCACTGAAGCTACCAAAATGTCGTTGGTTCAGTCTCTTGTGTGCTCCATATTTTTGTATGCCTCGGAAACTTAGACTGTTAAAAAGGCAGATCGAGCTCGTATAGATGCTTTTGAAATGTGGACGTGGAGGAGAATGCTGAGAGTTCCTTATACCGCCCATTGAACTAACGTTTCCATACTGGATGAGTTCGGTAATCCAAAGAGACTATCCTCCATATATTCACAGAAGCGATAATATGGAGAAGTTTGTAGTTCAGGGTCATGCCCCGAGTGGGCTTCGCCGTGGTCGTTCCCCTACCCGCTGGGTGGATACGACGAAAAACTTGCTGGATGTGAGTATCAAGAGCGCCACTGAACTGGCAGTGAATCGCGAACGATGGCGAGCTACAGTTCTCAAAACTATTGATAATATTCATGTCGGCAATACTCTAGCTCCGACTTAATGCATTCTGCGAGTTCACAACATGTCTGTTAAGACATTGTGATTATGATGATGATGATGATTTTGAGACCGTGCCAAGTAGACTCAGAAGCTGTGTCTTCTTGTTACGGAATGTTTATGAATGTCTCTAGTGAGAGTTGCTGCCTACTACACACTCTTGCACTGTGAGCTCCAAAGAAGGCAGTCAGAGTCACACACATCGAAAAGTTAAAGAATGATTTTAAAAATCATGGCGAACTGAGCAGCTATAATACCAGACAGCGAGGAAAGCTAGTACCCTCCATTTGTTAAATTTCTAGGTCCCACAATCGGCTAGGGTTTTTAGCTGTAAAATTATATAGCAAGCTTTCAATAGAGTTTAAATTGCTACATATGACAGAATATTTTACCTGTGATCTATAGCACTTGAACTTAATTGTATAGTACTTTTTTTTGTGTATCCGTAAGTATGTATGTTAAACATGTTGGTTGGTTGAAATTTCAAATACAAAGAAAGCTACAGTATATGCTAGGGGTAGAAGAAAATTAATATGTTGAATGTTTGCAAACAAGTAGATAAATAAATCGTGGAAAGCCTGACGAAAAATCGAATACAAAAAGAAAAGCTGTTTCTCTGTTTCATCGGGCGCTCGATTTACAAATAAGCGACCTCGCTTTTTTCACAATCATACTTCCATTATTGATATAAACTTATTTGAAAAATTACTTTTAACTTTTTAGTCCGATGTTATTTAAAAGAGTGTTTTTTAGTTTTTTTAAGCTAAACCATTAGTTTTTTGTTATTTTTATCATTAAAGCTTGTTTTTCTTTTGTCTTTTCAAGCTGTATTTAATAAAACTCTATGCAATGAAGCTGAAACATTGTTTTTTATCAATGTCCACAAGATAATCATTACCATTACTGCATAAACGATAATTAAAGCTGTCGACTTTCCTTAATAAACTTCACAAAAATACCAACGCCCAAACAGTTGGATGGCACGGTTTTTATGCTCTCGCTGCTACGCCTCTGTGTAATACTAACAAATTTTAAGGTGTCTGCGCCGTCAGCGGATACAACCGCTGGTCCGACGGATTTGACGACGTCAAAATAGTTTTCGCGGCAAAGCTGGAACGTTCAATGCTTGGTCCGACCTCTTAAATCCAAAAAAGAATTACAAACTCACAAACAGACATATAGGTGAAGTTAATAAAAGCATGTAACAATCCAACTACAAGGTAAGTAATGTAAAGAATGCAAGAGGATTAAATAATTCGTTTTCTGTATGGAACTATAAATGCATTTCGGCGATTGTAAATTTTAACGGTGGTCAAGTATTCTTAATCCGGGATATGAAAATTGCAGCGACTGGTTATTTTTCCATTTCAGGTAAACATGTATCATTGTTTATTTTTGAGAGTCTTTGATAAATACTCAAACAGACACATACATTAAAATGAATAGTGTCAGAATAAAGCACACTCCAAATGCAACAACTAAAAAGAAGCAAGATTTTTTGAATCTTAGAATAGGTTTATTATTCAATGAAAATAGGATAAGTGGATTAGAATATATAAAAAGTGTATGTCATTTTTATGGTGAGAACCTTAGATAGTAATTATGCGCCGGTACTCTGTAACTTAGAAACGCGTTTCTATGCACTATGTGCTATGGGATCGGGTGGCCTCGTAAATATGACAGCGTGCCGTGACAGCGCAGTAGACACGTGATAGACACCCGAAACTGCACGATCGTCATGGTCGTCATGGTGACAGAAACATGTTTCTATCTCTTAAGTTAGAGAGTGCCATGGTTTTTTATGTATATATTGATCTAAGACGATTTATGAACATGTTTGTACATAATGTTATGTATTATTGACAATTAACAATTTAGAAAAGTATAATTTTCTTTCAATGTCAATAGTTTTTGTTTTATTATTAACTGCTCTAACAAAAGAAGGATTTATTAGTTTCAGTCTAAAAAAAACCGCGCATTGGGTATATTATCACCTTCCGAAAATTGCAAAAAAGTATCAAAATTGTCACAATAATTGTTAATATTGTCGAAACTGCCTAAAATAATGGAAATATGTATCAAGAAATTAACTTTTCTAGTTAAGTTCTAGTTAGTTAAGTAGAGAATTGCAAAATCTCTATAACAATAAGTGTGAATAAAATTTTGGGTTTGTAATTTAAAAAAGTCATTGTGATGTCATATAGTTCTCAAGATCACTAACAGAAGTAGGTAAGTAAATGCCACCAAATTGTTGCTTCAGATAAAAATTAATTTGACCTGTCACATAATATTATTTTATATAATATTTTGCTGTACAAATCCAAATTAATTTTTAGAATACCTCCAAACAGGTAGACTACGCCGATAAGGGACCCTCGCTGCAATTTTCAACATCTTTTATGGTCACCTTTGAGATTTATAGGATTATACCCTAACCGAGGCTGCGATTTGTATCCGCCCATGCATTTATATTAATTTGGTTATGTTACTTAACAGAGGATTAAGGAATACTTATTCGGTACGAAAAACATCCAGAGAATTCACCATCTGCATGGGATCGAAGCATATCATCCCCTGAACACATTGCATACCTGCTATGCCGGTCGCGAATCCATAACTTTTTATTATTATTTAATTCTTTATCGCCGACGATTTTATTTATTAAGGGGTTATATGTTATCCGCAGACGTTTGTTTTAACTGCGGACGTTAATTATTATTGGATCTCCGGTTTTACTGTGTATAAGTACATTTTACAGCCCCGCATAGCCACAAGCCCGACGGTTACAGTCGCTTTTTATTTATTGTGTCGTAAAGCGGGAAATTTCGAACTGGTACAGGACGCCAAGGCACTACGCTTAGCCAGATTCTAGCGCCAAACAATCTTTCAGTAACATGTTATCAATCTAAGCATCACCCTCTACTATGCGTAACTTTGAAAGTCACAACATCAATTAAGGACAAGCTCCTCTCATGTCCTAGTTCATCCAGAACATTCTGGTCTGTAGCTAAGGCTGTTAGTCAGAACTTTTCCTATTCGTCAATACCACCCTTGACCAGAGAGGACAAGTCCATCGCTTCTGCTCCTAAAGAAAAAGCAGACATCTTGGGGAAACTCTTCGCAGCCAATTCTACTGTAGACTTTCAAGGTAGTACTCCGACCACCACTATAAGCGTGAACTCGAGAATGGCAGAGGTCAAATTTCAACATCGAGATGTTAAAAACATCCTCCAAAAACTGAACACGAATAAAGCTACTGGTCCTGACCAAATTCCAGCCATTGTCCTTAAACGCTGTGCCGCTGAGCTTGCACCTATTCTTTGCAAGCTCTTCAAACTTTCGTATCAACGAGGCATGTTTCCCGCTTCATGGAAGATTGGCTGCGTACAACCCATCCCTAAGAAAGGCAAAAAAACTGATCCCACCAATTATAGACCTGTGGCTCTTCTCAGCATCATGTCCAAGGTTATGGAGACTGTCATTAACGCACAGCTCCTGAAATACCTGGACAACAATAACATCATAAATGATCGCCAGTATGGCTTCCGTAAGCACAGGTCTACAGGTGACCTCCTTGCCTACGTCACTCACTTGTGGAACAAAGCAATAGAAAATCATGGCGAATCCCGTGTTGTTGCACTTGACATATCGAAAGCTTTCGACAGAGTGTGGCATGAGGGACTTCTGGTCAAGCTTGCTGCTTATGGACTACCACCTGGCCTGCGCCAGTGGCTGAATAGCTTTTTGAACGACCGATCTCTGTTTGTTGTAGTCGAGGGCTGTTCATCAGACGTATTTTCAATAAACGCAGGTGTTCCTCAGGGATCTGTCCTATCCCCTACATTGTTTCTGCTGTACATCAACGAGCTGTTGGAAATAACATCCAATCCAATCTACAGCTTCGCAGATGACAGTACATTAGTGTCGTGCATGGAACCAGGCAAGCCACTATCATCCCAGGAGACGGTACGTCGGCGCCAGCAGCATGCCTCACAGATCAACGCAGATATCAAAACAATTGTCGAGTGGGGATTAGCAAATAAAGTACAGTTCAACGTACAAAAAACTCAGGCAACAACACTTACAAAGAAGTCTCACGATGGCTTACCAACCGTGGAAATGGAGGGCCACCCCATAGTCGAATCTCCTTCCGTCAAGCTTTTGGGGATCAACATCAACAATAACATGTCCTGGCACGACCACGTCGTCAGTATTGCTAAAGCGGCATCCCAGAAGCTTGGAGTCTTGTTCCGCTCTAGGAAGTTGTATACACCAGAGCAACTGCTGCTGCTCTACAAGGCACAGATCCGACCATCGCTGGAGTATTGCTCCCATGTGTGGGGATGCGCTCCGAAACACTCTCTAAAGCTTCTGGACACTATCCAGAAAAGAGCAATTAGATTAATCGATACGCCTAACCTCACAAAGGACCTCCACAGCCTGGAACATCGAAGGAGGGTGGCTGACCTATCCCTCTTTTGCAGATTCTATCACGGAAGATGTTCGAGTGAGCTCTCCCAGATAATAACACCAAAGGCCGTCCGAACCAGGAACACTAGAGAAGCTCTGCGAGCTCATCCTTACCAGGTCGAGGTCCTTACTCCCCGAACCAGTCTCCTTCAGCATTCCTTCTTTTGGAGAACTTCGACGCTGTGGAATCAGCTGCCGGGGAATTTGTTTCCCGACGGCTACAACCTGCAGCGTTTCAAATCTAACGTGAACCGACACTTGTCCTCTCGCAGCGCTTCTATAGCGCCATAGGCTTTCGGCCTTTGCGGGAGGCTGATCATAAAAAAAAAAAATCCGACTTAACTACAGTGGGAGGGGTTTAGTGCATGAAGCAACGACTTTAATTTTGTTTGACATCACCAACAGGCATTGGCTGACTGAACATTTATAGCATCTGTGCATACTAAAGAAATCTATCTGCCACCATAAGGTAAGGTTGATCTAGAAACAATTTCATAATATAACGTGGTTGTAGGTAATATGTTTGAACAAAAATGGAAAACGCAAAATGTAAAAAAAAATTAATTTATGCTGTGGTGCACCTGTGTGTTACAATATTCATGAATGAATGGTTTAATACAAAAAAAACTTTAATAAACTATTACAACTATTACATGACATAAACAATAGAACTTAATTTAGAAAGGAAATTAAAGAAATTGGAAAAAAACTACCAGATGGTCACCAGCTCAATGGAGTGTCTTTCATACCTGCTGGGGACAAAGGTTGAGAATGCTCCAGGATGTCCTGTCCATTTCAGTGGTCATCCAATCCCCAGACAGGAACCTGCGGTGACTCAAGGATGCACATGACTCGTCTTTCATAGCTAAAGTTTCACCTACAACTCGTGTCCCTCATGGCCAGAGTTTCACCCTCACCCAGGAGAGACAGAGGGAGGGGAGAATCAGTCCAAAATTAAAGGGAAAAAATGTTGCTTGCTCGAGACAATAGAGGTACTTCAATATATCAAATTCATCTGTGAGCGTAGGCGTTACATATAAACAAAAACACCTTTCAGACTTCCAAAACAAGTGTCAATATCTGTGGCATTGAGAAAAAAAAATAAAATTATTGACCAAAGAAAATGATATATCTAGAACTAACTGATGGGTAGCCATAAAGATATCAAAATGGATAATTCCCTTTTCACCTAAGCATAATGGCCATCATTGCCCCAGCCAAAATCGGTTCGACACATAAAAGTCGAAAGGCCAAGGAACCAGAATGACATTGTCAGACGGAAACTCTATTCCGCATGCGCAAAAACAAGTGATACACGTTGAAATAGTTACAAAGACACATAAATAAGTATCGACAGGCCACATTCCAACAATTATGCATATATGAACAAATAATATGCATAATCGGGATTCACTCAAATGTTTTATACTTTGGAAAAGTCTCATAGGCAGCTCAAACGTCAGTAAAAATTGGATCCTTCAACATAAGTGGTTTTATTTGTACTTGTTCTTTAAACCAACTCAGAACCAACATGCCTGCGTGGATACTCGAATACACAGAAGTAACAAAGAGAAACACACTGTAATAACTTTGTCGAATTATGTTTCTTGTTGCTAGAACATGCTGCAAAAATAAGAAATAAAGTGTTCACACATAAGAATACTTTTATCATGGAGTTAATAATGTGGAATGAGGAATCTGCAATATTTTTCAGCGCATCATGTCTTTTGTTTGAACATTAATGATCCAATTTTTTTGCTTTTCACAAACACACTCAGCCTCAGATATATGTATCTGTTAACTGAATCGTCTCATCATTTGTTCACTGAGCCATATTTAGTCCGATTTCTCAAACCTCTTTCACAAACATCAGTCACTATCATTTACAATCGACTGATTACAAACCGTCCACAATAACGAAACCTAGCTCGCAAGTTATAGCTTGTCGACGCTTGTTGCTCAGTTTCTTTGATGTTTACCTAGGGATGGTCAGAATCGATTCGATTCTGAACCGCATCGATTCTTTCAATCCGATGCATCGGAAGAATCGAATCGATCGAGTGCGACACCTGCCAGGTGACGGTTTAACTATAACCTACATTTATTTCACCACAGCGTTTCATTGATGTCGTATCGTATGGCGTCGTTCTGCAAGAAGTTCTGCCGACTTTGTCGATTGTCGGCAACATTACTGGCATTTGCCGGTAAGAAAAAGTCTTGCCAATAATTTTTCCAGTAAAGCATTGACACCAGTGGTTTAACAGTAATTGCAATTAACTTTACCATTAGTAATTATTTACATTTGTTTTAATTTTTTGACTAATGTATGCTATTAATGAAAACTTGCAGTATAATGTTTTGATAGGTTTAATGTTTGGTTTGTAAACAAAAAACTAGAAATAAGCTCAAAATGTAGGGAATAAGGTCTATTTATCTGATATCAACAAAACTCATGTGGACATTCCATAATTTTACGTTTAGTGGTTACATGATCACTTTGCAATTACGTGGCTAAACGTACACAGAATTATTTAAGGGGTAAGGGTCACAAGACCTTTGCTTATATCAGGTTTTCAATAAAGTAAATAGATTTTACAGTGTCCATCAGAAGGTTAAACACATTTAATTGATTTCCCGATCTCCAGCAAAAAAAATATGTTATTTATCACTTTATCCCGCCAGAAATATGATATTAGATTTATTTTTAATAGAACATCACGTGACAGGATCAGCTGATGCAGCAAACAGGGCTGTACTACAACATGCTGTCAAAATATAAAACTCATGAAGTAAAAAGATAGTTTCCGGGAATACTTAAATAATTGTGTTTTATACATTTTATTTATTTTTTATACATTTTGTGTTTTATACATTTTATTTTTTATAATTATCTGTTCTCTAAATGAATTACACTTCATTTTTGTTATTTTGAAATATTAAATTGCTGATGTTCCATTATAATATATAATATATTATTTTCTCGGTCCCAAGGTTATAACAATCAAAGTTATATACTGGAAATCGATTCGATTCGTGTGAATCGAATCATTGGTGCCTTTTGACCATCCCTATGTTTAGCGCTCGGTGGGCGAAACACGCGACAAGAAGAAACAATGGTCGATGCGATCCGACAAACTATTCATATTCATCGAAATGTTGTTTCTAGAAGCAAGTCGTGGTGACAAACGTTGCTCTCTGTTACTTCGGTGTGGACGAAACTTTAGATCTGATTTAGCAAGCTTGTTGGACAGCAAACGTGGTTGCAAAATAATATTTCGAGCACACAAAACAGATACCTGTTGGGTGTTTGATGCGGGACCACCCATTCAACGATGCATCTATCTCCCAGCACTTGGCATCCCCTTCGCTGAACGAAACACGATACCATACTTCGCCTGCATATCGTTCTCTGTTTACTTTTCATATTCGAATGCACAATGCCACTCACCAGTGGACCAGATGAAGGTTGCTCGAGTTTCTGGTTTTGTTTTCGAGAGGGTTGGGACACACTGCTTGATTAGATACATAAAAACGGTCCAGTTTATTAAGAGTGCGTAGCTTGAGAAACAGCTACAGTAGCATAATGGTACGCGCACATATAACTCGGCATCGGACGGACGGTACGGGTCAGAGAAAAATACTTTCTATGAAATTTAATGGACCAGCGCACATATGTGCGGACGTTAGGCATCGAATTTTCAAAATCTGGCGAGAATCTATCAACTAGGATTAAATGCCGGCCGACACGTGCCGTGCGTGTCGATACCGACGTATGTGCGATGCTGATCGGAGATTGCCGAGGCAGCGTCGGCATTTTGCAAGTATCTACTTACTATCAATGTTTCTTTTGCTCTAATAGGCGGGCGAGATGGACATTTTCCTTCAGTAATGGCTTCTCTTATGGCCTCAGTAGAGAATAGAATTTAAAACGCGTCATTCTAAAGTAATTAAAGGACCTTTTTTCGTCCTTCATTAAGTTCGAAAATTAATGTGCATATTCCCCAAAAACTGCTCTTCTCTGACATACTTCATGAACCCACACCCGTCTTCGCTTTCTACATTTTTGAGAACTTTCTTCTTCCAGAACAATCGCCAACTCGTCACCGCTCGAAGACATATTCGCATTTGACTTCCAATTCTCCCGTCGATTCTGATCAGATATGTGCGATACCCTAATAAAAAATCCGTAATGTATCGGATATTCCATCCGTCCCGTCCGTCCGATGCCGATTTATGTGCGCGTACCTTAATGATGCTCACACGTTTAGATCTGGTTATTACTTAACAATTGCCTTTGTTCATTGCTACGCGGATGATCTAGTTATCCTAGTCGGAGGAAGGTCTCTTAGATTTTTTGAAAAAACGAAAATTGTAAAAAACGCAAAAAATTACATAATCATTTTCTTTTAACAATTTTTTCTGCCCTGCTATGAAATGAAACTTACAAGACTCGTGCATCAATTAAACAAAAAACAGACTTTCTGCCATTTTACTTCCCAGACCCAAAGCAGTGGACTGAAGCCGGATCCTCGGCACCAAAGAAACCCAAGTCATTTCCCTCCGCAGTAAAGGTGATGGCTTCTGTTTTTTGGGATGCTAAAGGCATTCTGCTCGTGGATTATCTTGAAAAGGGAAAAACCATAACAGGAGAGTACTATTCTGACCTTTTAACACAGTTGGATCAGAAAATTCGTGGAAAGAGGCCAGGTCTGTAAAAGAAGAAAGTCATCTTTGATCAAGACAATGCGCCGGTGCACAAAGGGCAACATGCAATGGCAAAACTGCACGATTTAAACTATGAATTGTTGGAGCACCCACCCTATATTCTCCTGACTTGGCCCCGTCGGACTTTCGCCTATTCCCAAAATTCGAAATCTTTCTTGGCCAGCAACGTTTTTCATCAAACGAAGAAGCGATTGCCGCCATGGATGACTACTTTACAGGACTTCCACAGGATCACTTTAAAGACGAGATCGTGGCTCTGAAACATCGATGGACCAAGTGTATAGAGTTAAGAGGAGACTATGTTGAAAAATAAAAATAATGTTGAAGGTCCAAACCGCTTTTTTCTATATCAGGCCAAGAACTTTTCAGGCCATCCTCGTATGGTCACCAGAGGTCATCAGCGAATAACTAACAACAGCGCTTTCATTGGTCAACGTTGTAATGGTTCACCCGTTTTCAAAATTATTTTTATCTTATTTACTTGGCTACCATGTACAAATAGTTTACAACTTCCATTTTTAGCAACTACTTCCTCATTATACTAGTACATTTTTATAACTATTTTGCTTCTCACCTCTACCTTTTCCCATCTCTATTTCTTTCTGCGCAAGTGCGCACAAATTTTGGGAAAAATCTAATGAGTGGGGGGTATGCTCTCTCTTTACAGACGTTAGCTTCTAGATGAAATGTAATAGTTTATTGCTTTCGCTTTCTGAACTTAAACAGTAAAAACATATAGAATAACTATGTCTCTCTAAGATAATTTTTGTGTCTGTGCAATTATGTGATAACCAAGGAAAACCACCTTTTTGTTTCGGGGTGCCACCATCAAGACCACCTTTTCTTTGGAGGGGCTCTGCACCTTTTTCCGGGTGCCATCATCAAGACCACTTCTTTGGAGGGGCGCCACCAGAACTCCTTTTGAAGGAAGCCAGCCTCCTTTGGGGTGCCACCAGCGGCATTTAGCACCTTCTTTGGAGCACCATCTGCTCTTCGGAAGGGCACCACGAGAACTACTCCCTGGACTTCTTGTTTAAAAAAATAGATAAAATACAAATGTACTGCATTCATATATATGAAATATATCTTTATTACACCATTGTTGTTCTATTTTCATTTCTTGGCGGCTAGCTAGACTCACGCACACACGCACGCACTCACAGCCCTTGCTTCATGTAATCTGATTGAGCTGCTGGTTGCTATGAGCAACATGTTGGTTGGTGTCTCATCACCAATCAGCGCGTGTATTGTTATAACGTTCTCTGTATATGTTTCCGCGGTCAACAGAAAGGTCTACTTTTTAGCATCGTTGCCCTAGCTCGTCATACTTGGCAACATGTCAGTGGCGCCACGTTGCCACAATGACACCATGCCTGCGGTCTGCGGTGGCCCCACGTCTCGGTTTGGGTCTGCTTGGGTCCACAGCCGCGCCGCGCCGCCTAGGGGCTCTTCCATCATTACCTCTCCTTCGACGATCCCATTTACGATTTGTTTTGCGCTCGACGCAGTTATCTCGATGACTTTAAACGTTTGATTATAGCAATTTCGAATAATAATTCCACACCGGCGATTATTCGGAATCGGTCAAATTATTGTTTATGTATTTATCGTTTAGCGTTACGCTGCGCTCCTCGCAGACCACAAATCCTCATTTTTCTCTTTCTGCTCGGATTTTTTATTTATGGTCAGTCATTGATGCCCAATTTAATGATGATTCCTAGAAAATTGGCCAACTTAAGGGTCTTCGATATTATTATACATGACGAATCCCGAACTTTAAGGAGTGATTGCTGGTACCGACTTGAGTTAGATTATGCTGATAGTTATTGGGGCAATTATGCCTTCTTCCATGTCTGTCTTCCTTCAATTGTGTCTATTGTGGCTCACACCTATTTAGAGTTCAATCCACATCCGTACAATCCACATCTCTAGACTAGAACGTCTACACAAATCCTCATATAAAAAGCATCAAACTGAAACTGCACTCGTTGAAACTCATGAACTATGTTATACAATTTGCATGGGTAAAGGCACATGCTGGTATCAAACCAAATGAAAAGGTAGACGCATTGGCCAAAAGGAGCATATCCTTGGGACCTCTTTATAACAGTCTGTCACTTAAAGAACACATCATCTGTCGAGAACATCAAGTGAGACGAAACTGGTCCATACGATGGGAAAATTATAAGGAACAACATACAAATAGATATTCCATGATACAACCAACAATCCCTAGTCGCAGATGGTTTAGTGGTTGCGACTACTCCAGAAAAAATATAACAACGATAACTAGAATCAGATTAGGACGTGCATGCTATCCAAAACATCTAAAGAAAATAGGAGTTTTTGACTCAGATGAATGCTCAAACTGCAATGAAGTAGGCGACTTGGACCACATCTTCTTTGGATGCAACAAAAACCACAGGAAAAGCAATCAACTGATAGACAAATTACGCAACTTAAAAATCAGTGAACCTTTCAATCTTCTGCACATACTATCTCAACACCGAAAAGAAATATTTGATGCTCTTTCACAATTTCAACAACTCATATATTCCTTTGTTATTATCCTACTGTTGTTCATTCTTACATCCGCAGCCCACCTGTGAAATGTGTAAAAAAACACCTAACCTAGTTATTTCCAGTACTGAACAGGAGCACAATATTTGAAGATATATTGCAGTCGTTGCAGTAATGGTACAATGGCTAAGGAAGGATGTGAGCAAGATCTCAAAATAGTCTATTGCCCTAAAGAAAGATACTGATCCAATGTAATTGTTATTATATAGGAAATTGAAAAAAAAGCGGGTATCAATCCGATCAAAACTACGGTACCATAGACTGTGTCATTGGCAAAATTCAAAAATTGCGGTGGAGGTCAAGTTTAGTATTATGTCGTATAAACAATTATTTTCCACAAAACGTGACAACGTTGCATCGACATTGCGCGAACGGGTATAAACAACAGATAGTGGCAGCGTTGTGTTTTGGTTTGATCGTTTGTTGTTTATTGGATGATTGTTGAGCGAATTTTTGATTTTATCAATGCATATACCTATATAAGTAAGCATCAAATAATAAATATTCAATGCTCTCTGCTATGACCTGGAACCCAAACCAAAGTTACTTTGTTCGTTGTTCCAAGTTCATTGTTTGGAGATCAGTGCTTTCAGGGCAGCCTGGCTTTCTGAAAAGATTTTTATAGATTTGTTGGTCAGGGGTCGTTTCTTCAGATCCCTGACTCTCAATTGTATGGGTACCATTTTGCTTGGAAGACTGTGGTGTAGCTCCCAGGGTTTGCTGAAATTTCAAAATTATGTTATAATACACGTAGCAGCAACATATAGATACTGGGAAGCAATACTTTAAGAAAGTATTGGTTCGCCATCTATCTACCAAAGCCGGTACCTGAGCGTTTAATCTGAGGAACCGAGCACTGCTTATGTGACACGTTTAAAAGCATCAGCTATAGGAACCTGCGGATACGATAACAAACAGGCGCTTTTTTGTGCTAGTTGCCTAGTTGGCAAAACTCGTACTAGTAGTAGCAACATATACATATTGGGAAGCAGTGAATTAAGAAAGTATTGGTTCGCCATCTGTCAACCAAAGCCGGTACCTTAGCGTTTAATCTTAGGAACCGAGCACTGTTGATGTGACCCGTTTAAAAGCGTCAGGTATAGGAACCTGCGGATACGACAACAAACAGACGCTTTTTTTGTGGTACACTTATTTAACACTCCCGACATTCGGTTTATGCTAAAATTATATTTTTATCGGAAATAGTTAAAAAGTCGAAAATTTGGCATACGGCGGTCATCTCGTGATACATGAGACACAGCACTGTTCCCAAAAAAAAAAACTTTACAATCACAGGCGCTCCGTTAAAAAGTTTTTTTTTTGCTGAGAAGTAGATAATAAATTTACATTCAGTTCCAATTAAGGTCGCGAAGATACTATTAGGAAAATTCATCTGGGAAAACCGAAACGCATTCAAAAATCGGAGGAGGGAGAACGAACGAACAAAAGCGGTTGGAAATGCGATGATTTATAAACGAAAACTGCTCCGGCCAATTTGGCCTATCCGATTCGACGAACTGTCGATAATGGCGCCCAATTGAGCAGCCAGTTTCATCTGATCCGTCCACATCGATAAATAAAAATCCGTTCAGAGAGGAAAAGTCGTCTGCTTGGCGGTCGATGCAATGGAAATCCAGAAGCAAACTACGAGTTGATATCCAGCGTGGGCCCAAAGTGCATGGATGGAAGACAGTGGGCTTACTAGAACATATTGCAGAGATTTGTCAATTATTGATTGTTTAAGGTACTGTGTAACGCTTTCGCGGCCGCCGTCCAGTGAATTTGTGGAATTATTTATTTTTCAATTTGTCAAAAAGAAATCAACATTAGAAGTTTTTGTACGCTTTAGCGTGTTCCAAAAAAAAAGGTGACCCCGTCTCTTCGATAGGTAGAAAACTGAAAAATGATTGGAGTTTGTTTAGTAAAAAAAATTCGTAACGCCATCCGTTTCAAGAGAAGAAAAAAAATTATACACGTTTCTTACGATTTTGCCGAAACTACTGCCAACATTGTAGTGAAATTGCAAACGAATATGTTTTGGAAGCTAGGACATCCTATGAATCGGTTTTTATGCGTGATTCTCATAGAGAGCGCGTTACACGTTTCATACCAAGTAGTATTGAACATAACTTTTTGAGGTTAGATTTATAAATCAATATTTCAGGTGAACTCAAACATCATTCAATTCTGCACCAAAAAGGTACTCTTGTTAAAACTCGATACTGTGCACCGTCTTCGGAATATTTTGGTTTGAAAATTATGGAGTAATAACCGATGCTGGTACGAAGTAATGTTAAAGTTACTAAGCAAACCCCATCTATTTTTTAGTTTTCTATCTATCCTAGAGACGGGGGTCACCTTTTTTTGGAACACCCTGTATAGTAGATATAAGTCATTGCGCTCATCTGTTAACCACCTGAAATATATATCAAAATGCAGACAATATTATTGCAAATAAAAATATATAGGGTTCCTTGCGAAAATCTGTTCATATAATAAAAGGCAATGGATCAGGTCCCGGCAGCCGGGACCTGAAAATTACAATCTAAATCCCGGCAACCGGGATTTTTTACATCAGAAAATAAATCCCGGCAGCGCGTCTATTTCATCAAATATTTTGAACTCTTAATATTATTTTAAGTTGTATTTAAATGAAAAAAAGAAGCAACCAAACAACCATTGTTGGTTTTATTGTGAAACTACGCATTACCTTTGGAGAATAAACAAATGAAAATATTACGTTAGATAGACAAAGATAACACTAGTTACACAAATGACTATATTTAACACGTTTGTACAAAATATTACGTTTTTATTTCATTTACAGGCTACAAACTTTCAGTTATTATTATTTAACTTATAAATACAGTTTTATAACATTTATTTTTTTTTGTTTATTAAACTAACATATCCGACTAAGCCAATATTTCTGTTTAGGTCTTCTTGCCAGAGAAACGCATTTCAAATGGTACCGATTCAAGCAGCTACTACATCTGATGAAACTTTCATTGAGATCATGGTTACAAACAGCACATAATCACTGGTTCAATTCTTTTTTCTTTTTAATGATGGACTCTAGAGTATTCCATGCTTCATTTGTGAAATATCGTCGAATATAAAAAACGTTCACAATTGACTCCTCAATAAGCTTGTTGTTGATAAGATCTGGTTCTTTTATATCGTAGTTGTGTATAAGGAAACTAGGTGAGGATGTGCTGTCAACTTTATTTGTGTGATAATCCAGGACAAGAACAGTTTTTATTTTTGTATTGTAATTATAAATTTGATGAAAGGAATTTTTTTACATAGCTTTTCTTTTTTTGGATATACCTATAACTGTATTTTCTAATCCCTTTGGTTGTCCACGCTTTCCGATTGCAATTGGATTTTCATTTCTGCTATAGTATATGTTACTATTTTGCTTTTTATGCACTTCTAGTTCTTTTGTGAAATCTTCAAATGAATTAAACTATCTTCAAGCTTCATTTTCAGCAGTAATAATAGTAAAAACCGAGGTTAAAACTAAAAATACCATTCACCAAAGACTGAGGGTAAACAGAACATGAAGATAGCCTCAAATTTCTTATGTGGAAATGCCGGGTGCCGGGATGACTATCTAATGTAAAAAATCCCGGTTGCCGGTACCTGAAAATTACAATCAAAATCCCGGATGCCGGGATTTCAAATTAAAATGTAAAAAATCCCGGTTGCCGGGATTTTGATTATAA
Organism: Callosobruchus maculatus; assembly: GCA_951848785.1. NCBI lineage: Eukaryota > Metazoa > Arthropoda > Insecta > Coleoptera > Chrysomelidae > Callosobruchus > Callosobruchus maculatus. The sequence continues at coordinate 2,235,629 of CATOUR010000198.1, forward strand.
TTTTCAGGTACCGGCTGCCGGGACCTGATCCACTGCTATAATAAAATGGTTGCCATTCATTGAAGTTTAAAAATTGGAGCAAGAAAATACGTATGGCAGTATGACATTTATGTCTCTTAGCCTCTAGCTTCATCAAAAGATCACCACAGCTAGTCTCTTGTATTATGCCGTAAGTTATCTCTTACACCAGTCAAACATTGAACAGTAATAACGAAGTGGTGATAGAACGCATTGGGCTAGAACCGTAATTAGTGTGGAGGGCCCACGCCGCTCGTGACGATTGAAAGTTGCCGACCACCCTGTAGATAACCGTCGGAGCTTTCGCCAGGCCAGTTATACATTGTACGCGGTGCTAATTGAATTTTAATGCCTTCTACGAGGGGGTGTCGATAAGGTCCGGTATGTGAGACAGCGCGATTAACTGCGGTACAGTACTGAGTGAACTAGAACAAATTTTACATTCTTAATGGATTTGTATCATGATCTTTGTTTATTATTGTTTTTGATAGAGCATGTCACGTGAAGCTTGCCAAATGAGGAAAATATTTGACTTTTTCTAGTCGCGTGACGTCACAACACTAAGATCAAATTTAGCCAATCAGAAGACGTAAAGGTGTGCTACGTTGCCACACAATGCCGACTTACTCTCACTACTATATAGGTAGAAGCAAGGAAAAAATTTGCACGAGCACTTTGAAACTAATCACGAGACCACTTTCTCTGTCCTTTCCACCAACTTTCACAAAAAAAAAATCCATACCTTTTTGCTTCGTCGTAAAAGTGTTCATGATCCATTTGGTAGGAACCTGTTTATGACAGATCATCGGTAAATGGAAAGACAGTGTAGAAGTTGCTGTTACATGCCAATATTGAGTCTACGATCAATTTCCGCTTTTTGAGTGTCGAGTTGAAATGGAAGGGTTAACAAACTAGAGCACGGGACATAGATAACGTTAACTAAAGTTAAAATCACAAATCTCAATGAAAATGAAACGCAATGTTCTGTCATTTTCACAAAACATCACAAGTATTCACATGCACGATGACAATACTATTCGTTCTATGCTGTCAACGTATTGTCAACAGTCAACAGATTCATAGGACATCGTCACGAATGACAGTCTGACATAGTTCTGAGTTCCGCAGTAACCTATTGTATGGTCTGTGTTCCGCGCGGTAGTAATATCTAGTTGGCATTAGTAAGTCTGAAACTTCCCAGCTCTGAAATTAAGGTGGCGCTGAAACGATACAATTGCAGCTTAGGGCTCATTTTTATTTGTTAGTGAGGCCGTTAGTCTATTTATAGCAGTTCAAAAGCTATCAATTTATCATATGACCATATAAATTATGGTACACAGATATGCTTTGTACATACATTTCCCTGCATATGACGCCATCGGAATTTGACACAAAATGAGCTTCAACGGAAACCACTTATAATAGGCAAAGTGATGTCACCTAATCTTTTGCCTACCATGGAGCTCTTGAAATCAGGATAGGATTAGCAACATTGGTCGCGCGATCAAAACCACGATTTGCAACTCTGGCTGCATTTAAATTGCAATTTCTGGATCTCAAAACCATTTTATCTTTTTGCCTTTTGAAACATCTATCTTGTCAAAAAATTTGAAACAACAGGTACCTAATATAGGATCACGTTACACCTAGAGCTGAAATGGATCTATTGTAGTAAAATGTTCTTAATTCAAATGATGGCTTTTGATATTCATAACTTTTTATTTTTCTCTTCACAACGATAATCCATAAAACCACAAGCGATAAGTGACAGTAATGACATAAGCATGTTCGCATCCGGCTGTCAACTGACTACGTCATTGACAGCTGACATTTGACACAGAACACATAACGGTAATAATTCATTCCATATAGTTCATCTCACATTACTGCACTATAATATGCCATCCATACTTTCATAAATCCTACGATTCTTAAATAAACATTATACAACATTAAAACCCGAGAGATAACCCTTCACGACAATCCCTTTTCCTCGTACTCCTTCCCACTAGCCCCCGGTATGGCACGCAAAGAGTATCTCTTTCTGAAGTTGATGGCTTTTTTGCCATCCATTCTACAACTTAGTTTACGGATTGTTTTCCAATTAGTATCGCTTTTTGCATATGCCGTTTATTAATTTGTGCATAATGAATTGTCCAAGACCGAAAGGGACTTTGAGCGGCTTGCGATGGCATAAACAAAAACAATGCATGAAACCTTCAACTCAAGGCTGTTTTTGAATTTACGACAGCAAGACTTACATTTTTTGACTGGGGCTTATTGAAATGAGAATAATTTTCATCGATCCTACGTTTTCGAGGGTTGGATCAGCTCTAGCCCTGGAGTGTTTTGCTGGGGTCTGAAAAAGGGTCAAAGGGGGCCTACTGTCCTGGCTTCCCAATCCTCTAATACTATGGATCCCACTCCCAACGCAGATATACAGGACGTTTGGTAAACATGTAGATATACAATTTGAAGAGTGATTTTTTGAGGTATTTTAAGAATATTTTGTTCTTTGATAGTTTTTGAAAAACCAAATCATTTCAAAGATACAGGGTGAAAAAAATTTGCGAGAGCTACAACATTTTATTATCAAAAATCACATGGTAAGTTGCTTAGCTTACTAGAAATGTTCAAAATTATTTTCACCAGCTTGAATGCAAGCATGCTATCTTCTCATCAGTGGTTGCCGAATTCTTTCAAACACGCCAGGTTCGTTTTGAATGGAGCTACAACCAGAAATTATCTATCCGATCTCGCATGTCGTCTAAATTTTCCAAAGGAGTAGCGTAAACTGGTGACTTTAGATAACTCGACAAGAAATAATCTAGGGGTTTAAGTCCGGCGATCCAGCAGGCCATGTGTGTGTTACACCTCTAAAAATCCAGTAATCTTCGTATGTTGCTGTTGACGAGCAACTAAAACTAAAATGTGGAGGTGTTGTTGCTAATGGTAGATCATCCAGTAAGCCATGTGGCGTTTATTCTAAAGAGTTGCAATATAAATATCGTAAATAATATTCGCAAAATGTTTCACCCCGTATACTTGAAATGAAGCTGTTTTTCAAAAATCATTAAAATTCAAAATATTCTTAAAATAGTTCACCGTTTAAATTTTTGTCGCATGTTCACCTAAAGCGCTTAATAGTCCAAAATGTATAAATTGACTTTTTAACATAATTTACAAACTATATGAAACTATGGGAGTCAAGGAAATAGGAGAAACCCTCAATATGTCAGTAAAATCAAATGTCAAATCTGTGAGGATGTGTATCAGCACTGGCACCAGTGATTTCAGAAGAATAAAGACTTTTTCAGTATATGCGTGCAAAGATTCAATTTTTATGCAAGATCTTTACATAAACATGCCCACTAATTCATTGGTGAGCCAGTTTCTCCTTGCGCCACTAAGGCCCGATTTTATCAACATGCATATTTAACAAAGACTTTGCCAAATCTTTTCTATTGGAAGTTGTTTAGCAAAAGCTTTCTATTGGGTATTGAGGGCTATGTTAATATCATCCAATAGTATTTGTTCAATATTGGAAACAAATCGTCAAAGCTGGATGACACTTTCATCAAAAATAATTTGGAATTCATGGATGAAAATCATAGCAGAGAATCAGAACAAAGTGATTGATTTGCAAATTAATGCTAGATTTTTAATGTTTACCTTATAGTTATTGTATAATTACCAATTGCAATTGCAGTCAGATTGATTATAGACTGGATGCACGTTTGTTATGGACCTTCTTATAGAAGTATTCAAAGAGGATATAAAGATTGTACACGGCACTGTGTAAAAGGCACCGTAGCGCAGAAACACATTTATATAAAGCACCTTATTCACACAGACAAGCGACACAGCAAGGACCGATTTTCATAACGCATGCGCGGGGTTATCGTGGACAAATGTCAAACCGTCAAACTCCACGTGCGGCACCTGACCAAGACGTTTGAGGTTATGGTCGTGGAATTGCTCTATACAGGGTGGGCCAATAGTGCGTGGACGGAGGATTGTGGGCTTACTAAAAAATATTTCAAAAATCTGTCACCTCATCACGGTAGGGACCCTTGAGGGCTATAACGTAAAAATATTTTCACTCAAATTTTGACGTTTATACAGGGTGATTCACATCAAACTTATATTTTTTTCAATGGAACCACCTATATATTATTGCATATTTGGATTCCTTGGTCAATTCTAGTGTGACCTTATGTATCACACATGGAACTTTAAACGAACCGTTTAGGCGCAAATCACCATTTTTGGTATAAGTAGGTATCAGAAAAAAATTGAATATCGCAGCGATTATAAAACTTACAAGGCCTTGACTCTGCGGTACGACTAAGCATGAAATGCGCCACCTTAGGTCAGACGGCTAGATTTGAATTATTTTTGTACTTGGAGAAATCAGAGGATAAATGTGGGAAACTTTAATCACAGATAACTTGATTTTTTCAAATGCGAATGCCTATTTTGATTCAAAGAATCAAATGTAAAATTTGATTACCTTTCCAACGATATACCATTCTTGATATCAATCTTTTTTAGTTTTCATTTTATTTCAAATTTTCATTCAAATTGGTGTTTTTCAATTTTCCTGCATGCAAGCAACATAGCGAGCCATGAAAAATAAACAAAAGCTCGTTATTATGGAAGAAAGCAACTAACTTAGTAGAGAGATGCAAACTAACTAAAGCAGCGAGGCAAGATTATGAAAATTTCTTACAACATATTAGCTCTAACCAGAAACAATAGCGGTAACAAGAACGCTCATTTTTCATAGCCTACTAGCTATTAGCCAATTTCCAAAGTCAGTAAAAAAATATCTAATCAAAGGAAAACTACTACTGACTGTTACTGGTAGTAGAATATCTATCTCTTCTGAATAAATTTGAATAAAATTTCACATTTAATGCTATAAAAAAGTTGCCATTTCCGTAAGTCAAAAGTAATGATACCCCTGACTGGAACCCTTCAAATTCTTCAGTAGGTACTTCTACTTATTAGTAAAATCGCGGAAAATGAAACTTGAATTGCAGTCTGTTTGAATTGTAAAACATAATTTAGTTTGCAGAAAACTACATGAAATAATCACAATTACAGCATAGCGTATTTAAAAAATTCTAGCAATTATTTCAATAGATGTTCAGAATGCTCCAGTTGGAGGTATCTTTACTTTTGACTTAACTAAACGGAAATGACTACTCTTTTTATCCCATTAAATGTGAAATTTCATTCTAAATATGTTAGACTGTAAGCAAAAATCGCTGGTAGTTTTCCTTTTGTTTCAAAATTTTTAATCGTTTTGAAAAGTTATCAAGCTCTAGTAGACCTCAATAGCTAGTAGGCTGTGAAAAACAAACACTTCTGTCATACCCCAGCTACTCATTGACATTAGATATCTTGCCGCTGTTGTATCCGGTTAGAGATAATATGTTATAAGGAATTTTCATAATCTTGCCTCGTTGCTCTAGTTAGTTTGCATCTTTCTACTAAGTTAGTTGGTTTCTTCCATATTAACGAGCTTTTGTTTATTTTTCATGGCCTGCTAGATTGCTTGCACGCAGGAAAATTGAAAAACACCGATTTCACTGAAAATTTGAAATAAAATGAAAACCAAAAAAGATTGATATCAAGAGTGCCATATCGTTAGAAAGGTAATCAAATTTTACATTTGATCCTTTAAACCAAAATAGGCATTCCCATTTGAAAAAATCAAGTTATCTGTGATTGAAGTTTCCTAAATGTATCCTCTGATTTCCCCAAGCACAGAAAGAATTCAAATTTAGCCGTCTGACCTACGGTGACGCATTTCGTGCTTAGTCGTACCGCTAAGTCACGGCCTTCTAGGTTTTATAGTCGCTGCAATATTCAATTTTTTTCTGATACCTACTTATACCAAAAATGGAGATTTGCGCCTAAACGGTTCGTTTAAAGTTCCATGTGTGATACATAAAGTCACACTAGAATTGACCAAGGAATCCAAATATGCAATAATATATAGGGGGTTCCATTCAAAAAAATGTAAGTTTGATATGGATCACCCTGTATAAACGTCAAAATTTAAGTGAAAATATTTTTACGTTATAGCCCTCTAGGGTCCCTACCATGGTCTAGTGACAGATTTTTGAAACATTTTTTAGTAAGCCCACAATCCTCCGTCCACGCACTATTGGCCCACCCTGTATTGTGGATGCGTGTCAGTTCAAGCCGATTCAAGGTCACCAAAAATTGACTCGGCGAACGTCAAAGGTGCCGATAGGTTGTGTCGCTTCTCTATGGTGGCTATTCTCGGGTTGTACGTTATACCTTTGCCAGATCGCAAGCTTTGCTTGTTAAGCAGGATAGGCAACCAGTAATGCACACTTGCATCGTGTGTGTCTATAATAGCTTTGTGAAATGCAATAAAATGTTATTTTTACCCTTTTTTACTATAATACAAAGGTATATTATATTGCAGGTATTTATAATTATTATATATTGTAAATTAATGTTTTATCAAAATAATGCAGTAATTTGAATTCATTGTCATCATTATCATTACATTAACAGTACATTTGATCCAGTGATCAAATGTATCGGTTTTGTGGAATCTGATTGGTTGAGTTTAGCAATTGCTAAAAAGTTTGTTAAACAGCAAAATTCAAGTTTTCACCCATTTAGGATGGTAAATCAGAGTTGAAAAGATACTAGAGAGTTCATAATGGTCGGTTATATATAAAGCATGTCCTTTTCCACCTTTTGAAGTAAATTTCAAGAGAAATCAATAATTTTCAGAGAACTTTGACAGATGCAAGTTCTTGAATGGGCTGCTCTGATTGGTCAAAGCCTTTGTTAAAACGCCCGTGTTGATAAAATCATCGGGCCTACCTTTAGTCTTTGTCTTAGTGCGGCTCGTGAAATATCACTATAAGTGAACCTGTTACAGAAAAATTGTATTTCCTATGGAAAATCCTGGATCGCCGCTCGAGACTGTCTACGAAAACGATCGCTTCCTTCCAACGGTCACCAACTGTGTGCAACCAAACCGAAACCTTATTCTGCCAATGCTCCTTTTTTCTCCACCAACCCTGACGGCCAGTCGCTTGATTGAGCAATATGAAAAATGAAATCCCGAAAAAAAGGATAGACGGAATGCAGGCCAATTGAAATCGAAGTAGCCTTTGTGAAATCCAATGCTTGTGTGACGATGCGTGAAAAAGTTGGAACTCGTGTAATCATTTCGCTCAATATTATTTCTCCTTTTTTATATTATTTTAGTAACGGGCTGGCGAACAAACCCTATTATGGCTTCGTATTATTGTCGAGGAGTGCAGTACGCAAAAGGGCCGACATACTGCACACGAAGGACTGGGCAGGACCGGACCTCATTTTAGTCAGAAGGCTTTAAATTTCATTTCATTCATTTATTTGTAAAGGTGTATTACAAATATTGTCACCCTCGAACGTTATACCTTGTACGGCATAATTATTATATGCACACACAGAAAAAAATACTGTTGCGTTTCTAATTAATTGTTAGTATTTGGATGTTTTTCCATCGCTTTAGATATATCTACAGTTGTTTTAAATCCATGCAATTGAAAGAATTCAATCCTTATATTCGAAGCAATCACAGGTACGCCAATAAATTCAAAATAGTTTTATATTTGTTCTAACGATATGTATAATCGATACATGTACATTAACAAAGACAAGTAGGGTCACTCGCCGTGCCGACTTTGATGTGAGTCTCACAAATGCGAGCCGCCTCAATATGAGAGGGGTTCCCTTCGTGCGGTCTCGTTTCTTACAGAGAATCCGACTGTGGGATATTGTCGACGTCAACGGTGCACGTTCACTTTACTTACACGGGGGTCAATAGAAATGAATTCTATAGTATAGATAGAATATAATCTATTATTCAATAAACCATTCAACACAATAACTGCAGATGCAGCTGCTGGGGTGGCAAATAGCTCAAGAAGTATTGTAGATCATGTTTTGTCAGATACTTGGATGTAGTAATTTGAAATGTACGACTCAAGTAGTAAAGTAACAGTAACAGTCTTGTCAATCATAATTTGTTGTCAATAATCTTAGGTGTAAACATAAAAGTACTTGCGACAAAATAAAGAAAAGAAGTAAACAGAATAGATCATAAAAAATTAATCTCAAAATTTGAAAAGAATATTCAAACCACAGAAGTTCAATCATTTCAGGAGCTAATTGACTTAATCACTTCTTGTAAAAAAGATTCGGAATTCAAAAAGACGTATAAGATGCCTGAAAATAACGACTGGATAAATCAAGAAATTCTCAAAATGATTGAAAACCGAGTGAAAATTTATATACAAAAAGTTAAAGAACCGGGAAACACGAATTTGGAAAATGAATTTAAAAAACTTAAGAGCCAAGTCAATAATAAAATTAGAGTATTAAAAACAGATATTTTAAAAGTCAATGGGAATAAGCAGGCACAAATATAAAAAAAACAGTGGGGCCATATACTGAGCATGTCACCGGCATTTTTTTGTGAAATACGCGCAAAACGCTCAATAACACACAAACACTACTTATTTAGGCACTCCGGTAGATCCGACCGATTGTATCCCGTATCCCGTGCACCGTGTCGCGTGTTAGGCGGTGTAAGGCGGACTGACCCTGTAAACCACAGCTGTTAGCGTTCGGCTACTGCTCGAGATCGCCGGGCGCCAGAATCCGCCAGCTTGCGTAGTATTCGAGAGCTTAGCTGGAAAGACCACATTGGGGGCGGAGCTTAGAGTGACCCTACTTGTCTTTCTCTATACAGTGTGGTCCAAAGAGTGTGCAACAATTGGGATTTTTTTTTATTAGCTGCACAATCAAAAATCCAATATTGCCAAAAGTTGGTGCATGTCCGATAACTAATTTAGGTGCACTTAGAATGGTTCCAAGTTCATCAGTATACGGGGTGTACAAGAGTAAAGTACCCTTATTATAAAAAATTCAGCAAAATGTTATTAACAAAAGTTGTTTAGAATTAAGAGTTATGCCTAAATACCAAAACTTGGCCTCCTCTGAGAAAAAAAATTATTTTTGAAAAAAGTGCAATAACTCTCCCAAAAATTTTTTTTTTTAGTAAAACTGTTTGATACACTAATTGAAATTGAATAAATTTTGTATAACTTTATTTAAATTCAAGCATTTTTGTGAAATTTACCTGAGGTTAAAATGTTTTTGGGAATCACAAGCTAAATGTTTGTTGCAAGGATATTAAATATGGCTTTATAATTTCGGAAAAAATCTTTTTACTAAGGCAAGAGGTTGCTTATAATTACATGCATATCAGAATAACTCTCAATAAAACCGCAAACCTTTTATTAATTTTTTATTTCTAAACATGTATTTAAATTAATCCACATACATGAAATCTTACTAAAAAAATCATGGATACCCATGAAGAAAACAAAGCGTGGAAACAAAGTGAACTGTGTGTATTAATACATAATTATAATAAATGGACATGTCATAACCGTATTTTACAATAAGTGAAAAATTGAAAGCTAAAATGAAAAAATATGTGAAAAGTAGAAACAAAAGGAAAACATAGTTAAGAAACATAAAATAATAATTTCTCAGAGGAGGCCAAGTTTTGGTATTTAGGCATAGCTCTTGATTCTAAACAACTTTTGTTAATAACATTTTGCTGAATTTTTGAAAATAAGGGTACTTTACTCTTGTACAATTTTTATATTTTTTGATTCGCCCCGTATACTGATGAACTTGGAACCATTCTAAGTGCACCTAAATTAGTTATCGGACATGCACCAACTTTTGGAAATATTGGATTTTTGATTGTGCAGCTAATAAAAAAAATCCCATTTGTTGCACACTCTTTGGACCACACTGTAGATACAGATAAGAACTCATCCCATCTTAGCCGTCCTTTGTCCACCCCTAGTAAGCTTTGGGCGCACCGCAATACGCATATCGTAGCTATCCAGCCGCACACAAAGCATTCTAGCATAGCTGGCGGAACAAAGCTGCGGGGCACCGAGCACCGGTAATGTCCCCGTGTATTTGTTATTAATAATTCCAAAAATGCCGGCTGTCGGCGCTGGCCGATACGAATTCCGCACTGTGCACGTAGTGTATACGTATATATCGGCGCCTTAATTACCAATTGTATGCCGCCGCCACATCCGACAAAAGGCTTTAATAACTCGCATACCTGCGTCTGCTTGCTACTGGGAAACATCCTCGCCTACTTTGCAAGCCAGCAGGACTGGGGATGGGACATCGAAAGATAACATCGATGTTGAACATCGATATCGACGGTCTGCCATCGATAACTACGATACATCGCATTCAAAACATCGATGTTTAAACATCGCAAAAACATCGATACTCGGGTATTGATGTTCTTCAATTTTAATGTTAGAAATAAATAATGAAATACGTATTTTACTATCATTTAAAATTTAAAGAAACAGCATAGTAAACACGAAATAGTAAGTCCAGAAACTAGCTGAACTAACAAATTTATGAATTTAAACAAAGATTTAAAACAATTGAATCAACAACACACTTTCTACTAATAAAGAACAAATGCACAGAATATAAAAACTTAATGTGGACGTTTGTGCGAATCGGTCCCTGACAACTATTCGTGTTAGTCCCCAACTATGCTGGTTTTACCTGTTGTATTATTAGTTACTCAATGCCTCATCCTAGTCCTAATCAGACTATAATCGCAAGCTTTAGAATTTGACCGATCGATGGAGCTAACTTGTTTTCAGTTCGGTTTTGATTGTCTATTTCCTTTTTCAAATTGTTTTGCAACTTTAGTGAATTTATATTTCATCTAAAATCAATCAATGCCAAATGTCCATCTCAAATCAACTTAAAATAAAACAAACAAGAAACAATTCACACAGAAAACGACTTAACTCCATTGTGAGGACGCGAGCCGTGGCTTTATCACAGCTTTATCAATCGGCCAAATCTAGTAGCTTGCGAGTCACCATTGCGACGTTGTTGTTTTCGTACAGAATAGTAGTTCGTTTATGAACTAGTTCTCTGAAAGGAAGTAGAATGCAATGCACACCTCTACAAAGGAACCCAAAGCGCGTTCGATTGGTATTTTAAATCATGCGGCAAAACCGAAGCCCAGAAAATTTCAGAGTCACTAAGTTTACTTTTTTGTATATTTTCAAATTGTCATTGAAATTTTTAGCAAAACATCGATGCAAATTTTTCAAAACATCGATGTTTTCACCGATGGTTCAAGTTAACAACATCGATGGTAGAAACATCGATCATCGAACGTGAAATATCGATAATTATCGCCCACCCCTAAGCAGGACTGGGTATGGCCGTGCCAAGCGATTCCATTAATCGAACACGAAAAATGGCAATTAAAATGCTTGCGTTGGACTAGGGATGGACCTCGACCTCGTGAAAATGGGGAATCGACGGACACTTGTAAATTGGATGTACTTTATTACGGCTTTTATTTTCTGTCCAATCATGGCCGTCTCTACTCACTAGGCCGGAGCATTGAAATATGGCAACGTTGGAGATCAGGCCGTGTTTTCATTTGTTGTTATGTCATGTGTATTCTTCCAGGTGCAGAAAATATGGTTGGAAGGTGATTATTAATTTGTTTCTAATTATTTACCTGCACAAACGAAACTATAAAGATAACAAGATGCCTGCAAAGCGTGTAGTACCAAGTTGCAGCCCAGTAGAGGACTACCAAACCATGGCCCAACATCACCTTATTCCAGATTAAAATGAACGTTGCAAGGTGATTTTGAATGGGTTTCTACTTATTGACCTACACAAATGAAACTATAAAGATAAAAAGATGTCTGCAAAGTGGGTAGTACCAGGTTGCACTAGCAATTGTGTGTCCGATAAGGGACATAAACAGAAGTGGGTAAAAGGTATTCCTCGGAAGGGCTGGTTATATTTATAAGGATAAAGACAATAACTGACAAACATTTCAAAGGATAAGACCTATTTTAAAGCACAATGTGGTACCTATAATGTTTTCTGGACCTCCCAAATATCACAGAAAAATACAGTTAATAGAACTCATCTGGGCATGGCCTGGGGCATACCTACGGAAGCATTTGATAGTGAAAGGGAAATCAAGACCAGCAAGAATGGCTTCACAGTGAATTTTCATAGTGAATTTTTCTAGCTCAAGTGATAATTTACAAAGTAAATTGAGTGTTCATTTAAGTGGAAATGGAAGTGGCGGCAGGAAACAGGTTGCGTTTATTTTTATTTTGTAGTGTCTGACTGTGATAAAACAGACATCAGATGTAAGTGATATTAGTAGTAGTAGTTCTAAAAAGTATTTTTCTTAATTTATTAACCGAGATGAACTCTAATACATATAAAATGTAATAATTATTCTGAAACTATAGGGCCACTATTTGACAGCTAAGCCACATCTAAGGTTCCGGCCTAGTGTAGAATCGGCCATGGTCCAATGGGAGCAGCAAATTCAAATAGGTTAGAAGAGACAAAGCCTATGCTATAACAGGCTCGTGAGTATTTGCAAGATCATGTTGTTATTATTTACCATGTCTTTCCACATTCTTGCCGATGCAATGATGACATCTGCACTCATCACGCTCAAATGTCTCTTGCAAATTGCATAGTTCTTCAACATCCTGTGGAATTGTCTAAAATAGTCTATTCTTTACTTATGCATTGGTAAAACCCAAAATTCACTCAAAATCCGCTCAACAAACAGGAAACGATCAAACCAAAAGTACACCTATATTTGACTTTGATTGTCTCCTACCTCATAGACGTTACGTGATCTTTTTGGTCCTAATACAGTTTTTGTTTTGGGGTACAATAGAGAGTTCGTTTCGTCGTTGGATCATCAGTAATGTCCGTGAGGCCTTTTTCATCCAGATATTGGCAGTCAACTTTGTTAAACATCCCCTCCATCCTTTCCGTTTGCGTTTGACGAAAGTGCTGTAGCCTTTATTTCATAGAGCAAATGGATTTGGTCGCGGGTTTTCATCAAGAAAATTGTTCACAGTAATTCGGAAGTCTTTTTTTCCTTGAGGGAAATCCTTGCGACCACCTCGTGGATCCCTTTCACCAACAGACTTTCTTCATTTAGATCGGACCAAGTGCAAGCTTCATCTGAAACTTCACTAAACTTACTAAACTTTTCACTAGCCTAAATCTGAAGTGAATAGCGTGTAGTATGTCTTAAGGCCCCCATACACACAGATGGATAACTCAAGACTTCAATGTGCACGCCACAGAGTACAGTTAAAGCTGATTGTGTAGTGTGTATGGCTTGAGGCGATATAATAGTTGAAAACTTAATAGTTGAAAAATTTAGATCCTCATAAGTCCTGCCATTGTCAAGAACTGTAAAGTAGCCTTTAGTTTCTCATGAGCTGTTATATAGCTGGCCTCATTTGAGTATCAGACCTTTATCAAGGGACTCACAACAGCCAACAGCTCCAAATCGTCAATTCTTGAATAATTATGTCAGTCAGAAGGGTGTAGGTGTAATTCTGATAGTAAATTCACGTGAGAATATTCATATCAAAATGTTGCGACAAATTAATGAGCTTTGTTGTAGCTTTTTCACAGGTTAATTCCATTAGAGATGAATACTGATGAATAGAAGCTAGCCGCAATAACCACAGTATCCATTAGAACATTATTTGCATAATAAATGGCTAGATCAACACTTTTTCACATTGTCGGTCAGTCAGTGTACTATAAATATTAATATACGTCTAATCACACGATAAACTGCTGGACTGAGCCGAGTATCCTCTATAATTTTCAGAAAAGAGACGTTACTTAATAAATTGTTACCGTTGTCAAGAAAAGATTTTCCATGTTGCGACTCCTCGGTATTTTGCAACTAAACGTTACTCATTATTATTTAAATCATCTTCTGTGATTAGATTACCGCATCTCTGACAGTATAAGGAAGTCTTATTTCACAGCTTACTGTTCTTATTGTAGCCTTTTTGTTTGTGGTTTTATTTATTATTTGTTTATTCACCAAGTTCGCGCTGATGGTCATATATGTAATACTAATTGCCACATAGCATACATAAATTGATTGCCAAATTGATGGTAAACCTGGATATTTATAGAAACAGTACGTACCGGGTGTATTCAGAAAATAACAGTTTTGATCATACAGCTCAATACCGCACCAAAATTGGTTTTTACTTCCCACACCGATAGGTGAGGGGAGTATTGTGATCGCGAAAATTTTCGATTTTGAGATAATATACCTACTTTTTGGACGTTTTATGATGTCTACATAACGAAAATCCACGTCACTCATTTCCGTCGATCTGTCTGTCGGTCTGTCTGTCTGTTGGCGTTTTTCTAGCCTCCTAATCTCAGCAACCGCTGCATAGATTTTGATGAAATTTGGGCAGCGATATGGTGTAGGGTCGTAGCAGATAATGCTGCTACAATTTTGAAAATCGGTGCATGAGCGGCGGAGTAATTAGCAAAAAACGAAAAATTTCAAATATGCCTCAAACTTCGTCTTTGGGCGTTTTAGAGGTTCCTGATCAATTTCTACTTTTTTTTGGGTGCGGGTGAAATTGGGGTGGTTGAGGGGTGGTGGGTTGTAAGGCTGAAAAAATTGTTGTACGCATAATAGGCTGTCTACTGACCTGAGAGAGAAAGACCTAGCGGTATAATACACTTTTGTAGGTCCATCCGAACATTGCCTTGTGTATTACAGGAACCATGGGACTTAACCAATGCATACAAAATACATACAAGTATTACTTCGGATCGTTCTGTATTGTGAACGTGGAAACTTTTGAATTGACTTTAATGACATTTTGACACAGATTTATTACCACGACAGGTATGGAAAGCGCGTATGGTTTTTATAAACCGTTTCATCAGTGGCGGCACGGCAATAATAAAAAAACTAATAATATAAAAAATAACTCAAACTTCGTTTTAGACGTTTTAGGGGTTCCTGATCATTTTAAAAAAAATTTTGTTTGGGGGTGAAATTGGGGTGGTTCGGGGGTGGGGGTCTGTAAAACCCAAAAATTTGTTGTATTCATGATAGATTGTCCATTGACCTGTGAAAGAAGCACCTAGTAGAATAAAACACTTTTTTGCGGTCGGGCGAGCGATGATTTGGTTGCAGGGGCAGGGGACTATAGTTTCATGCTGTGGGAAAATAATAAAACTGGTATCATCGGAATGTGTGGGAAGTACTGAGTCAATCAACTTGACTTCATTTTTTTAATAATAATGGAACATTCTGTCCGTTAATTAATTGGGGTTATCGTGTACTGTGACTTCGGGAGATTAACTCTTGAGACATTACAGTGTCATAAAATCTGCTGCCGGGTGTATCTCGAACCTTGTTACCATACGTACCAGGTGTATTCAGAAAATACCAGCGCTCTAAAAATAGCAGCGCACCAGAATTGATTTTTTTAAGGATGGGATATTCCGTACCTTAGTTCATGTATGACCGCTCTGAAACTCACAAAGCGTGTTCATTTTCTTATATATCTTTTGGCGGAGTATGAGTATGCATGTTTATCGTTAATGAAACAAAAAATAACCGAGATGTGGTGCTATAGAAGAATTCTAAAAATATATTGGACGCAGCGAAAAACTAACACAGAAGTTCTTAGACTAATGGGTAAAAGCTGTGAAATTATTAAAAATATAAAAATTAAAAAACTGCTGTATTTAGAACATATAATGAGGGGAGAACGATATCGTTTGTTGCAAATTATAATGCAGGGTAAAATAAATGGAAAAAGGAGCGTCGGCAGAAGGAGAATATCATGGCTGCGAAATTTAAGGGAGTGGTATCAATGCAGTTCCATAAAACTATTTCCAGCAGCGGCAAAGGAAGTAAAAATAGCATTGATGATTTCCAACCTCCGATAGGAGGCGGCACTTAAAGAAGAAGTGAAAAATAGTACTCACCACCCATGTGTCCGTTTTCGTAAGGATAATCTCCGTTGTCCATTCTCTGCTTCTTGATCTGCTGGTGTTGCAGATGCGAGGCAGCTAGACTGAGTCCTACCGGAGCTCTCTTTGGGGGACGCCCGGGCCTGGAACTGCAAAATAGTAGAGAATTACTGTTGTAAATGACTAGAGGTTAGTCTAAGTCTCATTCAGCCACATGCGTTCATCCTCTCTTCCATGTATTATTTTACTGCTTTTCTATTTTTATGCTTTCATCCGCATGTGGATCTCTCCGTTTAAATTTGTACCAGAAAATGTCGGAAATAGTGAGGCACTTCAGAAGCTCCAGTCCTCCGAAATGTGATACACATATTCATTTATCAAATAAAAACAATAACCAAATACCTAGGAGATTTTTTTAATTCAAATTTAAATGTGTCGTATGAGTTGATTGATCTTATATTCGTTAGAATTTTATTAAAAAGTATAACACATTTAGAGAAAGGAGGGTACTTGATACTAAAATGTTTGGAATTAAAAGAAAAAATTCCGAGACACGTCAAAACATTTGTCAATGGGGATAACTGTTTAATCAAAAACTACTTTCCCCCTTGTAGTTCAATTTGAGCCGGTTTATCCAGAACTTTCCGTTTCTTATTCAGTTTGAGTAAATAATTTGGAGGTCCAAAACATACCTATGCGAAGTTATCTTCCCCGGATTTGACATTAAAGGCTTGAAAGGGGGGATGGTTGACAAAAATCACGAAACATCACAAGCGGGGAGAGGGGTCTTGTAAGATATCATGTGTTTTTGTGTCAAACACATATTTACAGATATTTTTATCATGGTCCTTGATTTCAGAATAAAGTAAGATTATATTTTATACTTATATTTAAAGACAATTTCGAAAAATTTTAAGATTCAAAGGAGAGGAGGGGTTAAAAAATGCAAAACAAAAGATCACGTGATTACTGGATTAAACGGAATGCCAGTTTGCCGAGCATATTAATTTTGGGCACCATAAATTGGAATCATTTCCTCTGTTCTTGCAACTGTCATTCAGGAATTTGAACATCGTCTAGACCTTGTTTGGCCAATAACGGGCAAGATTTTAAACACTTATCGCAACGAAAAGTGGTATTTTCGTGTGTTTTCGTTTACTATCTATTTTTCTACTTTTTTCAAAAAAGGATCGACCGATTTCAAAAATTCAAACGTTTAAATAAAGGACTTCGACATACCTTTGAAACGAGATATTACTCAATACCCTTTGTCATTTAAATGTTTTAATAAGATTACCCTGGTCGGTAGAGAGTACAAGGGGGTGAGGTTGTTTTCGGTTAAACAGTTGTTCCCCTTGACAAATATTTTGAAGTGTCTCGGGGTTTTTTCTTTTGAATCAGTGGTTTTCGATAAATCCATGGTGGGAAGTTTTAAAATGAACCTTAAGAGTCTAGGGTATAGCGCGCGAAATTGAGAATGTAAGAAAAGACGTATTCCCGTGTTAGCGAGGAGGCGTGGCCGCCTGTTCCCTTCTCCAGTGTCTGCGTCTAAGATGAGGGGAGATAAGTCCAAAAATCCAAAGGTAAGGTCAAAGGGTCCAAAGGTGAGGTCCAAAGGTCACCATAAAAATTAGTTTCGCATTTCCAAGCTCCTGACGTTACCTTTAAACTTACAGTAATGATTCAAAAAGCAAACTGAAGAAGAAAGCTTGCACTTTGTCACCGCCTTTTTTTGATATCGTGTTTGGTTGTTAAGTAACAGACATTTGAGGAATGTATGATTTTGCATTGCGAGTTTTTTTGCACACTAAAAAACTTTTTTGGGAAAATCGCAAATAGTTGTCATTAATTAAGGTCTTATCTATCACTTTCTGAAATACTGTGTATGTAGTCTGGAAAACAAGTGAGTTCTGTTCGAAATGGGAATCCGTGTTTTAACAGGCCCTTTAATATCAAATATTGGTCTTAGAATTGGCTTTTAAGCAGCATATATTCTGTCACAACAGCTAACAGTTCAGCAATGACTGTACTGAAGTATTGTAAATTAAAAATATCGTGCATTATTAATGAAATAAATCGAACCTGTCAACTCGAATAGGCGCTATTGACGCAGAGATAAAAGCTCCACCAAGCGGGATATATTCAACAAATTCAGTGAGTTTTTCGAGGCGCGGTCCATTTGGATCGGACACAGCGAGCAACTAGCAGCCAATTGCGAGGCCGGTTGGCTTTATAAATTGCATGATTGGCCATTTGATTGATTGAATCGCGTAAATTATCGGTAAACTGATCCGAATTGGCGCAGTCAGCAGAGCGAAGTGCGGATTGCGGCGGCGGCGGCGCGGCGGATTGCTAGGCCCTCAGGCCAGTGATTAACCAGTACGCTGATTCGTAAAATGAGAATTGCTACAATTAACACCCCCTGGACCGTTAAAAATGAACGTCGATTGATTCCCACCCCTGCACGCTGGTAATGTGATCGGCTGGATGACAAATTACATGGTTAACAGGACGCCGTGATGAACTGCCCAGTCGGAATGACCCTTCATAACAAATCAAGCTGGCTATGAATACAGACACAAAAAACTCCACTTCGTTGGGCTGGACTGATTATAAAAGTTTGGTGTTGCACTGTGAGCTAAGGAAAAACCGGTATATTTTTCTTTAGGTGCCATACCCATTCTGGAGGTTTGCAATCATCAAGGGTTCGAA
The DNA here is from genome assembly GCA_951848785.1 of Callosobruchus maculatus. NCBI lineage: Eukaryota > Metazoa > Arthropoda > Insecta > Coleoptera > Chrysomelidae > Callosobruchus > Callosobruchus maculatus. The sequence goes on from CATOUR010000198.1 coordinate 2,254,295, forward strand.
CTTTGGAAACCGCCACTCTAAGTAGCTGATTATTGGTGCAATTATAGCAATCTCCCAAATTTTTCAGCCTTTTTATCCTTCTTTTTCCTACGGTTTTTCCTTCCATTATTAGTTGAAGTACATTATATTTCTCCTCTTTCAGCGTGGTAATTATTACATATTCCGCCCTTTTGTAGTAGATTTGTCACAAGTAGAAAAGCTAGGTTAAGGTTCCTGATCCGTCAATCGTGTCAATCGTCATGCGGTCATTGTCATTGTTTATTTATTTTTTTTATTTATTTATTTATTTATTTAACGGGTGAAACCCTTGTTACAGATATATACAAAATCACATTAAATGCTACGAGTATTTTTAACAAGACTTCTAAAAACGCTAAAAGAAGACCCAAATATTTCTATACTAGATATAATTTCATTACCAAGCTTAGCAATTCTAGTTATGGGTTCATTTAAGCCATAATTGGTGGAATGAAACGGTACATAAAATGTGTCAGTGTCTCGTTCTCTTAGAGTTAGCATTTAGTGAAACGCTCTGCAATAAGTCGGAACAATCTATATAACTATTTATTATTTTGTGTAACAAAAACAAGTCGAATTCTTTCCTACGTCGCTCAAGAGTGCTTATATTCATATAGAGAAGTGTATTAGAACTATACTCCTCTCTTATGCAGCCCATTTTAAAGGCACAAATTCTTAAGAATTTTCTTTGTACACGCTCTAATTGAAAAATATATGTATTGTAACTTGGAGACCAGATAGAACTACAGTACTCAAGTAAAGTACGGACGAGTGAACAATACAAAATTTTAAATGAATGAAGTGACAATTCCACACTATTCCGACTTACAAAACCTAGCATCTTGAATGCTCTGCTAATAATACTTTCAATATGCAAGCTAAATGTTAATATTGTATCGAAAATAATTCCTAAGTCCTTGATGTGATCAACATCTTGTAATACTTCACCATTAATTGTATATTGGCATCTTGTAAGAGAATGAGACCTACTGAATGTTATTTTAAAACATTTTGAAGCATTTAGATAAAGCACATTAACATCGCACCAATGCGAAAGGCGATCTAAGTCCTTTTGTAATTAGCTAGCATCAGACATGTTCTCTACAACTCTAAAGATCTTCACATCATCAGCAAACATTAAAATTTCACTATCCAATGCATTAGCTAGATCGTTGATGTCATTTCCAATTTCCATTAGGCTTTGGCTGTAATTTTCAACAATCTTAAAGTTATTATTATTTGTTTGCGTTTATTTGTACAGGATATTCTTTTATTCCCCCCTCCAATTTTTTTTTTCCAAGGATGGCGCCCAGTCGTCATCTTGAAAACTTCATTTATCAATTTCACTCCAAAATATAGTATTCATGCATGCATCAATGCCACTATCCCAAGTTTCATACTCCTGAGTTGGCCCCTTCAAAAAATAAAAGGGGCGACATTAAATGAAAGCACAGTATAACTAACCTAGAAGGACGATATGACAAACACTATTACCCGTTTCTGATAGCGGCACAGCGCGTCCTTCATTCTCCCTTCTATTTTCGGACAGGTCTATCCATTAGAGCTTGCGTCCGGTCACAAATACCAGATATCAGATATCTGGCGGTCACTCGACAAATCGAACCCTATTTGATTTATCGGCTTCATTTCCTGCCATATCTTTTTCTTCTATGACTCCCATATACAACTCAATTACCGAGGAAACGGTGTCGGTTATTTGATAGACTTTATTACGTCCCTCTATTAGATTTATTGTCCGCACTGTTAATCCTATTTGCGGGGGCAGGACACGCATTCCCCGCGAATGCCGGTGACAATTTTTGGGGGTCGAGATACGATATATTGCGTCCTAGCATTTGGAGATAAAACCACGTGGTGTATTACACCGCACTTCAGAAAATGTTATTTTGTCATCAGGATTTAATACGCTTTATGTGTGGCTGTTTAACTTAATGACAGTAGATACAGATGTATGAGTCTTCCTCAATCATTCAAAACTCAATACAGCTTGAAACGTTTCCGTAAAAACCTTAAACCTTTCTTATGATACAATATTTTACCCATAATAAAGCACTTAATAGCCAGCAAAGTTAAAAGTAGTGGTAGTCACAGTAACTAGTCACCACAGCCTATAGGAGGCAACTAGTGTCCGACCGAAACTACTTTTTACGGCCGAAACCGAAACCGAATCCGAATTTCGGCCTGCGTCTCAATTTCGGCCGAAACCGAAACCGAAACCGAAACATCAATATAACGTCAGTAATTTTTTCGGGGATATAAAAATGAATAACGTTTCATCAGCATTATCACACCTTATTTCAAATAAATTATTTATACTTTTTGAAATAACAAGTTAATCTGAACCAAATATCAACTATTTTATATTTATATTATATTTTGTGTCTACTAAATAATATTCCAAACTTTAGTCAATCTTTATGACACTGTTATCAATTAGCTGCCTTAAAACTACATTTCTGAAGCACCCACGTGCTAAGTGCAACTACTAAGCATTTTTGAAAGTAAGGAGTTTTCTCTGAATTTAAGAAACTGTTGTGAGCTTCATTGAGCTACAGCTATTGTTGACTATCAGTATTCATAACTGAACAATCTAATATTGTAATAATGTAAGCGAGAAACAATAATTTATCAACTTTCTTTGCAAATAGCTTCCTCAGTCTGAATACATTTTTCTAGTAGCATTAAGTAGTTGTTCAGTGGAAACAGTCGTCGGTAAGGCAGACGTGAATTTTAGGGGAACCTTTCTCAAAGACAGAAATGGACTGAAATTCTAGTAAGAGTAATATCTGCGTTTCTTTGCAAGCTCCGATAAGTAGGCTTCTTAACTTGTGATAAGTTATTACCATCATCTACCCAGCAAAATGACATTTTTTCCGATCGCAGCGCCAAATCCATGGAATTTAGTTTCGGTTTCGGCCGTAGTTTCGGCTGCATGGCAGCCGAAACCGAAACTAAACCGAAACCCGTTTTTTGGCCGAAACTAGGCCGAAACCGAAACCGAATGTTCAGTCGGACACTAAAGGCAACCATTTATTCTAGAATTTCCCCTTTTACAACTTTGGAAGAAGTTCTCAGAACTATATGTTCGTACTAGCACCAGACACCAGATAGCATGAAATAACGAGACTATGGTTCTGATTTTATGCTAGTGACCCATACAAACACTAAAATAAAAGCGAAAACTAAAGAAATGGCCCAAAATCACTGAATATACAGGGTGAGTTTTTAGTACCGGCTCGGTCGATAACTCCACTACTATGGAAGATAGCGAAAAAAGTTGTATATAAAAGTTGTAGCCACGGATATGCTCCTTGCTCAGAAAACATTTAGATTTATACAGGGTGATCCATAACTACGTGGTGATGCAAACATGCATTTTTTTAAATGAGACACCCTATATATTATTCCATATTCAGATTCTACTAATGATTTCCGTTCTTCCAATATAGGGCATTGTTACATTATACAGGGTGTTTCAAAAGTTATGACCATTTTTATATCCAAATCGCGGGCAAATGAACGTACTGTATATCAAAATGTGATGAATCAAAAATTATTTTTTTTACATGAGAAGATTAAAAATATCCTCTAGTTTTAAAATCGGCTATAAAAGAAGCCCGAGACGCATATTCGTATACAGGGTGATGTAGAATGCAAAATCCAAATTTTCTCTTTTTTTTCAAATGTAACCCCCAATATTTTATTATTCCAAGGAATTGCTTTTAATATGCTCTTTCATCTTTGTATAACACTTGTTGTACCTACGTCCATCAGTTTCCGAGATATTTCGATTTTTCGGTAAATTTAAAATATAGCCTCTATTTGTGTACTGAAATTTATTTATTTTGAGCAAGTACTATCTGATTTGTTTTTTATTTAACGAACAACTAAATTATAACGTCTTGATAGTATTTGATGAAGTCAAAACCCTAAATCATCGACATAATAAAGACTAGTATGCTGAGGAAACAATTTTGTAGGCGTCATGCATAATTATCAAGTAGTTTTATCAGGTAGGCTTTGAAAAATTGACAGTTTTCATAACCTACTCAATAATTCCGTACTGTGTGAAAAACTAGCTTTGAAAATTAATTTTTTCGTTGAGGGTATTTAGGAGAATCTTTGAGAAATTGTCTACTTGCCTCTACAATATATCAACTATGAATAGCAATATCCAGAACGGAGGCACTCTAAAACTAGTGTGTTTGAAAGATTGAAGAATCATTTTATTTGGACTGTGTCGTTTCATATTTCATAGCCTACCTGATACATCTGCTTGATAATTATGCATGACGTCTATAAAATTGTTTCCTCAGCACACTTGACCTATATTATCTCGTTAGTTCAGTGTTTTGACTTGATCAAGTATTATTATCGCCTTATATTTTAGTTGTTTGTTAAGCAAAAACAAAATTTGGTAGTATTTTCTCAAAATAAATAAATTTCATTAAAGAAATAGAAGCTATATTTAAAATTTGTAGAAAAATCGAAATATCTCAGAAACTAATGAATGCAGCCATAATAAGTGCTATACAAAGATGAAAGAGCATATTAAAAGCAATTCTTTGGTATAATAAAGTATTGGGGGTTACATTTAAAAAAAGAGAGAAAATCTAGATTTTGCATTCTACATCACCCTGTATACGAATATGCGTCGCGGGATTTTTTTATAACGTATTTTAAAACTAGAGGAGATTTTTAATTTTCTCGTGTAAAAAAAAATGTTTTGATTAATTACTTTTTGATATACAGTACGTTCATTTGACCGTGATTTGGATACAAAAATGGTCATAACTTTTGAAACACCCTGTATAATGTAACAATACCTTATATTGGAAGAACGGAAATCATTAGTAGAATTTGAATATGGAATAATATATAGGGTGTCTCATTTAAAAAAATGCATGTTTGCATCACCACGTAGTTATGGATCACCCTGTATAAATCAAAATATTTTCTGAGCAAGGAGCATATCCGTGGCTACAAGTTTTATATACAACTTTTTTCGCTATCTTCTACAGTAGTGGAGTTATCGACCGAGCCGGTACTAAAAACTCACCCTGTATCTATGTATACATTCAAGCCGAACGAAAACTGCATAAAATCACAACATGGACCACAGGACATGATTCTTCGTCTTTTATCTTTATGGCTTCTGCGTTTTCAACACAATCATCATGTGGTAAGATCCAGGAGAGTCCGGTTCTAAGCCATTTCCATGGATCTCTAATTCAGAAGGCTCTTCTTGAACAAAACCCGAAACGATCATTCTAGGATTTGGAGTGCAAACTCCCTAATGGAACTAACAGAGAAGGTACGTGAAGACAAAGCCATTAATTGAAAAGAGATACCTAAAACCTCATACATCCTAATTCCCCACTACAGCCACAGCCAGGCGCAGTAAGAAAGCAGTTTCGGTGCAGCGCATTGATGTCTTACCTCAAGCGAGTATCACATGTTGCCAGGATATAAGTATGCTTTGTATGAGAGTTGCCAGAAATTGCCAATATTTGGCATGCATAAATGAAAATCGCCAGAAAACTTCTGGATTGTAGATGTCAAGACCGACACATTCTGTGGATGAGAGTGACTTCTGACCTACGGAACTGCAAAAATATGTCAAGCTGAAATGGACTAGTATCACAAGGTTAAGAACAATGATTTAATTGTTATAACCGCTTAGTGCATACAAAAATAAACGTACTGCTGCATTTCGTTACTTTCTACATCATTTTGTTTTTTAGTAATTTCATTCTAAAATTTAAAGAAAGGAATTCAAATTCAGCCAATCAGTGCCAACCGCGCGAATCATCAGCAGTGCGTAATTGCCAAGAACAGCTCCAACTCGCAGGTTATCTGAATCGGCTTTTGTGAATCCACTATCGATTTTACTCATACTTGTTGGTTATGTTGTGATAAAATAACTTGAAACCTACTAAAATGGAATAAACGCAAACAAATAATATTAAATTTAAGATTATCGAAAATTACAGCCAAAGCCTAATGGAAATTGGAAATGACAAGGACAATGACCGAATGACGATTGACAGGATTGACGGATCAGGAACCTTAACCTAGCTTTCGGAATTTCGGATCACGGGATATTAAAACCACAAAACATATCAGAAGACAGATAGACGAGCCAGCCCGTGTACAGCTCCGACATTTCGCGCGCCATCAGAATGCGACAACACAGCACACATATCGTCGTTAATCTCACAAAGCGACGTATCTCAAAAAATGGATTTTTTAGTTAAGATCAAAAATAGACTCCATATAGGATGAACATTCATCCCAGAATCCAACATAATTGACAGTGGTCTAGTTTTCTAGATCTGGGACTACGACATAACATCGTATCTCATAATGTGTAAGATTTTGTTCACACAAAGAGACGTAAGTCGAGATACGACGTTTTGTGAGAAGTCATTCGAAACAATCGCGAATAGATGAGCGACGTATCTCATTTCATGTCTGTTTGGACCTGCATATTTCTACTATAGACACATTGTGAACACTTGTTTCGGCAGCAGTTAATCGCTAGTGCTAGCGCGCACGGGTGACTTTTGTCACCTTGTAAATTTCGTTGCTGAAATAACCGTTTTGTCACCAGTGCGTGTGCGGCTATAGAAGCCTATTAGCCTTGTAATAGTTTCGTCGTCGGCATGACACAAACATCATCATGGAGTAAAAAATAAAGAGACTACGATCAGGAAACTTAGCTCTGCAAACAAAAACTTGCAACCTGAACAGCATGCAGTTGAAGGTGCTGCACCATTTCCTGCACCAGCAGGGAATATTTACACTGGTACTGTGATCTTTCTGTTAAAAAATGTATTTTCTGTGTTTGCCAGAATTACCAGAAGGTCAGTCCAAGCCCAGGTTGTCTACGTACCAGAGGGTTTTTAAATCCAAGAAACTATCATTTCACGTTCCAAAAAAAGACCAGTGCTCTTTATGTGTAACGTTCAAAAACGGCATTCTGCACCAGTTAAACTTTCCCAAGAAAAGTACGATGACTTACAAGCCTTGTTTATTGGAGATGAGCCGGCAATAAAACTTGAAGAGCACAAGATTTTCTATCGTTTGTTACCACATTAGAAAAACTCATAAACGGTAGAATTTAGTTATACAGGGTATCCCACGACGATTAAGACAAGCAATATGTCGGAACTGGGCAGCAGTAGCGCATTATAGTTTTGGGGGTTCAAATTATAGCAAATATAGTATCTTTTCTTGTTATCGTGTCACCCAGTGAAGTATTTGTTTTTGATCACGTGACGTCCGATTTAAAAATTTTAATGGGACACCCTGTATATTCGTGACTTTTTGTGTTCCTCCCGATAAAATAATTCCAAAAAACTAGCACACTTAGGGTCTAAAGTGATTAATTGAAGAGCTATAGGTACTTACAGGATGGTACAACCACCATGTATTATAACATGTACCCCTACAGTTAATTATTTTGATAGTGTTTCATAATGGTAGGGGTACAGTCCTTTAGGTACCTGTAGCTCTTGAATTAATCACTTTAAACCCCAAGTGTGCAGTTTGTTGGAATTGTTTTATCGAGAGGGGCACAAAAAGCCACAAATATACAGAATGTCTCATTAAAATTTTTGAATCGGAAGTCACGTGACCAAAAACAAATATCTCATTGAGTGACACAATAATAAGAAAAGATACTTTTTACTTCCCACACCGATAGGTGAGGGGAGTATTGTGATCGCGAAAATTCTCGATTTTGAGATAATACGTTTTTTGGGCGTTTTATGATGTCTACATAACGAAAATCCACGTCACTCATTTCCGTCGGTCTGTCTGTCTGTTTGTCTGTCTGTCTGTCTGTCTGTCTGTCTGTCTGTCGGTCTGTCTGTCTGTCTGTCGCTTTTTTCTAGCCTCGTAATCTCAGCAACCGCTGCATGGATTGTGATGAAATTTGGGCAGCGATATGCTGTGGGGTCGTAGTAGGTAATGTTCCTATAATTTTGAAAATCGGCGCAGGGGCGGCGGAGTAATTAGCAAAAAACAAAAAAAAATAAATATTGCTTAAACTTCGTTTTTAGGCGTTTTAGGGGTTCCTGATCATTTTTTACTTTTTTTTGGGTGGGGGTGAAATTGGGGTGGTTGGGGGTGGAGGGTTGTAAAATTGAAAAAATTGTTGTTTTCATAATAGACTGTCCACTGACCCATGAAGGAAGACCTAGCAACATAAATAACTTGTTTAGGTCTATCCGAACATTGCCTTGCCTATTACAGAAACCAAGAGACTTAGAATTTTTCTGGTGTAAACATACGAGAGTATTGCTTTAGATCCTTCTATATTGTGTTACAAGGAAACTGCTGAATTGATGTTAATCAAATTTTGACACAGTATTACTACCGTGGCGAGGATTGAAAACGCGTATGGTTTTTACAAATCGTGCCAGTGGCGGCGCAGAAATAGTAAAAAAAGTAAAAATATAAAAACAGCTCAAACTTCGTTTTTAAGCATTTTAGAGGTTCCTGATCATTTTCTACGTTTTTTTTTGGGTGGGGTGAATTTGGAGTGGTTAGGGGGTAGGGGGTTGAAAAACTGAAAAATTTCTTGTATTCATAATAAATAGGCTGTCCACTAGCCTGTGAAGGAAGACCTAGCGACATAAATCAACTTTTTAGGTCCATCCCAACATTGTCCTAGTCTATTACGGAAGCTGAGGGACGTAGAATTTTCTGTATACATACGAGTATGTATTGCTTTAGATTATTTTGTATTTTGTATCGTGGACACTGCTAAATTGATTCTAATGAAATTTTGACACAGTATACTGCCGTGGCGAGGATGGAAAACGCGTATGGTTTTTATAAATCGTGCCAGTGGCGGCGCAGAAATAATTAAAAAAAAACTAAAAATACAAATACAGCTCAAACTTCGTTTTTAAGCGTTTTAGAGGTGCCTGATCATTTTCTCCGTTTTTTTGGGTAGGGGTGAAATTAGGGTGGTTGGGGGGTGGAGGGTTGAAAAACTGAGAAATTTCTTGTATTCATAATAGGCTGTACAATAACCTGTGAAGGAAGACCTAGCGACATAAATCAACTCTTTAGGTCCATTCGACGACATTGCCTAGCCTATTACGGAAACTGAGGGACTTAGAATTTTCTGTATACATACGAATATTTATTGCTTTAGATATTTTTGTATTTTGTAACGTGGACACTATTAAATTGATTCTAATTAAATTTTGACACAGTATTATTACCGTGGTGAGGATGGAAAACGCGTATGTTTGTCAAAAATCGTGTCAGTGGCAGCGTATATAGCAATAATCAAAAAACTAAAAGTATGAAAACAACTCAAACTTCATTTTTAGATGTTTTAGGCTGTCCATTGACCTCTGATGGAAAGACCTAGCGGCATATTTTGCTCTAATTTACACCCCCAGAATTATAATTCGCTACTACTGCCCAGTTTCGATATATTGCTTGTCTTAATCGTCGTGGGACACCCTGTATGGTTATTACTTGGTTTCAATATTTATACATCAGGGTGTCCCACGACGATTAAGTAAGCAATATATCGAAACTGGGAGAGAATTATAATTTTGGAAGTGTAAATTTGAGCAAATGTATCATTTCTCATTATTACGTAACCGAATGAGGTATTTTTGTCTTTGGTCACGTCCGATTCAAAATTTGTAATGAGACATCCTATACATTAGCGACTTTCTGTGTTCCTCCCGATAAAACAATTACAGCAAACTAGCACACTTGGGGCCTAAAGTGATTAAATCAAGAGCTACAGGTACTTAAAGGATTGTACCACTACGATTAGTTATAACATGTACATATACAGTTAAATTATTTTGCTAGTGGTCGTTTCATTTTTTGCCTTAATGGTAGTGGTACAATCCTTTAAGTACCTGTAGCTCTTGAACTAATGACTTTAGACCCCAAGTGTGCTAGTTTGTTCAAATTGTTTTATCGGGAGGAACACAGAAAGTCACTAGTTTACAGAGTGTCTCATTGAAAATTTTGAATCGGGCCTCACGTGACCAAAAACAAGTACCTAACTCATTGGGTAACGCAATAATAAGAAATAATACAACATGAGCTCTAATTTACACCCCCAAAATTATAGTTCTCTACTACCGATGTATTGCTTATTTTTATCGTCATGGGACACCCTGTATAATGTTACTTTGTTTGTTGTTGTGTTGATTAAAATAAAATTAAAGGAAATGGGTATAGTTTTGGCAGCATAATCACCATTTCCACTCAAATAAGAAAGACGTATACAGCTATAATGGTAACTGATCCTATCTCACAAATGGTCGTAACTGATGTTTCTCAAAAAATCTCGAAAACGGCTATTCTCATTGCTTCGTAATTTCAAGCAACTGACAGTGAACATCTTTTCCAAAGCAGTGTTTGTACGAAAAAAATATCATTTGTATCGTTAATACTTTTATACTGCAGTGAATAATGTAAAAATCTTTAACACGCTCTCCTGAAAAATGAGCATAAATGAGTTACGCCGGTTTGTGAGATTAACGACGATATCTGTCTTTTGATTGGCTGTTCGCCTTTAGGGCAGCGACGTCACTGCCCTAGCAGAATTCAAATATTTTCCTTATTTTCACGGTTTTACTGTGCCCAAAAAAATCGGAGAAAAAAAATGAGATGCTTTTTATGACGTACTCTATCATATGCAACCAAAAAAAATTCATGATACTAGTCCATTATCATAGGATTAGACTATGGTCAAGGTGATATTTATTGTAGAAACTAAGAGCTGTTGTGATCCTCTCGCACTCCAGGCTGCTTAAAAGCCTTGAACTCTTGGAGGAGATTATGGGACTGTTTCAACACTCTCAGCTTAATAGCTTCACGCAACGCTGTACATCCCAATTGGGAACCAAGCCTCGAAGGTATTGGTGGCAATGAGTCTACGGTCCCAAATTCATAAACATTACTACCTATTTGGTTTTTTTTACTTCAGTAATAGAAGGTTGCTGTATTAACTCTCTGTCTATCTGAGTGGAATTAAGACAACTCCCCAGTGAGATAATCAATAAATCAACTCCAGCTTTCAAATAATGTTTATTTTGAGACATTGGCATTGAGGCATTTTTTGGACCACCAGAAATAACGAATTTTGAGGTTATCGTTGTTTTGACCATGCGCAGTAATAACAAATAGGTAAATGATGCGCAATAACAATAACGAAAGTCGGCAATTCTATATGGCCAAAATGTCAACCTATTAACAAGACATAGTGGTGGATACAGCTTTTTAAATATTACGCGGGATAAACATTCCTTATTATCTAATAATAACTATGATTGATATCAAAATAAATTAAATCTCCATATTTTCCGAGTAAATACTTCAGAGCAGATGTAATTTGAAGTATATAAATATTATTCATAAATCCGTTTATAAGCTCTCGCCAATACGACTAAATCTACAGTTTACATAAAATACGCTTCGAAAATAAACTTTAATATCGAGGATCCTTCTCTGTACTCAATTAGCTTGTTTATTTTATGTATGATTGTTAACTGTCCGATGAATTACATCTGTTTTCAGTTAGAGAAAGGCTCCGTGTAATTATTTCGAAAGATATCTGTATGAACACTGTTTATGTTAGCGTGTCAAGAATAGTATGCATCAACACATTAAATTGTAGTAAAGAGTATACTTGATATCGCGCTAGTTATAAATAGTAATAATTCTTTGATGTTACAATATTGTCTCAGTTATATGGGTACACGTTCCGTGCACTTACATTGATATATTATTCAAGTTGTCGAACGTGAGAAATCGTTAACCAGAAAAACTAATTTCACTAGTTCACGTCACATTTGTGGGAGCTTTTTTCTTCGATTAAAATATAAATTTAAATGTAACTTCTGAAACTTATCCCATTATCTAATATCTATTAAGGCGAAACCTCGTATTTTGGAGAATATGATGGTGCTGGTCGCAGTTTTAAGAATCAAAAATTTTAGTTATTTCAGACCTTCAGGTTTGCCAAAAAATCGAAAATCTTTATTTGGCTTTCTACTGAGATGGAACTTCGTGTTGAGGATAATTTGAGGCGGCTGATTACAAATCAGGTCGCAGTTTTAAGTTTTAGTCTTGTTTAACAAGAATCAAATATTTTAGATGTTTCAGATCATCAGGTTTGCCCAAAAAATTGAAAATCTTTATTTGGATTTCTATTAAGATGAAACCTCGTGTTTTGAAAAATTTGAGGGTGCTGACTACAAATAAGGTCACAGTTTTGAGTTTCAGTCGCGTTTTACAAAAGTCAAATATTTTCGACAGTTCAGATTTTCAGGTTTGCCTAAAAAATCGGAAATCTTTATTTGACTTTCTTTTAAGATGAAACCTCGTGTTTTGGATAATTTGAGAGTACTGATTACAAACCAGGTCGCCGTTTTGAGTTTCTGTCTCGTTTGACAATATACAATACTGGAAGGGTATTTCTGTAAATGGACACCTGTCGTATGATCACGGGTCGTGAGACAAGGCTTCGAAATTATGATCTGAAGTTTTAAGGACAGCTGTATTTTGGCGCAGAAATCAATTTTTGTAGTGTGGTATTACTTCTAATAATAAATATAGCCATTTCCTATCAAAAATTTCGGAAAAATTGAGTCTAATAGCAATAATAGCACTATAATGTATGCTGTTCCCCCAACATGACAATGTGACAACAATGTGTGACTGTTGGAACATGAAGTTCAGTCAAATGTAACATACGTTTTGTATTATAGTCGCACCAAATTTACACCTTACATGACAGTTGATGATCTCTACTCCAATGTGAATGTACACACGAACGCTATCAAGTAAGTAAGCCAGTAAGTGAGCATGACTTTTCATGATCGATACTCATTCATTCATTCATGTAGGTAACGTGACATAAATTAAAGATATAAATACAAAAGTATATGCATATACAGACATACAGACATATATAATATATAACGCAGGCACTAACTTGGTATAGACGAACTTGTGGTAAATTCCTCCATCGTGTATGATGAGATATCGATAAGAAGGTTTTTGAGACCTAATTTAAATTCTGTTAGGCAGCTAGCCTTGAGAGTTGGAGGAAGAACGTTACACAATCTGCAGCTAGCATTTATAGGTGACTTCTTATAAAATGCATGATTGTATTTTTGTAAGCAAATTTCATTACGGCCCCGAGTAAAATAGTTGTGTGTTTTCATAGACACTTTTGGTTGAATGCGCATAACATAAAAGCTGGCAGAAAAGGTGAATAATCTATATTGTTTAAATGTAAATCGACAAGACTCTAGATAACTAAGATTAAATATCTTTCTAATAATCGTTTTCTGGTGAATGAAAACTCTCAGCGCATCAGAGGACTGTCCCCACACGGCAAATGTTATATGACCTAGCTGAATAGGCATATGGATAGTATACAGCTAATAATGAATTTGGCCATTAAATTGTCGATATGAGTAGTTCAGGAAAACCTACTATCGATAGCGATACCCAAGAATGACGCAGTCTTCCTTGATCCTCACATCATTGAATGTGATATTCATAGAACTTCGGCAGCTAGATGGGATACTGAAATGCATTATTAGAGTTTTTTCAAAATCTATGATTAATCTTTTCTTCCAGCACCACTAAAACTAGATTCTACTAGACTAAATTCTTGTAGAACAACTAATATTTTATCCCTAACCGATGTTTCCATTTCTCCAGTGACTAAAATAGTAGTAGATAAGATGTATAACTGTAAGGTTTTATTGAGGGTCAAAAACAAAAAATTGGGTATAGGCCGATTTGAAATCCAGCAAACGACAGCATAAGTCGTCTGAATGTCATGATCAAATATTTCATACTCTACTCTATGTAAAAGGCCATATCGCGACAAATTAAAAATTCACGAAGCGGTAATTCCCATCAGCAGCTTTCATAACTACGCGTCTGACGTATTTCAAGGCTTTCAATCTTTCAACCCTTCAAACGCATAAATGATTCAGTTAAATCGCCGAATTTTCCATATACAGAGAGCAGAGAGGAAACTCTATACAGTGGTGGGCCGACAATAATTACAGAGGAGTGATATCACCAGTGGGGGCGGGAAGCAAGAATACACAAAAGAAAAGAAGTGTCAGTTTTAAACTAATAATACTATTTTGACACTGTGGTAGACTACAATATGGCAGTGTCCTGATGAGTATACTCTAGTTCAAATATGTACATATATTTGTATTGAGTAGGTATATAAGCCTCAGTGTTCTGATGTACCAGATGTCAATACTAGGAATAAGAATTTGATCGCTGCAACATACCTTAAATCAGAACTTTTTGAGAGAGGATTCAAATTTAATATCTAAAATTTGTACAATAGCATCCCATTACATTAGTATAGCCTGATGCAAAAAATTTGTCCTTAATCGTCTGTCACAACAATAGTATATGCAGTCATCACCATAGTCACATGTTGTGAACTCGTAAAATGCAAGCTAGAGTATTGCCAACACGAATATACGTCCACGTAGTTTGGCTCATCATCATAGTCACAATGTCTTAACAGACATATTGTGAACTCGTAAAATGCATTAAGTCGGACCTAGAGTATTGCCGACACGATTATTATCAATAGTTTTGAGAACTGTAGCTCGCCATCGTTCGCTATTTACTGTCAGTTCAGTGGCGCTCTTGATACTCGTATCCAGCAACTGTTTCGTCATATCCACCCAGCGTGTAGGGGAGCGGCCACGGCGCCGCTCACTCGGGGCGTGACCCTGAACTACAGGTTTCTCCATATTAACGCTTCTGTTAATATGTCCGAAGAATGTAAGCATTCTCGCCGACTCAATGGAGGATAGTCTCTATGGACTACAGAGCTCATCCAGTATGGAAACATTAGTTCGATGGGCGGTATAAAGAACTCTCAGCATTCTCATTCACGTCCACATTTCAAAAGCATCTCTGCGAGCTCGATCTGCCTTTTTTACCAGTCCAAGTTTCCGAGGCATACAAAAATATGGGGAACACAAGAGAATGAACCAGCGACATTTTGGTAGCTTTAGTGATGTTATGGTCACGCCTGTAAGCTTTGTTATGGCCACCAACCTTGTAGGTGACCCCCTAGAATTAGTTTAAGCTAGGTTAAGGTAGTATAAATTTGTAGACCTCATATATTTTAGACTAATAGTACAATCTTTAAACTAATTCTGCCAAGTGTGGTTTAGGAATTAACGTCGTGGGCTCAATCCCGCAGGCGGTCCTGATCACAAGAAAACCGCATCCGTTTTAGCTTCATTTTCACATGCAGAGTTTACGCAAAGTCTTAAGAAGCAAGGTTTGGATTGTAGGGGGTGCGTGAGAAGTTCAGTCCTGTCATGGAAATATTCGGTACAGGCTTTGGAGCGGTGAGCTGGAGTATTATGGAAAGGGAGGAATCAGGTGTCCAGTCTTGATCACAGATATGTCATACTCAAAATTATGATAGGAAGATTAGATCAATGCTAAGTGAAGTATTTTGTAACATTCTCTACTTAAAACCTAAAATATTCTTAAATTAGTTATGTGTCTGATTGTTTCAATTATAATGTAGTGTCAAATCTAGTCTACTGATTGAAGTTTAAGGGGCCTGGCTACACACATTTATACATAATATTATGTATTTGCCATGTAAAACACGGATTCCTATTTCGAACAGAACTCACTTGTTTTTCAAACTACGTGCTTAGAATTTTAGAAGGTGATAGTTAAGGCCTTAATGAAAAGCAACACAGAGCGATTTTTACAAAAAAGTCTTTTAGTGTGCAAAAAAACTCGCAATGAAAAATCGTACATTCTTCAAATGTCTGTAATTCAACAACCACGACGTCAAAACAAAGCCACTGTGTTGTCCTAGCGCAAACTTTGTTCTTCAATTTGATTTTTGAATCATTACTGTAAGTTCAGATATAACGTCAAGTGCTTCTATATGCGAAATACATTTTTATGGCGACCTTTGGACCTTACCTTTGGACCTTTGGACTTACTTCCCCTCTTTTTAGACACACATAATGAAGAAAGAAAACAGGCGGCCACGCCTCCTAGTTAACACAGGAATACGTATTTTCTTGGATTCTGAAGTTCGCGTGCTATACCCCAGACCAGCGGTTGGGGAACTTTTTTAATCATTACCCCAAAATATGTTTGTGTATGTTAATATTACCCTAGGGCGAAGAGCAAAAATCGCCTCTTTTTAGCATCTTTCATAATATTATAGCCTCCCATTTAGTTGCGGAGACTAAAGTTGCTCGTGCGTGGTGTCTCTAAATTGTTTAAGTTGAAAAAAATACTATAACAGGTTCATAAAATAGCAAATTAAAAATATATACTTTTTACTCACAAGAGTTTTAATTTTTCCCCCAAAAATTTCATTTTTATCCCATTTGGGGTAATTGGGGTAATTTACCCCAGTTCTCCGATCGCTTCCCTAGACCCTTAAATTAAATTAAACATATCTAAGGATTTACTTGAGTAGTGTAACATTTGAGTTAATGCTATCTTTATAAGCTAAAGTACAAGCAGTTGTGGTTAAAGTATATCGTAAGTTCAATTCTATGCTTATAAGTATAATAACTCATCATCAAATTTGATGCTATATCTTTTATCGTGTAATATGGAATTGTATTCAATGAGCGGTAAAAACGGTGACAACTAAAATTCGATATATCAACAAGTCAGTATATTTTGTATTTGCCTACTACGCAGTCCTCCAACAACAACGTCTAGATCCATTATGGTCTTCATTAGTCTTCATAAATTAATTACTCCGGTCTGATTTAAGTCCCCCACAATAAATGTAGCACGATGAAGCTCGTCCTCTCAAAGCGAGCACACCACTAATATCGTTATTTCTGCCAGAGCGGCAATATTCCACCAGATATGTACTACTAGACAGTAGAAACGCTCAAATGTAGCAGTGCTGTCACATTTGAAAACTACCCACCGTCAAAAGATTTGTCAAGGGGCACAACAACTGCACCCCCTAGTATTCTCTGCCCTACTCGGCCATTCCCTTGAAAATTCATAATGACAAGAAGTATCCAGTACCATCTTGTTTCAAAAGTAAAATCGGTTGAGTCGTTTTGGAGAAAATTATAAAAATCATTACGCATTTTGACTTGTTCAAATAGAAACCAAAAACACGCCAAAAATCACTTTTTATTGCAATAAGGCCCGGTTTCATAATCATTCCCTAATGCGTTGATTAGCAAATGTACCTATTAACTCAATCATTTCATTAAAGTGAGGCCCGTTTCATAATGCATTTGGAAACGTGAGCAATAAAATGTGGTTGGTACACCTGAAAGAAGGTTTTATGCCACATTTTGTGCTCTTTGAACGACACTATGACATTTCGCTTAACCTATAAAACTGAATATGTCAGATTGTGACATAAATGTTCGTGTTTTCAATTATATTAATATTATTATAGCATTATTACTATCATTAGAAAGGTATGGAGTCAAAACCACTAAAAGCAAAACGTTCGCGTGGTAGTAACTTTACTAAAGAAGATGAGCTGTTACTCATTCGTACAGTAGCCATATTCAAAAGCATTATAGAATGCAAATTTACAGATAAAGTGAACAATCAGGAGAAGGTAGGTACCTGATAAGTGAGGATATAATATAGTCTACAAATAGGTACATATAGAGATGAATAAAAAAAAGATTATGCAATTAGATGAATACTTGCTTTGAATTGTGCCCAAAAGCAGCTATGAAGCGATGTAATTTGTGAAATAAATTTCATAAACACTGATAAAAGTGAACATACACTGTTAACTCAACCTTAACCGAATCAAATTCTGATATGTGTCAACTCTTAAACGTCATACATGCGACATGTCAGATTTATAGGTTGATTTTTCAATTAATGCGCTTTAACGGGCCGAGGGCGAGCCATTAGCATCGGACAATTATGTCATTTTAATCTGTCAGTTAGCGATTATGAAAACCATTTATTTCTTAAAACTCGGATTCAACATAATGGGTGAATTAATTTTGATTATGAAACCGGGCCTAAGTGTTCAAAATGTTGCTCGTTATTGGCCAAACAATGATACAGGCGATGTTCAGATTCCTGACGGACAGTTGCAAAAACATGTTGTGGGATATCATAGCAGTTTTCAAAGATGCGTTGACAAAGGTCATCCAAACTTTCTGGTTGGGAAGTAAACACGATAGATTTTAAATGGCCCAATAGAACAAAGTCTAATGGCATCAAATCAGGATATCTAACAGGCCACTCTATATGCCCTCTTCGTCCTTTCCATTTATCTGGAAACGCGTTAGATGATAATCTCAATTCATCAGTTGATGTTGGGTTAACTCCAGCACTGTTCTTATTTTGAATGGAGAGATAACATTTATGGACATTAGAAACTGTATAAAGCCAAATGCAATTTCAGTCGCATCCACAGTTTTGCGTAATGAAGTATTAGGATGTATGCCAAAATGACCCAAAACTTCAGCTTGAGCAGATACACCCAAAACATACCTATGCAATGTTATCTTCCCCCAATGTCTGGCCTTAAACGGAAAGGCTGTTTTTGCAATCGTCAGAAATTAAAATACATAAATATTTTTCTAATTTTCTCGAAAACGAATCGATCTATTAAAAAAATTCAACCGTCAGAATAAAGGTCTTCAACATAACTCTAAGACAAGCTATTACTCAATACCAGTTGTCATTTAAAATTGCTAAGGGGATGACCCCGTAGAACACAAGGAGGAAAGTAGTTTTTGGTTAAAAAGTGGTGGGAAGTTTTCAACGATAATAGTGTCAAAATAATATTATTATAGATTAAAATTGACATTACGCTTCTTTGTGAGTATTACTCTGTTTCCAACAGGACAAGATAGTTTATTTACTTTGATATGTACGCTACTTAGAAGTGTGTGCATTGTTAGAGATTTTTGTGTGCAACACGTCAGTCGTTAAAACACTTTTACTCTTTTATCTACATATACCAACATAACAGGAAGGCTAGTTTAGGTTAGGTTGAAAGTGAGTGGAGCAGAGCTGCCTCCTTCCACTGCGACACAATTGTGTCTATTGTGGCTCACACCTTTTTATAGTTCACCGTACAGTCCGCACCCCTTAACGAAGGCGATCAACGTGAAGGGTGAAACTTCCTTGAAGTCATGAGGTTCCAGTTGGGCAAATCCGAATGTCTCGAACCTAGCATTATCCAGTACTGGACAGGAGCAAAGAATATGCTCCGCTGTTTCGTCCTCCACGTAGCAGAAGCGACAGTCTGAAGTTTGTTCAAGACCCAACTTCCGCATATGGTACCTTAGACGACCATGTCCCGTCAGCAGACCGGCCAGAATGCAGAGGTCGTACCTATTACATTCCATGATCCTCGAGGGGCCTGACTCGAGGGGTATCTTATAAACGCCTTCAAGTGCAGTAGCCCTGGTGTATCTCGCCAGTTCAGGAGTGCTTTCCGCACTGCCCAGTCCGAGATGGTCTTTTTGGCGGTACTTTTTGCAATGCCCGCAAATGGTTCTGGTCCTATGAATACAGATTCAGTTCCTCCTTTTGCTAGCGCGTCGGCCAATACATTGCCTTCCATTTCGCTGTGAGCCGGAACCCAAATCAAGGTTACCCTGTTTCCCGTTCCGAGTTTGTTGAGGAGGTGCATGCAGTCCATACCAGTCTTGAATCAACCGACTGGAGCACAGTGCTTTCAATGTAGCCTGGCGGTCTGAAAAGATTTTTATAGATCTGTTTTTCAGGGGCCTTTTGATTAGTAGTCTTTGGTTAAACAGTGGTGGGAAATTTTCAACGATAATAGTGTCAAAATAGTATTATTATAGTCTAAAATTGACACTACCTTTCTTTGTGAGTATTACTCTATTTCCAAGAGGACAACATCGTTTATTTACATCGATTTGTACGCTACTGAGAAGTGTGTGCATTGTTAGAGATTTTTGTGTGCAACACGTCAGTCGTTAAAACACTTTTATTCTTTTATCTACATATACCAACATAACAGGAAGGCTAGGAGCCAGTCGAAGCTCTGGCAGGGCTCACCGTAAACATTGTGTTCTTTTCATGTCAGAGATTTATGGGCACCCTAGTGGCGCCTGCCCGGTTTTACTAACCGTTAACCAGATTATTATTGCCCCCTTTAATTGTATCTGTTTATGTAATTCTGACTAGGAGATCGGTATTCGGTTCTCGTGTATTGTGTTCGAATGGTTTTATGAGCTTGAAGAAAATATTGCCTTAGTTCTATGACGAGTGGAAGATATTTTAAGAGAAGACTGCACAGCTTATTTCCAACTAAAGATATTTAATTTTCATTTATCAATTTTCAAGAAGCGCTCCTTATTGATGACTGGTTACAGTGCCGTTTTACTTCAATAAATTATACCACTTACAATTATTTAGCTTAACCACAGGACAGTCGAAGATAACATGCTCAGCTGTTTCCTCTGCCTCAACGTACTTCCTGCAAAATGGATCTGCCACGTCAATCCCCACCTTTTACATGTGTGCACTGAACGTCCAGTGGCCAGCTATATATCAATATGAGAGCGTCTGCGGTATTAGAATGCGAGGGTTACCTCAGCATCCTCTTAGACTGAACATTCCTCTCCACTCTGTCCAGCGCTTCTGGTGCTCGTTTGACACCCATTTGGTGACAGCTGGATACCACCCACTCCTAAATGACCAGGCACCCAAGGTAGAGTTACCTTGTGGGTCTTCGCCAGTGTCTTCAGGGTATTATGGCAGTGCCACACTATTTTTGAAGTATAGTGGTTACTTACCAATAGAGATTCACGACTTGACTTGATTTTCAAGCTACTTGACTTGACTTGACTTGATATCAAGTCAAGATCAAGTCAAGTATTTGTTTTCGCAATTCATGTCAAATCAAGTAGTTACACATCGAGCAACTTGAAATTCAAGTTTTTCAAACTAACTACTTGATTTTTCTTGAAATACTAATTATTTTTTAATATTAATCCGATTAACTGCCAAAACTCAATACCAGTAAAAATCTATTTATATAAAGATGTAATCTTTTATTTAAAAAAAAACATCCAAAAACGAAAACTCCAACAAACTTAGTTAAATAATGAATTTAATAATATGAAATAAAAATACGAAATATTCTGAATTCTGACAATAATACATATAAAAACAACAAACTCAAATGGGGGTGGATTGGCTCAGTGGTTAAAATCGAGGTCTCGTGACCGGAAGGCCCCGAGTTCGATTCTCGTTAGAAGCTGAAATTTATTTCTAGTTTTTTCAATCAAAGATAAATAGCCATAAAAAAGCTCAGCGAAGAATCCCCACCTGAGCCCTCACTGTTGGCTTCTAATTAACAGTGCTGTTCCTAGAGTGGCGCCGGGAAACAGTAACAAAGCCTACACAGATCACGAGGCTAATGACCAGAGCAATCGATGCTGATGACACGGAAGTAAAAAAAATCAATATCCTCATTTGTCATCCACAATTTGAGACACATAAGGCTTCTAACGGAGTTATCACCTAATCGATTTCTTATTTTGGTAAGAGTTAAGGAAGCTCTAGAGAACTGCCTTTCAACTGGAGTTGAAGAAGGTGGCGTTACCAAAAAGTCTTTGGCCATTGCGGCAAGGTTTGGAAAAATACATTCGTGTCTTTTCCACCATTCTAAAATATCTTCAGTACTGTCCCTTGCCGCTTGAATACTATTTATAATCTGTTCATCGGTTTCATCTCGATCAGGTTTATTGTCAAGTTCCATAGCCCACGAATCTAGTCTATCGAGCAGCATATTAATGCAAAAATGATGGAAATACCCTTAAAAACATTAAGGTACTGGCAAATTCGTTCAATAAACGACCATTCTGTGTCAGTTGGCTTTAAAGTTTTAAAGTCATCGGGTGCCTGCTTGCTACTGCTGCTTGCTGTCGTAACCTCGGTGATTCCCCTATTTTAACGCTTCGACTCGCATTTTACAGATCGATATCAAGTAATATCAGGTAGTTTGATTTTACTTGATATCAAGTCAAGTAGTTCAGATCGAAAATCAAGTCAAATATAAAATTTTGAAAAGCTTGAGCTTTCAAGTCAAGTCAAGTATTTAAGAAAAAACTCAAGCTACTTGGTTTGATCAATCCCTACTTGCCAACGCCATCAGAGCCGCCTGCCTGTCTGTGTTTACGTAGATAGTCTTTTTTTGTATCCTTTATCTATGCATATTCTGCCGCATTTCTTTACGTATGGTCGTAGTTTTATTCTATCGAAGACATCTGTATACAAATTAATGTTACTCGTATAGTATAATATACAGTTTCTCAATCCGTGTATAACATTTTGTGCGTAGTACGGATTTCCTTCATAATCACAGTACTTACCCAGCGTTCTGGGTGTTGATATCATTTGCATATTCGTGAATAAACTAAAATCAAAGCTCTGCGAATTACGAAAATGTGTGTTTTTACCGATACTTCGCATTATATTTCCATTCATACATCCCCGCACAACGAACGTATCCATTTTTGAGTGACTTGAAGTGGTCATTACGAATTGTAATTCTCAAAGGTCTTCGATTATTGGTCAGTCCGGAGACGAAGGAAGATCGTTGTGCAATTACTTCGACGAATTGCCACTCAGACGATATTTTAAATTACAGATACCGAGTCAAAATGTCCGCTGTTCGTATCTGTACAGGTCCGGCTTCGGATTGGCGGCCAAACTGCAAGTAACTTGAAAAAAATGTGCAGATCTGCAGTTTGAAATTGCGAATTGAAAGCCTTATGGAGATTTTTGATTTTTTAGGCAAACCTGAAGTAGACACTATTAACCGTTATTGATTTTAGTCAGACGAGACCGGGACTCAAAACTGCGACCGTATTTGTAATCAACACTCTCAATTTATCCAAAACACGAGGTTTGATCTTAACAGAAAGCCAAATAAAGATTTAAGATTTTTTAGGTAAAGCTGAAGATTTGAAACGACACTAAAACGCAAAACTGTGACCAGATTCATAATCAGCATCCTCAAATTATCCAAAACACGAGTTTTTATCTCAATAGAGATCAGAATAAAGATGTTCGATTTTTTAGACGAAGCTGAAGACCTGCAAGATCTGACATTTTTGATGTCCATTGAACGAGACTGAAACTCAAAAGTACAACTGGATTTGTCCTGAACACCCTTAAATTATCCAAAATATAAGGTTTCATCTTAACAGAGAGCCAAATAAAGATTTTAGATTTTTTGGGTAAGGCTGAAGATTTGAAAGATCTGACATTTTTTATTTCCGTCAAACGATACTGAAACTCAAAACTACGACCAGATTTGTAACTAGTACCCTCAATTTACTCAAGACATGGGATTTCATCTTGAAAGAAAGCCAAGTACGGGATTTGGATTTTTTAAGCAGACCTGAGACAGATACTCAAAACTGCAACCGGATTTGTAATTAATAGCCTCAAAATATCAAAAACACGAGTTTTCGTCTTAGTAGAAAACCAAATAATGATTTTCGGTTTTTTAGATGAAGCTGAAGACCTGAAAGACCTGACATTTTTGATATGCCATCAAACGAGACTGAACCTCAAAACTACAACTGGATTTATCATCAGCACTCTCAAATTATCCAACACACGAAGTTTCACCTCAACAGAAAGCCAAATGAAGGTTTTCGATTTTTGATTAAAGAATTGAAAAATCTGATATTTATTTATTTCCGTCAAACGATACCGAAACTCAGAACTTCGACTGTATTTGGAATCAGCACCCTCAAATTACCAAAACACGAAGTTTTGTCTCAAGAGAAAGCCAAACACAGGATATAGATCTTTTAACCAAACCTGAATATCTGCAAGATCTGAAATTTTTTATTTTCTCCACACGAGACTGAAACTCAAAACTGCGACCGGATTTGTAGTAAGCACTCTCAAAATATTAAAAATATGAGTTTTTTAATAGAAATCCAAATACGTTATTTCAATTTTTGGGCAAACCTACAGATTTGAAACTTTTGATTATCATCAAGCGAAACTGAAACAAAAAACTGCGACCGGATTTGTAATCAGATAGATCTGAAACATTTGCGGTCTGCGCAGTTATAAAACAAACATCAGCGATCTCTGCTGTTAAGTGCAATGTATCGATAAACAGTGACATGGGTTTATTATCGCCGGTCACTAATATTACGCACCGAAAAAGCTATTCATAAAATTATTATGAGTGGTAAAATTGATACATAGTTTGCTATCATCAATTCTAAAGCATTTTCCGAAATTCTAAAGTCAATACCTTAATGGTCACTGACAAAGTATACGGCTCATTATTTTTTATGTTTGCATTTCATGGACCATTTATTAACATTGCTTAACAACCACAAAGCATTGATTCAATGAACATTTACGTAGCATCGATGAAGAATTAAATCATGTCTAATTCTTTTGCTGTTTCAACGCAGTACATAATTAATGTGAGAACAAGAATCATGGTAACAATCGTCAATTCCTGGAATCAATGTTAAAAGAAAGACGACGATTTATTCATCAACTTTCTGTGTTGAATAGATCATTTCGATGACAAATAAGCTTATTTGTATTTGCACAAACTAGCATAAAATTTTCCTAATTCCACATGGATAGAGAATTGAACCACAATACGGTCCTGTAGATAGCAATCCTTAATTCTTAGTAACAATCACAGTCGAAAACGCTACAAAATACAACTGACCGCCCAAAATCGCGCCAGGCTTTTAACTTTTTTCACTAAAAAAAGCGCAGGGTATAATAACGGGAAGAGAAAGAAGGCTGTGGGCCAGAGAGTCGAACGAACAGTTGACTGCGATTGGCGAACGCAGTCAATCATGGTAGGCCCTGCAATTACCGACCGAGACGTATCGTGCGTTGTCGGATAATTTCCCATGTTAAAATATTGCTCAAAATGTGCATATTTAAAGCGCAAGCATTAATACCAGATTTCTATGGACCAGTGAGGTAACTGAAGGGATTTTGTACCAGTCACAATCACCTGCAACGGTGATTTGACAAAAAATGTACGCGATGTTATTTTGCAGCTCCGGACAAATTATTTGAGGTGTCATCCCCATCTAGAGGCAGCTTATATCAACAGCTACGTCATTATTTGTTTTTCAGGCATAGGTTGCAAGTTGAGTTGTAAACCCTTTTTGTCATCTCCGAATATACCTCCCTGCCAAACCTCTCCGACCTTTTAACAAATGTCAGTATGTCGGCCCAGCTTAGGGAGAGTAATTCCTTCGGCTGGAAGGAAGTGGTAGGGCATTTCATTGGCCTCTCTACAGCCCATAGCTCAATTCCTTTTAGTGATAGATGCCGCCTGAGCCTACAGTGTCTCGACAGAACACCCACGAGGTTTGTAATTGCCCATAAGCCTTGGTTTCGTAGCCATACCGATGTAGGTGTGTTCATCCCGGTTATAAAATCCTTGGCTTGTTTGTATCCCTCACTTTGCCCCCACTGTTCATTTATCGTATCGTTCAATCACTTTCGTGAGGGCTCACGTTACTTGCTGCCTACTTAATCCTATAACGGGCTGCAGGCCAACAAAATGTCCTCCGGTGCCGAGTCTGGTCATCCTATAGGCTTCGTCATTACCAGGAACTCACGCATGATCCAGAACCTTCAGCAAGGTAACTTAGTTCTGCCTCGCTAGCTCTTCCAGTCTTTCCGTACACTCCTGAAGCAGGAGTGCCCTGGTTATGGACCCGCAGATGACTTTCAGTGCCGCCTGTCTGTCACAGTAGATGTAAACCTTCTGCTCCGTGGTCTCTTTCACCTCCTCATTGCATGCAGCAAAGTATTCCACATACTTTTGCTTCGAAAATCGTGATGTTCGTGCCTAGAGAGTAACTCTCCTGTACTCCTCGATTTTCCACATACCTCCCTGTCCCTGAGGCCTGTCGACTAGCTAGTGTCGGCGCATAAAACTCATAGCTGACCACAAAATCACTTGACCTTATCTCAATCTCGACTACTCCTTGACAACTATAACCACAACTACTCCCAGGCCACTAAAGGTGCCTTCTAATAATTATAGCCATTTGTCACCGTTTCGAGAGAATTCGAGACACGCACACCTGTGAGCCTCGAAACTTCAGATGATTTGATGACGTTTACACGTCACAAATCTGATCTGTAGTTTTGACTTAACGTCATACATGACAACTAACACACAATGTACCACATACAGTATACCCACCCGTCGAAAAAATGCTTTTCTGAATGACTATAACAAAACCAAAACAAATCACTCACTGCCAATCCACGAAGATATACCTGATCTCTCCTTGCGCAGATTACGGTTCAGAAAACCACCAACTACAACAGCTTTCCAACTAGAGTCTGATGGTTTTAATCCTGCAGTAAATGAGCAGAAATTTGGGCGTCCCAAACACCAGAAGAAGTGAGCAATAATCTAACTGTTGGTCAAGAACACCCTGGTTTTGAGCACCAAAAAGATTGGTCGACCCCAAACAGAATTCGCACATCGCATGGGGTGTGAGCTGATTCGTTGTTTAGATGGAACAAGCGGGAATCTCTACGATGCGACTGTGGAGCGGAACACCAAACTGTCAGGCATATAGTGCAAGAATGTGGCCTTAGAGCATATCCAGGCAACAACAAGGACTTCTTACAAAACAAGCCTTCAGCCGTAGCTTGGATTTCCAGGCTCGATATTACCCTGGACAAGAATCCCCTGGCTCCGCCACTGTTCAGGAGGTTCTGGCTTCAAATTGAAAAATAAGAGAGAGGAACAATCGATATGTATTTATAATCATTAAAAATGCTACCAGAAACAAAGTTGCATCTTCGATCTGTAGAAGAAACTGAAATCGATCAACCCTTTCGAACGAAAATATGACTACGCCATTGGGATAATTTTCCATGCCGATTCCATCCAATCGAAAACCCGTTTGTATGGCAATAATAATATTTCATTGTTTCTTTTTTCGAAAATCACTTTGAAGATATGGCGGCCTGTTGCATATTTAGCATGCGCTAAAGGAACTGATGTTGTTAATTTGGTATGCTATGTTTCGAAAAAATTTGAATGAACTTTGAATATTGTTATTACTTTGAATGCACGCGTGCAGGCCTGCTTCAGCTAATGCTAGGGTCGCCTGATTTTTGTGTAATCGATTTGGCAGCAGGCAAAGTTTGATGTGTGCGTCGGATTGAAATAATATCTACAGAAAAGAGAGCCTCAGGTTTTTAGTTTTGATACCCGCATATGCGTTTTTCCCCTAAAAATCGCCAGACAAAGCTGTCCCGTTAGAATTGCAGCTTTAAGGCTTACTGTATTATAACTAACCGCGGTACTCTGGTATTTAGGCTCTGCCTACGCGGTCTGCTCAGTTATAAAAGAAACCTTCAGCTATAGTTTTTGCAGTTCTCCTACAGGGATCTGTTTTTAGAATTCGAGAAGAATTAGTTACTATCAAAATGTTCCTTTGAGAAAGTTAACTTTTTATAAAGTTGAAACAGCATGTTTTGGATAATTTGGGGGTGTTGATTACAAAGCCGATCGCAATTTTGAGTTTCAATTTCATTTGACGTAAATCAAAAATTTCAAAACATTCAGATCTTCAGGTTTACCTAAAAAAACGAGAATCTTTATTTGGCTTTCTATCAAGATGAAACCTCGTGTTCTGAAAAAGTTGATGCTGCTGATTACAAATACGGTCGCAGTTTTGAGTTTCAGTCCCGTTTGACAAAATCAAAAATTTTAGATCATTCAGATTTTCAGGTTTGCCTAAAAAAACGAAAATCATTTGGCTTTTAATTAAAATGAAACCACATGCTTCGAATAATTTGACGGTGCTTATTACAAACTCGGTCGCAGTTTTGAGTTTTAGTCTCGTTTGGCAAACGTCAAAAATGTCAGACCTGGTTTGAATAAAACATCGAAAGTCTTTATTATTTGGCTTTCTCTTAAGATAAAACCTCGTATTTTAGATAATTTGAGGGTGCTGATTACAAATCCTGTCGCAGTTTTGAGTGTCAGTCTAGTTTGACAAAAATAAAAAATTTTACATCTCAGATCTTCTCAGGTTTGTCTAAAAAAATCCAAAATATTTATTTGACTTTCTATTAAGATAAAACCTGACAGAAGTCAAAAGTTTCAGATCTTCTGGTTTGCCTAAAAAATCAAAAATCTTTATTTGTCTTTCTGTTGAGATGAAACCTCGTGTTTTGATCAATTTAAGGATGTTGATTA
The DNA here is from genome assembly GCA_951848785.1 of Callosobruchus maculatus. Taxonomy (NCBI): domain Eukaryota; kingdom Metazoa; phylum Arthropoda; class Insecta; order Coleoptera; family Chrysomelidae; genus Callosobruchus; species Callosobruchus maculatus. The sequence goes on from CATOUR010000198.1 coordinate 2,282,601, forward strand.
CAAATCCACTCTCGTTCGACAAAATAAAACTTTCAGATCTTTCAGATCTTCAGGTTTGGCTAAAAAATAGAAAATGTTTATTTGGCTTTCTATTAAGATGAAACCTTGTACTTTGAATAATTTGAGGGTGCTGATTACAAATCCGACCGTAATTTTGAGTCGCAGTCTCATCTGACAGAAGTAAAAAATTCCAGATCTTCTGATTTTCCTAAAAAATCGCAAATCTTTATTTGGCTTTCTATTGAGACAAAACCTCGTATTTTGAAGAATTTGCGGGTGCTAATAACAAATGCTGTCGCAGTTTTGAGTTTCACTCTGATACGACAAAAAATAAAAATTTCGGATCTTTTAGATCTTCAGGTTTACCTAAAAAATCGAAAATTTTTATTCGTCTTTCTATTATGATGAAGCCTCGTGTTTTGAATAATTTGAGGGCGCTGATTATAAATTGGGTCACTCTCGGGCGACAAAAATAAAAAAATTCAGTCTTTCAGGTCTTCAGGTTTGCGTGAAAAATCGAAAATCTTTATTTGACTTTCTATCAAGATGAAACGTCGTATTTCGGATAATTTGAGGGTGCTAATTAAAATCCGATCGCGGTTTTCAGTATCAGTCTTGTTTGACAAAAATCAAAGATTTCAGATCATGCACATACTTATTCAGTTTTGCCTAAAAAATCGAAAATCTTTATTTGACTTTCTATCAAGATAAAACCTCGTATTTTGGATAATTTGAGGGTGATGATTACAAATCCGGTCGTAGTTTTGAGTTTCAGTCTCATTTGACAAAAATCAAATCAAATCAAAAAATTTCAGATCATTCACATGTCCATATTTGTCTAAGAAATCGAAAATTATTATTTGACTTTCTGTCAAGAATGAAACCTTGTGTTTTGGATAATTTGAGGGTGCTGATTGCACATCCAGTCGCAACTTTGAGTGCCAGCCTCGTTTGACGAAAATAAAAAATTCAGATCTTCACGTTTGCCTAAAAAAAGTATGTTATTATGCACCGAGTGCATCTACTTAACTTAATTTTTATATTCGGGAATATCCCCTTCAGCATTTACAGCATGAACAACAGCAGCAGCAGCAAAACAGTAGAGACCCGAAGCGACGTATCTAACGAGCAGGAGAGGAAAAGTGTATCTGACCGGGCCGCTATGAATCAAGTAGGCTGTGGCGCGGGATAGCCACGGGGCCGTATTGTGTTTATCAGAGAACGCCGGCTGGTCGCAGCAGGCCGTGAGTCCGGTAGCCACTGCGGCTAACCGCACCACTGCCGCCAGTTATACTGAGGCCGTTTCTATCATTCCTGACAACATAATAGAAACTACCACGACGGGCATACAGCCCATCTTAACTGATCGCAATTCTGCGTTCGACCAGTACAACACGATTTTTAGGAAAACCAATACGAATATGAAACCAATATAGTGCGCGGTTGCCCATATTGAACTGTCTCCCAAATTGAACCTTTGCCGTTTTTGATTCTTCCCGTAAGACTTGGCAATATTACCATCCGGTATTCGACACCACACCTTTGAACCTTCCTGCCGCAGTGTTACCAGATTTAGCAGAATTCTGCTGAATTAACCGGTTGCGCTGGCACCACGCACTAACCAGATCTATTGCTCTTTCAACATTTAGCTGTAGTTCATCTAGCGTGAAGCCAGATACAGTCACAGTAGTGTCATCTGCAAACATGGTCACGTTCCCCACGGTAATGTAGTTTGGAAGATCATTAACATACAATAGGAAAAGTAATGGTCCCAATACTGACCCCTGCGGTACACCAAGCTCCAGATTTGATATAGTTGATTTAGTTGCAGCAAGACTTGAATTTTCCTATTTCTCATGTAAGACGTAATCCACTCTAAAGCTCTCCTCTGATACCAACTGCTTCAAGTTTATCTTTGAGAATATGTGCATCAACCGAGTCGAACGCCTTTGATAAATCAAAGAGTAGAGAGACAACATACTTCCCTTTGTCTAGCTGGCTATAAATAAAATCAAGGTAGTGACATGAAGCAGTTTCAACAGATTTTTTTGCTTGAAAACCATGTTGGCATGCTGACAAAATATTGCAGTTTGTTATAAAAGTATACAATTGGGTGTAAAACACTTTTCAAGTATTTTAGAAAAAACACTTAATAATGAAATCTGACGATAGTTGTCAATCTCAATACAGTCGCCTTTTTTGAAAACTGGAATTACAATTGCTAGTTTTAGGATATCAGGTGAGCAGGCATCACTTATAGACTTATTCATCAGGTATACAAGGTGGTCAAGTAAGTGCTCCTTTATATGTTGTAGTAAAGATACCGATAATTCATCAAATCCTGAAGTATTTTTATTTTTAATGTTGAGCAATATATCATTGATGTCATCTTTAGAAACAGGTCTAATGAAAATAGATACATCATTACGTAATGATGAAGTGGGTGGTAAAGACAAATTGTAAGAGAAATGTGCCTCAATACCATTAGGCACGCCCTGTGAAAATGTACGAGCAAATATGTTCGAAAGATGGGTTTCGTCAGACACGGCTTTACCATCAATGTTCAGAAAAATACTATCCGGGGATTTCTTTACTCTTGCTCTTACGTATTCTCGTGTTAGCGCTTTTTTAAGTATGTGTGCCTAAAATAAAATGCAAGACTCCTAGAATAGGCAGGCTGTCATAGAAACATTATCCATAATGACTGTAAAGAAAAAACTACAAAGGGTATTTGTTTAACGATGCGGATTTTCTTTGACAGATTGATAAATTTTCTATTTTCACGGTAAACTCCAAATATGATGCTTTTTACATTTTATAAATGAACCATTTAATTGTTACTACCGACGAAATAAACGCAGGATGCTGAAAAAGGCGAGGCAACCGAAAATCTAATCTACCAATTTCCTTGAATTTCAATGACACTTGGCGAAGTGCGTATTATATTTTATTGTTGTCCGGGTACAGTCATGTGGAAAGGAACAATAAATCGCTGCTTTCCGTCATACTTTTTATACAATTATTCAATAGTTACAATCGAAATTTCCATATAGGCAAATTAAAAATTGAAAGCGGTATTATGAATATATATGTAGCAGGTTTTTATACGAAATGCGTGATAAAACGTATTCCAAAAGCTTGACATCATATCCATATTGAAATGCTAAATTTAATTTGTTAGCAATACTTACGTTCACTCGAGTAAGCGACAGTTTTTGTCATACTTGTATTTGATTCAATACATTTACACGAGCAAAATTGATTTTACGCTCAACCAATTATGCTTGAAGCCCAGAACAAAAAACCTAGTAGTTTTAAATGTCACGAATGCATACAGTTGTAATTGATCTTTTTATATACCTACCTATTTTGCATACATCTTGTATAAGGGCATATAAGTATCATTTACAGAATTATAACATGACTATTGACTCTGTGTTTCTTTGTTACACTCGTATAACGTCATCCTCTCATGGGTGACATGGTAAAAAAATTCATTCACTTTTATGATAATGATTTATAGTGATGCCATAACGGACAAGAAGGCAAATATAAATGGCTACTCAGAATAGCAAATAACAAGATCTATGCCGCTATGCGAGCTGGTATAGTAGAAAATCAACCACAACCACTACCAGTAGTAAATCTTTCCTGCCTTATATTCCTCGGATCACAGATAGAATTGGGAAGTGACTGCAGAAGGCTAATATCAGGACGATATACAAACCAACTCGGAAAATACAACCAGCATTTAAGATAAGCAAAGGACAAAAGAGAATTTATCGGATACCACGTCTTCCTGTGGGGTTACCTAAAATGAAAGTTTTCGAGAGTAGTTAATGAAGGTCGCCATTTGAAAAAAACAGTATTCAAAAAATGATTTTTGCTGTGTATAATTAACTTTCCAGTCAAGTACTATCTTTTTTCTTGTTAAAATCGTAAATATACTACTTTTACAATGGTGTTTTGAAATCGTGCCACTTCACTGCCGGACCCTGTATTAGACAGAAAAGTCTGCAGTAGCTAAGCACGCACTCCAGAAAAACGGTGAAAGAAGGTTAACTGCCATTTTCAACTGTCAGCTACTTTAATTTCTACTGTAACTATTAGTTTGCATATAATAACACATTGATAAACACTTTAACTGACAGTTACCAGTAAACTTATTGCGTATTGATAAACTAGCCCTAATGCAGGCGAGTGGATTCAGTAACAAAAACAAAACCATAAAGCACAACGAATTAGGTATATTATAAACAATTGAATCTGCGTATTACGTTGTTTCCGTGAGGCGCCTACTCTTTTCTTCCACTTGGTTACACGCCCTTTGTAACAATCCGCAAATCCCTTTGACTCCGAAACAGCCTTAGCTAAAGAAAATTGTACGTCCTAAGATTCCGCCGACTCGACTGTTTGCAGAACTTCCTTCTGCGCGTTGCTCATTTGTTATTTAGAAGTTAGTCACAGTCGACTGGATTCGCCCGGAGGAAACAAATCAGCCTCTTTGTGCGTAAAATTAAATAATTTGTAAATGCACCGATTTCAATCATCGGCTTTACTTGCCGTATTTTCAATTTGCGTTTCGACTCTGATCCTTCAGGTTCCACTCGAACAGAAAATTATCTAAAGAGATTAAACCATTTGTATCTGTTTGAAGGAACGTTGTTTACTTGTTGCCGTTTTATTACACTTCGCTAGATTTCGCGAGAGGTAGTAAGACTGGTGTCTTGCGCCGTCATGTTATTTACATGCTTTTGTAAGTTTTTGGCAGATTGTCATTTAATTAATTAAAAGCAAAAAAATTATAAAAAGCTTTTTTAAAGGAAAATTTGATTTTCTTTCATTTGATAGCCATATTGTAGAAGTGCATAAAAAATAACTAGTCCGCCATCTTGGATGTTCCGCCATATTATTTTTGGAGTTACTCTCACCAGGTCCTTTCATTTGATACCCATGTTGTAGAAATGCATTAAAAATAACAATTCCGCCATCTTTGAAGATCCGCCATATTGGATTTAGAATGACGTCACACAGTTTATCATGTATGGTCATCCAACCTTGTCGTGTATACAAAATTTCAGCTCAATCGGTTGAAGATATTTGCTTCAAAATTGAGTAGCAAGAGTCCACCCGAACAGACGCCGGCCGAACAGCTCAAGAGTCAACAATTCATCAACTATCTCCCCTATGTGTCGGAAACTTACTTCAACAATTTGGTATCAGTTATAGCACACACAAAACTCTAAGAATAAAGCTTAAACCAAGATTGACATTTAGTCAATAAAATTCAAATAATACTCGCGAGTGAAATCTGAACACTGAGAAAAAATAATGCGGTTCATGAAATACATGAATTAAAGACAATAACAGGCTATAGAGGTACAACCTCCCAAGCTGCCCTCAAAACATCTTCCAATTCGTCCAGCATTGGCAGAAGACTGGGTAAATCGCGAATGTAGCGCCCCATCCAATCCCATACTTTTTCAATTGGGGATAAATCGGGTAATCGTGGAGGCCAGGGAAGAACACCGACCTCAGCTTCTTGTAGGAACCTCATCGACACCGCTGTAATATGAGGACGTGTATTGTCTTGCTGGAACAAACCCTGTTCGATGCCCCGGACATATTATGGAACGACAACTGGTTCTAGCACCTCATTCACATAATGTTGGGTTATCATTGTGCTACGAATCACAAGCAGCATGGCTTGTTTGGGGGCGTCCGTCGCATGCCCCCAGCCTAACCCTGGACTCGTCGGAGAAGGCCCTCTGATGACACTCAGCATGCCATTGTTGCTATTCTTGGCACCAATCTAAATGGAAGCACTAGATGTGGATTCAACATATAACAACATACAAGCGTCCACAACAGCAACAGCAAGTGGATCGCATTCTATCTCGAGTAGATGACGATCTTGTCGGTCCGTAGTTCTCCTACGTTCTCTATAGTATCTCTAGTTCGCGCATTTGCTCTTCTTCTATGTATGCGCGCCATGCTGCTACAACTGTAGCCACGCTACTCCCCATGGATACAACAACTGCTCTGCAAGAAGCTTGTAATGTTTGACCTTCAACGTATCAATCACAGAGCTAGCTTCAAGCAGCTGCCTGATAGGAAACAAATGAATTTGTTCATCCCTCAATAATTTATTTGTAACTTACTAGAGTAGATACAAATGGCCACCCTTGGTTATACTTTGTATTGGCTGAGAATTATACATTTCATTAAATTTTGACATTTGATTTTGATGACCTGTCATTTATCGGTTTTTCCTATATCCTCGGCACTTCTTTTAACCTTTTACATTCGGTTTCTGCGTTGTCCTCATCTACGCTGCTAGAATGCTCTTCGCATGTCTCACTTATATGGTCCATTCCAAAATTAGTCATCGCTAACAAGTTTTTGTCATATTTCTTCTCACTGACAATGTCGCGATCTTTGTGGCAGAATTCTTCCATTGCTCTATGAGACCCTCTTTCTGGGGCACTCAGTATTTTGAAATAAATAAAGATGTGTGTGCGTGGTAAATATATTCATGCGCACCTGAAGCAAGTTAGCAGAAAAGTTTCTTATCGTATTGTACAAGCTCGAAGGAAACAGTTTAAAAACCCATTACACGACAACAAAGAAGAAGAGCAAGGGCAGAAATGAGCCCAACTTGGCTGGATATCAGCTCGCTAGTCGTCTCAGTGGGCCAATTGTAATTTCAAGACAAAAGCGCGTCGTTTTGTCAAAGAAACAGCTTTTTTATTCCTAATCCGAGATTATGAATCTTTTAGGGCCTCCCCCAGGAATATACCTGTATTCCTAAAGGGGAGTTATAACCGTTTCGTGTCTTTAAAAGAAGGAACTTTAATATATCCCAAATTACCCCTCAGGTAATCTAATAGAAGCTTTCTCATACATATGCCTTTTTGAGCATGGAACCAATTTGGAGGAATCATTGCCGGTGGATTTCGCTCTTGTATCGATTAGGAAACACGATGACGACACGACAGATGGAAGGTAGGAGAAGGGTCGGCTTTTTAGGGTGGCTATGGTGCAAGGGCTGAAATTGACACCGTTTTGGGGCAGTGGGTTTCTTAATAACCCACCTACTACCGAAAATCGATACAGACACACTTTTGATATTAACATCCTCAAGGTCTTAAAATGAAGTGTCTCAGTATTCAGTAGAAGATATCGCGAAACGACAACATGCAGAATGTGTCTAAAAAGGCCCTGTATTTAGGAAACAGGCAGAAGTGTCAGAATTTGACCGCAAGATTTTTTTTTAATAATTCATTTAATTAAAAGCCAGATATTATGGAGGTTGTTGAGGTCACTTACCCCGTGTGGGGGCGGGTTAAAATATCTCCCATCGTATATCCTGCGTGTCGTAAAAGGCGACTAAAAGGAATCGAACTGCTGTCGGTATAAGCAGTAAACTCTCCTCAACCAACAGCTTTGGGTGGACGAGTTGAGAAGAGTCAGGACACCTTCTTGTCCTTGGGGTGAGAAATTGTCCCTAAAGGCGGATGAACCAGTAGATACATCTGGTCAACGGCATGAGGATGCAGAAAGCAAATGGGAAACTGCTGCATTAAAGATCTTAAAGGTATCCCACAACATGTCTGTTAAGACATTGTGACTATGATGATGATGAGGGTCACTTAGTGGCTCCTCCATGGTCATGGGTGAAGGCAACGTGTATTTCGACCCCTTACGGGAAAAATTTCATTATAAAAAGGAACATCTCGAGGTGCTGGCTCTGACAGCAATGGAGAAAGGGCGACAATAGGATAAACTGCACCTGATCATAGTAGACCAGGTAACGCAGATATATCGACTGACGGACTGCATTCAACCACTGAATACCCAAGTTTTTAATTCAAATAACATGCTAAACAAATATATTCCTAATAATGATAGTTCTTCTGAAATGTCCAAGCGTAGATATGACACCCCTACTAGTGACGCACTGACTGAGACTGAAGACGATATACAGGATGGTGATTTCATGGTGAAATTTAATGATTAAAAGACCCAGTATTGTACGCTATCAAACAAGAGGTGCCCAAGTCAACACCAGGTTCTAACAACTGGGCTCTGCCAAGGAGTCACTCATTCAAGCGGTTAGGAGTCAACATTACAGAAAATCTCAATTGCAACAGCTGCTGGTAAAAAGTTTGGGTACCTATTTAGAGCCAAAAAGTACTTCTCACCATGTAACCTTCTCATGCTATATAAAACCCAGATAAGACGTGGCCTGAAGTACTGCTCTCATGTCTGAGGAGCTGCTGCCCCTACTACCCTGTCTATACTAGATGCCGTCCAGAGAAGGGCAATTCGACTAATCGACAACCCGGCCTTAACGCGTCACCTCCAGCCACCTTCTTACCGGCGTGCTGTTGGTGACCTCTCACTCTTCTACCGATATTTAAACGGAATCTGCTCCTGTGAACTATCCTCTATCGTTCCGCCGCTCATCGTTCCTATCAGATGCACTCATACTAAGGCGGTCGTTCTTCATTCATCAAGAACCGAGAGATACAACCCACATTTATTCCCAGGGTGTCCAAGGCTTGGAATGGACTACCAGGAGATGTATTTATTGGACCTGCGGGTATTGGCCCATTCAAATCCCGCGTTAATAAACTTCCCCTAACATAACCCTTTCACAGCAACCGCGGTACTCTGGTATTTGGGCTCTGCTTACGCGGTCTGCTCAGTTTAAAAAAAAGTGTATGTCGTACGTGACACATCTTTTGGAGATTATTCGTCAAATTTCCTCTTGCACCTCCCCTCTCCTAACGTGAAACTGTAACAAACCAACGACATCATAACAAGAATACCCAGCGCACGCCATCATTGTTTGACAGCCGTTTTCCCTCGAAGAGCAACTCACCAACCCTTCCGCAAATACCCATATTATCTCATTTGGCGCACAGCATAACAGATGTATTGTATGGCTCCGAACGACCCTATTCTTTTATGTATTTTTTTCATTGTATCATAAGCAGACCCTCCAGCAGGAAAACAACTATAATGCTATGAAATACTGCTGAGAGTGTAATCGTATACGACATCGAAATGATATTATGGGACACATAAAAATTGAGTGTAAAAAGAAAATGATTATGTATCGAATGAGAAAAGGGGTGGATATCACATTGGCAAGTCAATTTAGACCGAATTCAGTTTTTTGACGAGTGTAATCCGCTGTATTACTTTTTATTGTTCTGGATAATATTGACGTCACCACGTAGTCTGGGTACATTTTCTTTTTTCTCTAGTTTGTCGATTTTCCTACCCTGACTGGTTATGTTTATATTTGGTATGCTATTTGTAGTGATTTATATGTATCAAAAGGTCATCTTAGCTGATTTTGGGTAGGACGTATCACGGAGTCATTTGGAACCACGGAAGGGAAAGGCTAGAGGAATTTCTAGAACACCTGAACAGCGTGCATGAAAACATCCAGTTCACCGTGGAGGTAGAAGAAAACAAAAAACTGACATTCCTTGATGTTCTTCTAACAAGAAATGGAGCTACAATAGGACACAAGGTATATAGAAAACCAACACATACTGACCGGTACTTACACAAAGAATCAAACCACCACCCATCTCAGAAGTAAGGAGTTATTAGAACTTTGACAGATCGGGCTAGAAAAGTGTGCGAACCAGAGGAACTCGACACCGAACTGGCACACCTAAAGAACGCTCTTAAGGCAAACGGCTATACAGAGAAAGAAATAACAAGAACAATGAGAAGAAATAGCATAGCAATAGGGCAAAATAAGAACCTGAACCGATAGCAAGAGCTTTTCTACCATATGTGCCTGGAATAGAAAAAATGTTACGAAAAGAAAACGTCAAGACCATTTACAAGCCCACAAGAAAGATACAGGGGTATTTGAGAACGGTGAAGGATAAAAGAGACCCACTCACTACACCGGGGGTTTATCGCATACCATGCACATGTGGGAGTGTATACATAGGAACAACGAAGCGATCGATAAACACAAAGATTTCAGAACATAAGGAAGGAGGTCATAAGATCAAGTTTGAAGAAACTCAGGTTCTTGCCGCAAGACCTTCATACTATGCCAGACTTAACAGAGAAGCCATCGAGATACAAAAACACCACAATAGTTTCAATAGAAAAAAAGAAATACAGAAAGTCAACCGGGCATGGGTACCCATCCTAAAGGACGTGAAGACACTGCCATATCGCAAGGGGGCGGGGCTACCAACGTTACCTGATTGGGCACGTCACCGTTGACAGGTATAAATGCAGTTGCAGATCCTTCAGGCGTCAGTACTTTGGAAGTCGCTGAACTAAAAACCCAAGAACCACAAATTCATTGGACGATGGCCGCGAAAGCCTTACACACAACATTGCCGAGAGTTGAATACTATACTTTATCTACGACCGAAGCTATGAACAGTACGATATAAATACATGATAATTAATCAATATTGACAACTTAACCTCACTTCTGTCCCTCAAATAAATACTGTCACCGTTCAAACTGGCGTTAGACGTTTCACAGTGACATTTGCAGTTATTTTAGCGTCTGTGTGATTCCATGGATTTCCAAGAGTTCAGTACTGTATAGGCCCATCGTTACGTCCTAACCAAAGACTTTTGAGCGCAAAAGGTTGGAAAGACATTAAATCTAGTGGCATGATAGCCATTGGTCCCCTGAATCTATATCTAAGTTTGCTACCTCGGGGGGTTACCGGTCGAGGGGAGGAGAGGTGAAAACTCTGCTTCGCGATAATTTTCGAAAAATAGCGTAAGTGCTATCGAAAAAGGGTTAAAATGATTAACGGTGAGAATAAAATTCTACATAACTTTGGTCTGTACATTTAGTAGGTAGCGATGTGTTCCTAAATGTCGTAATTCGTTTTTAAACCAAATGCGTGTGTTAAGGAAACTGCAGATAACAAAGAAATGAGAAGAGATCATTCTTTTAGCGAAAAAAAGTTACAGAACTTTTTGATGAAGTTCTTCGTCTTAATCCGCGATGAAATTTTGATTGTAGTAAAAATCTCAAACCAACCCCTAACTTTGGCGCACTGTAGGACGAATACCATTTGGTCACACACGAAAAATATGAAGACCAAAATTATGCAGAATTATGTTTCTCCATAAATCATTTGAGCCTTTTTTTCGATAGCACTTACCAAAACGATGCTGCACCCCCCCCCCCCCCAATAAGCAATCAAACTGTTTCATGGCAACTGAGGACCCGTCGATCTCAAATCCCTTCATCTGTCAAATTTTGATTTCTGGTCTTTGAGTCGATAAAATAAATAAGATTAAGCCTGCAATAGTGAAACAGGATGACAGGCTGGATGTCACATTCCTTCTAAGGTTGCAGCAAATATTATTATTAATTAAATGATAATTTTCAGACATGGTCAACATACCACAAACATAGTTCAGCGAGAGGGAACAGCTGCTGCTTGATGACTTCAAGACAGCCTATTTTATATCAACGTCGTTTTTGCTGTTAATATGCCTTTATGTTCATTATTTGTATCTTGAAATGGTGTTTAGAATGAAAATGATTAATAACGTTGACTATGCTGATATCCCTACATAAATAAACTTAGTAACCAAACTGCGTCTTATTTATTTAAATAAAAATAAAGACATATTGTAACTAAATCGTGTTCCACTTTACTGAGTCATATTAAAAACAGAAAATTCGACTAAAAATAAAATATAGTGTCTGAGAAAGTCAATGTTCAGTGTCTACCTAGTAGTGAGATGTCATTGACATTGTCTTGCCACAGTAGTAGGTCTTGCTTCAGCAAAAAAACTTGGATCGAATTAAGCCACAGCTGTCAGTTATGTGGCATGCATTATAAAAATATAGACCTAGTGCGACAAACTCGATTCTGACATGACAAATTTTAGTGTCATTGACAATTGCTCCAGTATGGGCGAATTCGAGGAAACGGGCAAGCTTTTATTATATTCTTTTGAATTAATCTGACCGGATGTAATATACAACGGGTTCCGCCATCATGTCGACAAACTTTGAGGTATGAAAATACAATTAAAGTTATCGAGAAGAAATGCGAAAAAAAGGGGTCAACCTTTTAACTAATTTTTTATTACATTTTCAATTTCTGTGTCACGACTCCATGAGTTCGCGCAGTTATAACGCCATAGCTTGATTATTTATGGACCGATTCACGATTCTTTGGACTCATTTTATAGGGGAATGATTGGGCATATCAACTAAGGCAAAAAAACAATATCTGACAATTTCTAAGGCTAAACAAATTCACCAAACTGATAATTTTTTTTTGGTAATGCACTTGTTTTGGTTACTTGCAAATAATTTGAAAAAAGGGGACCAATGTCTACCATCCCACCAAATTTCACTTCTTTCTGATCTTTTGCGGACAAAAAAGCCCTACCACCTGGCGGTGATTATAACCCACGGCTGAACCGTGAGGTATGAGAAGCATTGGCTGTTTAACTTAATGGGAATAGATTATTATTAATCCCAAAGATATGTGGTTTTTATTCATACACTAGTAAAACCCGACGGATCATATTGAACTCAGTTTAATAACCATCAAGCGTTGATTTAACGAATATGCACATAATAGTGATGGACAAAGTAGTAGTATCAGGCAGACATTAGAGGTACAACCTGATCCAAAGACAGTCTCGCATCACTAATTAATGACACATATATCCAAGAAAACGATATCTGTCTTGACGTTATGGAATCGATTGCAATGCCGACTGAAGAAACTATGTGCATCCATCTCTTACCCGTTCCAATCACGTTTCAGATCAATCTAACTCCCTGCCTCTCCCCACCGTCTTATCCAACAAGAATTCCAATTACATCAGTTCACTTTCTAGTTAATTACATATCAAAGAAGACCGGGATTCTTTGTGTTGATTAGAATATTTGTTTTCAAAGATTTCCGTCTTCCAGGCCGATACAAGAAAGATCAGAAGTTCGTTTTTACTTGCAGCGTCGAACGATCCGAAACCGGAAACTAAAAAGGGAAGTTGCTTCCGGGAAGTTACGCCGAGAGTTTCGAGTGGAAAAAGCGGAAGTTGTTACTTGCTAAAGGATTGAAAGTTATGGGGTCGTACGTATGAACGTCTATCCGGATTATGTTAAGGGGTTAATTTTTTAACACCCTTCTATTAGCTTCAACTGTTTGTTTGTTTGTTTGTGAGCTTGTAACTCTCCGTTGGATTAAGAGGTCGGACCGAACATTGAACGCTCAAACTTTGTTGCAAAAATGATTTTGACAGCTTCAAATCCCTCGAACCAGCGGTCGTATCCGATGACTAGGGGATGGCGCAGACCCCTTAGAGTTTGTTGATATTACACAGAGGCGTAGCGACGAGAAGTTAAAAGGCGTGACATCCAACTGTTTTGAGAGTTGGTATTTTTTTGAAATCTATTCAGGAACGTCGACAGTTTTAATTATGGTTTATGCAGTAGTGATAATTATTATGCAAAAAACACGCTTAAGAGTTAACTAAAAATAATAAATATAGTTTAGAAAACTGAAAAACACGATTTTAAAGAATATCGAACTAAAAAATTTGAAATAGTCTTGAAACAATAATGAACGAAAAATACTGATTGATTGTAAAAAAAGCATTAGCATTTTGTGCCATATTATTCGTAAATAGAGCCCTATGCCTTTTTCACAAAACTACTAATAATTTTCGCTCATTACTGTTTTCAGCTTATTTTGAAAATTGTTTTTAACTTTTTAGTCTCATGTTCTTTAGAAGCGTATTTTTAAATTTTTTTAACGTATATTTATACACTCGATTATCTTAACTCTTAAGTACTGATGTGTCGTCTGACAGACGACAGTACCTCCCTTTTTCCCAGTCGTGACAGTGGCGGTGCAGTGATACCTACACAGAAAAAAATACTATTGCGTTTCCAATTAATTGTTAGTATTTGGATGTTTTTCCATCACTTTAAATATATTTACAGTTGTTTCAAATCCATGTAATTGAAATAATTCAATCCTTATAATCGAAGTAATCACAGGTACGCCAACAAATTCAAAATAATTTTATATTCGTTCTAACGATATGTATAATCCTTCTAATACCAGTATTGACATATAGTGCAATCAAAACATCCTTTTGTTTTCGAAATTTACCCTATGTTTCATTTAAGCAAAGCATACAATCTATTCAATGTACAAAAATTATTACTGCAACAGCAGTTCGTGATAATTCATCTGATAAAAATTAATTTTGTTTTAATGGCCCTTGTCGATCGCTAAATATAATCAATATTCGACGGGTCTGATGTCCCGATTCACTTTACGTAAAATAATGAACAGGGGGATCAATCATCTCAGTGTTACTATCGCCGCGAACCCGCCAACATGGACAGGGTTGTGTAGTTGTGTTGTTTCGGTGTTAGCCGTGTTGTGTCATCTCGTGGTTTTGCGTATTGCATCAGCAATTGTGTGATATAAATGTGTCCAGTTATATATATTAAATGGAGGACCTACTGAGAAATTGGGACTTAGAAGAGCTGATACCCACATTTGAATGTGTGTAGATTAGTCAGACAGTTATATTTCAGGTGAAAATGCAACAACTGTCTAATTCTTATATCATGCTCCTTATAACTTCATACAAAATCACAAAATTAAACATCCAAACAAACCAATCAGCTGTCCTCGCAATAAAATCTGTTGGTCCAAGGAAAAGGAAGTAGTTTAGAATCAATTACCAAACACAGATTCGATTCAACGACAGGCTGCGATAACTATAATACACTTCCCATTGGATAAAACATCGCTGTATTTGAGGAATGCTGAGTGTAACTTCCCATTGAATCCAAGCGTAAATCTTTGACAGAACGACAGATTTTTCTGTGTGATAATCAAAAAGCTACAAATATAAAAACAGCTCAAACTTCATTTGTAGACAATTTTGAAGTTCCTGGTCGTTTTCCACATTTCACTTTCTACACCGAAGGGGATATTGTGACCGCGAAAATTTTTATTATGATATATACATAACGAAAATCCCCGTCCCTCATTTTCATCGGTCTGTCGGTCTGGTCTATTAACGTTTTTCTAGCCGCGCAATCTCAGTAACCGCTACTCGAATTGTAATGAGATTTGGATAGCGATATGCTACGGTAACGTAGTAGGTGATGCTGGTATAATTTAAGAATCGGTACATAGGCGGCGGAGAAATTGGTAAAAAGCAAAAAATTATAAATAATTTATAAAATACTCTACACTGCACTGAAAAAATTGGATTTAGAGATATTGTGTGCTTTTTAGACCTATCCGAATGTAGCCTTTGAACTTTATATCTGGGAAATAACTTGAAACTATTAACTTGATTGTGATGAAATTGTGACACCGTGTTACTACCATAGAGAAAATGGTAACAGTGTACCGTTGTTGAAACTCTTGCCAGTGACGGAGAGAAAATCAAAAAACGAAAAAAACTCGGTTTGTAGATGTTTCAAAGGTCTCACTGTTGCCTTTTTGACGAAGATGCTGTAGGCATAGAGAAACTCCAAATTTTTTGGTCCCACCGATAATGTGTGGGAAGTATGGCAGGACACTTTTTATGTATGATGACATTTGTTATGTTATAGTAATACAATTGTCGGATATACATTTTTGGGATTGTCTCATAAAACTGTTTGAGGAGCTTGTGGGTTCTTTTTTAAATACTGATATTGATGAACCCTTGTTACTTATTAATCAAGTCTAACCAATCGAGCCCTACGTTCCATATCCGTTCCCTCAATCAGTCTTCTTGAAAACAACCCGAAAAAAGAGTGTCTGTCCTATTTTATTTTGTTAACGAACGCCGCTTTCCTCCGAACGCCTGCACGTCTGAAAGAAAAGCACGTGTTTACGATAAAATATTTCCACAAAAAATATTAGTCTTTCATTTTCATATTTGAAAGGTATTTTGTGTAAAACAACATAGGTATAACGCGGCACGGAAATGCTAAAATGTTTTCCCGACGCTTTCATTTTCACGAATGTTTGTGTTTTCTGGGGGCGCGGGGTAGAAAAGGAAGCCTTAGAATCAATTTAATTAATTTACAATTTACGGGACGGAATATAATCCTTTTATGTTTATAATTCCGATGATTCAAAGGAGGCCTCGCGTGATGCGATTTCTTTATGTGTATACAGGGCAGGACTCAGATACTAAGAGTTTTTTATACATGTAAGGGTACAAACAAAGCAGAGCAGCGAAGTACGAGAGCGGTTTATATTTTTAGCTCTCACTGATTCACTGAAGTCACTGAAGAGAGTTTATGCAGAGCCTCTGTCTGTCCGCTCGTTTGTCCGTATACAAAAGATAGCCAAAATTACAGGTGCTAGAGAAAAACTAAATACAGATTCGGAAACAGCATGAAAAAACTAGTCCGGAAAGAATCCCCTTTTGTCAATATCGCTTCTGGTTTAAAAAAAATTGAATTAAATTACGACAGGTAACTAACGACGTATTATGTACGGTGTATTGATATTCCTGAAGCACAGACAGCGTGGCCGAGCGGTTAAGACGCTAGGCACCAGTCCGAACGGGCGTGGGTCGAATCTCACCCCGGTCAATAACTTTTTTCTTTTTTTTTTTAAGATTAAGTGCTAAATTTGTTGATTACTAGTCCGGGAAAAGTCCGGTTATGTCAATATAATAAAAAAATTAAATTTTTATACCAACAAATTCCACAGTTTGAATTTGGCTCAGAAAACAAAAAAAGTTTTGTTGTAAATTTTATATTTGATCTCTCCATTTATCACAAAAGAAATTATTCAAAACCCTCATTTTTTGTCATCATTATCATTTAGCAGAAGAAAAAACCAGCGATCAAATGTACAGTTTTTGCGGAATCTGATTGGTTGAAATTAGCAATTGCTAAACTTTTGATTAAACAAGAAATTGCAATTTTTCACCCATTTAGGATAGAAAATCAGACTGGAAAAGATACTAGATGGTTCATAATGGTCAATTTGTATATAAAGCATGTCATTTTTAACCTTTTTGAGGTAAACTTCAAGAGAAATCAATAGTTTTCAGAGAACTTTGACAGATGCGTGTTCTTGAACGGGCTGCTCTGATTGGTCAAAGCCTTTGTTATAATGCGCCTGTTGATAAAATCGGCCCTAGATGTGTCATTTCGTTAGCTGAATATTTAAAACCACCTTTACCTTACTCTTCTAAAACGCTGTATAAATAACTTCTCATCATACCGCTACTTTAAGAAAAATCATTATTCCTTTTGATACAATAATACATCTAACATTCCATTTACTTATTCTAATCTGAGCTCAGGCGGAAAGCGCCAAGGTCCATAATTTTTGGTAATTAAATTCAAATTAAATTCTCGGCTAATTTTTCTTACACATCTGTCAGATTAGGAGATATCCGAGCAGAGGTAGCGTTTCTGTGGAACTAATCCTATTACCATATGAAAACAATAAAAATAATAGTATAATTTCCACGTTTCTGAGGTCTTTATAATAAAGTTGTCTGATGCAGCTCATAGATAATGCATAGCAATCTACGATAAATCTTAATTTCACAAAAATTGTATTCTAACGCGTTAAACTGTAATGTAATTATGAGTAGGTATAATGTTCTATTTGGAACCCAAACGCACAGACACGAATAACAATGCCTATCAGATTACCTTAGCGTTGAAAAAATGAGTCTTGTCTAGTTATACGTGTCAAAAGTAAAATCGCATAATCACAAGCTTTAAACTTGGTCTAACATTAATATGAAATTGAAAAAATATATATCAGAATTTCACACTTTTACGCGTTTTGGTTTTAGCAAGTAAATCCCAAAGAACCCCGTTTCTCTTGCCAAGTTTGGATCATACGCGAATACGAAGATCTGTATGACAGTATAACAATGTAACACACAAACACAGGTAAAATTATGAGTTATATACAAATAACTACGAGGAAGGCCTGAAAAGTTCTCGACTTGATATAGAAAAAAGCGGTTTGGACCTTCAAAATTATTTTTATTTTTCGACATAGTCTCCTCTTAACTCTATACACTTGGTGCATCGATCTCCAGAGTCACGATGCCGTCTTTAAAATGATCCTGTGGAAGTCCTGTGAAGTAGTCATCCACGGCAGCAATCGCTTCTTCGTTTGATAAAAAACGTTGCCCACCAAGAAAGATTTTGGGTTTTGGGAACAGGTGAAAGTCCGACTGGGCCAAGTCAGGAGAATAGGGTGGGTGCTCCAACAATTCATACTTTAAATCGTGCAGTTTTGCCATTGCATGTTACCCTTTGTGTACGGGCGTATTGTCTTGATGAAAGATGGCTTTCTTCTTTTGCAATCTTGGTCTCTTTTCACGAATTTTCAGATCCAACTGGGTTAAAAAGTCAGAGTATTACTGCCCTGTTATGATTTTACACTTTTCAAGATAATCCACGAGCAGAATGCCTGTAGTGTCCCAAAAAAACAGAAGCCATCACCTTTCCTGCGGAGGGAACTGACTTGGCTTTCTTTGATGCAGAGGACCCGGCTTTAGTCCACTGCTTTGATTGTTGTTTGGATTCTGTTATATAACGGTGAATCCATGCTTTATCCACTGTAACAAATCTGCGCAAAAAGTCCGCGTTATTTTTTCTATATAGCTCCAAAGTCTGCTGTGACATCCGCATGCGGTTGCATTTCTGCGTGAGGCACCCATCTTGCAATGAGATTCGTCATGATTGTGTAACTCTTCCTGCAAAATATGACCGACCCGTCCCATTGAGATGCCAACAGCCTACGCAGATTCGCGCAACTTCACACTCCTGTCTTCCAAAACCATATCGTGCACACGGTCAATCCATTCAGGAGTTGTTGGACTTTTTGGACGTCCTTCGTGTGGGTCATCTTCAATGCTCTCCCTCTCTCGCTTAAACTCTGAAACCCATTTCTTGATTGTGGAGTATGAAGGTGAATCTTCCTTATACACGTTAACAATCCTTTGGTGGATCTCCTTCGAAGATAAATCTTCTTTCACAAAGAACTTTATCACCGCAGGTACTCAAGCTTCTTCCATGTCTAGGTAACAATGTTACCTTCTGGTCTTCGCCAGTCATCTTCTCAATGGGGTACTCAACAATTCTCAAGCTGTTTGTAGTCGTGACGAAGTTATAGGAGCTCGGTTGAAAAATATGATACCCTTACTAAAACTTTATCAAATACCTGGTCACGGAGAATTAAAATTTAATTTCGAGAAGAAAATGATATTCCTGATCAGAGCATATTTCCTTAGAATGAGCATTGGAATCAAAAATATATTTTTCTTGGAAAGGAAATTTCCTCAATACGACAGATGTTCTTGTCACAAATAGATCAGATCATCAAGAATTCTTGAATCGAGAATATGTATACGTGTGTATAGCTAGATCACAGTATTAGACATAAATCCACATTACTATTAATTTATTCACCAAAGACACTTCATTTACTGAATCCATCACTCTATCTCAACATTAATTATCGTCTACATGCGGTATTTTTGCAAAGCAAGAACGCTTGCGTCTGCTAGAACCCGTTCCAGCATTTTTGCTCCTCACCATACCCACTCGATGTTTAATGTAAAGATAATCAAGATAAATCTCGACCAAATCGATTTAATCAACGACCCCGTCAGCCTTCCCCCACCTCCTGCCTTATTGATTAATGGAGGCAAATTGAAACTGGAAACAAATCCGAATGAACACGGCCATGTATGTAAGTGTACGTACTGCAGATCGTCTCCATACATGGACGGAGGGAATCACAATTGATTAAGCTTCAAAGCGTTACAAAAATCTGGGAGGTCAGATAGAAATGCACAATATTTGCTTCTGTTTAAACTTTCTCAAGCAGCTCTATAGGGTCTACGGCAGACAGAGCAGAGCAAGGTGCGACGTAATGGCTATAGTTTCACTTCTTGGCTTAGTTTATGTAGCTTATTAACTTCCGCATCAACTCTCCTAGGAGATATTGTACTAAAAGTGAAAATCAAAACGCTAAAGATTAATCATACACAAACAGTATGCATCAAAGTAACCTAAACGACACTGCTGACGACAATATGGATCGCACAACGGTCTATCAGAGGTTAAACGAAATATGCGCATCTACGTCGCTATGACGTCACTGTCATTTTCTCAGAATAAACAACAGGCCTTTACGGAAACTATGATCGGGTTAACCCATGGCCGACTCTACACTAGGCCGGAGCCTTAGATGTGGCAACGTGGCTTAGCTGTCAAATAGTGGTCCGGTTACCGTAAATTGTTTTATAGTTTCAGAATAATAATTATTACATTTTATATGTACTAAGAGTTCATCTCGGTTGATAGATTAAGAAAAATACTTTTTAGAACTACTACTACTAATACCACTTCTGATGTCTGGTTCATCGTAGCCAAATACTACAAAATAAAAATAAACGCAACCTGTTTCCTGCTGCCACTTCCACTTCCACTTAAATGAACACTCAATTTGCTTTGTAAATTTTCACTTGAGCTAAAAAAATTCACTATTAGGTCACTTTGAATCCATTTTTGCTGGTCTTGATTCCCTTTCACTATCAAATCTGTTCGTAGGTATGCCCAGATGCATACCCAGATCAGTTCTATTAACTGTATTTTTCTGTGATATTTGGGAGGTCCAGAAAACACTGTAGGTGCCACATTGTGCTTTAAAATAGGTCTTATCCTTTGAAATGTTTGTAAATTATTGTCCTCATTCTTATAAATATAACCAGCCCTTACGAGGAATACCTTTCACCCACTTCTGTTTATGTTCTTTATTGGAAGCTCAATTGCTAGTGCAACCTGGTACTACACACTTTGCAGGCATCTTGTTATCTTTGTTAAGTAAATAATTAGAAACACATTAAAAATCACCTTCCACCCTTCTTTTTTACCCTGGAAGGTTATGTTTGGTATGTCCTTTATTAGAAGCACAATTGTTAGCAACCTGGTACTACACACTTTGCAGGCATCTTTTTATCTTTATAGTTTCGTTTGTGCAGGTAAATAATTAGAAAGACATTAAAAATCACCTTCCGATCTTATTTTTTACTCTGGAGGAATTACACTAATGACAAAAGCTCGGCCGACTATTCAGGGTTGCCATATTTCAATGCTCCGGCCTAGTGAGTGGAGTCGGCCATGGTTAACCCGATCAGTTAGATCACCGATCGTGACGTTCGGAAAGTGATCTGGGATCAGTCAGAAATAGGGTCAGTTCACTCTTGTACAGTAAGTGATTACGTGATTACGATCGGATGATTCAGATCAGTAGCTGTTTTACTTAACCATCCGTTTTTTATTCTTAAACCAACTTTTTTGATGTTGCATGTCCATTAAATCCATGGAATCATGAAGCCCACTTGACAGCTGTTTGACATATAACTGATATATCCGGATCCAGATCATTGTTTCCGTAAAGGCCTAAAAGGGGTGATACACGTACGAACTTTAAGTACGTGGTTTTTAAGTTCGCGAATTTACTCGGCTCGACGTCGGTGACACACGTGAAGCTGAAATCACCCATTTTAATAATTTTCCTAAATAAACAAACCTTCAACAAACGCCAAACACAACAAGCGTTGCGCATCGATGGCCTGCTGAAACAAAGTGGTGGCTCGCGGCTCGCAGTACGAGCCGAGACAAGCTACGAGCAAGATTTCAAACCAGTTGGATTGCCGGCGGTTTGCACGACGGTTTTAAAGTACGCGTACTTACGGTGACACACAGGCGAAAAAGGTCATCGAGCCATAAGTACGCGTACTTGCTCGTACGTGTATCACCCCTTTAACGTGTACTATTGTGATCATCACTGTCGGATGGTACCAATGAAGTAGAATGATGACACGTTTTGGTTGCGCACAGTAACAGTAACTGTATCACTGTATCAACATAGCTTTATAAAAAGTGATTACAGGTACAGATCAAATTGAAATGTAAATATATGCATTCCACCCTATTTATTAAAACATATTTCGTACAGATGTTGCACAGAACAGCGTGGTTGTAAAAAATATGATTTTTCAGATTGGGGAGAGACTGCAGAGAACTAAATTAAAAGTTGAAGCCGCAACTTCTTTCGAACTATGTAAATTAAAAGTTATGGCTCTACCTTTATCTTTGACGGTAAAATGTACATGCGTTTGGAATATTAGATTTTTAGACAGAGGCGGAGAGCTTTGCTACCTTTCCTTGGATATATTTGATTTATGTGGAAGCAGCAGATTTGGATTAGGTGTGTGACATTATACAAAACACGTAGAAAGAAATATTTATCTATTCCCATTGAGTTGTACATATACAGAGAATACTTGAACAAGCTGGCTTCCGCACTGGTAAATCTTGCACCGACCAAGGAAATGCTTTGAAAATTATGATGTAGCAGTCGTACGAGTAGAACTCCTCGCTGCATCTGGTGTACATTGATTTTGGGCTTTTCACACAGTGAAATGCTTGAGACAAAGGCACACTCGAGAAGATTATAAACATATACTATGCAAGGATGCCACAAATTAGGTTCTTCACAGGGAACAGAAAGGTGAAAGAATTAGTATTAAGAGTGGTACTACTTTTGTCTTTGCTATTTAAAGTAGTGCTAGACCGCTTAATGAGAAAGGTATGTGATGTTCTTCAAGATCTGGATTACGCTGATGACATCTGCCTAATATCGCAGACTATCCGAGACACGAACAGGAGGATAGAAGTCCTTAAAATAGAAACAGCAAAAATGGGACTAAGAGTAAACGTGAAGAAGACAAAAGAAATACGAATTAGCATAGCCTACCAAACAACCTATTCTTGTTTACAGCGAAGTGATTGAAATAGCTAACTGCTTTGAATATCTATACAGTATAGTTAATGGAACAGGACGGACAGACCAACATAATCAGCAGCGTATACTAAAAGCAAGAATAGTATTTGGCACTCCCAACAATGTTTGATAATCTACCACGTACTCAGTCAGAACCAAACTGCATATTTTCAATACTAACCTGAAATCGGTGTTACTATATGGTTGGAAAACATGGAAAATCACAAAAGCAAATAAGCAAAAACTCCAGATTTACATTAATAGATGTCTACAGACGGTGTTACGGACTTTCTGGCCAAGGACAATTTCGTATGAAGAACTGTGTAAAATACTAGGGTTGAAGAGAGTAGGGACTGAGATCAGATCTAGAAAGTGGAATTGGAGATCAGAGAAAGTGGAACTGGATAGGTCATAATCTGAGAATAGGAACTGAAGAACCGGTAGCGAGACAAGGAAGCAGACACATAGGTAGACCCAAATTGATCTGGTGAAGAACGGTTACAAACGAGGCAAGAATAATGTGCAAGACATGGAGAGAGATAAAACCCATTAGTTATGAATAGCACGTACTAGATATCGTACTGATTTCTTGTGAATGATACGATTCTATACACGCTATAATCACTGGAAAGGTGGCTATGGAAAGTCAAACGCTAATTCGGACGAGGTACAGTATAGAATTCAACTCGCGGCGATAGTAATAACTGACTTGTTGATTTACAGCATCCGCATACGGCTCGTGCGGCAAACTTCAAACAAGATACTATTATTTTACATCACTCCTGGAGAAGCCCAGGACTGTAAAGGCGCGTCCACATTATCCCGAATCAGACCGGTGGGCCTATGCCAGGCGTTACGTTGGGTTCGGCCCATTCGGGTCAGTAGGACGTCCATATTGATTGTGCAGTGTAAACGTCCCGGATTTGCAAAGTCATTTTTTTCCCTTGAGACGTGGCCTTGCAATTATTTTTTTTATTTTGCGTTCAATTTCCAGCTTTCCGGTTCTAAATGAAACGGCGATGTCGATGAGATCATCGTGTAACCGGTTTTTATTTTTTGTAGTTGGCATTTGGCACGGTACATTTCGACGAGACTGTCAACTACATGATACTCACAAAAATCAATTTCGATTACGCATGAACCACCTTCTAGCATGGATAACCACGAGACTACCTTATTTTTTGTTCAACAGAAGTCAATCGGCTCGTCTACACTGCATAATTTGTACTGATTCGGTTCAACTTTCTTCAGTCCGTACTGACATGGTTCGGTACCGATTCGGCACAATTCGAGTCGGCTTTCGGCACGTCGGACAGGCCGAAAGAGTCGTCCACAGTAATTCGGCTTTTTCATGCCGCTCGGCATAATGTGGACGCGCCTTAAGGGGCCTGGATAGTGGACACACACATTTATACATACGTATTTGCCATGTAAAACACGGACTCACAATTTCTCGCATAACACACTCTATTTTCAAACTACATACATCATGTTTCAGAAGGCGGTAGTTAAGACCTTAATGAATGGCAACTATTTTCGATTTTTTCAAAAAAGTTTTTGAATGTGCAAAAAACTCGCAATTCAAAATCATACATCCTATAAATTCCTGTAATTTAAAAACCAAACACGATATCAAAAAAAGCTAAATAGTTGCACAAGCGCAAGCTTTCTTCTTCAATCTGCTCTTTGAGTCATTACTGTAAGTTTAAAGGTAACTTCAGGAGCTTGTAAATGCAAAATTCATTTTTGTAGTGACCTTTATACCTTACCTTTGGACCTTTTGACCTTACTTTGGATTTTTAGACTTATCTGCCATCATCTTAGACAAAAACACTGGAGAAAGGGAACAGGCGGCCACGCCTCCTTGCTAACACGGAAATACGTCTGATCTTGGGTTCTCAATTTCGCGCGCTATACCCTAGACTCTTAAGAAAACAAGGCAGCATTGTCAATACAACATTTTGTCGAAAAGGTGAAGGAAACACCCCTTGATAATGCACTTTCAAACATAGCCTGGCATATGCAGATAAAAAGCGTCTGCGTTTATCCCACATAAATATGCAGAGTATAGGCAATGCGCAACGCACACACATATTGAAGGCAATCTTATCACACGGCATTAGCCACACATAAAAATGCAAATTCAAATCCGGCCCATCATTCGGGGTGGCACATAAGCTCTCTGATGAAGACGTATATGCCCTTAAAAAACCAATCAATCACTGCCGGCAACGGGACTTTCGAATACTCGTTCCGAAGATTATGCATAACGGTCGGAAGTAACAATTAAGTTGTTTAAACAATTCGCATCAGCATTGTATAGCGTGCCGGGTCGTTTGAAAAGCCGGGGTGATCCATCACTAGGTATGTCACCAGATTTTATGCTTGCACCAGGAGGTGTAGGTTTTAGAGAGGTAGACGACAGGGAAAGGGTAGTTTTAAGTATGATAGGTTAGTTTGCACCTTCGGCAAGCTTTTTAATCCTATTTAAAGCCAACCAAACTACCGGGTGAGTTTGGTAAGTCGTAAATAGATGGTATCTTAACAAAGTAGGAAAAAATTTACTTGAGTAAATTCAAACGGCTCTCTCACTGTGGAATTTGTTGGTATAAAAATTTAGTTTTTTATTATATTGACAAAACCAGATTTCTCCCGGGATAGTAATAAAAAAATTTAGCATTTAATCTTAAGAAAAGAGAAAAAAAGTTGTTGGCCGCGGTGAGATTCGAACCCACGCCCTTTCGGACTGGTGCCTAGCGTTTCGTATATGACATATGATGTATTGTGTACCAGAAGTAGTGGGAACGTCACTGACGAAGAGCTGAAAGATCTGAATTTTTTTATTTTTGTTAAACGAGACTGAAATTCAAAATCTGCGACCGAATTTGTGATGAGCACCCTCAAATTATCCAAAATACGATGTTTCATTTTAATAGAAAGCCAAAAAGAGGTTTTCGATTTTTTAAGCAAATCTCAAGCTATGAAAAAACTGATTTTTTATAATTTGCGTCACATGAAACTCAAACTTAAAGCTACGACCGGATTTATAATCAGCACCTTCAAATTATCCATAACAAGAAGTTTCATCTTAACAGAAAGCCAAATAAAGATTTTCAATTTTTTAGGCAAATTTGCATATCTGAAATTTTTGATTTTCATCAAACGAGACTGAAAGTCAAAACTGCGACCGGATTTTTAATCAACAGCTTCAAATTATCCAAAACACAAGGTTTCATCATAATATAAAGCCAGGGACGCCGGGTTTTCAAAATTCTCGTGGGTGCTCCGCCTTTTTTAATGACAGAGCCACCTATTTTTTTAGTTATTTATATCAGTACTAGCTGATCCTGCGTCCGCCGCCTCACCGTTGTACGTTTTTTCATACTAAATGTTACACCGTGCGTAGGCTACTTACCTTTCTCATGAATCCTTCCATCTATTGGTGAAGACCGCACGAAAATCCGTTCAGTAGTTCAAATGATCTAAGGGTGCATAACATACAATATATATCTACACATACATTCAGATAGCGGGAAACGAGTTTTATTTTATACGATGTAGTAATATTCATTAGCCTTACATTTGAGAGGTACCTTGTGTGAAAATGGATGAAATTTGGCACTTATATTGATCACGTCATAGAACAAATATACCAAAAAAATACTACTAGCTACCAAATTAATCTTCAAAAACAGCGATCAAGTGAATTTGTTATCTAGGTGGTGACATCTTTATTGGCGACCAATCTATCGAGAAGAGCTCACAAGGAAAGAAAATCTATGGCAGCGAAGCCCCCCCCCCAACTACCCCAATTTCACCCCACCCAAAAAAGTATAAAATGTTCACGAAACCCCTAAAACGCCTATAAACGAAGTTTGAGCTGTTTCTATATTTTTAGTTTTTTTATTATTGCTGCGCCGCCACTGACACGATTTCTAAAAACCATAAACATTTTCCACCCTCGCCATGGTAATAATACCACAGTATTATTTCATTTCATTGAAATGAAACCAATAGTTCCGACGTTACACAATATGGAACGATCTAAAGCAATATTCCGATGCATACGTCAAGAAATTTTAAGTCCCTTGGTTTCTGTAATAGGCAAGACAATGTTCGCATGGACCTAAAAAAGTGTATTATGCCGCTAAGTTTTTCATTCACAGGTCAATGGACAGCCCATTATGACTACAACAAAAATTTTTAGTTTTATAACCCCTCAACCACCCCAAGTTTACCCCCTCCCAAAAACAAAGTAGAAAATGATCAGGAAACCCTAAAACGCCTAAAAACGAAGTTTGAGCTGTTTTAATATTTTCAGGTTTTTTATGTATTATTGTTGTGCCGCCACTGACACGATTCCTAAAAATAATAAACGTTTTCCATCCCCGACGAATTACAGATAAAAAGCGGGATCTAAATAATATACTTGTTAGAAGCTGAGAATGAAAATTGTTTACATATACAGGGTTATTCACGTTATTCGACACGGAGCATTATGGCTAAAGTATTTGATAAACAAGAAAATAATAATTTGGGATGGATAGAGACCCATAAGGGCTACATTTTAAAAATATTTTCATGTTATACAGGGTGTCCCAAAAACACGAAATGTATCAAAGTTATGTTTTTTTAAATAGAACACCCCGTATATTATTGCATATTCAGATTCCTTGGTGAATTCTAGTGTGACTTTATGTATCATACATGGGACCTAAAGCGAACCGTTTAGGTGTAAATCACAATTTTCGGTATAAGTAGATATCAAGAAAAAATTGAATATCGCAGAGATTATAAAATATGGAAGGCTGTGACTTTGCCGTATTACTAACCATAAAATGCGTCAGCTTTGATGAGACTGTCAAATTTAGGTTACGTTTATGCTTGGAGAAATCGGTCGATGAATTAAGGAAACTTCGATCAACGGTAACTTGATTTTTTCAAATGGCAATGCCCAATTTTTTTTATACGGTTAAACGTAGAATTTGATGAGCTTTCTAATGATATAAGGTTGTGAATATCAATCTCTGGTAGTTTTCGTTTAATTTTAAATTTTCAAACAAATCGGCGATTTTCAATTTTCCTACCTATAAGCAACGTAGCAGGCCATGAAATATAAACAAAAACCTGTTCAGGTAGAAGAAAACAACCAACTTAGCTGAAAAATACACACTAACTAGACTAAAAGGACAAGATTATAAAAATTTCTTACAACAAATCAACTCTCCCAGAAACAACTGCGATAACATGTCTAAGGTCAAAGAGAAGCTGGAGTATGGCAGTAATAGATATTTTTTGCAGTCTACTGGCTACCGCAAGTTACTAGAGGTTAAAAATTCCCAAGACAATTAAAAACCCTGACATGAAACAGAAACAACCAGCGACTGTTGCTCCAGCACGCAACTATCAATCATATGTAATGGTGTAAAAAAGTACTAATTTGCGTCGAAGTCGATACCTCTGACTAGAGCCTTTCTATTTTTCAATATCTATTAGCAATATTGCAAAAAAGGAATACTGACAAATCAGATTTAAATTTCCTGCCATTTAAGTTATGTTTTATAATTTGAACAAATTTTAATTCATTCTTCATTTTCTGCGACCTTGCTAATAGGTACTGAAGAATTTTCAGAACTCCAGTCAGAGGTACTTTTGACTTGAGTTTTGACAGAGTTGCATACTTTTTTATACCATTAAATGTGAAATTTTATTATGAAAATAATAAACTGCTTACAACATTCTCTAGTAGTTTTTATTTTATTTCAAAATTTTTAATGGTTTTGGAAATTGTCAATCTCTAGTACATTGCAGTAGCTACTAGGCCGTGAAAAAATCCATTTCTGCCATACTCAAGCTTCTCTTTGACCAAAGATATGTTACCGCCGTTGTTTCTGGTTAGACTTTGTTTGTTGTAAGTAATTTTTATATTCTTGTCCCTTTAGTCTAATTCGTGTGTATTTTTCAGCTAAGTTAGTTGTTTTCTTTTACCTGAACAGGTTTTTGTTTATATTTCATGGCCTGCTACGTTGCTTATGGGTAGGCAAATTGAAAAACGCCGATTTGTTTGAAAATTTAAAATTAAATGAAAACTGTTAAGAGATTGATATTCACAACCCTACATCATTAGAAAGGTTATCAAATTCTACGTTTAACCGTATAAAAAAAATTAGGCATTCCCATTTGAAAAAATCAAGTTATCGCTGATCGAAGTTTCCTTAATTCATCGACCGATTTCTCCAACCATAAACTTAATTTAAATTTGACAGTCTCACCAAAGCTGGCGCATTTTATGCTTAGTAATACGCCAAAGTCACAGCCTTCCAAATTTTATAATCTCGGCGATATTCAATTTTTTTCTTGTATCTACTTATACCGAAAATGGTGATTTACACCTAAACGGTTCGCTTTAAATCCCATGTGTGATACATAAAGTCACAATAGAATTCACCAAGGAATCTGAATATGCAATAATATACGGGGTGTTCCATTTAAAAAAACATAACTTTGATACATTTCGTGCTTTTGGGACACCCTGTATAATATGAAAATATTTTTAAAATGTACCTTTAATGGGTCTCTATCCATCCCAAATTATTATTTTCTTTTTTATCAAATACTATAGCCATAATGCTCCGTGTCGAATAACGTGAATAACCCTGTATAGTCGTGGGTACTCGGCACCCACTATTTACCTCTCGTGGGTGCTGGAGCACCCGAGCACCCACGGAGTCGGCGCCTCCGTATAAAGCCAAATAAAGATTTTCAATTTTTTAAGTAAACCTGCAGATCCGAAGTCTTTTATTTTCTTCAAACGAGACTGGAACTCAAAACTCCGACCGAATTTGTAATCAGAGTCCTCAATTTATAGAAAACACGAGGTTTCATCTCAATAGAAAGACAAATAGAGGTTTTTTTCAAATTTACTTCATGATGCCGTTTCACAGCGCGTTATAGTTATATCGAACGTTTTTGTGAAATTAATGGTACGATTTTCTGTACCTGGTTTATGAACAGCTATGACAATGCTTAACTACCGTATCAATTTACTGCCGTATATGTATCGATTCGCCATACAGGCCTCACCCCCAAAAACGTAACAGTAAGCGAATCTTCCGAGGATAAAACTACAGAGTCATGAAACACAATGAGCCACGTGACCCTTTCAGTTCCGTTTAGGGTGAAATCCAATGCCCCAATGCCGTCTTTTTAGATATATCAATTTTTTGCGTTACGTCCGCGGTTTTCCACGAACCATTTAACTGGGCCCCTTTATGGCACCCTGAGGACGGCTTTTTTCTATAAATGTTCGGCAGATCAGCGGTGCAGATTGGGATTTGGTGAACTGCCGTTAAGCAGATGTACATGCTTTTCGAAAACGCTGTTTAGATAAGGTTGACGCACGCCAGAGCTGTTTTAAAAAGGAAGCGGTTTGGCGATGACAAATGTGGCTTTTTCAGTGGCTTATCGGGGTATGAATTGCTCTCTACAGTGACGAATCACGAACTTATGTTGGCTGTTATGATAGATCTAGTAAATTATGGTTGTTTTTCATGGGTTTCAGTCAAAGATTGAAACTATATTAGTCTTCACTACGTTTCGGTTTATTTTATTCTAAACCGTCTTCAGATGTGTGTCGGTGACATTTCTGTAAAAATTTTTTGTTGTTGTGAAGCAGCCTCTACGAGTTGAGAGAGCTATTCAGCTATACTCAGCTCTCTCAGCTCGTTTTACAGAAATGTAACCGACATCTGAAATTAACACACCTGAAGATGGTTTAGATTAAAATAAACCGAAACGCAGTGAAGACTAATTATAGTTTCAATCGTTGACCGAAACCCATGATAAACAACCATAATCTATAGTCGCTGTCACTAGAAAAATAAGCATAAAGATCTAAGAAAAGCCTTCGATAGCGTAAACCACCAGCTATTCCAAACTGCAATCCATTCGGTTTTCAGATTTGCCTAAAAAATCGAAAATCTTTATTTGGCTTTCTATTCAAGTAAAACAAATTTGGTCGCAGTTTTGAGTTTCACTCCCGTTTGACGGAAATAAACAATTTCATATTTTTCAGATCTTCAGGTTTGCTTAAAAAATTTAAAACCTTTATTTGGCTTTCTATTCAAATGAAACATCGTGTTTGTGATAACTTGAGGGTGCTGATTACAACACCAGTCTCAATCTTGAGTTTCAGTTTCGTTTAACGAAAATAAAACATTTCAGATTTTATTCAGATGCTGAAGTTTACCCAAAAAATCGAAAATGTTTATTTGGATTTCTATTAAGATGGAACCTTGTGTTTTGCATAATTTGAGGGTGTTGATTACAAATACGGTCGCAGTTTTGAGTTTCAGTCTCATGTCACAAAAATCAAAAGGATAATATCTTTCAGATCTTCAGGTTTACCTAAGAATTCGAAAATCCTTACACAGCTTTCTATTACCTCATCTTGTGGATAATTTGAGGCAGTTGATTACAAGCTCGGTCACAGTTTTAAGTTTCAGCCTTTTTTTATGTAAAAAAAATTTTAGATCTTTCAGGTCTTCAGGTTTACCTAAAAAATCCAAATTTGGCTTTCTATTAAAATCAAACCTCGTATTTTGGATAAATTGAGGGTGCTTGTTACAAATCCGGTCGCAGTTTTGAATTTGAGTCTCATCTGACGTAAATAAAAAGTTTCTGGTCTTTCAGATCTTCACGTTTGCCTAAAAAATCAAAAAACTTTATTCGGAATTGGATAATTTAAGGGTGCGCATTACAAATCCGGTCTTAGTTTCGAGTTTCACTATTGCTTGACGAAAATCTTCTGCTATTTGGTTTTCTATGTTTCTAACCGAACGCAATGTTTTAAAGTTAGCTAACTATTCAACCGTGCACCTAACAGGTATTTTTAAGTGGTAAAAGGCAGAAAAAATCGAGATATTGGATGGACTGGATTTGATCTCATACAACCTCAAATTACATGTCCATAAATATAAGTTGAGCTGACCTGACCTCGGCACCTCGGCAACTATGAAAATACAAATTCCCCAAATTTCGTACGAAAAACATGGGATGCATGTGAATGGATATATTTAGATTATACGATAGGATCAGTATGAATACGAATCGTATATCGGACATCGTGTGGATGTGAATTAAGGTTATACATACCGTCTCCTTAGAGCAGAAGTATGCTATGTCACAAAACGTAAATTTTACACGAGAAGTTTTTTTTCGTTTTTAGGATATTGTAAGCTAAAAAAATGCTTGATGAAATTTATATAGCCATATGATTATAAGGTGCACTATACTTGGAATTGGGACAATTTTTATGCTAGAGAAAATGGTGGACATAACAGTGGACAAGTCCATCGCCACTGGTGGTATACTAACTCACATACTACCGATCAGAATAAACCTATGTCCTCCGATGAAGTGTACTACCTCCAAACATGAGAAAGCAGAACTAGTGTAAGTCTATTATCAATGTATGCTATCACCAAAACGGCACATCGGTACTAAGACTACTCCAACACAGAAAAGATAGACTAATTTGAATTTTGCGAATTTATTATCCCCCCTTCAGTGTGGACTTGGAATATGCAGTAGATTCGGTGATCTCTACTGCATACGCAGGCGTTGAAATCGCAAAATACGACAACTTTGGACATAGTATAGTTCTGCTCTCAAGGGACGAATTAGGTATTTGCCATGTTAATACACGGATTCCAATTTCGAACAGAACTCACTTGTTTTTCAAACTACATACATAGTATTTCAGAAAGTGATAGTTAAGACCTTAGTAAATGACAAATATTTGCGATTTTCTCAAAAAAGTTTTTTAGTGTGCAAACAAACTCGCAATGCAAAATCATACATCCCTCAAATGTCTGTAATTTGACAACCAAACACGGTACCAAAAAAAGGCCAAAACAATGATAAATTCAATTTGCTTTTTGAATCATTACTGTAAGTTTAAAGGTAACGTCGGGAGCTTGGAAATGCGAAATTAATTACTGTGATGACCTTTGGACCTTACCTTTGGACCTTTTGACCTTACCTTTGGATTTCTGGACTTATCTCCCCTCTTCTTAGACACACATTCTAGAAAGGGAACAGGTGGACACGTCTTCTCGCCAACACGGCAATACGTCTTTTCTTGGATTCTCAATTTCGCACGCTACACCCTATGATACTAATTTGAAAGCAAATGCCAGCAAAGTTGTCTAATTTCTAGAAGTAACAAAGCAAGTTCACCAACTTTCCATTCCTCTTGACGAATACACTTATACGAAAAGTAAATGGCGTACCGCAAAAGAGCGGTACAAACGAAATTTCACACAAATTTAAATTGCGGTTAACGAGTTTTTAGAAATTAAGAAGCCATTTCGGAACGGAACAGGAATAATCAGCCCTCTTCAGGTCGCCGAAGAAATTGAACAACTTCAAAGGGAAGCTCCTGCTCTAATTCGCTCCAATTAAGCGAAATGGAGCTGTCTTTAAATATCTACCACACTGGAAATGGCTAAATGCCTCCTTCTAGCCGTGCATAGGGTCTTCCGCTTCAGAAACTTGAAAGCACTTTCAGCTATAGAGAGAAGGCGTCACATTCTATTATACAGGGTGTCCCAGAAGTCAACGTCAAGCCGCAACGGGATGACAGGATTGGTTGTAGCTATCATGAGAAAAATCAGAAAAAAAATCTAACCCATGTAGTTTGAAAATTATGGGCATTTAAAAAACCTAGAAATTTGGTCAAATTATAACAATTTTTCGTTTATTGTGGTCAAGTTTTCTTGTTTTGTTCATTTAGACTTTGGAACCGTAACCCTAAATAACATTTTAGAAGCACAGTCAAAAATAATGACACAATTGCCCCAAGTTTCCTAGAATGAAGACTATTTATTGAACTATGAATTAAAAATTTCCAAAGTTTGCTGACTTTGAAAGGCCCTCCTTTAAAAAAAATGTACTAAAGTGCGTTGGCAAGTGACATTAAAAGTTGGCGCATTTAACCAGGATTGTAAAATGGTACAATACTTGTTAGTTTCATACTAAAAAAAAACGAGTAAAAAAATAAAAACCTCAAGTACCCGATTTTTGCTAACACATTTCACTCAGGTCAGATGTCCTTTATTGGCACAAGCTTCTGGTAGGTTCTTAATTTTACGGCAAAATGATGAGAGAGATGGATAATGAACATATTTGCTAAGAATGGCCAAATTTCTAGGTTTTCTTTAAATGCCCATAATTTTCAAACTACATGGGATAGATTTTTTTCTGATTTTTCTCGTGATAGCTACAACCAATCCTGTCAGCCCGTTGCGGCTTGACGTTGACTTCTGGGACACCCTGTATAGGTTGTTTAAAATAACCGGATTAGAAGTAAATTTCGACTCACTACTGTTTCTGTTATGACATTGTATTAATGAGAGAGGTTTTTTCTACAGAATGGTGACACCAGATTGACGCGCCACCGTCAGCCTGATTCTCACGCACGTACGGTTAGTGACCTTTCAATTTTTACTATAGGTTTCGTGATATCTACATAACGAAAAACCACGTTCACTCATTTCCGTCGGTCTGTCAGACCGACTGTCTGTCTTTTAACGTTTTTCTAACCTCATAATCTTAGTAAACGCTGCATGTATTGTGATGAAATTTGGTAGTAAGATGCTGTGTGGTCTTAGTGGACAGAACTGCTATAAATTTGAAAATCGTTATATGGGCGGCGAAGTAATTAGCAAAAAACAAAAAATATCAAACAAGCCTCAAACTTAGTTTTTAGGCGTTGTGGTAGTCTTAGGGAAACCTTTTTACCTTTTTTTTTGGAGAGGGAGTTGTAAAGTTCGGATAATTAGGAGTGGGTGGTTGTAAAACTGAAGAACGCGTTGTATTCATAATAGACTATCCATTGACCTGTGAAAGAAAGACGGCAGCTTAATAAACTTTTTTAGATCAATTCAAACATTATTGCCTTGCCTGTTACTGAAATCAAGGGACTTTTCTAAATTCTCTGATGTATACATACCAATATTGCTTTAGATCGTTCTGAGTTATGTAACCTGGAAATTATTGAGCTGTTTTCAATGAAATTTTGACATTTTTGTACTTGGAGAAATCAGTAGATTAATTAGGAAAGCTTCAATCAGAGTTAACTGAAAGTTTTTTCAGCTGCTATTGACTAATTCTTTTATCTCATCAAATCTAAAATATAGTCACCTTTGTAACAATATAGTCTATAATAATCTTTTGTAGCTTTCATTTTATATCAATATTTATATTTAATTCGCTCTCCAGTCTTCAGTAAGCAGGCCTTGGAAAATAAACAAATAAAAGACGTCGTCGATTAGTTACCGCAGTTGTTTTAGTTTAGGTCTATTGTAATTTTTAAGTAGATAACATTGTAGTAAAAATGGCATGTTTTTAAAAGCGTTTATTTAATTTGCAATTATGTATGTACGTTAGTTCGGATGGAATCTTGCTACTTCAATTTTGAAGCAGATATCTTCAACCGATTGGGCTGAAATTTTGTATACGCGTTTAGTTTGAATGACAATACACGATAAGCGGTGTGACGTCATTCTAATATGGCGGACCACCCAAGATGGCAGAATAGTCATATTTAATGTATCTCTACAATATGGATATCAAATGAAAAGGCTTGTTGAGAGTAACTCAAAAAATAATGTGACGTCATTCTAAGTCCGATATGGCGGAACATCCAGGTGGCAAAATTGTATGCACTTCTACAAGATGGGTATCAAATGAAAGCTCTTGTTGAGAGTAACTCAAAAAATAACCCGACCTCATTCTAAATCCGATATGGCGGACCATCCAAGATGACGGAGTAGTATTTTTAATGCACTTTTACAATATAAGTATCAAATGGAAAGGCTTGTTGAGAGTAACTCAAGAAATAATGTGACGTCATTCTTAATCTAATATGTCGGCCCATGCAAGATGGTGGAATAGTACTTTTGTATGCACTTCTGCAATATGGGTATCAAATGAAAGAGTTTGCCAAGAATGATTAGAAAAATATTCTGACATCACTCTTAATCTAGTGTGGCGGAATTTTGAAGCTTTTTTAAGCTTTCTGAGAATAAAAATGCAGGTTAATAAAGAGCTAGACCGTTCGGAGTTAACCAGAAACGACCTTGCAACAATGGTACATTGAATGAGCAGAACAGACTCAGAAACCTAGAACAAAATTATTACCGTGGCGAGGATGGAAAAAGCGTATGGATTTTAAAAAATCTTGTTAGAAGTACTAAATCAAGACACTTGACGCCATTTTTTATTAGTTACAAATTTGATAATGATATCTAAGACAACTAGCATATGCTTCATATCTTTCTTTGTAAATAACAGTATCTATATTATTTGTCCTCGGTGCTTGAGTGTATAAATAATAACTTTCAACATACTTTTTATAATATATTGACGATTTATGCAGACAAAACTTAAGCAACAGGTAGCATTGACTGATACAATACATCCAGAGAAGCTATATTTACTAAAGGACGGCCAAAAAATCCATCAGGTCCGCTTGAAAAAAGCGAAAAATGCTAGTAATAACACGAAGAGGCAGCAGACTTTTGACATTGCTGAAATGTACGTTTCAAAACTAACAGGATGAGTGAAGAAGGCGAAGAATGAAACACGCAACCTTTTTTCGAACCAAAGCAAAAATCCTTATAACCGTATACTTAGCCAATGCGTGCCAGCCATTTTTTTGTTTGGATTTTTTAGGCCACCATGGAAATAATACTTCCATTGGTACGTACTACCAATTATGTCCTGTGATCGGTGCTTTTTGTAGAGAGGTTCATGAAATGCTTTCTTATACTAAATATCCTTTCGACAATATTTTTTGTAGCCGAAGAAGTATGAGAAGATTACAAGAAGACATAATTTGTCATAATTACTTCATTATTTTTTTTACACCACCGGGATATAAGTACTTTAACACTTATGGATAATTTAGTTTAATCACACGTATTGGCATATAATTAATATTGCTATTGAGATATTTTACTTATTCTCTTTTTGAGTTCAATTTTATCCTGGTTTTTCATGTTTCCTCAGTTATACGTGCCTGGTCTGTTTTTTGACATTGGCTGGTATGATGAGGGCAAAAAGGAAGAAAACATCTTCAATTTCCAATAGTTAGATGAAGATTAGTTACATTTTATCAAACACTGCTACGTATACCCCATAGCCTATCTTTTTATCCAGAGTTGCAGAGATGGCAAGCCCAAGAGTACCTCCAGGGCAACAAAGGGTGTTGTCCTCTTATTTTTTATTTTCACTTTACTCCAATGGTTGTATTTTTTTTTAAATACTGACTGACTAATTACCGAACCCTAAGGCACATGTATACAAAAAAATTGTTGTAATAGATTCATTAATAGTGGGTGTACTGTTTTCTATATCAATATATTGTCACGACGGCCTCCTTTTCTTCACTCCTGGAATCAAACATGCCGTAACTTTCACCGTTTTACTTCACAGCTCAATACAATATCTCTTAGCCTTATCTCAGCTACAACACAACTACTCAACTGCTGCCACGCTACCCATGGCGCCTTATATACACTTCATCGAACCATCTAGAGAATTCGAGACAAGAGATTCACGACTTGACTTGACTTGACCTGATATCAAGTCAGGATCAAGTCAAGTATTTGTTTTCAAAATTCAAGTCAAATCATGTAATTACACATGAAGCAACTTGAAAATCAAGTTTTTCAAGCTAACTACTTGATTTTTCTTGAAAAAATAATTCTTTTTTGATATTAACCTGATTAACTGCCAAAACGCAATAACAGTAGAAGTCTATGTATTTAAAGATGTAATCTTTTATTAACACCCAAAAACGAAAACTCCAACAAACTTAGTTAAATAATGAATATGAAACAAAAATACGAAATATTCTGAATTCTGACAATAATACATAGAAAAATAACAAACTCAAATGGGGGTGGGTTGGCTCAGTGATTAGAGTCGAGGGCTCGGGACCGGAAGGTCCCAGGTTCGATTCTCGTTAGAGGCGGAAATTTATTTCTGGTTTTTTCAATCAAAATTAAATATCCATAAAAAAAGCTCAACGAATAATCCCCACCTGAGCCTTCATGTTGGCTTCTAATTAACAGTGCTGGGAAATAGTAACAAAGCCTACACAGAAGATGAGGCTAATGACCAGAGCAATCGATGCCAATGACACAGAAGTAAAAAAAAATATATATCCTCATTTGCCATCCATGATTTGACACACATAAGGCTTCTAACGGAGTTATCACCTAATCGATTTTTTGTTTTGGTAAGAGTTAAGGCAGCTCTATACTAGATTCTCCCAACAGAAAAATCTCATATAAACAAAGACATGCATTCTGTACGTGATTAAACGCGGCGAAGCGTTATCTCTCTAAAACAGGTCCGGATTAAGATATCACTTGATAATTATATCTGATTATCCTTTGAAAAGTTAGAAATTGACAAGATATGAAAAATACTTATATATTGGCACAGAATATATATGATATATATGTACAACATAAATATGAAATGGAAAAACAATTTGCGTTCATCTAACAGTACTATAATATAATTATAATATTGCTTCCCCGCCACAGAAGTTATGGATACGACAGCGTAATTGGATGCTAGCAGTTATTTCAAAAATGGTTTACATGTTGTTATTTTAGGATTTCTTCACATAAATATACAGTCATCAAGTTGTCCATATTGTCTATTAGGCAAAACAAAATATCTAAAATACAAGGAAATCGGAAACGGAAACTACTAAACTGCAAACAATTAGTGAAAAATCTGGCATGCAACATTTCATGCAACTTCATCATAGGTAAAAGTGAACATCTATATCATTGGCGGAACTTAACTGCTGTGACAAAGGGAAATTAATTATTAATATTGATATGCGGGTAGCCGAACGAAAACAGGAAGCAGCGATAGCAAAGGGCTCTTGTTTGCTTTTGCTTCTCACACCGATAGGCGACGAAAGTATTAGAATCGATTGCAGTATCCTTTTTCCATATCTGCCATCGTAGTGATATGGTGTCAAAATTTTATCACAATCAAGACGATAGTTTCAAAGTTATAGATTACAGGTTACTTGCTGTCTGGTTGGAATAGGCCGAACTGTTTTATTTCTAGCTTTAGTTCACTGACAGCGGTGTAATTATCGAAAAACAAAAAAATTCCAGAATTGAATCATCACTGTGGATGGAAGCAAATCATTTTGAATATGTACAAAAACCAAATGCACGAAAATGTCTATTTAGTGCTTGAAGTAGTTGTATGGAAGGATGGTGATATTCTAGGAGTGAGATGGTCAAGTGTATACAAGATTATTTAGGGATATAAAAGTAATAAATCATTGTCGGTGCTAGAATCTTATCTTAAAAGAAAAAAATGACCAAAGCATTCGATTATTTCGACAGGACTGGGATCAGAAGAAAAGTACACAATTATTTCTTCAGAAATGAAGTACCAACCATTGACAAAATACGGAAAGAAATGAACGATGATACAGACATGCAGAATTTTAAGAGAACGACGTTTTACCAGTTACTTAAAGGACTATATTTTCGGTTCGTAAAACGGCCGAGAAACAGTTTATTGCTTGACAGAGAAGAACGAGGTGCTTCGAGTACTCCTAACCTTGACGCATTTATCCATTGTTGAATGATATGGAAAATGTTATTTCTCTGATAGAGAATGATTACATTTATATTCCTTGATGATCCTGTATACACTTGACCGACCCACACCCGAAATCTCAGCAACCTTCAATACAACTTCTTCAATCGCTAAGTCGGCATTTTGTTGCATTTGGTTTTTATAAATATTTAAAATGATTTGCTTCTCAGCAGCACTGAGATGCAGTCTTTTGGCCCTTTTTTTGGCGGTGTAAAGCAGATGTCATCGATCTCTCCAGCTGTGTCCGTGTCAAACACAATTCAAATATTTACGCTAATAATAATAATTAAATGTATTTCGATGCGCCATCGATCGCTGTATGGAAAACATTAAACAAGTCCACACCTGTTCAAGCGGCGGCGGCGCGGCGCGTTGGGCGTTGAGTGGCTGTCTCACTCACACTTGCATGCAATTTCATTGGCTGTGTAGAGAGGCTCGCCCAATTAGGGCCAATAGGGTTAGCGGTTATCATTCAACCAGTATGGATGCCGCATGATGACATACCTATCACGCATAGATCATTGTTTACACTAACTTTTTCTGTTGGGTGAATCTAGTTATAGAGAACTGTCTTTCAACTGGAACTGAAGAAGCTGGCGTTGCCAAAAAGTCTTTGGCCATTGCGGCAAGGTTTGGAAAAATACATTCGTATCTTTTCCACCATTCTAAAATATCTTCAGTACTGTTCCTTGCCGCTTGAATACTATTTATAATCTGTTCATCGGTTTCATCTCGATCAGGTTTATTGTCAAGTTCCATAACCCACGAATCTAGTCTATCGAGTAGCATATTAATGCAAAAATGATGGAAATATTCTTAAAAACATTAAGGTACTGGCAAATTCGTTCAATTAAGGACCATTCTGTGTCAGTTGGCTTTAAAGTTTTAAAGTCATCGGGTGCCTGCTTGCTGTCGTAACTTCGGTGATTCCCCTATTTTAACGCTTCGATTTTACAGATCGATATCAAGTATTATCAAGTAGTTTGATTTTACTTGATATCAAGTCAAGTAGTTCAGATCGAAAATCAAGTCAAGTCAAATATCAAATTTTCAAAAGCTTGAGCTTTCAAGTCAAGTCAAGTATTTTAGGAAAAAGTCAAGTTACTTGGCTTGATGAATTCCTATTCGAGACATTCAGATGACACTATAGAACGCCCATCCGTCAGTCCCCAAAATTCCAGATGATACGATGACGTTTGCATATCAAAAATATATCCTAACATTTAGAAAGAAACGATAACAACAATACAATTAAGCAATACTATGTACAGGATGTTACGGCATTATTAGTAATGATTTTACGACCCTCCTTGTAGATTTATTACTGCCTTTTTTTATTGGGTGATAGGGCCCAAATAAACACAACTTTAGCTCAAATTTACCAACGTTTCGAAAATTATATTTTCACCTTCAGGGCTCCTTTGTGTTAAAAGTTGTGGTAGTCACAAGGTTCTTTAAAATTAAGTACATGCGTGTGTCCTAGATATTGGGATTTTGGTCTTTATACTTGCACACACTACCTACAGAAGAAGTTACTTCTCTTAACAATACAAACATACTGTTTGTATCGTTAAGAGAAGTAAACAACAAACATACTGTTTGTATCGTTAAGAGAAGTAACTTGTTGACAGACGAAACGTTGGCAAATTTGAGCGAGCTAAAGTTGTGTTTATTTGGACCCTATCACCCAATGAAGAAAGGCAGTAATAAAGTTACAGTATTATGTTGACCCTGAGAAACCGTCATTGCTCCATAAGATCGTTTTTTGGACCCCGTATTATTTCGTTGTTTTTTTTTTAATTGTACAAAGCTCAAAACGGTTTCAGATTCCTCACCGTGACAATCCGTGGAGTAACAAAAACCAACACTCAAATCCGTGCGTACTTCGTCATCCTCGATAAACCACTCGGCCAATCTTCAGTGATCAATGCTCGTTCGTCTTTCATTATCATCCGGAGCCGGGCATAAAACAAAAAACCGAATCAAAGGAAACGAAATCAATCGGGGGTTTTATTTGAGATAAGGGTGCCTGTATACAAAAGGGTACTGACACCGCCCGACGCGCCTGGAGAGCCTCGGCCCACTCACCATTGTTCCCGACATGTCCTCTCTGATGATTTTTCCTCCTTTATCTCGTGCGAGACGACGACGCGACGATTGTAACCAGATATCGACGATGGGGGTGAATTTATTTCAAAACGCAAGCCACGCTGCTTTCGATGACATCAGAGGTGTGTCTATAGTGTACACCGGTGTAAGTGCGATGAACTGGAGAATGCATTTTTTATATAGGAAGTATCTCACAAAGGCAAAAATCTATCGCACATGAGAGGATAAGAGTCTGCTCACTATCCCAAAAAGCGCCAGCAGGTTAATCCACACTACAAACTTTCTCAAAGTAAGACAAAATATCAGGGTTGGGATAAAGTATGGAACCAAGCAAATAACTTTGGAACGGAAAGAGTGATATTGCTGAAAATTTGCAGGCAAGTGTAGTGACGTCTAATGCATCCGAAGACATTATGTTAGCTATTAATGTACTTCCGGTTTAACCGGAAGTACCGTCAACTTTTTTAATTTAATTTAAATGGGACGCTCTGTATATTTTTGCAGATTTTAATTCAGCTTTTTTTCTGAATAAGTCCATAGTGGGTTTAGCATTAGTTTCTGTAAAAACGGGAAAGATAAAGCTTCATTATCATTTCAGGTGTTTAAAATGCCGGTCATTCAAAGTCGGTTTTGGCGATCGCGTGAGAACTCACAAAGAAGTGTGTCAACTTTTAATGATTTACGTCCCGACAGGGGTCCTATAACACGTTTGACGGTGACTAAAAAAAAAATACAAAAAAAATTACCTCAAACGGGAAGACCGCAGACCGCCACGGATGAATTTGTGAGACAATTTTTTTAAGAAACAAATACTAAACCCATTATGGACGTATTCGGAAAAAAAAGATGAATTAAAATCTGCAAAAATATACAGGGTGTCCCATTTAAATTAAAAAAGTTGACGGTACTTCCGGTTAAACCGGAAGTACATTTATAGCTAGCATAATGTCTCCGGATGCATTAGACGTCACTACACTTGCCTGCAAATTTTCAGCAATATCACTCTTTCCGTTCCAAAGTTATTTGCTTGGTTCCATACTTTATCCCAACCCTGTATGGTCATGGGACAAATGAAAAGAACTTCCGATAATCAATCAAACCCAACTTTTACGGCCAACAACATGAAATATACTTCTGAAAGGACTACGGAATTTATGTACCTAGGGGTAGTCACAGAGCAAAAGGGACAGGATAAACAAGAAATACAGGCAAAGATCATCAAAGGAAACCAGAAGTATGGAGCCGTGAAAAATCTTATGAAATCCAAATATGTATCCAGAAAGACCAAAGAGAGAATTAATACAACTGTTATAAAACCAACAGCGACATATGCTTGTGAGACGTGGACTGTGAACAAAGAGGAGGAAGAAAAATTATAAGATGGGAAAGAAAAATGTTGAGAGCTATTTATGGAGGCGTAAGGACAAACGAGGGATGGAGGAGAAGAACAAACCAGGAACTAGAAGACATGTATGAGAACCCCAATATTATAGCAGTCATCAAAGCGCAG
The DNA here is from genome assembly GCA_951848785.1 of Callosobruchus maculatus. Lineage (NCBI taxonomy): Eukaryota > Metazoa > Arthropoda > Insecta > Coleoptera > Chrysomelidae > Callosobruchus > Callosobruchus maculatus. The sequence continues at coordinate 2,325,771 of CATOUR010000198.1, forward strand.
AGAATAAGGTGACTGTGACATATTGAGTGGCTGAATGGGACGATGGGGGTGAATTTATTTCAAAACGCAAGCCACGCTGCTTTCGATGACATCGGAGGTGTGTCTATAGTGTACACCGGTGTAAGTGCGATGAACTGGAGAATGCATTTTTTATATAGGAAGCATCTCACAAAGGCAAAAATCTATCGCACATGAGAGGATAAGAGTCTGCTCACTATTCCAAAAAGCGCCAGCTGATTAATCTACACTACAAACTTTCTCAAAGTAAGATAAAATATATGGTCATGGGACAAAAGAAAAAACTTCCGATGATCAATCAAACCTAACTTTTACGGCCAACAACATGAAATATACTTCTTAATGACTACGGAATTTATGTACCTAGGGGTAATCATAGAGCAAAAGGGACAGGATAAGCAAGAAATGCAGGCAAGGATCATCAAAGCAAACCAGAAGTATGGAGCCTTGAAAAATCTTTTGAAATCCAAATATGTATCCAGAGAGACCAAAGTGAGGATTTATACAAGTGTTATAAAACCAACAGCGACATATACTTGTGAGACGTGGACTGTGAACAAAGAGGAGGAAGAAAAATTATAAGATGGGAAAGAAAAATGTTGAGAGCTATTTATGGAGGCGTAAGGACAAACGAGGGACGGAGGAGAAGGACAAACCAGGAACTGGAAGGGAATAGGTGGCTGGGACATATGGAGTGGCTGAATGGGACGAGAATGGCAAAACTAGTTCTCAACCGGAGACTAATAGGGAAAAAAGGAAGGGCAGATCAAGGGAGAGATGGCTGAAGAAGGCAGAAGATGATTTAAAGAAATTTAATACTAAACACTGGAAAGAGAAGACGGCAGACAGAAATAGGTGGCGTGAAATAGAGCAGGATATAACTCAGAGATAGATGGTGTAAGTATCCGAAGACAATTTTAAGTTATAAAAATTTTAGTGGTAAAAGATCAGACTGCCCTAGGCCTTCATGGCCTGTTGTGCAAACTAATAATAATAACAAACTTTCTCCAAAAGCGAAGACGAAAGCTTTGTACTACCCTAATGTTGGATAATCTTACAACTATTGATTTTGTTGCTCTGAAAAGCCACAGAAAAAACATGGCTGCCAATTCTGGTCATCAAACCAAAAAATGATATCTCCAAGAGCAATCACGTGTGAGACAGAATGTTTCACTGACGGTAAATCCGTCCTGCAGAAATCGTATGTTGTCAAAAGCGATATATTCCAATTGGGATAAAAAACTGCGTTATGGTAGTATGGTAGTATCATCTTCAAATAAATATAAATGCAACACTTTTGCCGATTATAACCTAAGAGACAACGCGACGATTGTAACCAGATATGGACGATGGCGGTGAATGTATTTCAAAGCGCAAGCCACGCTGTTTTCGATGACATCAGAGGTGTAAGTGCGATGAACTGGAGAATGCATTTTTTATATAGGAAGTATCTCACAAAGGCAAAAATCTATCGCACTTAGTAAGTGCTGCGAGAGGATACATTGGATGTGCCTACAGTCGCAAGTAGTAGTAGTAGCGATAGAGCCTCGTGTCCATTTGCAAGTAGCTTGTGATAGTTTTTGCACCAAGTACTTGCTTTTTTGTGTACACTATCTTCTAACTGTTTGCAAATTTAATCTAGGAAATTGCTCTCGCAATTTGACTTGAGCTGATAAGATGTAGCTGCTACGGTAGTTGTGGTATATTTAGTTAAAAAGAAGAAAACAAGAGAAAGACAGTAAAAGGCGGAGAAAATGTTGGGTGAGAAAGTGGATTCAGCGTAGAACTACTCTAGGGATAGATGAACCTTAATGAGTCAAAGAACTCCCCCAAGTACTCTTATATATTTCATTAGTCCCTTTCCCACTTTTCTTTTTTTGAATTTTTCTCCACTGTTGGTTAACTTGCGTTCTCAAGTTATGTAGCTTCCTTTGAATTTCCGCTGTAGAAGTACTGAATAAGTCGTCCAATTTTTGTAATGCATTCTGGTTTTTGAATCTGTCCTTAAATTCTGGAGTATGTACATTCCATAATTCAGGATATGATTCAGTTTTCGATTAAAAGATACGTGTCTTCTGTCGTCCAGTTGAACTTCTCCATACCTATTTGATTTACAAAGTGTTGTGCAAAGAGTGCTATGCTGCAAGACTTTCAAAACAGGCTCGAAATTTTTGTGGCAAACGAATTACCTGAGAGTAACCGTGTACACTACAAGCTCTCAGCAAGTCGCAAGTTCTTTATGTGCAAGTAATTTTGCTGCAATACTCTAATGACGTCGTGCACACGCTACGCAAGTGACTTGTGAGAGTAACTCTAGCAATTTTATTTATTTGCTAGTGGACACGAGGCTTAAGAAGGCGAAGCCAGACAAGTAGGCCACCTTTGGCGCTTTTTGCCTAATGATGCTGAGAGTGATAACATTGATAACTTATTAAATTACTTTTAAATAATATGTCCACTGACTCTACTGCTAGCGTGATCAGATGTGGTAGATTTCTACTTATTTGGTAGTTTTTCAGAATTTGATACCAAATCTTGGTAGGGAGAATTTCTTGGTACATTTTTGGTAGTTTTTTACGCTTTTATTGTTATTGCACAACTTAGAATGTGCTGTGTTCAAAAGACACTTTCAGTACGGTTGTAGGAATTGGAGAACTTTTTTTTGCTCTTCGGAGAATCATAGCAACTTTTGTGTTTCTTTGCTCTTCAGATGATCATACCACCATTGCACCTCTTGGGTAGGTTTGATAGATTTCATCAACATATCTGGTAGATTTGTAAATAAAATCTAGTCACACTGTCTACTGCTGAGCTTTGCCTGAACCAACACTGAAAACACAAGCGTGTCCTAGAAACCTCCTTATCGAACCTACCAGATCTCTTGACGAATGTCAGTATGTCCGACCCTCTCACTAAACATAGTGACTCCTCCCCGAAATCCGTCGTGCCGAATATCTGAACTCCAAATTTCACCACCACCTAAAAGGGTAGAAAAAGATCAAAAAATTCAAAAACGCCTAAAAACCAAGTTTCAGCCGGCGATTGCAAATTGCAGCGATGGTCAAGTATTCTTAATCCGGGATATGAAAATTGCAGCGGCTGGTTATTTTTCCATTTCGGGTGAACATGTAAATTGCAGCGGACGACCCTATGTTGGGGATAGATGAGATAGTAATTACTTATTACTAATTTGACATTTTTATGCAGTGTTGAATGCATATTCGCTGACGGTACTTTTCAGTACTGTACAAAATTCTTCAAGCAGCTGTTTACAGCCGTTTATAATCCATGGACTAAAGAATGGACATTATATTCCATCGGTTTTCATATTGTTGAAAAGTTCAGATTGTTGGGTGTCGATTTCACTTAGGTCAAGCGTGGTGGCGTAAAATTCAAAGTCTAGGTTTAGCGAGTGAATACAAAAATTTGACCGATATTGGTAAATGGTTAAAATATACATTTGGCTTACAATTTCTTAATCCTAACGAAGTAGGTGACGCTTATGCTTTCGACTTTGCAGGAATTCAGCCTGCTGATGCAAGGGTGTTTTTATATGCAGACTATTTATTCGAAGATTATATATCGGGGATTCTGAGTTTCCTCCAGAAATTTGGGCAGAACACTCTGCCAACACATCTCGCACTACCAATGCCTGTGAATAATTTCATGCGCACTTTAACTAGAGTTTTTATAACAGCCACCCATCATTGTTTATTTTTGTAGAGTCTTTGATAAATACTCAAACAGACACACACATTAAAATTAATAGTGTCAGAATAAAGCACGCTCCAAATGCAACCACTAAAAAGAAGCAAGATTTTTTGAATCACTAACAGAAGTAGGTAAGTAAATGCCACCAAATTGTTGCTTCAGATAAAAATTAATTTGACCTGTCACATAATATTATTTTTATATAATATTTTGCTACACAAATCCAAATTAATTTTTAGAATACCTCCAAACAGGTAGACTAACCCTAACCCAACCCCTGCGGGGACGCCGATAAGGGATCCTCGCTGCAATTTTCAACGTCTTTTATGGTCACATTTGAGATTTATAAGATTATACCCTAACCGCGGCTGCAATTTGCATCCGCCCGTTTCAGCTGTTTTTATATTGCTGCTCCGCCACTAGCACGATTTCTAAAAACCATACGCGTGTTCCATCTTCGCCAAGCTAATAACACTGTGTCGAAATTTCATTAAAATCAATTTAATAGTTACCACGATACACAACACAAAACGATCTAAAGCAATATACTCGTAGGTATACATCAGAAAATTCATTGTTCGCGCGGATGGACCTAAAAAAGTGTATTATGCCATTAGGTCTCAACTACCCCAATTCCACCCCCACCAAAATAAAGTAAAAAATGATCAGGAACCCCTAAATTGCCTAAAAGGAGGAACATCTGAATGTTTTCGTTTTTTGATAATTACTCCGTCGCCCATGCATCGATTTCCAAAATTATAGGAGCAATGCCTACTACGACCCCACAGCATATTGCTACCCAAATTTCATCACAATCCATGCAGCGGTTACTGAGATTACGATGTTAGAAAAACACCAACAGACAGACAAACAAACGGACCGACAGACAGACAGAGACAGACCGACGGAAATGAGTGACGTATATTCTCGTTATAGGGTGGGGCATAAAAGCCAAGTGTTTTTGGTTTGAGTAGTACTCATATATTAGAAAAGGGAGGAGCGCGCGGTTTATTACAATCCATTCCTTGACTCAAGCCATTTCACTTTCTTACTTGCCACTTGCGATCATGGAGCGGTAGACGCTAGAACAACGCGTGGCATTATTGACTCATATTTTTTTGGAGAAAATGGGGTCACCCGTACAGTAACATTTGAACGTTACATTCATACGGTGAATACCTTTTTCATACCTGAATTGCAAAGAAGAGGGGTGGATATCAAAGATTTGTGGTTCCAGCAAGATGGGGCTACGGCACACACCGCCAGATCATCCATGGCTGTTCTTCGCCACCTGTTTCCAAATCGGTTAATTTCGAGGTTTGGTGGCATTTGATGACCTCCTCGGTCTCATGACTTATCAATTTGTGATTTTTTTCTGTGGGGGTAACTCAAGTCACGTGTTTAAAAGGCCAAGCTCCGTGCGATAGACGCAGGGAAGGAAGCGATTCGCCATGAAATCTCTCAAAAATCAACAGAGACATGCTGGAAACAGTGGAGTGGAATTTTCGTGAACGGCTGCATCATATGCCAGATGTAATTTTTGCACTTAGATATTTCAGCTATGTTCTACTACCAATATTTTTTTTAGCGTAAAAGCTAAAAATTTTATGATTATTTTAAAAACACTTGATTAATATGCCCCACCCTGTACATACTATATGCCACAAAACACCCAAAAAGCGTATTATCTCAAAATCGAAAATGTTCGCGATCACAACACTTCCCTCACCTATCGGTGTGGGAAGTAAAAGTATTTCAGAACAACCCAGAATGGTCTGCAACAAGGGTTACATAATGCAGTGATGTGGTTTTGGAAGATCAACTTTTTGAGAGATTTGTGCCATAAAACCTATTTCTGGGAGTATCTCGAACATTACTGTGTCATGTTACTAATCCAATGCATACGATAATTGTTTCCCTTTGTCAGCCGTCTGTTTCCCAAGGAATTTAAAATCATTTGAATAATATTATCCAGAGAATCCGCCCGAGAAACTCCCAAACTCGCGCCGTCGAAGTTCCCACTTATTAAAACATCGCAGTGTCTCGGCGGTTAAGCCGCGAATAGCGAGTCGCCGGCGAAATTGCCGCGTATAAATTCACCTTAAGATGACGTTAATGAAATTTTCTTATTTCTGTATTTATTGTTTAGAAGCCGAGGGATTAGCGCCGCTTTTTGTGTGTACGACTACAATTTCATTACGCCGGCAAAGTTGTGTCTTTCTAACGGCGGCGGCGCGGCGTTACGCTAGGTATTTGTTAGCGGGGCGTTAAGGTTGTCTCTGACTCGACTTTAATTAAAATTAAGCGGTTCTACCTGCCTTGGAGGTATTTTGCAAAGATTTATTGGGTGAATTTCACATGGCGGTCATTTTTTACCCAAACCATGTTATTCGAATTATACAATATACAGAGGGTTAGCTAAACTTCGTGAAAGTATAGACACAGCATAATAAACAACCAGGGAGGATTTCCTATATAAAAATGGTTCCCACAAAATTTGACCTTGGGAGGATTTATGGATGATTTTACGGCTGTGAAGTTTGGGTAGAGACGCGAAAATGAAAATATCGATACCGGTACCAACTCGGTATTTTTTAGCCTCATTTGGCGCATTTGGTTCGTACAGAGAATTTTGTGCAATTGATTACACCCCTTAATAATTATATAATTATTTTCGATACAAAAGTAGCGATACCAGCCTGGGATCGCTCAAAAAGTATCTAAGATAAAAATAGTCGATATTAGTGCAAAAGTACAAGTATCGAAGTACCATTACCATCCCTACAAAAAATCATCCAAAAGTAGGGATGCGCATGTAATTTCCGCCAACTTGAGTTATTGTGCTGGTTGTTTATTATGCTGTGGTATATATAAGCCCATTTCGAAAAACATTACAGAGACTTTGAGCCAGTGATGCCAAATTATGGAATTTCTCCCTAGTTCTAGGGATTTTTTTTTTGCTAACAGGGAAAAAGGGAATTTCTCCATTTATCTAGGGAATTTTGAGCTACCGGTTTAATTTACTGAATGCTATTTATGAAGTATATTTTTTTTTTACTTTTTCCTCTAAACTGTTTCACATAGTTAGCATTGTAGGCACTGGTTGTTCATCGATCATCGAGCGAATCTACTAGATGTTTTGGTGGTAGGTATCGGTATTATCGGCTTAAAATTCGATAAGTTTGTTCCAACAGCGCCTTTGCACGGAACAAGCATCGTAGTGTCCTTCAGCAGTGTCACAGAGTGTGTTTTTAAATATAATAAATGTCAAAGTTGTCATTATGTCGTGCTGTGTGAGAAACTAGAATCGGGGTACAAGCATAAGATAAATGTCAAAGTCGTCACAATGTTGTGTTCTTTGAGAAGCTAGAATTGCAGGGCTATCCCCTGATTCTATTTTATCACACAACACGACATAGTGACAACTTTGACATTTATCTAAAGCGTCATTTTTCAAAGCATAAGCGATAAGTCAACAGTCAACGCGCCCAAAACAGAATCGGATCTCGGAGCCTCGGACCTAACCTCACAATGTTTTATTGGGGAATTACCGAATTACCCAACAAAGAATAATATATTTCGTATTATAAAATATAGTGAAAACTAATGAATATCGTTCAAACATGAGTTCTAATTCATTACCAGAACCAGATGAACGGTGAGTACATTCAGGTTGAAACATGACTTTTATTTTGTTTTCTGATAGACCTACAACTTCTTCACGATTACGTTCAACAACCGTCATCAAAGAACGGAAAATTCAACACGAAGCACCCAAACAACAATCCTATGTCCAAAAATTCAGAGAAGAATGGCTCCAAAACCCGAAATTCAAATCTTGGCTGATCCAGCATCCACAGAATATGTCATATTATATGTGCAAGGTGTGCAACGCCCAACTGAAGAGTAGCAAATCGGAATTAGAAAAACATGCTGCAACAGCAAAGCATAAAAAGAATGTTAGCAAAACTCAAGGTTTGCAAAATGTAACATCTTTTTTTGAAAAAAACACAATACACAGTAAGCTAGTAACTAGTGCCGAGATCAAAATTTCAATTTTTTTTGCTCACCATAACGTAGGTTTCCAGATTGTGGAACATCTGGTACCTGTTTTGAAAGAATCTAGTTGTTTACCGTGTACCATGATAAAGTTGTTGAAGTGCTTTAGTTCGTAGTTTTGATACCTCTACCTTCTAAATACTGTCATTCCACAATCTCCCATACAGAGCGGTACTAGGACTATATAGCAGATATTTCAAGTCTTTAGGATCGATCCCCCCTTGGAAATACAACAGCGATTTGTATAACCTTCCCCTGTGACAAATAGTAAACACCTCCTTCATTTGGGATTAGCAAAGACGGAAACCATTCTTAATTGCTAAGCTGATCTCCACAATGGATTGCTAAATGGGTAATCAAGTGAACTTTCCTGGAAATAAATAATTGTCGGGACTTATCTCTGTGTGTTAACTGAGGGTTACAATGATCCAAACCGTGAAATTTCCCACTAATCTTCCATTTGCTTTGATTCCGTTTCGACACAATGCCGAGCTTTTGAATTATTTGCATTAGAATGCTCTCCACGTTTGGATCTTGAACAGCGCGGATGGATATTGGGTAGTATGAGTAACATCCTGGTTTAAGTTCCGAGTATGTACTTGGGCATGACTATGAAGAAACAGTTTGTGCTCCTTTTGATATGACTAAAAACATTTCGGTTTAGGAAGTACCTACTTGCTTTCCTATTTTTATGTTAGTGCACACAATGCATAGGTAAAAGTGTATTTTGCTTGCTATTTTTCTTTAGCTACTATTATATATATGCTAGGAAATTTCATCCGTCGTCTACATTTCTCTAGTAACCTAGAACTTCCTTCCGTCACAACTTTTGAGACAGAAGTTTAGCGAGCACCAATATTTTCTAATCATATTTGAAAGGCCGGGTCATCAACATGTTTCAAAAATATGTTCATTTTATCAACGTTATAGACCTGTGCCCAAGCGTCCCTGATTTTTTTATATCATTGCTCTTGTAATATTTTTAAGGGCCGGTTGTACAATGCAAGCTTAAGCTTCGGCTTAAGGTAAGCCGACGTTAAACCACGTCAGTTGCAAAACGTCCGTTGTACAATGCTGGCTTAGCCCCCCACTCCAAGCTTAACACGAGCTTACGTAAGCCGAAGCTTAACGCGAGCTTAGCTGAGGTTTAAACCTAACCCGATACAAGTGACATGATATGTCAAGGAGGAACCTTCAAATTACTTGTCACTTAATTAGGTCATATTTTGTGAAAGATTTGTGTCTAATTTAACAAAGAAAGCACATGAAAGAACAGAAACAGAAACGGTCGTTGCCGAAATTGACACAAACTGTCATAAATGCCTAACCAAAAAAGGTAATTTTTAATTAATGTATTACTTCATTGATGCCAACTGTAGTGAATTTCATTATCAACCAGGTTTAGCTAAGCCGACGATAGTACAACGGGTGTCGACTTTAAGCCTGAGCTTATGCTAAGCTTAGGCTTAACAAAGCTCGTATTAAACCCGCATTTGTACAACCGGCCCTAAGAATTTATAAAAATTGACATTTTTTCTCCTAGAGGGTGTCCCACGATGATTAAGACAAGTAATATATCGAAACTGGGTGGTAGTAGAGAATTATAATTTTGGCGATGTAAATTAGAGCAAATGTTGTGTCTTTTCTTGTCATTGTGTTACCCACTGATGTATTTGTTTTTGGTCACGTGACGTCCGATTCAAAATTATTAATGGGACACCCTGTATATTACTGCCTTACTGTGTTCCTCCCGATAAAACAATTCCAACAAACTGCACACTTGGGGTCTAAAGTGATTAATTCAAGAGCTACAGGTACTTAAAGGATGGTACCACTACCATTGATTATAACATGTACCCCTACAATTAAATTACTTTGGTAGTGTTTCATAATGGTAGCGGTACAGTCCTTTAAGTACCTGTAGCCCTTAAATTAATCACTTTAGACAACAAGTGTGCTAGTTTGTTGGAATTGTCTTATCGGGAGGAACACAGAAAGGCACAAATATACAGGGTGTCCCATTAATAATTTTGAATCGGACATCACGTGACCAAAAACAAATACCGCATTAGGTGACACAATGATAATCGTCGTGGGGCACCCTGTATATTTATTTTTTAAACGTTTTTTGGTCGTTTTTGTTCTGTACGGTACTCTTTTTCAACTAAAGTAATAATTAGTCACAAATACTGTCTATACTGGCACCCTCGACGATGTTTCAAGTAGTAAAGCAGATAAGCTATATGTATATTATACGTGTGTGTTACTCTCGCATAGAATTGTAAGTGCCTTACCTTTTGAAGTTACAAATTCATGGCTTATTTTTATGTACCTTTCGAGACTCCCTGATGCGTCATCACAACACCCACATAATCTGTGTATGTGAATTAAACCACCGTACCTTCATTTTAGCCTTTTTGTTTCCAAGCCGGGCGTTTCAATTTCCTGGAGAGGCAGTTATAAAAACTTCGAGGCGAAATCATAAAACCCGAATTTTTAATTAGAGCGCCAAACAAATTTCTCATTTTACTTTTAATTACACCAGAAACGTTACATTCTTGGCAGGCCAGCCCCTGCGCGTTCACCTAAGCCCTACTCTCGATGCGTTTTTCTCTCGCAGGGCTCCATGGGGGTAGCAGCGGGTCTAGAAGGGGTTAGTATCCCCTATTTTTGAGTCTTTACCAATCAGGATTTCAGTTTTTTTTTAATGCGATAATGGAAAGAGCCTTTTTTATAACCGAGCAGGTCGCGTAGCTATGAATAGGTTCTGTATGGGGGTAGTTTATTAACGCGAGGCTTGAATAGGCCAAACTGGGGAATCTTGCAACTCAATTTTGAAGCAGATATCTTCAACCGATTGAGCTGAAATTTTGTATACACGTTTAGTTTGGATGACAATACACGATAAGCTGTATCGTCGTTCTAAATCTAACAGTGCAATAGTTATTTAATGCATTTCTACAATATGGGTATCCATATTGATATGAGAACGCCCAGTAGATGTTAAGGGGAATGACAATCTAATGAGAGGAATGTCATTACTGACAATATATCCACTGATGTCATTTTTAGTCAAACGATGCATTGTGTTGTGAGAGTTTGGGAAAAATACTATTCAAAGTCGACAAGTTGTTTTATCACTGCATGAACCTGACGACCTGAGAGCAGAGAGTTTTTGCATTTGGCGCTCAACTAGAGGCTTGCGGTGTGAGCAAGAATCTGGCAGCCACAGGAGGTTCTGGATCGAATTGTACGAGTTCCTTTATACAAACTACGCAGTGGTCATCACCAGGTTGTATCGACGACGGTTACGACATCGACATGAGGTTAGGGGGTAGCTAACGAACCGCTGGTGCATCGAGCAACCACGAAGGGTAGACCGGATAGCGGGTATGTATGACTGTGACAGCGACGTAAGTGGTAAAGAAGATCCGTGGTAAGGATTTTCCAATAACAAGTTGTAAAGGAACATTTGGGGTGCTGGACTGACTTTGGGAAAGTAATAGGGATAAGCTCGTGTTGTTAGTGGACTCTTATCACCAACACAGTTTTAAGGTTAGAGTAGGTCTATATTTTTAGTTTAGTTTAAGGTTTTCATGATGTCTAATAAAAGGAAATCTACGAAAATAAGTGAATATCAGGATAGCGCAAATTCTAAGTTAGAAACTGTCGCTCAAATGATGGCAAATAATATGTATTTTTAGATATAATACGATGTGTTTTGTTGTAAGAGTTTGGGGAAAATATACTATTCAAAGTCGTTGAGTTGTTTTATCACTGCATGAAGCTTGTTTACGACCTGAGAGAAGAGAGTCTTTGCACAGTGAAAGGGCCTGTTGAGAGTGACTCGAAAAATAATATGACGTCATTTCTAAATCAACTATGGTGGACCATCCAAGATGGCGAAATGGTTCTTTTTAATGCACTTCTGCAATATGGGTATCAAATAAAAGGGCTTGTCGAGAATAAATAAAAATTTTGTTTGATATAAATGCAAATTAATAACTAAAAAGTAAAAATAAATTAAAAACAAAAAAACTTTTTTAAAAAAAGCTTTTATTTAAAGGTTTTAAAAAAAGAAAATAAAATGTTCTTTTAGATTGTTAACTATCAACTTATAGCCTTATTATACCCAATTTATATGATCATAAAAGCTTGTCGCGAGGTTTGCGTAAGTACCTGTTATATTCTTTTGTAGTATTTTGTGAACATTTAATGGCGTAACCTTTCAGTTTTAGTATCTAAAATATCAGATATTTGATGTTAGAAAAGTTGGAAAATATATGATAACAAAAAAAATATGGAAGCCAAAAATTGATTTCGTTAATTTTCCAGAATCCTTCCTGTTGGACGGCCCTTTTCATTCTCTTATAATCAATTAATCTCACAAATTCAGCTGCGTGCTCTCTTTCAGCGACGTCCATGGTATCGCCCGACAAGAGAATTATAAAATTTGTGTAATTACTCGGGCAGCGGTGAAGTCGCAGGTGGCTGTTTACATATTTAATTAAGACCATTACATATTCATCAGACTCGCGGAAGGGTTGCGCATTTAAAAATGTATTTGCCCGAGACTCGAGTTTTCACGCCCTTCACAGGCCCACTGCCAGACGGAATCTCTTTCTCTCAGCCTTTTCTTGGTTTATTTGCGCTCTCCTTGGGCATTTATAGCTAATTCCACCCGTGAAAATGGCAGCTTGTAGATGCTTATGGTGTCTACCCATTAGACTGCTCTCTACCCATTACACTTCTGTTGTTTTCTGTTGTATTCGTTCTTTTCCGTGGTTTTCTGTCGTATTCTGTAGTTTTCTGTTATTTTCTGTCGTTTTTCTATCGTATTCTGTCGTATTATGTCGTATTCTGTGGTATTCTGTCGTTTCTGCTATTTCTGTTGTTGTTGTTGTTGTTTCTGTTATTTCTGTTATTTCTGTTGTTTCTGTTGTTTCTGTTGTTTCTGTTGTTTCTGTTGTTTCTGTTGTTTCTGTTGTTTCTGTTGTTTCTGTTGTTTCTGTTGTTTCTGTTGTTTCTGTTGTTTCTGTTGTTTCTGTTGTTTCTGTTGTTTCTGTTGTTTCTTTTGTTTCTGTTGTTTCTGTTGTTTCTGTTGTTTCTGTTGTTTCTGTTGTTTCTGTTGTTTCTGTTGTTTCTGTTGTTTCTGTTGTTTCTGTTGTTTCTGTTGTTTCTGTTCTTTCTGTTCTTTCTGTTGTTTCTGTTGTTTCTCTTGCTTCTGTTGTTTCTTTTTTTTGTTGTTGTTTCTGTTGTTCCTTGTTGTTTTCTGCTATTCGCCTACAGACTGCTATCACCTGGCAGATAGGACAAAAGGACCTACGTTGTTTTCTGTTATTTTTGTTGTTTCCTATTGTTTTCCATCGTATATAAAAGGCACTAAATCTGGCGAATTTCATTATACAGAGCACAGAACATTGGAGTACGTGCAAAACATACACACAAATACACGAATGAATTCACGAAACAGGAAGCGGATCGCGTGCATTTTTCCTTTTGTAGGGTAGTAAGGTGAAATAATCCTGATTTAGAGTTTTGTTCTGATTTAATATTCATTGTTCTGTAATCGTCATCTAGGATTACATATGTGAATGCAACCAAGTTTCGTTTTATTTGTAATATAGGTCACATGCAAAGAAACAAGCGAAGCAAAGCCGCAGTCGATAAAGCTGACCTTTGTGCATTTAGTTTCTTTCTTTTGCATTTTTGTACATTAGCTTTCGTAACTTAACTTCATACTTTATCAAAAAGGTGTAGAATACATCTGAAATATTAACGGGAGACATAACCTCACTTTTTTAATGCACTAAAGAATAAAATCGAGATCGACATGAGTGATATCCAAATACCAACTTAGAAAGAATTGAATATGATAGTCCCTAAGCAAATTTTGACAACCCACCATTATATTATTTGTGAGTATCACTTCAGGTATCTCTAAATATACCGAGTAACTGTTTTAGGCTTTTTTAGGGCATGAAAAGGATTCCAAATTGAATTTTGGAAATATTTCAAATATTTTTCACTAATCACCGAGCTTCTAGATTGCTTAGAAGTATTTTAAAAATGTAAGCAAAGTATCGACAGAAACCAGTTGAATAGTTTTTGCGTATTACATCAAATGAAAAGCAGCTAAAATGTTAAACCTGCAAGTGAAATTCTTCTGCATATAGATGTTATAATCGCATTTTTTTCTTACTATGAGGCTCTAGTAGGTCACTTCCTTCTATTAATGTTGTTTATTTCTATGCTAATTCTGAGCTATTAAAGCTATTATGCTCACTAGCCTGTTGAATGACTGAATTCAGTAGAACCGTATACAATGATATATGTAATAATCAAATCAGAATTAGTACATCTATGTGAATATAATTTCAAGGAGCCTTGAACATCTTGATTCGTATACTTGCGTGTCCACTTTTACTCAGACTTCAAACCAATACAGCTGGTAATAGATTTTATTTATTATCTCTAGTTTGCCGCCAACATTCAATCTTTCGAAATGTCACATTCTGATTCAGTCATGCCTTTTTTACTGGGTGGAGACTACCCTATCTATAAGCAATTTGAGGGCTTCAAGGCTTAGCTATTTAAGTCCTCTATGAAGTTTGTACCCCAGGAAAGTGATAGGTAGCTTGTAATTTAGAAAAGTATAACACAAGGTTTCTGAATTCTGAACGGTTATTTTTAAAGGGTGTAAAGCTGCCTTAACTAGGTCAAAATAATTAAAGCCTTGTCATCTAAAGTACTCTCGTATTTCTTGTATAAGTTTATTCACACAACTGAACAGAGACAGTTGAAAGCAACCAGTTTTTGTTAATCAAGTGACTGTTGGATTTCTTTCTCTTTTAGAGTTCTTTTGAGCCCGTTAATGTACTCTAAGCACTTTTCAAAGCACGTATAGGGTATTGGTCTTGGGAAGCATGAAGCACCTTAGAGGCCGTAAGCAGCAATTAATAAATTAAGAGGCGTTTTGTGTTTAAAAATATGTTGAGAAAGGGAATAAGGCCTTACTGCCAAAAATGATAAAATGGTGGAAAGAACTAAAAGGTCTTGGCCTACACCTGCCCACACAAGAGAGATGTCCAAAAGCGACTTGTCCAGTATCCTAAAATTGGCAGGATGGACGATGACCTGAGGAAACGACTCCCTGGGAGGATGCACAATGGCCAGTGGTGACCTAAGTGCAGTTGGACTACTCACCCTTCCCACTCTACAGAATGATACAGAGAAGGCCTTACTGCTTCAAGAGCTCTGTCAGCTCTGCATATGAGTATTTTAGCCTCCATGTAAAATATGTTTCCTTTTTTGACCTTAACTATATTGGCCTGATTTTTAGAGCTGACAGAGCTGAAGTCTTGAAGATGATAGACAGATAGTTTGGCCTCAACAAGCAATACTTTAAGTGAAGTCCTCACGCGAAATAGACACCAGTTCTTTTAAAATCTAAGTATTTTAAAAACTTTCTTCGGACTCACTCTGTCTGCCAAATCTTCTTAGCACAGAAAGGATATCATATCAAGCTACACATGATCCTCAAGTCTACCATTGCAAAGCAATTCAAATTCAAAATTCTACACTTTTGTCGTAGAGAAGTTGTAAGAAACAGTCAAGGAGGAGGGTATAAATAGTAAGGGCCTCCACACATGGGTCCACGCATTTATACTCGTTTATCTTATTTAATGATTAAATGTGAAACCCCTGGATCCTAGAGGCTCGTCATGTCATCATATTACTACATATAATTATAAAATCAAGACTGATTTGACAGTATAACCTCAAATATCTACCGTCATCAAACCAAAACAATACTTTCATTCTGATGCAATTGAAAACGAAGAAATGGAAAACGTACGTCTCGAGACGATCATCAAACGACCCGTTCCTGGTGCTCCATGAGAAGCCGAGTAGACATGCCAATCGACCAGTTTGTGGAGGCGTTAATAACACTTCTACAGATTAAGTCAAAATACATGTACTAGTACAGGGTGGGGCATAAAAACCAAGTGTTCTTGGTTTGAGTAGTACTCATATATTAGAAAAGGGAGGAGCGCGCTGTTTATTACAATCCATTCCTTGACTCAAACCATTTCACTTTCTTACTTGCCACTTGCCATCATGGAGCGGTAGATGCTAGAACGTGTGGCATATGGCGTGGCATCATTGGACCATATTTTTTTGGAGAAAATGGGGTCACCGCTACAGTAACATATGAACGTCACATTCATATGGTGAATATCTTTTTCATACCTGAATTGCAAACAAGAGGTGTGGATATCAAAGATTTGTGATTCCAGCAAGATGGGGCCACGGCACACACCACCAGAGCATCTGTGGCTATTCTTCGCCACCTGTTTCCAAAACGTTCAATTTCGAGGTTTGGTGGCATTCCATGACCTCTTCGGTCTCCCAACTTACCAATTTGTGATTTTTTTCTCTTGGGTAACTCAAGTCACGTGTTCAAAGGGCCAAGCCCCGTACGTTAGACGCAGAGAAGGAAGCGATTCGCCATGGAATCCCTCAAAAATTAACAGCGACATGCTGGAAACAGTGGAGTGTAATTTTCGTGAACGGTTGCATCATATGCCAGATGTAATTTTTGCACTTAGATATTTCAAAATGGTATATTATCAGCTATGTTCTACTACCAATAATTTTTTTTAGAGTAAAAACTAATAATTTTATGATTATTTCAAAAACACTTGATTAATATGCCCTACCCTGTATATTGTATGCATACGTTTCTCTAATCTAAATGACATCTAACAACAATCGAGCCTGAGGCTATAAATAATGCTTAGTTTCAAGTAGCACGTAATAATTTCTTGTGTAACATCAACATAGGAAATATGGTTTATATAATAGAAGCCGGTGTTATGAGTACTTCTGATGCACTCATATTTTTATGTTGTATTATTAACACGTTTCCGCTCGAGTTTATTTACGTTAATTTGAACGAAAGCAGAGCTATCTAGGAATCAGACATTTCGATGTTTTCGTGCTGTCTCTAGGATAATCCGACGGAAAACGGTCTTGTTATGAAGATATTAATTATAAAATAAACTCAGCTCTCGCCATATGACACTAAAAGATGTATTTTAAGTTCATTTGCTTGTTCTGCATAGCTCAGTTCCGTGATGATTGAAATATAACAGATTTGTTTGTATGCAGTATTACTCGAATATGGTAGTTATGAATGCGCACAGCTCAGTGGTGGCGTGTGAACTTGACATGCAGGAAAATATGGGCGAATCAACTATCTAACTAAGCCCTATCTCCTACACTGTTTCTGCTGTATATTTAATGGGCTGCTGGAAATAACATCCAATCCAATCTACAGCTTCGCAGACGACAGACATAGTACCTTTTGCCTTTAGTCCAATGAAATATTATACCGCACTAGATAATCCGACGGGAGATAGAACGGTTACCTATTGGTTGCAGGTCTAAGGGCCGGTTTCTCAATGCCTGGTTAAATATTTATCTGGAAGTTAACGAGCAACTGTCATATAAATTGTTTAAACAATTGAAGGTTATGTTTAAGAATTCACGTAAATCTTATCTGACAGTTGTATCCATAGAAACGCTAACTGGCAGCTAGCTATCTGACACTTTTAACTGGACATTGAGGAACCGGCCCTAAGAAGTCTAAACGTAACCCTTTCTTGACCAAATATCAAAACATGATATTTTTTGTTTAGTTTAACGGTTTGAACTTTTGGGGTTGTTAGCTCCGCGGCAAAGATCTATAATGATTCAAGAAGTCTTGTGGATTTTATGAACTCTTAGTACTTTGTTACACATTTCCTCATTGACGAAGCATTCATCAAGAATCTGCGGTATTTCGCAAAGTGTACGCGAATGGGGAGGCGTGGACATTCAAGAATGATGTGCTTCAGAGTGAGACGTAATTGACATATGTTACAACTTGGAGATTGTTGATAATATAAATGAGGATGTTAAGAGGGGGTTATAGTACTAAGTGACACCCGTTTGCAAAGGATCAGCTGTACCCGTTTTTTGACTATAATTTACGAGATCTTTAAATTGAAAAAAATATGAGCATAAAGAAAAAGAGTAGTTTTAGAGAAATGTCGACGTATTTTTTTTATTTCCTAGTAAACAATTATTGAAAAAATCCTCTTAATCACCCTGTATAAATTTATTCTGAAATCTGGACCGACATCGATCTAGATTGAGGTTTTAAAAAAAACAAAAATCATTTTTTTTAATTTATTTATAGACAGGATCAAAAACGTGTACAGCCAGAGCCTTGCATCACAGAATCGTCAGCAATACCAAAATAAGCAAACTAGAATTTATGAATGAGATGAGGATCATTCATTTTTTGAATAAGATAGATATATTCTTTTAGGCACAGACTAAATTTATAGTCAGTGGTTTTGGTGACTTATTCATATACACTGCACGCCAAAATTTAAGAACTAATTTAATTTAATTTAAATTATTAAATTTAATTAAATCGTGGTTTTGAGCAGTTACTATTCCCAGAATTACTTAGAAGTCTTAGGATGTTTGACCAAATTGGTATGTGCCTAAAATTTACATCGCTAGGTAGGCCTGACTGCGAAATTTACTGTCTTGGGCTCACACCTTTTTGCCTCTGAAGTAAAAAACACATTCTAATCGATATTTTATATTATAAACGTTGAAGACAAACATGTTTACATTTGAAATCGTTACACCATGCAGTGAATCTATATGACCAAACCTATATACGTTTATTTTATGGTATATTATGTCCTTCGTGTTATCTCCATCTGTCTAGCACTTCTGCTATCAACAAGTTCATTAAAAATACAGTGGTGATAAAAATCTTGTACAATCAACATTTTTCAATGCCAAAAGCGTTGTAAAACCTTCTCCATTTTCACGCTATTTTGTGTTCAGACACCAAAATAGCAATAGTTATTTTTTGTGATCCCCTGACCCTGATAAAGCCAATTGTGATTTCTGTCTGACGCATCACTTTTAGTCCAAAAAGTAATTTTTCTAGCTTAGATACCTTCATAATGTGTCATATATCTCAGTGCTACCGCGGTGCATTTCTGAAATGTACCGATAGAAAGTAATAAAATGTACTACATTGTAATAAAGCCCGTGAAATTAATTATGAGCTGGCAATTGACACCACATGGCCGATCTACAATTTTTTGAAGAGCAAAAAAAATAAAAAAAAAACTCTCAAACCTCTGGAATGTACCGATAGAAAGTAATAAAATTTACTGCATTGTAATAAAGCCCGTGAAATTAATTGTGAGCTGGCAATTGACACCACATGGCCGATCTATAATTTTTTGAAGAGCAAAAAAAACAAAAGAAACTCTCAAACCTCTGCATTCTTGCATTATGCATCCATTTGAGAAGCTACAACGTATGAAATGAAGATTTTTATTAATTTTTTGAAACCCGAAAATGTACTAGAATTCAGCCTTTATGTATTTTTGTACTTTGATGTCGAAAAGCAACTAGAAATAGCACAAATAATGTACTAAAATGGCAGCACTGATATATCGGGCAGAGTAAGGACATACCTCGTCAACTTCAACGTTTAATACAATTTCCAATGAATGATCACCACTTTTATTTAAAAAACTTGCGACAATTGTTTCGACCCACAGTGTCTTTATCAAACAATGATTTTAAATAAAAGTGGTGATCATCCATCGGAAATACCTTTCTGTATTAGTAAGGATCTCCATCAAGTAACGGCCAACTCCATCGACTAACTTCAACATCTTTCAAAAAAGTCATTCTTATAATTCTTCTATAAAATCTGGTACGGTAAGAGCACGTAAGAGTACGCAGTCTGTAAGAGTACGCAGTGCCAAAATAACATAGTTGTAAGGTCGTCTGATAGGTGTAGTCTACAGTGTAGATGGGTCTCAAGGAAGGTTATTGTTGTACAAAATAAGGCGGTGTTTTGCGAAAAATTATCAGGAAAAAATCTAAGAAGAAATAATTTGTGTAATATTTTATAACTTTTTGCGAGATTACAATTGTTAGTATTTGATCAAAATGTAGTTTCATACTAGATTTTGACGGCGGTGGCGTAGTGGCGGTTTTATAGGTTATAAAATCATCCATATTCTTTGTGTAAATGTGGCTGCATATTTTGACGGCATGCTGTTTTTGTTTCTTTGATCGTGTCCCAAAAAGTACGCCCACAAAGAGTACGCGTGAATATTAACCTCCACACCATACAAAGATATGTTAACAGAAAAACTAGAGCTAAAAGGAAATATTATGAAAAAAAAGGCCTCAGAGCACCAACAAACAAAAAAAAATGAAGCATAAATTATCAGCTTCTAAGGGTTTTACCGACTCTGTAAATAATGTTGCCTGTCCCTTGTGCAGAGAGCATTACAGCACTTCGAAATGGATTAGATGCGACTCTTGTGCTACTTGGTGGCATGAAGAGTGTACCAAATATTCTGGGTGTGGTGGATTTGTATGCGATTTTTGTTGAGAATACCTGAGTACTCTTATGACCAACACTGCGTACTCTTTGAATCCAGAGTCCGCAAGAGTAAGGTATATACGAAGTTACTTGAAACAGCATAAAAAAGCTTTTGCGGCATTTGCTTTGCAAGGGCCGAAGGATCCATAGGCGGCGCGCCGTAATTGAAATAATTTTATGATCAAATGGAAGGTGAATATGAAATGAACTAATATTTCTTATTTGAGTATTTAATGAAGAAGGTTCACACAGGGACCTTCTACAGTATATAATAGGTATAAAATATACAAAGGATGTGAACGAATTATTACGTTTTCCTCAAATAAAATCGATTATTATAGTGCCTTATAAAAAATCCTAACGATTTGCAAACACGAGTGACTGGGATCTTTAGAGATCGCTGTCTTCATCACGAGAACTGACTAACAACTCAAGAGCGCAACAAATAACAATAATTGTCGGGTAGCTCTCGTAGTGAAGACTCGTCAGATATCTGAAGATCCTAGACACCCGTGCTTGTGAAGCGTTAAGAAGAAATTTTAACAAACAACGACCTAAAAACCCGAACAGCACTATGTTCTCTACAGACGACGCAGACGGCATCGCTCAAGTTTTTTTAGATTTCAGGATTTTTTTGTCAAACGCTAAAATAAAAGTAATTCGTTTAGGATACTGCATTTATGTCAAAAGACGGACGATGGACGACTCTCGCCCCTGTTCGGTCCCTCCACCACCCCTGCATCTTGTGAACACATTTGAGGCATCACGGTTTTCATTTTTTAGACAATCGTAAATATTTAATATTACTTTTTGTGTCTGTTCTTCTAAATCCTTGCGAAAAAAGTCTTCCCGAATAGGATCCGCATCCACATCTGCCACACTATCCCAGGGTCTCCAAACGGTCATGATTACGTATTTCCAAAATATAAGAAATGGCGAATTCGCAAAGTTGCGGAAGTAGAGCCTTACAATCCGTATCCGTGAACGGCACTGGTAAGACTGGCTCGACCGCTCGGCTGGACAGTCCCAACTACCTCCTGAATACAATTCGGCAGGGGTGCTTTGACGGCAGCTTTTGAATGTATACCAGGGATATATGCTGCTAATTCGAGCATTTTCACCAGAGGAATAGCACCGCAAATACCGGTGAATTGATACTACCTCGTATATCGCCGTCACATCGCCGTGTTCCAACTGACATCGTGTTTACTATACGCATGTGCGTTTTTTTTAAAAGTAGTTGGAATTTTTTTGTTGGTACCAAGAAAATTCTACTCGTATTATGTTGTTTTCTGGTGCTTAATAGACCAAAGAATTGATATTTATGTTGAATAAAAGAATATAAGTATATTTCAAGTTTTTGTCGCCTGTCAAACTTTAAGTGCGTACTCTTGGGTGTCTTTAGCCTACTTAAAGCAGTTGCTTCCTTGTCGGCATCTCACTAAACAGAGCGCCAAGTAAGTGCCCGGTAGCCGTTTCTCTAACCCCAACATAGAAAAATATTTGCCCAGAGCGCAATAAAGTAGAAAATATGACGGGGTATAAATCCAGGATGGTTCTCATTCACAGTTAGGAAGAGTGGGGCCTGTGTAACTGCTACCGTTTTCGAGACTACGCTATCTGTATGTACAGCCGCTGTTTAACAGGAAAACACCGCTTTTATTTGCTTTTGGCACTACACGCCAACAATTATCCTGTTCAGGTATTAATATTATATATTTGAGTCATGAGCTGCCTGGAGGTAGTTGGCCAGTTTTGTGATGCACATGGCGCTTACATAGTCAAGTCAAATTGGATATAATTATCCTTCATATAAAGTGTCGCGCGGAAGGTTCGAGAAACACCGAAAAGATATTATTTAAGAAGAGACAATTCACATAGTTAGTGAGCAATTTTAATATACACCTGGGTGGAAGAAAGAGCGATTTTTGTACTATCCATCATTGGGGTTGAGCAATTTTACCCTGACGATTTTTTTGTGTAGAGAATGCAAGAAAATCTTTATTTGGCTTCCTGTTACGATTAAATCTAGAATTTTGGATAATTTGAAGTTGCTGATTACAAATCCGGTCGCAGTTTTGAGTTTCAGTTTCGTTTGATGGAAATCAAATATTTCAGATCTTTCAGACCCTTCAGGTTTACCCAAAAAATCCAATTTGGCTTTCAATTGAGACAAAACCTCGTGTTTTGGGTAATTTGAGGATGCTGATTATACATCCGGTCGTAGTTTTCAGTTTTTGTCTTGTGTGAAGAAAATAAAAAATTTCAGATCTTTCAGATCTTCAAGGTTTAGCTAAAAAATCGAAAATCTTTATTTGGCTTTCTATTGAGACGAAACCTCGTGTTTTAGATAATTTGAGGATGCTGATTACAAATCTGGTCGCAGTTTTCAGTTTTGGTCTCGTTTGATGAAAATAAAAAATTTCAGATCTTTCAGATCTTCAAGGTTTACCTAAAAATCGAAAATCTTTATTAGGCTTTCTATTAAGACGAAACCCCGTGTTTTGGATAACTTGAGGACGCTGATTATAAATCCGGTCGCAGTTTTCAGTTTTAGTCTCGTTTGATTAAAATCAAAAATTTCATATCTTTCAGATCTTCAAGGTTTATCTAAAAAATCGAAAATCTTCATTTGGCTTTCTATTAAGATGAAACGTCGCGTTTTGGGTAATTTGAGGATGCTGATTACAAATCTGGTCGCAGTTTGCAGTTTTAGTCTCGTTTGAAGAGAATAAAAAATTTCAGATCTTTCAGATCTTCAAGGTTTACCAAAAAAATCGAAAATCTTTATTTGGCTTTCTATTAAGACGAAACCTCGCGTTTTGGGTAATTTGAGGATGCTGATTAGAAATCTCGTCGCAGTTTTCAGTTTTAGTCTTGTTTCAAGAAAATAAAAATTTCTGATTTTTCAGATCTTCAAGGTTTACCTAAAAAATCGAAAATCTTTATTTGACTTTCTATTAAGTCAAAACCTCGTGTTTTGGATAATTTGAGGATGCTGATTACAAATCCGGTCGCAGTTTTCAGTTTTAGTATCTTTTGATGAAAATCAAAAATTTCAGGTCTTTCAGATCTTCAAGGTTTACCTAGAAAATCGAAAATACCTATTTGGCCTTCTACTAAGACGAAACCTCGTGTTTTGGACAACTTGAGGATGCTGATCACAAATCTTGTCGCATTTTTCAGTTTTAGTCTCGTTTGATGAAAATCAAAAATTTCAGATCTTTCAGATCTTCAAGGTTTACCTAAAAAATCGAAAATCTTTATTTGGCTTTCTATTAAGGCGAAACCTCGCATTTTGGCTAATTTGAGGATGCTGATTACAAATCTGGTCGCAGTTTTCAGTTTTAGGCTCGTTTGAAGGAAATAAAAAATTTCAGATCTTTCAGATCTTCAAGGTTTACCTAAAAAATCGAAAATCTTTATTTGGCTTTCAATTGAGACAAAACCTCGTGTTTTGGGTAATTTGAGGATGCTGATTATACATCCGGTCGCAGTTTTCAGTTTTTGTCTTGTCTGAGGAAAATAAAAAAATTCAGATCTTTCAGATCTTCAAGGTTTACCTAAAAAATCGAAAATCTTTATTTGGCTTTCTATTAAGACGAAACCTCGTGCTTTAGATAATTTGAGGATGCTGATTACAAATCCGGTCGCAGTTTTCAGTTTTAATCTCGTTTGATGAAAATCAAAAATTTCAGATCTTTCAGATCTTCAAGGTTTACCTAAAATATCGAAAATCTTTGTTTGGCTTTCTATTAAGATGCAACCTCGTGTTTTGGATAATTTGAGGGTGCTGATTACAAATCCGATCGCAGTTTTGTGTGTCTGTACCGTTGGACAAAAGTCAAAAATTTGAGATCTTAGCGGTCTTCAAGGTTTACCTAAAAAATCGAAAATCTTTATTCGGCTTTCTATTTAGACAAAACCTCGTGTTTTGGGTAATGTGAGGATGCTGACTACAAATCCGGTCGCAGTTTTCAGTTTTAGTTTCGTTTGAAGAAGATAAAAAATTTCAGATCTTTCAGATCTTCAAGGTTTACCTAAAATATCGAAAATCTTTATTTGGCTTTCTATCAATATGAAACCTCGTGCTTTGCGTAATTTAAGGTTGTCTATTACATATCCGGTCGCAGTTTTGAGTTTCAATCTCGTTTGACGAAAATAAAAAATTTCACATCTTTCAGATCTTCAAGGTTTACCAAAAAAATCGAAAATCTTTATTCGGCTTTCTATTAAGATGAATCCTCGTGTTTTGGATAATTTAAAGGTAATGATTACAAATCGCAATAAATGAATGACTTTGTTGCTCAGAGAATGATTATTATATTAGTGTTGATCCATAAACGCTATATTATTTGTTATAATATTATTATATCGTTGACAAAAACTTTATAATAAGGGTCGTTAATTTGCTGTGCTTTTTTATTAATCTAACGTACTCTCTCTGTTCAGTGGCTGAAGTAAAATGGTTGTATTCTTCTTAGTTATCCTTTTATCTCTGTTGACTCTGCTATAACCGCAAGAGATGTTAGTAAGATTGTCTGAGCGACTATTCAGGTGGCTGTTCTCACGGTTTCAAGTGAAATAATATAACATCTCTCCCCTGATCTCAGTTTTGACTACCGAATAGCAGATTAGAGGAGCGTTAAGGATGTAATTTCGATTTAGAGAGAGGGTTGAAAGGGTCATCAGCAGAGATGCTCCTATATTTTACGGCGGTAGGAGAAGTACGGATTATCATGTTCTGCTTTTCAGCCTACAACTTCAGAAGTGGGAACGCTAACTCCTGTAAAGACTGCTTCAGATTATACTATTCCTTGAACAACATTTGGTTCAATTTCTTGCACAAGAATTACACAAAAAAAGAGTTTACTTGAGTAACTTCAAATGGCGCGATCACTGTGGAATTTGTTGGAATAAAAATTTAGAGTTCTTTTTAAACCGGAAGCGTTATTGACGAAACCGGACTTTTCCCGGACTAATTTTTTCATGGTGATTCCGAATCTGTATTCAGTTTTTCTCTAGCACCTTTGGGAAGATGAAACGTGGTGTTCTGGATAATTAGAGGAGGCTGGTTACAAATCTGGTCGCAGTTTTGAGTTTCAGTCTCGTGTAGAAAAATCGGAAAATCTCAGATCTTCAGGTTTGCCTAATAAAATCGAAAATTTTTGTTTGGCTTTCCATTAAGATGAAACCTCGTGTTTTTGATAACCTCAGGATTCTATCACAAATTCGGTGGCAGTTTTGATTTTCAGTCTCGTTTGACGAAATTCAAAAATTTCAGATCTACAGGTTTGTCTATTATTCAAAAATTGCTATTTTACTGTCTATAAAGATGAAAGCTCGCGTTTTTGGAATTATTTGAGCGTGCTTATTATAAATCCGGTCACAGTTTTGAGTTTGAGTCTCGTTTAACGAAAATCAAAGATTTCAATTCTTCCAGGTTTTCAGGTTTGTCTAAAATATCGAAAATCTTTATTTGGCTTCCTTTTGAGACGAAACCTCGTGGTTTGGATAATTTGAGAGTGCTGATTACAAATCCGGTTGCAGCGTTTAGCTTCAATCTCGTTTGACGAAAATCACAAATTTCAGATCATTCAGATTTTTCCGTTTTTTTTAAACCGGAAGCGATATTGACAAAACCGGATTTTTCCCGGACTAGTTTTTTTCATGCTGATTCCGAATCTGTATTCAGTTTTTCTCTAGCGCCTGTAGTTTTGACCATTTTTTGTATTCGGACAGACGGACGGACGGACGGACAGACATAGACTCTGCATAAGCTCTCTACAATGAGAGCTAAAAATTGTTCAGGAAATAGTTCCGGATTCTACACATAAAAATCGAGTTTGCAAGAACTGTCGATGTCGATCTGAAACCTGACTGTTGACAAGCATTATCTTATTCAAGAAATAGTGAGGCTTAAACCTTTCTTCAAACAGTGCACCATTTGTAGAAAAAAATTAAGTTGATACCATTTTATTATTTTCACATTGCATGAAGCTATAGTCTGAAATGAAATCATTGCCCATCGGCCGCCCAACAAAAAAAAAACCAACACAGTAGTTTCTTGCGTCTATCTCCATAGAAACTAGGACGACACAGTTTTCATTCTGTAAGCTTCAACTGAACGAAACAAAACGATCAAGTACCCCCAAATCGTCTAAAAATAAATTTGAGCTGATTTATATTATTAGTTTTTTTATTATTTCTGCGCCGCCACTGACACGATTTCTAAAAACGATACGCGTTTTCCGTCCTCGTTACGGTAGTAATACTGAGTCGAGGTTTCATTAAAATCCATTCCATAAATTCCACGTTACCCAAAAAAGAATCCTAAGTCTTTTGGCTTCTGTAATAGGCCAGGCAATGTTCGGATGGACCTAAAAAAAGTTATTATGCAGTTTTTCTTCCACAAGTCAATGGACAGCCTGTTATAAATACAACAGTTTTTTGAGTTTCACAGCCTCCCATCCCCTAACCACCTAATTTCCTCAAAACGAGGTGTGAGGAATATTCAACTTTTTTCTATTTTTGCTAATTACTCCGCCACCCGTACAACGCTTTTTAAAATCACAGAAGCATTATTCACAAGAACGTCACGGCATATCGTCACCCAAGTTTCATCACAATCCATGCAGCGGTTACTGAGATGACGAGGCTAGAAAAACGCGTACAGACAGACAGACCGACGGAAATGAGTTACATACACATACAGGAACTATTTTTTTTTTTTGAACTGTATGCGAAATCGAGGAACTGTTCCCATATTTTTAGATGCCCGGTATTTTAAAAAAAACGACAGAGTGATTTTTTGCAATGCTTATCTGTATTTAGGAACGGATGAATACCAAAATCTTAACATCTCTAGGTATTTTCTTGCTGACTGAATGTAGAACTGGTTGTTTTTCATGGGTTTCGGTCAACGATTGAACTATAATTCTTCTTCACTACTACGTTTCGATTTATTTTAATCTAAACCATCTTCAGGTGTCTATAAATGAAATAGGAAATGGTCTGAATATAATAAGAATAAGAGTAAAAATACAAAAAAAACAACAACAAAAAAACAGTTAAATAAAAGAGTCATAAATTATATGTGTAAAGTAGAAATATAACTAAAGATAAATGTATGTATGTATGTATGTATGGTTGGAAAATTTAGTGACTGACCCAAGTTGACATTTGTGGAAAAATTAGTGGGATATGCAGTCAATCTCAGACGATGGCCAACTGAGAACTTTCAAGAAAACTCTTTGAAATTTTTTCAACCTTTCGTCAATGTTTATTGACTTCTTCAGGAAAACTACAATATGAATAAACAATGTAAGATAAATGTATATATAGAACTTTTAAACATAAACTTACTAATTTTATTTTCGTTTATTGAAAATGAATATAAATGAATTAAATTTACTGAGACAAGAAAAGATGTCAGCTAAATTTCTGTAAAAAATTTTTTTGGTTTGTGAAGCGGCCTCTATGGGTTGAGAGAGCTGAATGACCTGCATGGCGTTTTTAGGATGTAAAATACAGAGATGTTCTTAAAGTGGTGGTAAAAGACTGAAGGAACAATAGGGGTGAAAGCTTTTGTATCTATCTATGTATGTATGTTTGTTAGATTTTTTCAAGATGCCGAAACCCTACTTTATTAAATTATTATATATATTGCCTAATTGAGTTATATCTGTTCTAAAATTTATTGAATTTCGGTGATTCTTAATATGGATTATTTCTTTTGTGCTGGTTACATTCGCGAGTTAATATTTCTGGACTGTCGAAATTAAACCTATGTCCTGTATCTAAGCTATGTTTTGCTAGAGCCGTGGACTCCTTCCCATTCAACGTATCGTACCGGAAAAATAAGCATGAATGTAGATGTAAAAAACGCTGTCGCTCAAGCCCTTATCTACGAGACCAAACGGCAGAAATGCAACCTATTGAAGTGCATCATCATAAATCCCAAAATTATAAGAGTACTAATGCATTTCCATGTCTGTTCATTGTACTTGTCACCCGGCACCCCCTATAAGTGGCCCTCGATAACGGATTTAAATACGGCCCTTGAAGAAAGTCGGGATTCGAGGCGCCACCCCTACAACAACACATGTTTGCTGAGATAGTACTGTTTTTAAACGTATGGGCACACAGTGGTGTCGAACAGGGGCGCCGACCCCGTGGGTGCTCGGGTGGTCCAGCACCCACGAGAGGTAAATAGTGGGTGCCGAACACCCACGACTATGTATCTAAAATAATTTTCATTCTCAGTTTCAGTCTTTCGGGTCTCTGTTTATCATAAAATTACTGATAGAAATTCGTGGTCGTACTGCAGCTGAATGCTACATTACAGAAGACATCTTTGCATCTGCAAAAAGCCGTTGATAATATTAATACAGTCAAGGAAGTTATATCGTCCCAAAGAACCGACGAAAATTTTGAAAATGTCTGGAAGTCTGCTGTAGATTTAGCTCGTATTTTGGAATTGGATGAATCTAAAACCCAAAAAGATAGACGACTCTACAAGCAAACCGCACCAATTTTCTAACGGAGCTGACTTTTATCGAAAAATGTATTTTGAAGTGTTAGATAAAGTCGTACGCTGTATTGAACAGCGCTTTACTAAAGATACCATGACACACTTGAGCAACATGGAACTATTTCTTGCTCAGAAAAATAATGATACAAGCAGCAATTATGTGAAAAACTTTTATGGAGATGACTTTGATATATGGATCGTTCGACTCTTCATCGAAATATGCTTTTAGATATTGCGCAAACAAAAAAATACAAATTCAATAGTGTGGAGGATGTTGTTTCTTTTGTAAATACTCATTGCGCATCTACCAAAGATATGATATACCTGAAGTCATCAAATTATTAAAAATCATTTTTACTATTCCAGTATCGACATGTACCGACGAAAGGTCATTTTCAGCATTACGAAGGATAAAGACTTGTTTAAGGAGCAGTACTATGACTTAGCAAAGACTAAATAATTACATGGTAGTACATGTAAACAGAGAAATAGCAGATGATTTGGAACTAGAAAACATTGCCGACATTTTTATAAATAGAGCAGTCAAAATACGTCCCCATCGAATAAAAAATAATGTTTAAGATAATAAAAACTGTTTGTTAAATTAAGTGCACACATCAAATTCCTGTGTAATCTAATAAATCATTTTTTTCGGAATATCCTGTGTTTTCGTGTGTCCGTTAAGTAATAATGATATTATTTCATCTTTAGTAGTAACTATAGACTTCCACGCGCAGCTTCGCTTTCTTAGATTTTGTCTTTCGTTGTTAGTACTTCTCGATAGATTGGTCGCCAATAAGTGCCAAATTTCATCCATTTTCTCATAAGGTACCTACCTCTAAAATGTAAGGCTAATAAATATTACTACATAGTAGATCATTTGAACTACTTAACGGATTTTGATGTGCGGTGTTCACCAATAGATGAAAGAATTCATGGAGAAGGTAAGCAGCCTACGCACGGCGTAACATTTAGTACAACAGTGTGACGAAGGCGACGGTATGCAGGATCAGCTAATACTCATATAAATAACTATAAATATAGGTAGCTCTGTCATTAAAAAAGGCAAAGCACCCATGAGAATTTTCAAAACCCGGCGCCCCTGGTGTCGAATATGGGGAACTAGAAAGTATGGACACAGCATACCAAACAATCGGCAGAAAAAAATGAAAAACAAAATATTACTTGAAAATGCACATTTCTATATCGAGTATTTTTGTCATCGATACTTTTTGAGCGATTCCAAGCTGGTATCGATACTTTTATAGGGGTATCAGTATCCAAAATAGTTATTGAGAGGTGCAATTCATTGCACAAAATTTTCTGTACGAACCAAACGCACTTGAAATGCACGTGAAATATCGACTTGGTATCGGTATCGATACTTTTTATTTTCTCATCCCTAGCCAGGCTTCACACCCATAATGGCGCCGCCAAAGTCAAATTCTGTAAGAACCATTTTTAAATAGGAAATGCTCAGAGATATTCTGCTGGTTACTTAGTATGCTGTAGTGTGGATCAAATAATTCTATCAATGTTTGATTGTTGACAGATTTGCCAGACGTCATACTGACTATTTTCTTTTTAGTTCCCACATTAAGAACGTATGTTTACGAGAATTGTTGGTAGATGAAATCAATTTTTTGCAGTATTGATAAGTCTAATCGCATAGGTATCTACCCTCAAAAATTCAAAACTTCTTATCGAACATTTCAAAAAGTAATTATTAGCCAATAAAAATCAGAATTTTAACATGGGCGTTTATTAGCGTTTTTTGTATTCAAGGTAAAATAAACATATTTTAAGAGTAGATACAAAAATAAATAATTTTTAAAAATATTTTTTGGAATATGTAGTTTATATTGTTGAATTAAATAAATAGGGTTGACGACCGTTTGAATTAGTGCGCTGTTGACAAATTGATTAAGTAACTAAATTAAGTAAAATCTTTACATCAAAAACCTTTCTGGCCTGAAATGGTAACTTCCTTCGAATGGTTTTAGTCTATTTTCTTTATCCCTACTGTCCATTACAAGTTTTTTTTTAAACAGAATCAAGTAATTATCACCTCAAAATGCTTGCTGATCTCCTGCGTGGCCTTGAGCTTGAGCCCACCTTTGCAGTCAGGATCACCAAGCATGGTGACATAAATAATAACTAAATTAGACTAACTGATATTTCAAAATAGAGACCTCATAAATATCCAGTTTATAATAACATCAGACCCTTCACCATTGTTATGTGCACGTCTATGCTGAAACATATCTTTCAAGCAACTACTAGTTTATAATTGGTGTTTCTAAAACAGGGCTTTATTTTAAGAAGAGATCCATAAACCTAAACGATATCTGTAATGGCATCTGTTTGGTTACATGTATGGTTTGAATTATTGCTGATGTGTCTGTTACATTTACTCATATATGAAAATACCCAAAAATAGCATCATTTAAAGATACGACTAATATAAATTTTGAATATATGCTCAAACTATGTAGTGACAATGGATGTGAATAAAAACATACTTGATGTGACCGTCAGTGTTTTCGAAACATACGTTTTCTGAAGATCAATATATTCACTTACTTCTGTTTGAAAGTCACCATCACCTACATATCCCAAACATATTTCCATTTTGTCAACGTTACATTTATGGCATCAACTCTTCTTTTTCCAAACTCCACATCGAATGAGTGGGTTTATACCCACAAGATGGTATGATAGACCTATAAGTATAGTACTTTCAAAAATACCACTCAGTCTTCGTTACACATGACATATCAAAAGCCTTCAACAGAGTGTGGAATTGAGGGACTTCTGGTCAAGCTAACTTCTTATAGACTACCACCTGGCCTGCGCCAGCGGCTGAATAGCTTTTTGAACGACCGATCTCTGTTTTTCGTAGTCGGAGGCTGTTCATAAGACGTATTTTCAATAAACGCCGGTGTTCCTCAGGGATCCGTTCTATCCCCTACACTGTCTCTGCGGTACATCCAATCCAATCTACAGCTTCTCAGACGACAGTACATTAATATCGTACATGGAACTAGGCAAGCCACTATCATCCCAGGAGACGGTACATCAGCGACAGCAACATGCCTCATAGATCAACGTAGACATCAAAACAATTGTCGAGTGGAGATAAGTAAATAAAGTAAAGTTTAACCTACAGACAACAGCACTGTCAAAGAACTCTGACGTTGACTTGCCAACTATGGAAATGGAGGATCACCCAATAGTCGAGACTCCTTCTGTCAAGCTTTTGTGGATAAACATCAACAATAACATGTCTTGGCACGACCACGTCGTCAGTATTGCTAAAACGGCATCCCAGAAGCTTGGAGTTTTGATCCGCTTTAGGAAGCTATATACACCAGAGCACCTACTGCTGCTCTACAAAGCACAGATCCGACCATCGCTGAAGTATTGCTCTCATGTGTGGGTATGCGCTCCGAAGCACTCTATAAAGCTTCTGGACACTATCCAGAAGAGAGCAATTAGACTAATCGATACGCCTAACCTCACAAAGGACCTCCATAGTCTAGAACATCGATAAAGGGTGGCTGACCTATCCCTGTTTTACACATCCTGTCACGGAAGATGTTCGAGTGAGCTCTCCCAGATATTAATACCACAGGCCGTCTCAACTAGGCACACTAGGGATGCTCTGCGAGCTCATCTCTACCAGGTTGAGATCCCTTCTCCCCAAACCAGTCTCCTCCAGCATTCCTTATTTTGGAGAACTTCGACGCTGTGGAATGAGCTGCCGGGGAATTTGTTTCCCGGTGGCTACAACCTGCAGCGTTTCTTATCTAGCGTGTCCATAAAGAAAGAGACATTCTGGGAAACCCAGTATACACAGTAATAAGGCAACTATCCTAACAGTGAGATTTGAGGTAGTCCAGTTCGGCAAACATGAGGAACCAGCTGCCTCACATTATGACGTAAAACTGACTGATTGATGACATGTGCATTATCCGCAACGATAATCACATATAATTCTTTGTAGCCGGCTTGAGAATCTTTCACTCGTTAAATTTGTAAGTTATTACAATTTTCCTAGCAGGAAATAATTCAGCTGGTAGGAGAATAAAATTACCCGTGAGCGAGTCGGTGTTATCATCGTAGTAGGCTCATTGTTGGCCGTAATTAGGAAGTGTTGCCCGGAATGGCAGCTTATTACAGTTCTCTTTTTAACGCGCTACCTATTAATTTGATTTATATTTCTGCGTTTCCTACATATCGCGTACAGGGACGGACTGCGGCAAATCGCTAAGCCTTGAACGCACTGGGTCGGGCCGGACCATCCAGAGCTACCGGGCTTGATGGTGCTGCGTGTGACGTCACACCAGAAGCCGCATTTATCTGCTAGGATTAACAGAGAAATTCCGGCGCTACGAGAATTTTCTTGAAATATTGAGAAAACGGTCAGATATACAAAAGTAATGTGTAGGAATGAATTTATAGGAAATTGAATTTGTGATGAATGGAGCCGGTTAATATCTATTTAACTAAAATCGTTTGGACGTGAGAAGGTAAAAAATTGGACTTAAACGCACCCAAATGATACAAAATTATCTACTATTCACAAAATGATGTACATAGTCATATTATAGCTGTCATGATTGCAGTAGCAGTAGTAGCAAAAGATGATATAGGAGCTGTAGTATACAGGGTTTGCCAGAATTTTCCTTGACACGTGATATTATTCTCCTAACAGAAAAAACAGTGGAATTTTTGAAAGTACTATAGGGTCAATCATACTACGCTTTCAAAACATTTTCTTTGTACTTCAACCGTTAAAACTTCCCCTAACTTTTTTTCATGTAGCAATCAATACTGCTACACAAAAAAAGTCTTTTATTTTATTTAAAATCTTATAGTAGCTTTGATTTTATACACAAACCTATTTTTGCGTAGTCATTATTTAAATATCATACTTTGAAAACAAATTTTTGTACTTGAACCCCTAAAGCTCACCCCCAACATTTTTTTTTCAAATAGCTGTCCACAGCTTTTCCTACATAAATGAGGTCATTGTAGTGCCTTTGGTTTAATACACAAAACAGCTATTTTTCGTAAAGTCAAAGCATAAGATAAATGAAATAAGGGTTATTTCAGGCGTAACAGTTTCGTAATAAAGCATGTATGATAGGTCATTCTGTACCCTTAAAACCCCTTAGTTTCCCTTTTCATCAGTTTTTCGTGTCAAGCAAATTCTTATTTTATTTATATTACTTATCTTTATGATTTTACGCAAAAAATAGGTTTGCGTATAAAATAAAAGTACCACAAGGGTTTAAATAAAATAGGAATATCATTTATGCAGAAAAATTTATGGGATGCTATTTGAAAACAAAAAGTTGGGGGCGAGTTTTCGGAGTTGGCGTGCAAAAAAAATGTTTTTAATACATGCACTTTAGAGTAATTGTTAAGCGGTATTTTACAAAATCTGTCTCTATTGTCCGTTCCGTCCGTACTGACCGACCCAGTGAGCGCAGTCACCTAAAAAAAGTGCCGAGGGTGCGTACCGTTCGTACCGTTCCGTCCGACCCAGTGCGCGCTTAGCTTTAGCCATCCGTTTTCTTTGGCCAGCGCCGAACCGCTAGCAGGTAGAAGCAGACAAGGCGGGGAACCTTAAAATAAAATTAGTACACGCATATTTTATAAGCCACGTTCAGCGCCGGTCGGCGCGGATTCCCTGCTTTCGTACGCACAGTGAAATCAGTCTGCCTGCTTGCGGGATACCTGCAAGCAGGCAACCGCTGCACTGTGTCTACGCCCTATAACGTGGTATAAGCTTGTTGCCTGAAGGGTTCAACCGGATCGCGTTCATAGGTAATCTGCAGACGTATAGGGATATAAGATCCATTCGGGTTTCGACGAAAACCGTTTGCAAACTGTCAGGAGCTTGCGCCGTAGAAATTACCGTGTTTGGGTTTGCACAAACTAATTTGAAACCGGTCAGACGTTTGCAGTCGGATGTTCGGGTTCAACACTTCAATATGTGGACGGTTTGGAAACGGTCAAACTAGTCAGAGATAGGGGGCATGAATCGTTCTCGTACTGCTGCTTGCGTATGGTCAGTTCACTGTATACACGCTGCTGTTTCCGATCGTATCGTGACAGCTGATCGGTGGTTTTGTAATTTGTGTTCGGGTTATTTTCAACTCGGGTCGGTTTTGAACAGTTTGTAAACCGTTTCCAATCTGCTCCGACTACGCATCTAGTTTTGCGCAGTCCACGGACAGTTTGCAAATCGTGAGCTCATTCGAACCCGAATGAAGCTATAGCTGGACGATTCGTAAATATTCAGATCGGGTGTGATTTACTTTTTTAGCTTCCCCGACAAAGGAAGGATAAATTATTAGAATCGGCCCGTTTTCACAAATTTTAACGAAATCAACGTGCGAGGTATCACTCCGAAGGTAAAATCACCTCCTGACTCATTTTCTGGAAAGAAAATGCTATGTTATATTATTACTTTTTCGAGTAACCCCTACCATGCCCCCCATTCAATCATAGATTTGCATCAAAGGTGGATCAAAACATAGAGAGCAAAAATATCTTTATGACAGTAAAACTTGAAACTATTTGGATCATTTTGGTGACTGTTACTGCCATTTTAAAATTCGAAAATTTGCTACTATGTATGAATTTTTATTACGACATTTTGAAAATTTTGCGGCAGACACGGTAGCGTTTTCTACATAAGAAAACGTACTCTTTATTGTGGTAGCTGTTGAATTTCACGTTATATCATTATTTTTTGAGTTGCTCTCACCCCCCCTCTTTTTTATCATCGCAGCGGTACCAAAAACCAGATTTTTGTTTGTTATGATAACATTCTTATACTGACCAAGTTTCAAGGAAATCGGGAAACTTTAGGTTTCTGATGTCCATCTGTGTTTTTGCTATGTTCGCGATTTCGTTCTCTAACAATTATTCAAAAACGCCTCCCAAATTTGGCCAACCTGAATTAATAAAGGTTCTTTCGAGTTGAAAAGGTTTTGGTGCCGATTGAACAATAGGGGGTGGAAAAGGGTGGGGGCGGTGAATAAAAAAATGTAAAACAACATGGAAATTTAATAGCACCGGTTGAAAGAAAATGTGTCTTTATGTCTAAGACGATATATCAGCTAAAAAACTTAAATAAGTTGAAATACTCAAATTTATGAACAACAACAACTTGAATACGAGGACCTCCGAGGTAGAACGCGATCCACTCGAACTGTTGCTGACGCATGGGGAGGCTCCTTCGAATCCGCACGCCGGTGTAACATATAAACGAAATGTTTAGTGCCTAACAGTTAACTCGCAAAAAACCATTTTCGTCCCGTTCACATCCCTTAGCTCACAGTTACCAAAATTTGAAGACATTATGATGGAAAGAAACTGCGATTGTCAAAAAACGACCAATAAGTGTGGCATACAATTTAAAATATCTCGGCATAATGCTTGATTCTCACATGAGATGGGATATACACATAAATTATGTTATGTTATGTCACCATGTCCGCTGCTTGAATAATGGAATAGTATTCAGCTTTTTTTTAATTCATTTGAGGTATCGACTACATGGTCATTAGCCATATACTGTTGTAAGCATTGTATACTGTGCGATTTGTAATATTAGGTAATGAGCTTATGTTCGTTGGTTCAGCTTATTATATTTTTTCGTAATTATTAAGTATGAGATAGCAGTCTCACATTGGTTTCCTCAGACATCACGTTACAGTGTTAACTAGACAAGCAATGCTTTTAGTTTGGCACTGGAGTGTTCCTGATGGGATCAATGTGAGTATGTTTCTTTAGATGTTTTGTTTATAGGGTTGTATATATTAAATGTATGGTATGTTTATAGTGTAATGGGTTCAGTGGTGCTATACTACTAGTTCATATTCGTATTTATACATTTTCTTCTTTATTATTTTTCTGTCATAGTCATGTTTTTTCCCCCACAAACAGGAGCTGTGACCCTTATGTGGCTGTCAAATGTATTTATGAGAATTATTTGTTATTTGCTTATATTGAATAAATACATTTTAGTATTGCATTGTATATTAAGATATTGGCGGATAATGAAATCCTCATTTCTAATTCCGTCCCTGTGCGATTAGATCAAAACAGAGTCAAAAAAACCCAGTTTAATACGGAGCACAGATGTACGTAGCAGAGCGCATTTGACATCTCTCGAATCGTTGACGTGCTACATAGGACTCTAAAAACAACAAAATTGGTGCAACCGGTATAGCTATAATGAACTAATAGACACTATTTTAGTGTACGGTGAATGTGGTATTTACCCTGCACCTCGTTGATTTGTCAATCTCGTTCAAAGAGCTAGAGGAGCCGGATGTTAGTATCCGCATCATGGTGGGCAAGCTGGAAGACCTAGACAACCTCGAATGGTCCAAATTGAAGAAAAAATACTTGGCTTTTGAGAGTCGCGGCACGAACTTCTATAATCTATATCTATAAGACTGATATTGCAGGACCGTACTTCGCAGCAAACGAATCGTAAGTACATATTTTCTTACCATGCTTTCTTGTTCTTCTGCTGCTGATTCACCGTACATTAGCTTTGTCATTTCAAAGGAAAGTCTCAACTTTGAAAACATCCTGTATTTTTAGAAATGAATGGCAGTGTCTATCTTATTAATTTATCGTCAGCATTCCCTGCAATCACCCCCCATGTTCACCTGTTTATTCAAGCGCTATAACCTCAAATGCCAAACACATGCATCGGCCAGTATTATTGTTAGACGTTAGAGTCCAACGCTGCGCTGGCGAGAGAGTACAACACACCGCCTCAGGTTGTTTATGCCGAATATGCAAATATGAATGGAGTCGCTCTATTCATAAGCTTGCAGACTACATAACTAATTTGCAACAACAAATTGTATGGCACAGTGCGATATTCCTTAATTAGCCTTTTTATTAATTTCTGAATATAATTAAGATGATTTTAATGATCGCGTATGTTCTCTCGCACCTGGATTTATATTTAAATTAGACAACTGTTCTGCGTATGCTGCCTTCCATACGGTAGAGGTTGATGAACTTTATAAACAAAACTGCACGTGACTTCAATTCACGTGGGAGATATATTTGTATATATTTTGATTGGTTATCATTTTGGTTAATGTCTTTTTTTCCAGGAGCCGTCCGACCTTGCTGTCCCCGTCAATATTTAAGCCTTAAGGCCTATTGTATTATTGCTCCTCTCTTTTACAGTATCCACTCCAGCAATCTGGATCCCTGCATAAGTTTATGCAGTTTACCTACTGGTCCTGATGCTGAGCCGTACTCCATTGGTTCTAGCTTGGTCTTCCCAAAGAGCTGTTGTCTCTTGTGATCTAGCGCTTTGCACTCACAGAGCACATGTAGGGCTGACTCAGTTCCTCTTCCACACAATCTGCAGTTGAGGTCTCCATTGTAGAGTCCCATTTTATTCAGGTGTGCCTTCAGGCCACAATGTCCTGTGAGGAGACTCGTCGTTATTCGGAGCTGATTTCTACTCAAGGAGAGCAGTGTTTCAGCTATCTTCTTGCATGGAGCTTTAATGAATGTTTTTCCATGAACACATCATGGCAACAAGTTCCACTGCTCCTTGTGCTGATGTTTCACCCATTCTCCCACCTGGTGTCTGATTGTGCTTTTAGGCACCCCCAGGGTCCAATGTATAGGGCAGACGAGCCTAGTCTTGCTAGCTCGTCCGCCCTTTCATTGCCTCTTATACCTGAGTGTCCAGGCACCCACTCCAAAGTTACTTTGTTGTGTTCTGCCAGTCTTCCCAGTTCCTGTAAGCATTCCCAGACTAGAGCAGACGTAACTTTGGGCGCTTCTAGTGCCCTAAGTGTAGCCTGACTGTCTGTAAGTATAGCGATCCCCTTCTTTTTTGCAGGATCGTTCATTATTGATCCTTGCACATTGCAGGATGGCGTACACCTCTGACTGAAATACCGAGGCGTATTTTCCTAGCGGAATGCTCTGTCTAGTTCCTCTTCCAAAGATTCCCGCTCCTGTGCCTTGCTCGGACTTAGATCCATCTGTGTACCAGACTATTTCCCGATGCAGGTTGTTTACTTCACAGAGTTCTCGATCTCTTATTATAGCTTCGAATTTCTTGTTGAAGATGTATTTCGGAGTTATGTGGTCCTTTCTAGCATCCATTATGGTGTGCCCCACATATTCTGCGATTTGGTTGTGTCCAAGATCCTTGTAAATTCCTCTTGGTAGGGTTTGTAGTCTAGAGTAGCCCATTCTCGCCTCGCCCATTATTACAATTTGCAACGGGGGTGGTTAATGTCTTAAAAGTGTCTTATCTTTTCAGATAGTCAGGCTGCCCTGAAAGCACTGAGCTCAAAACGTGTTGACTCCACACTCGCACTGAATTGTATACATCTCCTCAACGAACTTGGAATAGGGAACAAAGTAAGTTTGATTTGGGTTCCATGTCATAGCGGAGCGGAAGGCAATGAAGTGGTCGACACACTTGCAAGAGGAACAACAGTTTCGTCTGCAGGCTTAGAACGTCTGTTTTCAACATTTAGGTGCATGGTTTAGGTACCGAAAAAACTTTCAAACTTGTGGCATTTTTGAAATATTTTAACCCGAATCCCAAAGATAAGGGTCATTTTTTTTATATAACCCGTTGGCAGAGCCTAAACACCAGAGTACCGCGGCTGCTATGAAAGGGTTATGTTAGGGGAAGTCTGTTAACGCGGGATTTGAATGGGCCAATACCCGCAGGCCCAATAAATGCATCTCCTGGCAGCCCACTCCAAGCCTTGGATACCCTGGGAATGAATGTGCGGTTGTACCGCTCGTTCTTGATGTATGAACAACGACCGCCTTCGGATGAGATGCAGCGGTCGCGCGGGTGCATCTGCTAGGAGCGGTGAGCGGCGGCGCGATAGAGGATAGCTCAGAGGAACAAATTCCGTTTGAATATCGGTAGAAGAGCGAGAGGTCACCAAAACACGCCGGTGAGAAAGTGGCTGGAGGTGGCGCGTTAAAGCCGGGTCGCCAATTAGTCGAATTGCCTTTCTCTGGACGGCATCAAGTATAGACAGGGTAGTAGGGGCAGCAGCTCCCCAGACATGAGAGCAACACTCCAGGCCAGGTCTTATCTGGGCTTTATATCGAGTGAGGAGGTTATATGGTGAGAAGTACTTTCTGGCTCTAAATAGGTACCCAAGCTTTTTACCAGCAGCTGTTGCAATTGACGCAATGTGTTCGTGCCAGATCAGATTTTCTGTAATGTTAACTCCTAACAGCTTGAAGGATAGACTCCTTGGCAGGGCCCGGTTGTCCATTAGAACCTGGTGTTGGCTTGGGTACTTCATGCAAATGAAATAGAGGAAGAGGAGGACTTGAGTGATGGAGATGCTTGAATTTTTTTGTATCAACCTATCGCTGTTTTGTTGTGTCTTGTTTAGATGCAGGTTGCAGTGATTTCCATTTTCATATAATACCTATGATATTGTTACTTTGTATTTTTCCAAATATAAAATATTTGAGCATTTACTGCTTTATTTGTCATTATAGTATTTTTTGAATTGTACATGCATAATTATTCAAAAGCATTGTAAAGCAATGAAGGTGATTTATGACCTGCCGTTTTAAAGTTATAATTAAAAACATGAATTGAAAAAACTTGTTCAAAACATGTTTGAAAGTCCGCTTAAAACCTATTTTAAACATGTTTTAAAGAAAACATTAAAATACGAGGGTTGCTGGGTAGCGATCATCAGTGCGCCACAGGTCGATTGACGGAAATAGAGAGCATCAGATCTTTCATGTCTACCACACACAGAAAAATCTGTCGTTTTGTCAAAGACTTACGCTTGGATTCAATGGGACGTTACACCCAGCATTCCTCAAATACAGCGACGTTTTCTCCGACGGGGAGTGTATAGTTGGTAGCGAATTATATCGTATTGTCGATTCAACTACAAGATGTCATTAAATTCCAATGAATGATTCAATCGCAGCCTGTCGTTGAATCGAATCTGTGTTTGGTAATTGATTCTAAACTACTTTCTTTTCCTTGGACCAACAGATTTTATTGCGAGGACAGCTGATTGATTCGTTAGGATGTTTAATGGTGTGATTTTGTGTGAAGTTATAAGGAGCATGATATAAGAATTAGACATAAGCCTGCACCAGTTGTTGCATTATTACCTGAAATATAACTGTCTGACTAATCTAAATATCTACATTCAAATGTGGGTGTTAGTCCCAATTTCTCAGTAGGTCCTCCATTTAATATATAACTGGACACATTTAAATCACACAATTGCTGATGCAATACCTACGCAAAACCACGAGATGACACAACACGGCTAACACCGAAACAACACAACAGAACAACTCCATGTGGAAGAGTTCGCGGCGATAGTAGCATTGAGATCATCCCCCTGTTCTTTATTCTTACCTTCATTGAATCGGGACATCAGTCCCGCCGAATACTGATTATAGTTCAGCGAACGACAAGGGCCATTGAAACAAAATTAATTTTTATCAGATGAATTATCACAAACTGCTGTTGCAGTAATAATTTTTGTACATTAAATAGATTGTATGCTTTGCTTAAATGAAACATAGGGTAAATTTCGAAAACAAAATGATGTTTTGATTGCATTATATGTCAATACTGGTATTACAAGGATTATACATATCGTTATAACCAATATAAAATTATTTTGAATTTATTGGCGTACCTGTGATTACTTCGAATATAAGGCTTGAATTCTTTCAGTGACATGGATTTGAAACAACCGTAAATATATTTAAAGTGATGGAAAAACATCCAAATACTAACAATTAATCGGAAACGCAACAGTATTTTTTTCAGTGCAGACATGCTCTCAAAACATTAAAATATTTTGTTGTAAACATAACAACCCTGTGTACAAGGGACCCAGTGAGGCCCAATCACTGTACTGAAGACTAACTTGACAGCACGAAAGTATCCAAGAAAGCTTCCAAGCCCAAAAATAACCCCGTCGTCAACGTATAATTCGAACGTCATCCATCGAGAAGTCCGCTAATTAAAACAAACACCAATTATATCAGCCGCCTTAATCCAACCATTGAATTCCATTCACAAGGATAATCAACCGAAAACCATAATGACAGCCATGGCTGTATGTTTAGAAGGAAGTGATGACCTAAATGTCCACGAGCCGTCTTCTTCCTTGTTTATAATTTCTTAATATCTGCAAATAGAGCATGTGTCAGACAGCAGTGGCGCGATCTAAGGGTACAAGGGGTATGAATAAGGTGACCATTCGTCCCGGATTTTGCGGGATTGTCCCGTTTTCAGACGAGCCATCCCGGAAAATGTCCCGGATTTCATATATTCCTTTTTTGTATATATTTTCTTAATTTATAAAACAATTTTATCCCCACTCCACGGCTGACACAGCGGACGATGGGAACACCACCGCCGACGCGTCATTTTGATGTCACATAACCCAAAGTGACATATAAATTTTGACATGTGACGTCACAATAACGCGTCGGTGCCGGTGTTTCTGTCTTTAGCTGTGACGCCACACAAGCAGTGTCTGGGCTAGGTCTTTCTACACGCCGCGCCGCCCCGCATTGGCGTCAGAAAAAAATGATCACTTTAGGTATGAATTAGGGATGATTTGAACAACTAATACCTTGGCACAAAGGTAAAATAACGCCACCTTTAAGATGATTCTGTCGAAAATTTAATTATTTTTGGTGATGGTATGTCATGCTGGGAGCTCCAAAATGCTGCTGAAACCCCCATCCAGTTGAGCTATTGAGGATAGGAAGAATTAACAACGATATGGAGCAGAAGGAGATGATCGAGAGGATCGAGCTTCGGAGCTAAGGAAGGTTATGAAATATTTTAGTCTGTATCTACTAGTCGGCATTCGCGCACAAAGCGTAGCTCTTTGCGAACTATGACCAATATTTATTTGTATACTCGACAAATAAATATACGGAATGATATACGGATTGCCATGTTTGTTATAACTGAGCAACTATGAAGGCAAAGTGCGACCGGATTTGTAGTCAGCACCTTCAAATTTTTCAATACACGAGGTTTTATCTTAATAGGAAACCAAATAAAGATTTTCGATATTTCAGGTAAATCTGAAGATTTGAAAAATCTGAAATTTTAGATTTCTGTCAAACAAGACTAAAACTCAAAACTGCGATCGGATTTGTAGGCAGCACCCTCAGGTTATCTAAAGCACAACGTTTCAACTTGATAGAAAGCCAAATAAATATTTTCGAGTTTTTAGGCAAACCTGAAGAACTGAAATATTTGAAAATTTGGATTTCTGCCAAATGAGACTGAACCTAAAAACTGCAACCGGATTTGTAATCAGCACCCTCAAATTATCCAAAACACGGAGGTTTTATCTTAATAGAAAGCTAAATAAATATTTTCGATTTTTTAGTCAAACCTGAAGATCTGAAATACCTAAAAACCTAATTTTTTAATTTTCGTCAAACGAGACTAAAACTGAAAACTGCAACCAGATTTGTAATCAGCACCCTGAAACTATCCAAAACAGGGAGGTTTCATATTAATAGAAAGCCAAATAAATATTTTCGATTTTTCAGTCAAACCTGAAGATCTGAAATATCTAAATTTTTTACCTTTCGTCAAACAAGACTAAAACTCAAAACTGTGACCGAATTTGTAATCAGCAGTCTCAAATTATCTAAGACACGAGATTTCATCTTAATAGAAAGCCAAATAAAGATTTTCGAGTTTTTAGGCAAACCTGAAGAACTGAAACATTTGAAATTTTGGATTTCTGTCAGATGAGACGGAGACTAAAAACTGCAACCAGATTTGTAATCAGCACCCTCAAATTATCCAAAACAGGGAGGTTTCATCTGAATGGAAAGTTAAATAAATATTTTCGATTTTTTAGTCAAACCTGAAGATCTGAAATATCTAGAATTTTTTACTTTCGTCAAACGAAACTAAAACTCAAAACTGTGACCGAATTTGTAATCAACACCCCCAAATTATCTAAGACACGAGATTCCATCTTAACAGAAAGCCAAATAAAGATTTTCGAGTTTTTAGGCAAACCAAAAGACTGAAATATTTGAAATTTTCGATTTTCGTCAAATGAGACTGAAACTAAAAACTGCAACCGGATTTGCAGTCAGCACCCTCAAATTATCCAAAATACGAAATTTCATCTTAATAGAAAGCCAAATAAAGGTTTTCGAGTTTTTAGGCAAACCTGAAGAACTGAAACATTTGAAATTTTGGATTTCTGTCAGATGAGACGGAAACTAAAAACTGCAACCAGATTTGTAATCAGCACCCTCAAATTATCCAAAACAGGGAGATTTCATCTGAATAGAAAGTTAAATGAATATTTTCGATTTTTTAGTCAAACCTGAAGATCTGAAATATCTAAAATTTTTTACTTTCGTCAAACGAAACTGAAACTCGAAACCGCGACCGGATTTGTAATCAGCACCCTCAAATTATCTAAGACACGAGATTTCATCTTAATAGAAAGCCAAATAAAGATTTTCGAGTTTTTAAGCAAACCCTTGAGCAAACCTAAAGAACTGAAATATTTGAAATTTTGGATTTTCGTCAAATGGGACTGAAACTAAAAACTGCAACCGGATTTGTAATCAGCACCCTCAAGTTATTCAAAAAAGGAAGGTTTCATCTTAATAGAAAGCCAAATGAATAATTTCGATTTTTTAATAAAACTTGAAGATCTGAAATTTTTAACTTTCGTCAAACGAGATTGAAACTCAAAACCCCGACCGGATTTGTAATCAGCACCGTCAAATTATCTAAGACACGACGTTTCATCTTAATAAAAAGCCAAATAAAAATTTTCGATTTTTTAGAATCACAAATTCTTTTTAATTCAAAACCCCAATTTGTTTATGAAATAAACGATATACGTTTTACTAGGTTGTAGTGAACCACGTCACTGGTAGCCTTCCTGCAACAGAACGCCTAATTAGTGAGGAAATGGTAATCGTAACCCTACACTCCCTTCCAAGAACGAAAAGGGTAGGCAAGCTAGGCATCTATTAAAATTAAGCAGTATTG
Source organism: Callosobruchus maculatus (assembly GCA_951848785.1). Taxonomy (NCBI): domain Eukaryota; kingdom Metazoa; phylum Arthropoda; class Insecta; order Coleoptera; family Chrysomelidae; genus Callosobruchus; species Callosobruchus maculatus. The sequence goes on from CATOUR010000198.1 coordinate 2,370,666, forward strand.
TCTTGGGGATTCGCCAGTTTTATATGTGATGTGTGTTTTCTATGTGAAGACATTCATTATCAGGTTTGGGGTGAAAACAGCACCAACGCAAGGGGCTTCATTAAACGTAACTGGCATTTGCTTCAGAATGAGGTTATATGACCAAAACAACTACCTTAGTGTCATTTCTAAAACTTATCTTGTGGTTGCCTCTCGTCTTGGAATTGATACGTTGCGTTGTTTAGAATAAATAGTATAGTTTAACGAAACTGAAAAACACGCTTTTAAAGAGCACCACACTAAAAAATTTGATGATGATAACAATACGGCACAGGTAAAGATAGAGGGCGACTACTCAGCAAATTTCAAAGTGGGAAAAGGTGTCAGGCAAGGCTGTGTTATTCCCCAATGCTTTTCAACTGCTATGGAGAATGGATAATGAGGAAAGCCTTGGGGGACTCGGGAGGTGGAGTTTCTGTTGGAGGGAAAAAAATATCTAACCTACGTTACGCAGACGATACAATAATACTAGCCAAAGACGAACCAGAAATGTATGAACTTCTGCAGCACGTGGAGGAAGCAAGTTTAGAATCGGGCCTACGTCTAAACAGGTCAAAATGCTGCCTCATGATAGTGGACAGAGCCAAGACGTTACCACCTTTACGGCTAATCAACGATATTGAAACGAGCGATCACGTTATCTATCTAGGCGCACGTATACAAAACAAAGGAGGTTTTGAACCCGAAATAAAGCGTAGATACGGAATGGCGAAGGAGGCTTTGAGTAGACTGGGGAGAATATGGAAGGACCACAACATCCACAAAGTAACGAAAACCAGACTAATGAAAGCGCTGGTTTTCCCCATAGCAACTTATGGGTCAGAATCCTGGACTCTAAACACCTCCTATCGTAGAAGAATTGAGGCGTTTGAAATGACGTGTTATCGGAGGATGCTAAGAATACCCTGGATAGCACACAGAACGAACATCTCCATCCTCAGGGAGCTCAAAATCAAAGATCACGACCGGCTTTTACCAACCATACAACGTGGGATGCTCAAATTTTTCGGACACGTTATGCGCAGGGACGGGATGGAGAAGCTCATGGTCCAAGAGAAGGTGGACGGCAAAAGAACGAGGGGCAGATCCCCTATAAGGTTCATGGACCAAATAAGGGACCTTACGCACATGTCGGTCCCAGAAGTAATGCGTGCCGTGGAAGACCGAGAAACATGGCGATCACTGACACACCATAACCATGTATGAGTCACGACGTTCGGGAGCGAACTACGACTGAGAGAGAGAGAGAGACACTAAAAATTTAAAATAGTTATTTATGTATCAAGGGCGTAAAATAAATGTTTATGGACCACAATATGTAAATAAAACCTATTACCCTATTAATATGTTAAGGTCCATAAATACTGTTTACGCCCGAAATAAATACAAAATTTTATGCACGATCGATTTTGTAATCGTTTATTAATATATAAGTATGTCTTTCTCTTTCACCTTCTGTGACTAGCTTATAATAAATAGCGTTGCAACCTGCTTGAATTTTATACTTCGGTGGTATATATTATTGTTATATATTATAACACACCTTGTTTAGTAATCTGCCAAATCATTTATATTCGTTTTACAGAAAATAATTGAACAAAAGTAAGTTCCACTGCAACTAGTAAGAGATTATAAAACAATAATCTGAAAACCTATGTCCGCGCTACCAAAGTTTACGGAATACATATAAGTTGGACTACTCCGCAAAAATATCAAAACGGCCTGCCCCTTGCTCCGTCTCCCCGGTACACCGGTAGCAGTGTACCGACGTCAGCCGGGAGATACGGGGTGGCGCAAAGTAGAGGTTGAACGTGTTTAACGCGAAGTCTATACAGTGTCTCAAAAATATCGGATTTTGTTATTTCGGATTTATTTGCAGGAAACGTATAATATACCCAGGGACATTCTAAATTATATTTTAGAGCTCGGAAATATTTTTATTGATAACTTTTAACAATTTAGTTTCTACAGTAGCAATTGGAATGACACTGAAAAGCAAAATGTCAAAGTTAATTTATTCACATCCAAGTATAGCATTTCCACATGATTATCTTTTAAAATTGTACATCCGAGTTCGTATATATTATACCATAAATTTTATAAGCTGTGGTCTAAAAAATCAGCTAAAGAAACAAAAAATTAAGGTAAACATACTACAGCACCTTTGACCAATTTTTACTTATCTACGAAATAGCTACATATGTGAAATCATTTAAGATTCATTAGCAATGGTTTTACTAGTTTTATTTTTGATATCCATTTATGTAACTTAGTGTATTAGCAAAATAAGCGTTATATTTGTATTTGTTTGTCTAAATCGGCTGTCAATACCTAGGATCTCAATGACCCTAGTATATACGTAAAACCCAGGCGTTAGCAAGTCCCCGCTAAAAGACCCTCGTACTTGGGCAAAAACCAACGCAAAAACTAACTGGAGCGCGCGGCCGCGGCATCGCTTTGATGTGAGATCTTCAAGGTGCCGACGGAGAATGATCCAACTCATATGTATTCCGTAAACTTTGGCGCTACCACAGCAACGAAATAAGTAAGACGGGAATATATGGTCGCCATTTTTAACTACGGTTGGATGGAATGCAAATTGCAAGATCCATACGTTCGTACGTCAGAATATTTTCGAATTTTTTCGATATCATGGAAAGTAGTGACGATGGCATGGTTTCCGGAACACCACCGGAGATTTTTAAGGCAACGGAAGATGCAAAATTAAGTTTACTACCCGCAAAATCGAAGAAAATGTACGACAAGGTCTGCGGGCGGAAAAGAAGCCCGCGGGCGCTAAAGTGGTACTTTACGTCCGTTAAGGCCCAGTTTCATAATCATTGGTAACCCCTGGTAGTCACTTAACCAACAGATGGAAGTTAACCAGTAGTTATCGGATCGCTCTATTTCAGAACGAAAACCAGTGGTTAAGTTTATTTATCTTCAAGTTAGCAGCATGGATGGGTCTCAGAGCACTGCCATAAATTTTTTCTGTGAATATAACCTAACCCTTCGACAAATGAACCTAACCTTTGTATTCATATTTTTGATTTCTGTCACAACAGACTATAATTAAAATCCATCGACGTCTTAAATGTCAATGTCGAAATGTATGTTTTTTAACCTCCAAAGCAAGCTTATGTGTCTTCGGTTACCCATAACAAACATCAGAGATATAACCCATACTTTATCCTTGGGCTAAGTTAACTACTGGATAACCAGAGCTTTTGACGTAAACTGCCGATTATAAAACGCAAAAAGTTCGCTAACCAATAGTTTTCTTTTAACCTCTAGTTAACTGCCTATTATGAAACTGGGCCAAAATGTTTCAATAATGTGTACTTTACCGCCCCATCGTGCATAAAATAATATAGATATAGAGCAAGGGCTCTGCTTCTTCTAACGTATTCAAGTTCGTTGGTGTCGATGTGTGGGCAATACTAAGACCCAGTGTCACAATCACTGGGAACCCCTGATAGCCACTTAACCGACAGTTAGAAGTTAACCAGTAGTTTTCGAATCGCTCTGTTTCAGAAAGAAAACCAGCGGTTAAGCTTATTTATCTTCAAGTTGGCAGCACGGATGGCTCTCAGAGCACTGCCATTATTGTGTTCTGTAAATACAACCTAACCCTTTAACAAATAAACCTAACCTTTGTATTCATATTTTAGACTTGCGTCATAACAGACTATAATCAAAATCCATCGACGTTTTAGACGTCAATGTTAAAATTCATGTTTTTATAACCTCCAAAGCAAGCTTATCTGTCATCGATTCACCACAACAAACGTCATAGATAACCTGTACCTTATCCTCGGATTAACTACTGGATAACCAGAGCTTTTAACGTAAACTGGCGATTATGATCGCTCTTCTTTTAACCTCTTGTTAACTACGGATTGCGAAACTGGGCCATACTCAACTGCGTTTCTTCTGTAGCCGCCATCAGAGGTACGCTAAGTATCAAAATGGCTTAGCAACAGAGACATACTTACTTGCAATGCGATACCCTACACTTAACTCATGCAATACAAGCGAACAGGGCAAATTAGACAAATAGCGAGTCCGTAGGGAAACGCAACAATCAATGGCACGTAAACCCAAGCCCTTTGCAAGTGGCTTTTGCTGGGAGTTTACATTTATACTCATTAACGAAGAAATTTGCCCACTCCGAATAGGCGTCACCTGATGGATCTGAAGACGGTATAAAAGTTAACGGAAGACTGATACATAACTTAAGGTATGCCGTTGACACATTCATACTCGCGGATAGTTCTGATGGTAGAGATAAAAGATAGGGCTATCGTCTCATCCCATTTGCACTTTCTTGCAAAAAGCTACGACCTATTGTATATGTATACATTACTATACATATACCGGGTGTCCCAGAATTTCCTAGACACGTGATATTTTTGTAACGAAAAACGGTTCAAGCAAGAACTGAGTGGTACTTTTGAAGGTTCTACAGGGTCTACCATACCATGCATTCAAAACATTTTTTTTCTACGTCAACCCCTAAAACTCACCCCCAACTTTTTTTTTTCAAATAGCACCCCATAGGTTTTCCTACATAAATGATATCCCCATTTTATTTAAAATCTTGTGATATCTTTAATTTTATATGCAAACTATTTTATGTCAAGAAAATTCTGTGACACCCGGTATATGTACTTACCTTAGAGAAGCAAAATCGATAAGTCAAAAAATCGTACTGCGCAAGGGTTAGCAGGGGGTGGTTTTCAAAAAATGTTTTGATTAGTCCAACTGTTGCAGAGTTACAATGAGTGGAACGATGTCGCATTTTTGCGTTTTCAGAAGAGGTTTTTCGTCACGACGCTCCATATAAAGGCATATTGTGCAGCGATTATTTAAAATTGGGAAAAAAATATTTCCGATTGAAATTTTGAAATAATCTTTGGCCTAATTAATCTTCAAGTAGTTTGGATATGGAAATACCAAAAAAATTCTTGGGAAATTTTTAAAAGCCACCCCCCGCATAGTACGATTTTTGTACGATAAGTCGATTTTGCTTCCTTAAGCTATGTAGAACTATATGCAATACATCTTGGCTTTTTGCAAGAAAGTGCAAAGAAAGACTGTTTCTAGAAGGAATTTTTAGGCTGCTACTCTACTACCAGTAGAGAGTCGACAGAATAGCTTCATTAGGTGATAAGATGGGACTACAAGTAAATAGTGGCAAGACAAAGACCATGGTGATAAATAGAAATCCAAATCAGTTAATAGAAATAAAAATTCACGGGACGTATATATAAATCAAAGAATCGAGAGGTGGTCAGATCAACCTTCTTGCAAGCGCTTAGTCCGCTGAGTGATAAAATTATGAATGCTCAAATAATATATAGTTTGCTCAAATGTCATGTTTTCCCGGTGCTTTTGTATGGAGCCGAAGCTAGGACCATAAAGATCAATACAATGAATGAATGGAGGCTTAGGAGACCATAAAAAAGGGACAAACTTTGGACATGTCATGGAGGAAAAATATATATGCCCTTCTGAAAATTACGAATTTTCCAGGAGGTCATGAGGGCTTCAATGTTGCTTCTGCTGGGTCTACAGAAAGAGTCAAAAGTGACTGGGGGGTTTGCCGCCCACGGTAGAGAAACTACGCGGTTTTCTGTACGTTCTTTTATTTAGTACACTTTAGTACTACTCCTCAATTGAACGGTGGATGGAGATGGTATTCAAAAATAATCATTAGATGCCATGGAAATCGGAACAATGACCTACTTGCTACCTATTCTGTTCTTGATTTTAATTGTTCGTGTGCCTCTACATTCTTTCTAAGATAGTAAGAAAACTTTATAAACACACTATACAATGTATGTATTAAAATTCACTATGATACACACGATATTTTAGCTTAGATGTCAATAATATGGTTTGTTTAAATCTACTGAATTTTTTGTACAATTAATTTTAAAATTATAGTTGTTATCTGAAGATTTTAAATTTGAAAAAAATTGCCTAGCTTCGGCTCTCCACCACTGGTATTACTACTTTCATCGTTATTCGGTTTTTGTTTGTCACCGAGTATACATATAGATACAAACACACATGTAGCCGGGAGGCCGAATTCATCCACTTCTGACGACTGTTGTTAACTTATGCAACTCGCGTGTGTTGCATTCGCGTGTCGACCATACCTGCTGAGCCATGCCGGCCCTTATGTGAAGGGTTCATAAGGGCCAATCAGTTGACATGCAATCCTATCCAAGGCCCAGCTTTGATTGACAGGCCGGCGACTTTTCGAACGCGTTTCGATACGTTCCCATTGGCGGAGGTGAAAGGCATACAGGGATATCATTTTTAATATTAATAACAACAACAGAGGTATTTATTATATTAACAGATATTTGGTAACAACCCAAACAGGTCAGCAGCAAGGGTTGTTAGGCAGACGTTGCATTGACAGACGTTTTCAAGGCAGGACTAAACCTCAGAGTAACCGTATAGGCCGACATCCTTTCTTACGTTTGTCATATTGACCACCAGAGACGGCAATCATAATTATTTGCTATCGTCTTCATTGTATGGTATCCAGAAATATTCCATTCTACGTTAAAAAAGACGGTATTTTGATGGTTCAGGAATGATTACAGCAAAACCAATAGATATGTTGACCTCTACTGCGTTACTGCATATTTCTTCATCATAAACGCAAATTCTGAAGTCTTACATAAATTTTGAAGAGCTAGCAATGCCGATATAATTTTCAAACGATTTATTTACGGTAGAACCTCGACTGCCAAACGTTTGTTTTGTTTGTGCGTCTTTTATGCTTGGTCAGTAAAATCGAATTCGCTATTTATTGGTAACTGTAGTGAAGCTTTACGAACTACTGTGCTATATTCGAGTGTAGTTTAACAGTTTTTCGAGATGGGACTCAATAAGTGCAGTGTTTGTAACATGGGTTTCATTGGAAGAATTTTCAGGTTAGCTGGAAAAGTTTGGAGGCTGAAGTTTCAATAATCTGTTTGTTTACTTAATATGATGCCTTTGAGCACCCTATGCTGAAGTGGTTTGTTTACTACCTCTACGTTCAGTTGTTACTCCGAAGACTAAACTGAACGATAGAAGAATAAAAAGATACAAATATAGATTATAGGTAAAATAATATATTAATATGTAATGTGAGCAAGTACTAAGATGGTATGATAACGTAAGATTTAATTTTACATGGAAGACTGTTAACGAGTACTCTTTGTAGCCTTATGGCTATTCTGTTTTATTTTAACAGTATATTGGAGAATACATTTGATTAGTGTCGTAGTGTAATGTGGAATTCTATCTTATTTTTCCCTGAGGTAAGTAGACTTTGAGGCTTTGACGTTGACATTATTGCTGAAGCAATAAATAATGATATTTTATGAATTTGTGGTTCTTGGGTTTTTAGGCCGGCGTCGTTTAGCGTTAAAGCTTGACGTTTCGCCACCACGAGTGGATGGCATCTCCAGAAGCTATTTCACTTCGGCGACTTCCAAAATACTGACGGCTGGTGGATCTGCACCTGTATTTATACCTGCTAATGGTGACGTGGCCCAATCAAGTAGCGTTGGTAGCCCCGCCCCTTCGCGATATGGTAGTGTCTGCAGGTCCTTTAGGATGGGTACCCATGTCCGGTTGACTTTCTGTGTTTCTTCTTTCCTATTGAAATTATTATGATGTTTTTGTATTTCGATGGCTTCTCTGTGAAGTCTGGCATAGTATGAAGACGTTGCGGCAAGAATCTGAGTTTCTTCAAACTTGATCCTGTGACTTCCCTCCTTAATCGCATGTTCGGCTACCGCTGATTTGTCCGTATGGCCTAGTCGACAGCTAGCCTTATGTTCTCCAATTCTTGTGTTTATAGATCGCTTCGTTGTTCCTATGTATACACTCCCATATTTGCATGGTATGCGATAAACTCCCGGTGTTGTGAGTGGGTCTCTTTCATCCTTCACCGTTCACAAATATTCCTGTATCTTTCTTGTGGGCTTGTAGATGGTCTTGACGTTTTCCTTTCGTAACATTTTTCCACATAGGGTAGAAAAGCTTTTGCTATCGATTTAGGTTGTGGTTTTGCCCTGTTTCTTCTCATTGTTCTTGTTATTTCCTTTTCTGCGTAACAATTTGCCTTAAAAGCATTCCTTAGATGTTCCAGTTCGGTGTCGAGCTCTTCTGGTTCGCACACTTTTCTAGCCCGTTCTGTCAAAGTTCTAATAATTCCGAATTTCTGAGATGGGTGGTGGTTTGATTCTTTATGTAAGTACCGGTCAGTATGAGTTGGCTTTCTATATACCTTGTGTCCTAATGCAACTACTTTAAATAGCTTCTGAAGATGCCATCCACTCGTGGTGGCGAAACGTCAAGCTTTAATGCTAATCGACGCCTAACAAAAATATTCATTATTTTATAAGCACACCTTGCACTTATTGCGATGAGTAGGGTGAGATTTAAATTAGCAAATTATAGAAGGCATCAGCTTCGAAATGTGTATGAAGAATTCAGAGTCTGCATAGTCTCTCCTACTGTCAAATGCTTTCTTTAAGATAGACGAGTTCTCGAGCTACAATTTTCACAATTTCATTACATCTTTTAATCGACTTTCTTGATGTCCTTACTATCTTATTCTGTTGACTTTCTTGTTGAAATGTGTATGTATTTTTATCTGTGAATTTAGATGAGAAAATCTTGGGGTTGTGGCCAAAATTTTGAAAAAAGAGGCTGGGTCACAGCATGGAGGAGACTCTGGTGCTAACAGCCAAGCTTTCGACAATGTTTATTGCCATCTTCAGGGCTTTAACGTTGAGGTTTGCCAATTTAAAAACAGCAATCACATTGAATGCAAACGACTTCTTAATGCAGCTAAATAATCGTCACAATTTTTCTTAAAATTTTTAAAACCTATGCTATCGTGGCGTCGTCCACTAACAGGTCAGGAAACAAACAACATATAATTGTAAATTACAAACACACAGAAACGACCTATACAAGTTGAAATTTTAAAACCCGTAGGTATACTATTGAATCCGTGGTTTAAAAACACACATTTTATGATCTAGGTTTTCCTAAATAAAGACCTTCTTGGTCGAACAGGTGTTACTTAGTGAATTTCACTACAGGTGATAAAATGACCGTTACTTAGTGAATTTCACTATATAGCGGCCATTTTATCACCTGTTAGACCAAGGTCTTTATTTAAGAAAACCTAGATCATAAAATGTGTGATTTTAAGCCACGGATTCAATAGTATACCTACGGGTTTTAAAATTTCAACATGTAAAGGTCGTTTCTGTGTGTTTGTAATTTACAATTATATGTTGTTTGTTTCCTGACCTGTTAGTGGAAGACTCCATGATAGCATAGGTTTTAAAAATTTTATGAAAAATTGTGACGATTATTTAGCTGCATTAAGAAGTCGTTTGCACTCAATGGGATTGCTGCTTTTAAATTGGCAAACCTCAACGTTAAAGCCCTGAAGATGGCAATAAACATTGCCAAAAGCTTGGCTGTTAGCACCAGAGTCTCCTCTATGCTGTGACCCAGCCTCTTTTTTCAAAATTTTGGCCACAACCCCAAGATTTTCCCATCTAAATTAAGTTCTTTGGCCATAAGCTTCCTTCGTATTTTATCTATAAATGTATGCTAATTTTTATCTATTTTTATTTGTGGGTACATGTTAATGAATCTCCATATTTTCCTATTACTAGTCAAAAATTTGTAAATATAGTAGTATTCGTTTTCTGGTCTTTTTAAGGGTAACCATCCACGTACGGCACTGCAGAAAGGGACGCGAGAGGTGACCGGACACCACCCCCCACGCATTTGTTTTAATTGAAAAATGAACTGCCTGGAGGGGTAGCGACTACTGTATCCGCTGTTCGGTTTGAGGGTAGGTCGCGACTGTAAAGTGGTTTGACGGTTTCGAGCACTTGCCCGAATGGGGCAATTGGTTAATTTAATAAATTGCTGTTTTGCAGTATGAGGCCAACCCGTACGCGTACCATTTTTTCAATATGAAATTCAGATGATCTCATGCGTCAGAATGTTTGGTTAGATTGAAAATACTTCAGGGATGCAAACTGGACGAAATTTTCACGTTTTTACTCACAACTCAATATAAAATTTCTTCAGTCTTCCTTATTTTTTTTCTCTATGGTTAAATCCAAAGTAACCCTTACGTCTCGCGTGTCACCTGCCAGACGACTGGTGATTTTAGATTTACGATGAATCTGTTATAACAAGATTTACCAGTTCTAGCTTCGGATACTCTCATATAATTAATTTTTTTTAATTTTAGGCGGAATCAACAATTAAAGTTATCAAAACTCACTAAGTAACAAACCTTTTATTTTATCGTCGTCCTACAGTCGACAGGTCACTGTTACTCCAATAATTATTGATTACCAGTATTTAAAGGTTGAACAGTAATCACTTTAGGTGTGCTATCATTGATTTCATAGCTTTTCTACTGTGGAAAAACTCAAACCTTGGATGTTGAAATAATTTCTGAAACTTACCATAATAAAATTACGTAGGCTAGAAGATAAACTTGTTACTGACGTCTCAAACACCTCTGTAGTTTTTGTAAAAATGCAAAGTATTCGAGAGCTCGTGAACACAGAATGACGCATGTATAGTGATCAAAATTAACAAAAAGACAGATGCTTTTTTATTCATCAAGCATATTTTCTATACAGGGTTGGGATAAAGTATGGAATCAAGCAAATAACTTTGGAACGGAAAGAGTGATATTGCTGAAAAGTGTAGTGACGTCTGGTGCATCCGAAGACATTATGTTAGCTATTAATGTACTTCCGGTTTAACCGGAAGTACCGTCAACTTTTTTAATTTAAATGGGACACCCTGTATATTTTTGCAGATTTTAATTCATCTTTTTTTTCCAAATACGTCCATAGTGGGTTTAGCATTAGTTTCTGTAAAAACGGGAAAGATAAAGCTTCTTTATCATTTCAGGTGTTTAAAATGCCGGTCATTCAAAGTCGGTTTTGGCGATCGAGTGAGAACTCACAAAGAAGTGTGTCAACTTTTAATGATTTACGTCCCGACAGGGGTCCTATAACACGTTTGACGGTGACTTAAATAAAAAAATACAAAAAAATTATCTCAAACGGGAAGACCGCAGACCGCCACGGACGAATTTGTGAGACAAATTTTTTAAGAAACAAATACTAAACCCACTATGGACGTATTCGGAAGAAAAGATGAATTAAAATCTGCAAAAATATACAGTGTGTCCCATTTAAATTAAAAAAGTTGTCGGTACTTCCGGTTAAACCGGAAATACATTAATAACATAATGTCTTCGGATGCATTATACGTCACTACACTTGCCTGCAAATTTTCAGCAATATCACTCTTTCCGTTCCAAAGTTATTTGCTTGGCTCCATACTTTATCCCAACCCTGTATATAAAAAACGAACACCTTAGTTTTTTCAAAAAAAAACTTTTTCAAACCATGTTTTCTTTCACTTGTTTTTTCTAGTGAAAAGAAACCGTTTATCATACACAAATTACTATTCTCTACCCTTCTAAACTATAACTCATAATGAAAGAAATAGTAAAATGCCTAAAAAAGCTTGTGAGGGATATTCAAAATAACCCACTTCCTTAAAAGAAGATACTTATCCAATGTATTTGTTTGTATGTTGGAAATTAAAAAAAACTGTAATTAATCAGATCAGAACTACGCTGCACATGAAAGATTTAATAATAATTATTATCGAGGCGGTGGTCAAGTAATATGTCGTATGAACAATTATTTTTTACAAAACGTGACAACATTGCATTGACTAGCATGTGTGTTTCCTGTATATTTGGCGTTTTTTCGGGATTTATCAGTGCATAAGTGAAGACAAAAAAAAGACAATTTGAACGTGATGAGTATAGATGTTATCGTTGATAAAAACGTAAACACATGCCTGCTAGAGCATGAGCCTTGCTTCTTCTAATCAATTCAAATTCGCTGATCTTGAACCATTGAAAGCGTAGTCTGGAATATGAACTCGGGTACAGCAAAAATTTGATAATCGATTGCGGCTTCGCCAGACTTCAAAAAAGAATTTAATAAAGCAACCCTTCCATACAAAACGCAGACATCGATCTGAAATGTTCAACCGAACAAAAGACCGCATGTAATCCGACTGTAGGGGGGTTGTAAACCCCAGAACGCCAATGGTAGAAATAATGCCCTAATCCCTTTACGGGGGGATAAAAATATTATTAATTACGAGGCAAAGAAACAAGATAAGAAACGCAGGAAGAAATCTTAAAACTCATTTGTTTTTACGGACTTAATTAATTAAAAATGAAACACGGTGTCTTTAAAGCCGAGCAAGCCATGATTTAACAATGGAAATGGAGACTAATTTATGGCTGCTGGCAGGGGTGGGACAGACGGGAGGCTGGAAGGTCATAATTCAAGGCAGCAATGAGATTGCCAGACGATCACGTGCTTTTTATGGTTTTAACCTTGTATTCCTATATATTTCGTTTGTATAACTTAATTCGTTAGCATGATATCAATCTTCAAAGAATTATCGTAGTGACTTTGGTGTAGAGACGTAAAAAAACAGCTTTTATTCACCACTATAAAAAAGAGAAATGAAACGATTTTTTTTTAGGAAAAGGGAAATTACTAGTATGATTTTGGAAAAAGCAAGGGCGCTCTGTCCCATATTATTCGAGAGATGGATTTTTATACAGAATACAGAATACAGAATCCTTTATTTCACAAGAATCTATAAAATTTACAAAGTAAAAACTACAGATATGGTGAAATTGCGTCAATTAAAATGTGTTCTTATAGATCTTTTATGTTTGTTTAGAAACAAGATCAATAAATTTATAAATTTCACACACAATGATTAAAACATTTAAAATTAATCACATACCCAAAAAAGGTACCTAGAAAACATTACACAAACACATTAAAACAAAGAGCATTTACCTAGACAAGTATTTTGACATTTCAATTCCTACTGTTCAAGAACTCCTCGGTTGAGTATGGCTCAATTTCATTAACTAAATCCAAAATTTTTATACTAAATCTGGATAAGCTTTTCTCAGTTTTTATATGTTGCGGTAGCGTATTAAAAAATCTCAAACAGGCATATGTTGGTATCTTTTCAGTAAGTGAAAGTCTACGTTTAGGCAATTCATAGTTGATATTTCTTAGATTATATTTGGATTCATTCAGGTATTTTGTAAACTTGTCTTTATTTCTGAACAAAAACAGTAGACACTCATAAATATATAGGCCAGGTGCAGTTAAAATTCTCAGCTGTTTAAATTTTCCCCTACAGGATTCGGTAGCTTTTAGATTCACTAACAGGCGAATAACTCTTTTTTGAGATTTCAAAATTAGGTCCTTTGTTTCCACTGCCCCTCCCCAAAAAATAATTCCATATTGAAGGTGTGATTGATAATTAGAGAGTTTTCAGATGTGTTAGATCCAAATACTTTTTCACGACTCCTATAGAAAAACAGGCGTTGTTCAATTTCTTACAGAGTTCAGAAATATGGTGACTCCAGTCCAGATTCTGATTTATGTGAATGCCCAAGAATTTTGATGTGTTTGATACTTCCACTTCTAAAGAGTCTAAGACTACGGTTTTTGGAAAGTTTTGATTGGAAGCAGCAGTTCGAAAGATCATGAATTGATTTTTGCCTTCATTGACAATCAGTTTGTTTTTGATGCACCAATTTTGTGCGTTATTTAGAGTTTTTCCAGCAACTTCCACTAAACCAGCAAATTCATCCGCTGACACATGTACATTAGAGTCATCGGCAAAATTTACTAGTTCAGTGTTATCACTGTCAATTTCCATAGAGAAATCATTAATATAAAATACAAAAAGGAGAGGGCCTAGCACACTTCCCTGGGCAATAATACCCCTGGGGTTGTGTGCTGGCTCTGAAAAATATTTTTTACTGTCCTTCTCAACAACGACAACCTGCTCTCTTCCAGACATAAACTCCCTTATCCAGTCTAGAGTTTTTCCACGTACGCCATATAATTCAAGCTTCTCTAGCAAGATGGCGTGGTCCAGTCTATCGAAAGCTCGGGTAAAATCTAAAAACATTCCCACAGAAAACCTTTTTTTCTCTAATCATTCTCCTATTCTGTCAACGAACTCATAGACCGCAGTCACCACATTTTTTCCCTTTAGAAAACCGTGCTGTGATCTGCTAAATAATTTGTACCTATCAAAAAATTCTAAAAGTCTACTGCTCATTGCCAGCTCGAAGATTTTTGAAAAAGAGGAGGTTAGACTTATTGGTCTATATTTTATTAAATCCAAGGGATCTCCCTTTTTGTACAAAGGTTTAACCAAAGACAGCTTCAGGCTTTCTGGAAACTTACCAGTGTTAAAAGAGTTATTGACGATATATGTCTATTTTTATCCCTTTTTACTATAACACAAAGGAATATTGCAGGTATTTATAATTATTATCGATAGTAAATTATTGTTTTATCAAAATAATGCAGTAATTTGAATTTCTTGTCATCATTATCATTTGATAGACTAACAATCCAGTGATCAATTGTACTAGTTTTGTGGAATTTGATTGGTCCAGATTGCTAAACTCCTTGTTAAACAAGAAATTGCAATTTTTCGCCATTTAGGATGGAAAATCAGACTGGAATAGACATTACATGGTTCATAATAGTCGATTGTATATTAAGCATGTCATTTTTCACTTTTTTGAGGTAAACTTAAAGAGAAATCAATAATTTTCAGAGAACTTTGACAGATGCATGTTCTTGAATGGACTGCTCTGATTGGTCAAAGCATTTGTTAAAATGCGCGTGTTGATAAAATCGGGCCTTAGACTTTCTATTATTGACTGTTTGTTACAATGTAGTAGTAACCATTTGAGTATATGTAGAATGTCTGTTTTGCAAACTGGATAGTAGCAAAAGTTACGCGAATTCAATGGGATAGTATCATGATTTTTTGTTATGATTGCATATGATAGAGTATGGCATAAGAACCTTCTCAAATTTTTTTGAGCACGGGAAAGCCGAGAAAATGAGGAAAATATTTGAATTTCGCTAGGACCGTGACGTCACGATCCTATAGGGGAACAGCCAATCGGAAGACGGGTACGTGTGCTGTGTTGTCTGATCTGAACGAACATACGGCTGACGTTTATCGCCTTGTGTTCTGTGATTCAGCGGCCATGAACTGGGTAGTAGAGTCGGCCATGATCTAGGCAGGAGTGTCGGCCATGATCTAGGTTAAGGCTCGTGATCTGTGCTCGTGATCCATTATTGACAGCTGACATGTCATCCTATCTATTTTGTGCATCTGCGTTGTGTGTCGTAGACTGTATTTGTTGTGTGTATTGTGTTTTCGCTTTTTATTTATAATCGGTTCGCGTTTCACAGGTAAAGGTAAGACACACTAATGCTGAAATGTAACAACTTTTTAAAAACATTCACTGCACAATAACTAAAGACAAAAGTGGACGCGTCGATAACAGGCAATTCATAAAATTATAGGGTTAGGTTTCATTTCATTTGACAACCTGTTGTCAACCAACAACGGCACAAAACACATCTTTCACAAAAGCTTCTTTCACGTGGCACAGCCAAAAGGTGAAACGGATGAAACCCATAGGGCACCCCCTTACGAAACTGACGCCAGACAGATCATAAAACAGTAGTTTGTTCCGTGAAAATTGGGTCAGTACCGCGATTTGGGAATTTGGGAGTTATCGTGGCAACAATGCACAGCTAACGTATGGCGCCTTTCGCTGTCATTGGCTAAATTTAAATTCTTTTTTTTAAACTTTAAAACGAAATTACTAGTGAACAAAGTGATGCAGGGGGTAATGAAATTGATCAATAAACTTATTTTTGTATACACTAAGGGGTTACAATGATTTAATCATTGTTTTCAGACCCATTATACTAGCCCATTATGAACAGAATACGATTAAGATATACGCCGACTAAACATAAAAAATACCTATTGGTGCTCCGAACAGATTTCGCACAGACGCAGACGCCGAGATTGCTATTTATAAAGTGATCTCTAGCACACGATCGAAAACCCATAATTACAAATGCAAAAAACGCCGGGGGTAAAAAGCGCCCAGTCACACTATTAATGTATTATCTTAGATTTCGAGGACCAGCTGTGCCAGCTCATCCACCCGATTTTGAACTCTATGGTCAATCAACTTAGGGTGATCGGTCTGCGTTTAATGGTCCCTCTGTCTAAAAAGGTCCGTTTCAAAACTGGTGATTATTCCACGGAAAGTTATACTTTGGTTGACAGGAACAGTTTTTGTCATTGATATTGATGCGTTTTTTAGGGGGTTTGGGATGGCTCTTTTATCGTCAGATGTTTGTCGTATACAGGGGTAGAAATAGCTCATGCAGTTGTTGTGGTGTGTAGGAAAAAACAGCGGGATACGTATTGTGGTTTATATGCTAAAAAACGTTTACATACGACTGCTATCCGTATTGTAGTAGTGATCATAGTTTGGGGTCTGTGGGCTAAAAACAAAGCTCTCCCTCTCTCTTGGAGGGTACACCACGATATTTCAACCATAAATATATACGATTTTAGGTTATGAACTTTTATTAACACGTTGTTGGACACAACGGCTATAGCCGTCTGCGGGGAGTGATCGTGACACGCCACGACGGCTATATCAGTCAAAAAGTTATCTGCTTGTTACGGTAGAACGGCGGCGACCGTCAGAATGTCGGTATACTTGCATTGTTAAGCAATGTTAGTGCCGTAACGTGAAGCTCGTCATTTCTGAAATTGCCAAATTCTAACCCAGTATACGCTATCCCAACTATTCATTTTTTAAGATGCATGGGTAAAACGGCACGACGGCTATAACCGTCCATAACCTCCAATGTGATGCATTGACCACGTGTATAGCTGCCGTATTGCAAGTTGTTTTTGTTTGATTTCCATGTTTTCAGTACTGATGGGAGGTAGGTAACCAGATATTTTCATCCTAATCAGATATTCGTCGTCCACCTATTATACATATAGAATAATATATTGTTTCATATCAATACAAAACTCGAAGCACGTGTGAGACATTTTCCAGAGAAGCTGCCCCTACCAGAGGATCATAAAATAAAATCATATTTTCTTAGCAGCAAACAATGTTTCAAGTCTGGAAAATGCAAAGAAACTGGCTATAGATGCAAGGGTTGTGAAAATAAATCTGCTTTGTGTCCAGACTGCTTTGAAGAGTGGCGTCAAACATAAATTTGTGTCTAAATTCTGTTTTGTTCGGGGATACCTCTGTTTGCTAATAAATTTGATTTTTTGTTTTTATACCGTCTATATTCTGAGAGATGCGTTTTTGTTTATAAATTTGATACAATAAAATGTTGTTTTTGTTTTAGCTTTAGTCTCGAAAATTGTCCTTTTCTTCCAACAAGATGTGTTTTACGATTACACTGATCAGACGGCTATAGCCGTGGTTGCCATTCTAGAACATAAAGTCTGCTGTGATATGACACGACGGATATAGCCGTCTTTTTTATTGTCACCAAAAATCTCAAAAATGAAAAAAAGAGTCAAAAATGAACACCTCTAAAATATTTCGATAACGCAAATCATGTTACAAACGCAAAAAAATGGAAATGTTTTGAGGTGCCATATTACGAAGCCTACCGGCCAGCAGAGTGTCCAACAATGTGTTAAGAAGCCTAGACAGTCAGACAGCACTAAATGCTTGTTGCTTTACAACAATGCTCGTTCTGCAATATAGAAAGATCTTGGATGACATTTTGGCAAGACATCAGGTGTCACGCTGCGTTTCCACCAGAGATGTGCTAGGAAAATGTGCGCAGCGAGGATGTGTAGCGGAGCTGTGAAACGGTGTGCATCCCTAGTACACATCCCTCGCAACGCATTTCGAGCACACATCTCGTACGTACAAAAACCTCGCTCCGCTAAGCTGTTTCCACCAGAGCTGTGCTGAGCGAAGCGAGGCGAGGTAATTCAAGCGATTCTATTGGTTCGTTAAAAACACAATTTTGGCAGTGTCATTGAGAGAAAAGCAATTGATCGTATGTAAATGATTACGATCCAAAAGCTTCATAACAGTGTAAATACTGGAATCATAATATAGATAGTGAATGTTTATTATTTCGATCATCACAGATGATATAGAACATGTCAGAAATGACAGTTAGGCTTACATAATATATCCTAAGGGGCCTGGATACACACATTTATATATACGTATTTGCCATGTAAAACACGGACTCACAATTTCTCGCATAACTCACTCTATTTTCAAACTACATATATAATATTTCAGAAGGCGATAGTTAAGTCCTTAATGAATGGCAACTATTTTCGATTTTCTCAAAAAAAATTTTTAATGTGCAAAAAAACTTGCAATACAAAATCATACATTCTATAAATGCCTGTAAATTAACAACCAAACACGATATCAAAAAAGGCTAAATAGTTGCACAAGCGCAAGCTTTCTTCTTCAATTTGCTCTTTGGGTGATTACTGTAAGTTTAAAGGTAACGTCAGGAGCTTGGAAATGCGAAATTCATGTTTATGGTGACCTTTCGGCCTTACCTTTGGACCTTTTGACCTTACTTTTGGATTTTTGGATATCTCCCCTCATCTTAGACACACACACTGAAGAAAGGGAACAGGCGGCCACGCCTCCTCGCTAACACGCGAATACGTCTTTTCTTGGATTCTCAATTTCGCGCGCTATACCCTAGACCCTTAAATAGTTGAAATTATCACACAATGTTATGATTAGAGTGAGGATTGCGCTAGCGATGTCAATTAAAATGTCTTCAAATCGATAGTATATAGTATTCAATTCAATTCAAACTTCTTTACCTATATTATATAGGAGCAGTATAGAGATATCAAAGTGAAATGGCGTCGTAAAAAAACATATCACTACCACCAGTTTGACTGTGCTAACTTTCTAAACAGTCATTTATACAATACTGTTCTAAATTTATCAGCAGATTTGAATACTGCTTATTTACAATAATTAGTAGTATGTTTTACTAATTGTAAACGATTTCAGCTCTGGTTTATATTTACTTATAGCCATGTTTTTGAAAAAGTTAGATAATCTGTTGTACAATTTGATTGCTATATATGCTTTCGACTATTCTCTTCATTAGGTGGTCTATGTCAAGGAACGATTAATGTATAACTATTTCGTGTTGAGTAGTTGTTGTTGTTGTTGTGATATACAACTGATTTGATACTGCGTCAAACTTTTGTTGGCAAACGATGGGTTCCCTCTGTTTAAATTAAAGATCTCCGGATCGACGCGAGCTGTTTCAAAGGTTAATTATTATTTGTGCAATTAGACAGTCATATATTGCGGCGAACTAATGCCGCCCCAATGACACTGTGTAATTAAACAGAAGAAAAATGTTTTTCGACTTAATAAACATCTCATCCGAGGTCCACGGTGGGGCTGCCTCCCGAACAGTGGTGTAGGTCGGGGATATTTAAATATTCCTCTGGCTTACAGACTTTTGTATAACTACCAGCAGTGAAGGCAAATCCTAAATACCAGATCGGTACAGTACTTAGGGGTTTTCTAATTTCTAATCATGAACTGACTCTGTGTGAGAATAGCAATTCTTTGTTTTTGTGATAAAAACAGTGCACAGTGCAGGATGGTATACGGGTACACGTTTACCTGAGATACAGAGGGGTATCTTCCGAGTGGAGTGCTGTGTCTAGAGCTAAATGACAAGATTTCGTTTGATATGTTTGACATTATTTTAAAAATCCGTCGAAACCAACACCGTAGAAAAACCTATGTGACTAAATTGTATAATTAACTGCCAAGTATTTCTTCTTCAATTTGGACCATTCGAGGTTGTCCAGGTCAACCAGCGTGTCCACTGTGATGTGGATGTCGTCTGTGCCTCTAGCTCTTTGCACGAGATAGACTAATCGACGAGGTGCAGGGTGAATACGGTCAGTGAAATGATCAGCATATACTCGCGAAGTCCGATAGGCATTTTGACCACATTCAATGTACACTGAACCCACCCTGAAAGCCAGCGAGCCAAAAGCCATCAGAGTATTATTTTCCAGTTTTTATCTGCCTTGTGGACTATTCTAAGGCGTTTGATAACGTAAAGTGGCCTAAACTGTGGGAAATCCTTATCTCTATAGGAGTTCCCTTACCACTTAGTATTTCTCATACAGCAACTCTATCAGTCTAGCTCGGCTCGTGTAAGAATTGATGGTAACCTGCCTGGTCAAACACCAACCAGAAAAGGAGTTCGTCAGGGATGTGTATTATCTCCGAGGTTATTTAACATTTACTCTGAATTTGTGATGAGACAGGTATTGGACAACTGGAATGGCGGTATAACTATTGGCGGAAGCAAAATATCTAACTTAAGATTTACTGACGATACAACCCTTATTGCTGCTTCTCAGGAAGAACTAGTAGCTCTATTAAACATTTTAGAACAACACAGTGCAGCATATGGTCTTGGTATTAACTACAACAAGACCAAGGTTATGATCGTAGACAGAGAGCACGACAATCATCGAGCAATAAAGTCAGTAAAGAGACTATCCTCAATTGTGTCGACGAGAATGCTTACTTTCTTCGGACATATACACAGAAGCGATAATATGGAGAAACGTGTAGTTCAAGGTCACGCCCCGAGTGGGCGGCGCCGTGGCCGTTCCCCTACACGCTGGGTGGATACGACGAAACAGTTGCTGGATATGAGTATCAAGAGCGCCACTGAACTAACAGTAAATCGCGAACGATGGGAAGCTACAGTTCTCAAAACTATTGATAATATTCGTGTCGGCAATACTCTAGCTCCGTCCTATGAAGAAATGTCCCAACTTAGAGAACGTCCTGTATATAAAAACCTATCCACGCACATAAAACAACAGTTCTGTGCGTCGCTCACCTGTGCGGAGATATTCACGTGGGAATTATTGTCCAATCAATGGGTTTACGTCTATTTAACTTCACACTTTGTACTTGTGCCAATGCGAGTTAGCCGCCCTTTGGCGCTTTGCTGAAACCCAACGAAATAAAAACGGTAAGCGGCGGTGTGTGTAAATCGGAAAAACCCTGTCTGCTCTGAAATTCGTGAACCTTGATCAGGCAGGTATAAAAATCGTGAAAATGGAAACATTCCGATCCCATAGTACAGCTCGTCGAGCATTGTGAAAAGCGATCGACCTAGGGCGTTATACTGTAAAAAATAGAATCCAGTTGATTGAGTTGGATGTTACATATTTACAGCTCTGAAACCCATAGACTAAAGAGAATCTGTTGGTACAAAGGCAGATGAGTGGCCTGGAGCAATAAACCTTGGAAGAGGTCAAAACATTGCGTTTTATGGTCTTATCTCAATCTTATTTCAAAATTTTGGTTTTCTTGAACAAAGAATCTAATTTTGTCAAGTATTTACCAGGTTTCTTCTAAAAAAATGTTTGTATAGAGTCAAGCATTCGAACTCTTTTATAAAGCTTTAGACGTTAACCTTTGAAGATAGAACTTTATTTTGTAGAGTTAGAATGTTTTTTAACCGGAAACGAATTTTAAAGCTCGTCAGGTAGACTAGACGTCAGTACGAACGTAACTGTGTTTGGAAGATTTTTTTTATTTTTGTGTACTCGGTTGTATTTGGTTGTTTTCTGTTGTTTTTGGTCGTTTTCTGTTGTCTCCAGCTGTTTTCGGCTTGTTTTCTGTTTTTTTTAAATGTTTCCTGTTCTTTTCTGTTATATTTGTTTGTATTTTGATGTTTTCTGTTGCGTTTGGATGTTTCCTGCTGTTTTTGGTCGTTTTCTGTCGTTTCCGGCTGTTTTCTACTTACTTTCTGCTGTTCTGAACTGTTTTGGCTCTGATGAGAGATCAACTGGTCAGTTGTATCGTGGATGAGACATCAGAATAGACATCGGTGTGGAGCGTAATATGACTATGTATATACAGTCCATTTCACGTAAGTAGATAACAGTGACGTCACACGGTTGATGACGTATCAGCGCGAATTACATGGCGGATGATATCTCTTATAGTCACAGGCGTAACAATTGTTTTCTCAATTCAAATTTCAATAATAGTATAATGCAAAGCATGAGTGCGTTTCTTCTCAACATATGCTTTCGGCGACATTGAACATAAGGAAATCGTGAAACCGCACGAAATCAAAAATGAACCGCACCAGATAACGCCCTCACAAACTGTTACCAAACGATGTTACGTATATCAATCTAACCCACGCTACTTCTTCACAGCCCACCAGCTGATTATGAGTACACAGTGCATCTACACTGATAAAATAGTTCCCTTGAAACAAAGATCAAAGTGGTCAAAGAAATTAATTTAAATTTTTAGCGTACTAAATTTTGTTGGCCAAAGCAAAACCTTGGGTTAAATTAAATGAAAGCCGCTGTGATCTTGTATAATGTCCAAATGAATATCGTCTTGAATGTAGTCAGCCATATTTTTAATTAGAAGAATTAATAAAACCTTAGCTGAAATAAATAATACTTTATCACAAAGTAATATGATTCAAATGTTTATGAAGAGTATTTTTAATTCAAACTCACACTTGTACGTTGTTTTCTTGAGCCAAAGACAATAAACTTTGTGCAATGCCATCATCTTTTGTACATTCAAGAGCACATCACTCTTAGCGTAAGATTATTATATCTTCAGTGCAAAGGATTTATTTCCTTGTATTAAAATATGAGTGTATTTGTTGCAAATATATATTTTCTTACTAAACATATATTCTCTTCTATGAAGGAAGTAATACTTTGTGTATATGTCTGAGACAAATTACGAATTTGTTTGGGCAAATTAATTGGACTTACTCGTATATGTACAAAATAGAAATGTCGCCATTGTCATAGCAGATATTGAATGTGCGCGGAAGCACTTTAATTTTTTCGGTAATTTCACTTTTTAGCACCTGGTGTTTGAGCCGAAATACACATACGTACAGAACGTACAGCGTAAACTATCCCGTGATTCAACTATTTGATAAGGATGAACCTTATGAACTAGTAACTGGTTAACTGGTACTCTGATTCTGATACCGATACCAGCTTGGATCCTTGGACAGACAGCGGGCAGCGGGATAGGTCAACACCGTCGATAGTTGCGTGGGATAAACGTTTTAGGGAAGGGTTTTATGACAATTCTCTTCTTATAAAATCACATCTTTGTCGTAAAGGCGTGGCCTTGCAACAAAATAATAATTGAGACAAGACAAGCGTTTTTTTAGTATATGTAACTATAACGTCGCTGTTGAAAATGGAGCCTAAAGCAGTTCGATCAAAAACGGTTCGTTGCAAACTTTGCAAACTAGCAAAACAGTTGGCTGAACCACATATGAGGAGGGCAGAAGCCACCACATTTTCGGGGGGGAGGGTATTGGATCGTTTTCTATCGTTTGCAGTTGTTATCTGCTTGCTTTGTGTTGTTTTTAGCTGTCTTCTGTTCTTTTCTGTCGTATTCGGCTATGTTTAGTCGTTTTATATTGTTTCCCGCTGTTATCTGCTTGCTTTCTGTCGTTTTGAGCTAGTTTTGACTCTATTCGGTTGTATTTGGTCATTTCCTACCGTTTGCAGTTGTTATCTGCTTGCTTTGTGTTGTGTTTAGCTGTTTTCTGCTCTTTTCTGTTGTATTCGGCTGTGTTTAGTCGTTTTCTATTGTTTAGCGCTGTTATCTCCTTGCTTTCTGTTGTTTTCAGCTGTTTTCTGTTCTTTTCTGTTCTATTCGGTTGTATTTCGTCCTTTTCTATCGCTTATCGCTGTTATCTGCTTGCTTTCTGTTGTTGTCGGCTGTTTTCTGTTCTATTTGGTTGTATTTGGTCGTTTTCTATCGTTTGCAGTTGTTAGCTGCTTGCTTTCTCTTGTTTTTAGCTGTTTTCTGTTCTTTTTATGCCGTATTCGGCTAGGTTTAGTCGTTTTATATTGTTTCCCACTTCCCACCACATTTTCAGGGAAATAAAATAGGACGATGCATACTTTGAAACCCGATGATAGCATGGTTCCTGGTGCTGAGGATGTATTAGAAAAATGCAAGATATGTCCAACTAGAGAAAGAAAATTGACGAAATATCCTTATCTTTATAGCCACGTCTCAAGAGAATCCAAACGTGACATGGTCCGTGTGCTTTTAATATACATCCTTCAACTCCGTCTAATAATGTGGGCAGTACATAGGATTTTGTTGCTTGCCATCGAGTAGTTAGACTCAAATCTTGGTTGCAAAATAATGGTTTCATTTTGAAAAAAGTATTTCTGAATATAAATTTGTGGTTCTTGGTTACTTAGGCCGGCATCGTTGAGCGATGAGGCTCTACGTTTCGTCACCACGAGTGGATAGCATCTTCAGAAGGTATTTCACTTTCATTGTCCCATTTGCCATTTAATCGTTACCCCAAATATCAGTCAGTACTTGAATGAATGAATAAGGACCAGAGGCTATCCAGCACGGAATGTGCCACACGATGGGCCTTTTTGCGCCTCTATCCGCGCTAGTTCCTAAGACCTGCCCTTTTAGCAAAGGCAAGTACATTCTTAGGTCCTATCCGTTTTATCTCTATTGGTTCCAAGGTTCTTGAGCCCAGCATAGTCTGCCTGTGATAACCCAGGGTTTCACAGCGACACAAGATGTGTGCCGAGGATTCTTCCTCTTCACCTCACCACGTGCACGTTGGGTCGTTGACCACCCTCATCACGAACAAGTGACGCCTGAAGGTGTTGTGACCCATTAGTAGGCCTACTAGCAATCTCAAGTTACTTCTATCCAGAGAGAGACAAAATCGTCCTATTCTCTCTGCAGGCCCTGCTAATAGTTCCCGAGCTTGACGGAGATATTGTTCCATCTCAGAGAGTGTTGATTCTGGATCCACTCTCCAGTTGTTTTCCTAATCAAGTTTGCAGATAGTCCTAAGGCTGGTTCCGGGCCCACAAAACTGTTGCCGGATCCCATCCTGGCCAGATGATCCGCCATTTCGTTACCCTTTACCCCAGCGTGCCCAGGTACCCACATCAGTGGTACCTTGTGTTTAGCTGAGATGTCGTCAAGAGCCCTCCTGCACTCCAAGACCAGTCCCGACGTTATTTTCCAAGCATTGAGTGCTTTGATGACTGCCTGACTGTCAGAGCAGATAGTAATCCGCCTTCTAGATCCGTCAGTTTCCCGAATACGATTTACACAAGCAAGTATCGCATAGATCTCAGCCTGAAATACTGTGGTGTGCCCCCCAAGAGGGAGTGAAAGTCTTGTATGGGGACCGTAGACTCCCGAGCCCCGAGTCAGTACTTAAGGTTTGATTGTTTGAAGTTGTTGTTTGAAGTTGTGGAGTTTGAAGTTTAATGAGCTACTAATTAATTCAAGGTGTGGTAGGAATGAACAAGTAAAGACGCAATTTTTTCAGGTGTAAAATCCAAACCAAACAACCCATTCGTTATACGCCAAGCGAGCTTCGTTGGTGGAAAACAACCGATGAGGATCGGTTTTCCTTTCCACCGATTGGTGCACACAAGCATGTAACCATGTCAATCGGTAACATTAGATTGTTCCAGTTTTATATTCAGAGGCACGGAACAGTAAGTACGCAATGCGTTGCGACTTCATCTATAATCGCAAATCGCGCCGCTTTGCCGCTACCGCCAGCGTCCTTTCCGCCATGTTGAACGCGTGTGTAATTGTTGAAAACCTCCCGGTTATATTTAGCTCACGTCGAAGGGGTTGACCTTTTGCCCGCACACCTGTGCAAAATCGGAATCGCATGCCGACTAATCAAATGGATTAAAAAGCTTCTAGTACATTCCGTCTTAACACCTTGCTGACTTTACCTGGTGGGGATCGAATATTCACAACATATTGAATGCTGTAGAGGGGAGCTACTCATCTATAATATTTACAGACGCGCTTGCACAGCTCAACAAACAATCAGTTGTCTTACTCAAGATCTGAGAATGCTTTGCGCCGATCCCTTTGCGCATCGATATTTTGGGTTAGAGAGAGATAGGTTTCAACAGCGGCGGCACGGCAGGGTCATTGCTATCTACATAGAATACGAGTATAGGGATAAATAATATATTTTTGTGTTCCACCCGATTAAACAATTCCAACAAACTAGCACACTTGGGGTCTAAAATGAATAATTCAAGAGCTACAGGTACTCAAAGGATTGTACTATTACCATTGATTATAACATGTACCTCTACAGTTAAATTACTTTGGTAGTGATTCATAATGGTAGTGGTACAATTCTTTAAATACCTGTAGCTTTTGAATGAATCACTTTAGACCACAAGTGTGCTAGTTTGTTGGTTTTTTTTTTATCGGGAAGAACACAAAAAGTCACAAATATACAGGGTGTCCCATTCAAAATCTTGAATGAGACGTCACGTGACGAGACATACGATATTTGCTCTAATTTACATCCTCAAAATTATAATTTGCTACTACTGCCCAGTTCCGATATATTGCTTGTCTTAATCGTCGTGGGACACCCTGTATGTGGTCTAGCATAGACCTACGCCACGCATGAATTAATTTAAATGAATTAGATCAGATACTCTGCATTAAAGTGTCAGTATGTTTCTGCATGCACTAAAACTGAGAAAATAAGTAAGAAGATTTCAAAGTGATAGAATTATGGTAGATACCTCAACAGAGGGCTCCATTAGTTCAGTCTCATTGATAACTGGAATGCTCTTGCCTAAAGGTAACAGTTTCTCGTACTACCATAAAGATAAAGATGAAGCAGTACATCTACACAGATCAAAACTTTATTCCTAAAGCTGATGCAATGCGGTCCTTGCAGTGGTCATAATTTCGAATTGAGAGTATGCTCAGGGGAAAGAAAAACGAATCCTAATGCTGCCTAGAAAAAATCATACAATTTTGTTAATGTTCAAAAGAAAACTAGGTAATTATAGGTTAAGATTTTTTTTAATTTTGCCGTATTGACAATTGTAGCATGATTATTAAGATTAAACCTTAGTTATGACTGTCAACCTCAAAAAGTACAACTATAGTATAGTATAGAACAACTTATATGGCACATAAACACGAGGTTAGGTTATATTTACGTCAGTCCATTTTGATTTTGATTTGTAGTAGGACTCAGTGTCACACAGAATCCGATAGATCGATAAATCGACAATGAGATTTGAGCCTACCTTGTTCTTTTGGCAAAATTCCGTAATTTAAAATTTACTAGTCATCCTAAACAAGAGTTTTGGTAGAAAACTAGTGACTTGGAATTGATAATTGATATGGCAAACGAAAACTGACATAATTTCTTCAATTCTCAGATTTTGTCAGTCGTTTGTGTTATTTGTACTTACCGCTGTATAACATTTTCATTATTCTGAGTAGAATTCCATATGCCTAAAACGACAGATTCGGAACGATGGATAATATGTCGTCTTGTCAATCAAAATATATTTTTTTGTGCAAGGATCTTATTGACGAGACTTGTTCCTATCAGTGTAATACCTCAATGATCTTGAATTCTACAACCTTAATTCAGTTTTTGATACAATATAATAAACATGTAAATCATCTGACGATG
The DNA here is from genome assembly GCA_951848785.1 of Callosobruchus maculatus. Taxonomy (NCBI): domain Eukaryota; kingdom Metazoa; phylum Arthropoda; class Insecta; order Coleoptera; family Chrysomelidae; genus Callosobruchus; species Callosobruchus maculatus. The sequence continues at coordinate 2,398,301 of CATOUR010000198.1, forward strand.
ATGATACGAATGATAAATGCACATTAATTGTGGATCTTTGACACGCAGTATCATTTAAACACAGAAATGGAAAGGACCGCCATTTCTACCTGCAGAGCAACGAAAACAAATGAAATTCGGAACGAAACAAAAGAGAAACAATTAAATGGGTAAATTACCGTCCGAGAAGATGAAAAATTGTTCACGAATCGCAGAAACGTTTCTATATATAGTGATGTATCGTTTTCTAAGTTTCTAGTTATCTCATTTTTGTACCTGGTCAGATAATCACTTTTACGGGTCGTGCCGTGGTTCATTTGTTTTTGTGGTGGTTCGAAGGTACCCGCCTCATGGCCTACCGAGATCGATAGATGCTTAAAATTAGAACTCGTTATCGAAATAACTATTGTTTTTTTTTGAGGTACTGGTGACAGGTATCCTTAATTGTCGAATATACCGCTCGAGAGCTTTCTAAAAGTTTAATAAGTTTCATGCACTAGGTACTATGTTGGATAGAAAAAATTGTGTTGATTGGAGACCCAGATAAATAATATGCATACGTGTAGAAAGTAAGTAGCACGGAATTTATTGAAGTATCATAGCTTGGACATCCAAATGATTAGGTTTGAAAATAAGATGGTAGCTATTTATTTCTATGTAAGAGACTATGGTCATCATCATTATTTTATTGAAGGCCTTGTATGAGGCATTGGGATTGACATTTTTTTAACATACATTCAAACTTGGCTTCACTGCTACCCCTCTCTAAACTGCTATGTTTATCCTTCTTCTTATTCTTCGGCATTTTCCCTTATATACGAGTTTGTGCTCCACAGCTCTCTTACACATATTCTAATATTCGTTTTGGCTACCTGTGTTCTGTAATTCTTTGGACGTGAGACGTGACCATACCATTGCTGAGCTCTGTTTCGTATAGTTTCCAGATTTCTGCAGTTCTTATTTTGTCAGTTCTTGTGACTTGTAGTCATCTTCTCATATAGTCTAATTTTAATTAAGAAGAAGAAATAAAATAAGAACAATAGAATTAGACTGTGTTTATCCAGCTCTGCCATTGCTCTTCATAAAATTTGGATTCTCCTAAACCTGCTAGCGATTTTTTACGTTATCATAGTGAAGCTGTAGCAAGACGATGTATATGTCTATATGCAAACAGCTTCCCAGTTGGTAACGGTTTCTAGACTGTCAAGGTCTGTAAAATGCAGTGCTTCCAGGACCCTCTAATGTACTCCATCAACAATTCATTCCAGATTTTAGGAGTCAGCATTACAGAAAACATCTGTCATGGACACGTTTTGTCATTTTAACAGCTTCTGGAAAAAAGCTGGGATACCTGTTCAGAGCCATAAAGCACTTCTCACGATCCTCACGTTGTATAAAGGCTCAGATAAGACCTGGCCTCGAGGTATTGCTCTCATGTCAGGGGAGCAGCTGTCCCTTGGCTAGACTTGATGCAGTCCTGGGCAGGGCTATTCGACAAATTGATGACACAACCTTAACGCGCCACCTTCAGCCTCTTTCTCACCGGCATGTGGTTGATGACCTCTCACTTTTTTCCGGTATTAGAACGGAAGGCAGTCGTTCTTCATACGTCAAGCGCTACGGTCGCACCTTTGTTCCCGTGAATTCGCAAAAATGCTCAAGAATTCGTACCTGCCTAAATATCAGTCACCCGTTGCAAATTGTAATAATGGGCGAGCCGAGAATGGGCTACTCTAGACGACAAACCCTACCAAGAGGAATTTACAAGGATCTTGGACACAACCAAATCGCAGAATATGTGGGGCACACCATAATGGATGCTAGAAAGGACCACATAACTCCGAAATACATCTTCAACAAGAAATTCGAAACTATAATAAGAGATCGAGAACTCTGTGAAGTAAACAACCTGCATCGGGAAATAGTCTGGTACACAGATGGATCAAAGACCGAGCAAGGCACAGGAGCGGGAATCTTTGGAAGAGGAATTAGACAGAGCAGTCCGCTAGGAAAATATGCCTCGGTATTTCAGTCAGAGGTGTACGCCATCCTGCAATGTGCAAGGATCAATAATGAACGATCCTACAGAAACAAGAGGATCGCAATACTTACATACAGTCAGGCTACACTTGGGGCACTAGAAGCGCCCAAAGTTACGTCTGCTCTAGTCTGGGAATGCTTACAGGAACTGGGAAGACTGGCAGAACACAACAAAGTAACTTTGGAGTGGGTGCCTGGACACTCAGGTATAAGAGGCAATGAAAGGGCGGACGAGCTAGCAAGACTAGGCTCGTCTGCCCTATACATTGGAGCAGAACCCGCCCTGGGGGTGCCTAAAAGCACAATCAGACACCAGGTGGAGATTGGGTGAAACATCAGCACAAGGAGCAGTGGAACTTGTTGCCAGGATGTGTTCATGGAAAAACATTCATTAAAGCCCCGTGCAAGAAGATAGCTGAAACACTGCTCTCCTTGAGTAGAAATCAGCTCCGAATAACGACGGGTCTCCTCACAGGACACTGTGGCCCTGAATAAAATGGGACTCTACAATGGAGACCTCAACTGCAGATTGTGTGGAAGAGGAACTGAGTCAGCCCTACATGTGCTCTGTGACTGCGAAGCGCTAGATGACAAGAGACAACAGCTCTTTGGGAAGACCAAGCTAGAACCAATGGTGTATGGCTCAGCACCAGGACCAGTATAGGCAAACTGCACAAACTTATGCAGGGATCCAGATTGCTGGAGTGAATACTGTAAAAGAGAGGAGCAATAATACAATAGGCCTTAAGGCTTAAGTATTGACGGAGACAGCAAGGTCGGACGGATCCTGGAAAAAAAAAAGTATCAGTCACCACCCCAAATACAACTGTGTGACATTTGATAAGAACATGCCATCCATCTACGGCAATCCTCAACTACATCTGTTCGATCTGTAATCGCTTCATACGCTTTCCGAACATTCGAGTGCTCACCGCCTTCCCGCCCCGCTTTGTGCCCATAGTCATTAAAATCAGATTTTCCCAGCGAAAAGCCTGCATCGCCAAAGGAAAATTAATATGGCGTGAAATGACAAAAGTTGCGTAAGTGCTGCCCGGTTCTCGCAAAAGGTGGCGGCCATTGCACCTATCCGGACACCTTTGCGCCCCTTGTACGCTGCCGATCTAATCCCACTTGAATGGAGTGTCGCTTCGCTGGCTAATGTCGACCTAATGGTCGCTCTTTTGTACCTACGAGGATTAGTTTCATGCCGAAATAGTTTTGCCTCCTACTGTTAAGGCTTCCGAATTTTATTTATATTTTCGAAGATGATTGTTTCTCTGTTTTGTTACCTACTGCGTGGTTCGAATGGAACTGTATTGTGTAATATACACATTCATTGTAGTGTGTTTTTATGTTGTATACAGGGTTACTGGTAACTCGACCACTTTCCTGCAGAAAGTGATAGAGGGACTCAAATGCAATACATTTAACCCTCCATATGTAATTCCGAGAACCGATAGTTTTCGAGATAATTAACATTCAATGTTTTTCAGCGATATGTCCTAATTTCCACACTACATCTCAAATTTAGAAAAAACCCTGCTGTCAATTCTAGTAATTTCCAGTTTAGTTTTTTGCTGACACATACGCAAATCTATTTTAGTATTTAAATGTGTCAAAATACTAAACAGTTTCAAACTACATACAATTATTTAAAAAATAAAGAACAAAATTTTTACATTCACCGCGAAAGAAAATTGTCTAGCTCAAAAAAAGATACACAACCAGTCAAACAAATTATTTTAAAAACTTCCTTGTCTGATATCCTATTCCAACGACAAGAATGACAGTACAACCACAAGTAACTATTTACAAAATTCATAAAAACATAATACAGAATCATCAACAACATGATATTCCAGCATGATGGTTATCCAGAACATTACCGTATCACAATTCGGCAGTTGTTACCACATATACCCGAACAAATGGATAGGGAGGGGTGAACCCATCTCATGGCCTGCGCGGAGCCCAGATCTGACATCTCTTGATTTTTACGTCTGGGGTCACATGAAGGCATTGGTTTACGAGACTCCAGTTAATACTGCTGACGAACTAAGGCAAAAAATTATCACTGCGGCGGAGGAGATGAAACGAACTTTTTCAACACGAGTTACAAAAACCGAAGTGAGGAAGCGGATCCGTACTTGTATCCGAAATCAAGGGTAACACATTGAGCAAGATCTCTAGAAATTTTGAGTGGATTTTATTTGTTTTACTTGGATAAAATCATCGACCGCATTTGCAAACATTCTAGTATGTAACTGAGTTATCAATAATGATTGTACTGTCATTCGTTCTTTTTGAATCGGTGCTTTTTATTCATTGCTGTTTATAATCTTTCTGAAAAGGTTATTAGGTAGGAAAGTTTTTTAGCGATTAAATTTGTTCAACCGTTTGTATAATTTTTTTTGAGCTAGATAATTTTCTTTCACGGTGAATGTAAAAATTTTGTTGGTTATTTCTTAAATATTTGTATTTAATTTGGAACTGTTTAGTATTTTGAAACATTTTAATTCTAAGTTAGCTTTGTGTATGTGCTGGTTAAGTACTAAAATAAATATTATCAGAATCAGCAACAGGTTTGTTTCATAGTGTAGGATTTAGTGTGGAAATTTGGACATTTGGTTGAAAAACATTAATGTTAATTATCTCGAAAACTATCGGTTTTCGGAATTACATATGGGGGGTTAAATCTATTACATTTGAGTCCCTCTATCACCTCTTGCAGGAAAATGGTCGAGTTACCAGTAACCCTGTATAGCGTGTGGGAAGTATTGGTATACTGACTCAGCAGTAAATAGTGTTGGGCTATAAGAGCGCAATATCGTCAATATAGAAGTAACAAAGAGAAATATCCTATAATGTCCAAATAGCAAAGGTGCACTATAAGCTGAGAGCAAAAGGACTGTTCAGTTGTAAAGTTGTTGTACTGTTGTTTCATAAACACTCATTTGCTCCTTAAATGCTTAAATGTTCTTTAAGGAAGTGTTTAGAACATTCTTATAGCAAGTTTATAAAACATATTATGCGATAAATTTGGAACTGTTGTATATACGCTTATTAAAGCATTTCTATGCAACAGATCACCTGGCTACATATAATAGCTCTGTAAGTACGACTTTCCGAGCTGTTCAGTCCCTTTTGTAGTATTTATACAACAAATCTGCATCTTATTGGTGTAGCATGCGAAATGTGTGTTCTAATCAGCGCATTGCTCTCAGCAGTAGCTTTTTTACAACTGTTGTTACCTGGAACATTTACACAAGCACCATACAGTTCCTAAGGAGCTGTAATGTATGTTGTAGTGATGTAAGAATTCTTTAGCAGCTGCAAGAACGTTTATACAACTGTTGCTTAACAGTTGCAGGCAGTCTTTATAGAACATCTTAAATGATTGAACTGAACTTGAATAATAAGCATTGCTGAAAGTGGTAAAGAGTTTCATGTTTAAAAACTGTTCATCGTAAATACTATAATGTAGAATGATGACGCGGCAATATTTTTCTGCGCATCGTAACTTTTTTTTGCGAATTTGTGATCCAAATTTTTCGGATTCCACAAACACTCAGCCTCCTTTATAACCCTATTTACTGAATCATCTTATCATTTGTCCGCCGAGCCATATTTATTTCGATTTCTCAAACCTCTTTTAGAAAAATTAGCCACTACCATTGACAATCACAAAAATACCAACTCCAAAACAATTGGATGTCCACGCTCTTTAAGCTCTCGTCGCTACGCCTCTGTGTAATATTAACAAACTTTGAGGTGTCAGACGAATTTGAAGCCATCAAAATATCTTTCGCGGAAAAGTTGGAGAATTCAATGCTCGGTCCGACCTTCTAATCCAAAGGAGCTACAATACAACCATTTTATCAAAACAAAGTAATTTAAAGAAACGTGTGTTTCTTGAAATAATCAATATAAAAAAATTTAATACTGTTAACAAGAAACAAGACATACAAAATTTAAATAGTAGTTATTTCAACCTTATCAGCAAAATACTCAAGAAGAATTAACCACACATTTGCTTCTTCTTTTTTATAATTAACACTGTTCTACATTACCCCATCCCACCCCTTTTTCTACATTTTCTATTTTCAACTTCGCCCTGTATTCCATGTCTATTCATATAAATATTGAAATATTATGTTTCTTGCTAACCTTTTTGTGCCCCCATAGAATTCCTTTAAAAATACTTATGATTTTTGCCAGTCCGGCGTACACATCGATTGTGAATAGACAATCTCCGTCTTATTGTTTTATTTATTTATTAAGTGTCGTTTTTGCCCTTATATACCTTGTTTATACTACATGTGCCTTTTCACCATATTTGTCTCAAGGAGTCCATCACTGGTGTAAGTACTACCCGTTTATTGTATATTGGATATTAGGTTTTTTTTTAATAGCAATGATCACCCTCCTTTTTAATTCGTTATTGTATATTGTCATTTTATATATTCAATTTTTATAACTGTAATGCATATTTGTCTGTTTAAGTATAAACAAAAAAAATTTTTAGTGCCCTGAAGATGGCCTAATGAAGGCCGAAACGTCGGCAAAACAGTAAAAGAGACTGCCTCTTTTTCTTGACCTAAACCCAACCATCTGTTTCCTGGATACAAACATAAAGGTGAAACTAATAAAAACGTGTTAGAAACCATCTTACCCTTTTATGGCTTCGTATTCACTATCACAGCACACTGCTGTAATATGCCGACAAACCAAGTACTCAAAAATTACTCTATTCATGCTACAATCACAGACAATGGTTTTCAATATGTCGGCATAATATCTTTCTTATCATGTTCAAGTGTCCATTCAATATCGAACATATTACGCATAACAAACGTGTATTGTAATATTTCTCCATAATAATTAGCTTCAAATTGTCACGCTTTTTCCTGAAATAGCGTCTTTCTCAATTGCATTACATCATTTCGATATTTCGCTGTGTCGATCTGCATGATTTCAACCTTTTACATTTTATGTCGTACATTTCGATTAAATGCCGAAGATAGCATTTTCAGGTGAAATTCTGTAATCTAAAGCCTATTATTACCCATACAAAGGTATTGTCGGTGTCAAAGAGACAATATACTAATGTCATAAATACGCCTCTTCCTGTATCAAACATCTGCGTCGATACTCTGTAACTTAGAAACGTGTTTCTATGCACTATGTGCTATAGGATCGGATGGCTTCGTAAATATGACAGCGTAGTAGACAGTTCGTGATGGGCACCCGAAACTACCCCATCGTAATGGTCGTCATAGCAATAGAAACACGTTTCCATCTCTTAAGTTACAGAGTACCGACGCTGGCTTCATGTAATGTTTTCAAACTTTGCTCAGTAACCCTCAAAATGTAAAATTATTTGAAGTTTTAAAATATATTTCAGTTCAATCCATACCATTTGCTGCCTTTCTCAATATAAGAAGTACTCACAAAAAAGGTAGCATGAAATTTGATGAAAAGTTATTTATTATATGCAAATTAAGTTAAAACACAGCTTACGGTGTAGTTCAACTACAAGAACAGTGCCTGCCTAAATTCGTTGGACTTATATGAGGAACCTGAAGAAGATTTTTTGATGATACGACCCTTATTGCTGCTTCTCAAGAAGAACTATAGTAGCTCTATTAAACATCTTAGAGCAACACAGTGCAGCATATGGTCTTGGTATCAACTACGAGTATATCAAGACCAAGGTTATGATCGTACATAGAGAGCACGATAATCATCGAGAAATAAAGTCAGTAGGCCATTGTGAAGTAGTTCAAAGTTTTGTGTATCTCGGCTCTTTGATCGACAATTCGGGTAGCTGTGAAAATGAGATTCGACGGCGCATTCAACAGGCACGTGTTGTCATGACAAAGCTTACTAAAATATGGCGTGACCATAACATTACTAAAGCTACCAAAATGTCTCTCGTTCAGTCTCTTGTGTTCTCCATATTTTTGTATGCCTCGGAAACTTGGACTGTTAAAAAGGCAGATCGAGCTCGCATAGATGCTTTTGAAATGTGCACGTGGAGGAGAATGCTTCGGACATATTCACAGAAGCGATAATATGGAGAAACCTGTAGTTCAGGGTCATGCCCCGAGTGGGCGGCGCCGTGGCCGTTCCCCTACAGTTGCTGGATGCGGGTATCAAGAGCGCCACTGAACTGACAGTAAATCGCGAACGATTGTGAGCTACAGTTCTCAAAACTATTGATAATATTCGTGTCGACAATACTCTCTAGCCCCGACTTAATGCATTTCACGAGTTCACAACATGTCTGTTAAAACATTGTGACTATGATGATGATATGAAGAACCTACTGCCAAAGTCAAGAATGGACACCTGATTCCTCCATCCCGATAATGCTCCAGCTGACCGCGCCAAAGCCTGTATCGAATATTAAAGTACCCCTGTGCTTTAATTCCCAAGCGACACTTAGAGAACCACTTTAAAAAAAGATTTCGGAGAATGTAGAGGTCAAAAGTGTACCTTTTGAACATGTTATAAAAATACCCAAATGTATACACATACAGTAAAACATTATGCAAAGGAAAATCAAGGGCAACAGAAGCCAAAAAAGACGGAGAACTTCTCGGCTGAAAATCTTGAGGCATTGGTTTGGAATGACGGCACATCGGTTGTTTAGAATAGCTGTAAACAAAGTCAGCATTGTCATGACAATATCCAACCTCTGCTAGGAGATGGAACTTGAAGAAGAAGAAGAAGAAGAAAAGAAGAAGAAAAAGAAGAACAAAAAGAACAAGAGGAAGAAGAAGAAGAAGCAGAAGAAGAAGAAGACGAAGAAGAGGAAGAAGGAGAAGGAGAAGAAGAAGAAGAAGAAGAAGAAAAAGAGGAAGAAGAAGAGGAAAAAGAAAATGAAGTATAAGGAGAAGAAGATGGGAAAGAAAAAGAAGAAGAAGAAAAAGAAGAAGAGGGAGAAGAAGAGGGAGAAGAAGAAGGAGAAGAAGAAGAAGGAGAAGAAGGAGAAGAAGGAGAAGAAGGAGAAGAAGGAGAAGAAGGAGAAGAAGGAGAAGAAGGAGAATAAGGAGAAGAAGGAGAAGAAGGAGAAGAAGGAGAAGAAGGAGAAGAAGGAGAAGAGGGAGAAGAAGGAGAAGAAGGAGAAGAAGGAGAAGAAGGAGAAGAAGGAGAAGAAGGAGAAGAAGGAGAAGAAGGAGAAGAAGAAGAAGGAGAAGAAGGAGAAGAAGGAGAAGAAGGAGAAGAAGGAGAAGAAGGAGAAGAAGGAGAAGAATGAGAAGAAGGAGAAGAAGGAGAAGAAGGAGAAGAAGAAGAAGAATAAGGAGAAGAAGAAGAAGAAGAAGGAGAAGAAGAAGAAGAAGAAGGAGAAGAAGAAGAAGAAGAAGGAGAAGAAGAAGAAGAAGAAGGAGAAGAAGAAGAATAAGGAGAAGAAGAAGAAGGAGAAGAAGAAGAATAAGAAGAAAAAGAAGAAAAAGAAGAAGCCCTTTTTGCCAACCAATCATCAGCTAAAATATTGCTGAGCTTTGCTGGAATGTTTGTCCATGAAATGTGCAGTTATAGCATTCTTTCTCACGAAGCCAACGCATCATATTTCCCACAAACCCCCGCTTTATACTGACGAATGAAACGCAAACAGATAAACTCCCAGCATACGTCCTGTTTCCTTTTCGACCAAATAAATAAGCTGCTTTCACTGTCCAGAGATCTGACTGCGATAGAACTATTTTTCACGCATACTATTAAAAAATGCAAAAGTCATTTCTATTCAAGTTCATTTACGTCGCCCCGTTTCATATGATGGCAACTTCTGTATGAGCGCTTTGAGTTTCCTTATCAGTAAATCAGTTATAACACACACTGTGCTCCCATCACCCACAGGGAATGCTTCCTCTCATCATATACCAGGCTACTTGCTGACTTTTCCCCCAGTTTGGCTGTCGTAGGTAGACTTGCCAATAATTTTTCTCGTGAGAAATACGGTAATGAGCAGTATTTTATTTTTTGACATATCAATGCATATTTTTATTGGTACCCTATTGCTAGCTTTAGACTATACTTCATTGCTACAAGTTAATATGTAATAATAAACTAAGCCTTACACTTGACTTCACATGGAGATGTCACAATTAAAATCCCACATTAAAGCTGCCGAAGTGCGCTTCCTTTTAAGCATAAAGATAAACCAATGCATGGAATCTTCTACAAATGTATAGAAGAGCATGGCTTGTCTGAGCAGTTGAGCTTCTATTTCCTAAGATTTAGTGGGTTGAAATCGGAGACTACGGGCTTTATAATGGCTCTCCAAGACAGTTTCTTGGTATACCATAGTGGGCTTATGGGTGCAGATATACTCGTATCCGTTGTAGAGCCTGCCGACAAGCGCTAGAAAAACTGATCCATCTCTTGTCGGTGTGTAAGACCTCCTTCGGCATAACGCGGCTCTACGAGTGCTCTACTATCATTTAAGGCAATCATACCGTATCGATGAGACACGGGTGCTGGCATACGCTCCAGGAGATAGAGTCCGCTGTAGAGAACGATAGATACCGTATTTACTGGAACTACTGGTTCCCCAAGCTCGAGGTTGTACAGGCAAACAAGCCCGACATAGTCCTTCTCGACCACCAACAGAAAACGATCTTCGTTATAGAGATTTCGGCACCTGCCGAGGTGGACAACGTCTCTAAGAGGAGGAAAAGCAGACCAAATATCAGGAGTTGCTCAGACAACTTCGCAGGCTCCGGACAGACTACACTGTAAGTCTGCAAGTTAGGCTGAGTGGATCCCTGGATGGAATGAGGAATACGCTGCTCACTGCACTGTGCGCAGTGCCGGTGTGCCGTGCGGCGGCGCACATCTTATCCGCCAGAATGCAAAAGGCAGTCATCTTTGGGTCTTTTCGTCTACTCAGTGAATGCTCACGGAGTGAGAAGTAGTGACTGGGTAATGAAGCAGCAGCTCGGTGTATTGGAGCCCAGGCTGCACATCTTTGTTTTTATCATAACGCGTCTTTATCTTTTTATGAATCTTACCAAAAATAGTCTAATATTCCAGAATGGGAGGCGGTATTCAACTATGTTGTCCTCCATTGCAATGCAATGCAAACTATTCAAAAAAACCACAGCTGAAAATCTGTTTCCTCCCTTTTTTGCAACCAATCCTCTTACTCTCTATATCGACAAAGTTGCCTATCATATTACAAAAATCCAACAATGTCATCATCACCTTCATTGAATAAATTTATAACTTGAAACTCCATTGTCAGGCTAGAAAAATAGGAACAGAAAAAACGACAAAACATATCTAATCTATAACCTATAACCTATGTCGTCAATTGACATGGAACGCCAGTATAGACCTAACACGTCGTGAGACATTTTGTTTAGTGCATGTTTTAGTTATCATGTCGCAGGTTAGAAGATTCGCTCAAAATATCTTCCTGTTTAAAGGACTTAGCTATAAGGTGACATTCAACCTTCAATTGTTAATCTCATTATCCAACAGTTAATTGATAACTGCCAGGTAAGATATTATAACTGTACATTGACGTATGATACGATACGAGATTTGTTCAACATTTCTTATCAAATGTCTTAACATTGCATACGGGTTTCTGCGCAAATATTTCAGATGGAATTTGATATGGAATTATTCAGAAAATGTTCGAAATACTGGCAAATTTGCTAACAAAACTGCGCGTGAAAGTGCGCAGAAGAAGAATATTGACGTTGACATCTGTGAAATTTTTTTCAACAATACAGATAGCCTTGCAATCATATATACCGCAGCTGCCGCAGTCCTATATAAAAGAATCTTTGTATTTGACGTTATTTATACACAATGATACACAACAACAGAGAAAAAACTCGTAAGTATCGTAAATGAGTCAACGACGCAATACTTATAGCGTTTTTCACTGGGCACATTTTAGTGCACTCCATGCGAGTGCAGAATACTGAAAAAGTTCACCTAGAATAACACTTTTGCACTGAGTTCTTCCAGTGGAATACACATTAAGAAACATCAACTTACTTACTATATACTATACTACTTACTCGTTTGTCTGAAAACTTTTCAATAGTTTTCATGTAATTGCTAATTCTGGGAATTTTTTCTCCTGAATTTCTTCCTAAATACATATTTGTTCATCCTCAGAAGATGAGCTGGATTCTGCCAATTCAAACAAAGAAATTAAAAGTTTGTTTTTTCGTTCACTCTACTCATTCTGACTGAAAATAGTGAAAATCAACTAGGTGTTACTGTATTCAAAGATCGAAAGTTTGAACAGATGAAACACAATTCTATGATTTGAAGTTTTCCGCTCAAACCTACTGTCATTTTCTTGGTTCACTTCCACGACACTCGCTTTGAAATCGGTGCGAAATTATTGCACTCAGTTCGACCGCTCCGAGTGCAGAAATGCCAGTAAAATGCGTGCTCTTAAAAAGTTCTGCACTGGAACTGCCACTGAAATGCAAAACACAAAACCAGTGCAGCCCGAGTGCAACCAGTGAAAAACGCTATTACATAACAACATAAACGCGTTCGAGTCGAATTGTCAAATTCCAGCTGATATCTGTCAATAGTGTCAACCCAGTACTGGCAACTGTCATTTTAGTTTTAACTATACGCGCATCAGGATCCAAATTTAGTATTGAATGTGTGAAGGTACCATACAGGTTCAAATTCGCTGCACTTTTTTTGATACCATCGTTGTTAAGCAATTTCGTAACACATTTGATAATAAATTTGATAGGGAATTTTGAGAACAAACTTCTTATCGTGTCATACGGCCCTAACAGAGATCGTTAGTGGTTGCATTCAGCAGAAAGATCGGGAGCCGCTACTTTTGTAGCTGCTACATCTCAAAAGTTGCCGTTCTGCTGAAAAACATTATTTTATTTGTACGACTGTCAAATGAGTGGTCACATTTGAGGTTATTAAAAATAAAAAAGGTACGAATTGTATCTGTGTAAGTAGTGTGGACTTTTTCTTTTAAATATGACAACATAACCTATAACACAAGTGTCATAACATGTGACACTCACAAGGTCAAAACTAGCTTATTCCGCTCCAAGTGAGCGTTACAAAAAATGGCGACCGCTGGAGCGGTAGCTGCTAGGTAGCGCACGCGTTCAGCAGAAAATTTGGTAGCTGCTCCCTAACTGTTGAGTCTGCTGAATGCACCCAATGATTGTGAAAATGACCATTCCCCACTTTGAGACCACTCTGTAAAACTTGTCGGCAAAATAGCTATTGTACCGCTGCAAGTATTTTCCGAAATTCGCCAATTTGGTGTCGGAACTAGGATGGAGGTAATAAAAGGCGCAACATATAATAATATATCCGGTCCACGCAAACACAGAGGCATATTTTCCAGTCGGTTTTGGGGAGTTGGGAAGTCGCGGTCACAATGGCCACCGCCGTATGCAACTTTCCAGTTGCGCAGTTTGTAAACTGGAGGTTTATTTACAGTGCCATAGTCACATGCAATTAACTGCATAGTTTAGCGTGTACTGGATGGTAAATATACAGACCGATGTTGACCGTGGCTTTATAACGCACACCGTTTCGAGAGGTCTCATTCTACAGGATCGGATCTCGCTTCCATACCAGATCTTATCGAAAATAAGGTAGATATTGACAGCCTGCTTGACAGTTTTGGTACATGAAATTGCATTAAGGGGCCTGGATACACACATTTGTCCATACGTATTTGCCATGTAAAACACGGACTCACAATTTCTCGCATAACACACTCTATCTTCAAACTACATATACAATATTCCAGAAGACGATAGTTAAGACCTTAATGAATGACAACTATTTTCGATTTTCTCAAAAAAGTTTTTTAATGTGCAAAAAAACTCGCAATGCAAAATCATACATTCTATAAATACCTGTAATTTAACAACCAAACACGGTATCAAAAAAAGGCTAAATAGTTGCACAAGCGCAAGCTTTCTTCTTCAATTTGCACTTTGAGTCATTACTGTAAGTTTGAAGGTAACTTCAGGAGCTTGGAAATGCGAAATTAATTTTTATAGTGACCTTTGGACCTTACCTTTGGACCTTTTGATCTTACCTTTGGATTTTTGGACTTATCTGCCCTCATCTTAGACACACACAGTGGAGAAAGGGAACAGGTGGCCACGCCTCCTCGCTAACACGGGAATACGTCTTTTCTTGGATTCTCAATTTCGCGCGCTATACCCTAGACCCTTAAAAATGCTTCACTTGTAGACGTTGGCTCCGTCTTTCGATACATTTTTTCGCTAATTTAACGAGAGCGACACAAGTTTGACAATCTCTTGGGAGTTTTGGACTGAGTTTATCGAATTATATGAAAGTTTCGAATGAAATCGGCATATTAAAGCAATGAAATATAAGGACGGAGAGAAAAAGAAGCAGACATATCAGCTTTGTCTCGAAAGTTAATCTCCCAATACCACAGTTATACATGGTTATACATTAAACAATCGTTTTTGCAGACCGTTCTCTGTCCAGAGTAGCACTGAAATAATTTTTATATTGATGGTAAAACTTATAAGTGAGACCTTAATTTCCGTACAATGTTTGAATAGGGTACTTGCAGAAAAAAATATTATGTCGTTTACGCGTTCCTTAGAGCCTAGTAAACATGACAAAATCACTTGTTTGGTTTTTTGGAATCGGCTGTGAGAGATATTCAAAAAATTATTTCAAACGCCGGAAAATGCCGCGCAAACAACCTCTGACGTCAGTGATATCCAAAGATATCCTATAGTGATGGGATATAAAGTATTGATATTATGATATTCGATATCGATAGCTAGTGCTTACCTGACATTTTGACATTGATCATTATAACCACAAAACACAGTCACACACAAAAGTATAAAAGTCAAAAGAATAAAAGTTAGGCTAGATTACTAATTCACTTTGTAGGGATGGACTTGATTAGATTCTATCTTTGGATTCATTCATAACGGATGCGCCGAAATAAAATGATGGCTTCAATTAGTTGCGAATCTCGGTCACAAACAGGATGAACTGTGATACCTATCAGATATAAAAATGTATTGCAACGAAAATGCTAGTGGGTTAATTGCCTGTTTCAAATATGTTTAAGTATCAATAAATTGAGTCGCATTGTTAAAGAATTTGGATCATCTCTAGTTTGCAGTTGAATCTCACTGACCTGCGCTGTAGCAGTATCGATTGTCGATAGCGACAAGATACCAGTGACGTCAGCCCTTGTTTTAAGTCACGTGGAAAAATTTGAATACCTATATCCTTATTTTATTTTGCAAATATCTTTTTTTGGCCGTCAGTAAAATCATGTTTTTTGTTTCCTACTGCTTCTTGATATGGTTTTCTTTACGCTATATATACTCCCGAGGCGATTTCACGACCTTTGCAAGTACCCTATTGTCTAAACGTTTACATGATACCTGACAACTGACAGTAGACAGTTGACAGCTTTCATAGGAAAAACACCGACCTCTGAAGAGACTAGCCACTTGCGCAAGTGAAACGTTATAGGAAGAAACTCCAACAGACGGCGGCCTAAAAACCCGAGAAGGCCTCTGAACTCTTGACTAATCATAGATACTCTCTTAAGCTTAACCACTACTAAAGACAAGTTTGAGCGTACAATTATAATAATTTTCATTTGCAAGGGTGTAAAAATTTACCAACCAAGAAACGCTTTTTACCCGCAGCTTATTTTTTACTGTGTAGAGATACCATATACGTTCCGAATCCTGCTCTGTTCGGGAGAGCCGAGAGAGCACTGTTAATTCAGGCAATGGCGATGTCACACTTTTTAAGCTCTCGTCGCTACGCCTCTGTGTAGTATTAACAAACCTCAAGCTGGCTGCGCCATCTCTTAATCAGCGGTCGCTAGTGGATTTGAAGCCGTCAAAACCGTTTTCGCGGCAAGGCTGGAGCGTGTAGTGTTACAATCTAACAAACAAACATACACACAGAAAAATCTGTCGTTCTGTCAAAGACTTACGCTTGGATTCAATGGGACGTTACACTCAGCATTCCTCAAATACAGCGATGTTTAGTTGGTAATGAATTATATCGTATTGTCGATTCAACTACAAGATTGATTCGTTTGTATGTTTAATTGTGTGATTTTGTATGAAGTTATAAGGAGCATGATATAAGAATTAGAAATAAGTCTGCACCAGTTGTTGCATAATTACCTGACTAATCTAAATACCTACATTCAAATGTGGGTGTTAGCTCCTCTAAGTCCCAATTTCTCAGTAGGTCCCTCATTTAATATATAACTGGACAGATTTCAATAACACAATTGCTGATGCAATAGGCAAAACCACGAGATGACACAACACGGCCAACACCGAAACAACACAACGCAACACCCTCGTCCATGTTGGCAGGTTCGCGACGATAGTAACACTAGATAATCCCGCTGTTCTTTATTTTCATGTTCCTTCAATCGGAACATCAGTCCCGCCGAATACTGATTATAGTTCATCGAACAACAAGGGCCATTAAAACAAAATTAATTTTTATCAGATGAATTATCACGAACTGCTGTTGCAGTAATAATTTTTGTACATTGAATAGATTGTATGCTTTGCTTAAATGAAACATAGGGTAAATTTCGAAAACAAAGGGATGTTTTGATTGCATTATATGTCAATACTGGTATTAGAAAGATTATACATATCGTTAGAACGAATATAAAATTATTTTGAATTTATTGGCGTACCTGTGATTACTTCGTATGTAAGGATTGAATTCTTTGAATGACATGGATTTGAAACAACTGTAAATTTATTTAATGCGATGGAAAAGCATCCAAATTTTAACAATTAATTGGAAACGCAACAGTATTTTTTCTGTGTACAGGTGAAGCTGATAAAGGCGTGTTAAAACCGATGAGATGTCATATGCGGTGCGCTGTATTGCAAACTAAATGAGGGGTTCCACTCCAAAACTCATCTTGTCCACTTGACATAATTTTTTACAAAGTGCGAAAAACTTGTTAATGGAAGTACTGAAATATGAGGTAACCAAAAATTGACAAGTGGAGGGATTATAACAATAGGGGGTAGTATTTCAGCACTGAGTCAAATCTTATTTTCTTCATGTCGGAGATATTTACAATAATAAAATGGATAAGGACAGTTTTGACATGTTAGCTTGGATAAAGCAAGTTATGGGATGATAAAAAGTGTCATACGAGTAATATTTATATTAATTTAGCGAAAAATCTTTTAAATCTCTTTCTTTTCCTTGTCTGACGGGTAAAAAAAAATTATACATATTGTCGCCAAAAAATATTTCTTTTTTTCTGAAAACACTGTCGCAATAATACCACATCTTCTTTACCCAACAGCAAGTCAAATAGCTCTGAATGTGGCCGCTTGATGAGTAATAACAATAACAATGTGCAATCACGCCACACAAACGCCGAATTTCTATTGGTCGCCAGGATAAAGCAAGGTTTGGAATGATATAGGCGATGGACAAGGCAAGTTATGGAATGATGCAGCAACTTTGCATGATTTGAACATAGGATGCGGGAACTTTTTACATGTTTAAAGTGGATCATCACATAGGTGACTGTTCATATAAGACATAGACATCGCTATCTCATTTTTCGTCAAAAGTGGATAAGGCGAGTTTCGGAATGGAACCCCTCAAATATACTATACATGTTTCGAATCCAGCTCTGTCGTGTCCGATATTAGCCGAGAGAGCAGTGTTAATTCAGGCAATGGCGATGTCGCGTTTCCTGGAACAGGGCAACCTCAAACCGCAGCGCAGCTATAGCGGCAATACGTGGCCGCGCCGCTACCGAATCTCCCTCACACGCCCTGTATATCGCCCTCCTGATTCCTACCAATATTCATTAGTGCCCTTGTTAATAGTCTGCGCTAACACTGTTACGTGTGTCGGAAATGGATACATCAAAATCGTGGAGTCGCTTTCCAGTCGGCGGAGGGGTTGCGGAATGCTTTGAGCAATGCAAAGGGATTGTTCGCACTTTGAAGCTGCGGGACTGTCCCCATCATAGCGGAGCTTCGAAGATCAAAATAACAAATACTTGGGGGTACGAGCAGGTTTCCTTAAAGAATAAAGGTACAGATACACATGCTCATAATAGCATGCTCAAAATTGACATGCTCATGAAACTAGTAATTTTGCTTATACTTAGCATGCTTTTTTAGAGCATGCTATTATCGATCCTGCTAAAAGCAAACACTCCGGATACACATGCAAAACCAAGGGGCGCTCACAACAGTGTTGCCAGGTCTAGTGAAATTTCACTACATCTAGTGATTCTTCTTGAACTCCCTATTCAACATGTTCTGATTTTAACACTATCTATCCCCTACACTGTTTCTGCTGTACATCAACGAGCTGCTGGAAATAACATCCAATCCATCTACAGCTTCGCAGATGACAGTACATTAGTGTCGTGCATGGAACCAGGCAAGCCACTATCATCCCAGGAGACGGTACGTAGACGACAGCAGCATGCCTCACAGATCAACGCAGATATCAAAACAATTGTCGAGTGGGGATTAGCAAATAAAGTACAGTTCAACGTACAAAAAGCTCAGGCAACAACACTTACAAAGAAGTCTCACGATGGCTTACCAACCGTGGAAATTAAGGGTCACCCCATGGTCGAATCACCTTCCGTCAAGCTTTTGGGGATCAACAACAACATGTCCTGGCATGACCACGTCGTCAGTGTTGCTAAAACGGCATCCCAGAAGCTTGGAGTTTTGTTCCGCTGCAGGAAGTTGTATACACCAGAGCAACTGCTGCTGCTCTACAAGGCACAGATCCGACCATCGCTGGAGTATTGCTCCCATGTGTGGAGATGCGCTCCGAAGCACTCTCTAAAGCTTCTGGACACTATCCAGAAAAGAGCAATTAGGTTAATCGATACGCCTAACCTCACAAAGGACCTCCACAGCCTGGAACATCAAAGGAGGGTGGCTGACGTATCCCTGTTTTACAGATTCTATCAAGGAAGATGTTCAAGTGAGCTCTCCTAGATAATAACACCAAAGGCCGTCCGAACCAGGAACACTAGAGAAGCTCTGCGAGCTCATCCTTACTAGGTCGGGGTCCTTACTCCCCGAACCAGTCTCCTCGAGCATTCCTTCTTTTGGAGAACTTCAACGCTGTGGAATCAGCTGCCGGGGAATTTGTTTCCCGACGGCTAAAACCTGCAGCGTTTCAAATCTAACGTGAACCGACGCTTATTCTTTCGCAGCGCTTCTACAGCGCCATAGGCTTTAAGCCTTTGCCGGAGGCTGACCATCTCACGAGGTGTTTGACATATGAACACTTTTTTTTAGCCAATAATGACGTAATAGTATATTTTTTAAGGACTAATACCAAAAATTCCAAAATCTGACAACAAATCTTTGTTTTATTAGAGTTTTCGTTTGGAGGTCTGCATTTTAATGTAAATCTCTACAATTCAATTTAAACTGGAAACTATTAGGAATTGGATATTGTCAACTTATTAGCTCACTACCTTCAATATCCTTATTATGTATATTATATAGTTTGAGTTGAATTTTACCTATGCACTAAGATGTTACAAGATATGTATTTCGGCATTTCAATTTACACCTCTCCCGCCCCTTCAGCAGCAAATGCTGTGAAATTCTAGTGATTTTTTCAAACGTCATCTAGTTAATTTTTTAATTTTGACCTGGCAACAGTGGCTCACCAGCAGCCAACGACAGATTGATTTAAGAATGCTCAATAAGCAGACCTGTCCACACATGCTAAAAGCACGTCCCCTCTGAGCCAATAACCTCCAATAACCAGCTATTTAGAGCGGCGATTTCTAAAGTTCGGATTGCCCTGATGATTGTCAGCCTCCAGAATGGAGGTTACTAATTCCAATAACTGACTTTTTGTGTTAATTTCAGGTGAAATTATGATATTTTGTTTTGTAAGAAAGTCAATAATCTCGTCAGCTTTTCTAAACGATCTGTTAGGTAATTTTTCCGATAACCTTGAATTTTATTCCTTTTACTCTATTTTTCTATTCTTCATATGTCTTGAAGCACCAATTACTAGCGCACGTTTCTGAATTAATCCTGATAATTTTCTACCTTAATCGAAGATAAGGTAGTTCACTGTTTTATGAAAATGACATTTCGTACAGTCCGACAACAGTACAAGTATTGACATTATACGGAAATTATAAGTCTCACTTATAAGTTATACTATGAATATAAAAATTATTTTAGTACTACCCTAGACAGAGAATAGTCTGCATTAAAGGTTGTTTAACTTATAACCACGTATAACTGTGGCTTTGGGAGATTACCTTTTGAGACATTAGAGTGCCATAAAATAGTTACCATATACGTTGTTCACTCACTTTGATAGTGCCCGTATTTCTGTATCGAGCTATTAGAATAGACCACCTCCACAGTGACCGAAGGTGTCCTTGATATGAAGCAAGAAATATTCAATAGCGATATATTAGCAGCTATAAATTATGTTTCCACAGAAATCACTAATCAACCGTCTATAGTATCGAACTAATTTTTATACGACCTCAGGTCGAGGACCTCGTCCCATCATTGGTGTTCTTAGGATAGCCGCGCCGGGATAATTGTAGGGCGTATATACGTTATCCTTTATCCTATTTAAAAAATTGCATTCTCCCATTTATTAATGCGCAGTTTAAGTTTTTCTCATTACTGTTCCCGAGCAATTGTGCTGGCGCCCCTATTATTCTCCCTCTTAAGACAAACGTACCTGAAAATTATACCACAATCGTGCATATCCACTTTTCTCATATTCTTTCGGTATTTCGCGAACGAGTCAAGTTTCCAATGAGGTAATTGAGTAATACCACCGATCGCTGAGCATGTTTCATTATTTGCAATTCTGCAATGGTTAGTTGCAATCTAGTATGCAAATCATACCATAGATCTATCTGGTTATTTAGATTTCACAGACGTTGCTGATGATCAGCGATTTGTCATGTAAACCGTATGAAAACAGTGGCAGTGCGTATCGTACAGAACGAAGGCTGTGGAAAGTCAGTTAGGTTAGAACTGACCTTACGCTATATACTTCAACTACGACTAGTTATACTTCACTTGGAAATACTTTAGTCTATAAAGACATCATTAGTTCAAATATTACACTACTCAAATAAAGCCTTAGTAGGTTTATTTTAACCAAATGATACTTCAATCTGTAGACTAGATCTGACACAACAGAATAATAGATATTATCAGGTAAAGGACTAATTCAAAAATATTTTGAATTTAAATATTTATTGCATTTTTACCTGAAATATAATTGTCTGAAAAATCTAAATACCTACATTCAAATGTGGGTGTTAGCTCTTCTAAGCCCCAATTTCTCAGTAGGTCCTCCATTTAATATGTAACTGGACACATTTAAATCACACAATTGCTAATGCAATACGCAAAACCACGAGATGACACAGCACGGCTAACACCGAAACAACACAACGAAACAACCTCGTCCATGTTGGCAAGTTCGCGCCGATAATAACAGTAATAACACTGTGATGATCCCCCTGTTCTTCCTTTTTACGTTCATTAAATCGGGACATCAGTCTCGCCGAATACTGATTATAGATCAGCGAACAACAAGGGCCATTGAAACGAAATAAATGTTTATCAGATGAATTATCGCGAACTGCTGCTGCAGTAATAATTTTTGTACATTGAATAGATTGTATGCTTTGCTTAAATGAAACATAGGGTAAATTTCGAAAACAAAAGGATGTTTTGATTGCACTATATGTCAATACTCGTATTAGAAGGATTATACATATAGTTAGAACCAATATAAAATTATTTTGAATTTATTGGCGTACCTGTGATTACTTCGAATATAAGGATTGAATTCTTTCAATGACATGGATTTGAAACAACTGTAAATATATTTAAAGTGATGGAAAAACATCCAAATACTAACAACTAATTGGAAACACAACAGTATTTTTTTCTGTGTACAGCGCTAGCAGTGTTAAAATAGTATTATTAGTTTAAAATTGACACTACCTTTCTTTCTGTGTACAAAAATGCTGTTTTAGCGGATATAGTGCATCGGCAAGGTTTGTAAGTCATATGTGTACTAAAAATAATGATTTCAAATAACATTTGTTTTTTGTATCTGCAAAAATTTAGCATGTGCCAGGACAAAGAGTCGTATTGATTATTACTAAGTCAATTTGTCGTATCTGAAACAAAATAATGTGTTAGTTACGACAATTCGACTTGGTATCTTGTTCTGATGTATAGGTATACTTTACAACAAGTGATTTTACTTCCCACACCGATAGGTGAGGGGAGTATTGTGATCGCGAAAATTTTCGATTTTGAGATAATACGTTTTTTGGGCGTTTTACGATGTGCACATAACGAAAATCCACGTCACTCATTTCCGTCGGTCTGTCTGTCGGTCTGTCTGTCGGTCTGTCGGTCTGTCTGTCTGTCTGTCTGTCGCGTTTTTCTACCCTCGTAATCTCAGTAACCGCTGCATGGATTGTGATGAAATTTGGGCAGCGGTATGTTGTGGGGTCGTAGTAGGTAATGTTCCTATAATTTTGAAAATCGGTGCATAGGCGGGGGAGTAATTAGCAAAAAACAAAAAACATTAAATATTGCTGAAACTGCGTTTTTAGGCGTTTTAGGGGTCCCTGATCATTTTCTAGTTTTTTTTGGGTGGGGGTGAAATTGGGGTGGTTGGGGGGTGGGGGGTAGTAAAATTGAAAAATTTGTTGCTTTCATAATAGACTTTCCACTGACCTGTGAAGGAAGACCTGGCGACATAAATAACTTTTTTAGGTCCATCCGAATATTGCCTTTGCCTATTACAGAAAGCAAAGGACTTAGAATTTTTTTTGATGTAAACATACGAGAGTATTGCGTCAGATCGTTGTAACGAGGAAACTGTTGAATTGATTTTAATGAAATTTTGAAACGGCATTACTACCATGGCGAAGATGGAAAACGCGTATGGTTTTGATAAATCGTGCCAGTGGCGGCGCAGAAATGATAAAAAAAACTAAAAATATAAAAACAGCTCAATCTTCGTTTTTAAGCGTTTTAGAGGTTTCTGATCATTTTGTGCGTTTTTTTTTTTTTGGTGGGGGTGAAATTGGGGTGGTGGGGGGGTTGGGGGTTGAAAAATTAAAAAAATTCTTGTACTCATAATAGGCTGTCCACTAACCTGTGAAGGAAGATCTAGCGACACAAATCACTTTTCTAGGTGCATCCGAACATTGCCTAGCCTATTACAGAAACTAAGGGACTTTTCTGTATACTATACGGAATTTATTGGTCTAAATCGTTTTGATTTTGTAACGTGGACACTATTAAATTGATTCTAATGAAATTTTGACACAGCATATTGTTACCGTGGTGAGAATGGAAAACGCGTATGTTTGTTAAACATCTTGTCAGTGGCAGCGTAGCAATAATCAAAGAACGCGACAAGTATGAAAGCAACTCAAATTCGGTTTTTAGATGTTTTAGGGGTTCCTGATCATTTCCTACCAGTTTTTTGGGTGGGGGTGAAAGTGAGGTGGTTGGGGGGGGGGGGGTTGTAAAACTGAGAAGTTTGTAGTATCGATAATAGGCTGTCCATTGACCTGTGAAGGAAAGACTAGCGGTATAAGACAATTTTAGGGGGGGGGGTGGCAATTAGGCAATTATTTGGTTGCAAGGGATCTTAGACGAAAGCTTCATGCGATGGGAAAATAATAAACTGGTATCAGCGTAATGTGTGGGAAGTACTGAGTCAATCAACTTGACTTCATTTTTTTAATATAATACTCATACAACGAAATGTCGTATGGTATCTAACAAAAGTAATTTTTTGACGAATCTAGCTACTTATAGGATGGCTTTATGAGATTATTCAAATAAATTCGGCATTTAGGTGTTGAAAGGAATACTGCTGAGTGCTGACACAATCATATGGATGGCATGTCATATTTTACTAATCGCTTCATTCCTCAATACTCTGTTTTTTCAGATACAACTAACTGCCTTAGCAGAACAGAAAAAACCTGCTACGGCACTGCAACTCTGTCGATCATCTTCGGGCATCCATGTGATCTTCTGTGCTGTCTATCGTTCATTGTTCGCATTGTTGGCAATGGCTTAATGCTATGCCACGGAAGATAACAGCAGCAGACCATTATAAATCAGTATAGCAAGGACCATTAAGAAATTTCGAATTCGACTCGCCAGACGCGGTCGCGAAGCATTTGAATTCACGACTGCCATTGGCTGACCGCTTGACGAGTGTAATTTTTGCTGGAAACCAGCAATTTAATCTTAACTGCGAACTGCGAGATAGACGCAAACCATGGTCACCGGTTTGAATGTTGATTGCCGAGGCGATTTCAGGTAAATTAGGCTTATAAAGTAGATCCGACAGATGCTGATGCACCGGAGAAGTAGGTTATGCCGACGAGCTTGGTGTTGAGAATGAAACAGTGTTTAAAGACCTCCATACAAGGAACGATATCTTTTAATACATTAGCGTCGACTCCACTGGCCATAACAAAAATTAAAAACCAGATGACAAGTTTTTGCCAAACGATTTTTTTGAAATTATGCGCTCTCGGACTCTCGGAGATCCAATTGTCTTCAAAGCTTAAATGCAATGTTATTTCCTATGATTACCACATTTGCAAGTTTGTGGTACCAATGGATAGCAAGAAAGATGGGCATGTGTTTACCGTAAAGTGCAGGGGTAATTATTTGGTGATATCTTAAGATAAATTCCTTTTTTTCTAACATTTTTTAAGTCACTTTCAAAACATTCCGATTTTACTATCTCACGAAATCTTTGATGACGTGACAGCATATTTTCTGAGGACTAATACCAAAAACTCCAAAATCCGACAAAAAGATTTTGTTTTATTAGGGTTTTCGTTCGGAGTTTCTAAAAATCAATTTATCTCTGAAACAGTTGAAAATAAAACCCTACTTTGTATGACTAAGCTGTTCATATCCGAGATATCATACAAAAAGGTCATACTCAAAGTTATAATAGGAAGACTAGATTAATGCTAAGTGAAGTATTTTATAACATCCTCTAATCAAGCTTAAAATATTCTCAAATTAGTCCTGTATCTGATTATGATTTCCATTACATTGTAGTGTCATGTCTATGCTACTGATTTAAGTATAACGTGGTTGATTTAAAGCTATACTTGAGTAGTGTAATGTTTGAGTTAATGCTATGCTTATAAACTAAAGTGTTTTCAAGTGAAGTATATGTAATTGTAGTTGAAGTACTATATCCTAAGTTCAATTCTAATTTGATGCTACCCTTTTTTTGTGTGTACGTGTGACAGTTTGTGGTGGACTTTTTTCAGCATTGGAGGGAATTTGCTGTAGATTTTGCCAATATATATTTTTTAACCTGAAATTTAGAGCTATATTATTATTATCGTATAAAATATTTATTAAAACAATCTTGGGATACGGTCACTTATTATATTTCCAAAATATAAAAATTTACGACGTTTCGACGCTTCTATTAGGCGTCATCTTCAGGTATTAAAACTAAAATAAAATATCAGAATTGTCAAACAGATACAAAATGACTAACATTTACAATTATTTTTTTTAAACAATTAAATATCGAGAGAGGAAGCTAAATATTGATAAGGTGGAAGAAAGTATAGGCTATGTTCCATTTATTAAATTTGTATATATGCATGAAAGATTGCTTGTATCTGTCCTGAAATTCATGCTGTTAGAACTTTTTTTTATATGTATCATCTCTAAGATGTTGCTTTTATACCAATCTTTATCTTTGCATAAAGTTCTAACGTTGTTAAAATCGATGGTATGTTTATTTTCTATAGCATGTTTGCTGAGGGCGGTAGAATTCAGGTTTTTATTTTTAATATCATACTTGTGTTTATATATGCGTTTATTTAAATATTGTTTTATTTGTCCTATGTATATGTTGGGGCAATCTTTACAACTTATACATAGGACAAACTAAACAATATTTAAATAAACGCATATATAAACACAAGTATGATATTAAAAATAAAAACCTGAATTCTACCGCCCTCAGCAAACATGCTATAGAAAATAAACATACCATCGATTTTAACAACGTTAGAACTTTATGCAAAGAGAAAGATTGGTATAAAAGAAACATCTTAGAGATGATACATAATTATAGAAAAAAGTTCTAACAGCATGAATTTCAGGACAGATACAAGCAATCTTTCATGCATATATACAAATTTAATAAATGGAACATAGCCTATACTTTCTTCCATCTTATCAATATTTACCTTCCTCCATCGATATTTAATTGTTTAAAAAAAAATAATTGTAAATGTTAGTCATTTTGTATCTGTTTGACAATTCTGATTTTAGTTTTAATACCTGAAGATGACGCCTAATAGAAGCGTCGTAACGTCGTAAAATTTTATATTTTGGAAATATAATAAGTGACCGTATCCCAAGATTGTTTTACTAAATATTTGGTACCGACGGTCAGGATTCAAAAAGCAAAAAAATTATCGTAGAAAGCACTCTCAACCAATGACTAACAGTAGACCCTGTTTCGGCAAAGCACACCTTTAAAATAATGGAACACACCCCTTTCCATCATCAACCCCGATTGCAAACGGTTGCCGCATTGGTTCCCACAACCAAAACACAACCTCATCCCCAGGTAATCAGAGCGAGAAATGACTGGGCAGTAAGTCAGTCCAGTCTTCTGCTGGATTTGTATAACAATTATACCGCTGATTGTCCAAGGCAGGAGGTAGCACAATGGGAATGCCGCTTCTACTGTCTACCGATCTACCGGCCTGTAATTATTCTTTCACTTTCTTCAGTACGGATGGTTCGATTTTTAGCAGATGTATATATATATGCAACGGATGTTGTATAACGCCTAAAGACAATACATGTTCCAGCTTCATATCAGAACGCAATATGCCATTCTGAGAATGAACGAATTTGGCTGTATTGGACAGACGACATACAGGGTGAGTTTTTAGTACTCGATCGATAATTCCAATACTGTAGAAGATAGCGGAAAAAGTTGTATATAAAAGTTGTAGCCACAGATATGTTCCTTGCTCGGAAAATATTTTGATTTATACACGGTGATCCATAACTACGTGGTGATGCAAACATGCTTTTTTTTAAATGAGACACCCTATATATTATTGCATATTCAAATTCTACTAATAATTTCCGTTCTTCCAATATAGGGTATTGTTACATTATACAGGGTATTTCAAAAGTTATGACCATTTTTGTATCCAAATTGCTGTCAAATGAACGTACTGTATATCAAAAAATGATGAATCAAAAATATTTTTTTTACAGGGATGGACAAAAAATATCATTTAGTTTTGAAATCGGCTAGAAAAAAGCCTGCGACGCATATATTCGTATACAGGGTGAGGTAGAATGCAAAACCTAGATTTTGTCTCTTTTTTTAAATGTAACCCCCAATGTTTTATTATACCAAAGAATTCCTTTAATATGCTCTTTCATCTTTGTATAGCATTTGTTATGGCTGCATTCATTATTTTCTGAGATATTTCGATTTTTCTACAAATTTTAAATATATCTTCTATTTGTTTACTAAAATTTATTTATTTTGAAAAAACACTATCAAATTTTATTTTTGCTTAACAAACAACTAAAATATAAGGTCATAATAGTACTCCATCAAGTCAAAACACTGGATTAACGAGATAATATAGGTCAAGTAGGAAACAATTTTATAGACGTCATGCATAATTATCAAGCAGATATATCAGGTAGGCTACGAAATATTAAACGACACGGTCCAAATAAAACGATTCTTCAATCTTTCAAACGCATTAGTTTTAGAATGCCTCCGTTCTGGATATTGCTGTTCATAGTTGATATATTCTAGAGGCAAGTAGGCAATTTCTCAAAGATTCTCCTAAATACCCTCAATGGAAAAATTAATATGTAAAGCTCGTTTTTCACACAGTACGGAATTATTGAGCAGGTTATGAAAACTGTCAATTTTTCAAAGCACACCTGATAAATCTGCTTGATAATTATGCATCACGCCTACAAAATTGTTTACTCAGCATACTTGACTTTATTATCTCGATGATTCAGGGTTTTGACTTCATCAAACACTATCATGACCTTATAATTTAGTAGTTCGTCAAATGAAAAACAAATTCGATAGTACTTTCTCAAAATAAATAAATTTCAGTACACAAATAGAAGCTATATTTTAAATTTACCGAAAAATCCAAATATTCCGGAAACTGATGGACGTAGGTACAACAAGTGCTATACAAAGATGAAAGAGCATATTAAAAGCAATTCTTTGGTATAATAAAATATTGGGGTTTACATTTAAAATAAGAGAAAATCTGGATTTTGCATTCTACATCACCTTGTATACGAATATGCGTCGCGGGGCTTTTTTATAACCGATTTTAAAACTACAGGATACTTTTAATTTTTCCGTGTAAAAAAATAATTTTTGATTAATTACTTTTTGATATACAGTAGATACGTTTGACAGCGATTTGGATATAAAAATGGTCATAATTTTTGAAATAGCCAATGTTATAATACCTTAAATTGTGAGAAGATAAATTATTAGTAAAATCTAAAAATATATAGGGTGTCTCATTTAAAAACATACATGTTTGCATCACCACGTAGTTATGGATCACCCTATAAATCAAAATAGTTTCTGAGGAAGGAGCATATCCGTGGCTAAAATTTGTGTGTATAACTTTTTTCGCTATCTTCTACAGTAGTGAAGTTATCGACCGAGCCGGCACTAAAAACTCACCCTGTATAAATACTTTATATCTAATGAGGTATAACCTTTAAACTAGCTAGTCAGTCAATATTCAGTCAGTTTCCAGATCGGACATAGATTTTTTGCAGAAAATTAGTTCACAATTGCACTTGCGCAGCTATCAAAAAAAAAGACCTGTGTAACCGTAGACTGTTTAATCTGAGAAAACATTAGCAGTGAAGAGATACAATCTGGCAAATTGACAAATTGAAGTATAAATATACAGCCGTATGTAATGACAAAGAATGGAGTCAGTCATATGGCATTTGGGCATTGCTCAGAGCTAAAGGGCAGTTGTATTTCGAATGCAAGAGCAACATTAAAAGTGCATTTCTGTAAAAGAGAGACGTGGGGTTAGGCCTGTTTTGCATTAATTCGACAATTTCATGCGTTATTCCGGATAAAAATCTAAAGTACAACAACTGCCGCTACACCTGGTGGTATCAGGCTATTTTTCAGTTCTTTAATTACGGTTCGGGTTCAGATAGCCGGCATTCATCAGTCATCTCGAAATTACCATCAAATTAGTGAGGTATGCTCGTAATATCAAATGCCGGCTATAATTTGTTTTGGTGTCTTTTGGGCTTTTGTTGTATTGGAGTGGTACTGCGATGTAGGAAATGAATAATAGGGTTCTACTGATCAACATAATGAGACTGTGATTAATTCGTACTAATTTGATGGAGTTATATGCGCACCTAATTTAGGGATTTAAACAATTAAAGGCTTGAAAAGAATGTTCGATATTTATCTTACAGTTTATATTATAATATAAAATGATATTCTTTCAAATTTATCCAGTTTATTCACACTCTTTTTATTAGCTTCACCTGTATGTTTGTTTTTATGTATGTTTGTCTGTATGTAACCGACTCATTTGGAGTCGATTTTGATCCACTTTAAGAGAAGTGATTTAATTTAAACTTTGTAAGCCTATCAAGAACTGGTAATAACACATTTAAATAAGTTTGTCTCATATGAACTGAAAGTGAAAAACTAAAAAAGCGATTTTATAGCACTAAAAAGTGAAAATAATTCTTAGTATAAGCGGAAAATGATAATGAACGAAAAATATGACAAACAGCGCCCCACGTTTTTTTTTTCACAACAATACTAGTATTTTTCGTTCTTTGTTATATATAGTTTATAATTATAAGTTGTGTGCCTCAAAAATGATTTTTTATTTCTAAGAGGCTAAACGTAATATGGTGATTATAATTATTATTATGTCAGATCTTCAGGTTCACCTAAAAAATCGAAATCTTTTATTTGACTTTCTATTCGGAGGAAACCTCGTGTTTTGCATAATTTGAGGGTACTTATTACAATTGCGGTCGCAGTTTTGAGTTTGTCTCGTTTGACGAAAATCGAAAATTTCAGATCTTTCAGATCTCCAAGTTTGGTTAAATAATCAAAAATCTTTATTTGGCTTTCTATTGAGATGATACCTCGTGTTTTGCATAATTTGAGGATGCTGATTACAAATCTGGCCGCAGTTTTGGGTTTCAGTCTCGTTTGACGAAAATCGAAAATTTCACATCTTTCAGATTCTCAAGGTTTGTTTACCTAAAAAATTGAAAACCTTTGTTTGGATTTCTTTTATGATGAAACCTTGTGTTTTGGATAATTTGAGAATCCTGATTATAAATCCGGTCGCAGTTTGGAGTTTCAGTCTCGTTTGATGCAAATCGAAAATTTCAGATCTATCAGATCTTCACGTTTATTTAAAAAATTTAAAATCTCTATTTGACATTCTATTGAGATCAAACCTCGTGTTTTGGATAATTTGAGGGTGCTAATTACAAATCCGGTCGCAGTTTGGAGTTTCAGTCTCGTTTGACGGAAATCAAAAATTTCAGATCTAGCGGGTCTTCACGTTTATTTAAAAAATTAAAAATCTGTATTTGGCTTTCTATTGAGATAAAGCCTCCTGTTTTGAATAATATGAGGGAACTGATTACAAATCCGGTCGCAGTTTTGAGTTTCAGTATAGTTTGACGAAAATCGAAAATTTCAGATCTTTCAGATCTTCGGGTTTACCTTACGAATCGAAAATCTTTATTTGGCTCTGTGTTAAGATGAAATCGCGTGTTTTGGATAAAATGAGAGTACTGATTACAAATCCGGTCGCAGCTTTCATGTGGAATCCCTTATTGTCCCCCAATCCTGATAATGATAACTATGCTTCAGGTGTTATGTTAATCGCAATACGCAAAACGTCGATCACTGAAATTATTGTTTTGCTCCTTTTTTATCTCTATATCAATAGTAATTACAATTTTATGAATTTACTGTTGGCTTATACATATCCTATTGCTAATAACGCATACACAGATAAAGATATATTACTACCGTTGTCAAGGGCGTACCCAGGATTTCAGTTAGGGGGGGGCAGGGGGCTGCTTAGTGCTTATACCTGTTTCGAAAATTGACTTTTATTCATTAACTTTTATGATGACACAAAACAAATATTATAAGTACATAATAATTATACTATACATTATGTATAATATATAATATTATATATGTTTATTTTAATTTAACAGTAATCTTCTCGGATTTGCCGAAAATTTGTCTATGACAATCTTTTCAATAAACTCACTGTTGTCTTTTAAATAATTGCGATGTACGCTCATCAGACATAAACCCGTAAGCCTTTCTTCACCCATGGTGCTTCTTAGCCACGTTTTAACTCTTCGCAGCGTACTGAAGGACCGTTCTACGGTCGCCGTGGTGCATGGGATAGTGCTTAAAATAATTAATGCCTTTCTGACAGCAGGGTAAAAAATGTTCGCTTCTTTGAACAGATCAACTACTTCTATGTCCTTTAATTGATCATCTGATAAAGCCTTCGTCACCCATAAATTATGCCAAAGGTTCAGTTCCCCGGTGATATCCAGGTTATAAAATTCTTGGAATGATTCTGCGTTTTTGTGTAGGTCTGCAATGCTGGTTTTTGTCATATACAAGGGATGTAGCCTGCTTAAAGCAAACGCCGGAGTATTTTCTTGGGAGAATCGAATATTCAATGATGAAATGAGTGAATCAATGTATGGTATTATCAGGGAACGCCGCCAATATTCGTTATCATTGTCTGATGGCGGATTACTTCTATGTGTTTGCTTATGAGCAAGACGTGGAACCGAAATTTCTATGTTCAAATCCATTGCAACAGCTCGTGCTTTTTGAAGTATTTCATTACTTATTCTATCAGGAAACTCGCTGTCATTTCTGAGAATGTCCTTGATATTTTTAATGTGTTTTCCTACCGAGATCATGTCGATCGATTTAGCTTGCAGTGCGTTAACTACTGGTTCTATAACTGCTGAATATTTGGCTATTGTTTGTAGAGAAACAATAAACACTGGTTTTGTAACGGCTGAATGCAACTGATATGCAGATTTTCTGGTGGCATAATTTCCCTCTACAGATAACGTTTCTAGAGATTTCACGAGCTCTGAAAAATGTTGAGAAAACTTTCTGATTGATTTATATTTTTCGGACCATCTCGTCTCACATAATCGTGATAGGTTTGGAGCGTAGTTTCGACGTGTAGTCGATTCTCTGAAAAACGTTATAACATCCTTTACAGTGGCGACAGTATTTCTAATTTCTGGCACTGCGTTCGCATCATTCACAACAAGGTTGAGTTTGTGACTTGAGCAATGAAAATATAAAGCACGAGGATATTTTTTTCTCAAAATGGCTTGTACGCCACCCTCTTTTCCTGCCATTGTAGAACAGCCATCGAATCCAAACCCTACGCAATCTTCTTTGGAGAGGTTAGAACTAATTAAGAAATTGTCAATTGCTTCGGCGATTGCGGAAGCATTTTGTGCTTTTAGTTCAACGAACCCTACAAATTCTTCTCTGATTTTACTTTTGCTTTCGTCGTAGAACCGCACGCCTACTGACAGCTGTTCTTTCCCAGATACGTCTGCTGTTTCATCAGCTAAGATTGAGTAAGCCATGGTCTTCCGAACCTCACTAATTACATTCTCCTGAATAACTTCGCCACATAAATTTATTAGTTCGTTTTGTATTCTTGGCGAAGTATAAATTGCATTTCGACGGCACTTTTCAAAGTGACTCTTTAATTTGTTGTCCCCTGAATCGATTCTCAACTTCAATAAATCTAATAAAACACCCTCATCTGCTTGTTTGCCCCTAAGAGGCATATCATGTGTACCGCAAAATACTATACAAGAAATAATTGATGACAATATTTGTCTGTTTTCATCGATTGCTTTTTGGTGTCCACTTTGCAGTTGGATGTCTACAGGAACATTTTCAAGAAAATTTTTTGCAGCATTTGTCGCCGTTTGGTGAAGGTTGGTCGTTGCATGCTTTCGGCAGTCTTCATGCATATTTTTGAACTTTAAATATGGCCTGACCATAAACGATCCCAAAATTCCTCTCACAGTGCTAATGGGCGGAGGAAACAAAACACAATACTTACAAAGAGCACCTTTTAGTCGCTTGGAATATACTAGCCATGGTGAATATTGATCCAACCAAGCATGATTAAATTTTCTTTTTAAATGGCTTGCATCACTTTCAAAATCGTAATTTCTGGGCGGGATCCAAGGATTTTGTAACAACTCCCTCTTCTTTTCCGTCGATAGCTGGGTAGCCAATCCAACATAACGACCCAGATCATTTTCATGACAGCCATCGTCCACTATAATTTCAGGATCGACGTTGACGTCATAAGTTTGTTGGGATGTCGATGGAGAAGAATAGTCGGCAACAGATATATTAAGAGGTTCTACTGAAGAATTTGACGCTTGTCCAATGTTAGCATGCAATGATATTGGCATTACATGAGTGGTTTTATCATGGTTGTCATTTTCATCGCTTCCACTGCTACTTTCCCGACCTTTTTTTCTTTTTTCGCGTGGCCTCCCTAAAAAATGGATACACAGAATTACCCTTACAGTGTTTAGGCGGGTTGCATAGGACGAAAATCAAAGATCAAGTTTCACATTCTCTTGCATATGGTTTGAACGCCAAATAATCAAAACTAGGTAAGTAATTTGAAATAATACACTTGTTGTGACGTTAGAGAAAAGGGATTTTGTTGTCGGTATGATCTTATTAATAAATCCAAAATATTGCAAGGATCTTTCTTTTATGTTTTTTTTTTAACTTTTTTATCACAAAATATTCACAAATGTTATTTTAGCTATTATAACAAAACCACGTGTTGTAATTAATAAATTTAAATATTGTAAGTAATGCCTAAGATATACACTTACAAGAGAGTCATAGCCCCCCTTAAACAAATCAAATAATCATATTAAGTATGTACTTAAGTGTTTTGTTTTGACTCACCTCTTTCAAAGAATTTCCTGATATCCATTTGACGGAGTAATATTTCCAGTTGTTGCGCAGTAAACGTAAATCTCGTGTCTCCGCAACGAAACTATAAGACACTATCTATGGCGTATGAAATATTCGCTCGTATTCCACTCCGAACTGAATTGTATTCGAACTAAATTCACGTGCTCTGCCTTACGTTCCGCTTATATATTGAAAATATTCTCGCTCCCGAAATATGTAGAAAATACTCGAGCTCGACTCTATTTCCATCCTTGTCTTATAATACATGCTATCACTGTCTTTTCTTTCCGGAATAGTCCATGCTAGAATATTCTTCGTGGTATTGCTATTCAATACTAGATGTCTCTATTGACCGTATACAGTATACATTGAGCCTATTTCTTTTTACTGGAAAAAGTACTGCCGTCCGAAACTAGATGGCGTTAGATGTTATTTTCTTCCAATTATATTCAGCTTTAATCCTATATGGCTCTGATTGTCTCGTCGGAAGCGGAAACTACGAGATACCACGGTTTTGTGGGAGATTTAAATTATATTGCATCGCTAACAGTATACTAGAGTCTGTCTAGTGAGTCGCGGCACAGAAATAACCGCGGCAAATTTAAAAATAATTTAGTTGTAAGCACTGAATAGAATATGCTATGAAATTTGAGTTTGATACTTTCACTATTTTATTTTATGAACACTAAGAATCTTAAACTAAATCTGTACAGATATATACTACTTAAAATAATATGCAACATATTGAATATTATTTTATTTTAGCATAGCATTGAAAACAAAAATTATATAATAAAACCAAACTTGCATCAAAACCGTACTTAATTTTTATTTATTCTGTCTCGTAATCAAAATCAGATTCTAGAAATTAAATTATCGACTATAAATCATTACTGACACTTTCATTTGTTAGTGATAACTAACAAATAATAAAAACGAAATAAAGAAATAAATAAAGTGTATCAAAACTTGATCAAAACATTTTGCGTTTCGTTTGACGGCGGCTGAAGGTCGCCATATAAAATATTCTAATAAATACGTTGTGACACGACCGACACGACTCACTATACAGACTCTATATCGAATGTTGTAGAATATTTAACTATAGAAAATAAAGAACAAATCTGGCTGAAAAGATATTTTGTTTCCAACACTTCATTTTGCGCAGAGTAGGTAACACGTTTTTAATTTTTATTTGCCAAAAAAAATTACATTTATTTAATCTTCTAGGGGGGGGCAGCTGCCCCCCCCTGCCCCTACCTGGGTACGCCCTTGACCGTTGTTATTTGTAGATATCTCATTTATTACGGTTGTATGATTCCATTGTTTAGCTTCGTCGTATTGAAAGGAAAATTGGAGGAAATGTTGTTTCTTAAAAACACTTAGGCTGGTTCCGGCTGCTTTAATAAAAATTTAATCAAAAAGGCCCTCACAGTATTGATTTGGATTACGGCTTTATAATAAACCAGTAATATAGTACGGTCAAATCAGCGTCACACTATTTTTTCTACATAGTATATAGGTTCATGACTTCCAGGGACTTAAATATATATTGGAATATATAGATTCTTCTAGCCAGCCAACGCTGTCAAATTTGCAGAATGCAGAATGTTGATGCTTCATCAAAGTTTACTGTTAAGGTGGTTCGTCACGTTTTCGTCACGTTTTATAAACGGTTTATATTTCCAGTAATAGCTATTTTTTATTGATGTTATATTGTCATGCCTTCTAAGAGGGTGTATTTCGTTGAATGTATATAGTTTTTTCGAGGATTGTGGGTATTTTTTGTACTAGATTTCTTGAATTTTATTTCAATAATATTTCAAAATGTACCGATACTAGAACTCTCTAATTTTGTTCTTATAATTAGTGACACAATATGTCTCGACTGACGCAAAGCTTTTTTGAAAAACTTGATTTTTTAAAAAGATACTTTGCTTAGTTTTTTAATTTATTTCTTTTTACGAAATTTCTGAGCGTAGTACAACGCAATCCTAGATATTCAATCAAATAAAAAAAACCTTTTTTCGATATCTCTAATAATAACGGAAAGATTGATGAAAAACTATCAAAAAATCGGTTCCGACACGCCTCCCACTGATCCGTCCTACTTAGAGTGAGACAGATAACTTTAGGCCGGCCGATAACAAGAAATAACCGGCCTTGTTGCCAAACTGTCAAAGAGAAGGATATTCCAGGAAATAGTTACTGGAAACGTGTTTATGAGTTATGTGCCGATATTATGTGATAAGCGATGTTAGTGATGTAACCATATATAGGTACATTATTGTCTACATAATATATTCACATAGCAATGTACGATTGTTTTTTTTTTTCATTCTATCTGAAAACTGGAAAACACTTATACCTGTGCAACTATCCGCGTGCCATCACGGTATCTTAGATGAATAGGTAAAGCAAATGATATATCGATTCAAAAAATGATACATGAATTAGTTTTAAGAATATTATTGTGGCTTCCTAGCAAGTTGAGCGGTGCCCCATGGATCAAATAATAAGAAATCATAGCATACTTCCAGGCGAGTTCTTGTTTGAGGGATGTCTCGCCTCGCATTGCCGCCGCGCGGCGTCGGCAGACGTATGGCGTGGAGCGGCATGAGCAGTGATAGCGCGTAGCGGCCGGCGCGGCGGCTTTCGCAAAGCGTTTGAGGTGACGCCGCGCCGCCAAGAGCGACCCGCCCGTACGTAACCGTGGTGGTTACAAAGCTGCCGCCGCGGACCCCTTTTTTATATGTAGAGGTAGTGCTGTATACCACAGAGATAATTTGATTTTTGCTTGCAATTTGTAAATGCTGAGACATATATACATTGTCTTCTATTCCTCTCCCGAATATTTATTTAGTTTTCTGGAGACTGTTCTTCAGAGTGTTGGTATTAGTGGTTTGTCTGCATTACCCGTAGTTCGCCTTCATTGTTTCATTGTTGCTTCATTTATTGATCACTTTAGATGTTCTCCTGAATATTCTCAGGTCACTGTTCAGATTTTTCATTTGTTTCTCTATTTGTTCATATTCGAGTGCTGAAAGCTTGAATTTTTTGGCACCTCAGTTGTTGATAATCTTTATGTGTCCTTACTTTACGAAACGTTGTTTTAACTTTTGTTACATTTTGATATAGGTATCATCATGAATTGAAGGGTTGTAGTCTTTAAATTCTAGCTAACTATTTCAGGTTTTACTTTTTTCAGGAACATAAATGTACTGCTGAAATTAATAAATCTGATGTCATTCTTGCTCGGGCCACCAGAAGTTGTAGTGCCCGATGCATTTTTCTAAACGCCACATGCATCATAAATGGGATCGAGCATAACGACGGGCTAAACGAATTTTGCGCACCGTATCGCAAATATCTTTATAGTTGATTAAACTCTGAAGAAAAAAAATAATAAATAATAAATGAATAAAACGTAGGTATACCTAAAGTAAAATGACTGATTCGCTTTTCCAATATATATTTATATTATCATTCAATTTCCAAATAATGTAAATTTCTATAGACTCGCATTATTTGCAAGTATACATGCCGGTAAGGGTGGGGGTACTAAACGCTATCAAAATCGGTCCAGTAGCTAGGTACTGAAATTACGATAATCATAATACATTATAATAGTCCGCTGATGTTTGTCCACATCCACGTCCACAGGTATATCTTCAAATACAATGGTCGAGTGGGCCTGTTTTTTTATCATAAGTTCTATATGAATACAAAAATGGTTGCAACTCGCCCCTCAAGCAACTCTCCCGGCGATCCGCGATCCTAATTATTAATATGCTCCTTACCGAAAAAAACTAAATATTATTAGAAACCCCTAAAACGCTAAAAAAAGAAATTAGGAGCTGTTCTGGTAATTTCATTTTCCGACAGAAAATTGTAGCAGCGCAGCGGTTACTGAGATGACTCCACAAAACGTCAAAAAACATAATTATCTCGATACGAAAAATGTTTCGCAATTACAATACTTACTCATCTCACCTGTGTGATTGTGTGGAAGTAATAAGTAGTAGGTAGGTATACAATAAATATGTTATGCTAATATGCAAATGTATTTTGCTCCTACGGCCCATCACCAAGCATCTCAATTCATTTTAGCTCTTTTTTACCTGGCTACATAGGTACATATTTTCGAATTAGGTATTCCTCATCTTCTTTGACCCATCAGCCAAACAGCCAGAATTTGCATTTTATAAATTCTTAAAAATACTAGGTACTAATATTCAATTTCATTTTTAACCACATGTCACACCCTGTAAAATGTTTTCAAATCGCTATCGTACATAACCAAAATAACCGTCTACCTTATATCTGATGAAATTTTCAAACTTCCAGCAAAGACATACATGCATACATCGAAAAAATTTATCAATATTAACAAAATACCAATTATCCGAAAATAAGATACACAAACCCTCCTGGATAATGCCCACTTACGAAATAATACAACAGTTCCTAAGCCTAGCCCTTCCCCAATTCAAAGTTTACAGATTACTCATATGGTCATATCCCAAATGATGGAATACCGACGGCCACGTGTGCTGTTACTGCTGCCTTTGAGGGACAAGCCGGCAGATTTTTTGTTGCCGGTACGGGTGTCGGATGGGTGTCCACAAAGGTTATCGGACAAGGGGATCCCGTCGGGTGCTTCTTTGAGCATCCTTGGCAACGTTGCTGTCGCGGCCATGGCTCTTTTCTGTATTTCTAGCAGAAACTAGGAGGAGATTCGAAATAAATAATAGTTGTGTACAGATGCTGCCCTCTCGCGGATTTAGCTTACTAGACAACGTGATGAACCACGTTAATTGTCCTCAATTTCCTCTACATTCCATCCTCCCAAATTGCGTTGTAGTTGAAGTATATAGCAAGCTCAATGTTGTCTATAATAACTATTTATCAAATCTGATGCAACATTTTTTTGTGTGTATTCTCTCTATATGTACACGATCGACAAATTTGGATTTGGAGTGCAAAATCTCCAATGCAACTAATAGAGAAGCTACATACTGGTGAAGAATCGGTTAAAAAAATCAGAAAAGCATTCGCAAAGCGAGTATCGCATGTTATAAATGTAGAAATGACAACTTCGCGGTTTTAAATTTCAAAATTCTCAAAACCGAAACGCCCAGTATTCTGTTGGTGGGGGTGTCGTCTGAGTTACGAAACCGCAAAAATATGTCAAACTATTACTACGTTTCCACGGGCTTTCAAAACTGTTTTGAACTGTCGGTGTTTCCACGATAGGATTCTAAACGATTTTCAAAACGTTTTCAACTGACTCTTGAAAAATGTCACTTCCTAGTTTTATAACCTATTTTGTTGCTTATCATAAATATTCGGTATCAAATTTTGAATAACCTTCAACAAACTAACTATAGTGGCATTAGACAACAACACTGATCTACTCTCTAGCAGTACAAACCCAATCCACAGTTTTGCGGACGACAGTACGCTGCATGCAGGCATCATGAGCAATAGACCGATCTCTGTGGTCGAGCTGGAACGCAGAAGACTGGCAGTGGCAGCTTCACTTTCAAAGGATCTCGATACCATTACCGCTTGGGGGCTTAAGAATATGGTTAAATTTAATGCCTCCAAGACCCAGTATTGATGTACGCTATCAAACAAAAAGTGCCCAAGCCAACACCAGGTTCTAATGAACAACCAGGCTCTGCCAAGGAGTCACTCATTCAAGCTGTTAGGATGTTAGGAGTCAATATTACAGAAAATCTGATCTGGCACGAACACGTCGCGTCAATTGCAACAGCTGCTGGTAAAAAGCTTGGGTACCTATTTAGAGCCAGAAAGTATTTCACACCATGTAACCTCCTCACGCTATATAAAGCCCAGATAAGACCTTGCCTGGAGTATTGCTCTCATATCTGGGGAGCTGCCGCCCCTACTACCCTGTCTATACTAGATGCCGTCCAGAGAAGGGCAATTCGACTAATTGGCGATCCGGCCTTAACGCGCCACCTTCAGTCTCTTTCTCACCGGCGTGTTGTTGGTGACCTCTCACTTCTACCGATATTCCAACGGAATCTGCTCCTCTGAGCTATCCTCTATCGTTCCGCCGCTCACTGCTCCTATGAGATGTACCCGTGCGACCGCTGCATCTCATCCTAAGACGGTCGTTCTTCATACATCAAGAACTGAGCGGTATAACCGCACATTTATTCTCAGGGTGATGTCCAAGGCTTGGAATGGACTGCCAGAAGATGTATTTATTGGGCCTGCGGGTATTGGCCCATTCAAATCTCGCGTTAACAAATTTCCCCTAACATAACCCTTTCACAGCAGCCGCGGTACACTGGTATTTAGGCTCTGCCTGCGCGGTCTGCTCAGTTATAAGAAAAAAACGAGATTGAAGCTCAAAACTGCGTCCGGACTTGTAATCAGCACTCTCAAATTATCCAAAACACAAGTTTCCATCGCAACAGAAAGCCAAATGAGGATTTTCGATTTTCTAGGCAAACTTGAGGATCTGAGAAGTGTGCATGTTCCTTCGAACATTAAAGGATTTGAAGACATATTGCACTGCAAGACTTTTGAAAGTGACAGCTGGTGTATCCACGACATTTGGATCTCGATACGATCCCAAAAGTTTGCAAATCTACCTTGAACAGGAAACGTTTCGAAAACGAATCCAACTAACGTTTCCACGATATATTTCAAATCTCATATCATTTTGAAAACTTTTCGAAAGCCCGTGGAAACGTAGTATATTTATGATTAGCCCATGGTCAAGGTCATATTGATTGTAGAAACTAAGGGCTACTGTGATCTTCTCGGACCACCAGGTCGTTTAAAGGGCCTTGGACTCCGAGGCGATTACATCAAAACTAGTATGGGACTGTACCAACACTTTCAGCTTACTAGCTTCACGCTTCAATGAATGTACGTTGAAAACATATAAGCATTACTACGTATTTGTTTTTTTTTACTTCGATAAAAAAAATTCAGTATTAACTCTCTATCTATCTGATTCGAATTAGAACAACTTCCTAGTAAGATCAATTGATTTTAAAACGTCTAAGGTTATTTGCCAATTGCGAGTTAACTCCAGCTTTTCAAGTAATGTTTATTTTGAGACTGCGGCCTTTGGGACCAGCATAAATCGCGAATTTTGTGACTATTGTCATTTTGAGCATGCACAGTAATAAGAAGTAGGTAAATAATGCCCAATAACGATGACGAAGGTCGACCAATTTTACTAGACTGTTCTCTCTCCTTGAGGAGCCACTGGTGTCAAAGCGTCAATAATTAAATTGTAAAACAACCGGAAATATTGTCGCATCGTGCGGCTAGCCCTTATTTTTCAGGGGAAAGCCAATGAAATGGAAGATAGGAGTAGCCAAAAGTCGCCAATCCTCCAGCTACGATTTTTGGTCGCTAACTCGGTTATGAAATCGTCACTTTGTCGGAAAATCACCACACTTGGCAACTCTGCGGAACGCGTGTTCTAAAGAATGTAAATGGGAGGTAGGGGATATCATTCAACCCACAGAGTTAACATCTCTAGAGGGAATGTA
Source organism: Callosobruchus maculatus (assembly GCA_951848785.1). Lineage (NCBI taxonomy): Eukaryota > Metazoa > Arthropoda > Insecta > Coleoptera > Chrysomelidae > Callosobruchus > Callosobruchus maculatus. The sequence goes on from CATOUR010000198.1 coordinate 2,440,042, forward strand.
AACAACAAAATGCACAGGTCGCTGACCAGCCAACATGTGAAGGAAATTTTGACAGCTTGAGGGCATTACCAGTGGCGTACGATTTTATATTAAAATTGGATGTTCATTAATAGATTCAATTATTACTGTGATGTTGCAAACTGATACACACATAGGCACTTATTTCTTTCTTTTATCTATATATGTTAATCTTTGTTTGTTTGTTTGTTTTGCATTTTTCTCTTGTTATTTACTCTATTGTCTGTTATTTTATAAAATATGTTGTATAGTGTTTCCTACTAAGTGTACTGCTTTTTTTGACTTGCTACAATTACGATCTAAAATGTAGTCAATAAAAACTTGAACTTGAACTTGAACTTGATACAATAAGTTGTATTAGTATTTAGCTACACTTAGAGAGTTACTCTTATTATAACTTGATTGTAACAGTTGATAATTTATTATTACCATGAAGTGTTTCCCCATATTTTACGCTACTGAAAACCAAAACTAACCTATGATAAGTGGTGTTCACCGATTCGTCGCTATTGCAGCAAACTATGCACTTTTTATTTCGTCCAATCATGCAATTATGACAATATTGTTCATAAATAATTTAATTCGCACCACAAATAGTCACTCAAATATATACTAAAACAAAAAAAATCTCAACATACCCAATAACCACAACTGCAATGACAGCCACATGGCAGCCTTAGGGGATGCCGATTGTAGGTTGCCAGATTTACGACATATTAGAAGTTATTGCAACATTTCCGCTATGAAATTTACCATTTTTGAAATTTTGTTAAATCAATACAAATTATCTTCACGTAAATCAGTTACATTGCAAGTATATTTTAATGTATAGTTAAATAGCCAGTTAAATACTTTGAGGAGCATGTGTTCAAACTGCGGAAACTGCCAGATTTTGAAGAAACTGGAAGGTCCATCAGCGGACGAAGAAGAGTGGCAATAGCGCTATAGATGTTGGCTGGCCAATATTCAAATTAGGCTCCCTCTAGAGATGTTAACTCTGTGATTCAACCCGTCAAATGTTTATCTCGACATTCTAGATTCCGTCTTGCCAATAGTGTATTTGACAGTATTCCCTGTACTATAAGTAAGCAGAAAAGCTCTCCTTATGGCCTGGAATGTATCTCCGGGGGTGAAAATTCCCGTCAAATTAGCCCAGGGAGGGTTAATGAACGAAAGAAACGTTACTTTTTTCTGCTAATTTAAAAAAGGAGACGGAGAAAGGGGGCGCCTGCCAGTTTACGACTTCATTTTTTCAAAGTTCTTTACGTTCGACGGGACTTAATTAATTCGTCACCGGGGACGGTTTTGATTCGGGAAAATTTTTAAATAAATTTCTCCTTCTCGGGCAATGACTATTTTACGTTTCCCTTTCGGTGTTATTAAAATGCTTCTTCGACGTAATTAGCTCTAAGGGTAGGGGGAGGTATTTTTGCGCTTGTCTTCAAACGACACGACTTTTCAATTAACGAATACCTACCGCAAGATTATTAATTTTTTTTTATTTTTCGGGGTATTGCAAGAACTGCTGTGCTAATGGATCTGTTCAATATGTGCTAGGCATAGGCAGTACACCCCTCAATTCCAAGGGTCCTGGTTACACACATGTATACAATTATACATATGTATTTCCCATGTAAAATACGGATGCGCAATTTTCCGCACAATTCACTTGTTTTTCAAACTTCTTCTTCTTAAGGTGCCTTATCCAATTAGTGGATGTTGGCGACAATTCTGGCATACTCCTCTCGATCTTGTGTGGCTCTAAAGAGTGCGTGCGCATCGAGATTTGTCCAATCCCTTATGTTTTTTAGCCATGAGAGTTTTTTCCTTCCGATGCCTCGTTTTCCTTCTATCTTTCCTTCCATTATAAGTTTTAAGAACTGGTACTTGGAATTTCGAAATATATGACCCAGATAGGCAGTTTTTCTTCTTTTTATTATTGGCAACAATTCTCTTTCTCTACCCATTCGACTTAGAACTTCAACGTTTGTTGTGTGATTTGTCCAGGGAATTTTGAGTAGTCTTCTAAATACCCACATTTCAAAGGCCTCCAATCGATTCATCACGTTGGCCTTTATGGTCCAGGTTTCTACACCATATAGCAGTATGGAGTAAATGTAACATTTAACAAAGCGATATCGAAGCGTTAAGTCCACTGTTGCTTAGCAAGGTTCTCATATTAATGAATGTTGTTCTGGCTTGCTCGATCCTGCTACATATTTCTAAGTCTGGATCTAGATCTTCAGTTATCCAACTACCGAGATATCTGAACTTGGTGACCTTTTGGATGTTCTTGTTATTTATTCTTATATTTAATTGCATGTTTCGTGTTCTGCTAACCACCATTACCTTCGTCTTGTCTATATTGATCTTCAGTCCCAGTCGTTCTCCTTCAGTGTTTATTATATCTATTAGCCGTTGTAGGGCTTCTTGGCTGTCGGCGATTATGACTGTATCATCAGCATAGCGAAGGTTATTAACAGTCTGTCCGTTGATTTTGATTCCATCTTCAATGTCTCTGTAGTTTTTCAAACTACATACATAGAATTTTAGAACGCGATAGCTAAGACAGTGGCGGCTCGTGCCACTTAGAGAGGTAGTGCCAGAATGACAGCCAAAATTTCAAACCGATATAAAATTGAAAAAAAATATTTATAACTATAGCCGATAAGCTGAATTTAACTGAGTCTTTATGTTCGACTTACTAGGCATCGATAAACTGAAAAGGATTATTCATATGTATTTTAGTTTTTTCATGATTGTGTCTTCATTTTCTCCTATATGTGAATAAGATCATCCGTGCCTTTTTTCGTCCAAGTGCCATCGCCTCCAAATAAAACACACACGAAACAAAGAGTTTGTTAACTTCTTCACAGTCACTTATCCAATTGTTTTTATCATAAATAGTTTTATTAAATTTACAACAACGCGATTTCTGTCCACTACCAATAAGTTTTTCAATTTTTAAATCAGGTGATGGGCGTCCTAATTCCTTAATCTGCAGTTTTTCTTCCAGCGGAAGATTACTAAATGAGTTTATTAATGCGCCAATTTTATTCATTTTCGCTCCAACGATAGATTTTAACACAAAAGAGATACCGACCCGAAAACAGTGCACAACTCACTCAAACCGAGAAAAGTCGACATCAGCATCAAACATAAACAAATCGAAACTGCTGAAACAAAACAAAAATAGTGAACCGTGAATGGAAATATGGGTAATGTGTCTGGCACGATCTACTTCGGATTTTCGTACTTAAAATCTATCCAAACGTCCAGCATAGCGTTATCTCTGTCACTCATAAACGTTTGTGATAAGATGTGCCTTATAAGAAACGGCACGGTCGCGTCGCGTCGTCAGCTCTCATCGTGTGAGTTGCCACGATGCCACGTGTTGCCTGGTGCAAGCATTTATGCGCTGAGACGCTATTTCCATTTCATATAAAACAGAAAAAGTCGTTGGAAACTAACATAGAATAAGAAAAGTTCAAGTGATTGAGCATCCAAGAAACGACGTATTCCCGTGTTAGCGAGGAGGCGTGGCCGCCTGCTCCCTTTCCCCAGTGTGTGTGTCTAAGATGAGGGGAGATAAGTCAAAAAATCCAAAGGTAAGGTCAAAAGATCTAAAGGTAAGGTCCAAAGGTCACCATAAAAATTAATTTCGCATTTCCAAGCTCCTGACGTTATCTGTAAGCTTACAGTAATGACGCAAAGAGCAAATTGAAGAAAAAAGCTTGCATTGCGAGTTTTTTTGCACATTAAAAAACTTTTTTTGAGTAAATCGAAAATAGTTGTCATTCATTAAGGTCTTAACTATCGCCTTCTGAAATATTGTATATGTAGTTTGAAAATGGAGTGTGTTATACGAGAAATTGTGAGTGTTTTACATGGCAAATACGTATGTATAAATGTGTGTATCCAGGCCTCTTTAGCTGCCATAGAGAAAATAACGTTTATACGGTTAGCATCACCACTCAAGGGCCAGATTCCAATTCAGAATCGGCATATTAAAAACGCATTAACAAGCGTGGCCAGCTGCAACTATGTAACAAAACGAATCGTAACCGCAACACGGTGGGCAACTTAAAAAACGATCCAGTGTTCGCCGCAGAAGCAGCCGCGGCTCTTATTTTTGTAGTGCAACGAGCCAAATCATATTCCACGGGCCCGTGAGTCTTCTGAAAGGGGCTCGCAGCGGCATCGGCCGCATTGTCAGATCGATAGAGAATAATCGGATAGTACGGCGGCTCTCCGGTAACAATGGGGCCTCCGCTACTGTATGTCTATCTGTCTGTGTGTGTCGAGAGATAGACGCAGCACCAGCAACAGCTCTCTTGTACCGCCACCCCACGTATGTGTACGTAGGATGATCGGTTACAGTGGCGTGCACACATGCTTGAAGGCTGTATGCCACAATCTAGATATCAATCATGAATATTGGGCAAGAAATTTAACAACGATCTGCCCCAGCATGGCCGACTCTACACTAGGCCGGGGCCTTAGATGTGGCAACGTGGCTTAGCTGTCAAATAGTGGGCCTATAGTTTCAGAATAATTATTATATTTTATATGTATTAGAGTTCATCTCGGTTAATAAATTAAGAAAAAAATGCTTTTTAGAACTACTACTACTAATACCACTTACATCTGATGTCTGGTTCATCATAGTCAGACACTACAAAATAAAAATAAACGCAACCTGTTTCCTGCTGCCTTTTCCACTTCCACTTAAATTAACACTCCATTTACTTTGTAAATTGTCACTTGAGCTAGAAAAATTCACTATTAGGTCACTGTGAAGCCATTCTTGCTGGTCTTGATTCCCTTTCACTATCAAATCTTTTCGTAAGTATGCCCAGATGCATGCCCTCGTTGGCATGCCCAGATGAGTTCTATTAACTGTATTTTTCTGTGATATTTGGGAGGTCCAGAAAACATTGTAGGTACCACATTGTGGTTTAAAATAGGTCTTATCCTTTGAAATGTTCGTAAAGTATTGTCTTTATTCTTGTAAATATAACCAACCCTTATGAGGAATACCTTTCACCCACTTCTGTTTATGTCCTTCATTGGAAGCACTAATTGCTAGTGCAACCTGGTACTACACACTTTGCAGGCATCTTTTTATCTTTGTAGTTTCGTTTGTGCAGGTAAATAATTAGAAACACATTAAAAATCACCTTCCACTCTTCGTTGTTACTCTGGAAGGTTATGTTGGTATGTCCTTGCTTGGAAGCACAATTGCTATTGCAAACCTGGTACTACACACTTTGCAGGCATCTTTTTAACTTTATAGTTTCGTTTGTGCAGGTAAATAATTAGAAACACATTAAAAATCACCTTCCACTCTTCGTTGTTACTCTGGAAGGTTATGTTGGTATGTCCTTGCTTGGAAGCACAATTGCTATTGCAAACCTGGTGCTACACACTTTGCAGGCATCTTTTTATCTTTATAGTTTCATTTGTGTAGGTAAATAATTTGAAACACATTAAAAATCACCTTCCACTCTTCGTTGTTACTGGGGAAGGTTATGTTGGTATGTCCTTGTTTGGAAGCACAATTGCTATTGCAACCTGGTACTACACACTTTGCAGGCATCTTTTTATCTTTATAGTTTCGTTTGTGCAGGTAAATAATTAGAAACACATTAAAAATCACCTTCCAATCTTATTGTTTACTCTGGAAGAATTACACTAATGACACAAGCTCGGCTCCCGATTCAGTGTTGCCATATTTCAATGCTCCGGCCTAGTGAGTAAAGTCGGCCATGGCTCTAGGGATGTGTCGTTCATGACCGATTCGTTCATAAAGACCGAATCTTTCCAAAGACCCGTGAGTCGATCGATCATGCCTCGTGATCCTAACGGGTCTTATGTCTTATGACCCGCTATTCGCGAACGAAATTTAGACGGACCAACCAACGCGAGCGCTGTATATCTGCACCATCTATGAGACCGTCTTAGAGCTTCAACTTAAAAATAAATAGCCTACTAGAAATAGATGGCGGCACCGAAACACATTTGTCCATTTGAGATTCACATTCTGATTGTTTTTTTTTTTTTTTCATAATAAATGGTATTGTTTCGTTGTAATCTCTAATCATTTTTAGTTTATTTTGCTATATTTTATTTTTTATATCTAGTGCAATTGCATCTACATTACACCAAAGTTCAGGGTATAAACTCATTTTGTTTTTAATTGGAGGTATGTTACTGTTTTTTTTTTATAATTAATAATTTTGTTTCGATGTGTTCTCTCACCTGTCTCTCCCGGGTCTTTTGCCAATTTAACATTTGATCCGAATAATCCGCCATCCGCCATAATACTAATCACTACCGATATAAGTAGATGAACTGTGACCCGACTAGAAACCGGTGTGATTGTGTAGCTGAACCAATCGCGCCAGTACTGGAATCGCTTGACAACGCAGCGGCTCTCGGTCGAGTCTCGTTCATTTGAACGAGTCTTAACGAACGGGTCATAGCCGTGAATGACCCGCTTTAAACCGGATCACTCAAAAGAGCCGGTTCTTACCTTCTCTAATCTGCTCATGGTTGTTAAAATATTTTTTTTTAAATGTAAAAAATATTCCAAAAACGAAGAACCATAAGTAACACCCAAACGTCAACAGGTACTAGCAAAGTCAGACAATATCTCTGTATCTGTAAAGTGGGGAGGGTGAGTAGTCCCGCTGCACTTAGGTCACAATAAACTGGCCCATTGAACATCCTCGCAAGGAGTTGTTTCCTCAGGTCATCGTGCATCCTGCCAATTTTTGGAAGGTGGACTAGTCGCTTGAGGACATCTCCCTTATGATGTGAGCAATTGTAGACCAAGACTCGCCGAACGCACACTCTATAATAGAAGATACCTGTCACTCACATATGACGTGTTCCTCAGTTTCGTCTTCGCTTTCAGACATTCTCATAGATAAGACATTCTACATATCGATATGTCACTTAACCCTATAATGTGCTGGAGGTGCTTTCTTGAGTCGACAATGGCCAGTCAGGAATCCTACTAAGAGACGTGGGTTTGACTTGGTCATAGCCAAGTACTTCTTAGGCCCAGTTTCACATTCGTTAGTTAACTAGTGGTCAAAAGAAAACTAGTGGTTAGCGAAAATAATTCATTTCATAATCGACGGTATACGTCAAAAGTTCTGGTCAACCAGTAGTTATGTTAACCCAAGGATGCGGTATAGGTTAGCTTGGCATTTATTGTGGTCAATCGATGACAGCTTTGAAGGTTATAGAAACATGCATTTTAATACTGACGTCTAAGACGTCGATGGACTTGATTATACTCTGTAATGGCATAAATCAAAAATATGAAAAGAAAGGTTAGGTTTCTTTGTCAAAGGGTTAGCTTTTATTCACGGAACACCATTATGGCAGTGCTCTGAGATCAATCGAGATCAATCCGTGGTGCCATCTTAAAAATAAATAAGTTCAACCATTGGTTTTCTTTGTGAAACAGAGCTCTCCGATAACTACTGGTTGACATCCATCTGTCGGTCAAGTGACTACTAGGGGTTACCAATGATTGTGAAACTGGGCCTTAGAATTGCCATGCCAAAACCTGCAAACGTTTCCCTGGCAAATTGGAATCCTTGCAGTTTTTCCCATCGTTTTACCATTTGAGCATGGGAGTGTTTTGTAGCTATTTCCTCAATTGTGGTTGTCGACATTCCAGAAAGGTCACATGGTCCTAAAATTCTTTGGTCAGCAGGCCTTCCTGGCTAGACCGTCCGCTATACGGTTACTTTTGTTGTTGTTTTGCTCTTTAACCCACCTGAGGACGACATTGTTTTTGTCTGAAGAATGGGCTAAAGATTGATGACATTCCATTGCTAGCCCTGATGTGATGCGAGGTCTTTTCAGTAAATCTAAATAAGTTATTATTACTTTTGGGTTGTTTCTTGGTTATTCCTTCCTTTGATTGAATTGTGAAATAAATGAATTATGAATATAATTGCTGATAAAGTCTAGATACCTAGACGAAACATCCTAGAAAAATCAAAGTTGTATTTTATTTCACAATTAAGTAATAACCTCACTTTCTAAGAAAACCATAGGAGAATACTAGTTATTACTTTGACACCATTATAATCACTTGATCAATTTGTCAACATCACATTTCTCAGCACTGACGTCTAAAGCTTAATTCAGATGCACACGACATCCGACGATACGACGGCGACGGTACGAAACTGTTCCTATTGGTTGAAATATTTCGTACCGTCGTATTGTCGGATATCTTGTGCGTCTGAATTAATCTTTAGACGTCTATGGTACTCAGATAAGTGGAAGGATATCACACAAAGTATAATCAATAATGAAACCTAACATAACCGACAAACACTGCGCTCTTACGTCACTGTTACTATGACTTTTTGGGAAGAGAGAGAAGGCTGTGGGTTTGTAAAACAACGCGCTGCTGTCAGTTTTTAATATGGTCTCTTAATTTCCGAAACAGTTGTAACTACCATGACTAAAATAATTAATATCTAATTGAAACGGTCGTCAACTCAATTTTTCAATGCCATAATATAAACTACATATTCCAAAGAACATTTCTAAACATTACTTATTTTTGTACGTACTCTTAAAATATAATTATTGTTCTACCTTTAAATACAAAAAGCGCTAATCAGTTATAAGGGCCCATGTTAAAATTCTTATCTTTCATCGCTAATAACTTTCTGAAATGATAGATAGGTAGTTTTTAATTCTTGAAGGTAGATACCGATGTGACTAGGCCTATCAAAACTGAAAAAAAATTTCATGTACCAGCAACTCTGAACTCTGAACGTCTTTAAACAGTATCAACACTTTTCATTGTTTGTGGGTCACGACTGCTCACCACGTAGGCGATGAAGTAAGTAATGTGCCGTCCTTTCAAGGTTACGTCAAGGGGCGCCACTGCGAGCGATGACGTGGCGGTGTGTCTGCCCCCAGGGGGTTGCATAATAGTAATAATAATCTCGGGCAGTCGTCGACGTTACGAATGAATAAAAATATTTGCGCAATCGGCCTGCAGTGATGGTGTGTGTTGTATGGTGGTGATACATCGTTAGCAATGGAAATGCTAACTGAAATTGAAATTAATACAGTTGCTTTTGTTCGAGTGTATCAATGTGTATATACTGCATTATCACTCACTCTCGCTTTCTCTGTCTCTCTCGCACTGGCTTTCCGGATGAAGTGGACGTGAGGAGTGTGGGAAACGTAAAGGAGAGTAGTCGTATGCTATATCTTCAAAAACCTATTTTCACAGTATACTTAGTGCCGGTTCCACAATGATAGGTTAACTCAAGGTTGTATGTTGACCGGAGGTTAACTCTAGATGTCATGTTTCACGAATGGTGGTTTTCGATTTTACTTGAGGTTAACTCTGAGTTAACTTGACCCCAAGAAATTCTTGAGTTAACCCCAGGTTTGCGATGACGCGTGCATATTAGATTGTCACTGGTTTTGCTACTTGCTAGGCGTTTGAAGTTTCATATTTTATCGTTTACCTTAACGCTTTCCGTCGTTCTTTTTACTTGAAATGTATGGTTATGATGTAAATCCGTATATCAGCGATGAAGAAGCCATGAGACCAAAAATATTTCGACCTAGAGTGAATTATTTTGAGGAATATGATGAACATGACTGCTTGTTCTTTTTTAAATTTTTGTGTTTTTATTTCAGCACTTTTATGGATTTGCGGCTATTATTTGCACATTTGCAATTAAATTCTTCTCCTATCTTTTTCCAGCCGTTGTCCTTTTCACGCCATGTTGTTGCACCTTTTGTTTTGTTTTGCATTCTATTACATGCCTGTACTTTCCTACTAACGAAATGAACATATATGTATTCATCTTTTGAGAAGATGTTCACTCTTTTTGGTTTTTCATGCTGACACATGGGTACATGCACGGCTACTATTTGAAAAATGCCCCAGAAACAACTACAACGCCAAGCAGTCTAAACACCAACCCAACCTAAAAATCTTTTATCTATGCCAAACACCAAATAACTGCGAATGAAATGAAAAAACGTCAATGGAAAAAACAAAATGAGGTTGGAAATCGCATGGAACTGACAGCTCAACGAAATCATTCTTTGACAGTCTTGTCAGAAAAACACAAAACACCAGCACGAAACACCTAACGAAGGAAATAAGAAGAGGAATTTTAAATATTGCGGACACAGTACGACCAACCGCTAAAAATAAAATACAACTCGCGGTCAGTTAACCCTACGTCATTTTATGGTTGTGAAACAATGAGGCATTCGATTGTTCGAGTTAACTAGCAGGTCGAGGTTAGTGAACCGTCAGAGTGACCACTGATTGTGAAACTGGGCCTTAGAGCTACTGTCATTTTTTATGGTATTTTTTTTTACTTTCATAGATGTCATATATTACACAAGGTGTTTCCTAAGTTGGGACTTTTCTTCACAGGGAATATAAAACCCGAGATCGAGCCCACAGTTTGACAATTTATTTTTAATTTTATTTACCAAAAGTTTATTGATGCGCTTTTTGCACATGTTACACACATTTTCTTTCTACGATCGAAATAAATCTGTTTTTGTATCAAATTTTATTAGACATTCTACAAGTATAACAATAATTGTCAATAGTTCTACTTTTCTGATATCAAAACAATCGTCTTGTGAAGATTAGTAAATAACGTACAGTTTAACGTACAGAAAACTCAGACAACAACACTTACAAAAAAGTCTCACGTTGGCTTACCAACTGTGGAAATGAAGGGTCATCCAATGGTCGAGTCACCTTCCGTTAAGCTTTTGAGAATCAACATCAACAATAGTATGTCCTGGCACGACGACGTCGTCAGTATTGCTAAAACGGCACCCCAGAAGCTTGGTGTTTTGTTCCGCTGTAGGAAGCGGAACAAAACACCAGAGCACCTAGTGCTAGTCTTCTACAAGGCACAGATCCGACCATCGCTGGAGTATTGCTCCCATGTGTGGGGATGCGCTCCGAGGCACTCTCTAAAGCTTCTGGACACCATCCAGAAGAGAGCAATGGGCCTATACCATGATCTCAAATTGATCAATTTATTTACTGCGGTATTATTTTTGATGATACATAGGACCGTTTACTGTAAAAAGTCAGCAGAAAACTTGATCCAAATGAGAGTAACACTAAAAAGAAAATTGTACTGTAATTTGAAATAGCCGATGATGACGTCACCTGTAGGGAACCAATGAGAAGCGTCCTTTCGTGGTCCGATGACTACGAGCGGACGCTATTGTTTTGTACCAGTGAGCTCTTATTGGTTCCCTACACGTGACGTCACGACCTAGGCGGGAAATGTATGGATTCAAAAAATTCAATATTTGGAGCAATTTTTTTCAGTTATAAATACGATAGAAAAATTTTGTAAAATTATTTATGGCATTTACGTGGTGTCAGGGTTCGTTTAAGCCAATAAACCAAAAATGTGGTATAGGCCCATTAGACTAATCGATACACCTAACCTCACAAAGGACCTCCACCGCCTGAAACATCGAAGAAGGGTGGCCGATCTGTTCCCGTTTTACAGATTCCAACACAGAAGATGTTCCTAGATAATAACACCAAAGGCAGTCCGAACGAGGAACACTACAGAGTCTCTGCGAGCTCATCCTTACCAGGTCGAGGTCCCTACTCCCCGAACCAGTCTCCTCCAGCATTCCTTCTTTTGGAGGACTTTGACGCTGTGGAATGAGCTTTCGGGGAATTTGTTTTCCGAGGGCTACAACATGCAGCGTTTCAAATCTAACGTGCACCGACACTTATCCTCTCGCAGCGCTTCTACGGCGCCATAGGCTTTCAGCCTTTCACCCATAAAAAAAATAATAATACTAATAAAATTTGATTCAAAACCTCAATTCTGCATCGCGGTAGATTTAATCCAGTAACTCCTGAGCAAATCCGGCACAGAGCTGAAACAAATCCTTTTCAAAAAGATTTAAATCATAAATCATTATAATTTAGAAAAGTATTTAAATCTTAAATCATTTTGAGGGAAGAAATTGATTTAAATCAAAAATCATAATATGATTTTAACTTAACCATTCTTATCACAATTTAAATCCTTTTTTTATGATTTAAATCGGTTTTGGATTGTAAATCATTTTGATGATTAAAAATCCTTTCTCAAAGACCATTCCCTACTAATCCTACTACACAAGCTCGAGAATAAATTAAAACTGAAAACATTTGAATCATTATTCTACAAACAAGTTTGGAGAAATAAAATACAACATATAAATAGAAACACCATTTGTAAAAAAATATGTCAGGTAACATTGCGGTAACAGGTAACAGATAAGTAACAAACTTAGTACTAAGTAAGTAAGTACCAACTATCTATCCAGTAAAATGATTTTAAATTGTGAAAAGGTTTAGATCAAAAAGTATTTTAAATAGTATGATTTTGGATCAAAAAGATGATTTAAAATTATTTGAAAATGATTTTAATTCAAAAAATGATTCAAAATCATGTATGCTGTATAGCAAATGATTTTAAATCTTTTTGTCAAATCTCTTTGTCGAAAAATATTTAAGTAACAAATCATAAATCACTAAGCTGGCAAAAGATTTTAAATCAAACGATTTAAATCGAAAAAAAGATTTAAATAAAAAAAATTAAATCTTCGGTAAAGTTTCAGCTCTGCTCCGGCCCTAGCTTTTTTACAGCCGTCGCAGGACATTAGCTTTGCCTTCCCAGCTGGTTTGTTATAAAAAATAGCAAGTGATTAGTAGGCATCTTAAAACAAATCTTGACATTTGTATCTGCTACTCGTCGAACAGTAATCTACCAACAATACCTGCAGATACCTTAACATCCTTAATATATTAACGCCTTTGTGTTCTTTGTTCTCATAATAACATTCGTTAGCAGTTGGTTGTAGTGGCGCCACATTTTTTAACCAGCGAGCTCGTGTATTGTTTCTCCAATGATTGAAAATGATAAATTGTTAACTGCAGTGATAATTTGCTTTACAGGCGTTGTTAGCTGAGGTATGATTTATTATTTTGTTGCTTCGGTTTGATGGCGTATCGTCTACTCGTGGTGAGAATGCAGCAAAAAAGAACCGAGCAATAGGAAATTTGAACAAGGGGGTGCCGCGAGGTTCCCTTTTAGACCCTAAATAGTTCGTCGTCTTTGTCAACGATTCCAAATCATAGCAATAATGACATAAATATACTGGCTCATTATTAAAGTTACATATGTTAAAAAAATGAAGTCAAGTTGATTGACTTTGTACTTTTCACATTGATACCAGATTATTATTTTACCATAGCATGAAGCTATAGTCTGGGATCCCCCTACAACCAAATCATACAACAAATTTTTGAGTTTTACAACCCTCCCGCCTTCAACCACTACAATTTCACACACACTCAAAAAAGGAAGAAATTGATCAGGAATCTCTAAAACGCCTAAAAACAAAGTTTTAGTCTGTTGTCATATTTTTAGTTTTTTTAGTATTGCTAGCCACCACTGAAACGATTTCTAAAACACCATACGCGTTTTCCGTCCTAAGGTAATAATATTATGTCGAAATTTCACTAAAATCAATTCAATTTCCACCTTACACAAAACATAACGATCTAAAGTATGTAATACTGTATGTATGCATCAGAGAATTCATAAAACTCCCCTTCGTTTCTGTTATAGGCGAGGCAATGTTTGGATGGACCTAAAAAGGTGCATTATCCGCTAGGCTAGGCTAGAATAGGTTTATTCTCCTACACATCAATGGACAGCCTATTATGAATACAACAAATTTTTCAATTTTACAACCCCCGAACCACCCTAATTTCACCCCCACCCAAAAAGAGTAGAAAATGATCAGGAACCCCTAAAACGCCTGCAAACGAAGTTTGAGGACTAATTGAAATGTTTTATTTTTTTGTTAGTAACTCCGCCGCCCATGCACCGATTTTCAAAATTATAGTAGCATTGCCTACTATATGGCCCCACATGATACCGCTATCCAAATTTTATTTTATTTTATTTATCAGAAATTCAGAAACAAAAACTCCATTTTTACAATATTATTGAAGACATTAAAGTTTAACACATCAGTGGCAAAAAGAACTAAAAGTATACCTATAACAAACAATACTTACTAAAACTAAGCAAATTATGAATAACATGGACATTTGTATAAGAGAATCATCAGTAAGGAAAACAATATATCAGAGATTCATAATATTTAGCTAGTGATTTTAGTTTGCTTTTATCACAATACATTCAGCGGTTACTGAGATTGCGAGGTCAGAAAAACGCCAACAGACCGACAGACAGATAGACGGAAACGACTAACGTGGATTTTCGTTATGTAGGTATCATAAAATGCCCAAAAAGCGTATTATTTCAAAATAGAATATTTTCGCGATCACAATACGCCCCTCACCTGTCGGTGAGAGAAGTAAAAAGAAAAATATGAAAAAGATAATATTCAAAGAGCTCCTCAGTTGTTGCCAATCAAATTTAGCAATTTCCCAGTTGGATGTAGGAAATAATTAACCTCTTGTATGTGACTTATTCTTGAGAGGGAGCTGTGGATAAAGAAAGTGAATATTTGAGAATTCCAGAGAATAAGAAATGGAATGGGATAAGTCAGCAATAGGTTATGATGCTTTTTTCTAGTATTGTCTGCTTGGTATAGCTTATGAGAGAAACTATTGAGACTCCATATATGGTAACTTTTGCCTTATTCTAAATGTACCCAAAATCAAAGTAATGACGTTTAACAACTCTAATCTGAGTCAGGTTTCGCTTATGTAAGCATTTTTATTTGTGAAAATAATGAAAATGAAAATAATTTCATGGTCACTGTTTATTGACGCAATTCACAGCATTCTCAAGCTGATGGATTTTGGTTTATGATGTTAATAATCACGTCTTACTACTTTAATTTGCTAACGAAGTTGCATAAACTAAGTCTGCAGTTAACTATGCTTTCTATTTTTCGGTTGAATCATAAAAAGCCGAATCCTGCGATTCGTGTTGCTCGGAAGTCGTCGAATAGGTAACAGCTTCTGAGCATATCATCCAATCGTGTCGATGCCGGCCAGCACCCGTATACAGTGTGTCCCACGACAATTAAGACAAGCAATATATCGGAACTGGGCAGTAGTAGCGAATTATAATTTTGGGGGTGTAAATAAGAGCAAATATAGCATATTTTCTTATTATTGCGTCGCCCAATGAGGTATTTGTTTTTGATCACGAGACGTCCCATTCAAAAATTTTTATGGGACACCCTGTATATTTGAGACTTTTTGTGTTCCTCCCGATAAAACAATACCAACAAACTGCACACATGGGTTCTAAAGTGATTAATTCAAAAGCTACAAGAACTTAAAGGATTGTACCACTACCATTATGAGACACTACCAAAGTAATTTAACTGGTGGGCAAATGTTATAACCAATGATAGTGGTACCATCCTTTAAGTACCTGTAGCTCTTAAATTAATCACTTTGGACCCCAAGTGTGCAGTTTTTTGGAATTGTTTTATCGGAAGGAACACAAAAAGTCACAAAATTTGAATCGGACGTCGCGTGAACAAAAACAAATACCTCATTGGGTGACACAGTAATAAGAAATGATACTATATTTGCTCTAATTTAAACACCCAAAATGATAATTCACTACCACTGCCCAGTTCCGATATATTGCTTGTCTTAATCGTCGTGTAATTGAACCTATAGTTAAAAATTCGAATCTAACGAAGCATAAAAAATATTCTGTTGAGAAAACCTGATAATTTCTACTATTCCAAAGCCATTGCAACATTGTATGGATCTTACAATTTATCTGATGATAGCTTTTCACGCTTTTTGCCAAAGCTCTAGCCTCACCGCAACAGCAAGGTAACATTTATTTCAACATATCATCACACGGTTTTAATAATATAGCAACGTACATTTAATGTGCGCGCACTGTAAAAACTGACTTTTCAATGCGGAATCATCAAGTAAAATATCGATAAATGCCGTGGATGGATTTACCAGTTAATGAAAAGCTATTATGGCGAATGTTCGTTCAGAAGCAGCAGCAGTAAATATTACCTAGGATTAATTGAATAGCAAAATAATTTGCACCTTTGTAATGGTTTCTTTCCTAGTACTCATTGGCAATAATGTCCGATTTTTGATTTTATGACAAGGCAATCTACGTCAATCTTCTAGCATATCGTAACACGTCAGCATTATTTTTGATATTTACTTTCGATTTATCCAAAGTTCATTCATTCACGACACTCAACAAATGCATTGCCTTAACCCCCCCCCCCCCCCCCCAAAGAAAAAGCAGGCATCCTAGGAAGGCTTTTCGTAGCCAATTTTACTGTAGACTTCCAAGGAAGTACTCCGACCACCACCATAAACGTGAACTCGAGAATGACAGAGGTCGAATTTCAACATCGTGATGTAAAAAACATCCTCCAAAAACAAAACACGAAGGAGACTACTGATCCTGACCAAATTCCAGCCATTGTCCTTAAAGGCTGTGTCGCTGTACTTGCATCTATTCTTTGCAAGCTCTTCAAACTATTATATCAGCAAGGCGTGTTTCCCTCTGCATGGCTGCATACAATCCATTCCTAAGAAAGCATCAGCATCATGTCTAAGGTTATGGAGGATGTCATTAAAACGCAGCTCCTGAGATACCTAGACAACAATAACATCACAAATGATCGCCAGTATGGCTTCCGTAATCATACGTCTCCGGCTGATCTCCTGGCTTACGTCACTCACTTGTGGAACAGAGCAATTGAAAATAATGGCGAATTTCGTGTTGTGCATTTGACATATCGAAAGCGTTCGATAGAGCGTGGACTGAGGGACTTCTGGTCAAGCCTGCTGCTCATGGACTACCACCTGGCCTCTGCGAGTGGCTGAATAGCTTTTTGAACGACCGATCTCTGTTTGTTGTAGTCGAAGGCTGTTCATCAGACGTATTTTCAATAAACGCCGGTATTCCTTAGGGATCTCTCCTATCCCTTACATTGTTTCTGCTGTACATCAACGAGCTGCTGGAAATAACATCCAATCCAATCCACAGCTTCACAGACGACAGTACATTAATATGGTGCATGGAACCAGGCAAGCCAATAAAGTACAGTTTAACGTACAGAAAACTCAGGCAACAACACTGACAAAGAAGTCTCACGTTAGCTCACCAACTGTGGAAAGGGAAGCCTAAGGCGCTGTAGGAGCACTGCGAGAGGATAAGTATCGGTGGCACGTTAGAATCGAAACCCTGCAGGTTGTAACAGTCGGGAAACAAGTTCCCCGGCAGCTCATTTCACAGCATCGAAGTTCTCCAAAAGAAGAATGCTGGAGGGAACTGGTTCGGGGAGTAAGGATCTTGACCTGGTAAGGGAGAGCTCACTCGAACATCTTCCGTGACAGAATCTGTAAAACAGGGACAGGTCAGCCATCCTTTTTCGATGTTCCAGGCTGTGGAGGTCCTTTGTGAGGTTAGGAGTATCGATTAGTCTAATTGCTCTCTTTTGGATAGTGTCCAGAAGCTTTAGAGAATGCTTCGAAGCGCATCCCCATACATGGGAGCAGTACTCCAACGATGGTCGGATCTGGGCCTTGGTGTATATAGCTTCTTAAGGCGGAGCAAAACTCCAAGCTTCTGGCATGCCGTTTTAGCAATACTGCTGAGGTGATCATGCCAGCACACGTTATTATTGATGTTGATCCCCTAATGCTTGACGAAAGGTGACGGGACCTGACTCCTTGAACAATAAATTTTCTATTTCGCAATAATTATTTTGCTTTCAATAATAAAATTTACAAACAGACCTTTGGTAGCCCTATGGGTGCTAAAATTCCCCCCATTTTACCAGAGTACGTCATGGATGATCTACTGGCCCTTGTGATCCAAGTGTTGCCTTTCAACCTTTTCTTCATCAAGAAGTACGTAGGCAACAGACAATAGTATGTCTACCGCCTGAAGGTGTGAATGATGTCTTAGGCCCATTTTGCACCAAATCAGTCAGCAACAGTCAAGTCAAGTCAAGTCACATTAAATCAAATCACCGAAATCAATTGCTTTCACATGAAGTAAGTCATGCAAACGAAATCGACGACCAGTCAGTTCAACGTTTTGTGAACAGACTACCGTATCTAGTTGAAATGTACGAGTTTCATCAAGCAATGATCTTACGCCGATTACAACACAGGAGAAAAATGAGGCAAAAGAAGAAACAATTGTGGATTCATCCCATTAACAGAAGAAGGCTACATTTTGGATCATTTAATCACTTATTTAATAATAATAATAATATAGACTTTATTGAAGTATACAGAGATATACTCCAAATGGCGGAGTTCACTAAAATAGTGCTCTTCCACTCAACCATAATCTTATGTTGAAAAATAAATTGAGGCTTTTTCCAAAATTTGTGTGTCTTCTTTGTTGGATTTATTGGCCGACCCAAGAAAATTTTACAATTTAGAATGAGTGCAGATTTATTTTTTCAGTTATTGAGTCTTATAGCACCAAACTTGTTAACTGTTCAATGTCCATTTTTATGATATAATGATGCACCGCCGTCACTTTCTCAAAAGACTTATCAGGACTGGCATAAATATTCGATCGGCTGAGTCAGAGACAGTCCGATCACGTCGAGACGGGACTGGCGCGGCGTGACTCGGTCAGTCTGAAAGCAATTTTTCACATAATGCATAATTTCAATATAAGTTCTAGTCAGTTGAATCTGGGAGCGTCTGACGTGACTAGACTTGACTGTAGCCGACTGATTTGGTGCGAAATGGGCCTTAGACGTCTTCAACAGTTATGATCCCTACATTGAGCTTGACGGAAGATGACTTAAACTGTATTTTATTTACTACTACTGTATATAGTGCTTGCCGTTTCTCCAATAACCATTGAGTCACAACCAATCATCTTCAGACAAACATTTCAGCCAATAATAGCCTCCACAAAATAACCATAACGATATTTTTCGAAAGAGTGCCTGGGTGCCGAGTATAACTGTCGACGATATTTATTTTTCGATGATTTACAGCCATTGCAGGCTGTTCGGCTGTCCACAATCTAATACATTGTTGTTAGTGGAACCAACGAATTGGTTGGGTGGGACTGTTGTTGCCGAGGAGCACCCACAACATGTTTAGTACTTTAGTTAGGCTATAGAAGTCGCTAAATAATATCGTGCATATATTTGTATATCATGCGCATATGACAGAGGATGGCATAAGCATCTTCTCATATTTTTCGGGGATTTTTTTGGCTACGAAAGAGCCGAGAAAAGGTGATAATATTTAAATCGTGACGTCTCGGTCCTAGATGGGAACAGCCAATCGAATAACGGATATGTGTGCCGTGTTGCCGAACTTCTTGATCTAAGGTCGTCTTACATATATTGTCTCGTGCCGTGTATGTGACCGTGATCCATCAATCTGTCTCGTCACTCATCAGTGACAGTTTGCATGTCTTTCGTGGTGGGGCGCGTTGACTGTATTTTTGTCTTTCTTTTCGTCTGGAATCCTGACTTGTTTCCTTTTGTAGAATATTCTTTATCAGTATTTTAATTAGGTTTTTTTAAGTTACTTTCTAATAGCCAACAAGGTTGGGTAAAATAGGTAGTGGATTCAGTTCTTCAATACAGTGATTTTTCCAGGCAAAATTGTGGATTGAAATTTGAAAGAACTAGCTAGGGGTGGATTCCAGGGGTTTAAGTAAGAAAAATATGATTCATAAGCAAGGAATAATAGATCATTCACTACCCTTGAAAAACCTACTTACTTTTCTTTTTTATCCGTTTTTGTTACAAAAATATCAGGCGTCAAACAAATTATCATTTCATTTGTCTTATGCTTATGATTTTACGGAAAAAATAGGTTTGCATATAAAATTAAAGGTGCCACAAGATTTTAAATAAAATGGGGATATCATTTATGTAGGAAAACCTATGGGGTGCTATTTGAAAAAAAAAGTTGGGGTGAGTTTTAGGGGTTGACGTACAAAAAAAAATGTTTTGAATGCATGGTATCATAGACCCTATAGTACCTTCAAAAGTACCACTCAGTTCTTGCTTGAACCGTTTTTCGTTAGAAAATATCACGTGTCAAGGAAATTCTGGGACACCCGGTATATATACAATCTGGTACCGGGTGAAATTGTATCAACAGATTCAATGGCTTTGTTTAGAAAGCGACTGAAAGTATATATACAAAATTTCTCTTATGAAAAATTATATCGTATAGTGAATCAAAATTGAAGCAATTTATGGCATAGACGGAACCACATTAATAATATATTTCTGTCCATGCTGATATGTGGTGCTATTAAAATATGTAACAATTATATCTTTCTTTGTATTCTGCGATTCCTTCTATCTCATTTTAGTTTATGTACTGTCTATGTTTTATTTTCTTTACCTTATAATTATTTTCACCTTATTCCCACGCACAGTGTACTATGTACACTCAGTGGGTTAGCTGATGTATATTGGGCAGAAATATTTTTAAAAACTTTTATTGTATCAACATGTATTGTTTTCTGTACCAATAAACATATACTATTCTATATCCCCTTCCCCATTAATATAAAACACATCGTAGCAGGATATGTAGTGCGTACACGGAATCGAAAATTTAATGGCAGAAAAGAAACCCATCACGTGGATGGGGATGGGAAAATATTAAAAACGCAATTTAGGAGCTACCAGTGTGTACCACAATAACACTTTACCAACAAGGTAGATATGGAGAGATTAATAAAAATTTCAGCGGTCTCTGCGGTGCACCGCACACCCCTAATTCTTATCTGAAACGAGTTTCCGTAAAAAATACTCGCCTAGGGAAATACTCAAACTCAGGTAATTAAAATGGCGGTTTTGAGTCCGTCCGTCCGTCCTTATATGCACACCGCCGGGTAGTGGGGATTAAAAAGATTACGAATACGTAAAAAGTACGGAAAGGGTCGACGAGTCGTGAATATTTTCGCCTTCTAATTTTTTAATAAAGTTCGCATATAATTTTTTGCTGGTTCAGCTAGATTAATAATCACAAGTCTGAAAGATTTGCAACTAAAAACTCTCTTCAATGTTTACTTCGAAAGGATATTCCCCAGAAAGCTTTGGAAAATATCCAGGAAGGTATAAAAGTCAACGGAAGGTATGTCAACAATATACGGTATGCGGATGACACTGTTGTAATAGCTAATGGTCAGGAAGGTCTCCAAAACCTCATTAATGCAATTGTAAGGGAAGGAGATGCATTTGGCCTTAAGATAAACACCGAAAAAACAAAAACAATGGTTATTTCCAAGAGAACAAATGTGAACACCAACATAACTATATACAACAAACGAATTGAACAGGTCGACAACTACAAATACTTAGGATGTTGGTTAACAGGAGATTTAAATCAGGAAACAGAGATACGGTGCCGTATAGAAAACGCTAACGGACCCCTCATTATTAGATTTGTGACAACTTACATATACTCAATACTACTGTATGGAACCGAATCCTGGACAATGGGAGTCCGTTCGATGCGTAGACTGGAAGCTTTTGAGATGTGGTTTATGCGCAGAATGCTCAAAATATCATGGACGGATCATATCTTGAATGAAACTGTTTTAAGAAAAATGAATATGGATAGAGAGCTCCTGAGAATACTTAAAAGACGAAAGACAAACTACCTAGGACATATATACAGAGGCCGGAAATATGAATTTTTGAGATCGATGATGGAAGGTAAAATTGAGGGTAGGAGAGGCCCGGGCAGAAGACAGTGTCCGTGGCTGAAAAATGTTAGTGACTGAACCGGTCTGAACTCACAATCACTGTTAAGAGCTGCACAGGATAGAGAACGATTTGCCGAAATTGTAGCCGACCTTCATTGAATACGGCACCTTAAGAATTAGAAGCAACTAAAAACCTGTATTT
Source organism: Callosobruchus maculatus (assembly GCA_951848785.1). Lineage (NCBI taxonomy): Eukaryota > Metazoa > Arthropoda > Insecta > Coleoptera > Chrysomelidae > Callosobruchus > Callosobruchus maculatus. Next base: position 2,462,014 of record CATOUR010000198.1, read on the forward strand.
TGTATTGGAAGAAGGGCTATCTACCAAGATTGTATTGAGGCGATGTAAATACTAACAAGCATCTTTCAGAACTAAGCTCAGCGGGATTTCCAAAGACCTAATGGCTATGGAAGGCTAGCGTTCATCCAGAACAAATTTTCAACAGTCTCATCTTCCTGTTCACTTCCCTTGTCCAGGGGTGTATTACTTAACCTCATCTCCTAAAGCTCTGTCGCCCTTCAGAAACTAGCAAGCCACCGAACACATTAGCTTCATTCGGGTTCGACTATGCTGACGATTTTGAAACTGTCCATGGACTGTGCATAACTAGGCGCGCGGCCAGAGTACATTGGAAACTGTTTTCAAACTGTTCAAAACCGATCCGAGCTGAAAATAACCCGACACGAATTACAAAACCACCAATCAACTGTCACGATACGCTAGGAAGCAACAGCGAACAGCGTGTATAGAGTGAACTGAGCACGCGCAAGTAGCAGTCCGAGAACGATCCTTGCTCGTAACCTCTGACTAGTTTGACCGTTTCCAAATCCATAAATTGAACCCAAACATCCGACTGCAGCCGTCTGACCGGTTTCAAATTAGTTTGTGCAAACCCGAACACGGTCATTTCTATGGCGCACACTCCTGACAGCTTACAAACTGTTTTCGTCGAAACTCGAATAGATCTGTAATATTGTACCGATGCTTGAAATTAGCAGGCACCAACTCAAAGTTGCACTGGACGACTGGGCCTACAAGGAACCCGCGAAAACCTTGTTAGAGAGATATGACTGCAGGCCTCACAGACCATTGCCGGCTGAATAGACATTTGTTACTCATGACAATGCTAGGGAATCCCATCTGATCTAGGTGCTGGGAGGAGGACGAGACAGCGTTCCACTTCTTGGACAGACGTGCTGTGTATCGCAACCTCAGGGTTCAGATATTCGGCACGACGGAGTTTGGGGAGGAGTCGCTATATTCAGCCATATGGTCGGACATACTGACCTTCGTCAAGGTGTCTTGTAGGTCCAATAAGGAGCTTTCTAGGACGTAAACTTCTACTTCTACTTGCCTGGCTTTGCCTGCATATCACTACTACTAGTACTGTACCCCAGAAGACAGAGGCTGTCATCCTCCGTGGCGATAGGACCACGAGGGGAGGGGAGTGTAGCCTTCCAAATCAAGGGCCAACAGGTTGTCCCAGTAAAATCTTTGCTGAGTTTGGGCAACCACATCTATAAGGAAAATGCTTCGTGGTCCATGTTAAGAAAGTAATTGAAAAGGGTTAAAATAAAATTGCGATTCTTTCCAGATTGATCGATGTCAGTGGACCTAGCAACAACAAGAGCGTTGTACCGAATGGCGTGGTCCAGTCGGTGGTCCTCTACGTAGCCTCAGCCTGGCATCGAGCACCGTCACGCAAAAAAAAGATCACAAAGCACTGGATAGATTACAATGCAAGCCTCTCCAGGGAGGCGAGTGCTTAGAGCACTGTGTCAACTAGGGCTCTCCAAGTAATAACACGAACGTCTCTTTTGTATCTTGCGGTAATCGAAAGGAGGGAAAACTACACCTCCCAAGGAGCATTGGAGAAAAGACGTCAGGATGCTTGGGAAAAATGATAGTAACTTTGATCTAAAACGACCGAAGAGGAGGGGTGGACAAGAGGTGCAGACGTTTTTTACTAGGTAGGATCCCCAGTCGCCGCAAAGATTGATGCGTGCAATGAGACCACGAGACCTTTTGAACATACTATCATGATTTTCCTCTGCCGAAAAAAAATACTACTAGTACTACTGCTACAAGCTAACAGTATCCAGTAACAGCACCAGTGCGATTGGGAGGTGTTGCCTGAACACGAACAGGTAGCATTTAGCTACCTCATCACTAGGATAGCTAAGAAGGTTTTTAATATTTGAGCAGCCAGAAGTGTCATCCCACGAGGCCTTAAAAGCTTTATGGGTGGGCTCACTCAACAGCTTTGAAGGGCCCAACACTACACTGTTGCTGCTGTACATCAACGAGCTGCTGGAAATAACATCCAATCCAATCTACCGCTTCGCAGATGACAGTATGTATCTACATTAATATCGTGCATGGAACCAGGCAAGCCTTCATTACCCCAGGAGACGGTATGTCGGTGAAGGCATCCCTCACATATCAACGTAGATATCAAAGTAATGTCGAGTGGGGATTAGTAAATATAGTACAGTTTAACGCACAGAGAACTCAGGCAAGAACACTGACAAAGAAGTTTCACGTTGGCTTACCAACTGTGGAAGTGGAGGGTCACCAATAGTCAAACGTCAAGCTTTTGGGGATCAACATCAACAGTTACATTTTTGGCATGACCACGTCGTCAGTATTGCTAAAACGGCATCCCAAAAGCTTAGAATTTTTTCCGCTGTACACACCAGAGCAACTACTGCTGCTCTACAAAGCACACATCCGACCATCATTGGAGTATTGCTCCCATGTACGAGGTTGCGCTCCAAAGCACTCTCTAAAAATTCTGGACACTATCCAGAAAAGAGCAATTAGACTAATTGATACGCCTAACCTCACAAAGGACCTCCACAGCCTGGAACATCGAAGAAGGTTGGCTGACCTGTCCCTGTTTTACAGATTCTATCACGGAACATGTTCGAGTGAACTCTCTCAGATAATAATATCGAAGGCCGTCCAAACAAGGAAGATTAGAGAGGCTCTGCGAGCTTATCCTTACCAAGTCAAGGTCCCTACTCCCTGAACCAGTCTCCTTCAGCATTCCTTCTTTTGGATGCTGTGGAATGAGTGGTCGGGGAATTTGTTTCCCAACAGCTATAACCTGCAGTGTTTCAAATCTAACGTACTCAGACACAGCACCATAGGCTTTCAAGCCTTTTCGGGAGGCTGACCGTAAGAAAAAAAGGTCAGAGACAACCGTTGCTTTAAAGTATTGCCTTTGGACTACGACTCTGCATAACCTATAATAGTCCTAATAGCTTTTATCTTAATTTCTGATTTATGGCGAAGTTGACAAAAATCGCAAATATACTTTTGATATGAATTTCAAGCATACAGATACAGTCATAATAAATCTTCACTCAGCTGTTGCGCGGGGACTAAAACAAAAATGCTTTTGAATGACTATGTAAACGTCGTCCGCTACCCTATCCGGCAGGCAATTAATTCTAGAAGGAGAAGAGATAACCTCTCCTGCACAATGTTAATGGATGCGCATGCAGCCTTTAATAAAGAAGGACAGGATAGCCGAGGTACGGATGAACCAATCTCCAAGCACAATGCAATGCAACAAAAGCCGTTTTAACTGCTCTTAGATATATAATAAGTTGTATACGAAAATACAACGTGGATACGTATACCACCGCCCGTATTACCCTGGACGAGATTGAAGTGGAGGTCAAACAACCACGTGCTATATACACCTGGATGGAGGAACGGCCTGTAAATGCTCGTAGAATGAAAAAGTTGCGATATCCATAGAAAATGCATACGCTTCTTTTTTATGCCAGCTTTCTGATAATAATGCAGGCCTACACCGAACGAAAATATTGCGTTTTGTTATAAAAAAGTGCATTGCGAGGTGTATTCGTAGCATAGCACGACCAAGTGAATTTTCAATTTTTGAAAAAAATACTCCATATTAATGTTGTTGCCTTGAAAATAGTCCCCATCACATCGAAGAGGTTGCGTTAATGTCAGTGCTACGACTTCGCACGGTTGGTATTAAGGGTCTAGGGTATAGCGCGCGAAATTGAGAATCCAAGAAAAGACATATTCCCGTGTTAGCGAGGAGGCGTGGCCGCCTGTTCCTTTTCTTCAGTGTGTGTGCCTAAGATGAGGGGAGATAAGTCCAAAAATCCAAAGGTAAGGTCTAAAAGTAAGGTCCAAAGGTCACCATAAAAATGAATTTTGCATTTCCAAGCTCCTGACGTTACCTTTAAACTTACAGTAATGATTCAAAAAGCAAATTGAAGAAGAAAGCTTGCGCTTTGTCACCTATTTGGCCTTTTTTTGATATCGTGTTTGGTTGTTAAATTACAGACATTTGAAGAATGTATGATTTTGCATTGCGAATTTTTTTGCACACTAAAAAACTTTTTTGAGAAAAATCGAAATTAATTGTCATTCATTGAGGTCTTAACCATCACCTTTTGAAATACTGTGTATGCAGTTCAAAAAACAAGTTCGAAATGAGAATCCGTGTTTTAACATGGCAAATACATAATTATGTATAACTGTGTATACCCAGACCCCTTAACCCCGATATAGGTATGGGATAGGCTAGTATCCAAAATTTAGTTCCGGGGGGGGTCCAGACACCTTTTAATTTTTTTGCTTGAATGACACTTCAGTCCATCAGCAAGGGGATGGGGTGCACATTAGAGGTTGGCTAAAATTGTTGTTGTGTGAATTGCATTTTTATGTAGCATTATATAACATTTGGGGGGGGGGAGATCCGGACCCCTTCTAAATACGTACCTGGTTAGCGGTCGGTCTAGCCCGGAAGGCTGCTGACCAAAGACTTTTAGGACCATGTGACCTCTCGGTATGTCGACAACCACAATTGCGGAAATAGCTACAGAACACTTCCATGCCCAAATGGTAAAACGATGGGAAAAATTCCAAGGAAACCCTTGGCATGGCAATATCCAAGAAGTACATGACGATAGTCAGCTCAAACCTACGTTTCATAGTAGAATTCCGGACTGGCCATTGTCAACTCAGGAAACACCTCCTCATTATGGGGCAAATGACACAGCGATATGTAGAATGTATGAAAGCAAAGACGAAACTGGAAAACACAAACAACAGTTTGGGCATTTTTACGGGACATCTCAGCTATCTTATGTCATGGCCATCTTAGTTTTTGAAATACAGGATGAAATCGAAAACTATTCATTTTGGGACCACCCTCGTATCTCGATTCTCTTTTAGCTTATTGAGAAGTTTAAGAAACGTCCTTATAGGATTTTTTCTGTGGAATCCAGTGGTGTAGTTTGATTTTTTTTTGCTCTAATCATTTTGCAGTTATGAAGCAAACTGGTATTTTTATAAATAAATAATTCAAGATTTTCAAAAATATATATTAATATGAATTTATTTATGAACTTAACCTCAGGCTTTTTGTTTCATTTTTTATTTTATTTGTACTACTACTAATAATATGTTATTAGTAACAACTGTGTGCAGTTGTTACTCTACAAGAGACTTTTTACTAAAATTGAAAAATAAGCACCCTGTATAATACTGGCATGTTGTACTTAAGACAGTCTGAGCACTGAAAACAAATTATGAATAGACAGACGCAAGTGGTCCAGTTGCAGAAATCAATAATAATCTATATTTAGTCTCCCCACAAGAGTCACGTATCGACTTCGTTATTATTAAAATTATTACAAAATGTTTCAGTATGACTCAGTATACCTACTATTACACAGACATTTTCATTTTGCAAACTGGAATGAAGTGTTGTTTCGTCATTAGCAACTCTTAATACTATTCATAGAAACCGTTTTATGCGTTCTAGGTGTCAATCTTGAACTATAACATTCGGAAGTTACGATGACTCTTTTTTTTTAACCGGTCAAGTAATGCGTATGCAGTTTCATTACAGGTACGTATTATATCTGTCCAAATGGCAATAGCGTAGGCATAAAATGTCTCCATCCTCACTATAAATACGCTACATCATAATTTCTCACGCTTTTATAGGCTCGTGGGTGTACGACGCCTCTTGCGACTAGACTACTTTATTTACAACTTTTATATAACCGACATCATCGATATACATTTAGATAAGCGTTTCTCTATGAAATGGGTTGACTCACAAAAATCAATACAGGGCACTTAGGTCTGAATCTTCACTTTCAGTCGTCAATGTGCTTGCTATAAAATTGATATCAAGGTACAAGCCTGACAAGGCTGCATTGCGAGTTTTTTGTACACTAAAAAAATTTATTGGGGAAATCGCAAATACTTGTCATTCATTAAGGTTTTAACTATCACCTTCTGAAATACTGTGTATGTAGTTTGAAAAACAAGTGAGTTCTGTTTAAAATGGGAATCCATGTTTTAACATGGAAAATACATATGTAACGTACGTTGCAAAAGTTTTGAGAATTTTTTCAAAACTCGGGAGGTAGTTTCACCGTTGGAAACAATTCAAAAATCGTTACCATGGTAACCAGTCAACATCTAAACGTAACAATAAAACCATTTTGGTTATGATATAAGTTGTCAAAATGTCGTACAAATTAGATATTGGGAAGAGTATTTACAGTCTAGTTGGACGACTTGAAAAAAAAGAAATAATTCGCCTATATCAAGATCAAAATATTTCTGTTGCCACAATTTATCGAGTGATCCATGAATGCGAAGAAGGTACCTATTCCTTGTATAAATTTTCCAAAAAGTGGACGTCCAAGAGCGTTGAATGCTGCTACAGTTCAAAGAATGATCAACAGAAGTGAACATCGAGTTGGAACTTCAACACGAAAACTTGGACGCATTTTTCACGTCAATATTAGCACAATCTGTAGCGAAATGAAGAGAAATAACTTAAAATTCTGGAAAAGAAGAAAATATTCCCCAAATCAGTTAGAAAGAATTCCTCAATGCTGTCGCAATTTACGTCGTACTCATTTTGCTGGCAACATAAAAATTATTCTTGAAGATGAAAAGTATTTCACATTTTCGAACTCAGAAATCAAAGGCAATGATGGTTTTTATACAAGAGACTTTGAAGCCTGTCCAGATGTAAAATTTAAACGAAAAGTTTCAAAACAAAATGTTAGTGTGGTGCGCTATATCAGACAACGGTATTTCACAGCCGTACGTTGGACGAGTTAGGACCGAAGCGGTTACCGCAGAAGTCTATACTCAAAGATGTTTGCCTAAACTATTCAATTTCATTAATACCCACCATGCTAATGACAATATAATGTGTTGTCCAGATCTGGCTTCAAGTCATTATGCTTTGCGTACGAGAAACTGGCTAGAACAACACGGAATACCTTTTGTACCACGAAACGACAACCCTCTCAAAATTTTCCTCAAGCAAGACCTATCGAAACTTATTGGGCTCAACTGTGTGCCAAAGTTTATAATAATGGCTGGGAAGCTCAAAACAAACAGCAGTTAAGAAGAAAAATAATGCTGAAGGTCAGAGAAATTGGTTTAGAATCTGTCCAAAACCTAATGAGGAACATTAAGAGAAAATTGCGAGCCGTGGAAGATCATGGCCCATTAGCAGTACTTTAATATCATTTTTATATTAAGAAATATTGTTATATTTTGTAGTTCTTGCTACAGTTCAAATATTATATTATTGTGAGATATATTCTTAATTTTTTGAAAAACTTCTCAAAACTTTTGCAACATACGTTATAACTGGATAGTATCACTTTTGGCTCCTGTCTGTGCTTCGTCTTCCTTTGTCTAAAAGTGAGAGGAATGGCAACACAAGTTCCGTTTTAAGTGCATGTGGGTGGTAAGCCTGTAAGAAAACAATCGTTGCTCTGCCATAAAAGAAAACAAGAATACTTCCATAACGATCGATTCTGATCTAGCCTGCGTATACAATTCAAGCAAAGCGAATCTATCCCGCTTGCTGCGTAGAACTGAAATCTGCTTAATAACTGAGCATGTTATTATCCTTCCCTTTTCATGCATTATTCTCATCGGAGACGTAACATTAAATCAAGCCTGGAAATGCTCGGTAGATACGAAATTGTAGCTGTAATCGATAAAACAAACAAGCCGAGGTATTTGTAATAACAGGACGAGTAAAATATTAATGCGCCAACATCTATTGGAAACTATGCACACGCATAAAAAAGGACGAACAACTTGCGCAGCAGAAAAAATTAGATAGCGTTGTACATGTATGCATACAGGGGCAGCTAGAGTAAGCTTTGATTACGAAGGTCGGATGCATAGCAGGCGTTGATCCAAGATATACCGCAAACAACTTTTTAATTGTTTTAAAGATTCTGCCATGCCTGCATACATGGTGTTTCCGAAGTTGGGACTTATACGAAATGTTTAGGGATATCCAGGCGTGGACTGATAATGAAATACTCATTTCTTACTCCAAAACAGAGACAAAAAACGAAGAAAAACCCAGTTCACTACGGAGCATAGACGTACGTAGCAGCGCGCGTTTGACATCTCTCAAATTGTTGACGTGCTACATCAAGGGGAAGCTAGAAAAACTGGGTTCCGTCCCTGGAGTCAGGGTAGCTGGACTTTTATGAATCAAGGCAAAGGACATTCGACGATTCTAGCAGAGTTGCATGAGGATAGTCCTATTTTGTTGGAGAGGAGCGATCTAGTTTCTCCTACGCATCGCTTCAATCGCAAATTTACGGTGGTGTTTCCGTCAAGGAAAGAGTGGGAGTCTAGGGAAAGACAGCCCATCGAAGGAGGAGGACAGGTCTGGTACACAGACGGTTCACTCGCTAGAGAGGGCTCGGGCTCGGGAGTCTACGGACCCCATACGAGACTTTCACTCCCTCTTGGGGGCACACCACAGTATTCCAGGCTGAGGTCTATGCGATACTTGCTTGTGTAAATCGTATTCGGAAAATTGACGGGTCTAGGAGGCGGATTACTATCTGCTCTGACAGTCAGGCAGCCATCAAAGCAGTGAGTGCTTGGAAGATAATGTCGGGACTGGTCCTGGAGTGCAGGAGAGCTCTTGACGACATCTCAGCTAAACACAAGGCATCACTGATGTGGGTACCTGGGGTAAAGGATAACGACATGGCGGATCATCTGGCTAGGATGGGATCCGGCAACAACTTTCTGGGCCCGGTACCAGCCTTAGGACTATCTGCAAACTTGATTAGGAAAACAACTGGGGAGTGGATCCAGAATCAACACTCTCTGAGATGGAACAACATATCTGGTCATCTCCGTCAAGCTCGGCAACTATTAGCAGCGCCCTCAGAGAGAATAGAACGATTTTGTCTCTCTCTGGATAGGAGTAACTTGAGATTGCTAGTAGGCCTATTAACGGGTCACAACACCTTCAGGCGTCACCTGTTCGTGATGAGGGTGGTCAACGACCCAACGTGCACGTGGTATGGTGAAGAGGAAGAATCCTTGGCACACATCTTGTGTCGCTGTGAAATCCTGGGTTATCACAGGCAGACTATGCTGGGCTCAAGAACCTTGGAACCAATAGATACAAAAAGGGTTGGACCTAAAATGGATAGGACCTAAGAATGTACTTGCCTTTGCTAAAAGGGCAGGTCTTGGGAACTAGTGCGGATAAAGGCGCAAAAGGGCCCATCGTGTGGCCTATACACCAGTCACATTCTGTGCTGGATAGCCTCTGGGCCTTATTCATTCATTCATTCACATCAGAGTTTAAAAACAACAAAAATGGTGCAACCGGTATAACTACAAAGTGAGTCTAAGGTGTGGAATGCCTTAATTATCTCGAAAACAGTTTGCACGATTTGCTCGAATTTTGGGCTAGGGGGTCATTACGGCCAATCTAAGATGCTATTCACAATGTTGTCAGAGATCCCTACTCCCCGAACCGCGCTTCTGCAGTGCCATAGGCTTTCACAGCCTTTGCGGGAGCCTGACCATAAAAAAAGGTCACAGCATTTTTGCTTATAGACCTAGTACAGGCCTCCAAGTGAACATTACTTTCTACACGTTACACTACTCAAAAAATCCAAGACAGCAAACAACAATTACACATTAGAAGGAAAACAGAGGTGTGGTTGCAAAGTCAGCATCTTATCAAATGAATAAAAATCTCTAAACATCTCCGTGAAGCTAGAGAACTTATTTCAGGACATGTGGCTAAGGTGGGGCGGTTCTGTCTCTCACTGGACAGAAGCCAACTAAGGTTACTTGTCGGCCTGCTATCCGGCCATAACACCTTCAAACGTCACTTGTATGTGATGGGGGTGGCAATTGATCTGACGTGTACACGCTGTGGCGATGAGGAAGAATCCTCGGCACAGATTCTACGTCGCTGAGAAGAACTTGAGTATCACAGGCAAACTATTCTCGGTTCAAGGGTTCTTGAACCTGAGGATATAAGATGGGCAGGACCCAAGACCATCCTCATCCTTGCGATGAGGGCTGGACTTGGGAACTAGGATGAGGAGAGGTGCAAAAGGACCCGTTTGTAGGCATATGCACTGGTGGTTCTGGCTACCAGAAAAGCCTCTCTCCCTGTTTCATTCATTCATTCAATGGTCATTGTGCCAGTATGTCATGCGGCGAACTCAATGATTGCTCACCTCAGGGTGGGAGGAGTAGCCACTGAGTAATGGAACAGGAACAGCAGCCCGGTGTATCGGAGCCTGGGTAGCACCATTTTGTATATTGTGAATAATACTAAATCTCGACTATTCTTATTGAGCTACTAGAAACACTTAACTTTTCTTCAAACATGTTAACCACCACAAAGTCACCTGGGTGACGTAAACCCTCCGAAAGCAGGACAACGAGTCTGTCTCGACGAGAGCTTGGGAGCGATCCAGAACGCAGACCGTCCGCACCGACTGGGATCCAAGCCGGGAATGCGGGAGGGTATTCGCAGGAAAACAGTCGTCACAGCACCAGAATCGGAATGGAATGAAATGGAATAGCAGCAGAGAATGAATCGTAGTGTAGTACGCACGGGAGCGAGACGGCAGTCCCATTCAACAGACAGAGAAACTCCGACGGTTGGCGTCAGACGGGAGGGGTCCCGAGGGAACGGAACGGGAGCCCGTTTGCTGCCAACCTGTGGATTCCGGATTCCCCAGTCAGATATACATATAAATCCGACGGAAATGCGACTGCTGTTTCCGCGATTTCCATTTGTATGCCACCCCAACGCTCTTTTCGGCTGTTATTTCCGCTTTAACGCCAACTGGTTTAACGCCGGGCGGTTTTCGGTGGATCGAGGGAGTTCATCGGGTAATTGTTGTTTGCTGTCTTGGATTTTTTGAATAGTGTAACGTGTAGTAAGTAATGTTTACTTGGAGGCCTGTACTAGGTCTAAAAGCAAAAATTCTGTGACCTTTTTTTATGGTCAGGCTCCCGCAAAGGCTGTGAAAGCCTATGGCACTGTAGAAGCGCGGTTCGGGGAGTAGGGATCTCGACCTGGTAAGGTCGTAGAGCCTCTCTAGTGTTCCTCGTTGGGACGGCCTTCGGAGTTATTATCTGGGAGAGCTCACTCCACCATCTTCTGTGATAGAATCGGTAAGACCGGGTCAGGTCAACTACCCTTCTCCAATGTTCCAGGCTGTGGAGGTCCTTTGTGAGGTTAAGCGTATCTATTAGTCTAAAGACGGGTTCTCACGATTCAGTTTCGCCCCAAAGGCGGCTCAGGACTCAGGAAATTATTCCTCGACCCTCGCACCTTGCGAGCGCGTCCGCCATTTCATTACCGCTAACTCCAGCATGACTCGGCACCCACATAAGTGACACATGATGTCATGCCAAAATGTCATCCAAGACCTTTCTACATTGCACAACGAGCCTTGATGTAAACTTCAACTGCCTTTGTAATGTTTAACATTTTTGTAGAAGAACTGAATGTTTGTTCTTCTCCTTCTTAGGGTACCGTCTCGCTGAGGAGGTTGGCAATTATTAAGATAATTCTAATTTTTGATGTAGCTCCTTTGAACAGGTCTATTGAATTACAATGAAACCAGTCTCAGAGATTCTTCAACCCTGATATTTGTCTTCTCCCAACCGATCTTCTCCCCTCAATTTTTTCCTGCATTATCAGCCTTAAAGTTTGTTACTTATCTTCTCTCATTCATCACACGTCCTACGTATTCGAGTTTTCGTTCTTGTATATCAAAGACCAATTCTGAATCTTTTTCTACTCGCAGTAGCACCTCATAATTGGTTACTTTTCCGTCCACGGAAGACGTAGCATGCGTCTATATATCCACATCTCAAAATGCAACTTTCTTATACAGGGTGTCTACGATCTTCGTGCATTAATTTGGAGGAACGATAGATCATGCTATTTCGAACCTGAAACCCCAGTACCATTTCACTACTTAACGCACAGTTAAACAGAAAAAAATTATAAAGGTATGACTCTAAAATCACAATCCGACAACATTGCCCAGTATTCGCCCTAGTCTCTGTCAGGTGTTTTTGAAGATATTCACTATGTAAACAAATGCTAGTATCTCTAGACTTGCGCACATTCTGTGTTATCAGAGTTGCGATTTTTTTTGCAACTTCAAATTTGGGATATTCGTATTATATTTGTGGTACAATCCTTACATGATGTGTAATATTCGTACTTTACATAACGGCATTAAGATCGTAAACACCCTGTATTTTCTTTTTTGAGTGCCCTGCCTTCAACTCCATACAATAAGAGAATATGTAGCATCGTACGGTTCGCAATTTTACGCTTAAATCAAGATTCCTATGACCTCATCTTCGTATAAGCTGTTCTTGCTATTTCTATGCGTCTATTTATTTCTAAAGTTTGATTATCCTCTTCATTTATAATTATACACAAGTACTGATACTTTGCAACTCTTTTAATGCTGGTGTTATTCACGATAAATGTTTGTCAGTTCTTTATTTGTCTATTGATGTTCATATATTTTGTCTTTTTCTGATTCAAGGTGATTCCTTATGCATTGCTATATGTATTTTGCAAGTCTTTCAAACTGGTTGTAATTATAACAGTATCATCTGCGTGCCAGAGGTGAATATAGTCTAAAAAAACTAAAAGACACGCTTTTAAAGAACATGAAAAATAATTTTCAAAATGTGTTTGAAACAATAATCAGCTAAAAATATGAATATGGTTGTAAAAAAAGCATGGGCACTTTGTGCCATATTCTTTGTAAATCGGGCGCCTCACAATCATACCAGTATTTTTCGTCAATTATTGTTAGGGATTCATCAAGCCAAGTAGCTTGAGTTTTTTCTTAAATACTTGATTTGACTTGAAAGCTTAAGCTTTTGAAAATTTGATATTTGGCTTGACTTGATTTTCGATCTGAACTACTTGACTTGATATCAAGTAAAATCAAACTACTTTATATTACTTGCTATCGATCTGTAAAATGCGAATCGAAGCGTTAAAATAGGGGAATCACCGAGGTTACGACAGCAAGCAGGCACCCGGTGACTTTAAATCTTTAAAGCCAACCGACACAGAATGGTCGTTAATTGAACGAATTTGATAGGCTACCCTACCCATGGTAATAATCGGCATCAATATGCTGCTCGATAGACTAGATTCGTGGGCTATGGAACTTGACAATAAACCTGATCGAGATTAAACTGATGAACAGATTATAAAAACTATTTAAGCGGCAGGGGACAGTACTGAAGGTATTTTAGAATGGTGGATAAGACACGAATGTATTTTTCCAAACCTTACCGCAATGGCCAAAGACTTTTTGGCAACGCCAGCTTCTTCAGCTCCAGCTGAAAGGCAGTTTTCTAGAGCTGCCTTAACACTTACCAAAACAAGAAATCGATTAGATGATAACTCCCTTAGAAGTCTTATGTCTCTCAAATCATGGATGGCAAATGAGGATATTAAAGATTTATTTTAGATATTCACTGTTTTCATGTTTGAGTTTGTTGTTTTTTTATGAATTATCGTCAGAATTCAGAATATTTCGTATTTTCATTTCATATTATTATATTCATTATTTAACTAAGTTTGTTGGGGCTTTCGTTTTTGGATATTTTTTTTAAATAAAAGATGACATCTTTATATACATAGATTTTTATTGTTATTGCGTTTTGGCAGTTAATCAGATTAATATCGAAAAAGAATTATTTTTTCAAGAAAAATCAAGTAGCTTGAAAAACTTGATTTTCAAGTTACTTGATGTGTGACTACTTGACTAATTTCGAAAACAAATACTTTTGATCTTGACTTGATATCAAGTCAAGTAGCTTGAAAATCAAGTCAAATCGTGAATCTCTGATTATTGTTTTAAGCTTATTTTAAAAATTGTTTTTAATTTTAACTTTCTAGACTAATGTTCCTTAAAAGCGTGCTTTTTAGCTTTTTTAAACTAGACCATAGACTACCCTAGACTAAATGCTTCGTTACGCCTTTGCCCGTAAACCTTTCGCAAGCATGCCTTCTATCTGGCATCTCTCATCGACTTTGTCATTTCCCCATTTCAGATTCATCTTTTTTTTTTCTTCGAACCGGCCCAGCGATGTCCCATCGACAATCTTATTGTTAAAATATCAATAATGCCAATGGGTTATTGTGTAGGAAACAATATTTCTGTGCGACACAGTGCAATTACCCAGGAATGTTAGGTAGGGCTTCATCTGAGCGTAAGTCATCGTGTCTCCGACCAACTATAGGCGCTATCAGGGTGTAAATTTATTCTTGTGTTATGCGAAAAATCGGAAGAAACACTCCAGGAATGCGACTTGGAGAAACTATTTGTAATAACTGCAGTGCGATTGGGGTGTGGAAGGTGAGTTGACCTGCAATTATTGTAACAAACTTTGACAAACTAGGCTTCGGAGAGTTAATATTATTTCTCTTTAAGGGGCCTGGATACACACATTTATACATACGTATTTGCCATGCAAAACACGGACTCACAATTTCTCGCATAACGCACTCTATTTTCAAACTGCATATATAATATTTCAGAAGGCGATAGTTCAGACCTTAATGAATGACAACTATTTTCGATTTTCTCAAAAAAAGTTTTTTAGTGTGCAAAAAAACTCGCAATGCAAAATCATACATTCGATAAATGCCTGTAATTTAACAACCAAAGACGATATCAAAAAAAGGCTAAATAGTTGCACAAGCGCAAGCTTTCTTTTTTAATTTGCTCTTTGAGTCATTACTGTAAGTTTAAAGGTAACGGCAGGAGCTTAGAAATACGAAATTCATTTTTATGGTGACTTTTGGACCTTACCTTTGGACCTTTTGACCTTACCTTTGGATTTTTGGACTTATCTCCCCTCATCTTAAGCCGGCGCCACATATGCGGTACTTGGCGAGTCACGAACCCCGATTAATTGCTACTCGGCTATGTGGCTGCAGGATTTTATCCGAGTACTCGACATATGCCGAGCACCGAGCATTCAGCCGGCGCCATAGCCGGCGCTACACATGTGGCATTTAGGGAACAACGAACAGCGAATATTCGCAATTCGGCAAACGCCTACTGTGTGGCTGGAGCAGTTTGTGCGAATGGTCGGAATTTGCCGAACACAAATAAGTACCCGAATACTGACACAGAAACAGGAACAGGGCCGGACTAGAGAATTAAAAACTTTATTCGCATTGTTTATTTGTTAGCATGTTAGCATTTTTGAATTCTGTGTGTTCAAAAACCCCCAAGTATTGAATTTCACCGCCCCAGAGGTGACAGTTTTGGAAATATTTAAGCCTTCCGGTACTGCTTACTGAGAAGGCGGTGAGAAACACCAGTTGAAACTTGTTCATGCTGTAAACCATTATTAGGGAATACTTCTATATTAAATAAAATATGCAGTGTGTTCTATTAATAAAAATCGCAGATATTTGTTTGTAAATTCAGACAAATAATTTATAACTTGGCAATGTCGCAAACGCGAAAAAAATTACAAGGCGTGATAGGGTATTAGTAGATATTTCGATTTAAAATAAAACGTACAGGGTGTTACATTTAGAAAAAACAAAGTAAAATGACCTTCAAATTACCGTAATTTAAAATTCTACCAATAACACCCTGCACGTTGCTGGTGTCATCCAAAATAATATTTATTTAATATTTAAGTAACTCGCTGTATAATATTTTTGAGAAAAGTTAAAGGAATATATCAATTTGGAGGTATTACTTGCGACCTTGCAAATCCGGAAATTAATAGAAAATAAATTATAACTTGGCAAGATCGCAATAATATTTCAGGGTTTAATAGAGATCAATGATGGAAACTAGAAGAATTTAAAAAAAAAAGTAATAGTACCATATAAAAAAATCAAGTTGATCACTATCCTACTTTCCCGAAACACCCTGTATATTTCAGAATATTTTTAGGATATGCAAAACTTTGGTGAGAGCTTTACAAACTTCGGGGACGATTTCAGAAATGAGTTGATGTGATATTTTGAATAGATATTGAAGGCTTTGATAACTGTCGCCGGTCGCTAGAAATCGAAGCGCCAGAGCTAGTCGTTCTTTAGCAGGAACAGCTTTTCTCCATTTTGTGTCTTTTTTTGATATCAGTGGTCCTGCTTTGCTGAGTAGATATTCAAAATCTTCGGAAGACATTCTGCAAAAATTTTCAAAAAATCCAGACGGTTCTTTTAATAAATCGGCAACTAGGTGTGGTCGGCGCCATACCTGAAAATGTGTTTAACATTGTGGTTTGACGTTATTGCTAATTATTTTATTACCTCTCTCGGCTTCTATTTAATGAGACCATCCACCATCGCCTCCTTCTTGGTTGATATTTTCTTTTCCTTATTAACATATAAGCACTACACATAACAAAACCAGCACTTGCTGCCACGACTATATCATTATTATTTTCCATTGATGATGACGTTGATTCTACTGTCGATAAATTTTAATAATAAATAAGTTTCAATTTGCTACGAATATTCGGGCTTTCCCATTCCCTTTCTTCTCGAAACTAAACATAGCCAACTACGCACATGTAGGGCGATACGTGCACGCTACTCGGCGAGTAAGGTTGAAAAACGGCGAGTATTGATACTCGGCAAGTACCCGCATATGTGACGCCGGCTTTAGACACCACACTGCAGAAAGAGAACAGGTGGCCACGCCTCCTCGCTAACACGGGAATACGTCTTTCTTTGATTCTCAATTTCGCGCGTTATACCCTAGACCCTTAAGCCATATATGCTTATTTTTCTAGTGACCGCGACTTTAGATTATGGTTGTTTTTCATGGGTTTCGGTTCAACGATTGAAACTATAACTTTCCTTCACTGCGTTTCGGTTTATTTTAATCTTGGAATAATCTAACAAACCATATTTATGTATACATAGATAGATACAAAAGCTTTCACCCCTATTGTTCCATCAATCTTTTCCCACCACTTTAAGACCATCTGTGTATTTCACAATATCCTAAAAACGCCGTACTGGCTATTCAGCCCTCTCAACCCGTAGAGGCTGTTTCACAAACAAAACAATTTTACAGAAATGTAACCGACATCTGAAATTAACACACCTGAAGATGGTTTAGATTAAAATAAACCAAAACGTAGTGAATGAAAGTTATAGTTTCAATCGTTGGCCGAAACCCATAAAAAACAACCATAGTTAAGACATAAACTTAACAAAGTAGCATTTACAGAGATATAGAAATATTTATACATGCCTATACATATTACGTCCCTAGTGAGCAAACAATCTATGAAAGATAACGATATTTTAGAATGAAAGTTCAAATTTGCGTCTTTAGAAGAATCGGTACGCTCCCGCTAATGCGAAAATCCTTCTTTGACTTTCTATCAAGATGAAACCTCGTGTTTTGGATAATCTGAGGGTGCTGATTACAAATACGGTCGCAGTTTTGAGTTTCAGTCTCGTTTAACGAAAATTAAAAATTTCAGATATTACAGATCTTCAGATTTAGCTAAAAAATCGAAAATCTTTATCCGGCTTTCTATTTAGATAAAACCTCGTGTTCTGGATAATTTGAGCGTGCTGATTACAAATCCGATCGCAGTTTTGAGTTTCAGAATTTGAGATACTTCAGATCTTTTGGTTTGCTTAAAAAATCGAAAATCTTTTTTTGTCTTTCTGTTAAGATAAAGCTTTGCGTTTTGGATAATTTAAGGGTGCTGATTACAAATCCGGTCGCAGTTTTGATTTTCAGTCTCTTTCGACAAAAATCAAGTATTTCAGATCTTCTCAGGTTCGCCTAAAAAATCGAAAATCTTTATTTGGCTTTCTATTGAGATTAAACCTCGTGTTTTGGATAATTTAAGGGTGCTGATTACAAATCCGGTCGCAGCTTTCAGTTTCAATATCGTTTGACAAAAATCAAAATTGTCAGATCTTTCAGATCTACAGGTTTGCCTAAACAACCGAAAATCTTTATTTGACTTTCCATTAAGATGAAACGTCACTTTTTGAATATTTTGAAGGTACTGGTTAGAAATCTGGTCGCAGTTTTGAGTTTCAGTCTGGTTTGATGAAACTCAAATATTTCAGGATTGCCTAAACAATCGAAAATCTTTATTTCCTGTTAAGATCAAACCTCCTGTTTTGAATAACTTGAGGGTGCTGATTACAAATCTGGTCGCAGTTTTGAGTTTCGGATTTTTAGTTAATTCATCACGTGGTGTCTACTTGGCAGATTGTCAATTGGACTCTGGAGTGGATAGTGAAGGAATTAAGTTTCTTTCATCACAATATATCGACGAAAAAGCCGATCTTTATTGCAGCTGATAGTCACTAAACAATGCTCTAAAACTTTTTTCTCACTTCTTACCAATGTTGTCAAATGTCGCATATCACATATTATTTCGATTGGTACACAATTAACTGCTGTGGCTTCCACTCTTAGCGCATGGAATCTCGTAACAATGAACTGAATAATTGACTGTATATAAGGCCCGCTCGGAGCATAATCACTGTTAATGACCGTTTCGAAGGCAATATACAAAGACATGACATCCCAAAACTTGAAAATGAACAAACCTATCTAATTAAAACGTACCCAAATTACGAGCTACCAACAATTTATAGTCTTCCACCGCGCTGCTATCACTGCGTGAGTTGATATCTTATTTCATACCATTAGGATGTTGGATGGTAGTCCAGTCATATTATACAGCGCTTTTCTTTAATTCTCCATATAATTTTTTGAACGGATTAACTCAAAAAGAATAATAAAATTGATGTATGAATACTATATTTTGGAAGAAAATCAACAGATGAAAGATGGCAACTGTGCGCTATCTTGGAAAAAAAATAAATTGAAAAGGGGGGTCTTGTGACAAATCCTTTTAAAGCTCCTGAATCACAACGCTATAATATAATATTTTCACTTACTGCAGAATAACGAAACACTTAATAATTACCTGATACAAACATTGATATCAATACATCTAGAAATATTTGTTTGAAGTTTGAAGTGAAGCGTAAAAATTTAAAATAAAATGTAAAGTTTATGTTAAGGATTCAATTTTATTTTAATTCAGATAAAACAACATGTTTATAATACAATGATGTTTCTGCAACTATGTGTTCAGGCCAGTACATGTTATAGTATTGTGAAGTATTCGTCAAGAGCTTTAAAAAGATGTGCCACAAGACCCCCCCTTTCAATTTATTTGTTTTTCCAAGATGGCAACCAGTCGCCATCTTGAAAGTTTCATGTGTCAATTTTACTTCAAAATCTAGTATTCATGCATCAATCGCATGAATCTATCTATCTCATCTATCCCCAGTTTCAGTTTTTTGAATTGATCAGTTCTAAAATTAAGAGGTTGGGGACAATGCATGTCTAGATATAGAATATTTGAAACAACTACTTTACAAATTTTATGGGTTAGCATATATTATTGTTTCATACTTTAACTTTAACATACTTCTGGTGATAGTAAGCTAAATACGAAAGCACTCGACAATTATTATGTTTTTATTAGTTTGTAAAACAACAATCTATATCAAACCTTTAACTTGGATAAAGGACAAAGTCAAATACTGAAACTTACGAGTTTACGTTACAGTTTTTCAATAACCCTTACTTGTTTTTCTAATATTTACTCGAGCAATTTATTATTCTAGTTTCCCTTGACTATATGTCTGTATACGAGAAGCAAGACACTGCGAGCTCTGAGATGAATTATTGTATACGTTTTCGCTAATGAACCAACTTTTGATCAGACTACAAAGGCATACATACAAACCTTTTACGGGTGTATCTGGTATCACCAGGTAGAACATCGAAATTAATATTGTTATCTTCACATCCATTGCCTGCCTTTGTAGTGGGAGAATGGAGAGTCTGGATCTTTTGACAATAGGACAACAGGTCTACATTATAACCATTGGTTTTTTGCTGATGTAGCGGTCAATATCGATTCATTAATTGGTACTTCCTAAGGTTGTTAGCATTGTATAGGATGTTACAGGGAATTCAATTATTAATTTTTACTTCCCACACCGTTAGGTGAGGGGAGTATTGTGATCGCGAAAATTTTCGATTTCGAGATAATACGCTTTTTCGGTGTTTTATGATGTGTACATAACGAAAATCCACGTCACTCATTTCCGTCGGTCTGTCTGTCTGTCTGTCGGTCTTTCTGTCGGTCTGTCTGTCTGTCTGTCGCGTTTTTCTACCCTCGTAATCTCAGTAACCGCTGCATGGATTGTTATGAAATTTGGCCAGCGGTATGCTGTGGGGTCGTAGTAGGTAATGTTCCTATAATTTTGAAAATCGGTGCATAGGCGGCGGAGTAATTAGCAAAAAACAAAAAAAATTAAATATTGCTGAAACTTCGTTTTTAGGCGTTTTCGGGGTCACTGATGATTTTCTATTTTTTTTTTGGGTGGGGGTAAAATTGGGGTGGTTGGGGGGGTTTTAAAATTGAAAAATTTGTTGCTTTCATAATAGACTGTCCACTGACCTGTGAAGGAAGACCTGGCGACATAAATAACTTTTTTAGGTCCATCCGAACATTGCTTTGCCTATTACAGAAAGCAAAGGACTTTTTCTGATGTAAACATACGAGAGCATTGCGTTAGATCGTTGTAACGAGGAAAGTGTTGAATTGATTTTAATGAAATTTTGATACAGCATTACTACCATGGCGAAGATGGAAAACGTGTATGGTTTGGTAAATCGTGCCAGTGGCGGCGCAGAAATAATAAAAAACTGAAAATATAAAAACAGCTCAAACTTCGTTTTAAGCGTTTTAGAGGTTCCTGATCATTTTCTGCGTTTTTTTTTGGATGGGGGTGAAATTGGGGTGGTTGGGGGGTTGGGGGTTGAAAAATTAAAAAAATTCTTGTACTCATAATAGGCTGGAAAAATTTAATAGAGTCACGTAAATAGACGAGCGACGTTGATTGTAACAGGTACAACTACAGTTAAATTATTTTGCTGGTGTTCGTTTTATGGTACAATCTTTAAGTACGTGTAGCTTCTTAAATAACCACTTTAGACCCTAAGTGTGTTAGTTTGTTGGAATTGTTTTATAAGGAGGAATGCAGAAACGTACAAATATAAGGGTTGTCCCATTCTTAATTTTGAATCGGACGTCACGTGACTAAAAGCAAATACCTCATTGGGTGACACCATAACAAGAAAAGAACAACATTTGCTCTAATTTGCCCCATAAAATTATAATTCTTGTTGCTGCCCAGTTCCGTTATGTTACTTGTCTTGATCGTCGTGGGACAATTTTGTAAAAAAAGTTATTCGTACTAAACCTAATACATCCTACTGTTAATCAAACTAACCGTAATAAATCCGTCTGACTCAATCAATACGTAATAAATCCATTGTTTTTACACATACAGCTCGTCATACATAATTTAAAAAAATGTCGAATTATCAGTACATAAATGTCCCTTCTGACGTATACAGGGTGTTTCAGAACTATGGGATCAAACTTCTAGGGGTTATTCAGTGCAACAGTAGAAAACTTTTTAATATAGGGACCCATGTCCGGAAAAGTGTCCGTACGGTACTACGGCCCTAAGAAGCGTTAAAATGTAGAAAGACGATGAATTGCCTAAATAGCCTTCAATGCATTCACTTTTTGCCTTTTGTACATGATATCATCACAACAATTGTTCAAAATGTCTTCCTCCAACCTGAATGCACCGATTTAAACGTTGCACATGATTTCGGCGGACTTGACTAAAAATTTGATACTCGTTTTGAATGATTGCAAATGCTGCTGTAATTCGTGCAATTAAGTCTTGCTCTGTTTCTACTGGAGTTTCGTAGACCAAAGACTTTCCATGTCCCCACAGGAAAAAATCCAGCGGCGTTAAATCAAGTGATCTAGGAGGCGAAGAAACGGCCCCACCTCTAGCAATCCAACGGTGCCCAAACCGCTGAGCCAGATCCTCACGCACTGGTACAGCAAAGTGAGCCGGCGATCCATCGTGCTGAAACCATATTTGCTGTGGAATGTTTATTGGAGCATTTTCGAGAAGTTCTGGAAGAACTTCCTCCAAGAAACGCCGGTAAATAGGTCCTGTTAACCGTTCCGCTAGAAGATATGGCCCAATCAAATAATCATCAACATACATTGGCAGACCAACCAACCTTCTTAGGGCCGTAGTACCGTATCGACACTTTTCCGGACATGGGTCCCTATATTAAAAAGTTTTGTACTGTTGCAATGAATGACCCCTAGAAGTTTGATCCCATAGTTCTGAAACACCCTGTATAAAATAACGCAAAGCCATTTCATTAAATATTTCAGGCATTTCTAGTAAAACAATTTCGTGATTTACTCAAAACTGTTAATACTGGATTTATTGCATTCTATATGATTGCTCCTTATATGTTTTGTAAATATCAACTTGTAGTGAAGACGTCTTACTTCAATTGCCTAGAAAGAAAGACGCCTACTTGCTTTTGAAACCATTAGTAAACTCGCCTTAGGCTTACATCTGCATGTAAGGTGATTACTTCTTTGAGAAAATGTTTATATGTATTTTAGAGAGACCAGTGCTGGGTGGTATGGCATTTTTTTAATTTTTTTATAATGGCAGAGCGATGGTCCGTCGGGAGTATTTGCTAATTGCTTTTTTCATTAGGCGGTTCAGCGGAGTTGGATTTCGGGAAAAGATGCGTGCCGGGACCCTGGACGAAATTATCTCCAATTCGTATCACTTAATTTGCCTTTTCGCGGTAATTTTTTACCTTTTTACCATTACGTCGGAAGAACATTAAATATAAATTAACAAGCCTCAGGATCATCCGCTAAATGTTCGACTGGATGCATCCTACAAGATATGTTGCTGAAAGGGGATTTTAGGGTGGGCTATTATACGGTATTCAAACATAACGAACCTACCAGCTTTATGTTTATTTTTCTAGTGACCGCGACTATAGATTATGGTTGTTTTTCGTGGGTTTCTCTCAAACATTGAAATTGAAACTAGCGTTTTTCTTCACTACGTTTCGGTTTATTTTATCTAAACTATCTTCGGCTGTCTATAAATGAAAATCATCTGTATATAATAATGAAAATAAAAAATACAAAAAAAACAAATATTAAATAAAAGAATTATAAATTGTATGTGAAACTCGAAGTATAACTATAACTATAAATGTATATATAAAAATTTTAAAAGGGGAGTAGTCATTCCCGAAACAAGTGCTTTTCCTGTAGCATTCTGGCTCTTTGTCTCGGTACTCCAAAATTCAATATGTCCGGAATATAATTTTCCCTCTCTCAGAATTATCGATCTTCTATCGATTGTTAATATTCCCTCTTTCATTTCAATCCATGTTACCTGTCATAAATGATTGATAAGTGATAAGTGTCATTGTTTCTGGATGTCATTCACGTCATTCAATTACGACGTTTCCATGTGGTTGATGGACTAGTATCACGAGGTTAAGAACAATTGTTTTAATTGTTATATCCGCTTAGTGCATACGAAAATAAACGTACTGCTGCATTTCGTTACTTTCTACATCATTTTGTTTTCTAGGAATTCCATTCTAAAGTTTAAAGAAAGGAATTCAAATTCAGCCAATCAGTGCCAATCGCGCGAATCATCAGCAGTGCATTGTTGCTAAGAACAGCTCCGACTCGCAAAACATTTACATTTCACATAAACATGTCATTTGCTGTCCCAAGTGTTATAAATATTTTGAAACTCACTTCTTAGCTTTCAGATTTCTCATCTACGTATTGAAGAACTGCAAATTATCCACATAAAAGTCGTTCACCATAGCCATATCAACTTTAGGCAGGTTATCTGAATCGGCTTTTGTGAATCCACTATCGATTTTACTCATACTTGTTGTAACTTTAAGATGGTTGAAAATTACAGCCAAAGCCCAATGGAAATTGGAAATGAGAAATGACAACGACCGAATGACGATTGACAGGATTGACGAATCAGAAACCTTAACCTAGCTTTCGGAATTTCGGATCACGGGATATTAAAACCACGAAACATATCAGACGGGAACAGAAGACAAGACAGATGAGCCAGCCCGCGTACAGCTCCGACAATTTCGCGCGCCATCAAAATGCGGCAACACAGCACACATATCTGTCTTCTGATTGGCTGTGCGCCTTTAGGGCAGTGACGTCACTGCCCTAGGAGAATTCAAATATTTTCCTTATTTTCACGGCTTTTCTGTGCCCAAAAAAATCGGAGAAAAAAATTAGATGCTTTTTATGACGTATACTCTATCATATGCAACCAAAGAAAAAATTCATGATACTAGTCCATTCAGATATTGATTAACAAATTTATAACAGATATCTGGGTTTAATGTGTTTAAACTGTTTTAAAGTCCTTTTTTATTATCAGTGCAATGTTTTTGACAATGAATTTGTGTTTCCACACAAATTGTGCTATATTGTGAAGACTCTCCCTTTGATCATCTTTACGCATCAATCTCGCTAACTTTTGTAAGTACTTAACACCAATTTATTGAGATTATTCCTCATTTTCCAAATTTCTATTGTAGCCCTGATGATGGAATCATAAGTTTCCGAAAGCTTGGAATAAAGTTAAAAGAGTCCACTTTTGCGTTTATTTGCCGCATTCCCAATTATAAAAACTCTAAATATAAACTTAGTGATTTTATTTTTGTGCATTGAAAATGAACATACATGAATTAAATTTACTAATACAAGGAAAATAATACTAACAAACCTACTTACATTGATATTAGATGTCGGTTACATTTCTGTAAATTTTTGTTTTTGTGAAGCAGCCTCTACGGGTTCAGAGAGCTTAATGAAAAACTATGTGCAGGTCATTCTACCTTGTATTCTTTATGGCAACGCCTGAATTTGTATGCTGTTTTCCTGCATAAGATGACATGATGCGTAGGAATACCTGTAGGACACTTCATACAGTAGGATTTTGTAAAATAGTATTGCATCTTCAAATATTTAAGTTTTCTACGAGTTAACACGGCGTCTTATATTGCAAGTGTGAGCGTGTGTAGGAAGGAAGGCTGTTGAACTTTCATAAAATATGATATCGATTATCTATTTAAGGCGCGTTCTGAACTTGGAAGTTCCTAGGTAAATTTACCGTCTGACGACATGAAAAAACGTTCACTGACACGAGGTCACAGATTTGCTTCGCTCCACATATATATTTTGCAAACACTGTTATAGCATCTAACTATAAGTGCAGAGCATATGAACGAAGTGATTATTTCGACACTATGAACAATTTCTCGAAGATTTGGCCTTACAAAATCTACAATCCTTAGCTTCCTAGAAAACATACAGGAAGAAAATGAGTTTCAAAATGCTAGGGGAAATAATGGCCAATTTTTACGAATCAGCAATGTTAGCTACGATAAGGACCGTGAAAGAAGCTGAAACTGCTGCTGAGCTATCCCACCATCGTAGCAGTTATGGAATGGAGGCTTTCGATTTAAACGATATACAGCTTCACAAAAAGTTAAGGGGTAACGATTTACTTTAGGGTACAGCCGCTAGGTGGCGCCCCTATATGTCAATCGAAAGGGCTTGAGGTGGGGAGCAATAATGTCCCCGGGCACAACACCCGGAAACGAAAGATAAAAAAGTTATGGAGAAAACAATTTCCCGTGTTAAGTGTATGGGATTTTTTTCGAAAATTTAGGGTACAGCCGCTAGGTGGCACCCCTATATGTCAATGGAAAGGGCTCGAGGTGGGGAGCAATAATGTCCATGGGCACAACACCCGGAAACGAAAGACAAAAAAGTTATGCAGGAAACAATTTGGGAATTTTTCGAAAAAAAATTTTTCTCATTAAAAGTCATTGAAATCAAAAGGAACATGCTTATTTTATTTATTATGTAAGAAAAAAGCAACATCACCTAACATAACCTAACCTAACCCAACCAAACCTAACCTACGTGGAAGATTTCATTCATTTTTGACGAGAAAGAAAAATTCCCATAGACTTAACATGGGAAATTGTTTCCTCCATAACTTTTTTGTCTTTCGTTTCCGGGTATTGTGCCCGGGGACATTATTGCTCCCCACCTCGAGCCCTTTCGATTGACATATAGGGGCGCCACCTAGCGGCTGTACCCTAAAATTTTCGAAAAATTCCCGTAGACTTAACATGGGAAATTGTTTTCTCCATAACTTTTTTGTCTTTCGTTTCCGGGTGTTGTGCCCCGGGACAATATTGCTCCCCACCTCGAGCCCTTTCGATTGACATATAGGGGCGCCACCTAGCGGCTGTACCCTAAAGTAAATCGTAGCCAGTTAAGATTGCCGAAAGCTGTGGTAGGAGCTCTGAAAACTAAGTATACAGGTGCAGTGCTATTAAATTCATCTGCAATGTTCTACCAAGCTTTATATTTTTCATCGATGAAAACTTTGTTAGTTTTTTTGGCTTCAATGATATCAGCATATTTGTATAACATTCTCATGAGGCTGATGAAAAATTGGGAAACCTTTTTGTATTTTCCGACATTTTAAACAAAGACGATAGATTTCAAAAACGAAATTGAAAAATTCAGATGAAACAAACGCTTCGCAAAAATTCGAGTTTCAAATTCAAACCGCTAATCATGACATTATTATACTCGTTTTACATCGACATTTTCTTCGCAAATTCATTCATTGATCAATCCATGGTCGTCTTCAAGGTCAAGCTAATTGCGTTTTACATCTGTGAATAAAACCATGGATTTTGTGACAGCATGCAATGCTGCCAACACTGTTGTTGTGATATGATTAGCAGTTTTCGCAAGATCTATTTAATTCGTATTTGTTTGTGGCCTTTTGACAGTAAAACTCTCAATTTGATTGCGAGTTTTTATTTAGAAAATGTTTAGTAATATACAGAGACGGGTATGTAACATACATGACATGCATCATATGATTTTTAAGGTTGGCACTACCTAAACTTGACCACAGATTAGAATAGGTTCGAAATCCAAGAAGAAATCCATTGACTTATTTGACGTCAAATTCCTGTTTCAATAATAATAATAAACGCCTTTATTAATAAATCAGAGTAACATCTGTTGAGGATGGCAGCAAAAACAAGGCGAAGTTTAGCTATAAGCTACTCTTACACTTAACCATGTGCTGCATACTTAGAATGATGGTAAATAAAGTGCACTCGGGTAAAAAAACCTAAATAATAATAATCATCCTTATACTAACATAATTATATGACATGAAGAATAAACACAAAAAAAAAAGATGAAGAACGTAGAACCAGATCATTGCGAGTCAAGTAGTGTGGTTTTAATATGTTGCTTGAAACTGTACAGTGACATGCTCGGTGACAAATTAGCAAGGTCACAAATGAAGGTGCTGTAGAGAGTAACGGACTTATATGTGAAACATCTTGAAAACAAGGTGGTACAATGGAGAGGCATCGTTAATTTACAAGTATTGCGTATAGACCTGTCATGAATGCTATATCTAAAAATTAATTTATCACGCAGGTAAACAGGAATACCTACCAGTTAAAAGTAATCTATATACAAAAACTAAATAATAAAAATTAACTAAGTTTGGAAGCTTCAGCCAGCTAATGGTACGAAAACAGTCCGAAACGTGGTCATATTTCCTGATCCTAAAAATAAATCTAACACAGCTGTTTTGTACAACACAAAGTCTCCTACAAGTTGTTTGATCCAAAAAGGGGTAGTAAACAATAGAACTGTACATAAAAACCGAGAGAACCAATGCCTCACATAGTTTTTTCCTCATCTTATATAAAATCCTTAAACGTGCATATGATTTTTGTATGAGAACAGATATGTGTTTGTGGAATCTGAGCTTCTTATCAATTAATAAACCTAGACATTTGACATGGTCCGAAAATAGTATTGAAAGATTATTAATTTTAACAATAAAACGGCTTTCTATATCAGCACTTCTGTTATCAGAGCAAAACACTACGACAGATGACTTTGAGCTGTTGATGCTTAGGCCGTGGCTGACAGAATACTGACAAATAGAAGAAATATCCTCGTTAACTTCAGAACTTGCTACATCCATGCTGGAATGGTCAAAAAAGTATATCAGTTGAGTGTCATCGGCATATGACTGAATTTGCGAATGTTTGATTGATTTAGCTATATCTGCAGTGTACAACAAAAATAGCAGAGGACCCAAAACGGACCCCTGAGGAACCCCAGATGTGATAAGACGACTTGCAGATACAGTACCATTCAGAGAAACGTACTGATACCTTTACACTTGTCAATTTTGATCACGAACTGAATCCACGAATTGAAACCATCGATTTATTGTTGATGTAAAACGGGTATAACTCTCCAAATAATCTTGCGAACCCAACGTTGTTGGGTATCCAGTCCGGCAGCCTTATCACGTATCTTGCAGACGACAAGCAACGGGCGAAAATCGCACAATATCTGCTGTCAAACGTAAATTTAGTAATATGCAACGATGTCATCGTGACAGACAATAACTTATAACCTACAATTTTGACGGTTCTCTTGCTGTCAAACGTCATTAGGGCATCAGGATTAGAATCGCCAAACGGTGAATACTGGTGTAAATAGACTATCAAAAAAGGTTTTCTAGAAATTTTTTTATGACAAGTGGATGAAGCGATGAGATAAGTCTATTGGACATAATAGAGAGTACTTTGAAAGATAGGTAGTTGCTATATTTTTGCATAAATATAGCCCATCTCGTTCTTTTGTGATACTCGTCCAAAGGCCATAGCGGTGCTGTAAGAAGCTGCTGAGGTGTCCTGTGGTCCACAATAGCAATAGCGTCACTGTTCGTTAATATAGGTATAAATGATCAGTAGCTGGGGGTCCAGAGGCCCTCTGCGGGGCATCAAGATGGCTCGATAGCGCCACTGGCGCTGGCTGGTCCGAACCTCACAATGCGCTAATAGGTTCTGTCAGGCCGCAGCCGGTTATCAGCCCTTTTTCACGCAGATTCCCGAATAATTTATTGATAGCCAGGCGGCCATCGATTTATAAAGCACGTGGAGCCATCTTTGCACCTGGATATGGATATTGTGTATTATTATTTTATAATATACAGGATCCGCCACAAAGGACGAACGTTTTTGAAATGGCTGTAGTACTCTCCCCCTATTACAAGCACTATTGCAGAGATTTGCCGATGTCATATTGTAAAACCCCAATAACAAAAATACTATAGTTCTGTTGATTTACTAAATTTTGTAAAAAAAGGTCGAGCATTTTATGAAAAAACTACAAATAGTTCAGTTTTTCACAAAATATTTGAAAATTATAAAAGCTTTGTTTTTTTATAACAAAAAATTACAAGATAATTGTCATTTTACAGAATGTTTTTTTTACAATAGGGTACTTGCAGAAAAAAATATTATGTCGTTTACGCGTTCCTTAGAGCTTAGTAAACATGACAAAATCACTTGTTTGGTTTTTTTGGAATCGGCTGTGAGAGATATTCCAAAAATTATTTCAAATGCCGGAAAATGCCGCGCAAACAACCTCTGACGTCAGTGACATCCTATAGTGATGGGATGTAAAGTATTGATATTCGATATCGATTGCCAGTGGTAACCTAACATTTTGACATTGATCATTATAACCGCAAAACACAATCACACACAAAATTATAAAAGTCAAAAGAATAAAAGTTAGGCTAGATTACTAATTCACTTTGTATGGATGGGCTTGAATTAGATTCTATCTTTGGATTCATTCGTAATGGGATGCGCCGAAATAAAATGATGGCTTCGATTAATTGCGAATCTCGGTCACAAACAGGATGAACTGTGATACCTATCAGATATAAAAATGTATTGCAACGAAAATGCTAGTGGGTTAATTCAATGTTTCAAGTATGTTTAGGTATCAATAAATTGAGTCGCATTGTTGAAGAATTCAGATCATCTCTAGTTTGCAGTTGAATCTCACTGACCTGCGCCGTAGCAGTATCGATTGTCGATATCGTGTATGACGTCAGCCCTTGTTTTAAGTCACGTGGAAAAATTTGAATATATCCTTATTTTATTTTGCAAATATCTTTTTCTGGCCGTCAGTAAAATCATGTTTTTTGTTTCCTACTGCTTCTTGATATGGTTTTCTTTACGCTATGTATACTCCCGAGACGATTTCACGACCTCTGCAAGTACCCTATTTTCCTTTGTAAATTTTTAATTACTTTAGAAAAAGATTCCAATAATGTTAGTAAAATAGTCGATTTCTTCAGTAAGTACCAATAATAATATGGCTAAAATGGTCATTTGCCCATTGGTAACGACGATGACAGGTATAGCACTGGCAACAAGAATCGGCTTGTGTGAATTGAGAAACAGTGGAAGTACCAGTGCATAACGTGTAGTGGTGCTATTTTTGCTTGCAGCTTGAAGTCTCATTGGATAAAATGATAAAAAAAAATACAAGGTGCATTTAAACAAGGCAAGCAAGTACTTTGATTGTTAAGAAAGAGATAATTTACTTAAAAAATAATCATGATTACTTGTAGGTTTTGTGGTTTTCAAACGCAGACCGATAGGCAATATGACCGCCGTCAATATTTTCATAGAAACGCTGTTGGATTTTATAAATGCAAGCATGGTGGTCGGTATATAGGTTTCAGTAACTTTGAAAATGATTCATAGATATTTTTAGATGCATCCTGACTCTTGGACAAAGCAGTCACACTCCCAGTAAAAAAAATAATATTAATAATAAACTGGCATGTTGACTAGCTGGTCGCCTGGCCAACAAGCAGTTAGCCATCGTTGCTTTTCAATTCAATATTTTCGTTTTTCATTATTATTAAACTATTTTGTTGATTTTCCGTATACGGAACTAAGTTCCTTTATTGCATATATGATTTTTGTCGGCTGGTAAGACTGAAACAATTGATTTTTGTATTTATAGAATTTTGATGTCGTGTTATCTTATTTTCATACATAAAATAAAAATTATGTTGATAACGTTAGCCTTTTCTTAAACCCTATTAATATAATTTCTCCTACGCATCGCTTCAATCGCAAATTTACGGTGGTGTTTCCGTTAAGGGAAGAGTGGGAGTCTAGGGAAAGACAGCTCATCGAAGGAGGAGGACAGGTCTGGTACACAGACGGTTCACTCGCTAGAGATGGCTCGGGCTCGGGAGTCTACGGACCCCATACAAGACTTTCACTCCTTCTTGGGGGGCACACCACAGTATTCCAGGCTGAGGTCTATGCGATACTTGCTTGTGTAAATCGTATTCGGGAAATTGACGGGTTTAGGAGGTAGATACTATCTGCTCTGACAGTCAGGCAGCCATCAAAGCACTGAGTGCTTCGAAAATAACGTCGGGACTGGTCCTGGAGTGCAGGAGGGCTCTTGACGACATCTCAGCTAAACACAAGGTACCTTTGATGTGGGTACCTGGGCACGCTGGGGTACAGGGTAACGAAATGGCAGATCATCTGGCTAGGATGGGATCCGGCAACAGTTTTGTGGGCCCGGAACCAGCCTTAGGACTATCTGCAAACTTGATTAGGAAAGCAACTGGAGAGTGGATCCAGAATCAACACTCTGTGAGATGGAACAACATCTCTGGTCATCGCCGTCAAGCTCGGAAACTATTAGCAGGGCCTGCAGAGAGAATATGACGATTTTGTCTCTCTCTGGATAGGAGTAACTTGAGATTGCTAGTAGGCCTATTAACGAGTCACAACACCTTCAGGCGTCACTTGTTCGTGATTGGGGTGGTCAACGACCCAACGTGCAAATGGTGTGGTGAAGAGGAAGAATCCTCGGCACACATCTTGTGTCGCTGTGAAACCCTGGGTTATCACAGGCACATTTAAAAATTGGGAAACATGACTTTGGGGGCAGTCAGACCCTAGTGTGATAATTGTGTCATAAAAAATAAGTGTGTCTGTTCAGGGTTAACGGCATGGAGGTTTTTAACCGTCCATAGCTCCATTATGTCAACTGGTAACAAAATGCTAGAAACTCACGAAACGAACGGTACTACGCCATCTCTCTCTCACCCTGATGAGGCCAATTCAAAGACGTCCGCTCTTTGTAAAGGACCCTGTACAATATTTATTATTATATCATGTTTTGGATTCAATAAACTGCGTACTTGTTCAATTGCTGCCATTACTTATCATGAAAAGAATCATTCCCTATATGTGATAGAAGTAACATAGGTGCAAACACGCGCACATCTTTTCGAACAAAATAATTCATGGTAACAAATTGTATATCGTTTTGTTCCTGACTACAGACATGCCTTGTGGTTATCTGTATAAGAATCGATATTCTTGTACATCCTGTTGCATTTTGTACTTACAATCGTTCACTTCCCGCGGCTAGTGCTTTTCATATTCTTGCAATAAATTACTAGCAGTTCGTGTGTGCTTCTGACTTACTACAAACAACATAAATACACAATATTTATATAACTACCAACAACGTTTTAGTCTGTGTTAGTTTTTGCCTGTAATAAATCAGATTAATTTCAGTTTACTTGCAGGTATAGTTACCATATACATACATCCTAATGTGTTAACAAACATAGCGTTAACATCTGCAACTCATTATAGCCAATATTCGTTTACAACAATTTCAAGGGCTTCAGAGAGTACTACGCCATTAATTGTTTTTAACCTTCATGTTTATTTTTTTTCTGAAAATATAAACGTTCGACCGCCATTGAAATGCCGACTGATAGCGATTGCATTTTTTATTTATGCTTTTAACGATAACACACGTACGAATTTCATACTCAGAGCCAATGTTATAGTAGATGATAGTGTAGTAATATGTACAGTGTCCCATTTTGGAAATTTTGAGCTTAGTTTTCAGATAAAATTCATACTAACATATATTTTTGAAAAGCTGAAGTATTTCCGATTGATTTAAGAAATAATATACAGGGTTTTCCGTTTAAAAAAATATATGTTTGCTCCATAACTGAAAAATGGTTAAAGTAAGAAAAAATCAAACTACACCACTGGATTCTACAGAAAACATTGTACAAGACGCTTTTTTAAACTTTTCAATAAGATAAAAGACAACCGAGATACGAGGGTGGTCTCAAAATCGGTAGTTTTCGATTTCACCCTGTATCTCAAAAACAAAGAGGGCCATGATAATTTTGTTGACGGCATCTTTAGTTTCACAAAAAAGTAGCACACTGTCGCGAAAACCGCAACTCTCTATCTTCAAAAATAACCGAGATACTCCGTAAAAGTGCCCAAAATGGGACACCCTGTATACTGGGTGTAAATGACGCTTGTAGTTTACACCTATGACGGACCGATGACTATGACGTTGACCCCATAAAACATGTATTTATTTATGAACATGACCCCCTGGAAAATAATAGGAAAAATAGCAAGCTTACAGTATATTCAATCCCAAGATAGACTCCAAATAAACAGTCGCATGCAACATTCGCGTGGTTACTGTCAGCCAATGTCTGCGAACGCGCCAGCTATGGTCCAGTGCAATTATGAAATTTTATATGATTATTTAAAAGAGTTGCCCTATGAGCCCATTGCAACTCAAAAGTATCCAGTTGTCAGTTTGAAATGATCATTAGGCAATGAACACTTGACATTGCATATTTGGATCTACTTTCCATTGAGCCTTGGAGATTTTGACTTGCCAGATTATAACACACAAATTACACATAATGTATTGGACTATTAGGGACCCCACCGACACGAGCCGATCACGCACGCGGGCTTGTTTTCATTTGGTCTAGCTTGGCTGTGAATACAGTATAGTTTTATAACTCAAGACAGAAACACAGCTCTACGGCCCAAAAAGGCCAGCATCTGAATGAACAACAAGTGTCAGATGTGTACTAGAGAGAGTTACTGCCAAACTGTGCACTATTTCACTTATTTGTAGCATATGTAGAGATTCTTGTTCAAAGAAGCAGTTGTAATATTTATTCGTTCCGTAAAAGTCAAATCATTATCGACTATGCATATCTCAATGACACAAACGATATGATTAAAGAAAAAGTGGCGTCTGCTTAGACAGACGCAGCTAAAAACCATTACAATACTCTAATCGTAATAAGTATTCTTGAAACCGCAACCGCAACGCAAAAAAGATCAAACAAGAAATAGTAAATAACGTCTATAAAACAGGAATTAATAATGTTCCATTATGTACAAATATCGATTACAACTTGAGATAAAAAGAAGAAGAATTTTCGGAATGTTTATTCCTACAACCAGTAAAAAAGGACGGTTACTTTAAATCACTATAATTAAACCAGGAGCCGAGGCAGTTTCTATCATTCCATCAAAATACTCCGAGTCATCATGAAGGTCTTTTGTCTGTTACCTTACAGACGCCATGCCACTGATTTGCACAAAGCCGCCGACTGTTTACACAATGGATTTCGTACGTAGTTGAACGCTGAGATTGGCGCGTCATAAAAAGGAAATATGGATATATGGTACCTACACAGGATGACCCAGAAGCAGATGTACAAATAAGAGATATGCGGGTAGAAACCATTTTTCCAATCGCTTTAAATGCTATAAGCTTCTTCTTGCTCTTTTAGTACCGTCTCCTCAGCAGAGGTTGGTGATCAAACGGATGATTGTGAAAGCTTGGTATACCTCAGGGCTCTGTTCTATCCCCTATACTGTTTCTACTGTACATCAACGAGCTGCTGGAAATAACGTCCAATCCAGTCTACAGCTTCGCAGACGACAGTACGTTACTACTGTGCGTGGAACGAGGCAAGCCACTATCATCCCAGGAGACGGTACGTCGGCGACAGCAACATGCCTCACAGATCAACGTAGATATCAAAACAATTGTCGGGTGGGGAAAAGTCTCACGTTGGCTTAACAACTGTGGAAACCAGAGCAACTACTGCTGCTCTACAAGGCACAGATACGACCATAGTTGGAGTATCGCTACCATGTGTGGGGATGCGCCCCGAAGCACTCTCTAAACCTTCTGGATGCTATCCAGAAGAGAGTATTTAGACTAACCGATACGCCTAACCTCACAAAGGAGCTCCACAGCCTGGAACATCGAAGAAGGGTGGCTGACCTGTCCCTGTTTTAGAGATTCTATCACGGAAGGGCTGTCCGAACTAGGAACACTAGCTCATTCTTACCAGGTCGAGGTCCCTATTCCCCGAACTAGTCTCCTCCAACAATCTTTCTTTTGGAGAACTCTGACGCTGCCGGGGAATTTGCTTCCCGACGGCTACAACCTGCAATGCTTTAAATCTAACATGCACCGACATTTATCCTCTCGCAGCGCATCTAGAGTGCCTTAGGCTCTCAGCCTTTGCGGGAGGCTGACCTCCTGTTGCCTGTCGTTTCACATTCCGCCTCCTTAGAATCTGTGTAAAACCTCTATAAAGCCCTGAAAATGTCTTTGGACGTCAACTGTCTTCATGTATGATGATACTATGTTCAAAGCCAACTGCATTGCAGAAGGATCTGCTTGTCAAAGCTTTAAGGCCTTCTGAATGAGAAGTGCCTAGTGAATTCCTTTCGATTTGAACGCTAAAGAGCTTGGCGTCTTCGGACGTCAACTGTTTTTATGTATGATACTACGCTCAAAGCCAACTGCATTGCAGAAAGATCTGCTTGTCAAAGCTTCAAGGCCTTCTGAATGAGAAGTGCCTAGTGAATTCCTTTCGATTTGATGAACGTAAAAATAAAGAACAGAGGATTATCTCAGTGTTACTATCGCCGCGAACCCGCCAACATGACGAGGTTGTTCCGTTGTGTTGTTTCGGTGTTAGCCGTGTTGTGTCATCTCGTGGTTTTGCGTATTGAATCAGCAATTGTGTGATTTAAATGTGTCCAGTTACATATTAAATGGAGAACCTACTGAGAAATTGGGACTTAGAAGAGCTAACACCCACATTTGAATACAGGTATTTAGATTAGTCAGACAGTTATATTTCAGATAATAATGCAACAACTGCTGCAGGCTTAGGTCTAATTCTTATATCATGCTCCTTATAACTTCATACAAAATCACACAATTAAAAATCCAAACGAATCAATCAGCTGTCCTCGCAATAAAATCTGTTGGTCCAAGGAAAAGAAAGTAGTTTAGAATCAATTACCAAACACAGATTCGATTCAACGACAGGCTGCGATTGAATTATTCATTGCAGTCCAATGACATCTTGTAGTTGAATTGACAATACGATATAATTCGTAACCAACTATACACTTCCCATTGGGTAAAACATCGCTGTATTTGAGGAATGCTGAGTGTAACGTCTCATTGAATCCAAGCGTAAGTCTTTGACAGAACGACAGATTTTTCTGTGTGTGCTGAGAGAAAGGATGAACGCCTACGCAGGAATCTGCATGGCATCCTAAGAAGAAGAAGAAGAATGACAAGTGTTTAGTGAACTCCTTTCGATTGGAAACCATTTTGATGGTAAGGAGCTTGGCGAATCCTTTCAAGGGGCCCTCCTGTTGCTGAAAGTGCCTGTCGTATCTCATTCCGGCTCGTGTTCGTACAGATTTCATATCGAATGAACAGACAACAGACGAAACAGTCGTAGAAAAGGGGATGGCGACCCCTCGCATCCAGACGTGCCTTTTATAATTATATCTGGTGTGCTTATTGCGAGGGATTGAGTTAGTATTTATAGAGTGCATCTATCATAGTGCAATCGTTCCGCGAGAGAGTTCGGAATGTGCTGCTGCGTGGGCCAAATTGCTTTTCGTTGCCGAAACGAGGGGAGTGGAAGTACAGATGTAAATGCCGAATGTTATGAGATGCCATGCGGAGGGATCGGTCTTGTTGGAGAAACGCGGAACACGAGTCGCGTTTTTCAACAGGAAGGATTTTTATTATGAAAAACAGAAGAGTGTTACACAGTTTATGTTTTTGTCACAAAGTTCTCACAATGAAAGTTCCCATGAACTTGTATGATAAAATAACATTTCGGCAATATGTAGCCAGTGTGAATATAAGATCCAAGACTACAATTACACCACAAGCTCATTACACTATATTCTGTTTGAAACATTCTTTTTATAAGGGTGCGGCGTAAAAACCAAGTGTTTTTGGTTTGAGTAGTACTCATATATTAGAAAAGGAAGGAGCGCGCGGTTTATTACAATCCATTCCTTGACTCAAACCATTTCACTTTCTTACTTGCCACTTGCCAT
This sequence comes from Callosobruchus maculatus, assembly GCA_951848785.1. Taxonomy (NCBI): domain Eukaryota; kingdom Metazoa; phylum Arthropoda; class Insecta; order Coleoptera; family Chrysomelidae; genus Callosobruchus; species Callosobruchus maculatus. Next base: position 2,499,243 of record CATOUR010000198.1, read on the forward strand.
CATGGAGCGGTAGACGCTAGAACAACGCGTGGCATATGGCATGGCATCATTGGCCCATATTTTTTTGGAGAAAATGGGATCACCGCTACAGTAACATCTGAACGTTACATTCATGTGGTGAATACCTTTTTCATACCTGAATTGCAAAGAAGAGGTGTGGATATCAAAAATGTGTGGTTCCAGCAAGATGGGGCCACGGCACACACCGCCAGAGCATCCATGGCTGTTCTTCGCCACCTGTTTCCAAATCGTTCAATTTCGAGGTTTGGTGGCATTTCGTGACCTCTTCGGTCTCCCGACTTATCAATTTGTGATTTTTTTCTATGGGGGTACCTCAAGTCACGTGTTTAAAGGGCCAAGCCCCGTACGTTAGACGCAGAGAAGGAAGCGATTCGCCATGGAATCTCTCAAAAATCAACAGAGACATGCTGGAAACAGTGGAGTGCAATTTTCGTGAACGGCTGCATCATATGCCAGATGTAATTTTTGCACTTAGATATTTCAAAATGGTTTATTATCAGCTATGTTCTACTACCAATAATTTTTTTAGAGTGAAAACTAATAGTTTTATGATTATTTCAAAAACACTTGATTAATATGCCCCACCCGTATATCATTTCTAAAACTTATCTTACAATCCCACAAAGTCTCCAAACAAAATCACTAGAAACTATTGCACAAAATTCGCCGTTCTCACTATTAAGTAACCACCACTGAAAATGATTCTGTGATCCACTATTATGACTCTTTTTTATTTTATTTCTCGTTTTACCTTTCTCTATTTTCTTCTCTTCTATTTTCTTTACATCATATACTATTACTTATAACTTTTACCTTTTATTTTCTAATCTCAGCCTGACTGACATTAACAATAATTGTATATTAGTTTTAAGATTTATATTTTCTTTTTTTCTTTAGTTCTTTATGTTACCAAGGTTAAGTGGAAGACCAGTCGTTCTGCTGAACAGGTGAACTTCATCTTTTCCTTATACCAATATGTAATATGCAACCATGACGGCATGTAGGAAATCAATAAATATAGAATCTTCTAGAAACATCTGCAAGAGCATGGCTTGTAGAGTAATTTAGAGTAGAGTAATTTATTGGTCATACTGCATGTACATAAATAAATACTTAGGACAAGTAAAACAAAACTGGACAGAAGAACGATTAAAGAAAAATAGTACATACAAGTAAGATAAACATAAACAAACAATATATGTGTAAAAAACGAGGACACAAGCATACATAAGTAAAACTTAAAATTTAAAAGTACGACTGTGTCGTAAAAGCAATGGTCGAAGAGGAAATTCTTAAAGTGCTGTTTAAATTTTATATAGTTTAGCTGTCTACGTATTCTAGGAACTTAGGAAGTCAGCTCTAAAGCTTTAAGTTTAACGAATTGCATGCAGAGGCTGCTAATCTAAATCGTGGTGGTCTTATAGCAGATGCTCCTCTGGTTGGATATTTGTGTATATCTGAGTATTTGAGTAGTAGTCATGAATGAAGTTTTCATGAATATATATCTAAGACACTCCTACGGTATCGATGAGACGCCGGTGCTGCCATATGCTCCTGCGAACATAGAGTCTGTTGTGGAAAACGAGAGATGCCGGGTTCACTAGAACTACTAATTCCCCATGCTCGAGCATATATACAGGCAAACAGCCCGACAAAGTCCTTCTCGGCTTCTAACAGAACAACAAAGGACTATGTTTGTTATTGAGTTTTCGGCACCTGCACCTGAACATCGTCTCTAAGAAAGATGAAAAGGGGACTAAATATCAGGAGCTCGTTAGACAGCTTCACAGGCTCTGACCAAACTATACACTGCTGATCTGCTGCTTACTGTGTAATCATATTACAAATTCAAAGCGGTTTTTTTTTGTTTCAATATTTTGCAAATCTACCGTTACTATTACTTTCTTTGTTTTTGTCTTTAATTTGGTTTTGCATTTCACCAGGCTGTGGGAGTATTATAACAGCGGAAACAGTTCCCATATCGCAACGTCCGTACGCTACTTCATAGGTCTGTATATTTTCCAACAAAATATTTACGTTTAATAAAACTACTAAAAAATGATTCGAGTTTCATTATTTTCGTATTTTTTCATTAATTTTTCATACAGTCTATACGGTGAAGGATTTACATATGTATTTAAAAAAATATAGGGAGGAGTTTCGTAAAGTTCTGAAATGACATTATTACCGATCCTTCTATATGTGGGTTTTTGTTTGCAGAAATCAGGCATTTACTTATAATAATTACAGAGCAGTTTTAATTTTGTGTCAAATTGGATAGCTCGCGTACTGTGCATCACTCTGCAAAATATTATTTGCAAATTTCCCATCAATATTAAACATCTCCGTACATAATGATTGTAGAAAAAAGTATTTTATATAGAAGTTACAGTTGACCATTAACTACAAGACAATAGTCTAACCTATCACGAAAAGCTTGAAAAGAATTTCTGGACATTCTGGGAAAAGATTTAAACACCCATTGCGATGAATTCAATGCTAATTTCGCCAACCCTAATAAGAAAAATGCATGCTCAATTGTTGTATTTTGATACAGATACATAGGTACCTGCCTACTAGATTAATATTATTGATGTAATAAAATTAATGAAGTTTTTAATTTTTCTGAAACATTTTCTTATATTCGGGCACCGGTATGTTATGTCATTGAAAAGAGAAAAAACACTATCAAATGAGCCCAATGTTCAAAAAAACAATTGTTTTTCTTTGCTCATTTGTTTTCTGAAACAAAAATAACTGAATACTGCCATACTGTGGAAAATACAATCTTGAACATCTTTTTATATATAAAAAATATACAACCATTATTTACCGAGATATATGCTATGCTCCATACATAATGGGCACACTGGTATGTTATTCCCCATGAAGACTGATTTTTTTTAATTTTTTTGGCATTAGGATATATTCCCGTTAGCCAGAATCATATATTATTTGTCAAAGATATGTAAAAAAGGGTAAAAAGACTTATATGAAATCTTGGGAGTCCTCAAAATTGCAATGGCTGAATTGTCTAATAAATAGCTATCATAGACTAATAGATCTCGATCACCTGAATGACTGTCTAGTGATGAGGAAAGGAAGAATATATATTGTATATATAAAATTAAGTGACTAACCTAGAAGGCCAAGAACTACATCCTAATCAGCGAAACTGAGATGAGGGCAGGGATAAGGGGCTAACTGGAAAATATAGGTACCTATGTTCCTCTTGCCTAGAAACCCAGCGGTAAGGAGGGACTCACATACAGAGGTGTACAATAAGTTAATCTACGCCAGAACTAAATTGAAATCCCATAAATTTAATGATACAGGTAATCACGTCCTTTCTGTTTAGCGAGAATATATGCGAAGTATTATTCAAAGGGACAGATAAACCACATTTCACTAGGTCGGCATAAAGTACATTACAGTGAGCTAGGAATGTGGAGCACCCGAAGAATAATTTTTATAATGGTCCAGGTATAGTCATAGTATAGAGGTGGTACAAGTCTTCGTAGACTCTGATGGACTAGACTCTTGGTTGAACTCAAATTCAGCCTCGCAAGATGAGTAATTTTTATAATGATCCAGGTATAGTTATAGTATAGAAATGGTCCAAGTTCCGGTAGATTTTGAACTAGACTCTTGGTTGGATTCAAATTCAGCCTCGCAAGATGAGTAATTTTTATAATAATCCAGGTATAGTTATTATAGTATAGAGGTGGTCCAAGTCCCAGTAGACTCTGGACTAGACCCTTGATCGGACTCAAATTCAGCCTCGCAAGATGAGTAATTTTTATAATGATCCAGGTATAGTTATAGTATAGAGATGGTCCAAGTTCCGGTAGATTTTGAACTAGACTCTTGGTTGGACTCAAATTCAGCCTCGCAGGATGAGTAATTTTTATAATGATCCAGGTATAGTTATAGTATAGAGATGGTCCAAGTTCCGGTAGATTTTGAACTAGACTCTTGGTTGGACTCAAATTCAGCCTCGCAAGATGAGTAATTTTTATAATGATCCAGGTATAGTTATAGTATAGAGATGGTCCAAGTCCCGGTAGTCTTTGGACTAGAGTCTTGGTTGGACTCAAATTCAGCCTCGCAAGATGAGTAATTTTTATAATGATCCAGGTATAGTTATAGTATAGAGATGGTCCAAGTTCCGGTAGATTTTGAACTAGACTCTTGGTTGGACTCAAATTCACCCTCGCAAGATGAGTAATTTTTATAATGATCCAGGTATAGTTATAGTATAGAGATGGTCCAAGTCCCGGTAGACTTTGGACTAGAGTCTTGGTTGGACTCAAATTCAGCCTCGCTAGATGAGTAATTTTTATAATGATCCAGGTATAGTTATAGTATAGAGATCGTCCAAGTCCCGGTAGACTTTGAACTAGACTCTTGGTTGGACTTCAATTCAGCCTCGTAAGATGAGTAATTATAATGATCTCGGTATAGTTATCTTCACACATGCACCAAGCATACATTTTAGCAAAAAATATCTAGCAGACACGTACCTGGCTGTCGTGCAGTCCCTGTACAGCGTATCAAAGTCTTTACAAGACAGCAGCTTGCATCTGTTGACTCCCGGTTGAATAGCGCCTAAACCCCTCAAGATCCTCACTTGCTCCACGTTGCAGACCAACGGCACAATGTCCAACCGCTTCAGTTTCGTATACACAGTATGCAGTCCACCGACCAAGTGCTTCAAGAACAGTTCGAAAGCCTGTGGCAAGCACAACATCGTGTCCCCTGCGATGATAAAAGCGGCCACTTTTTGACCACGATAATCGACCAGTTTGCACTCGTTCGCCGTAGGGTCCGACGTAGATATGGGAGGAGGGCTGTTGTAGGACCTCGGAGGAGCGTGGTGAGCCATGAGGTCCAGAGGGTTGTGCAGCACTCCCAGCGAATTGAGCAGCCCCAAACCGGGCGGCGGAAGATGACCCAAGGCCATGCTGCGGGCCAAGCTGGCCGAACTCACCGGCGGAGGGCTCAATGGATGGGCCATGGACATCGGATGACCCAAAGGGCTCGCCTGCCTGGGACTGTGCATGTGGTGGTGACCGTGGTTGTTGTTGTTGCTGGGAGGAGACGGAGACGGTTTCACTGCCACTGCTGGGGAACCGGAAGACGCGTGGCTACTGTGGTCACTGCCAGAATCCATACCGGAATTGTCCATCACTACCACTTAACACATCTACAAACGTAGAAACGCTGAAACACACTGTCCGTCTGTTTGTCTATAGGTGCGTGCAACGCGCGGGGCGGGCGTGGTATCTGAGTGCGCACCGCGAGCAACTCGAGGAAGTGCACCGTCCCAACCGATACACCCGAATGTAATAAATAAAAACATTGGGAAAAAGCCGTGCAGGCGGCGGGGGGCGTGGCCATGCGCGACACGCCCACCGCAGTCGCGATTGGCGGACGATAGAGCCAGCCGACGCGGGATTGGCGCCCCACCATGACGTCTCGCTCTCCGCCCACCCACAGGCTACCGAAAGAAGTTAGTTTCTTTGTAGCAGCGCTGGGCGGATGCTAGAGAACTTGAAATATGAGCTGTGACGTATTGATAAAGATTGTCACCAGGCTGTCGTCGTCGTGAAGGAAATCAATACGGACCAAGAGCTGCTATATGCCTCCCCGCGTTCCCTCTTCCTATAAGTATTTTTGTGTTATTTGTGTTGGGAATCTTAAATTGCTGCCGTTGAGCCGGTTTCCTGTTCTCCAGAAAGAAATTGTCTTGCTTTTCAGATGGGAGGGCTTGGGCATGAATTGAAGGAACTTCCTGGACATTGTTCTAAGACTATCAAAGATTTCGGTCTTCTGTAGATATGTAGTGTCAAGAGTTACTTACAGTGCGCACATTTTGGCTGCACACTGTAGCTATATAGGCACTATAACGATCTCGTAACATCTATAAGATTGCACCAACTAATTTTATTTTATAATTTAATTTCTTCAAGGTCAGTGGCGTACATTTTTTTGCTAGTACTATAATCGTGGGACTGCCCTCCGAGACGCCACTGGGAATGATTGTCTTCTGATTGACTTAATGTCTTTTTGCAGTGAACAGTAATGTCAAATTAGACACAATAAATCGGATCAATGCATGTTCTTTAAGAAATTAATAGAAAATCTATATTTTTCCAAATCTTCAAGACCAGAGTCTTCAAGACACATATTTATATGAACTTTTCGACAGTTCTAGTTCCCTCCTCCTATTGCCATAACAAAATCTCACACGCCAGTAGGTACTTCACCTACGTCTGGCGGGTAGGAATTCTAAAATGCTGTCTACACCCCCCCCCCCCCCGCAAATTTAAGGTGACAACTCTAATCTGGACCCCCCCCCCGAAAGGTCAACCAAGTGACATCCATAATCTGGACCCCCACAAAACCAAATCCTGGATACGTGCCTGAACCTTGTCGTACTCGAATGACGTCACATCCGTTTTCCCCTATCCCCGCGCTTGAACATTTCCAGTTCTGTTCTCTATAGTACACAGTGTTGGACCGAGATCTCGCGAAAATCGTCATTTGTCACAATATTGTTCACATACCTACCGAAATTGTCCCTCATCAAACTTATTTAGCATCTCCCGGCACCAACTTACACGTGGTGACAGCTCTTCTGTCTTGATGCGGCACCCAGAGAGAACAAAGTTTCACCACGTGCAAAATCATCATGCAGAATTGAACGAATTACTGGTGCATTTAGGCCTAAAGTCCTCACAGCAGTATAACGTTTTCCTTCGAAACTGACATTCGTGGCCTTCCCAGTCCTCCACAGTGTACTACTAAAATAATACTAAAATTTACCCTTTAAAATCATCTCTACCACCCAATTGTTTTGATGTAAGATGTGGTTACACATCCCCTACCCACTATAGTCGTTTGTTCTAATGCGAAACTGCCCTCGTTTCTTAAGTGCTAATGAATAACTGAGGTCATCGACTTGGCGCGGCGGCTATTCTTCTTCAAGTTCCATCTCCTAGCCGAGGTTAGATATTATGATGGCAATCTTGCCTTTGTTTGCAGCTGTTCTAAACAATTGATTTCCAATCCATCATTCCAAACTAATCCCTCAAGTTGTTCAGCCAAGAGGTTCTTCTTCTTCTTCTTCCTTGACTTCTCTTGCCTTTCGATTTTCCCTTCCGTGTTGTTTTGTAATAGACATTTGGGTTCCCTTATGACCATGGTACTCTAGTTTCCTTTTTTTTTTGAGAGTGTTGTTTCTTCTCTCTCTCGATTCTCTGTCGCAGTTCCACATTTGAGACCCTATCAGTCCAAGAGATCCTCAGCATTCTTCGATAACACCATCTTTGGAAAGCCTCTAGTCAACTTATATCCACTTTCTCAAGTGTCCAAGCCTCGGAATCATCTCATCATCACAGTCACAATGTCTTAACAGACATGCTGTGAACTCGTAAAATCCATTAAGTCGGAGCTAGAGTATTGACGACATGAATATTATCAATAGTTTTGAGAACTGTAGCTCGCCATCGTTCGCGATTTACTGTCAGCTCAGTGGAGCTCTTGATACTCATATCCAGCAACTGTTTCGGGGCATGACCCTGAACTAGTTTCTCTATATTATCGCTCCTGTGAATATGTCCGAAGAATGGAAGCATTCTCGTCGACACAATGGAGGATAGTCTCTGGATTACCGAGCTCATCCAGTATGGAGACGATAGTTCGATGGGCGGTATAAGGACCTCTCAGCATTTTCCTCCACGTCCACATTTCAAAAGCATCTATGCGAGCTCGATCTGCCTTTTTAACAGTCAAAGTTTCCGAGCAGCAGCATATATCAGAGTTGAAAAAGCACAACACCTCGTACTCTAAATTTTAAATTTAAATCTCTGCAGGAAAGAACTTTCCTCAGTTTTACAAATGCAGTTCTTGGAGCTCATATTTCCTGACGTTGATTGGCAGTTTCGATTAGCCAAATTCCTAAATATTATGCACGTACAAAATTTATCTCAGCATGTAACGATACTCAGCTTCTGGGGATTCATTGTTGCGTCATGCGTCATATTACAAACCTTTTCTAATGCAGCAAGTCAGATATATATGAGCCGTTTAAACTTCATTCAGGTCTCAATCAGTATCGACGGTGTCGACACTTCTATGGTGCCGGTTACGATATTATGTATAGACCTGAGAGTAATGACAAAACCATAATTATCTATACAAAATATATATTATAACAATTCAGAAAGTGATAGGATATCAAAATAATTGAAGATACCAATTTGCAATAGATAAAAACAATATAAGTTGATCTATTTATTGTTTAATAACATCTGATTCTACACAGACATATACAATTTTGACTACACTAATGACGGTGACAGCTTTATCGCCTGGGCAATAAAACATGCCGAAAGGGATAACGGTCACCCCACTCGTGGGGCTTCTTTTGAAGGATTAAGGGATCCTTTATAGTGTCGGCACTCGGTAGGAGCACAAAAAATGTAACCAGCTCTTATATTTCTGACGTGTACTATAAATAATTATATCCTGTTGTCGATCCAACGACAAGGTGTCATTGAATTTCAATGAGTGATTTTATTACAGCCTTCCATTGAGTATTTATAATTTATTCTAAAATACTTTCATTTCAAACTGAACTTGTTCATACTACAAGCTGTAGTCGACTATACAGATAAATGAGACAAAATCAGTAAAAACTCGTTTTTTATTCGAAAACTCCTATTAATAATGCTTACTACTTTTTCATAAATATAAAGGGTGATCAACTTGTACTCAAATGTTTAATACCTCCGTTATCATGAGAGACAAAAAAAAACTTTCGAATAAAAGGTATAGGTAAATCTAAGGTATATATACGTTTTAAAATTATTTCAAATAATATGCAGGGTTATTGATACAGTCACAGCATACTAAAGTTGTGGTTCTTCAAATGGAACGTCCTACATATTCCCAATGTGAATTGTGCTCGTTTTCCCTATCCCGGAAATATAGGGTTTTACCAGGTTAAGGTTATACATGGTATTTTCAGAGATATGGTCGCTTCTATGAATTCACCACCCTGTATCTTAAAAAATTAAGGTTTTGCTATCTTTGAATTTGTATACAGGGTGAACCAAAGCCCACGACCATAATTTTCCTTGTCATTTTGAATGGAACACTCTGTATGTCGTCAGAAATTTCTTACAAAAGAACTTCTACTTTCATAAGCATTCTCTAGACCTGAATGTAACAATTATTTTAGGTATTTCGACTTGAGGTAGTAAAACAATATGAATGGCCCCATTGACTTTTGCAAAGCATTAAATTAAAAAAAATGTAAAACCTATTTCCCTAGAAATTGAACACGTTGGTCGATATCGATTGTGGGCCATCCTGTATACCAAATTTACTTAGGGATGCATTCATTTTTATTTTTCTTCGATGTGATGTGATTTATAATTAATGAAATTTTCGAGTAATCATAATTTTCTTTAAAAACAATATATTCTTCAAGAAAAAAAAAGAAAATTTCCATTTACAATGAAAAAACCCAGCTCATCAACACAAGTTCTGTTGAAGGAGCAATAAAATTGATATTTGTCATATATTTCAATTTTAACCGAATTTATCAAAAAAATATTTCAGTAACTTTGGAGATGAGTCATATTATTAAAGTGCATCTTGACTCTGGGACAAACTCAAGTCACACTCTCAGTAAGAAAACAATAATTTCTTTTACAAATTGACATATGCTTTTTGCCAGCCGATAAGACCGAAACAGTTGTTTTTTTAATTTTGTCTTTATACAGAATTTTAATGTTATTTATTTATTTTCATACTTATATAAAATAAAAATATATTTGTAATGACAGCCTTTTCATTAGACCCCATTATAATAGGTTTTTTTTGTAAGACTACAAAGTAATTTTATAAAATGTAGGTAAAATGTTTTTCAACCAAATTTCCACACTAGATCCTAAACTATGAAAAAAACTTGTTGTTGATTCTCATAATTTTTATTTTAGTATTTAATTAACACATACACAAAGCTAACTTAGTATTAAAATGTTTCAAAATACTAAACAGTTCCAAACTAGATACAAATATAAAAATAAACAACAAAATTTTTACATTCACCGTGAAAGAAAATTATCTAGCCCAACAAAAATTATACAAACGGTTGAACAAATCTCTAAAAAAACTTTCCTACCTAATAACCTTTTCAGAGAGATTATAAACGAATGAAAGTACAATCATTATTGATAACTCAGTTACATACTAGAATGTTTGCAAATGCGGTCGATGATTTTATCAAAGTAAAACAAATTAAATCCACTCAAAGTTTCTAGAGATCTTGCTCAATGTGTTGCCCTTGATTTCGGATACAAGTACGGATCCGCTTCCTCACTTCCGTTTTTGTAACTCGTGTTGAAAAAGTTCGTTTCATCTCCTCCGCCGCATTGATAATGTTTTGCCCTAGTTCATCAGCAGTATTAACTGGAATCTCGTAAACCAATGCCTTCATTTGACCCCAGACGTAAAAATCAAGAGGTGTCAGATCTGGGCTCCGCGCAGGCCATGGGATGGGTTCACCCCTCCCTATCCATTTGTTCGGGTATGTGTTGTCCAACAACTGCCGAATTGTGATACGGTAATGTGCTGGACAACCATCATGCTGGAATATCATGTTGTTGATGACTCTGTATTATGTTGATAAATTTTGTTAAATAGTTACTTGTGGTTATATTGTCATGCTTGTCCTTGGAATAGGCCATCAGATAAGGAAGTTTTTAAAATAACTTGTTTGACTGGTTGTGTATCTTTTTTTGAGCTAGACAATTTTCTTTCACGGTAAATGTAAAATTTTTGTTCTTTGTTTTTTAAATAATTGTATGTAGTTTGAAACTGTTTAGTATTTTTGCACATTTAAATACTAAATTAGATTTACGTATGTGTCAGTAAAAAACTGAATTGGAAATTACTAAAATCGACAGCAGGTTTTTTTCTAAATTTGGGATGTAGTGCGGGAATTTGGACATATCCTTGAAAAACATTAAATGTTAATTATCTCGAAAACTATCGGTTTTCGGACTTACGTATGGGGGGTTAAATTTATTGCATTTGAGTCCCTCTATCACTTCCTGCAGGAAAGTGGTCGAGTTACCAGTAACCCTGTATATGGTAAGCTTGCGAATTATATAAATACATTGGAGGTCTTACTACGTCTAACGCTTGAATGTTTTCATCCGTTAATAACATTTTCCATGCGCATTTAACGGAAAATTCTACTCGTATTAGCTGTATAGTGATCTGAATAAAGTCTACATCGTCTTTTTCGTCTGCGAGATATACGCCACTGTTTACTCTACTACTTTTTTATGTAATCAAATCTGAGTTAGTTTACCTCACATACAGTTGTGCTCCATATAGGTACATTTTAAATAAATTTGGCGCCATAAGAGCTATTGTAATCAGAGCAAATATTTAGTTTCACATAAATAATCTGAGGCTGTACTAAATAAAAAGGTATAATAAGTAAACGCAAACAGAGATATAATCATAATAAAAACGAAGGTTCTTTTTGTCGGTTTATTCATTTTTATCTACCCAGTAGCGAAGCGATATGAAAGCTGTTGCTTCACTGCATGCGAGGAATATACGTCATGAAATATTGCGTACGGAGATTGAAAATTATGAGCACTATACTTTTCCTGAAACTGAAGAGTTATTTTCCTGGTTCTTGAGTGCAACTTATGCTAACATTGCAGATTACTTCTTTTTTTGCATTAAGGGTCTAGAGTATAGCGCGCGAAATTGAGAATCCCAGAAAAGACTTATTCCCGTGTTAGCGAGGAGGCGTGGTCGCCTGTTCCCTTTTTCCGAAGTGTGTGTCTAAGATGAGGAGAGATAAGTCCAAAAATCCAAAGGTAAGGTCAAAAGGTCCAAAGGTAAGATTCAACGGGCACCATAAAATTGAATTTCGCATTTCCAAGCTCCTGACGTTACCTTTAAACTTACAGTTATGACTCAAAGAGCAAATTGAAGAAGAAAGCTTGCGCTTGTGCAACTATTTAGCCTTTTTTGATATCGTGTTTGGGTGTTAAATTGCAGGCATTTATAGAATGTATGATTTTGCATTGCGAGTTTTTTTGCACATTAAAAAACTTTTTTGAGAAAATTGAAAATAGTTGTCATTAATTAAGGTCTTAACTATTGCCTTCTGAAATATTATAGGTACCTATATGTAGTTTGAAAATAGAGTGAGTTATGCGAGAAATTGTGAGTCCGTGTTTTACATGGTAAATACGTATGTATAAATGTGTGTATCCTTTAGAAATTGCGTAACCGTGATTATAGTTTTCTTATTAAATGCAAAGGTAATACAAAGATTATAAGAACACTAGATGTAAGATCCCTTTGATGAAACGGCAGATTTTTCTGCGTTTATCAGAAGAAAAAAAATTGATTGACTTAGTACGTCCCACACATAATGATGATACAATTTTATTATCTTCTCATTGCACGATGCTATAGTTTGAAAACCCCTTGCAACCAAATCATCGCCCACCCGCCCGCAAAAAAGCATCCAACACAAAAACTCTCGTAAATAATTCCTTGCGTCTCCCTCCTTAGAAAAGAGGATACCATAGTTTTTTTTTCTGCACGCTTCAACTGGACGATGCGAAACGATCAGGAGCCTCCAAACTGTCTAAAAGCAAAGTTTGAGCTGTTTTTATACTTTTGGTTTTTTTATTATTGCTGCGTTTTCCATTCTCGCCGCGGCAGTAAATTCTGTGTCAAAATTTCATTAAAATCAATTCAATAATTTCCGCGTTACGCAATATAGAACGGTCTAAAGCAATACTCGTATGTATACATCACAAATTCTAAGTCCCTTGGTTTCTATTAACGTCCTTGGTTTCTATAATAAGCAAGGCAATGTTCGGATGGACTAAACACGTGTATTATGCCGCTAGGTTTTTCATTCACAGCTCAATGGACAGCCCATTATGAATACAACAAATTTTTCAGTTTTACAACTAAACGAGACTAGTCAGATGTTCATGGCTCTTGAAAATTTTTACAGTGCCTGCTCTCCATATTTTTCAATAATCACTTTTTATAAAAAAAACAATTAATTTTCATTCACATGCTGACGTGCACAACTATAATACACGTAACAAAACTACATGGCCTGCTGGTGTGTTTATAGGTAGGGAAATTGAAAAACACCGATTTGATTGAAATCTTGAAATGAAATGAAAACTACCAGAGATTGATATTTATAACATCATATCACTAGAAAGCCTATCAAATCAAATTGCACATTTGATCATATAGAAAAATTAAGCATTCCATTTGAAAATATCAAGTTACCGCTGATTGAAGTTTTCTTTATTCATCTACCTACCGATTTCTCCAAGTATAAATGTAATTCAAACTTGACCGTCTAACCTAAGCTGAAGCATTTCATACTTAGTGACAAGGCATAGTCATAGCCCTCTAAGTTTTACAATCGCGCTTCGATATTCTATTTTTTCTGATATCTACTTACACCAAAAATTGTGATTTGTACCTAACCGGTTTACTTTAAGTCCGATGTGAGATACATAAAGTCACAGTAAAATGGACCCGGGAATCTAAATATGCAATAATATACAGGATGTTCCGTATAAAAAAACATAACTTTGATATGTCACGCTTTTATTAGACACCCTGTATAAAAGTCATTATTTTTAAAAAGTAGTCCAACTCGACCTACATACACTCGCAAAGTTAATTTTTTAAAAAGTGGTATCGTTTGGTCACAAGAGTCCGAGGCGTTGAGCTTGACTCACCCTGTATAGTTTAAAAAACTAAAAACCATGCTTTTAAAGAAATAAAAACTTGAAAATAATATTTAAAATAAGTTTAAAACAATAATGTACGAAAAATACTAATATACATAGTTGTCAAAAAAGCGTGGAAGCTTTGTTCTAAATATATTATTCGTAAATCAACCCCCCGACACTTTTATCACAATAATAAATAATATTTTTTGTACGTAATTGTTTTAAGCTTATTTAAAAAATTATTTCAACTTTTTAGTCCGATGTCCTTTAAAACCGTATTTTTGAATTCCATCTCGAATCATCGAAAATCAGCTTTTTGATTTTTCATTCAGGTACCCCCTGATTTAATTGATGTTTACGTAGCTCATCTGAGGCATTAGTACTTGCTTTGAAGAATTTTACGATGCTTCTGACTTTTATTAAAATTTGATCCTCAGGTCCCGACTGTTTAATGGCATTCTCCACAGTAAGATTCAATGTATGAGCAAAGCAGCTCAAATGTTTGTTCATTCCGACCAATTGACCAACTGCCTTCAACATTTTAGCATCATTATCAGTAATGACGGCCACTATTTGTTCTAAAGAGATATTCGAGTTCAGCAAAACATTTTTCAAGGTATTACATACAGGGTGTCCCAGAAGTCAACGTCAAGCCGCAACGGGATGACAGGATTGGCTGTAACTATCACGAAAAAAATGAGAAAAAAAATCTATTCCATGCAGTTTGAAAATTATGGGCATTTAAAGAAAACCTAGAAATTTGGTCAAATTATAACAATTTTTCGGTTATTGTGATTAACTTTTATTATTTCTGTTCATTTAAGCTTTGGAACCGTAACCCTAAATAGCATTTCTAGAAGCACAGTCAAAAATAATGACACAATTGCCCCAAGTTTTCTAGAATGAAGACTATTTATTAAACTATGAATTTAAAATTTTCAAAGTTTGCCGACTTTGAAAGGCCTTCCTTCAAAAAAAATGTACTAAAGTGCCATGGCAAGTGCCATCAAAAGTTGGCGCATTTAACCAGGATTGTAAAATGGTACAATACTTGTTAGTTTCATACTGAAAAAAACGAGTAAAAAAAGGAAAACCTCAAGTAACCCGATTTTTGCTAACCCATTTCACTCAGGTCAGATGTTCTTTATTCGCACAAGCTTCTGGTAGGTTCTTAATTTTTCGGCAAAATGATGAGAGGGTGGATAGTGGACATGTTTGCCACGAGTGAGCAAGACAGATAGTGACGCCACTTATAGCAAAGTCAACAAAAATAAGTAAAATTAATAAAATAATGAAAAATCTTGACCTAGCTTAGTTTAAGTTTATTGGATTAGAAGTCAGATAGGAAAATAACATTTTTTATTACAATAAAAGTTCAAATTGTATACCATCAGCCTCAATACACGTCCTGCATTTTCTTAAGGAAGATCTACTTATTAGCCAGGCACATTTAATGCGAGAAGATGGATCCCAGTATCACTTTAGAGTAAGCCTGTGAACCGGAATTTCAAACGGCAAAATTGTTGGGCCTTTTGTGCTGCCTGAGAATTTGAATGGCTCGAATTACCTACATTTTTTACGATAAAATTTACCAACTTTGTTGGAGGACGTACCACTAAGCGGCCTACAGACGTTGATGTAAGCTGCGATTCCTCAATCGAGTCAAGGTTTCATGAAACTTGCATCAGTTGCATAAGTTCTTACTCAAATCGAAACCTGTTGCGATGCCTGAATCGACTTGATATTTCATGCACGTTTCACGCAACACAAGAATGGTAGGGTGTGCTTATATCTTTGTATCGACGCAATACTATACACGTTGAAACCTGCATCACTGCATCAGCGTCACCGGCTCGGCGACATGGCTCACCGTCCATAATAGGATTCCAGAATCGCTGCACACCGCAAGTGATACTAAATTTGTGATTTAGTACCACACACGCTGCTACTTCCGTTATGAAACGAAGAATCGATACCTGAATCGCAGCATGCATCAACCTCTGTAGAACGCTTAACAGATAGTCGCCACATGAGGTATCAACAAGATGGCTGCCCAGCGAATTATGCTTATGAATATTCGGGAGGTGGAGGTGGACGTTCAGGCATTATCTCGTGGCCAGCCCGTTCCCCAGATTTAAATCCCCTGGAAGTTTGTTATTGGAATGTGCTCAAAGAAAAAGTTTATTCAAAGACCATTGAGAGCGTAGCCGAGCTGCGTAAACGAATTTCTCAAGCTGCTGAGGACAACAACTCTCGAGGATATGCCTGGCTAATAAGTAGATCTTTTTTTAAGAAGATGTAGGGCGTGTATTGAGGCTGATGGTAGACAATTTGAATATTTATTGCCTGACCTTTATTCCAATAAACCTAAACTAGGTCAAAAATTTTCATTATTTTACTAATTTTACTTATTTTTGTTGACTTTACTAAAAGTGGCGTCACTATCTGTTTCGCTCACTCATAGCAAATATGTTCATTATCCATTTCTCTCATCATTTTGCCGTAAAATTAAGAACCTACCAGAAGCTTGTGCGAATAAAGAACATCTGACCTGAGTGAAATGGTTTAGCAAAAATCAGGTTACTTGAGGTTTTCCTTTATTTACTCGTATTTTTCTAGTATGAAACTAACAAGTATTGTACCAATTCATAGTTTAATAAATAGTGTTCATTCTAGAAAACTTGGGGCAATTGTGTCATTATTTTTGACTGTGCTTCTAGAAATGTTATTTAGGGTTAGGGTTCCAAAGCTCAAATGAACAAAAATAATAAAAGTTAACCACAATAACCGAAAAATTGTTATAATTTGGCCAAATTTCTAGGTTTTCTTTAAATGCTCATAATTTTCAAACTACATGGGATAGATTTTTTTTCTGATTTTTCTCAAGACAGTTACAACCAATCCTGTCACCCCGTTGCGGCTTGACGTTGACTTCTGGGACACCCTGTATATAAGGTCTGTTTTTACAGCAATCACCAACTAGTCAGCGTCAATTTGATTGGCCAGTACTAGTCAGAAATAGTTTGACAACTGATTCTCTGTAAAAACAGAACTATTATCACCTGTATGCGATTCCGATAATTCTATGACATCTAAATAGGTTGATATCAACTTGTCCTTCTCTAAAAAATGAACAGTTATTTATATTTGAGAACAGACACTGACAAAAGCGGGCCAAATCTTTCGTTGAACGCACAACCACCATCACCGCTTCTGCCTATTAAACACAGATAAATCCCCACCCCGATGTCCGTGAAAATACCATAGGGGAAGTGTACTAAGGGTGGAAATCTCCTTTTACAGTTGGCCAGACAAACTGTACGCGCCCTTATAGGCAACCGGAAAGGGACTGTTTTATCACGGCCCTTGGAATACATCACTAACCTAGTGACCATGATGCTCGGTAGAAAGAAATTACGAAGGAGGGACCTCTATAAAGAGGGTGATTAGAGGACAGAAATACAACGGGGATGTAAAACTGAGGAGAAAGGCGCCAAATAGGTAACAAAATATTGAAGTCCTGATGAGGACTATAAAATAAAAGAATTAAAGTCCGTTCCTAGATATTTCAGAAGTAGTGCCGGATAGTATAAAAAAAACTTAAGAGTAGGGCATTTATTTATCGTACTGTAATGTTATCATCCAAATAATCTGTCACTCTTGTTGTCACGTAAGGATATATAATAATTTTATTCTTTCAAATTTTCAATAAAATTGGTGCTTTTCAAATTTTCTCTTCTAACAATAACATTATCAAAAACTTATTTAAATATGAGGTTGCTCTTGATTTTGGAGCAGTGCCTGCACTGCCACACTTATAGCGTTTTTCACTGGTTGCACTCGGGCTCCACTGGATTTCTGTTTTGCATTTCGCTGGCAGTTCCAGTGCAAAATTTTTTAAGAGCTCGCATTTCACTGGCATTTCTGCACTCGGAGCAGTCGAACTGAGTGCAATAAATTCGCACCGATTTCAAAGTGATAGCGTTTTTCACTGGGCACATTTTAGTGCACTCCATGCGAGTGGAGAATACTGAAAAAGTTCACCTAGGGTAACATTTTTGCACTGGGTTCTTCCAGTGGAATACACATTAAGAAACATCAACTTATTTTGACAACAATCCTTGCATATCCTCCGATACTACTTACTCGCTTGTCTGAAAACTGTTCAATAGTTTCCACGTAATTGCTAAATCTGGGAATTTTTTCTCCAGAATTTCTTCCTAAATACAAATCTGTTTATCCTGAGATGTGCTGGATTCTTCCAATTCAAACAAGTAAATTAAAAGTTTGATTTTTTCGTTCACTCTACTCATTCTGACTGAAAATGGTGAAAATCAACTAGGTATTACTGTATTAAAAGATCGAAAGTTTAAGCAGATTAAACACAATTCTATGATTTGTAGAAAACAGAAATCCAGTGCAGCCCGAGTGCAACCAGTGAAAAACGCTATGGTGTTGTGGAAGCGAACCAATAAAATGACAGTAAATTTGAGCGGGAAACTTCAAATCATAGAATTGAATACGGTAATACGTAGTTGATTTTCACTATTTTCAGTCGGAATGAGTAGAGTGGACGAAAAAATCAAACTTTTTGAACAGCTACCTATATTATGCTATCTACTTCCACCTGAAATGGATCCATGCCATCAACTTTGGTGTAGAATTTATCCATTTTATAATATCTGGACCTGAAGTCTCGAAAATGAAAATCGCAGATGAAAACATTGGAAATATTTGGATCACAACCAACAAAACCGACAACTTATCGAATGTCAAAAGTCAAAACAAGTTGTTTCTTGATGTGTATTCCACTGGAAGAACCCAGTGCAAAAGTGTTACCCTAGGTGACCTTTTTCAATATTCTGCACTCGCACGGAGTGCACCAAAATGTACCCAGTGAAAAACGCTATTGGTTTTATTGGAAATGTGTTGGTGTTGCACCAAAAAAGAAAATATTCAAGTGTTCATCTCTTGCATCTCTTGTACTCTTGTTATAAATTATTATAAAAAAAATAAGTTTTGCTATTTACCAACATTTCTTAAAGTGACTTTAGTTCAGTTTGATTTGTTTTCCTGGAAATATTATCCCTACTTTATCAAAATCTGAGAGCAGGTTCAACTTACGAGACCTCGAGTTCAATTTGAGCACCTGGTTGCCTAAAATGAACCATTTCCAACACCATCTTAATTTTGCTTTTCTTTTGTTGTTAACAAATATAAAAATAATTTATGCTGCTCAAATTATTCCTCAGGGTTGAGAAATTTTGTTTTGTATTATCAATTTATTTTATTTTTTTAATGTGCACACATTTACGGACAATTTTTACCAAAATTTGGTTCAATATGGGCAACCGCACCCTATATTTTTATATGTAGTAGACTCATTAGATGCAAAATGCAATATACAATAAGGGCATCCTGACAACTGTGTCTGTTAATTTCAGTAAAATTTATAGTTCAATGAATATTTCAAGCAACGGAGGTGGTCTAATTGAATTATTAATGCATTTTCGTTAAATGTAATAATAAGAGTATGTAAATTTTCATTTTTTATTCATATCCAACACGATTTCAATAGACAATTATAAATCTACCACCAATTAGTGAAGTTATTGAACTTACGGCGCATATGCTAACACATCGGCGGCTCATCATAATTTTTATCAGATTTAATTACGATGTGAAAAATAACATACGGCGTGTTGCAAATGAGCATTTTTGCATATCGGCGAACCATGTGACCATATAAATAAGAAAAATTTATGAAAGCGTATCATAGGTGGATATTAAACGCGCTGCGGCGTGGGACAATAAACAATGCACAAATTAAAAAGTTACGCGTAAAAACTAAAAATAATAAATTTCAACGCTGAAGATTGTTATTTACTGGCAGTACTATGCATAGGTAAGCATCCGAACCGTTTGATGGAATCAACGTGATGAAGGCTGTAGATATAAGCCAGTTGACTATTCCGAAATTTGTAATTCACAGTTTGTCGAATCAAATCAACTCAAATCTATGTCTCCAACCAAAATTACATTATAGGGCGCATTTGTTTTACACAAAATCTCAGCTCAATTAACTTTGCTCAATTGAAATAACGTTAACGAAAACGTCGAAAACTGTTAATTTTAAGTTATAACCCAACTGTTACAATAAGACCAAGGTTATGAGCGTAGATAGAGAGCATAATAATCAATAGGCCGTTGTGAAGTAGTTCAAATTTTTGTATACCTCGGTTCTTTGTTCGACAATTCGGGTAGGTAGCTGTAAAAATGAGATTCGATGGCGCATTCAACAGGCACGTGTGGCCATGACAAAGCTTACTAAAATATGGCGTGACCATAACATCACTAAAACTACAAAAATGTCGCTGGTTCAGTCTCTTGTGTTCTCCATATTTTTGTATGCTTCGGAAACTTGGACTGTTAAAAAGGCAGATCAAGCTCGCATAGATGCTTTTGAAATGTGGACATGAAGGAGAATGCTGAGAGTTCCTTATACCGCCCATCGAACTAACGTTTCCATACTGGATGAGCTCGGTAATCCAAAGAGACTATCCTCCATTGTGTCGACGAGAATGCTTACATTCTTCGGACATATACACAGAAGCGATAATATGGAGAAACTTGTAGTTCAGGGTCATGCCCCGAGTGGGCGGCGCCGTGGGCGTCCCCCTAGACGCTGGGTGAATACGACGAAACAGTTGCTGGATATGAGTATCAGAGCGCCACTAAACTGACAGTAAATCGCGAACGATGGCGAGCTACAATTCTCAAAACTATTGATAATATTCGTGTCGGCAGTACTCTAGCTCCGACTTAATGCATTTTACGAGTTCACAACATGTCTGCTAAGACATTGTGACTATGACGATGATAATGATGATCAACTGTGCTATAGTGATGTGACGAAATTCACATTTTGAACATTTGCGGATGCGAATATCTGCTACCAACATTCGCGAATATACGAATATTAAGTTTTATATCTATTAAAATAGAAAATTTATTTTATTTGTGTGTGCTTAAACTATTAACTGTTATGTAAACTAAGTAATTATATTTACAGTTCATTTATTGTAGAAGTATTTATTGATTATTATTTTTAGTTTCATTCAAGAAGATAACATTAAAACTTCAGTAAAATTTCAAAGATGAATTATTTTTGTTTGTTTAAATTGCGTTTAGTATATATTTTTATTTGTTAAATTTTTATGAAAAAATAATTGTTAAGTTTCACTGTCCAGAGTTAAATAAATAAATGACGCCAAGTGATAAACAGAAGACTTATTTAGTTACGAGTCTAAGTTACTTTTTTACATTAAAAAACTTAAGAAATGAATGGATTTTGCTTCATTAACCAACTATGATATTTAAAAAAAATATATTCCCAAACCATTCGGAGTTATTTCGTGAATGCGAATATGCAAAAATATGCGAATATCCGCGAATGCGAATATTCGTTGCACATTACTACTGTAATCAGCTGTTCTTCCTGAAAGCCTAATAGAAGTGATATTTACTGATTTGACAATCTCACTTTGGTTTGAAATATCTCACTTCACTTACAAAATGATGCAGAAAGCAAATGGGAAACTATCGTATTAAAAATCTCAAAGATATCCCAAGAGAAACTCGTAAAATGAGTACATTTTACGAGTTCACAACATGTCTGATAAGACATTGTGACCATATGATGATGACTTGCAAAATGAATGCGGCTATTGTTTCCTAATTTTTTGGCGTACAATGGAAATGAACAGAGGTGGAAACATGACTTTAAAATTCCTAGATATAGCCTATCCTTAAGGGTCTGTTCCATTTCTCCAGTGTGTGTCTAAGATGAAGGCAGATAAGTCCAAAAATCCAAAGGTTAGGTCAAAAGGTCCAAAGCTAAGGTCCAAAGGTCACTATAAAAATGAATTTCGCATTTCCAAGCTCCTGAAGTTACCTTTAAACTTACAGTAATTAATCAAAGAGCAAATTGAAGAAGAAAGCTTGCGCTTGTGCAACTATTTAGCCTTTTTTTGATATCGTGTTTTGTTGTTAAATTACAGGCATTTATAGAATGTATGATTTTGCATTGCGAGTTTTTTTGCACATTAAAAAACTTTTTTGAGAACATCGCAAATAGTTGTCATTCATTAAGGCCTTAGCTATCGCCTTCTGAAATATTATATATGTAGTTTGAAAATAGAGTGTGTTATGCGAGAAATTGTGAGTCCGTGTTTTACATGGCAAATACGTCCGTATGAATGTGTGTATCCAGGTCCCTTAAGTGGCGGTTATAGTAAACTGCTTGAGGACACATTTGCGGGGGTAAAGGGAGAGGTAAATATTCGAGCTATAGCGGTCATGGCAAATTTATTATACTCCCAAATGCAGTATCACAAGGATGTACCCCCAGCAGACAAAAAATATTTGGACGTACCGCTTTGGTTTATGCCGAAACGACCTCCTGCTAGCTGTACACCCGTCCTGAAAAAAGTATTCAGAAATTTTTTGATCGTCGCCTCGTTAAGAAATAGACATGGTATAATCTTGATCCCTTAACTGTGTATTTCGGGTATAAAAAACAGTAAAATGTTCACAAATGCCACTGAGATGTCACAAAGAAAACGAATTTGTAGTATGTACAAGAACCATAATCTGATGGAAAAAATGGTGTATTGATGAAGGTATGTATTCGAACCA
The DNA here is from genome assembly GCA_951848785.1 of Callosobruchus maculatus. NCBI lineage: Eukaryota > Metazoa > Arthropoda > Insecta > Coleoptera > Chrysomelidae > Callosobruchus > Callosobruchus maculatus. Next base: position 2,521,778 of record CATOUR010000198.1, read on the forward strand.
TAAAAAATACATTTTGGATGAAAAATGATGCGTTAGGCAGAAACCACAAGTGGTTTCATCAAGTCCAGGGACAGTTACACCTTATAAAAAGTAATCATTGGTGCATTGCAGTCTGAACATAAATGATTGGAAAGGTGTCGGAGCAGAATCTTATAGTTTTAGGCCCGATTTTATCAACACCGGCATTTTTACAAAGGTTTTGACCAATCAGAGCAGCCCATTCAAGAACTTGCATCTGTCAAAGTTCCCTGAAAATTATTGATTTCTCTTGAAATTCACTTCAAAAACGTGAAAAAAGACATGCTTTATATATAATCGACCATTGTGAACTCTTTAGTATCTTTTCAACTCTGATTTTCCATCGTAAATGGGTGAAAACTTGCATTTTCCTAATTAACAAAGAGTTTAGCAATTGCTAATCTCAACCAATCAGATTCCACAAAACCGACACATTTGATCACTGGATAAAATGTACTGTTAATTTACGTAATGATGATGATGACAAGAAATTCAAATTACTGCTTTATTTTGATAAAACAATAATTTACAATCGATAATAATTATAAATACCTCCAATATACCTTTGTATTATAGTGAAAAGGGTAAAAATAACACTTTATTGCATTTCACAAAGCTATTATAGACACACATGGTGCAAGCGTGCATTACTGGTTGCCTATCCTGCTTAACAGCAAAGCGTTGCGATGTGGCAAAAGTATAACGTATATCCTTATTTTTCCTAAACTAGAAACCTTTCCTATAATCAGAAAGTGAATAAGGTGCTTTAAATAAATGTGTGTCTGCACTACGGTGCCTTTTATGCAATGCCTACAATCTTTACATCCTCTGTGAATATTTCTATAAGAAGGTCTATTCTATAACAAACATGCGTCCAGTCTATAATCAATGTGACTGCAATTGCAATTGGTAATTATACAATAATTATAAGGTAAACATTAAAAATCTAGCATTAATTTGCAAATCAATCACTTTGTTCTGATTTTCTGCTATGATTTTGATCTATGAATTCTAAAATATTTTTAATGAAAGTGTCATCCAGCTTTGACGTTTTGTTTCCAATGATGAAATACTATTGGATGATACTTATTAACCTAGCCCGCAATACCCAATAGAAAGCTTTTGCTAAACAACATCCAATAGAAAAGCTTTGGCAAATTCTTTGTTAAATATGCATGTTGATAAAATCGGGCCTTAGTTTAGCTGAGACGCGTAACTTTTATTAAATTACTTACGTTTCATCTGTTTCTTTGCATATATGGTATTGATAGATAAGTAGCTACATTATATCGTCATTTTTTTATTCAGTGAATATGCAATTGCCATAAAATAAGGAGTCTTTCTATAAAACTAAAAAACTAACAGTGATGAGGAGACTCCACCATATTTTGAATAAATTGGCAATAATGGTGAATGCTGCAATTGATTCGACCCTGACCACCGAAACCGAATTTTGTTGCAATTCCGACCAAAAACCAAAGGTTCGAAGTTCTCCAAAAGAAGGAATGCTGGAGGAGACTGGTTCGTGGAGTAGGGACCTCGACCTGGTAGGGGTGAGCTCGCAGAGCCTCTCTAGTGTTCCTCGTTCGGACGGCCTTTGCTGTTATTACCTGGGAGAGCTCACTCGAACATCTTCCGTGATAGAATCTGTAGAACAGGGACAGGTCACCCACCCTTATTCGATGTTCCAGGCTATGGAGGTCCTTTGTGAGGTTAGGCGTATCGATTAGTCTAATCGCTCTCTTCTGGATGGTGTCCAGAAGCTTTAGAGAGTGCTTGGGAGCGCATCTCCACACATGGGAGCAATACTCCAGCGATGGTCGGAACTGTGCCTTGTAGAGCAGCAGTAGTTGCTCTGGTGTGTACAGCTTCCTACAGCGGAACAAAACTCCAAGCTTTTGGGATGCCATTTTAGCAATACTGACGACGTGGTCGTGCCAGGACATGTTGTTGTTGATGTTGACCCCCAAAAGCTTGACGGAAGGTGACTCGTCTATGGGGTGACCCTCCATTTCTACTGTTGGTGAGCCAATGTGAGACTTCTTTGTAAGTGTTGTTGCCTGGGTTTTCTGTACGTTGAACTATACTTTATTTACTAATCCCCACTCGACAATTTTTTTGATATCTGCGTTGATCTGTGAGGCATGCTGCTGTCGCCGACGTACCTTCTCCTGGGCTTGCCAGGTTCCATGCACGATATTAATGTACTGTCGTCTGTGAAGCTGTAGATTGGATTGGATGTTATTTCGAACAGCTCGTTGATATACAGCAGGAACAGTGTAGGGGATAAAACAGATCCCTGAGGAACACCGGCGTTTATTGTAAATACGTTTGATGAACAGCCTTCGACTACAACAAACAGAGATCGGTCGTTCAAAAAGCCTTTTAGCCACTGGCGCAAGCCATCAGGTGGTAGTCCATAAGCAGCAAGCTTGACTAGAAGTCCCTCATGCCACACTCTCCCGAAGGCTTTCGATATGTCAAGCGCAAAAACACGGGATTCGCCATGGTTTTTAATTGCTCTATTCCACAAGTGAGTGACATAGGCCAGAAGGTCACCCGTAGACCTGTGCTTACGGAAGCCATACTGGCGATCATTTATGATGTTATTATTGTCCAGGTATTTCAGGATCTGTGTGTTAATAACAGTCTTCATAACCTTGGACATGATGCTGACAAGAACCACAGGTCTATAGTTTGTGGGATCGGTTTTTTTGCCTTTCTTAGGGATGGGTTGTACGCAGCCATTCTTCCATGAAGCGGGAAACACGCCTTGCTGATATGATAGTTTGAAGAGCTTGCAAAGAATAGGTGCAAGATCAGCGGCACAGCGTTTAAGGACAATGGCTGGAATTTGGTCAGGACCAGTAGCTTTCTTCGTGCTTATCCTCTGGAGGATGCTTTTTACATCTCGATGTTGAAATTTGACCTCTGCCATTCTCGAGTTTACGTTTATGTTGGTAGTCGGATTGCTTCCTTGGAAGTCTACAGTAGAATTGGCTGCGAAAAGCCTCCCTAAGATGTCTGCTTTTTCTTTAGGAGCAGAAGCGATGGACTTGTCCTTCTCTGGTCAAGATGTTGTCTTGGAAACCAATACACAAGGAAAGCCACACTTGAGAGTCCCTTAAGTATCCCTTGAGCGAGTGAATACGGACCTTACATACAAATTGCGATTTTGCTTTTTTCGATCGTTATACCGTGGTGTTTTCGTCCGCCACATACGAATATGCTTCTAGGTTAGGCAAGCATGACGGCCATAGCTCAATTGGCAAAATAACTATTCTTGTGGTCGTGAGTTCGAATCCCCAATATTAGGCAGCCGGGACCTGAAAATTACAATCTAAATCCCGGCAACCGGGATTTTTCACATTTTAATTTGAAATTCCGGCATCCGGGATTTTGATTGTAATTTTCAAGTCCCGGCTGCCGAGATTTTTTACATCAGAAAATAAATCCCGGCAGCGTTTATTTCAAATATTTTGCAACTCTTAATATTAAGTTGTATTTAAATGAAAAAAAAAAGCAACCAAACAACCATTGTTGGTTTTATAATGAAACTATGCATTACCTTTGGAGAATAAACAAATGAAAATCTACGTTGTATATATAGACAAAGATAACACTAGTTACACAAATGACTATATTTAACACGTTTGTACAAAATATTACGTTTTTATTTCATTTACAGGCTACAAACTTTCAGTTATTATTATTTAACTTATGAATACAGTTTTATAATATTTATTCTTTGTTTATTAAACTAACATATCCGACAAAACCAATACTTCTGTTTAGGCCTTTTTGCCAGAGAAACGCATATCAAATGGTACCGATTCAAGCAGCTACTACATCTGATTAAACTTTTATTGAGATCATGGTTACAAACAGCACATAATCACTGGTTCAATTCTTTTTTCCTTTTAATGATGGACTCTAGAGTACTCCATGCTTCATTTGTGAAATATCGCCGAATATAAAAAACGTTCACAATTGACTCTTCAATAAGCTTGTTGTTGATAAGATCTGGTTCTTTTATATCGTAGTTGTGTATAAGGAAACTAGGTGAGGATATGTTGTCAACATTATTTGTGTCTTTGATAATCCAGGACAATAACAGTTTTTATTTTTTATTGTAATTATAAATTTGATGAAAGGAATTTTTTACATAGCTTCTTTTCTTGGATATATCTATAACTGTATATTCTAGTCCCTTTGGTCGTCCACGCTTTCTGATTGCAATTGGCATTTTCATTTCTGCTATATTATATGTTACTACTTTGCTTTTTATGCACTTCTAGTTCCTTTGTGAAATCTTCAAATGAATTAAACTATCTCCAAGCTTCATTTTCACCAGTAATAATAGTGAAAACCGAGGTTAAAACTAAAACTACCATTCACCAAAGACTGAAGGTAAACAGAACGTGAAGATAACCTCAAATTTCTTATGTGGAAATGCCGGGTACCGGGATGACTTTTCTAATGTAAAAAATCCCGGTTGCCGGGACCTGAAAATTACAATCAAAATCCCGGATGCCGGGATTTCAAATTAAAATGTAAAAAATCCCGGTTGCCGGGATTTGATTGTAATTTTCAGGTCCCGGCTGCCGAGACGTGATCCACTGCCAATTTGATACATGGAAAGTGCTGAGTCAAGCCAGACTGACTATCTTTTGATTACTTTATCACCAATTCTTCCGTTCTTCCGTTATTAAAATCGACGATACGTCATTCATTAGAGTTTATCCCTTTTTCGAACTGAGTCATCGGGCTGATGGGTCGGCAACCTAATCGAATAATAAGATATTAAAATGTCCAGGGGTAATAACACTACGGCGCTCTGGCAAAAAAATTCCCGTCGGCGCGGCGTTCGTATACACACCGACAGAAATTATAAGCAAAACATAAATCATCATTTGACGGGCACAAATTCAACCCTATTCGGGTTGCGAAATCCGGCTGCGCGACATCTTCGGCGGTCAAATAGCCCGCCGACAATGGCGGCTCGTTTCAGGGGGTGAAACATAGATTATAATAATGAGAAATCCCAAATTTTTTATTTTCGTCGAACTGGGCTGAAACTCAAAACTGAGACCGGATTTGTAATCAGCTCCCTCATATTATTCAAAACACAAGGTCTCATCCCAAAAAGAAAGCCAAATAAAGATTTTCAATTTTTTAGGCAAACCTAAAGGTTTGATAGATCTGAGATTTTCGATTTCCGTCAAACGAGACTGAAACTCGAATCCCCGACTGGATTTGTAATCAGCTCCCTCATATTATTCAAAACCGGAGGCTTTATCTCAATAGAAAGCAATATAAAGATTTTCAATTTTTAGGCAAACCTATAGAGCTTCGATATGATCTGAAATTTTCGATTTCCGTCAAACGAGACTGAAACTCCAAACCGCGATCGGATTTGTAATGAGTACCCTCAAATTATCCAAAACATGAGATTTGATCTCAATAGAATGTCAAATAAAGATTTTCAATTTTTTAGATAAATGTGAAGATCTGATAGATCTGAAATTTTCGATTTTCGTCAAACGAGACTGAAACTCCAAACTGGGACCGGATTTGTAATCAGCACTCTCAAATTATCCAAAACACGACGTTCGATCTCAAAAGAATGTCAAATAAAGGTTTTCAATTTTTCAGAGAAACGTGAAGATCTGATAGATCTGAAATTTTCGATTTCCGTCAAACGAAACTGAAACTCAAAACTGGGACCGGATCTGTAATCAGCACCCTCAAATTATCCAAAACACGAGGTTTGATATCAATAGAATGTCAAATAAAGATTTTCAATTTTTTCGATAAACGTGAAGATCTGATAGATCTGAAATTTTCGATTTTCGTCAAACGAGACTGAAACTCCAAACTGGGACCGGATCTGTAATTAGCACCCTCAAATTATCCAAAACACGAGGTTTGATCTCAATAGAATGTCAAATAAATATTTTCAATTTTTTAGAGAAACGTGAAGATCTGATGGATCTGAAATCTTCGCTTTCCGTCAAACGAGACTGAAACTCCAAACTGCGATCGGATTTATAATCAGCACCCTCAAATTATCCAAAACACGAGGTTTGATCTCAATAGAATGTCAAATAAAGATTTTCAATTTTTTAGATAAACGTGAATATCTAATAGATCTGAAATTTTCGATTTCCGTCAAACGAGACTGAAACTCCAAACTGCGATTAGATTTGTAATCAGCATCCTCAAATTATCCAAAACACGAGGTTTGATCTCAATAGAATGTCAAATAAAGATTTTCAATTTTTAGAGAAATGTGAAGATCTGATAGATCTGAAATTTTCGATTTCCGTCAAACGAGACTGAAACTTCAAACTGCGACCGGATTTGTAATCAGCATCCTCAAATTATCCAAAACCCGAGGTTTGATCTCAATAGAATGTCAAATAAAGATTTTCAATTTTTTCGATAAACGTGAAGATCTGATAGATCTGAGATTTTCGATTTCCGTCAAACGAGACTGAAACTCCAAACTGCGACCGGATTTGTAATCAGCATCCTCAAATTATCCAAAATACGAGGTTTGATCTCAATAGAATGTCAAATAAAGATTTTCAATTTTTTAGATTAACGTGAATATCTGATAGATCTGAAATTTTCGATTTCCGTCACAGGAGACTGAAACTCCAAACTGCGATCGGATTTGTAATCAGCACCCTCAAATTATCCAAAACACGAGGTTTGATCTCAATAGAATGTCAAATAAAGATTTTCAGTTTTTTAGATAAACGTGAAGATCTGATAGATCTGAAATTTTCGATTTTCGTCAAACGAGACTGAAACTCCAAACTGCGATTAGATTTGTAATCAGCATCCTCAAATTATCCAAAACACGAGGTTTGATCTCAATAGAATGTCAAATAAAGATTTTCAATTTTTTAGATAAACGTGAATATCTAATAGATCTGAAATTTTCGATTTCCGTCAAACGAGACTGAAACTCCAAACTGCGATTAGATTTGTAATCAGCATCCTCAAATTATCCAAAACACGAGGTTTGATCTCAATAGAATGTCAAATAAAGATTTTCAATTTTTAGAGAAATGTGAAGATCTGATAGATCTGAAATTTTCGATTTCCGTCAAACGAGACTGAAACTTCAAACTGCGACCGGATTTGTAATCAGCATCCTCAAATTATCCAAAACCCGAGGTTTGATCTCAATAGAATGTCAAATAAAGATTTTCAATTTTTTAGAGAAACGTGAAGATCTGATAGATCTGAAATTTTCGATTTCCGTCAAACGAGACTGATTTGTAATCAGCTCCCTCATATTATTCAAAACTGGAGGCTTCATCTCAATAGAAAGCAATATAAAGATTTTCAATTTTTAGGCAAACCTATAAAGTTTCGATAGATCTGAAATTTTCGATTTCCATCAAACAAGACTGAAACTCCAAACAGTAGAATGTCAAATAAAGATTTTCAATTTTTTAGATAAATGTGAATAAGATCTGATAGATCTAAAACTTTCGATTTCCGTCAAACGAGACTGAAACTCCAAACTCCGACCGGAGTTGCAATCAGCACCCTCAAATTATCCAAAACACGACGTTTAGTCTTAATAGAACGTCAAATAAAGATTTTCTATTTTTTAGACAAACGTGAAGATCTGATAGATCTGAATTTTCGATCTCCGCCAAACGAGACAAACTCAAAACTACGACCAGATTTGTAATCAGCATCGTGTGTATAGGTGATGGTTTTTTCTCGCGAGTACCATTCAATACTTCGCTCAATATTTTGTACGATATTTTTGCTCAAAATACTAAACGTAACCGCATATTTTTTGCCAGTGTGAGTGGCCTGTTACCCCGCTCATGGCCTGACTGAAATCTCTCCTCCAAGACCTTTCGCGCCATATTGTCTAGCTATCCATCATCAGACTGTCAGCCGTTATTGTTGCCGAAATCTACACGGCACGGCGGCGCGGCGGTAAACGGTGCGGCGTTTGTGTCGCCCGTGTGTGAGCGGGCATAATTATTATTGCCGGCGGGCGTTTTAAAATCGAAATATTATCGCCACCGCCGAATTTGTGTTATTAAAGACAAGCGCAGATTAGGCGCAACAGTGATGGATCTGTGCATTTTAAGAGGATTGTTTGCATACGGCATGCCAGATGGGCAGGGCTCCGCAGATCGATAAGGAAGTCGACAGCACCCTGTAACTTTTGTGAGCCAAGAGGTTGCAATTTTGTTCCTTTATTCAAGTCCAACGCGTAGTTAGTGTAGTCTGGTAGTCGAATTAATGAATGAAATTTTGTAGGAACCGACACGATTTGTCCAGTTAGCTTATCATATTTTCAGCGCTTATTAGTTTCACCTGTATGTTTGTTTGTTTGTGAGCTTGTAACTCTCCTTTGGATTAAGAGGTCGGACCGAACATTGAACGTTCCAAATTTGCCGCGAAAACAATTTTGGCGGCTTCAAATCCGTCGGACCAGCGGGCGTATCCGCTGACTAAGGGATTTTGTAGACACCTTAAAGTTTGTTAATATTACACAGAGGCGTAGCAACGAGCACTTAAGAGGCGTAACATCTAACTGTTTGGGGGTTGATATTTTTGTAAAATTTATTCATGTCCGCAGTTCTAATGTTCTAATTATCGTTTATGCAGTCATAGTAATAATGATTACGCTATGATTATTGATCAAAAACAATTGTTCAACCTCACTACACACAGTGGTATTAAACACAGTTTAAAAAAATAAAAAAACATGCTTTAATAATTAAAGTAATTAAACTAAAAAAATGAAAATAAATTTAGTTAAAAAAATAAAAGAACACGCTTTTAAAAAACGTCGGAATAAAAAGCTAAAAATAATTTTTAAAATAAGCTTGAAGCAATAATGAACGAAAAATACTAGTATGATTGTGAAAAACGCGTGGACGCTTTATGCCTTATTATTCGTAAATTGAATGAAAACTACTTTTTCGCAATAATCGTTGTTGAGTATTGTTCCCATGTGAGAAGATGCGCTCCGAAGCACTCTCCAAAGCTTCTGGGCACTATCTAGAAGACAGCAATTAGACTAATCGATATGCCTAACCTCAAAAAGGACCTCCTCAGCCTAGAACATCGAAGAAGAGACGCTGGCTTGTCCCTGTTTTACAGATTCTATCAAGGAAGAGGTAGTAAACTCTCCCAAATAATAACATCAAAGGTCGTACGAACGAGGAACACTAGAGAGGCTCTGCGAGCTCATCCTCTAGCATTCCTTCTTTGGGAGAACTTAGACGTTATGGAATGAGCTGTCGGAGAATTTCTTTCCCGACGGATACAACCTGCAGCGTTTTAAATCCAACGTGCATTGACACTTATTCTCTCGCAGCGCTTCTACAGCACCAAAGGCTTTCAGCCTTTGCGGGAGGCTGACCATAAAAAAACAATACTGGTATTTTTTTCGTTCATTATTGTTTTAAGCGTATTTCAAAAAACTATTATTAACTTTTTAGTCCGATGTTCTTCAAAAGTGTGTTTTTTAGTTTTTTAAAATATGTTTATTTTCCCTTTTCCTCTCTAAGCGTTCTTGATTGGACGCACACAATTTTTTGATTACACTGGTTTCAGATCAAAACCCTACGTTGCTAACTCAGGTTCAAAGCTTGGTCCTCTATATTTTCTGATGTTTGCATACTCCAAAATTTGTTTAACGGTTAACTAATAATTCCTTGAAGCTAAATATGTCTAAATGTAAGGTTATTTCATTTTCATTCATTTCGTTTTTTCGAAAATCGTGTCTTGAAGCAGTGTTTGCCCACCCCCCTCTCGAGCGACAATCCGAGGTCGCAAACTTAAGTGTACATTCAGGGAACCAATTCTACTATCTCACCGAATTTCATTCCTTTGGGACCTTTTGCACTTAAAGGACTTAACGATTGGCCAATATCGGTAGTATAAGTAGCGATGTGTTCCCAAGGGCCGTATTCATAGTCGTCCCTTGAGTAGTACTTAAGGTTCCCTTAAGTAATACTCAAGGGATACCCAGGGACCCTCAAGTGTGGCTTTCCTTGTGTATCTGTTTCCTAGACAACATCTACGATATGGCAAGCTTCATTTGGCGAAGGTGGCATATTTCGAATATAAGTCAATTTGTTATGTCTATGCCTACGTATTTTGATGTTTTGTGTTGTCTCTTTTTGTTGTGTTCCAGTATTTCGTGTTTTGTGCCACTTGTTTTGTGGCATTTTTTTCGATGTGACAGGAACTGACAACACCTTAGCCCCCGTTCACATCGCACGCGCCTCGCATGGAGCATCGCGCTTTGCTTACCGCCTAGCGTAAAGCGAGGGGAAACCAACCCATACATTTAGATGCAGCCGTTCACATCAAGCGCATAGCGCTACGCTTACCGCCTAGCGTAAAGCGAGGGGAACCAACCCATACGTTTAGATGCAGCCGTTCACATCGGGCGCATAGCGTAGCGCTAAGCAAAGCGCGATGCTCCAAGCGAGGCGCGTCCGATGTGAACGCGGGCTTACTCCAAAATTGGCTTACTCCAAAATTAACCTACAAAGTCGCTTTGACGGCAAAGAAATGTCATGTTGACATTTCGTTACTTGAGTATTACTCAAGGGAGCGTTACGTAAGGGGCCCTCAAGTATTAAGAGACCCTTAAGTATCGTATTAATACGACCCCAAATATCGTACTTTTTTTAAGCCGAAATGTTTTATTTAGGCAGCTGCAGATAATAGAGATATCAGAAATGTTATTCTCTTAGGAGAAAAGGTCTTACACACAGGTCTTTGATAGCGTTCTTAGACTTAATCCGCGATGAAATTCTGATTTTAGTGAAAATCACAAACCAACCCCTACCTTCGACCCACTGTAGGACGCAAACTATTGGTCGCACACAAAAAATGTAATGACCAAAGTTATGCAAAATATTGTTCTCTCCATAAATCGTTTTACAGCTTTTTTCTATATCACATACCAAATGGAGGTGAGAAAGGAAGAGGAGCAGAAGGTTTACATCTGTTTCTGACAGGCGGCACTGAAAGCTATTTGATGGCCCACATTTTACAAATTTTATAATTGGCATCCCTGGTTCTGGAAAGCCCGGAGATACTGGAAGAGGTGGCGAGGCTGAAGGAAATTACATTGATGTGAGTTCCGGATAAATGAAAAATTTCGGAATCCCGGATCCTGAGGTTCACCCGCAAAAAATCTAAAATCTTTATTTGGTCTTCTATGGGGACGAAACCTCGTATTGTAGATGGTTTCAGGACATTATTTACCAATCTCGCCGCTGTTTTAAGTTTCAATCTCGTTTAACGAAAATGGAAAATTTCGGACTCCCGGATCCTGAGGTTCACCCTCAAAAAATATAAAACCTTCATTTGGTCTTCTATGGGAATGAAACCTCGTATCCTAGACGATTTGAGGACATTATTTACAAATCTGGCCGCTGTTTTGAGTTTCAATCTCGTTTATGAAAATGGAAAATTTCGGACTCCCGGATCCTGAGGTTCACCCGCAAAAAATCTAAAATCTTCATTTGATCTTCTATGGGGACGGAACCTCGTATCCTAGATGATTTCAGGACATTATTTACAAATATGGCTGCTGTTTTGAGTTTCATTCGCGTTTAACGAAAATGGAAAATTTCGGACTCTCGGATCCTGAGGTTCACCCGCAAAAAATCTAAAATCTGTATTTGGTCTTCTATGGGGACGAAACCTCGTATTGTAGATGATTTCAGGACATTATTTACCAATCTCGCCGCTGCTTTGAGTTTCAATCTCGTTTAACGAAAATGGAAAATTTCGGACTCCCGGATCCTGAGGTTCACCCGCAAAAAATCTAAAATCTTCATTTGATCTTCTATGGGGACGGAACCTCGTATCCTAGATGATTCCATGACATTATTTACAAATCTGGCCGCTGTTTTGGGTTTCAATCGCGTTTAACGAAAATGGAAAATTTGGGACTCCCGGATCTTGAGATTCACCCACAAAAAATCTAAAATCTTCATTTGGTCTTCTATGGGGACGAAACCTCGTATCCTAGACGATTTGGGGACATTATTTACAAATCTGGCCGCTGTTTTGAGTTCCAATCTCGTTTAATGAAAATAGAAAATTTCGGACTCCCGGATCCTGAGGTTCACCCGCAGTATCCTCCATTGTGTCGACGAGAATGCTTACATTCTTCGGATATATACACAGAAGCGATAATATGGAAAATCTTGCAGTTCAGGGTCATGCTCCGAGTGGGCGGCGCCGTGGGCGTCCCCCTACATGCTAGGTGGATACGACGAAACAGTTGCTGGATATGAGTATCAAAAACGCCACTAAACTGACAGTAAATCGCGAACGATGGCGAGCTACAGTTCTCAAAACTATTGATAATATTCGCGTCGGCAATACTTTAGCTCCGACTTAATGCATTTTACGAGTTCACAACATGTCTGTTAAGACATTGTGACTATGATGATGAGTTTCGGGTCAGAGGGAGTTCAGAGGGAGTTATAAGAAGCCGATAAGCTGGCTAGAATCGGCACCAGATGACAGCTCGTTGGCTCATTATAGTAATAAGTAGACAGCAGATAACATCAGCCCTCAAAAAGTGGATGAACGATACCATAGATGAATAGTGGAGGCAAAGTGGTGGATGCAAACAAGCCAGGGATTTTATAGCCGATAGATTTTATATTTTATAACCTATCACTATTAGGAATTGAACAAGACTCCCGATGTATGGGCTGTGTAGACGTCGATGGAACGACCTACCACTTCCTTGCGGCATGTGAGTTGCTACGCGGGCTGAGATACGAGATCTTTGGATCCGATGGACTCCAGCCAGATAAATTACCCTCCTTATAACAATAAAAGCGCTGATTGGTGATGAGCCACCAACCAACATATTGCCCATAGCAACCAGCAGCTCAATCAGATTACATGAAACAAAGGCTGTGGGTGCGTGCGTGTGTGCGTGAGTCTAGCTAGCCGCCAAGAAATGAAAACAGGACAACAATGGTTTAATAAAGATTTATTTCATATATATGCATGCAGTACGTTTGTATTCTATCTATTTCTTTAAACACAAGAACTTAACTTCGGGGGGAAGTCCAGGGAGTAGTTCTTGTGGTGCCCTTCCGAAGAGAAGGTGGTGCTCCAAAAAAAGTGTTACATGCTGCTGTTGGCACCCCAAAGAAGGCTGGATTCTTCAGAAGGAGTTCTGGTGGTGTCACCCCAAAGAAGTGTTCATGAAGGTGGCACCCCGAAAAAGGTGCAGAGCCCCTCCAAAGAAAAGGTGGTCTTGATGGTGGCACCCCCAAAAAAAAGGATCGTTTTCCTGTGAATGAGTTATGGCTGGTATTAGCACCTTGTAGAGAACTTCACAGGACTTCACGATCTGTTTCTGAAGTATGGATCTTCATGCGTTCTTACATTTTGATAAATTGCATTCATATAATTCAGAAACAAATCTATGAAGTAGCATGGGCATATTAAAAAGCCAAAAAGCAGATAACCTTCATAAGTTCACATGGTAAAAAAGATAAAAAACTGTAGATATATACAAGAGCGAACAGATAGAATAATAATAAAAAAAAATTCACAAATGCTTTACATTTACAGTCCTACCGGATCTTTTCAGATATATGGTGATAAATAAAAAAAATACATATAAAATGTGTTCGAAAATCTACAACTTTTTCCTCAGGCCTCGTAAAATAAAATTACAAAAATGTCCAACAGATCTTTTCGTTGCGTTCTTAATTAGCAAATCTGACTGCTAGGTATTTTTACGTAAGGAATGTTATAAAAAAATGTGAAACATTAAAATACACACAAGATAAGGCATCGTAACACAAAAATGTATGGCTAGAAACAAAAAATGATGTTCAGCGACTATTTTGTTAGATAATTAATAAACATACAGTGCATGATTGACTTGATATTTAAAGATTAAAATGTTCGCCATCACAAGTTCATGGAAAAAAAATGTATAAATCGGAAAAATCACATTCCTACACATAGCTGTAAAATAAAAAAGCAGAAGCAATAAACATATGCGAAACCATAGCAATCAAATCGTTATGATTTTGCATTGGGAATATGAATCCCTTACCTTGGTTACCACATAACTGCACAGACACAAAAGATTGTCTTAGAGACATAATTATATTAGGTATTAACTTTTTGAGTTCAGAAGTGAAAGGAATAAACCATTACATTTCATCTAGAAGCTAACGTCGGTAGAGAGAGAGCATACCCCCCACTCATTAGATTTTTCCCAAAATTTGTGCGCACTTGCGCAGATTGTATAATATAATATTTCCAGCTGAAAAGAATAGAGAGAAGTGAAACAGTTATAAAAATGTAACTAGTATAATGAGGAAGTAGTTGCTAAAAATGGAAGTTGTAAACTATTTGTATATGGTTGCCAAGTAAATAATATAAAAATAGTTTTGAAAACGGGTGAACCGTTACATTCTGATTTTATTAAAAGGTCGAGAAAGTTTGGCAGGTACGGGGAGACAGGTTGTGGTGGCTTAGGGGTGATATTCGGGGATGGCAACAAGGGCCTACTTGTCAGGGGTGGCTGCCCCGCAGCTACTACTAACTAACTAACTAGTGTACCTCGTAAATGGATGGTCAGTTGTTCCAATATCGGCTTTTTGTTAGATCGCCTCATCAGTATCAATGCCGAAATTGATGATGGCCCACATTTTACAAATTTTATAATTAGCGTTTTCACGGACGCACATACCGTATTGTCCTCTGTCGTCCCGTTTCTCATTAATGTTAACAGAGGCGAGCCGTGGTGGCTAACGCCGCGCCGCGCGTCGGTCGGCCGCCATAGCTCATTCGTGAACGAGATTAGTATTTTTCCGAATATAGGTAATTGTGTTTCGGCTATCTGACATTCGGCCATTGTTTACGGCGGCCGCGTATACACGTCCGATAATGGGAAGGGGTCGAATCTGTCGATCCACAATAGATGAATGCCCGCTTCCCGACAAGTTTATACAGCCATTGTCATTATTTCGATATGCAAATAATAATCTGTATTAAAGGAATTAATTATCGATCGGCATCGCATACATAAAGAAACCGTAAACAGCGCGCTAGAGTACACACGCCGTGGTGCTGTTGTTGTCTCTGAATCCATCCGTCTGATCGGGTAAATGGTAATTTCGTAAGCTCGAATTGTTGCTTCCTGGATAACAACTGGCATCTATCGGCAACCATATATTAGTTAGAGGGGTAGAAGGCTACTCACAGTCCAACGGCACTATTTTGACGGTCCACAAAAAAGCAAAAAATGAAGTCAAGTTGATTGACTCAGTACTTCCCACACATTACGCTGATACCGATTTATTATTTTCCCATAGCATGAAGCTTTAGTCTAAGATCCCTTGCAACCAAATAATCGCCAGCCCCCCCCCCCTAAAATTGTCTTATGCCGCCGGGTCTTTCCTTCGCAGGTCAATGGACAGCCTATTATCGATACTACAAACTTTTCAGTTTTACAACCCCCCACCCCCCAACCACCTCACTTTCACCCCAACCCAAAAAACTGGTAGGAAATGATCAGGAACCCCTAAAACATCTAACAACCGATATGAGTTGCTTTCATACTTGTCGCGTTTTTTTATTATTGCTACGCTGCCACTGACAAGATTTTTAACAAACATACGCCTTTTCCATTCTCACCACGGTAACAATATACTGTGTCAAAATTTCATTAGAATCAATTTAATAGTGTCCACGTTACAAAATACAAAACGATTAAAATACAAAACGATTTAAACCAATAAATTCTCGTATAGTAACAGAAAATTCTAAGTCCCTTAGTTTCCGTGATAGGCTAGGCAATGTTCGGATCGACCTAAAAAGGTGATTTGTGTCGCTAGATCTTCCTTCACAGGTTAGCGGACAGCCTATTATGAGAAATTATTTAATTTTTCAACCCCCAACCCCCCAACCACCCCAATTTCACCCCCACCCAAAAAAACGCAGAAAATGATCAGGAACCTCTGAAACGCTTAAAAACGAAGTTTGAGCTGTTTTTATATTTTTAGTTTTTTTATTATTTCTGTGCCGCCACTGGCACGATTTATCAAAAATGGTATGGACGCGTTTTCCATCTTCGCCATGGTAATAATGTTGTTTCAAAATTTAATTAAAATCAATTACTCTAGTATGTTTACATCAGAAAAAATTCTAAGTTCTTTGCTTTCTGTAATAGGCAAGGCAATGTTCGGGTGGACCTAAAAAGGTGATTTATGTCGCAAGGTCTTCCTTCACAGGTCAGCGGACAACCTGTTATTAATACAACAAACTTTTCAGTCTTTCAGCTCCCCACCCCCCAACCACCCGAATTTCACCCCCACTCAAAAAAACTCAGTAAATGATCAGGAACCTCTAAAACACTTCAAAACGAAGTTTGAGCTGTTTTTATATTTTTAGTTTTTTTATTGTTTCTGCGCCGACACTGGTACGATTTATAAAAACCATACGCATTTTCCATCCTCGCCACGGTAGTGGTACAGCTTCGTCGTTACATAATATAGAACGATGTAAAGCAATACTCGTATGTATACATCGGAAAAAATCCTTTAGTTTCCGTAATAGGCAGAAGTTGAAACGAAGTTTCAGCAATATTTAATTTTTTTTTGTTTTTTGCTAATTACTCCGCCACCTATGCACCGGTTTTCAAGATTATAGGAACATTACCTACTACGACCCCACAGCATACCGCTGCCTAAATTTCATCACAATCCATGCAGCGGTTACTGAGATTACGAGGGTAGAAAAACGCGACAGACAGACAGACGCACAGACAGACCGACAGACCGACAGACCGACAGACCGACAGACCGACAGACCGACAGACCGACAGACCGACAGACCGACAGACCGACAGACCGACAGACCGACAGACCGACAGACCGACAGACCGACAGACCGACAGACCGACAGACCGACAGACCGACAGACCGAAAGACCGACAGACCGACAGACCGACAGACCGACAGACCGACAGACCGACAGACCGACAGACCGACAGACCGACAGACCGACAGACCGACAGACCGACAGACCGACAGACCGACAGACCGACAGACCGACAGACCGACAGACCGACAGACCGACAGACCGACAGACCGACAGACCGACAGACCGACAGACCGACAGACCGACAGACCGACAGACCGACAGACCGACAGACCGACAGACCGACAGACCGACAGACCGACAGACCGACAGACCGACAGACCGACAGACCGACAGACCGACAGACCGACAGACCGACAGACCGACAGACCGACAGACCGACAGACCGACAGACCGACAGACCGACAGACCGACAGACCGACAGACCGACAGACCGACAGACCGACAGACCGACAGACCGACAGACCGACAGACCGACAGACCGACAGACCGACAGACCGACAGACCGACAGACCGACAGACCGACAGACCGACAGACCGACAGACCGACAGACCGACAGACCGACAGACCGACAGACCGACAGACCGACAGACCGACAGACCGACAGACCGACAGACCGACAGACCGACAGACCGACAGACCGACAGACCGACAGACCGACAGACCGACAGACCGACAGACCGACAGACCGACAGACCGACAGACCGACAGACCGACAGACCGACAGACCGACAGACCGACAGACCGACAGACCGACAGACCGACAGACCGACAGACCGACAGACCGACAGACCGACAGACCGACAGACCGACAGACCGACAGACCGACAGACCGACAGACCGACAGACCGACAGACCGACAGACCGACAGACCGACAGACCGACAGACCGACAGACCGACAGACCGACAGACCGACAGACCGACAGACCGACAGACCGACAGACCGACAGACCGACAGACCGACAGACCGACAGACCGACAGACCGACAGACCGACAGACCGACAGACCGACAGACCGACAGACCGACAGACCGACAGACCGACAGACCGACAGACCGACAGACCGACAGACCGACAGACCGACAGACCGACAGACCGACAGACCGACAGACCGACAGACCGTCAGACAGACAGACCGACAGACCGACAGACCGACAGACCGACAGACCGACAGACCGACAGACCGACAGACCGACAGACCGACAGACCGACAGACCGACAGACCGACAGACCGACAGACCGACAGACCGACAGACCGACAGACCGACAGACCGACAGACCGACAGACCGACAGACCGACAGACCGACAGACCGACAGACCGACAGACCGACAGACCGACAGACCGACAGACCGACAGACAGACAGACAGACAGACAGACAGACAGACAGACAGACAGACAGACAGACAGACAGACAGACAGACAGACAGACGGAAATGAGTAACGTGGATTTTCGTTATGTACACATCATAAAACGCCCAAAAAGCGTATTATCTCAAAATCGAAAATATTCGCGATCACAATACTCCCCTCACCTATCGGTGTGGGAAGTGAAAGGGCAGCAGAGACCAAAAACTTGGGGGCCAGAACCTCTTTGTGGCTTTTCCTCTTGAGCTATGACAGGACTCTTGAGGGAGCATACCCACAAAGATTTTAAGGTCGCGTGGGCTGACCTTTCAGGCTACTAAACTGCTAAGGAATTTAGCTTGGCGATGAGGTAAATAAATACCACCTTTTCATGCTCAGGCAACACCACCGAATTGCGACTGATGAGATTAAGTGAAACACCCCTATGCAGGCGATGTATACAGAAAGATGAGGCTAGGCAGGCGGTAGGGTTTTTTGCCAGCAAAAGGTTGGAAAGAAATGAAATTTTGTGGATTGATAGACATTGGTTTTCTGAACCTACACCTAAGTTTGCCACTTTAAGGGGTTGCCGTTCGAGGGATGGGAGACTGAAAATTCTACTTCGCGATGATTGGAAAATTACAAGCGTGCTCCTGAGGCCTGTCCACTAGCTAGACGGGAGCCGTCCGTGTAGCATATACCAATGCTTCTCCAGGAGACTGAATCTCCCCTCTTTTCCACTCCTCGATACTGAGAATGGTCAGAGTGAAATATTTATCAAACCTGCATAGGCGGTTTGCCTCGGCAATCCTGTAGGCAGAGATAGGCAATGCTTCCTCCGCCAGCTTGGCTTGGCTTGAATGAATGAATAAGGACCAGAGGCTATCCAGCACAGACTGTAACTGGTGCATAGGCCACACGATGGGCCCTTTTGCGCCTCTATCCGCGCTAGTTCCTAAGACCTGCCCTTTTAGCAAAGGCAAGTACATTCTTAGGTCCTATCCATTTTATCTCTATTGGTTCCAAGGTTCTTGAGCCCAGCATAGTGTGCCTGTGATAACCCAGGGTTTCACAGCGACACAAGATGTGTGCCGAGGATTCTTCCTCTTCACCACACCACGTGCACGTTGGGTCGTTGACCACCCTCATCACGAACAGGTGACGCCTGAGGGTGTTGTGACCCGTTAATAGGCCTACTAGCAATCTCAAGTTACTCCTATCCAGAGAGAGACAAAATCGTCCTATTTCCTCTGCAGGCCCTGCTAATAGTTCCCGAGCTTGACAGAGATGACCAGAGATGTTGTTCCATCTCAGAGAGTGTTGATTCTGGATCCACTCTCCAGTTGTTTTCCTAATCAAGTTTGCAGGTAGTCCTAAGGCTGGTTCCGGGCCCACAAAACTGTTGCCGGATCCCATCCTAGCCAGATGATCTGCCATGTCGTTACCCTTTACCCAGCGTGCCCAGCTACCCACATCAATGATACCTTGTGTTTAGCTGAGATGTCGTTAAGAGCCCTCGTGCACTCCAGGACCAATCCCGACGTTATTTTTCGAGCACTCAGTGCTTTGATGGCTGCCTGACTGTCAGAGCAGATAGTAATCCGCCTCCTAGACCCATGAATTTCCCGAATATGATTTACACAAGCAAGTATCGCATAGACCTCAGCCTGGAATACTGTGATGTGCCCCCCAAGAGAGAGTGAAAGGGACTCCGGAGCCCGAGCTCTCACTAGCGAGTGAATCGTCTGTGTACCAGACCTGTCCTCCTCCTTCGATGAGCTGTCTTTCCCTAGAGTCGCACTCTTCCCTTGACGGAAACACCACCGTAAATTTGCGATTGGAGCGGTACGTAGGAGAAAGGCTTGGCTTGGAAGAAGGGTGATCTGATTTCCTATTACGCTTTTACTTGACCTGTTAAAACCATATTCACGTTGGCTTACCAGCTGTGGAAATGTAGAGCCCAATAGACCAGTCACATTCCGTCAAGCTGTTAGGGATCAACATCAACAATAACATGTCCTGACATGACCACGTCGTCAGTATTGCTAAAACGGCATCCCAGAAGCTTGGAGTTTTGTTCCGCTATAAGAAACTGTATATACCAGAGCAACTACTGCTACTCTACAAGGCACAGATCCGACCATCGTTGGAGTATTGCTCCCATGTGTGAGAACGCGCTCCTAAGCACCCTCTAAAGCTTCTGGACACTATCCAGAAGAGAGCAGTTAGACTAATCGATACGCCTAACCTCGAAAAGGACGTCCTCAGCCTGGACCATCGAAGAAGGGTGGTTGACCTGTCCCTGTTTTACAGATTCTATCACGGAAGATGTTCGAGTTAGCTCTCCCAGATAATAACACCAAAGGCCATCCGAACCAGAAAAACTAGAGAGGCTCTGCGAGCTCATCCTTACCAGGTCGAGGTCCCTACTCCCCGAACCAGTTTCCTCCAGCATTCCTTCTTCGACGTTATGGAATGAGCTGCCGGGGAATTTGTTTCCCGACGGCTACAACCTGCAGCATTTCCAATCTAACGTGCACCGACACTTATCTTCTCGCAACGCTTCCACATCGCCATAGGCTTTCAGCCTTTGAGGGAGGCTGACCATAAAAAAAGGTATTGGTTCTCATTCTTCTACTGGTTCGTAACATAAACTAGCCATGTGCATAAGAGATACAAATCACTTCCTGGGTCAGCGTCAAAAATGAAAAATCTCCATCATATACATCGAAAGGAGATTTTCTGAGCAGCTTCATAATATTTTTATGGGTACATCTATAGGGAGAGACGTGCGATCTATAGATCACGCAAAAGGGAACCCTATTTTATCGACCATATATATACACATCCATACACTTCGGAGCCCGATATAATTTTATGTGACACATTATGTATTAAAATCGGTTTTGCGGTGTGGAAAATAGCCTATAAGTGCCGCCATATTGTATTTTGCGCATTTTAACTATGATGGATTCGCCGTGCCTTTGGACCAGTGCTCTTTCATCGACGACTTCAGACTTGCATTAAATTTACATAAAACTGTAATATACGTCATGAACTCCGATATAGAGGATATGGATTGGTTCGCATTACTCTACAAGCTTGCATTATAATACAAGGTGACTTTGCGGGCTTTATTGGTTTCTTTCTATATACATACCCTCAGTGTATACGAGGCCTGTTCAGAAAATCAAGGAAAAATATTGTTTTATTATGTTGGTGAACCAGTCCCCTAAAGTATAATAAACTTTCAGCCGTATTCCTTGTTCACTCTGTCTGGGGCTAAGGTTACACGTGTTTTGATTAGCTCGGTGATTTTCATTTGTTCAAAGAAAGCCAATAGATATCCAGATCAGATAATGCTGCAGTTACTATAGGAAAGATTTGATCGTACTGGAAATGCGACTTAAAAAAAGAAAACCAGAAGAAAAAGGGTTTAAGTGAAGAAAGTCAACTGACGAACATCCTTTCAGTGGTAAAAGATCCACAAATTAACGTAAGACTATTGAGTCATGATTTTGCATTATAGAAGTCATCCGTTAGAAATTGCATCATTTTAGAGCAAACCTATTGTAGGGGTGAACGAAGGATACGAAAGTACAGCACTTCAAAAGAGATAACTAGAACATTCCATTTCCTAAATTTCATCAAAGTTATTGAAGCGGTTAATGAGGTTATAAAAATGGGAGCAGACAGAAAACCAAACAGACAAGCCGATAGACATACCAACGGGAATGGGTAACATTATATTTTACACATCTTGAAGCGTATAATAAACATATCTTAAAATCGACTTAAAATGCGATTACAAAACTCCACTGACGTAATGAAAAATGAATCCGTATCGTAATACATCAACGTGCGTTCATTATTTTGGAACCTTAGAACTTGCAGTCATTGCTCTCAAACACTACACAGCCTAAAGACTCGCTGAATCGAATCGATTTTTTTAAACCTTCAGGAGAATATTCAGATCGAAACACATGGTGGAAAACATTAGTTTGGCGAGTGGGTAGACTATGTAGTGTTTATTTGTGTTGCTCCAAAGGATCAAGTGCCACTTTGTTCAATAGTAGTGAGGGGGTTAGGGTTCAGTTACCCTCATGGTTGTCGCTCAGACTTTGGGCTTGTTGTGCACTCCCGGTCAAAGTGATCAAATAGGGTTCCATCTTGAGTTCTTTGCGAACCTTGAGATGCATTGGACTCTCCTATCTTGCCTCCCGAACTGCAGTCAGATCGAAGTTCCTGCCACTCAAGACAGGACAGTCGAAGATAACGTGCTTAGCTATTTTCCCTGTCCCGCCGTACTTCCTACATAATGGATTTGCCACAGCGATCTCCTACCTTTGCAGGTATGCACTGAGCGTCCAAAGGCCAGTTATAAATCCAACCACCTCGTAGTTCCTTCTTGCTCAATCTGGGAGCGTCTGCTGTATTCGAAAACAAGGCTCCCCTCTGCATGCTGTTAGACAGAAAATTCCCCACCACTCTGTCCCAGCGCTTCTGATGCCCATTTGACACCCATCTGGTGACAGTTGTCCGCACAATGTTGTATGATAATAATATACCACATGCTGGTTCTGGCCCGATGAGAAGGAGCTCTGCACCTTCCTTGGCACACCTGCCAGCCCTTTCATTCTCACCTACTCCTATGTGACTAGGCACCTAAGATAATGTTACTTTGTTAGTCTTCGCCTGTGTAATTGTGTATTATGGCAGCCCCACACTATTTTTGAAGTATAGTGGTTATTAGAGCCGCTGGTTGTCTATGTTTACATAAGCTTCATTCGGGTTCGAATGTGCTGTCGATTTGGAAGCTGTCCATGGACTGCACAAAACTGGGTGCGCGGCCAGAGTCGGTATATTGGAAACTGTTTACAAACTTTTCAAAACCGATCCGAGTTGAAAGTAACCCGAACACAAATTACAAAACCACCGAACAGCTGTCACGATACGCTAGGAAGCATCAGCGAACAGCGCGTAGAAGGTGATCTGAGCACGCACAAGTAGCAGTCCGAGAACGATTCTTGCTCATTATCTAATGACTAGTTTGACCGTTTCGAAACCGTCCACAAATTGAACCCAAACATCCAAGTGCAGCCGTCTGACCGGTTTGTGCAAACCCGAACATGGGCATTTCTACGGCGCATGCTCCGGACAGTTTGCAAACGGTTTTCGATGATACCCGAATAGATCTAAAAGACAGAATTTTTGCTGTATCCTTGATCTATGCCGCATTCCATAATTGCAGCTATTTCTGAATGGAATAGAATCATAGAATAGAATGGAAAACGATAGTCAAGCAGAAATAGCCGCAATTATGGGATGCGACAGATTATGCATAGATAAAGAGTCGCTTTAGTCACTACTAAGTTCAGTTCTATTCACCAAGAGCAACCCCACATTGCAGCTACATTAATGTCTTCGACATGTTCGTGGCAATCTCATCCCCTGTTACATATAAGTAAAACTGATTACGCCCGCCTGGGGATGAAGTTCTCCTCCGATGCGGTGTAATGCAGCAGTTTACCAAAGACAGACTTTTTACTGTATCTCTGATCTCTCCATATTCTGCCGCATTCTATAATTGCAGCTATTTCTGATTGGAAAACCTTAGTCAAGCAGAAATAGCCGCAATTATGGGATGCGACAGATTATGCATAGATAAAGAGTCGCTTTAGTCATTGCTAAGTTTAGTTCTATTCACCAAGAGCAACCCCACATTGCGGCTATATTAATGTCTTCGACATGTTCGTGGCAATCTCATCCCCTGCTGCATATAAGTAAAACTGATTACGCCCGCCTGGGGATGAAGTTCTCCTCCGGTGCGGTGTAATGCAGCAGTTTATAGTGTGTCGCGCGCTGACAATGCACGCATGCAGGTACGCCTAACAATACGAGGGGAACAATACGCGATGCTCATTTTAGATAAACTGCGCATTATCAATATGTCTATTTATTGCACTCTGGCGAGAGACAAGGTTATTCAAACGGGCTGTGTGTGTGCATATGCTACATGCGCCTGCCTGCAGTATATCGGCCTAGCGGTGTATTGGGAGACTCTGGGGATGATCTGGTGATGAGAGACTTGCATGCTTTGGACGGCAGCCAGTGTCGGGCTACGAAACTCCTAAAATAGGTAGTAGTAGTAGTAGGTGTGGGACGGCCGCGCCTGGCAAGGGAGGGTAATTCCTCTGACTGGAGTTTAACAGATCCAATGATCTCTTATGTCAGCCCGCCTAGCAACTCACATTCCGCAAGGCAGTGGTAGGCCTCTCCACAACCCATACATAGGGAGTCGTCTTCAATTCCTAATAGTGATAGATGCCGCCTGAGCCTACAGTGCCCTGTCAGAACATCCACGAGGTTTCAGATGGCACATCGGCCTTTGGATCCGCAGCCATGCTGTCCTAGATGTGCTCAGCCAGGCTATAGGTAGAATCTGTGATACACTGCTGAATCCAGGGGCGACGTATATTAAAATAAATCTTAATGAGAAGTCTTGAAAACACGGAATCTATACAGGGTGGCCAATCGGGTGTCGATAATAATTTTTTTTTTTAGATAGCCCGTACCGAGACCTATCCAAAACACCCTCATGTATATGTACCGATTATTGATAGTTTTCGAGTTATGATTTTTTTTTGAAAACTTAGAGATTTTCCAGTTTTTCCAAGAAATCGTCAAAAACAAAAACAAGAATGTTTTTTGGCTCATATTTTTTTCTACAATTATACTCAGTATTAAGCCTATTTTAATATCAAATAAGGAGAACCTGTACATCCGAACCATAATTAAGTACATTTTGGGCCCAAAGTTTGAAATCTCTGTTTTTAGTCAGGAGACCAAGACCTTCAAAATAAAATTAAAAATACTTATGCCTGGTTCTGGAGCTCCAATATACTCTTAAAAACTCTGCAAGATATTGCACTTTCGAAATAATAATGGAAAAATAGCACTTATGGGGGCATTTTGCGCCGTACGTGACTGTTAAAGGTAAAAAGGTGATAATTCAAGAATTTCCAAAATGATTTAAAAAACTATTATTTTACTTTATTATGACAAATTAAAGAAAAATACTCATAACAACTAACAAACACGATAATTATTGATGTTTTAATCATTTTTAATAAAAAAATTAATACCTGTGCTTTTTGCTGTGTACTATTGAACTTCTGCTAAATTAAGTTGTATGGAAAGTTAACAAAGGAAAGGAATAACAAAACAACAATCTGACTTTTAATTCCATGGCGGAATTACCTGGGAAGCGTTATCTAGCATACGCCATTCTTTTACTTCCTACACCGATAGGTGAAGGGAGGATTGTGATCGTGAAAATTTTCGATTTTGAGATAATAGGTTTTTTGGGCGTTTTATAATGTCTACATAACGAAAACCCGCGTCACTAATTTCCGTCGTTCTGCCTGTCGGTCTGTCTGTCTGTACGCGTTTTTCTAGCCTCGTAATCTCTGTAACCGCTGCATGGACTGTGATGAAATTAGGGCAGCAATATGCTGTGGGGTCTTAGTAGGTAATGCTGCTTTAATTTTGGAAATCGGTACATGGGCGGCGGAGTAATTAAAACAAAAATTTCAAATATTCCTCAAACTTCGTTTTTAGGCATTTTAGAAGTTCTTGATCATTTTCTGCGTTTTTTGGGTGGGGGTGGAATTTAGGTGTTTGGGGGGTGAGGGGTTGAAAAACTGAAAAGCTTGTTGTATTCATGATAGGCTGTCTAATGACCTGTCAAGGAAGACCTAGTGATAAAAATCACCTTTTAAGGTCCATCCGAATATTGCCTTGCCTATTACCGAAAATTAATTAACACAACTGCGCTTCGCCGACATGAGCTCGCAAAAAGCTACTCTGAAAGAAAGGGACTGCGTATGCTACGACATCGCTTCCCAGGTAATTTTGCCATGAAATTGGAAGTCAGATTATTGTTTTATTATTCCTTTCCTTTGTTAACTTTCCATACAACTTAATTTAGCAGAAGTTTAATAGTACATAGCAAAAACACTTCAAAAATCATAATTTGAGTATTAGTTCTTTTATTGAAAGTCATCAAAACATCAATGATTATCGGGTTTATTAGTTGTTACGAGTTTTTTTCTTCAAATTGTCATAATAAAGCAAAATAATAGTTTTTAAATCATTTTGGAAATTCGTGAATTATCACCTTTTTACCAACACTCACGTACGGCGCAAAATGTCCCAATAAGTGCTACTTTTTCATTATTATTTCGAAAATGCAATGCCTTGCAAAGTTTTTAAGATTAGTTTGTAGCTCCAAAACCAGGCATAAGTATTTTTAATTTTATTTTGAAGGTTTTGGTCTCCTGACTAAAAACAGAGATTCCAAACTTTGGGCCCAAAGAGTACTTAATTATTGTTCGGATGTTCTCTTTATTAGATATTAAAACAGGCTTAATACTGAGTATAATTGCAGAAAAAAATAAAAGCCAAAAAGCATTCTTGTTTTTGTTTTTGACGATTTCTTGAAAAAACTGGAAAATCTCTAATTTTTCAAAAAAAAAATCATAACTCGAAAACTATCAATAATCGGTACACATACATGGGGGTGTTTTGGACAGGTCTCAATACGGGCTATCTAAAAAAAATTATTATCGTCACCCGACAATCCACCCTGTATAGTAACATACTTCTTATTAAGGTACCAACTCCATTCATTGAAGGTCCGCAACAATTTTGGTTCTCCTAGCTAGAGTAGGAGAATCCAGTCCCTTCCAATCTCAGACGTTTTTCAACCATGGGTTTTGTCTGCGCCCCGTCCCTCTTTAGCCTTCGATTTTGCCTTCTATTATTAGTTATAGTTAGTTATATATATATATTTATTATTCCTCATAATATTTCCAAGATAGGCAGTTTCCTCTTCTTTATGTTGTTCCTTGTTCATTCGTCACAGGACTTTAATATTTGTATCGCGATGTATCCAAGGTATTCTTAACATTCGATGGTGCACACACATCTCAAAATCCTCCATTCTATTCATTAAATTGATCTTCATCGTCCATGCTTCGACTCCATACAGAAGCAACGGAAAACATAACATTTGACGAAAATATATCTTATTTGGGCATTCAGAACAGAGTACGCATTTTCAAGAATGTTGGTCTGGCCATCTCAATTCCTGTTCTTATTTCCACATCTGGATTCAAGTCCTCTGTAATCTAAATACTTAAATAAACGAACTTTTATATCTATTAAATGATTTGGATGTCTGCTTATTACCATGGTCTTTGCCTTATGTTTATTTATTTGTAGTCCCACTTGATCACCTATTGAAACTATTCTATCGATTAGTCTTTGAAGACCCTAAGTTCTATCATTGATTAACGGATTGTGTATGACTGTATCATCGGCATATCGTCTCCCCCAGAGTAGCGTGTTGGCGTCTCTTCTATTCAATTTCTACACCAATGATCAACTTGTCGGCCCTTCTCTACAAATAGTTTCATCTACGTCGATGACGTGCCAATCCCATGACATCGGGGAAATCGAAAAAAGGTTAAGAGAGTCCCTAGCAAGAGTGGCTGAATACTATAAGTTAAACCAGCTACTCTCAAATCCAGATAAAACTCAAACCTGCCTATTCCACCTTGATAAGCGAACAGGGAAATGCAAATTGAATGGAGTTCGACCAGGCTACAGCACGGCCCAAATCCAGTTTATCCAGGTGTTCCTTAGACAGGACTCTGACCTATAAACAAATACGTAGAGAAGACTAGAGCAAAAGTGAACACGAGTAACGGTGTTATTCGCAAGCTGGTTAACTTCCAATGAGGGGGCCTACATTGGCGTATTGCGGACGACCTTCATGGACATGTGCTTTGCCCCAGCCAAATACGTATGTCGTGTATGGTCCAGACTCCAGATTGACTCATGCTAACAAATTTTACCCTACCCTGAACGACACTTGTAGGATAATCACGGGCTGTCTAAAACACTGCTGCCGTTTTGGGTACAATTGTGCCGAATTCAGTGCGTTTTCAAGTAATTCAATAGGTCAGTACATTTTTTTCATAATTTGACTTTTTTCAGTACATTTTTTTATGGATGTCGAACGATCTACTCTAGGATATATTAACATAAAGCCGGCGCCACATATGCGGGTATTTGCCGAATATCAATGTTCGCCGTTTTTTCAACCTTGCTCGCCGAATAGCGAGCACCTATCGCTCTTTAGCCAAATAGCATATAATTGGGGTTCCTTGCTCGCCGAATACCGCATATGTGGCTTCGGCTTTGATAGCCTAATAGCAAATAATCGGGGTTCGTTGCTCGCCGAATACCGCATATGTGGCGCCGGCTTTACTAGCCGAATAGCAAATAATCGGGGTTCGTTGCTCGCCGAATACCGCATATGTGGCGCCGGCTTTATAGTTATTGTGCTGTCCAATTATTTAATTTTTAGACAGCGACGACAGCGTCATTGTGGCGTCACCTTAAAACTATTTTGGCAATGGCAACATTGGCAACTTTAATTATGATGGACTCTTTGGTACAGATGTAATCTCTTTATCGACGTTGCCGAGCTGTTCGATGGTAATCGTGAATTTTCGATGTCGCTGTTGTTCCGAAAGTTCGCGAATGATACCAACTCTGGTCTTTACAACAGAAAGGGTATATTCCCAGCTAACTTTAATTAAAAACAAGTATAGAAATAGTCTGAGCATCACAACAGTACAGAATTTATTATTTACAAAATACCTTCTAAAAACAATAAATGCTATGAATGGAAGCCCGATTCTGATCTTATTGTCACCTTCAAGAAATGAACTTTAAAAAAAATGAATAAAGAGATGCAAATGAAATTTGTATCTGTTTTTTTTTCAGTTATCAGATGTTTTTTGATAATAACTCTATAGGAGGCCTTTGAGAATTGATTTTTTATTTGTATCAGTGATGTTATGTTTATTTGAAAATGTTTTTCAATAATAGTATTCTTTTGTTGCCTTTATGTTTTCTATATATGCAATATGCATAATGTTTTCTCTTGTCAAAATTTAAGTTAAAATGTATTTTTAAGGCAATAAATGAAACGCTTTTTTTTCGACTTTCCCGCGATTTGATTTTCAGTACGCTGTCTATGGATTCAGTACGTTTTCTGTGTAAAATCCAGTACGCACCAGCGAACGGCAGACTCCAAATAAACAGTCGCATGCAACATTCGCGTGGTTACTGTCCGCTAACGTCTCCAAACGCGCCAGCTATAGTCCAGTGCATTCTGAAATTTTATATGTCTATTTAAAAGAGCTGCCCTACGAGCCCATTGCAACTCAAAAGTAGCCAGTTGCCAGTTTGAAATGATCATTAGGCAATGAACACTTGACATTGCATATAATTATTTGGATCTATTTTCCAGTCAGCCTTGGAGATTTTGACTTGCCAGATTATAACACACAATTTACACATAATGTACTGGACTACTAGCGACCCCACCGACACGAGCCGATCACGCACGCGGGCTTGTTTTCATTTGGTCTAGCTTGGCTGTGAATACAGTATAGACCAGCTCCAGCTATACGTGTTAGCGGAAATAGTCTCCCCTCGAATCTGGCGAGAAGTCTCAAGTATGGCAGAATGAAGTAGACAGTCGTTAAATAAAAGATATCATCTATATAGACACAAGCCCCCTGCATCGAGATTTGAATCAGGAAGAAGAATTTCATTTTTAATTATGTCCACAAACCCACTGACAGACTCCAAATCAGTATCCAACTCAGAGTATCCAAAGAGCCCACTCGGGGCATGACCCTGAACTACAAGTTTCTCCATATTATCGCTTCTGTGTATATGTCCGAAGAATGTAAGCATTCTCGTCGACACAATGGAGGATAGTCTCTTTGGATTACCGACCTCATCCAGTATGGAGACGTTAGTTCGATGGGCGGTATAAGGAACTCTCAGCATCCTCCTCCATGTCCACATTTCAAAAGCGTCTATGCGAGCTCGATCTGCCTTTTTACCAGTCCAAGTTTCCGAGGCATACAAAAATATGGAGAACACAAGAGACTGAACCAGCGACATGTTTGTAGCTTTAGTGATGTTATGATCACGCCATATTTTAGTAAGCTTTGTCATGGCCACACGTGCCTGTTGAATGCGCCGTCGAATCTCATTTTCACAGCTACCCGAAATATCGATCAAAGAACCGAGGTATATAAAACTTTGAACTACTTCACAACGGCCTATTGACTTTATTTCTCGATAATTATCATGCTCTCTATCTACGATCATAACCTTGGTCTTATTGTAGTTAATACCAAGCCCATACTCTGCACTACGTTGTTCTAAGATGTTTAATAGAGTTACTAGTCCTTCCTAAGGGTTGTATCGTCAGCAAATCTTAAGTTGGATATTTTGCTTCCGCCAATAGTTACACCGCCATTCCAGTTGTCTAATACCTGTCTCATCACAATTCAGAGTAAATGTTAAACAACATCGGAGATAATACATATCCCTGACGAACTCCTTTTCTGGTTGCAGTTTGACTAGACAGGTTACCATCAATTTTTACACGAGCCGAATTAGACTCGTAGAGTTGCTGTATGAGAAACTCCCATAGAGATGAGGATTTCCCACAGTTTAGGCCACTTTACGTTATCAAACGCCTTAGAATAGTCCACAAAGCAGATAAAAACCGGAAAATAATGCTCTCTGGCTTTTTCAATAATTTGTCTTAAGTTTAAGATCTGTTCACGCGTACCGCGTCCTTTCACGAAACCTGCCTGCGCCTGAGAAATTTGCCAGCCAATAAAACCCTCCAAACGAGATTGTAAAATATACAGTAGAACCTTACTTGCATGAGAGATTAACGAAAGTAGGCGATAATTGTCTGGATTTGTTGGAGATCCCTTTTTATGAAGTGGAACAAAAATTGATGTGCACCATTCATCTGGCCAAACACCGGAGGACCAGACACTCTTACAAATATTATGTAAAAGGGAGATGCCGTCGTCACCCAAGCATTTCAACGTTTCAGCAGAAATAACATCAATGCCTGTAGCTTTGTTAGTTTTTAGCTTGTTGAGGGCATGTTCCACTTCCGACAAAACAATATCCGGTTCGTGTTCAAAATCCAATGAGAGGGCGTGAAGGCCATCCTCATGGTACAGATTTTCGCAATAATTTCGCCATACCTCAGTAACCTCATGCAAGTTGGTAATTAGCTCTCCCTCAGGATTTTTAACAGCCCTAGATTTGGGTTTAAAATCCCGACTGAGGCATTTGACCTTAAAAAACACTTCCTCCACTAATAGTTACTAATTAACTCATACTACTATAAATAAAAAAAATAAAATAAAAAAATATATTAGTCCTACCAATTAATTTAAGTGTAGCTCAGACGCGATTACATAAAATAAATCGATGCCGATGAAAATCCACAAATTCTTACAAAGGTAAACGTCAGTTATTTGGCCAAATCGGAAAGAACCGCGGCCGATGCTGCACCGACCGTCGGGAGGTGTGGAGGGGAAAAGAGGGGGCAGTTTTATCAGACTCGGGCACGCACACACATCGAGCGAAAATGATTAATGGTAGGGCACGAAATGTATATTAGATCAAGGATTGCTTGACGCGATCCTCTTCTTGCCAGTTTCACACTTTGCCGAAGAATGGGCATGACAACAACCCCCCTTTCATTTGCGTTTCTCGTGCCAATTTGAATTGTATCACGGAATACGTTAACAATCATCAAAATATATCTACGCCCATTGAGTTGCAATTACAAAACTATACTTTTGAACAGATAATACTATCTATACAGGGTGGGCCAATAGTGCGTGGACGGAGGATTGTGGGCTTACTGAAAAATATTTCAAAAATCTGTCACTTGACGATGGACACCCTTGAGGGCTATAACCTAAAAATATTTTCACTTAAATTCTGACGTTTATACAGGGTGATTCATATCAAACTTACATTTTTTTGAATGGAACCCCCTATATATTATTGCATATTTGGATTCCTTGATCAATTCTAGTGTAACTTTATGTATCACACATGGAACTTTAAACGAACCGTTTAGGCGCAAATCACCATTTTTGGTATAAGTAGGTATCAGAAGAAAATTGAATATCGCAGCGATTATAAAACTTAGAAGGCCGTGACTTTGCGGTACCACTAAGCATGAAATGCGTCACCTAAGGTCAGACGGCTAAATTTGAATTCTTTTTGTACTTGGAGAAATCGATAGATCAATTAAGGAAACTTCAATCACAGATAACTTGATTTTTTCAAATTGGAATGCCTATTTTGGTTTAAAGAATCAAATGTAAAATTTGATTACCTTTCTAACGATATAGCATTCTTGATATCTATCTTTCTTGGTTTTCATTTTATTTCAAATTTTCAGTCAAATCGGCGTTTTTCAATTTTCCTGCATGCAAGCAACCTAGCAGGCCATGAAAAATAAACAAAAGCTCGTTAATATGGACGAAAGCAACTAACTTAGTAGAAAGATGCAAACTAACCTGAGCAACGAGGCAAGATTATCAAAATTCCTTACAACATATTAGCTCTACCCAGAAACAATAGTGGTAACAGGAACGCTCATTTTTCACAGCCTACTAGCTATTATCCAATTTTCAAAGTCAGTAAAAAATTGTTTAATCAAAGGAAAACTACTAGCGATTGTTGCTGACAGTAGAAAATCTATGTCTTCTGAATAAATTTTCACATTTAGTGCTATGAAAATGTAGCCATTTCCATAAGTCAAAAGTAATGATACCTCTGACTGGAACCCTTCAAATTCTTCTTCTACTTATTAGAAAAATCGTGGAAAATGAAACTTGATTTGCAGTCTGTTTGAATTGTAAAACATAATTTAGTTTGTAGAAAACTACATGAAATAATCGCAATTACAACATAGCGTAATTAAAAAATTCTAGCAATTATTTCAATAGATGTTCAGAATGCTCCAGTTGGAGATATCTTCACTTTTGACTTAACTAAACAGAAATGACTAATTTTTTTATCCCATTAATTGTGAAATTTCATTCTAAACATGTTAGACTGTAAGCAAAAATCGCTGGTAGTTTTCCTTTTGTTTCAAAATTTTTAATCGTTTTGGAAAGTTGTAAAGCTCTAGTAGATCTCAATAGCTAGTAGGCTGTGAAAAACAAACACTTCTGTCATACCCCAGCTACTCATTGACATTAGATACCTTGCCGCTGCTGTATCCGGTTAGAGCTAATATGTTGTAAGGAATTTTCATAATCTTGCCTCGTTGCTCTGGTTAGTTTGCATCTTTCTACTAAGTTAGTTGGTTTCTTCCATATTAACGAGCTTTTGTTTATTTTTCATGGCCTGCCAGGTTGCTTGCACGCAGAAAAATTGAAAAACACCGATTTGACTAAGAATTTGAAATAAAATGAAAACCACGAAAGATTGATATCAAGAACGCTATATCGTTAGAAAGGTAATAAAATTTTACATTTGATTCTTTAAACCAAAATAGGCATTCCCATTTGAAAAAATCAAGTTATCGGTGATTGAAGTTTCCTTAATTAATCTATCGATTTCTCCAAGTACAAAGACAATTCAAATTTAGCCGTCTGA
Organism: Callosobruchus maculatus; assembly: GCA_951848785.1. NCBI lineage: Eukaryota > Metazoa > Arthropoda > Insecta > Coleoptera > Chrysomelidae > Callosobruchus > Callosobruchus maculatus. Next base: position 2,555,674 of record CATOUR010000198.1, read on the forward strand.
CCTTAGGTGACGCATTTTATGCTTAGTCATACCGCAAAGTCACGGCCTTTTAAGTTTTATAATCGCTGCGATATTCAATTTTTTTCTGATACCTACTTATACCAAAAATGGTGATTTTCGCCTAAACGGTTCATTTAAAGTTCCATGTGTGATACATAAAGTCACACTATAATTGACCACGGAATCCAAATATGCAATAATATACAAGGGGTTCCATTCAAAAAAATGTAAGTTTGATATGAATCACCCTGTATAAACGTCAGAATTTAAGTGAAAATATTTTTACGTTATAGCCCTCAAGGGTCCCTACCATGATCAAGTGACAGATTTTTGGAATATTTTTCAGTAAGCCCACAATCCTCCGTCCACGCACTATTGGCCCACCCTGTAAACAAGCTGCGTGAATTATTTTTTTTATGGATAACGCCTACTAGATACCAATACCCTTGGAAATGTATGATCAAATACAAGGCATAATAATAAAATTGCAAAGGTGGCTAGAAACGTCAAACACTAATAGATAATAGATAATTTTCATATTACGTCACACGTGGGCGTGGCTGGTATACGAGCTTGTATAACCAGTGTTGCCAGATGAAGTGGAAGGTCGTGCAACTCGACTCTCAAAAATCGTGTAAAGCATGGCCGACTTTACTCACTAGGCCGGAGCATGAAATATGGCAGCACTGAATCAGCGGGCCGAGTTTTTATTTGTGGTTATGTGATGTGTATTCTTCCAGAGCAGAAAATATGGTTGGAAGGTGATGATTAATGTGTTTCTAATTATTTACCTGCACAAACGAAACTATAAAGATAAAAGATACCTGCAAGGTGTGTAGTACCAGGTTGCACTAGCAATTAGTGCTTCCAATGAAGGACATAAACAGAAGCGGGTGAAAGGTATTCCTCATAAGGGCTGGTTATATTTATAAGAATAAAGACAATAATTACAAACATTTCAAAGGATAAGACCTATTTTAAACCACAATGTGGTACCTACAATGTTTTCTGGACCTCCCAAATATCACAAAAAAAGACAGTTAATAGAACTCATCTGGGCATACCTACGAAAAGATTTGATATTGAAAGCGAATCAAGACCAGCAAGAATGGCTTCAAAGTGACCTAATAGTGAATTTTTCTAGCTCAAGTTAAAATTTACAAAGTAAATTGAGTGTTCATTAGCAATTGTGCTTCCAATAAGGGACATAAACAGAAGTGGGTAAGCGGTATTTCTCCTATGGGCTGGTTATATTTATAAGAATAAAGACAATACTTTACAAATATTTTAAAGGATAAGACCTATTTTAGAGCATAATGTGGTACCTACAATATTTTCTGGACCTCCCAAATATCACAGAAAAAGACAGTTAATAGAACTCATCTGGGCATGCATCTGGGCATACCTACGAAAAGATTTGATATTGAAAGGGAATCAAGATCAGCAAGAATGGCTTCAAAGTGACCTAATAGTGAATTTTTCTAGCTCAAGTTAAAATTTACAAAGTAAATTGAGTGTTCATTAGCAATTGTGCTTCCAATAAGGGACATAAACAGAAGTGGGTGAACGGTATTCCTCGTATGGGCTGGTTATATTTATAAGAATAAAGACAATACTTTACAAACATTTCAAACCTATTTTAGAGCACAATGTGGTACCTACAATGTTTTCTGGACCTCCCAAATATCACAGAAAAATACAGTTAATAGAACTCATCTGGGCAAGCTAACGAGGGCATGCATCTAGGCATACCTATGAAAAGATTTGATAGTGAAAGGGAATCAAGACCAGCAAGAATGGCTTCACAGTGACCTAATAGTGAATTTTTCTAGCTCAAGTGACAATTTACAAAGTAAATTGAGTGTTCATTTAAGTGGAAGTGGAAGTGGCAGCAGGAAACAGGTTGCTTTATTTTTATTTTGTAGTGTCTGACTATGATGAACCAGACATCAGATGTAAGTGGTATTAGTAGTAGTAGTTCTAGAAAGCATTTTTTTCTTAATTTATTAACCCAGATGAACTCTAATACATATAAAATGTGATAATTATTCTGAAACTATAGGCCCACTATTTGACAGCTAAGCCACGTTGCCACATCTAAGGCTCCGGCCTAGTGTAGAGTCGGCCATGTGTAAAGTGATCATAACTCCCACTGTTCTGAAGTACTTGTGGTAATTCGTAATGTTGCGGGATTTATGTAGTTTATATTTTAGGTCTACGCCTTAGAATATACAGTTTATAATCTCATCTTTTCTCACAGAACAAGACAAGGTTGGCGGAACTGAAAAGTAAGGAACTAATTCGCATGCGCATTTGATAATGTTACGTTCCGTACATGTTCGGGATTAGCTCCGTGAAAACAGCTAATATTATGTATTTAAATCATACTATTTATTGCTACGGTCGTGGATACCGCCCATTGAAACATAATATGTATACTATTTTCAATATCAAAACCTTATGCATTAACAAAAGTTCTATGCGGCTGCACTCCTGTTTAACAGACCAAAAAAGCAGTTTGTGCAGAACCTGTTACCAAGAGCATTTACGTAACTCAGGTGATCCGCAGGGATCTCATACAGGAGCCGTATCTTTTAATTTATTTGTGAACGTGAATGAGTTTTTGTTTTTGTCCAGACGGATTTTTTTAATATTGGGACAGTTAAAGATAAAAAGGATGTAGAGCTTCTACAAACTAATCTCTTGATATGACATCAATAATATGTTAAGGAATTAGGGGAGGGAATTATGGTCAGCAACCTTGCTCCATATTTTGTTTCCTGAAATCAAAAAATAATTGAGACGTCGAAGATTTATTGAGACGGATTCCACTCCCTTGCAAAACAAAGTTATGAATCGTTGTAAATTTTACATAGTTACAACTGTAAAAACCACTGTGAAGCTGAAGAGTCTCTACGTTATAGGCCGATATATATTTATATAGATAGATTTGAACTCACCTTCAGAAACTCTTTCATTTCGCCCCTTTTTGTAGATACCTTGACACCTTGTTATGAAGAACTCGGCAGATTTCCTCTCCCTAGTCTTCCTCTTCATTTTGACACTATACTAATGCACAGTTGATATAAGTATCTAAAAGTTTCACACTATAAAATCAACAAAATGACTGAATTTTTGAAAATCAAGTACCTACCTATAAATCGATGCGGTTCGTTGCTTGCGGCGTTTTTAAAATCCAATGGTTGCGGTCAGTTGTGGTGCTGCTGCTAGACGACATAGATAACCACACCGATGGATGGTTTTTGAAAGATATTAGAGAAAAGCTAACATTTAGCCATTAGAGAAAAGCTAACATTTTTTAATTTTATAACACCCCGTATGTTGGAAATTTTAATATATGCCGTTAAAAATTGACAGTATTGGTCTGCGGCATCTCTTGGCAGTAACTTAAACCTGTCGGCATAGACACAGAAGAAAACGCTTGAAAGTTCTTTGGCTTACGATACTTGATTAATAGATGCCAGCAGTAGTCATAGAATAGCAGCAAATGCAGATATCAAACAACAGTATTATAGCAATTCCAAAAATAATATATCCGTAAAACTACAGTGACGTAAAACCAGTATGGTCAACCATAGTTCGCACTTTACTGACCCATGGACTGACCCTATTAATAGAACCACATTACAGAAGATATAAAAGAAAACAATAAAATATTTCCTTTTGGGGAGAAGTTGTCCGTCTCTTTTACAACTATAAAAGGAACACGTCCAATGTCCAATGTGTTCTGTGCTTTGACACAATCATGACACTTTAAGTTTAAATTGTCAAAGTCAACGTCAGTTCTTTTTTTGTGAATCTCTTGTAAATAAAAATATAAAAAACTGCATACGCAGTTTTTTCAAAAAATTAGTCATAAGTTGATTACCTATTTTGTGAATTTTGTTGACTCATATGAGCCAAACGTAGAAAATTCGATCAAGTAATATGCCAAAAACCAATTGATAAATAATTGCAGGTGTAAACACTATAAACTGACGTGGTCATTGTAAATAAAGGAAAATGGGGGACAGCCTCAACGATTGCATCGAAATCTTTACTCAGGATGGAGTGCTACTGAAACAGGCTCAGGCGTCGTACATGTCTTACATAAATTCTATAGGGACATTGTACATTTCTGAGTCCTTGAACTCGAGCCAGAAAAAGTTCATCGAATGGAAACCAAACGACATCACTGTGGACTCTGATATTCAGGACCAGGAATGGGCTGTTGTCAACACGATCCAGAAAAGAACAAGAACATTGAGCGGAAATTTTCCACCAGATTACCAAAACCGCGTCAGATGCATTATGATTAGTTTAGATGAAGTAAAGAGTTTTCGAGTTGCCAATAAATACAGGCATCTTACATTTTATGATGGAAAATCTGAAGCACTATGCAGTTTTGTATTTCAACATGGTAATTGTGAAGGCCTTATTAAAGGTAGGTACATTTAAGGTGAAAAATATTTCCTTTAGAAACTTACCAGTAGAGTAGGTCTACCTAGCTAGTAGTTGTAGGCCTTGTAAAGTAATACCTAATAGACTACTATCACAAGAAATGATTGAGTCACTGATATTCCCTCCTTAGAAATGTTTCTTTCCCAGTAGCTGTCTGACAAAACTGTCCTAGCTAATACTTTTTGATCATAGGTTTAACTTCAAGAATATAGAATGTGATTGATTCAATAATATTTATCTAGGTAGCATGTGTATCGTAGCCTAGGTGAAGTTTCAAAAAAGATCTGTTTTACCTACCTTTTCTACCCCTTTCACATGTCTAGACTTTGACAGATGTCATCAATCATAGACCAATAAAAGTAATTGGAGCAAATTCCTTAATTTCTGCAATAATAGTTATGACCATTTGCACAGATTGCAGTTGATTGGAATCACATTCATTTTCATCTAATTCATAACTGATGATGGACTTTTATGCCACTCAAATACTGTATATTTCGTTACTTTTATTTTTCCAATGCAAAACACTAGCATTTCAACAATTGCTGTCTAACAAATGTCAAATATTAAAACAAAGTACAAAGCCTACTTGTGGAACAGTACTTTAAAATAAATACATATAAGACTTCCATGACTCATTTTGTGTATAAAATTCTACTATTGAAAGAAGTTACAGCACCAATGTTATTACATACTTTATAGTTTCTTATGGCATTTGCCTTTATTGGTGCCAAATCAAATAATCCCATGACCTCAATTCAGAAATTTATAAAATAAGGATTGTGTTTGTAGGTGTTTTGGGTACAATCCTAAAAACATCAGTTTCGAAAAGGGACAAACATCTTTATATAGTTTACGATGCCAATACCTTAGAAATCCAACAGCTTGACAGATCTTTTGCTGAGTTGAACTTACAAAGTGAAGGTAGTGCCTTTTGGAAAATGGTGAAAAACATCAAAGAACACCCATACGAAGCTACCTTTGAAGCATTCGCAAAAGTCACAGATTATGGTAGGAATTAGTCATGCAAAATAAGTAATTTTTGTAGTGCTGTTTTTATTTTTTGTAGTCTACAGGAGTCCAGAGCAACGAGAGATTGATGCAAGAGAATGTGAGGACTTGAACCGTAGTATCTCGGAGTATGAGAACACTACCACTACAACACATTCACAGGGAGACTACGAAGTGATAGCCAAGGTGCCTGAATTGCCCCCTAGGAAAGACTTTCCTAGGCTGAGGCCAATGACTGTGGAACAATGGAGGGGCCACCTAAATTTTGATGGCAGAATTGAAGATGTTGATAGTATTAAGACACTTGTGTTCAGAGGAGTAAGTATTGTGACGCCATATAGATAATACAATGCATAGGCACTGCTGGACGTTATTGGTTAATCATTTCATTAAATGACCAATCTATGAGTGAAAGTAATTCTTGTTTGTTTCTGATATTTTGTTTTTTTTTTAGGGAATTACGCCATCTTTGCGAAAAGAAGTTTGGAAATTCCTACTAGACTATTATCCTTGGACTAGCACAGAAACAGAAAGACAAAAATTGGTCAAGGCAAAAAGCGATGAGTATTTCATGATGAAACTGCAGTGGAAGAGCATGACAAAAGTACAAGAAGATAACTTTTCTGATTACAGAGACAGAAAGAGTCTTATAGAGAAAGATGTTAATAGAACAGGTAAGTTTATCACTCCCATATTGCTAAACTAAGAAAGAGGTGGTGGTAATAGTCTCACTATTTTGTTGAAAGCCCACATTTCTAACCAGTGGTTTATTTTTAGATAGGACACTAGACTTCTATGCTGGAGACAATAACACAAACCTACAAATGTTGAATGATATACTGATGACATATATTATGTACAACTTTGACCTGGGTTATGTACAAGGCATGAGCGATCTTCTATCTCCCATACTTCAGCTTATTGGAGATGAGGTTGACTCATTTTGGTGTTTTGTTGGATTCATGAATAGAGTGGTAAGATTTATTGATTTAGTATGGCAACTAACATGTAATTCTTGCTTGGTTACAGCACTTGCTATATATTTAATTTTTAATTCAAATTGCATAATATCTATAATATTTATAAAGTATGTATCTTTCAGATTAGGAATTTTGACATAGATCAAGCTGGTATGAAGGAGCAGTTGAGTAACTTGCACACCCTGCTAGCTTTCGTCAATCCAGAACTGGCAACTTATCTAGATACTCATGACTCTGGAAACATGTTCTTCTGCTTTAGGTGGCTCTTAGTGTGGTAAGCAAATAGTCAAGTGAGATTAGTAATACAGTATACTTTGAATATGAAGGTGATCCTAGAAATAGCCAACTCAACAAAAAAAAACAATGATTTGGGGAAAATATATTTTGATTTCCAACATAATCTCCTTTCGGCGATTTTCAATAAATGTGATACACTTTTAATAATAAGAACTCTCTTCTCCTCAAAATAACTTCCAACATGACTTAAGTTGTTAAATAAATTGGTGATTATGAAATCTAAAAAAACACAAAGTAGGTACTAACACAGGTGGTTGAAACCTTGGTAGAAAGTTTATCGTTAATCATATTTAGATTTAATCTTGGGCTAATAAGGGGCCAAAAATCTGAATAAGTCAATGACAGAGTTTCAGAAATTAAATAAAAACGCAATAATATCAATAGAAATTTACATATCAATATTTCAGACTAAAACTCAAATCATCGGCCGGATTTGTAATTAGGATACTTTAATTATCTAGGATGCGAGGTTTCGTCCTCATCGAGGGTCAAATAAAGATTTTAGATTTTTTGCGGGTGAACGTCAGGATCCGGGCGTCGGAGATTTTCCATTTTTGTTGAACCAGACTAAAACTCAGATCATCGGCAGGATTGGTAATTAAGAATCTCTAATTATCTAGGATGCGAGGTTTCGTCCTCATCGAGGGTCAAATAAAGATTTTTTGATTTTTTGCGGGTGAACCTCAGGATCCGGGCATCGGAGATTTTCCATTTTTGTTGAACCAGACTAAATTTCAGATCATCTGCCTGATTTGTAATTAAGAATCTCTAGTTATCTAGGATGCGAGGTTTCGTCCTCATCGAGGGTTAAATAAAGATTTTAGATTTTTTGCGGGTGAGCCTCAGGATCCGCGCATCGGAGATTTTCCATTTTTGTTGAACCAGACTAAAACTCAGATCATCGGCTGGATTTGTAATTAGGATACTTTAATTATCTAGGATGCGAACTGTAAACAACTATTGCTGTACAGTAACTGTATGTTACTGTATGTTATGTATATATTAGCTATTTAAAAATCCTTTTACTGCTTTTTTTAGGTTTAAGAGAGAACTCACCCAAGAAGATGTTATGAGATTCTGGGAAGTGCTTTGGACGGGATATCCATGTGAAAATTTCCATCTTCTAGTTTGTGTGGCAATATTGGAGTCAGAAAAAGATAATATTATCAAAAGCGAGTATGGATTCACAGAGATATTAAAGGTACTTTAATTTAATATTTATAATGTTTTTTATGCTAATGTTTCTATATGACCTAGTACAATACTGTACCGTACTAGCTATGCCTCCCCTCTCCTCCCTAAAATCTTAAACAGCTCATATTTTATGTTACTACATGATAATATTTCATATTTTTTATTTAATTTTATTCCACATTTATTTTTCCTATAATGTGTATACAATATACCTTCAATGAAAATCAAATTGTGATCATAGAAAATATACAATTAGTGCTACATACCCAGGGTAAGTAAGCCGTGACCGCCAGTGGATAAAACAAAGGATTCACACAGCTTCTTCCTTACCTTAAAGTTCAACAATGGTTTATTTGCGTACAGCTATCTTAATTGCAAATAGCTATTCTGCAACAGCCTAGATACAGGGTGAGTTTTTAGTACCGTCTCGGTCGATAACTCCACTACTGTAGAAGATAGCGAAAAAAGTTGTATATAAAAGTTGTAGTCACGGATATGATCCTTGCTCAGAAAATATTTTTGTTTATACAGGGTGACCCATAACTACGTGGTGATGCAAACATGCATTTTTTTAAATGAGACGCCCTATATATTATTCCATATTCAAATTCTAATAATGATTTTCGTTCTTCCAATATAGGGTATTGTTACATTATACAGGGTATTTCAAAAGTTATTACCATTTTTATCTCTAAACCGCTGTCAAATGAACGTACTGTTATCAAAAAGTGGTGAATCAAAAATCATATTTTTTACACGAATAGATAAAAAATATCATCTAGTTTTAAAATCGGCTATAAAAAAAGCCCCCGACGCATATTCGTATACAGGCTGATGTAGAATGCAAAATACAGATTTTCTCTTTTTTTTCAAATGTAACTCCCAATAATTTATTATACCAAAGAATTGCTTTTAATATGCTCTTTCATCTTTGTATAGCACTTGTTGTACCTACGTCCATCAGTTTCCGAGATATTTCGATTTTTCGGTAAATTTAAAATATAGCTTCTATTTTTGTACTGAAATTTATTTATTTTGAGGAAGTATTATGGAATTTGTTTTTTATTTAATGAACAACTAAATTATAAGGTCATGATAGTATTTGATGAACTCAAAACCCTGAATCATCGAGATAATAAAGTCAAGTATGCCGAGGAAACAATTTTGTAGGCGTGATGCATAATTATCAAGCAGATTTATCAGGTATGCTTTGAAAAATTGACGGTTTTCATAACCTGCTCAACAATTCCGTACTATGCGAAAAACGAACTTTAAAAATTAATTTTTCCATTGAGGGTATTTAGGAGAATCTTTGAGAAATTGCCTACTTGCCTCTAGAATATATCAACTATGAACAGCAATATCCAGAACGGAGGCACTCTAAAACTAATGCGTTTGAAAGAATGAAGATTCTGTATTTGGACCATGTCGTTTAATATTTCATAGCCTACCTGATAGAGCTGCTTGATAATTATGCATGACGTCTATAAAATTGTTTCCTCAGCACACTTGACCTATATTATTTCGTTAATCCAGTGTTTTGACTTAATCAAGTACTATTATGGCCTTATATTTTAGTTGTTTGTTAAGCAAAAATAAAATCTGATAGTATTCTCTCAAAATAAATAAATTTTAGTAAACAAATAGAAGGTATATTTAAAATTTGTAGAAAAATTGAAATATCTCAGAAACTAATGAATTCAGCCATAACAAGTGCTATACAAGTATGAAAGAGCATATTAAAAGAAATTCTTTGGTGTAATAAAATATTGGGGGTTGCATTTAAAAGTAGCGAGAAAATCTAGATTTTGCATTCTACATCACCCTGTATACCAATATGCGTCGCGGACTTTTTTTATAGCCGATTTCAAAACTAGATGATATTTTTTATCCTTCCGTGTAAAAAAATAATTTTTGATCCATCACTTTTTGATATACAGTACGTTCAATTGACAGCGACTTGGATATAAAAATGGCCATCACTTTTGAAATACCCTGTATAATGTAACAATACCCTATATTGGAAGAACGGAAATCATTAGCAGAATTTGAATGTAGAATAATATATAGGGTGTCTCATTTGAAAAAATGCATGTTTGCATCGCCACGTAGTTATGGATCACCCTGTATAAATCAAAATATTTTCTGAGCAAGGAACATATCCGTGGCTACAACTTTTATATACAACTTTTTTCGATATCATCTATAGTAGTGGTGTTATCGACCGAACCGGTACTAAAAACTCACCCTGTATATGCCTGTGGGACCTTAGCTTTTCATCAATGAATAACCCCAAGGCACTTAACATTCTCAGACTAAGGTAAATGTTCGTTATTTACTCTAAGTTTTAAATTTTGTGGAGATATTTAAGCGTTCTTGAACCTTTTACTAACCCGGCATTCTAAATTGATAGCATGAGCAAGGAAAACAGTTTTATTTTTTTAATGACACCAGTTAAAACTTGTTCACGCCATAAACCGTTACTAGGGAGTACTTCTATGTTAAATAAAATATACAGTGTGTTCTATTAATAAAAATCGGGGATATGTTTGTTTGAAATTTTGGAAAAATAATTTATAACTTGGCAACGTCGCAAACGTGAAAAAAAACTACAAGGCGAGATAGGTTATTAGTAGATACTTTGATTTAAAATAAAACATACAGGGTGTTGCATTTAAGAAAACAAAGTAAAATGACTTTCAAATTGTCGTAATTAAAAATTCTGCCAAAAACTCCCTGTAGATGCAAACAGGTAGTAACGTGCAAAATAATATTCATTTATATTCCAGTAACTCGCTGTATAATATTATTGAGAAAAGGTAAAGGAACATTTCAATTTGGACGTATTACTTGCGACCTTGCAAATCCGGAAATTAATAGAAAATAAATTATAACTTGACAACGTCGCAACTGATCCCAAACATATTTTAGGGATAAATAAAGATCAATCGTGGAAACTAGAAGAATTAAAAAAAAAGTTATAGTTCCATATAAATCAAGTTGATCACTATCCTACTTTCCCGCAATACCCTGTATGTTTCAAAATATTTTTAGGATATGCATCTTAAGTAACCAAATAACTTTTTTATTTGGCATTTTCTTCTATCAGGTATACCTTGCGAGATATCGAATAATTACACACTAATTGGACACCCTGTATATTGTTAAGAGTGAATTACTCGTCACTCGTCAGTAGGGGTAGGAGAACCGAATGCAACTCTGTACGTATGCCGTCAAAGCATGTGTCAAGATTCATTCTGGGGGAATTTTATTTATCACTAGCCGAACATATTATGTTCGCTGTTGACACGGATGACAGTCTAAAGTATCGGGTAACAGGGTATAACCATAGTGTAAATAAACATGGTGTGCTCACGCGCATGCAGCCGTCCGAGCGCCGGCACGCTGTGACGTCAGCAACGAGTATTTCTGTCGGCGAACTGGCGGGAATACCACGTGATGGATTATATTTTAATTTCAAAGTGATAGATTAAAGGAGTTCAATAGCCAATTATTTGACAATTATGTTATAGAGAAGTGTAAAATAGGTAATTTAACGACTTTTTCTACAAACATGTATTATTTATTGGTAAATTTGGTCATTTTTCTAAGTTTACGCCTACAATTTTCGAAACTAATCCTTTTGTTTAAATGTCTGAGTCTGACGTACATTCTCGTTCGTATTAGATATAATATTATTTTGTCAGGAAATTGTTTGATGGTTTCCACGGGGATCTATCTCTAATAATTTTTTAAATATGCTTGTTTAGAAGAGACTGTCTATGGAATTTATCGAACTCTATCTCAACCAAAACGGGCTACTTTAATCATCTCCTCACTTGGATATACAAGACTGACTCTAGATAGAAACTCAATCCAGTCTGGGGCCCGATTAGAAGAATGAAATTTGGTTTGCGCCCCAAAGCTAGATTAGGATATTCGTTTTTGAATCTGTAGGCCACATATCCGGCAATAAATTTCAGTCCCTCGTTGGAAATCGCGTCTGGCATTTTAATTTTTTTTCCAATTGACACAAAAGGTCATGTTCTTCAGAAATAAAGTTATCTAGGCCATAATCTGGACTCTGAAATGTAAAGTTAGAAAAATGAATATCATTTGAATCAGTCTCTGTCCCAACAATATCGCCGTCAACAAGAACGTTCTTGAAAAACTCCTGAGTAAAGCACACCTCATCAGCTTCGATGTTAGAATTACCCGAAACTAAGTTTTTGACTTGTAATGGTTCAAGTAGGCACGATTCATTGCTTTCTTCTGCATATTTATTCATTGAAAATACGGCAGGTGAATATTTTCCGAGTATGTATCATAAAAATTTCAGTTTTAATAAATGTTTAATGCTAATTTGTGAAATGATTACCATTTTTCATATTAATTTCGTCCTTTCGGCGGCAAGCATTACTCCATTGCATTGCGAGATTTTAATTTTTCGGGAACTTATAGAATTTTACATTTGGCTCTTTCATCTTACTATGGTTTTTACAACTGACAACTGCACAATTTGGCATTATGTATACAAATTTCAGTCTTCTATAACTCAAAATAAGGAATACAAAGTAAATTAAACAAAAATCGTTAGCGATTCTATCAAAAACGCGATTAAACGGGCCGTGGTATCACGACGTCTAATAATTCTTCGCGCGAAAAGTCTCGTTGCTGACGCTATGCGCAGAGCGATCGCAATTTCGTACGGCTGGCGAGTACACCATGTATACTCGCACCACGGGTATAACTGCGATCATCAGCATATGGCTGAACCACCGAAAATTAAACGTGGGCAACAAAAGTGCTTGAGAAAGTAGTATACCAACAGATAATTGAGTATGTTAATGATCTAAACATTATACCGGATTCCCAGTCAGGTTTTCGAAAGGGATATAGTACTATCTCTGCTCTGTTAAATTTAACAGATAATATCATAAGAGCGCGCGATAAAAAGATGGCTTCTGTTTTAATATCTTTGGATTATTCAAAAGCGTTTGATTGTCTAGATTACGACCTCATTCTTGCTAAATTACAATATTATGGTTTTGATAGCAAGTCAATAGCCTTTTTCAACTTCTATCTTAAAAACAGACATCAAATGGTTACTGTCAATGGTGCATATTCTTCGCCCACGAATATCACATCTGGTGTGCCACAGGGTTCCGTACTAGGCCCTCTTCTATTTTTACTATACACAGCAGATCTTGCTAAAAATACAACGTCCTGTGACGTACAAACATATGCAGATGATACTTAAGTGACTCATCATTTTCCTCCAGAGACTGTGCAAAATGCATCTCAGGCAATTAACAGGGACCTTGCTATAATTTATAATTATTCTTCGGAACACAGTCTCAAACTCAGCCCTGATAAGTGTACGGCTATCCTGTTCTCGTCAGAAAATAAGAAACCTGAGCTTAAATCCAATTTGAACCTACAAATTTGTGGTAGCGCAGTGCAGTTTCAAAACGCTTCTAAAAATTTAGGTTTGCTTATTGATGATCAATTAAGGTTTAGAGAGCATGTAAGCTCATTGATTCAACGTGCATATATGCGTCTTAGGCCAATATACCAATAAACACATTTTGAACAAAAAATTGAAGAAAAAACTCTGTGAAACTCTAGTTCTCTCTATTTTCCAGTATTGTTCCATAGTTTATTTTCCATGTTTAGATTATAATACTGCGCATAGGTTACAGAAGATCCAGAATACTTGTTGTCGGTACATTTGTAATTTGAGGAAATATGACCATGTTTCAGCGAAAATTAAAGAGTTAAATTGGCTAAAAATGTATGAGAAATTTAAATACAATCTCCTTATCTTTATTCAAAAGCTACTCAACACATCACAAACGTCGTATCTTCGTGAAAAACTGATTTTTAGACACAATATTCACAATGTCGATAGACATAACCTAACGCTTACCATGCCACTGCATCTGACTGCTTTATTCAACCGAAGTTTTACGCATAGCGCTATTGCAACTTATAACTCCTTACCGGTTAGTTATAAAAAATTACCTTGGAGACGTTTTCCGAAAGACGTTTTCAATTATTTAATGTTGAAATTTTAGATGTTTAATCGGAATCAACTATTGCTCGTTCTATTATTTGTTTGAGTTATAGTATTTTAGACATCACTTGGTTGTAATGTAAATAAATGTTCTTTATACTTAATTACCATAAATGTACTGTAACGGAATTCTGGTTTAGTCTACATTAGGTTAAGTGTAAGAATAGCTGAGCTAAACTTCGCCTATTGTAGATTGAAGAAATAAAGACGATTTATTATTATTATTATTATAAATCAAAAATAATAGTGGTGAATTATGATTTTCTAGCACATCAACGACCTGAACGGCAACCTGGACATCGCCCAGATGCTGAACAAGGCCGAAGGCATCTACTACCAGATCAAGGAGGCCGACCACCTGACCGACGACATCCGAATGCTGCTCGGACTGCCGTTGCTAGGCAACCAGAATTCGTACGGCAGCCACGAACAGTCGCCGTTCGAGGACAGCGCCGAGTTGAGCAACGGAACGCAGCCGTGCTGTTCGGTGGAGAACGTTCGGATCAGCCCCGACGAGGGCGCCTACGAGAGGGCGCTGGTGGCGAGTTTTTTATAGTAGAGGAATGGAACGGATCCGTGGAATTTGTTGAACTGGATGGATGATCGACGTATGCTGACGACGGCTCAAATGTGAATACCTTCTAACCCCCATTTGCAAGGCGCAAATTGAAAGGTAGATCGTGGTACTGTCTGCAGAGAGGTGGTGACGTACCAAGGCTCGCAAGTCTGAAAAGTGGTAACTGCTAGACAGCTAAGTCTATGTCATAGTAAGGCGATGAGCTAAGAGGTAAGGGATAGAGGTGAGAGCAGATGTGTTTCATCACAGTGGAGAGGTACAACTTTAGGTACACGCCATGATACCAACGATTAACTTGTTTAATATATTAGCTTATATATTCACTGGTATCGACGATTTTTTTCAGTTTTTTTTTTTGTCGTGCTAGCCAGGGGCGTGCGGTGAGTTTGCATTTAGTGGAAGCAATAAGTACCTAACTCAACCAACCTACGTAATTTCTACCGTTAACACCAGCTTCTTCTTCTTCTTCATTATGACCTCTAAAAGTAAGGTCATGCTCCCCCAAGAAGCATGTGACATCAACTAATCTTTAACAATTTCCCGATTTTTTTTTTTTTTTTTTTTTTCGAAACAATTCATTATGCCTCCCGTGATCTTCCCTTAGTTGGCGGTCCAAGGCATGATCTATCGCAAAGTTTCTAAAACATTTTTGTTCAAAAACGCCTTCCAAATGACTCTTACCGTTACAGTGTCTTTTCATTACTTCATGTAGATTGTTTTTTAAGTCGAAAAATCCTGAAGTTTTCCACTTTTTTTTCCACGGTCGAAAAAAGCAGACATCGCCAGCAGAACAATATTCCAAGTTTTCTACACCCTGTTAACCGCTCATGCGTTTTATAACACCGCTATTAAAATGTCTTTTGTAGGTCTTCATATCTTTAGTATCTAATGTCCATAGTTGGAGTACGTCGACCCCCTTTTGAAGTTGATTTTTTTCTATAAATGATCGCAGGAAGAATTTTTGCTTCTCAAAGAACATACAGGGTGGCCAATCGGGTGACGATAATAATTTTTTTTAGATAGCCCGTATCGAGGCCTATCCAAAACACCCCCATGTATATGTACCGATTATTGATAGTTTTCAAGTTATGATTTTTTTTTGAAAACTTAGAGATTTTCCAGTTTTTCCAAGAAATCGTCAAAAACAAAAACAAGAATGCTTTTTGGCTTATATTTTTTTCTGCAATTATACTCAGTATTAAGCCTGTTTAAATATCCAATAAGGACAACCTGTAGATCCGAACAATAATTAAGTACATTTTGGGCCCAAAGTTTGAAATCTCTGTTTTTAGTCAGGAGATCAAAATCTTCAAAATAAAATTAAAAATACTTATGCCTGGTTCTGGAGCTCCAATCTAATCTTAAAAACTGTTCAAGACATTGCACTTTTGAAATAATAATGAAACAATAGCACTTATGGGGGCATTTTGCGTCGTACGTGACTGTTAAAGGTAAAAAGGTGATAATTCACGAATTTCCAAAATGATTTAAAAAAACTATTATTTTGCTTTATTATGACAAATTAAAGAAAAAAAACTCATAACAACTAATAAACACGATAATCATTGATGTTTTAATCACTTTTAATAAACAAAATTAATACCTGGCTTTTTGCTGTGTACTATTGAACTTCTGCTAAATTAAGTTGTATGGAAAGTTAACAAGGGAAAGGAATAATAAAACAACAATCTGACTTTTAGTTCCATGGCAGAATTACCTGGGAAGCGTTATCGTAGCATACGCCATCCCTTTTACTTCTCAAACCGATAGGTGAGGGGAGGATTGTGATCGTGAAAATTTTCGATTTTGAGATAATAGGTTTTTTGGACGTTTTATAATGTCTACATAACGAAAATCTGCGTCACTCATTTCCGTCGTTCTGTCTGTCGGTTTGTCTGTCTGTACACGTTTTTCTAGCCTCGTAATCTCAGTAACGTCTGCATGGACTGTGATGAAATTTGGGCAGCAATATGCTGTGGGGTCTTAGTAGGTAATGCTGCTATAATTTTGCAAATCGGTGCATGGGCGGCGGAGTAATTAAAACAAAAATTTCGAATATTCCTCAAACTTCATTTTTAGGCGTTTTAGAGGTTCTTGATAATTTTCTGCGGTTTTTTGGGTAGGGGTGGAATTTGGGTGTTTGGGGGGTGGGGGGTTGAAAAACTGAAAAACTTGTTGTATTCATGATAGGCTGTCTACTGACCCGTCAAGGAAGACCTAGCGATATAAATCACCTTTTTAGGTCCATCCGAACATTGCCTTGCCTATTACAGAAAATTAATTAACACAACTACGCTTCGACGACATGAGCTCGCAAAAAGCTACTCTGAAAGAAAAGGATGGCTACGACATCGCTTCCCAGGTAATTATGCCATGAAATTGGAAGTCAGATTATTGTTTTATTATTCCTTTCCTTTGTTAACTTTCCATACAACTTAATTTAGCAGAAGTTCAATAGTACATAGCAAAAAACACTTCAAAAATAACAATTTGGCTATTAGTTTTTTTATTAAAAGTCATCAAAACATCAATGATTATCGGTTTTATTAGTTGTTACGAGTTTTTTTTTTTCTTTAATTTGTCATACTAAAGCAAAATAGTAGTTTTTTAAATCATTTTGGAAATTCGTGAATTATCACCTTTTTACCTTTAACACTCACATGCGGCGCAAAATGTCCCCATAAGTGCTACTTTTTCATTATTTATTCGAAAGTGCAATGTCTTGCAAAGTTTTTAAGATTAGTTTGAAGCTCCAGAACCAGGCATAAGTATTTTTAATTTTCTTTTGAAGGTTTTGGTCTCCTGACTAAGAACAGAAATTTCAAACTTTGGGCCCAAAATGTACTTAATTATTTTTCGAATGTACAGGTTCTCTTTATTAGACATTAAAATAGGCTTCATACTGAGTATAACTGCAGAAAAAATTAAAGCCAAAAAGCATTCTTGTTTTTGTTTTCAAAAAAAAAAAATCGTAACTCGAAAACTATCAATAATCGGTATACATACATGGTGGAGTTTTGGATAGGTCTCGGTAGGGGCTATCTAAAAAAAATTATTATCGTCACCCGATAGGCCACCCTGTATAATACAGTCATATGCACATGCGATATCCCCACTACGAGGACGGCTCTCTTGGGGGCGATGTGACCGCTCCCGCAGCAGCCGCATCGATAACGCCGCACGCTCAAAACAGTATTCGGAAGCGAAATTTGAATCGCTTATTCGGCAGCTGTGGGGATGCATGTATATATGGCCTTCGATCTTGCAATGCGACAGGTGATCGTATGAAATAAGCGGTTTATAGACGGCTGAGTTGGTTATCGCATTTTAGGCGCCGTGCCCCGATCTTGTTTTTTGCCGTACAGCAGAGCAGGGTAGGCGTTTTGGACGCGCTCCCTGAATGGAGTATGTATAAAAAAGAAAAGATATTTACAACCCAGAATAAAAATTGCAATTTATTAACAACTTCTGAGGGCCGGTTGTACAAACACAGTTTAACTCGAGTTCAACTTTGAACCGAGTTCATCTCTAATTTGCTGTTGTACCAACAAAGTTCAAGCGTTGAACTCAGTTCAACCTCGGATCAAGTTGAACGGCCACCGGGGAGCGTTTAACGGCGGTTCAAGGTTTAAAATGGCGATGTTTACGACGAGCTGATCAGTTTCTAACCCTAATATCCGACGTGAGTGACAGTCAAATGCGATATTTTCACTTGAGTTACATGATGGAGTACTTTAACGAACCTTCGACCGAGGATCACATTATTAGGAAAAACGACCTGAAAAATGCCAAATGATATTTGTACCTAATGTATCTTGAACAAATTCTCAATTAATTGTAGGCACATCAGCAACAAAAGTTTCCGCATCATCGTCGAATGTAGATGTGAATCCTGTTTTTGGGGTCCGATTTTTCTTTTATTGATATGTCCAAGTCCTGTATTTTGAAATTTGCGAAGGCCCACCGCCGGCGCCGGTATTATGGATGTACTGTCTCTCATCGGCAAATTTTTGTTTTGTCCTTTTTTTTAAATTTTCGTAATTGCTTTTCAGTACCTTTGCTTCACGAAATGTCTCTCCACGCAAACTGTTGGACAAGTTCAACCTTTCCGTTTTGATTCTATGAATATTTGTATCCATTTTCTGGCATTCAAAAACAGTCTCATATTTTTTCACAAATTCTATTTATACGGCCTCTTCTTTCGCCGTAAAATTAGTTGCCCTTTTTTTGGATTCCATTATAAAATTGCAAAATACTTCTTAACCGACAACAAAATTTGATGAATGTCAGAATTTGACATTCATAGACGTGACATTAACATAACCTGCATAACATTAAACATTAAAAGCGAAAAGTAACTAGTTTCGCCACCAAATACCCTATATCCATTGCTACCAATCCTCTTTTGATCCAGTTCAGCTGATCCTTCCCAGAACGGAATTTGCACAACGCGTCAACCGTTGAACCGTGTTCATCGCTGAACTTAAGGTTACGTGATCGGGAGTTCACTGAGCGTTTGTACAACCGGCCCTGAGTGGAAGCGGTGCTTCCATTGCTTCCATAGACCGCACGCCCTGGAGTATTCCATAAAACCTCCGTTGATTTGTTCAGTAGGAGGCCCACCACGCGGTGCTCCTCTTATCTTTTGGCTCACCGCATCACTATGGTCGCACCCTAAGGCAATTGAGAGTATAGTTTGACAAGGATCGTCGAGTGTAACAGTTTGTAGCGATATTTTTGGGAAGAGCCAGGGGGATCATTGTTTAGTTCGTACGGATTCGGCCTTAGACAAGGAAAGAGAGAGGACAGAACGCGCGGCTGACATCTCTCTGTTACCAAAAAGTACCAAAGCGCTAGTCCCAGTGCCATAGCTAATGGGATTAACATTATGGTTAAGCTATTTGGAGGAATAATCTATTTTTGAATAAAATTTATTAAAATATTGTTATTCACGAGTTCTGTATGGTCAGTTTCACCATCCATAGTTCAAATTTAAGTAATTAACTTAACCGTGAATTTCCATTCGACCGATATCTTGTCTTGCAAAATGTTAGCTAAACAGATACGTCACTGGAAAACTGATTCTATTTGAACGAAAACATGCCTTAAAAAATATAATTTTTACACTTTATATGCTTAAAAATATTACGATTTGGATGCTAGTGTTACATTTGAAATTATATTTTGGATACATATATATCTCTGAACTAGATATCGAGATATTTGCATAAATTTCGAATGCACCAAAAAATATGAACATAAATTTACATATGAAAAGTGATTCTTGGCTCCTTCCTACTGGCTTTTACAACCGTAAGCTGTACACCCTACCATTATGCACACCACAATATTTTACAATTATTGATTTAGAAACGCTGAAGATCACAAAATACTACCGTACCAAATTATTTGTTATTTGTTTTCCACCAAAATTTTGACGGCTAATCGTTTTATGTCACGGCTAATTCATAAAGCAACAGACTGACGCACGGTATCCCTTCTCTTTCCTTATCTAAGGATTCGGCAGTGGGGTTCCATGTGTAAGCGAAATACAACAGTATAAGAAACGTAAATGTTATAATAAGCGCACGAATGTCTTAACGCGTGGTAATCTTGCATTTCAATCGCCTGTCTGCCTTCTGCCTAGCACCCTCTCGTAGACGTTGCTGTGAATTGAAACTTTTCTTTGTCAAATTAGGCAACATTTCTGAAATTTTGTTTTACTTTTGAAAATCCGTGATGTTTCTCCTTGAATTTGGGGAAATATTATAAGTGCGGCAACGCTGCAATTATCCGGCTCGAAGTATCAAGACGGCTGAGGTCGTCGATAGTTGCGCATATAGAAGTAGTGTCTCCCACCGGTAGATGACACTACGAGTTCGCTGCTAACAGTGCTAACTAACACTAGGCAGATAAATTTCTATGTGTACTGTGAGAGAGGAATTGTCGGGTATCGCTTCTCGGCCTCTGGCTAAGATCAAAGTGTAGTATCTGTTCTTATCAGCTTAATATCTGATACGCCCCACATGTGGGGCCAGAATATTAAACTGATTTTTGGAAACTGATGGGAGGTTAGGGGCTTGCTCCACTCCTGTCGCGGGTTGGCCCGGTATTGCAGTACCTCCGGGATCGGCCCATTTTATTTAATACAAACATAATTTATTTTTAATAGCAGTTAAACGTTAAACTTGCCTATGTCTTCGTCTTGTCTCAATACTCTCAAGTCTCAACTAGACTATTTATTTGGATTTGAATTATGTTATGTCACATGTTTATGTTAAATATTGATAATGATATTGATAATAGGTCTGTTTTTACAGAGAATCACAAACCAGTCAGAGCCAATCAGTATTCCCCATTGCAGTTGTCAAACTATTTCTGACTAGTACTGGCCAATCAAATTGACGCTGACTAGTTTGTGATTGCTGTAAAAACAGACCTAATAATAATCAGCGTGATCAGATGTGCATTGTGCAATGTGGTAAATTTCTACTTTTTTTGGTAATTTTTTAGAATTCGAAAGCAAGTCTTGGTAGGAAGACGAAGAATTTCTTGGTATTGGTACTCATAATTTATTTAATGGCAGTTGTACTTTACCAGTTTACTTGTCTCAACTCGACTGTTTATTTGGCTTTGAATATGTCAGTTCAATATTGGGTGTGTTCAACGGGACCTAGCGGAAAAGCGCTAGCGTGGAAGAGCTTGCAGGCGCTAGGAGTGACCGTTGAACGACTTTCCTTTTGACGTGATAAAACTTGTCATATCCATTTCCATATTTCAATATTTATTATTTGTATTGTCAAAAACCTAGGCTATAAAATCGCAAAACCTGGAATTAAATTGACACTAAACAAAGGTAACTGCTTCTCTCAGAACTACAAATAACTTTTTCCAGTTATGTGCTGCTTTGCTAACCAAACAGCGCTTTTTTAAAGCGCTTACCAAGCTGACTGGCGCTTTGTTGGCAGCTTGTCGTTTATCGGTTAGTTAGAGCAAAGCGCCCACAAGCGCTGACGTCCGCTAAGTCCCGTTGAACACTACCATTTGATTTATTGATAACAATCAGCGCGATTAGATGTGGGATGTGGTAAATTTCTACTTTTTTGAGAATTATTCGAAAGCAAATCTTGGTAGGAAGAATTTCTTGGTAGTTTTTTTACAATCGCACAATGCGATATGCATTATCAATCCATTTCTTTTGATTTTGAACACAGACACACAACAACACACCACATTATAAAGCGAGTCAATAATTCTTTAAACGGGTGAATTTTTTAGGAGGTAAATTAAGAAACCTACCAAGGAATTCTTCCTACTAAGATTTGCTATCAAATTCTCAAAAATTACTAAAAAAGTAGAAATTAATTTACCTCCTAAAAAGATGTCCCGTTTAAAGAATTATTGACTCACTTTAGAATGTGCTGTGTTCAAAGGAAATTGATTAATATTGCAAAAATTGTACAGTTGTAGAGGTTTAACAGCTTTTTTCTGCTCTTCAGAAAATCGGCACCTTTTCGGTAGGTTTTGGTAGATTTTACCAATAAATCTGATATATTTCTTAATTAAATAAAATCTGGTCACACCGAAAATAATCCATCCTTCTATAAAGTATGCGAACAGCGTAATTATGGATTAATATTAATGTTGAACTGTTGAGAAACAATTCTTTTTGACGAACCGGTGAAACCGCGCTTATTTAAAAATGACGAAAATTTTAGTCACCGGTTTGCAAAAGATTAAAACTACAAATTTGTACTCATGGCACATTGGCCGTGCAATGATCAGAGGTGTATGAGAGGGCGCAATAGTTGACACGTTGATCCTGTGCTATAAGATATTCATATTGAAAGTAATAAATTTTGTTTGATTGAGATGCGAATGGACTGAAGTTACTTCACTTCGCCATCTGTGTAAATATTTTCGTCGACAGGTTCAATTTAAATTTCATTTGGAGTAAACACAGATTATATATAATAAACGATGCGAAACTGAACTGCTCAACTTGAAGAAGCATATGAACTGAAAACAATGACTAACTATAGTAAAAAAACATTAATCTTTGCGGCGGGATGGCTGCCCAAAAATGTTGCTATTGTTATAAAATTTGAGTTGATTGTAGAGAATGTATTCACAAGCCTTTGAACTTCGATTAAGAAGTACGTTGTTTTATTAGACAGGGTTCTGTAACATGTATCACCTATTTTCATACATATATTAAACAGTAAAATCATGACATTAAGCTGTGGTTACATTAAACAGCATACCTGATGCCCTTTTTTGCGTGACGAAAACCCCACACGGTTTTTGGAACCTTAAAGTCGCGACGAAACTACCTTTAAACTTTTACAAGTGATTGACTTTCTATGAAAGGCTTTGAATTACGTATAAATACGTTGATTAGGCAGAAACACGTCAGAAATTTATTCATGAATAGAACTGTCACCAGCTAAATACTGTATCCATGCTAGACTACTCAAAATAGGTAATGACTGTTGCAGAACTCTGTATGAAGCATGTATGTGTGTGTTTGTGATATGAGCGGTACAGGTTGCAGAAAGGAAATAAGATTTAGTAGAACTATATTTGAGTTTGTAGTTATGCTTAGTACTTTGTATTACAGCGTACTCTGAGCAGCCTCATATATCATAAATTTATTTTCATACCGACTCTAGGAGCAAATTTAGTCATTTCATTTTTGTCCGTAATCATTCCCAGATATAATAAATGAGCCATGCTTCTCATCTCCAAGTCCAAAAAATCGAAAATCTTTATTTGGCTTTCTACTTTCGGATAATTTCGAGGTGGTGATTACAAATCCAGTCGCAGTTTTGAGTCTCAGTCCCGTTTGACGAAAATAAAGAATTTCAGATCTCTTGGGCGGGCGGGTGAACCTAAAAAAATCGAAAATCCTTATTTGGCTTTCTATTGAGATGAAACCTCGCGTTTCGGATAATGTCAAGCTGATTACAAATCCAGTCGCAGTTTTGAGTCTCAGTCTCGTTTGGCGAAAATAAAAAATTTCAGATCTCTCGGGCGGGCGGGTGAACCTAAAAAAATCGAAAATCTTTATTTGGCTTTCTACTGAGATGAAAGCTCGCGTTTCGGATAATTTCGAGGTGCTGATTACAAATCCAGTCGCAGTTTTGAGTCTCAGTCTCGTTTAGCGTTTCACGTACTAAAATTTTTAGCAATCTACTTCTTAAGAAGTAAATAATTAATTCTGAGATGATACGTTAAAAACAGTTTGGAAATGATGATTTCTAATCTTCAAAACGTGTTATGGTGTAACAATCCGCACAGTAAATACCTTTTTGTTTTAAACACCATGTAAAATTCAAATACAAAAATGATTCAAAATCTTGCAAAAAAAGACATTAAATAAAAAACTCGTTTTTAGAGCATAACTTTAAAAAATAATCTCCTAGAGCGGCGCCGGGAAACAGTAACAAAGCCTTCACAGAACACGAGGTTAATGACCAGATCAGTCGATGCCGTTGACACATAAGTAAAATAATTGAGGTTTTATAATTCAAAAGTTATATCAAAATAAAAATGAGTTTTTGAATCGAGTACCGAAAACACGCCGACGGCTCCCCAACCCGTGTGACGTCACCATGGCGGCCAAGATGCTCCTTTGACCAACGACGTCCTACTCCGATACTAGATTCTAGATTCCCAACCAATCGCGAAAATACTTGCTGGTAACTAGTGTATATTTGTTGCAACATAGACGATGAATGAAGTTTGCAGCTCGAGACTAAGCCTACGATCGAAATAAATATATTTATGAATGTTTGAAGTTAGTACAGATTCCAGCAGTAATTAAGTATTTAATCAAATATGTTTCGTTGAAAAGATCTCGTCAATTAAAGGATGGCCCAGTGGTTAGAGAGTATTTTGTTAGACATATTACTTGCACTGCACAGTGCTTGTTAAATTTTTATGAAAAATTTAATTGTTAAGCCTCATTGCCCAAAGTTAAATAAATAATAATACCGAGTAATAAACAGAATGTGATTACGAGTCTGAGTTACTTTTTTTACATTAAAAAACTTAAAAATGAATGAATTGAATGGATGAAGGGATTTTGTTTTATTAACCAACTATTACATTTAAAAAAGAATTAATGGCGATTGATATTGACGGACAAACCTCATTTCCACTGATTTTTTGAATTGTCCACCGCCTCCTGTACTTAGTTTTTGCACTGTGCAGTGCAAGTAATATGTCTAACAAAATTTGATTCAAACACATATTTATGTTGATCGTAGAAAAAATGTGCGTAACAAGTGTAAAAAGCACACCAATAAATTTTTTGATAAAAAAAATGAAAAAGTTGGAAGGTCTGGGTTTCGGTCCAAAGACCCCGAGATCCACTATCGGACTCTCTAACCACTGGGCCATCCTTCGATTGAGCAGATCTTTTCAACGAAACATATTTGATTAGGTACTTACTTACTGGAATCTGTAATCTAATCTGACTTCAACTTCAAACATTCAAAAACATATTTATTTCGATCTATCCACTAGTTACCAGTTTACCAGTACGTATTTGCGCGATTGGTTGGGAATCTAGAATCTAGTATCGGAGTAGGACGTCGTTGGTCAAAGGAGCATCTTGACTGCCATGGTGACGTCACACGGGTTCGGGAGCCGTCGGCGTGTTTTCGGTACTCGATTCAAAGACCCATTTTTATTTTGACATAACTTTTGTATCATTGCGAAAAAAAGAAGACAAAAATAGTTTTGTTATAAAACTTATATATGATCTTTCCATTTATCACAAAAAAATATTTTTTTTTTCTTAATTCAAAACCTCATTTATTCTAGATGCTGGCTACTGTAAACCAAATGCCTTGAATACTTTCGTTATCAATAACAATGACGAAATATCAATAACTCAACTCAGTAAAAGCACGCTTTTATTAGTTTAAAAATAAAAGTACGTATTTTTTGAGAAAGTTGCATTGTGCAACCGACCCTAAGGGTCGTATTCATAATCGATCCTTAAGGGTCCCTTAATACGTGAGGTCCCTTAAGTAAGGCTTTGTGTTTCGACAGCTACAGCTACAACTTTTGTATTATTGCGAAAAAAAGAAGACAAAAATAGTTTTGTTATAAAACTTATATATGATCTTTCCATTTATCACAAAAAAAAATATTTTTTTTTTCTTAATTCAAAACCTCATTTATTCTAGATGCTGGCTACTGTAAACCAAATGCCTTGAATACTTTCGTTATCAATAACAATGACGAAATATCAATAACTCAACTCAGTAAAAGCACGCTTTTATTAGTTTAAAAATAAAAGTACGTATTTTTTGAGGAAGTTGCATTGTACAACCGACCCTAAGGGTCGTATTCATAATCGATCCTTAAGGGTCCCTTAATACGTGAGGTCCCTTAAGTAAGGCTTTGTGTTTCGACAGCTACTTGAGGGTTCCTTATGTAAGGCTCCCTTGAGTAATACTCAACTAACGAAATGCCAACATGACATTTCGTTGCAGTCAAGGTGATTTTGTAGGTTAATTTTGGAGTACGATGTCAGTTTGCTGTCACATCCGGAAAAATGTCCGGCACAAAACTAAAGATAACAGAAAACATCAAAACGCGTAGACATAGGCATAACAAATTGACTTATGTTTCAAATATATACGTATGCCGTCAAAGCATGCGTCAGATTTTTAGTTATCACTACGAACATTTGTTCGCTTTTGACACGCATGACAGTCTAAAGTATCGGGTAACAGGGTATAGCTGTGGTTTAAATACAAATGACATGATGTGTCAAGCAGTAACCTTAAATTGCTTGTTATTTTATTAAGCTATATTTTATTTGTGCCTAATGTAACAATGAAAGCTAATAAGAAACGACCGTTGCCCGAATTTAACACAAACTGTCACTTGACAAAGCTGAAAATATTTTTTTTTAGATAATTATGACAGTATCCAGTTCCCTTTCCTTTAAGGGGTCTGGGTATACACAGCTATACATATATTATGTATTTGCCATGTTAAAACACGGATTTCCATTTCGAACAGAAGTCACTTGTTTTTTAAACTACATACACAATATTGCAGAAGGTAATAGTTAAGACCTTAATGAATGACAACTATTTGCGATTTTCTCAAAAAAGTTTTTTAGTGTGCAAAAAAACTCACAATGCAAAATCATACACTCTTCAAATGTCTGTAATTTAACAACCAAACACAATATCAAAAAAGCGCAAGCTTTCTTCTTCAATTTGCTTTTTGAATCATTAACGTAAGTTTAAAGGTAACGTAAGGAGCTTGGAAATGCGAAATTCATTTTTATGGTGACCTTTGGACCTTACCTTTTGACGATACCTTTGGATTTTTAGAATTATCTCCCCTCATCTTAGACACACACACACTGGAGAAAGGGAACAGGCAGCCACGCCTCCTCGCTAACACGGGAATACGTTTTTTCTAGGATTCTCAATTTCGCGCGCTATACCCTAAACCCTTAACTAAACCGCTTGTATAACTGATGTAAACTTTAAGCCTATGTTTAGCTAAGCTTAGGTTTAATAAAGCTTGTGTTAAACTGGCAGACTAGTTCCTAGTCCCAGTTTTGCTATGTTGTGTTAACTCATAGATCGTATTATCTTGATTGTCCATTTTGATTATGCTATATTCCTGGCAGTGTATTTTGTTAGATGTGTAGAATGCGGGAATTAACAATAAGGTTGAAACCAACAAAACATTTCCTTTCTGTAGTCCTTCAGGTGCGCAGTTTGGCAAGGTCCGTTTCATTCTGATTTATGTCGTTTTGAAGTATTGCTGACAGAATTTTTATTGAAATATGTATAGTGTCATGTATTTATATAGTGAAGAAACATTATGAAGCCTAAATGATCCTAAGATTGAAAAATATTTATCTAAACAAATATTTTTTGATTTGACTATTAATAATTGATCATGTAATGTGATAATTGACTAGCATAATGTTCATTCGAAATTGATAAATATTGTGTAGCAGTTATCAAAATCAGTAAATTTTAGTGTTCGCAAAATATCGGATATTAATGATATAATATATCGGATATAGGTGTATAAAAAAATTGATATAGCTAACCCTGATAAGTTTGCACCGTTTCCTGCCACATCTTGCGTTGAAACTATTGTATTATTTGCATAGGTTCTTTTTTAGATACGGAAAATATATACATTTGTGGTTGGCAATACTTCATTGACTTTTGAAAAAAAGAGAAAAGAGAGTTGGAAAAGAGATATTTGCGGACAGGCTGCATCCTACTTATATTATGGAAAAATCAACTCGTATATCGAATAAGTTTTACACGTTTTTAGCTTTATACTATATACCAGAAAGTCACAGAGGAAGATGTATTTACAAGATATTTCTATTTTTTATTTGTAATTTTGTTTTTTCCTCAATACATAGTGATGAGGTTAGTATTTTTCAAGGTTGATATACAATTATGTTCACAGCAAGAATGTTGTATATTATGATGTATTTTGTTTTATTTTGATTATATCTTTGTTATTATTCTGTGGTTTTGCGCGTTAATGTATTTTAGTGACGAAACTTTATTTATGGATTATGAATATTGAATTATAATAAAATGTTTATTATATTTTCTATTTGGATGTTTTTTGTTTCTTCCTCGTATCAGCCAATCAAAGGAAGATATGTTTTCTTAAATAATGGTTCACATATTCATTCATTCACCCAAAATGCAAAAGCAAGAAAGTCCTAAAAGGTCTACATACTGGCTATTGTTGCGGAAGTTTCAAGGGTTGAAATTTGAGGAGGTCTTTGACATAACTTTTTGTCAAAAACCCCTTCCGGCCAAGTTGCAACCCTTAAAATTTGGACAAAAAATTGTTTTTATTCAATATGTCTTCCTTAGAATAATTTATAAAAATTCAAGCCAGCTATCAAATAGAAAAGCCAAAAACTGCACTGCATGAGCATATTTTTCAATCAAAATTTGAACGATGTGTGAGGATGAAAAAGAAAGATAAAAAAAATGTATATACCAGTACAAATTTGAATGTTTAAAGTTTGCTTGAGTAGGAAACCGACAAAAGAAAATCGCAAATGCCAAATTCCATGGTCAATGTGATGAAATATCTCAAATAATAGGTGTCAGACGCAATATCGAAACAACGTAAATTGACGCACAAAGTCAAAAGTGTTTTTCTCACATGTCAGAGGTTTCTGGGGCTGATAACACAAATTTATTACTGACTCAAGAAAAGTGCAAGATGAGAAAACTCTTTGACAACACAAAAAAAAAAGCGATTCTCTACCAGAAAAATATGGAGAGAACTCGACCATAAAAATATTTCAAACTTCAAAAAACTACGAAACCCCCCCCCCCCCCAAAAAAATTATGCGTAAGAACTTTGTTGCAAGAATTCATAATCTGAATGTCAAATATACAGGGTGACCGACGGGAACCGGACGTTTTTCAAATGGTTAGTATAACGCCGCTAGAGGTGGTAGGGAGGAGATTCAGGTATCAGTCGCCTTGCTGTATAATGCCATTTTAGTAGCTATGGAGCAGTGGACCGTAGAGCACCGTTTTTTCGCTTATGATGCGTATGTTAGAAATGCTGAGTCGGTCACGGCCGCGCAGCGACTGTTCCGCGTTCATTTTAATCTTGGACGCCACGATATTATTCCAAGTCGTAATACCATTTTCAGATGGGTTAACAGTCTGAGAACAACAGGAATGATTGTGAAGAAAAAGCCACCTGGTCCCACGAAGACTGGAGGACGCCAGAAAACGTCGAGCGGGTGAGACAAGCGCTTACTCGGAGCCCTCAACGGTCTGCACGAAGACACGCGCGTGAATTAAACTTAAGTCGTGAATCAGTGCGCATAATATTGAAAAAAGATTTAGCGTTTACAAGATGTGTATTGTTCAGCAGCTTAAGCCAACAGATTATGAGCAACGAGAAGACTTCGCCATTCGAATTCAAATGCTGCTCGGAGACCATAAAAGTGCAGTAATCATCATGAGTGATGAAGCTCATTTTCATTTAAGCAGAGAGATAAACAATTAAAATTTCCGATACTGGTCTCCAGGTGGCTTTTTCTTCACAATCATTCCTGTTGTTCTCAGACTGTTAACCCATCTGAGAATGGTATTGCGGCTTGGAATAATATCGTGGCGTCCAAGATTTAAAAATGAACGCGGAACAGTCGCTGCGCAGCCGTGACCGACTCAGCATTTCTAACATACGCGTCATAAGCGAACATACGGTGCCCTATGGTTCACTGCTCCATAGCTA
Organism: Callosobruchus maculatus; assembly: GCA_951848785.1. Taxonomy (NCBI): domain Eukaryota; kingdom Metazoa; phylum Arthropoda; class Insecta; order Coleoptera; family Chrysomelidae; genus Callosobruchus; species Callosobruchus maculatus. The sequence continues at coordinate 2,585,555 of CATOUR010000198.1, forward strand.
CTAAAATGGCATTATACAGCAAAGAGCAAGGCGACTGATACCTGAATCCCCTCCCTACCACCGCTAGCGGCGTTATACTAATCATTTGAAAAACGTCCGGTTCCCGTCGGTCACCCTGTACTACATGCAAATGAAATTCGAACACTAAGAAAAAAAAGGTTGCGTTTGATGAAATGCGATAGGACTAAATACAATAATGAACGAACTGTTTTGCCATTATTGAGCCATATACTTTAGACGAGGCAACTAATAAAGATGGATAAAGAGGAAGTATAGACTTCAAAATGAATAGAAATGGAGAAGCGTTAAAAGGGACAATTGAAAATATCAAAAACACGTATTTGGACTTCAAGAGTTCAAAGTTTGCTTAAAAACGATGGAAAATATCTTAAAGTAAGCTGTCGAAAGACGTACCTGGAGGTGGTGATGCTTAAAAGGAGAGAGAAGAGGAAATATTCAATAATATTAATGCTTAAAAGCAGAGGTTACGTTAGGTTTGATTGTGAGTAGTGAGTGGGTCGATTGTCTGCTTTCACTGCGAGCCTATTGTGTCTGTTGTGGTTCACACCTGTTTAGAGTTCACTGTACAATCCAGACCTTTTGACCAAGACGATGGTCGTATTGGGAGAAACTTCCTTGAGGTGAATAGGTTCTAATTCATTTCCAAATTCTTTGAGAAGATATATACAGTTCCATTCGAGCCATACGATAATAATATATCACCGATCTTTTGACCCTTGACCATCTATTCTATACTGTATAAGATTTTAGTGATTCACTGTAAAAAATTCTATGTTAACTGAACTATATCGTTCACCGGACGCTAATTTGTGGATTATCTCACCATCAAAACTAAACAACACGGAATACCAGCACAATTCCGTTTTTAACATTGATATTACATTATACTGAAGAAGGGGGGATGAGAAGGTCAACATGGGTTACACTACTGTTCACAATGCACATGGCTTTCTACTCTTTTGATGTTATTGTATTAACGTGCTCTGCCTCTGTCCTTACACGGGATCATGACACTTACTATCGTTTGTGATTTACAATGTGATTGAAACAGTGATCGATTAGGATTCAGAATTTTGGAGTGATAAATGACATGGTAAGTTTTCTATTAATTACATAATGGTCATGATGTTAGAACTAATTCACAGTCAGCTTCGTAGTCTGTTAAACTTGTTCGATCTTATCAAACATGTTCAAGTGTAGATCTAGGTTGTTGTTATTCAATTAAATAATATCGACGCAGATAGTCTAAATAAACAATATTTTAGCTTGCTAATTATCAATAAACATTTTTTCTCAATCATCACCTGGTGATGAACTTAAAAATTGAGGCATTTATCGGAAAAACGTCATTAGTCCAAAACTAACATATTTGGGGAAAATGAAAAAACTTCCCAGCATGTAAAACTTTGATTAGATTTATTTATTGCCATATCTGGTATAAGTAAAAGTGTATATAAGACACATCGTCCACAAGCAGTAATTATTTTATTGTGAAACACATGAGAAAAAAATACATGGACATATGAGGTTTTTGAGAGAAAAGGTTAAAAATTAAGTGTCCTTACATACAAACAGCATGAAAATAAAATAAATTCCGATACAAAAAACAAAGAAAGAGTGATAGTGAACAACTATCATCATCATAGTCACAATGTCTTAACAGACATGTTGTGAACTCGTAAAATGCATCAAGTCGGAGCTAGAGTATTGCCGACACGAATATTATCAATAGTTTTGAGCACTGTAGCTCGCCATCGTTTGCCATTTGTTGTCAGTTTAGTGGCGCTCTTGATACTCATATCCAGCAACTGTTTCGTCGTATCCACCCAGCGCCAGCGTGTAGGGGGACGGCCACGGCGCCGCCCACTCGGGGCATGATCGTGAACTACAAGTTTCTCCATATTATCGCTTCTGTGTATATGTCCGAAGAATGTAAGCATTCTCGTCGACACAATGACGGATTGTCTCTTTGGATTACCGACCTCATCCAGTATGGAAACGTTAGTTCGATGGGCGGTATAAGGAACTCTCAGCATTTTCCTCCATGTCCACATTTCAAAAGCATCTATGCGAGCCTTTTTAACAGTCCAAGTTTCCGAGGCATACAAAAATATGGAGTTCACAAGAAACTAAACCAGCGACATTTTTGTAGCTTTAGTGATGTTATGGTCACGCCATATTTTAGTAAGCTTTGTCATGGCCACACGTGCCTGTTGAACAACTATGCCTAACACAAAAACCGACTAACTGAAACAATCAACTCTGGCTAACCAAAAAACCCGATATCTACCACTCAGTCTTCGCAACCACTACACTACTATATTATCATCGTTGTCCACCTCGTTGTCGATGACAAATTTACCAGCATTGTCAGGTGCTGTGTTGTACTGTTTTGTTATAAAGTTTGCATGACAATTTATATGCACAAATGGCTTTCTTAGGTGAAAGAATATGGACTTATGATGTTTTTAGAAGAACAAGTCAATTTTCCGCTGTAAATAGTACGGAACCTATAACATTTTTTCGAGAAATAATTATTTCTACTCATGTATATGGATGCTAGAAATGCGATTATCTAAATTTTGGCAAAAATTGACTTATGAGGTTTTAACGAGAAACGCCTCAATTACTTTGTGCTGATGTCTTATAGTTAGGCTATGCCTTTGAGCAGGAGTGAAGCACACCAGACTATGGGGCGAAAATTCGACTTTTCCACTAATCCAGTCGTCCCTTTCCGGGATGATTTGTGAAACTCTATTATCTAGACTTAAGGTATCTTTGGCTTTTTTCACCCTGCATGACGATAACGGGATATTATTCTCCACGAATCGCTCTTTTCTGGTGTGGCCAACAGGGCAGCAGTGGGTGTTGACCTCAGCTCTGAACCTTAGCGAGCTTGAGCATGACAGAGACCTTCTCAACGCTCGACCTCCTGACCGAGCAGTCATACTGGATCCTCTGGTTCTGACTAATGCTATGTAGAGCCAGTTTAGGACCTTGGGCTTGAGCCTCCAGGACCTACCAATACCCAACGTGGTAGCTATAGACTTTTTATACACGCACCACCCTCAGAGAGGTACTTGACTTCCCGTGTTAGGGCCAGTGGTACACCGTCGAGAGTATTAGGGGCTTTACAAATCATCCACTTTCTTCCTGTGGGTGAATAGGATCAGCTCAGTCTACCAATCTACAGGTGACTAACACAATCAAGCCTTCGCCAGCGTAGACTTGCCTATAAAAGATTGCGTTTCCACCAGAGATGTGCGAGGATGTGTTAAGAGGAATGTGTTTTTAACGAACCAATAGACCCGCTTGATTACCTCGCCTCGCTCAGCACAGCTCTGGTGAATACGGCTTAGCGGAGCGAAGTTTCTGTACGTACAAAAACAGGCCTGTTGTCGAGGAATGTGTGCTATTAGTGTGTTTCGAGAGATGTGTGCTAGAAATGAGTTGCGAGCGATGTGGGCGAGGTACGTGTGCTGTTGATGTAGGCGACCAAACAGAAAACCCTTGAAAAGAGCCCGCTACACATCCTCTTAACGCTCATATGCACACCGTTTCACAGCTCCGCCACACATCTTCGCACCGTTCATCTTCCTAACACATCTCTGGTGGAAACACACACCGTTTCACAGCTCCGCTACACATCCTCGCTGCGCACATTTTCCTAGCACATCTCAGGTGGAAACGTAGCGTAAAACAGAGATAAAATCCCCCCCCCCCCCCGTGTTAAAAGCCAGCCGAACCAAATTTCTCAAGGAGGCTATCCTCTCACCGCTCCCAGACCCCTTTGTAGCAGCCCGACGAATATACCATCAGGTCCGGCTGATTTAAGAGGACTAAATTTGTTCATATCCCAACAAACTGGATTCAGATCCGGTAGATCTTGCACTGGCCAGGTGCTAAATCTCACGTAACATATTGAGGATGGTTTCGAAAGGAGAGAGGATTAACCACAAAATCCTCCTGGAAAGAACCTTCAGGATGACACAAAATTACCATCTGAGATCCTGAGATCACTGCTGTGCAATAGAAGATTCTACGTGGAGTTTCGGGGACAGAGGAGTCCTTGGAGGGACCAGAAGTATAGTCTCCCCCAGGGTAGCGGCTGGCGCCTCTTCTATTCAATTTGTACACAAATGATCAACCTGTCGGCCCCTCTACTAATAGTTTCCTCTGCGCCAATGACGTACCCATTACGTGCGAATCCCATGACATCGAGGAAGTCGAAAAAAGGTTAACAGAGTCCCTAGTAAGAACTAAGAATGGCTGAATACTACAAGTTAAACCAGCTACGCTCAAACCCAGATAAAACTCAAACCTTCCTATTCCATCTTGATAACCAGCAAGCGAACAGAGAACTGCAAATTGAATGGAATTCGACCAGGCTACAGCATTGTCCAAATCTAGTTTATCTGGGTGTTACCTTAGACAGGACTCTGTCCTATAAAAAAACCTAGAGAAGACTAGAGCAAACTGAAAACGAGGAAGGTGTTATTCGCAAGCTGGTTGACTCTCAATGGGGAGGCCCAACCTGGCGTATTGCGGAAGACATCGCTTGCCATATGCTTTGCCCCAGCCGAATACGCATGCCCTGTATAGTCCAGATGGACTCATGCTGACAAACTTGACCCTACACTGTACGACACCTGTAGGATAATCACGGGCTGTCTAAAACCTACCAACAGCTATGCTAGCAACACAGACCAGCTACACATGTTAGCGTGTATAGCCCTAAGCCCGCCCCCCCCCCCGCAAGATAAAAGACACTCGAGCCACCAGCATCGAGACTTAAATCCAGGAAAAATCCCACTCTATGTCCACAAACCCACTGACAGACTCCAAATCAGTAAACAAAGAGGTACTGTGGAAGCGACGGCTAAAAGAGAACCACATACCATCTTGGAATCCAACCGAAAGCCTCCCTGGCGGATCGCAACTAGAATGAGAGGACCTGGAAAAAAAAACAGGGTTAGATGCCAAATGGGAAGGTCTGGGGATAACCAAGTGAGATCGGGATACGCTTAGGACGATTTATGCGCCTGCAGCGCGAACCAGACTATGGAACATCTCCTATCTTGCTCATCCTTGGAAACCCCTTGCACTATCCAGAACCTGTGTGTGATCGTCACATATATGTGTTTTTTTCTTCCTCTAATAATTACTAAATAACTAATACTAATATGAATAAAAAAACAAAAAAAAACAAAAAAAGGAAAAATAAAATTTAAAAAAATATACATATATAAAACTAACTAATTAATTCAAGTGTAGCTCAGATACTATTAAATAATAAATAAATAATAAACTCGTTTATAGCCCAGGAGACTGACCCGTTGCTTATCATCCTCTCAGCCAAACCGACGTCACCTATTGAGAGCGTCGACTCATCTTCCGGAGAGACTCTCCCGGGAAGTTCAGGAGGTGTTGGAGAGATTCCTCCACCTATGTATAGTCTAGTGGGTTCTGAAAGGGGGCTCCAACTCTCCACAGTAGTTCCTCCAGTTCGCTCTTTTGTTGCTGCGCAGCTTTTCTGTACTTTCTCCTGGCCTTTCTAAAGGAAACCCAGCAGGCTTCGTCACCTCTCTTTGTTGCCTGGTCTAACGTTTGAAATGCTTAAAAGTCCAAATTCAGATGACATTTATGAATTAGTACGAGCTGCCACAAAAATTGAAGGTACTTGGTACTCAGAGCAGTAGCCCGTGTGGGGGCGGGTTAGAATATCTCCCATCGTATATCCTACGTATCGTAAAAGGCGACTAAAAGGAACACCGAAGTACTGTCGGTATAAGCAGTAACCTCTTCTCAACAGCTTCGGGTGGACGAGTTGAGAAGAGTCAGGAGACCTTCTTGTCCTTGGGGTGAGAAATTGCCCCTAAATGTCGCGGCAAGATAGATTCCAAAGTGGTGTCAGATGAACAAAAAGCGGAGCAAGAGACAATTGCCAGCAGTGGGAAAAGCAACTGCAATCTAATTCACAGGAAACCCTAATTTTACTGTACTAAAAACGTTTATGCAAAACAATGCAATATGGGAGGTGTTAAATTTGCATATTGAATTCTTATGTGCATGTATACCTCATCATTATTATTACACTAACACTTGTTGTCTACATTGTGTATGCGAAATAAACAATATATTATTATTCATAATAGCTGCTAAACATTCGAATAACAGACATATTGACACATCTATTTAGATAGGTACCGAGAAAAAATATAACTGACATCTTACTCATTCATAGTGGTAATTAGCAACAAATTACCGCAAATTAATACATATATAAGCATGTATATGTTTACCAATACGGCATATGAATTGGGAAATTTCGTTACGTAAAAAGATAAATAAAATGGTAAACTTTTAACAGTAAAATGAAGTCAAGTATATATTTAGGTATGCAGTTATGCACACTTGCCATTCCTTACTATGTAATTATGGGGTTGGGGTATAATAAGCGCAAATAGAAACCACGAATGTTAATTTTATATCCAAGTTTCCAAGTAGAGAATGAGGAAGTTTCCATTTTTTCAAATTTTACTTAATCAGATAGTCCTAAAGAGAGAATAAGGCGAAACAAATGTGTAATTATCTCCATTAATAGAAAAGTTATAGTCCTTTAATTTAATTGAAATCAATCCTATAGTTTCCTAGTTACACCATACAGAATGATCAGAAGCAATACTCTCGCATGTATATGTTAGGAGCAAACACCGATTTCGGCCAATGGACGGAAAATATGGTCAAAACGCGTTTTGGCTGCTACCGTTTTGCCAATGTCCGAATTATCGCGTTCCGGCTGTTCAATGTAGCCCAGAACGCGTTTTGGGTCAACTACGATTGCCAGAACACGTTCTATATTCTACTACGAATAAATAAATTTCAATTATTTGCCGTGTTGTGTTACAATATTTCCTCTGAGCTTAGATTCCATAACTAAAATGAATAAAAATGAATAAAAAGCACTTGTAGATCTTAGGTCCGTGAAAAAAACTGAAAGAAACATACCTCACAATCTCATATGTCCAGCTCCCACATGAGCGGAATGAATAATGTCAAATAACTCGTGGGTCATGCAAAAATAACGCAGTTCGGCTGTTTCGTCTGTCCTTCTTTCAATTAGCTTTTCGATACAGCCAATTTTTAAAATATCATACCTTTTCAATCGTTGTCTTTGTTTCGAAGACATTGTATCACCGTTACTTTTACAAGCTTTTGCCGCCTTTACCTCTGTGAGTGTTTGGTCGTATCTTTCTCTTGTACAAATATTACTACGATCATTGCTACCACTTATGACTTTTTGCAGTTCGTCATTAAAACATAACCTTAGGTCTTCCATGGCACTCTCTAGCTACTGTCTAACCCGCACAAAGATCAAATACTAAATGAATACACTAGCTCCAGAGGTATCGTTTACAAGCTGAGACACACAAAATCCACCACGCGTTATGGCAATCGCAGTAGAACAGGACGCGTTTTGGCAATCGCAGTTGAGCCAAAACACGTTCTGGGCTACAGAAAGTCGGAAAGCGATAATTCGGACATTGGTAAAATGGTAGCAGCCAAAACGCGTTTTGGCCATATTTTTCGTCCATTGGCCGAAACCGGTGTTTGCTCTTAACATATACATCAGAAGATTCTAAGTCGACGATCCGTAATAGCCAAGGTAATGTTCGGATGCACCTAAAAAAGTGTATTATGACGCTAGGCCTTTCTTTCACAGGTTAGTGGACGGCCTGTTATGAATACAATAATTTTTCCGCTTTACAACCCCCAACCCCCCGACCACCCCAATATCACCCCCATCCAAAAAGTAGAAAATGATCAGGAACGTCTAAAACGCCTAAAAACAAAGATTGAGGAATATTTAAAATTTTTGGTTTTTTGCTAATTACTCCACCGCCCATGCACCGATTTTCAAACTTCTAGAAGAACGCCATCAGACAGACAGATCGACAGACAGACCAACAGACAGACCGACCGACAGACAGACCGACAGACCGACAGACCGACAGACAGACCGACAGACAGACCGACAGACAGACCGACAGACAGACCGACAGACAGACCGACAGACAGACCGACAGACAGACCGACAGACAGACCGACAGACAGACCGACAGACAGACCGACAGACAGACCGACAGACAGACCGACAGACAGACCGACAGACAGACCGACAGACAGACCGACAGACAGACCGACAGACAGACCGACAGACAGACCGACAGACAGACCGACAGACAGACAGACCGACAGACAGACCGACAGACAGACCGACAGACAGACCGACAGACAGACCGACAGACAGACCGACAGACAGACCGACAGACAGACCGACAGACAGACCGACAGACCGACAGACAGACCGACAGACAGACCGACAGACAGACCGACAGACAGACCGACAGACAGACCGACAGACAGACCGACAGACAGACCGACAGACAGACCGACAGACAGACCGACAGACAGACCGACAGACAGACCGACAGACAGACCGACAGACAGACCGACAGACAGACCGACAGACAGACCGACAGACAGACCGACAGACAGACCGACAGACAGACCGTCAGACAGACCGACGGAAATGAGTTGTGTGGATTTTCGTTATGTAGACATCATAAAACACCCAAAAAGCGTATTATCTCAAAATCGAAAATTTTCACGATCACAATACTTCCCTCACCTATCGGTGTGGGGAGTAAAAGTCCATAATCATGTCATCCACTTTAGGAAGATTACGAGAATCACCACGAACGTAACCTTCCTCCATACTTCAAAAATATACTGGCGTCTGCCCGTTACAACAAACACCTTCGCCGTTCCACTCAAGTCTAAATGTCGCATACTGTACAGCGCAGCGTATGCATAGCGGACTCTCGACCAAACTGTGGCTGCCGCGAACAAGTAATAACTTGTGACGACATACAGATTTTCACCTCCGCGGTCGCTATACGCAGATATAAAATTGAATAACTCCGTCGTTTTGTTGCAATATTCAGATGATTTTTTCGACGTTCTTCAAGTGAAGAAATGGACTATCAGATAATAATGAATTTTCCAAACTTTATTTTTATGGAAACTTCTCCATTGTAGATTTGATAGGGTCTTCCCTATATGTCATTTATGTATGAAAAGTTAGATCACTCAAATACTTATCATGATTCGATGCCCAGGAAGTGACTAAGGGTCATTGTGATTTTGTGATTTAAAACTAAAAAATTATAATAGAGATGATCGATAAATGATCCATGTTTTTGGGCGAGACAGATATAATAATAGCTAATACCATTTTTTTTTAATTTCCAGATGTACCTGACGGCAACTGTTATCCTTTCACTTCTTCCTATCTTGAATAGTCAATACATACATTTTCCGACAGACCAAGAAAATGAAGCTTTTTCTTCAACTGCAGATTTGGCTGCCCTAAGGGGTACACCAGAATATGGAATGCAGATAGAACAAATTATTTCGACTGGAAATACCAAACTTGCTCTTGCAGTAAACAAGGCTCTCCTTCAACAAGCTAGTAGAGAAAATGACAATATTGTGTTCGCTCCTGTCAGCGTAACAGGTGAACTAAATATTAAAAAAAAATACTGAAAGACATGGCTTTAAGGCACATTGGACCAGTAGTGTAACTTCAAATTCGGGGCCCCCCCGCAAGTTTCTTCCCGGGGCCCCCCGCGAAAAATTTTCCATGGCTTTTCTTTTCATAATATATTATGTATATATACAGGATGAGCCCTAAGTTAAAATAAACATCTTTCTCGAATAACTTTTTTTCCCAAAAACTGAAAAATTAGTGAGATACAGAATCAAATCGCCTAGCCTGTTTATGTTTAGTTTTTATGTCTGTTTATGTTTAGTTTTTCGCTCAAATTTTTGTCTTATCATCAGGAAATTAACGCACTAGTCACATTCAGTTTATCGTATAGTTAATTCTAAGTTGGTAAATCTAAAAGTTGCGTTCCTAATAATGTGCCGCCTTTAGTATTTACCAATTTAAAATCAACAAAGATGAACAGAAAGTGACTACTACACTATCGACAGGTGCAATGCCTAATCGATAAGACAAATATCGGAGCAAAAAACTAAAGATAAACAGACTATATAGGTTCCTTGATACACAAGCCCAGATTCACATTTTTCGTATCTCGTTTATTTTTCAGTTTTCTGTTAGTTATTTGAAAAAGTAGTTTATTTCAACGACTTCTATGAACAGTTAAAAAAGTTATCAACTCACCCTGTATACATTGAAGAGAAAATATTAGGGTTGTAGCAAAAATTTTGAAAATAAACACGGGTCACTGCATAAAGGAGACTATGGCGTTAACTGTCAAGCTTTCGGCAATTTTTATTGCCAGCTTCAGGGCTTAATCAAGATTAAGATTTTTGTGAGCAAACCTCAAGAGGTTTGCTCACAAAAACAGCAATTTGCATCATGTCGCAGGCTTTAAAATGCAATTCTAGAAACAAAAAACGTCAAAAAATCTTTGGCTAATTTTACTCGGTGTCTTCCACAACACAGGTCACACAAACAACCAACACATGTTATGTAGGTGTAAAATACAAACTAAACAACGACCTTATATGTTTTAATTACCCGAAAAATTACAAAATTCGTCGTATGAAAACACAGATTTTTTGATTCATTTTTTTTTTTAGAAGATCGTTGTTTAGTTTGTATTTTACACGTATGGGTTAGAGTAAGACAGAAGGAATTCTGCCGGTGCGCCATCTAGTACCCGAAGGTGACGGCAACCAAAGAGAGAAACGCTACTAGCAGCAGTAAACTCTCCTTGGTGGAACGACAAGGCTCGTTCGCTTTTTGCCACTAGAGGCGCGGATTTTGACGCAAGCAGCGTAAAGCCGATATACGAGGGTTGCTCTATACCAGCTGTCTGCTTACTGGTGGATTGACGGAGGTATAGAGCAACCCTCGTATATCGGCTTTACGCTGCTTGCGTCAAAATCCGCGCCTCTAGTGGCAAAAAGCGAACGAGCCTTGTCGTTCCACCAAGGAGAGTTTACTGCTGCTAGTAGCGTTTCTCTCTTTGGTTGCCGTCACCTTCGGGTACTAGATGGCGCACCGGCAGAATTCCTTCTGTCTTACTCGCACATCTTTCACATGTTTATTAAACATGGAAAAATTGATGCTCTCTACTTCCGTCAATCGACCTATGGCGCACTGATGACCGCTAATAAGCGTGAAACAGGTGTCTGCGTACTGGTGGATTGACGGAGGTATAGAGCAACCCACGTATGGGTTAGTTGTTAATGTGACCTGTGTTGTGGAAGAGAGCGAATTAAATTAGCCAAAAAATTTTTGACGTATGCTGTCTTCTCGTATTTTTCCATTACTGCGGATTCTCGGCCGATTTTTAGGGTTTAGTTTAAAATTCAATACTGTCCCACTTTTTCACTGATGGGTATGCATCTTGGGGTTCATTGGTTGAGGTATTATTTGTAAAATATACTAACGTAAAAGGAAAAAGACATTTTCATTTTTTTTCATTTTATTTGCAATAAAACTACAAATAATGCCACCCCTAGAAGGCTGAGCCTTGTGGCGGGGTATACGTAGTAAGATAATTATAATACGTCACAAAAAATTTTACGGTACCATTTTCTAAAGCCAGTGGTTATCCAACAGCATTAGCATCTCATCGGTTCATACCAGAACTGGATCGTGACGACTGATATCTTGCGATAGTTGTCTTTCCGGATGCTTCATTGGACTTTCTGCGAACTGGTTTACTTGAGGCAACCAAAAATTGGTAGCGGATAATACCAATAATGTTTTCATAAGTAATTGTGCTTTTAAAACTAAAAATTTCTGAGATCTGATCGAATAACCGTCATTGAATTTGACAGTTGTTTGTGACTTCTAAAACTAACTTCATGCACAAACGATGGTGGTTGAGGAGCCTGGGCCTCGAGGACTACGGGGCCCCCAAAACCTCGCCCCCCCCCCGCAGCTGCGGGCCCTGCGGGGCCTTAGTTACGCCACTGCATTGGACCAAATAGTTAAATATAGTTTTAGAAATAAGCTTAAAACAACAACAACAAAAATTACTAGTATTATTGTGAAAAAAGCATCCTGTGCCCGATTCACGAATAATATATGGCACAAAGCGCCTACGCTTTTTTCACAATGATACTTACTAGTATTTTTCGTTTATTATTGTTTTATTATTTTTTTAAATTATTTTTAACTTTTTAGTCCGATGTTCTTTAAAAGCGTGTTTTTTAGTTTTTTTAAGCTATATTTATTTTTAATGTTTTAGTTAACTCTACCGCACTAAAACGTGTTTTTTTATTTTTTTAAACTGTATTTATTAATACTCTCTGTAAGATGAACTATTTTTGATCAATATTCATAGCACAGTCATTACCATTACTGCATAAACGATCATTATAACTTTCGACTATCCTGATAAATTTCACAAAAATACCAACTCCCAAATAGTTGGATATCACACCTTTTAAGCTGTCGTCGCTACGCCTGAAGCGTTCAGTGTTCGGTCCGACCTCTTAATCCAAAGGAGAGTTACAAGCTCACAAACAAACATACATGTGCAGCTAATATAAGCGTGTTTATAAAAGCGTGTTAGAAAAGCACTGTTTGGTCGCTCTATTTTTGCAACGTTTTCATTCAGTTTTGAAACTGCACAGACAAAACGTTGTATAGAAAACGTAGCGTCTAAAGTAACCTTTATGAAAGCTACAGCTATGTCCGTGAAATTTATTATCATTCGCATCTTTAAACGCAACATTGAACATTCGCATAAATAATACAATACCTATTTTTATTGTACGTTTATTGCGAGCATAATTTATATTTCAGTTGCCTTGGCATTAGTCTTGCTCGGCGCTAAAGGAAAGACATTCGAGGAAGTTAGTAACGTAATGGGACTGGCTGCTGGTGTTGATATACAAGGCAAATCACTGGTTGTTCATGAACATTTGAACAATATATTGAAGAAGTTAACCAAAACTACAGGTAAGTACTGTATTGAGCAGTGGTGTGCGGTCCATGGAAGCAATGGAAGTACTGCTACTCAGAGGTTGTTAATAAATTGCAATTTTTCTTCTGCGTTGTAAATATCAGTTCGTTTTTATTTGCGAGCTAATTGTAATAGATATTTTATTCATGAAGAGCGTCCAAAACGCCTGCTCTATTATACGGCGGAAAATAATATTGGCAGCCTTATTATGTAAAAATTCGCGACAGCGGTCGCTAAGCAGATGCCGAGCAACAGCGACATGACAGCAAGAGGACCGTAAAAACTGTAGATTATATAATTTATTATGTTGTTGTCCTTCACGATGTCGTCATTGCATAATGGACTCAATTAGTCGTGACGTCACGTCACGTCAAAACTGACTTTATACGTCAACCTGTTTCCAAACAAATTATTTTTGTGCAGTATAGGTTAGGTTAGGTTGAAAGTGAGTGGGGCAGAGCTGCCTCCTTCGACTGGGACTCAATTGTGTCTATTGTGGCTCACACCTTTTTAGAGTTCACCGTACAGTCCGCACCTCTTCACGAAGGCGATCAACGTGAAGGGTGAAACTTCCTTGAAGTCATGAGGTTCCAGTGGAGCAAATCCGAATGTCTGGAATCTAGCATTATCCAGTACTGGACAGAAGCAAAGAATATGCTCCGCTGTTTCGTCCTCCACGTAGCAGAAGCGAAAGTCTGAAGTTTGTTCAAGACCCAACTTCCGCATATGGTACCTTAGACGACCATGTCCCGTCAGCAGACCGACCAGAATGCGGAGGTCGTACCTATTACATTCCATGATCCTCGGGGGGGCCTGACTCGAGGGGTATCTTATAAACGCCTTCGAGTGCAGTAGCCCTGGTGTATCTCGCCAGTTTAGGAGTGCTTTCCTCACTGCCCAGTCCGAGATGGTCTTTTTAACGGTGCTTTTTGCAATGCCCGCGAATGGTTCTGGTCCTATGAACACAGATTCAGTTATTCCTTTTGTGCAGTATACGGCCATAAGAGAGTTTTTGGGGTTGTTTTTTTATATTATCTTAGCAGTTTTCTTAAGCTCCACTGATTTGTATTCCATACATAGCATTGATTGTGACCTACGCAACCTTAGCAATATGAGCAACAATCAATTCTAGCAGTTTTCTTAAGCTCCACTGACTTGTATTCCATACATAGCATTGATTGTGACCTACGCAACCTTAGCAATATGAGCAACAATCAATTCTAGTTGTTGATTAATTTGAAAAAAACATTTTCTTCTCTGGTGACTCGTATGAAAACAGCTTCTTTTCACTGGGTTGAAACAATGTTGGTAGCCTTGTCTTGTCTCCATTGATAAAGTGGCATGCGCACGCCAAAAAAGGTATAAAACGTTTTCAGATGTACAAAATTTATAACATGGGGTCATGACCGAATAGTATGATACATCAACGTAAAGTTTACATCATTTTTGAGGTGGAAAAAAGGGTCCAAACACTTAGAATTAATCATACCTACCGAAAAATTTAAACAAAAAGTTCGCTTATACAAAATTGCCTGGAAAAATGTATTGTTTGGAAACAGTCAAGCTGTCAGCGGAGTTATCAACCTAATGTGTGACGTCAGACTAATCCAGTCTATTCGAAATTCACATTTGACAGCCAGATATTGCGCGATTTTCGTCCGTATCTTGTCGTCTGCAAGATACGTGATAAGGCTGCGGGACGCGACGCGTAAAATACGGCAATCAACTCAGCCCTTAGTATTCCGCAGGTGGGGACCACTTATTTCCTACAAGCACATAAGATAAAGGTCACGACATGAGCTTCGATTGTCAGCGCATGTTGTGACCTTTAAGTTTCCCTATATTTCCGCTTTGTCCTTCTTTCAGACTCGAACCAGAAACTAACCATAGCATCAGCCATCTTTGTCCAGAAAGATTACCCCATACGAAATCTATACAAACAGACGGCAAAAAAGATTTACAAAAGCGAAGTTTTGAACGTAGATTTTAAGCTCGATGTTAATAAAGCCACGCAGCTGATGAATGCCTGGGTTTCGGAAAGGACTGAAGGAAAGATCACCAGCGTATTATCAGAACCACCGATTGATACCACCAAAGTTATAATTGCTAGTGCTTTGTACTTTAAGGCTCTTTGGGAGCATCCTTTCTTTGATGGAATGACGTCAAGGTAAGGTGCATTTGTCAGTCATGTACTGTGTGGCCATCGTAAATTGACCAGCGTGGCATCAGGAAGGAGAGGGGGAGGTTCCCTCAGGTTCCGATCGTCATTGTCATGTCGAATCTAAAAAGGGATAGAAAACAAAAGTATAACAGGGACATCGTCGGTTGCTATTATGCAATTCCGATGCTGGGCCGTATTTAAGTGGAGGTTATAGTAAACTGCTTGAGGATAACACATTTGCAGAGGTAAGAAGTCGAGTAAGAGGGGGCGTTGCCTATTTACTATTCCTACTATAAGGATATACAACACCAAGTTATAAAAAGTATTTGTAGGCGCCGGACTCTTTTATTTATAAACCGAGGGGTCTGTGATGGCGATGCCGAACCGGCTTCCGCTGACGGCGCTGACCCTAGACCTGTCGTGCAAAAAGATCGTCCGTCGCCGTCGTTGAGAAATAGACATTGTATAATTTATACCTAGCATCACAGTTGATTCCTTTTCTGTTTATGTCAGGCATAAATACATAATAATAAATACAATATGAGTATAAAGAGTTGTTTATAAGTGCAACTGAGTTGTCACACAAAAAATGAATTTATCCTATGTACAAGAGCGAAAATAAGACGGAAAATAAGATGAAAATATGAAAAATCAACAAGAAGTACCAATGACAATATTATGCGTCTATATGTTATTTGTAAAGCAGCTAAATTCAGTGAAGTTCACTTTACACTGAGCAGTTCTTTAAACATGCCAATGCCGTTGGAAAACTGAAAGATGTAAACGTATTACAGAATTGGCGTAAATACGGGGGATAGGGGGGACGTGTTCCCCCCTTTGAACTATAAATTAAAAAAACTATCATGTCTCATACTTTTTGCCTATAGCACCCCCAGAAGGCGTCAGCAAAATTATTGTTGGATTCACAACAAACTCCAGGAAAATAAACCAAATTATGCCTACCCCCCTCCCCCCATCGGTAGACGTCCAAAAATATATCCCTCCATAGTGAAACTATATCTACCTGCATTCTGAATTACAGCCGCCAAATTCGATATTTCGATGAAGTATTCAAAAAGAGGACGCATTTTAACAACTTTGTGGAATCTATAACACCTCCAATACAGATATACCTATGCACCTATGCAAAGACGATTATGTGCTCTGAAGAAAAAGAAAAATTTGCTTTCTCTGATAATGAGCGATTAATAAAAAAATGCGAGTATTAATTGCGGACTATAATAGATGCCTATAAGACCTCTAATGCTGCCACACCAAGATGGTGTCCTTATTTTACCTGATGTATGACACCTGATGAAGGTATCCAGAGAAGAAGAGTGACTTTTTGGATGAAAAATGGTGCGTTAAAGAGAAACCACAACTATTGGTTTTATCAAGTTCAGTGGCAGTTCCATGTCACAAAAAGTTACTATTGCTATTTTGCCGTCTGAACACAAAAAATCATGAAAGTGGAGAACTCAGCAAAGGAACATGACTTCTGGAATGAATAAATGTTAATGAAAATACAAGGTTTTTATCAGTCTATGTTACAAAGTAAAAAATGTAATTTCTATTCGCGACGCAAAAACGTGTGAGCCCAAGACTCTAGACTTGGGCGTGCCAGCAATTTAAATTTTAATTACTTACAAATCTGGTTGAAAATTGTAAGATTTCGCAGTAATCCTGAAAATAATAACTGCTCAAAACCAATTACCACGATTGGTTTAAATTTTAGTAGTTCCTAATTTTTGGCCTGCAGAGTATATCAATAAGTCACCCAAAACCACCGACTACAAATTTAGTTGATGCCCAAAAGAATATCTATCTCGTTCCAGAAATGAATGAACTTAAGGTCATTCATAAACTGAATACTTTTGTATTGGTGGCGCCTTTATCAGTGTTCCAATAGACGCGCGATCGTTCAATGCAAGGATCTAGCTGTAACTATATTTGACCCTGTATATTAATAATTTTTGGTACAAAAACCTAATTTGCGTTTTCTTAAAACTTCAATCTAGAGAAATGTCGATCCAGATTTTAGAACAATTTTATACAGGGTGATTAACGAGACCGTGAATTTGGTCAAAAAAACGTCAATTTTGGCAATTTTTTACTAATTGTCTATTAGGAAATTTCAAAAAATACCTCGACATTTCTCTAGAACCGACCTTTTTCTTCATGCTCATATTTTTTTCAGTTCAGAAGTCTCAAAATTAATAGTCCAAAAATGGTTACAGCTGAATCATTGCAAACAGCTCTCATGTACGTACTATAACCTCCTCTTAAGGTGGGGAGTAAAATCTACTGTTATCGGATGTAGTTATACGTTTTGTGAAATATATAAATAGGATGTTGAGTGACTATAAATTATTTGCCGTTTCCTTTATTATGTAAAATGAAAGAAAAGTCGTAAAAGAAGGAGATAGGCTGAAATTATTAAGAGCTATGGCAACGTCCTTACTTCTTTCACCGAATTCTTTCCGCCGGTCAACTTACGTTGGTCACACAGTACTCCAATCTGTTCGTTTTTGTGTCCTTGGACAAATATCCTTAGTTGATGGTCTCGTGGTCAGGCAGGTCTAGTTTCAAGGCATATGAAGGTCAAGGAAGAACTCTGATGGATAAAAGCTTACAACCTTATTTCTGTCTCCATTCTTACGTACTACCATGTGTATAAGAAGTCCAAGCCCAAGATCCAAAACTGGCTCTATACGGTAGTAGTCAGAGCTAGGATCCAGTATGACTGCTTGGTCAGGTGGTGGAGCGTAGAGAAGGTCTCTGTTATGCTCAAGCTCGCTAAGGTTCAGAGACTTGCAGCGCTAAGAATAAAAGATTCAATGAGGACAACACCCACTGATGCCCTGGAGGTACTCTGGATAAAAAGAAAGGCAAGAACTACTAGTGAGCCACACCAGAATAGAGCGATTCGTAATAGCCCGAAATCGTCATTCAGGGTGAAGAGGGTCCAATATACTTTGAGTCTAGGTAATAGATTATGACTGCTCCTCCCGGAACGGGACGCATGGTTGGGTGGAAAGTCAAATTTTCTCCCCACCGTCTGTTGTGCTTCACTGATGGATGACCCTCAAAGTAGGACTCGGGATCAGGGGGAGCAGGCATATTCTGCCTAAAATCGGTGGCAACTCCTAGGGCCAGATCAGCTCTGGCTCAAAATGTTCTGTAGCCCTTCAGATACTAGTAAGCCAGAAGAAGGTTACCCTGCTGAGGGTCCCCGGACACATTGGAGTGTACAGGGTAACGAGGGAGCGGACCGTCTAACTAGGATAGAGGCCGACAGTCCCAGCATCAGCCCAGAACCAATGCTTGGAATTGGTAGCCGTCAGGTCAATCTTGCCCTGGACGGCTGGACCTACAAAGGACCGGCGAAAGTCTGGTTAGAAGGAGACGACTGCAGGCAAGCTAAAAGATTCATAGCGGACCTTGATAAGGGCCGAACGCTATGGCTTCTGGATAAAGGCAGAGAGACGGTCAACCTTTTGGTGGGGCTTCTCACTGGCCATTGCGAGATGAATAGGCATTTATCACTAATGAAAGTGGTAGAGGACCTCATCTGCTACAGATGCTGGGAGGAGGACGAGACAGCGTTCCACTTCCTGGGCATGTGTGCTCTATATCACAACCTCAGGGTTCTGCACAATGGAGTCAATTTATTCAGTAAGATGGTCAGACATATTGATTTTCGTCAAGAGATCTAGTAAATTCGACAAGGACCTTTCTAGGACGTAGACTTTAGTGTTTTCAGTTTTGGTTCAGTGGGGTTGACATAAAGGGCCAAAGGCGGCCTACTTGCCTGGCTTCGCCTCCCCATCTCTACTACTATGTACTAAAAATGATACTTTTCTTGCAGAAAACCATTTTATACTAATGGAAGAAAAGCCCCTGCAACTATGGAAGTAGAAATGATGGCAAATGGCGGTTTCTTTCCGTACTACAAAGATCCATACCTCAATTGCGAGATTCTAGGACTGCCTTATAAAGGAAACGAAACAACTATGTATATTATCGTACCATCAAGCTCGAGCGCAGCGAGGTTGAAAGAGTTTGAGAGGTCTTTAACGCAAGAAAATGTAGATCGGCTAGCAGACAGCACAGTAAGCACAGGAGTTGTGATGTTGTTCCCCAAAATGAAGATAGACACTACCATAAATTTGAAAGAAGTGTTAAAGACGCTTGGTCTCCGAAGTCTGTTCAGCCCAAGTGAGGCAAACCTCGCACTGTTGTCACCTGGTGAAGCCATGGCTGATGCTCCGAGCAGGGCGGGTTTGGCATTACAGGCTGCGAAGGCGAACCCCATAGCGCCAGAATATAATACAAGGGATGTTCTGATTTTCAGCAGAAGTGGCTTTCCCGAAAACTGTTCCAAAATATTCGATAAAAACAGTACTGAGAAGATGTGTGAAACGACTGATGGGTCAAAGAAAGTTCTGTATAAGAAGTTTGGAGATAAGGTTGGAAGAAGAGTAGCCAAAAGAGACACACTGGATATCGTGAGAAGGATAGTGGACGAGCAGTCTTCAGAAAACTTTCATAATCCAGGATTGTATGCAGACCAAGTTATCCATAAGGTGTATATGGACATAACTGAGACTGGTACAGAAGCTGCAGCTTCCACTTCAATTAGCTTATCCAGAGACGGCTCAAGACTTACTTTTAGGGTTGATGTGCCATTTTTGTTCTTTATAAGACACGAACTTACTAAAACCGTCCTATTTTGGGGATCGGTGACTGAACCGACACCCAGCTTTCCTAGAAGTTAGAAAGCTTAGTGTACTGGATGTTTGAGACATCTATGCGTGTGATTTTAATTATGATATATGTAAGGATTTTATAATAAATTTAGTCCTTTTTTATTCCTATCATTTAAACTTGCTTTAACTTGGTAACGCGAAATGCTTGGATGGGTGTACAGTGGCTGCATCCTGTTGACTTGTTGTTTTTGTAATAATTACACACAGATGGAGCCACCCATAAGATCGTACACTTAACTCTTCAAATCTATCAGTTGCTTGAATGAATGAATGAATAAGAACCAGAGGCTATCCAGCACGGAATGTGGCTGGTGCATAGGCCACACGATGGGCCTTTTTGCGCCTCTATCCGCGCTGGTTCCTAAGACCTGCCCTTTTGGCAAAGTCAAGTACATTCTTAGGTCCTATCCGTTTTGTCTCTATTTGTTCCAAGGTTCTTGAGCCCAGCATAGTCTGCCTGTGATAACCCAGGGTTTCACAGCGACACAAGATGTCTGCCGAGGATTCTTCCTCTTCACCACACCACGTGCACGTTGGGTCGTTGACCACCCTCATCACGAACAAGTGACGCCTGAAGGTGTTGTGACCCGTTAATAGGCCTACTAGCAATCTCAACTTACTCCTATCCAGAGAGAGACAAAATCGTCCTATTCTCTCTGCAGGCCCTGCTAATAGTTCCCGAGCTTGACGGAGATGACCAGAGATGTTGTTCCATCTCAGAGAGTGTTGATTCTGGATCCACTCTCCAGTTGTTTTCCTAATCAAGTTTGCAGATAGTCCTAAGGCTGGTTCCGGGCCCACAAAACTGTTGCCGGATCCCATCCTAGCCAGATGGTCCGCCATTTCGTTACCCTTTACCCCAAGCATGCCCAGGTACCCACATCAGTGATAGCTTGTGTTTAACTGAGATGTCCTCAAGAGCCCTCCTGCACTCCAGCACCAGTCCCGACGTTATTTTCCAAACACTCAGTGCTTTGATGGCTGCCTGACTGTCAGAGCAGATAGTAATCCGCCTCCTAGACCCGTCAATTCAGTTGCTTATCAAACATATTTGATATGTTCCGCAAGACTATCGCCCTATCAGTTTATGATCCATTCCCAGCAAGCTCGTAGAAAGTAGAAAGAGTTGTTCTTGAACGATTGCAGGATTTTCTTAGGGATGGAGAAGTCCTTCTCCAGGAACAATTTTGCCTTCGTAAGGAAAACTCTACTGAGCTACAGGCTATGCGATTTGCGAGTCGACAACTTGTGGTTTCACCCATCACACTTGAAGCAGTGGACTATTGTTGCTGGATATCGCAAAGGCATTTGAAAAAGTATATCATATGACAACAAGGTCTCATCTACAAACTTATTCACCTAAATTGTCCTTTTGGCTATCAAAATTACTGGAATCTTTTTGGAGGGCAGAAAATTTCGAATCAAAATTGATAACAATCTTTCATGTACAAGGTGTATTTATATTTAATTTTTACCTCAGACATCCCCAGATTCGACCACACTGAGAGGTGTTCCTGTATGCTGACGACACCACCTTGGTGACTAGGTCTATGCATGCCATGGGCGCCAGCAAAGGGGTGCAGGGGGGGCCGTGGCCTGGAGCAGCGAAGATAAGAAACTTGTATAAGCAAAAATCAAATTTGTCCCCCCTGCCCTTATTTGAGCACTCAATTTAAGTAAGTCGGCCCCCCTGTACAATTTTCTGGTGGCGCCCTTTGTGCATGCCGCTGAGGTTGCGAACTTGCGAATAGGCGATGTGTTAGCTTGAGGAATACTTCTGCAGGTAGAAAATCCGTGTCAATCCGCAGAAAACATAGGCTATCTTTTTAACAAAACGCGGACAGCGTGCACCAGTCAGACAACTTCGAGTGTTTGATAAAAACGTATCATGGCAGAACGAAGTGAAATATTTGGGACTGATACTCGACAGGAAATTAACCTGGAAACCGTATGTTCTCTCTGCCCGGAACAAGGCGGTAGGTATTTTCAAGCGTTTATATATCCAGTACTCAAAGGAAACAACCGATTGTCAGTCTCAAACAAATTGCTTTTGTACAAATCTTGTACTTGTGCGGCTTGGTGTGGGAAGTAAAAAAGGAATCTGGAAAACTTAATAATCTGAAATCGCGAAAACGGTAAAATACGAGAACAGAAAAACAGTTAAGATGGAAAACAAAAAAACCCAATCGCCAGAAAATCCAAAAATTTAAAAACCCACTTATTAGTAGAAAGAATAAAGGGAATAAAAAAACAAAGAAAGTGAAAACCTAGTGAATAAGGAAAGGAAAACCATTCCGTTGGAATAAAATACCTAAACGTTGTTCGTCTGAAATATTCAATAATTTTGATGTGTTCTGAATTTAATTTTTATACAACACTAGAATGAATATAATTTGGAGCATTTCAAATTTTGCGGTCTGATTACTCTGATTTTTACAACTACACCTACACATGCCGCCAACGGCGGCACCACCTACCGCGATTGTGTGCTTTAGGCAAAGTTTACGGAATACTTATAAGTTGGATCACTCCGCAAAAATATCAAAACGGCCTGCCCCTTGCTCCGTCTCCCCGGTACACCGGTAGCAGTGTACCGACGTCAGCCGGGAGATACGGGGCGGCGTAAAGTAGAGGTTGAACGTGTTTAACGCGAAGTGTATACAGTATCTCAAAAATATCGGATTTTGTTATCTCGGATTTGTTTGCAGGAAATGGATAATATTTTTAGAAGTTTGATTTTATCAATTAAATTTATTAACGGATGGAAAATGACAATCAAATCCATCCTTATTTTGCGGTAAACCTTGAAATGTAAAGGATATAAATACAGGGTGTTTCACGACAATTAAGACAAGCAATATGTCGGAACTGGGCAGTAGTAGAGAATAATAATTTTGGGGATGTAAATTAGAGCAGATGTTGTGTCTTTTTTTTGTCATTGTACTACCCAATGAGCTATTTGTTTTTGGTCACGTGACATTTGATTCAAAATTATTAATGGGACACCCTGTACATTTGTGCCTTTCTGTGTTCCTCCCGATAAAGCAATTCCAACAAACTAGCACACTTGGGGTATAAAGTGATTAATTCAGGACCTACAAAATATTCATTCGGTGGTCTTACCATACCACCCAGGGACATCCTAAATTATATTTTAGAGTTCGGAAATATTTTTACTGATAACTTTAACAATTTAGTTTCTACAGTACCAATTGGAATGACACTGAAGAGCAAAATGTCAAAAATAATTTATTCACATCCAGGTAAAGCATTTCCACATAATTATCTATACCTATATACCATACTATACCATAAATTTTATAAGCTGTGGTATCAAAAATAAGCCAAATAAACAAAACATTAAGGTAAAAATACTACAGCACCTTTGAATCAATTAGCTACAATATGTGAAATCATTTGAGATTCATTAATAATAGTTTTACTAGGTTTTATTTTTGATATCCATTTATGTAACTTAGTGTATTAGCAAAATGAACGTAATATTTGTATTTCTATGTCTAAATCGGCTGTCAATACCTAGTCTTTCAGTGACCCTCGTATATACGTAAAACCCAGGCGTTAGCAAGTCTCCGCTAAAAGACCCTCGTACTTGGGCAAAAACCAACGCAAAAACTAATTGGCGCGTGAAGCCACGGCATCGCTTTGATGTGAGATCTTCAAAGTGCCGACGGAGAGTGATCCAACTTATATGTATTCCGACTTTGCTTTAGGCCAGCCGTCCATTTTAGATCCACAGATAGGTATATTCGTACGGTTCGACCTAGAATAGTCGTGATGAGGTTAATATTGTCGCCTCGTTTTAATAACAGACTTTGAAAGAGCTGCTGCTCGTATTCAATATATTCATCTAGAAATAAATTAAGAAATGGATAAAAACGTATTATTTATGTATTATGCATAATGTTGCTGTCTATACATTCTATATATTTCAAAAGAAACCAGGTAAAAGCACGAATAACTGACAGTTACTACAAAGTCTTATATTGACGGCTAATTGGCCATAATGTCGCATAACCGACGGATTACAAGCAGTTAATCTAACCCCCGGTTAAATAAAATACCTACTTTATACGGTCAAGAAATCGATCGATTTTGTGACCTTGAAGAAATCTGTGAAGAAATTGACAGAAAGAATCCAACGATTTATTTTCATTCATGGAGTTCTGCCAACATACTTATTTAGGGACGTTGTAATAATGCCAACTGTGGTGTCAGTGGTAAGTCTCATAATCCAAGAGTTTTGTGGTTGAATGGGCAATGTATGTGTTTTGTGATTGACAGTCATCATCATCATCATCATAGTCACAAGGTCTTAACATACATGTTGTGAACTCGTAAAATGCGTTAAGTCGGAGCTAGAGTATTGCCGACACGAATATTATCAATAGTTTTGAGCACTGTAGCTCGCCATCGTTCGCGATTTACTGTCAGTTCAGTGGCGCTCTTGATACTCATATCTAGCACCCAGCGTGTAGGGGAGCGGCCACGGCGCCGCCCACTCGGGGCGTGACCCTGAACTACAAGTTTCTCCATATTATCGCTTCTGTGAATATGTCCGAAGAATGTAAGCATTGACACCACCACCATCGACACAATGGAGGATAGTCTCTTGGGATTACCGAGCTCATCCAGTATGGAAACATTAGTTCGATGGACGGTATAAGGAATTCTCAGCATTCTCCTCCACGTCCACATTTCAGAAGCATCTATGCGAGCTCGATCTGCCTTTTTAACAGTCCAAGTTTCCGAGACATACAAAAATATGGAGAACACAAGAGACTGAACCAGTGACATTTTGGTAGCTTTAGCGATGTTATGGTCACGCCATATTTTAGTAAGCTTTGACATGGCCACCCGTGCCTGTTGAATGCGCCGTCGAATCTCATACTCACAGCTACCTGAATTATCGGTCAAAGAACCGAGGTACACAAAACTTTGAACTACCTCACAACGGCCTATTGACTTTATTTCTCGAAGATTGTCATGCTCTCTATCTACGATAATAACCTTGGTCTTGTTGTAGTTAATACCAAGACCATATGTTGCACTGTGTTGTTCTAAAACGTTCAATAGAGCTACTAGTTCTTCCTGAGAAGCAGCAGTAAGGGCTGTATCGTCGGCAAATCCATTCATTTCATAAGTCTTTCTATTTCATGGTGTCATCATAATTATTAATTAATCATAGCTCTTCAACATAACCTTTTAACTAAATAGCGATCACAAAATATACCCAGCTAACTGGTAATGCCACAGAATACAGTCACTATGACGCCGCTAACTTCAATAGAAAACACGTCAAAAGCATCACAGATAAATGACGCGAATCAAGACCTGTCAGCAGTATGTTGGTATTGTTGGTAGGCCCAAATATTCCCAGAATTCCCCAAAAAAATTTCAGTAAATCGAGTAAGTTCTAGTTTGTCGATTTCTTCACGGATCTCGTCAAGGTCACAAAATCGATCGATTTCGTGACCGTGTAAAGTGGTTATAAAACTTTATCCGACCGATTAGTGATTATGAAATCCATTCATTTATTAACAACCCGGTAAAGATAAATGGGTAGTTAAGTTTGATTATAATATCGGACCATAAAAGTTTTCTCTAAAAATATTATACTTACAATGGCCCGCTAATCGGTTCATTGTTTCACGTAACGAGCACGATAGTGATATCGTTTACTACTTGTACAGCTTTTACAACCACTTTGGCAAGTTTTATGGAACACCGGATTGTATTAAAGCAATTTGTTGAAGAATCATTCTCCATATGAAAAAATCCACGAGGCAATCAACTGCCTATCCTACTCGCCACGCTAATTCTACAGCAGCAATATGGTAACATTTACTTTTGTTTATATTATTATTTTATTATTATTATACAGGGTGTCCCAAAAAATAGTGTCAAGCGGAAGCCCAGAGATAGAGCACACCTAGAAGTATCTGAATCACCCCCATATATGCTATGCAATTTTTTGTAGTTTCCGAGTTATGAATTTTTTTCTGAATTTTAGAGAATTCTCTACCTCGACAACTTAAAACTGTTCCAAAAGATAAATTAAAAGACTTTTCCAAATTCTCTTTTTTGCTGATTAATCTTTAATCCTTTACATAAGGGAATCGGCTTAGTACATCTGACGAAAGTCATGAAAATTATAGTGTAAAGTGAAAAATTTACGTTCTGTTAATTATGACTTAGATTTTCGACTCGCAATTAAAAATCTAAAGAGGTGATTTCCTTATTTCTATGCAGGTCTAAAAACTTCTTCAGACTCTCAGCTATCACAATCATTGAAAAAAAACTAGCACTTAATAAGGCTAATTTCGCTCCAATTGACCTTCAAAGACAAGAGGCGAAGATTTCTTGAAATCAGCGATGGGATTTTAAATGAAACAATAACTAAGTTTAGGGCGCTAATAGCCGAATGATTGTCATTGCCGCAATAAAACACATTCAATGCGAACAGAATATCGATAGATGACCACCTGTGTCACTTTGCTAAGATTTTTTTTTACATGTCCGACTTCTTTTTTGTAAGTGGGAAATTGTAAAATGAAACGAAATTATCAAATTTCTTCACTAAGTTTATTAAATTTCACAAGAAATTTTCAAAATGTCTACCTTCTTGTTCGATGCATTATCTACATCATCTGAAAAAATTGTTTTTTAAATTAACAAAAGCTCTTTGATTGTTTTTTATTGTTTCTTCAGCCTGTGTTAATTTGTTGCGTAATTCGCTGATGTTCCGACACTCTTTAGCATAGGTTAGTTTTTTGTAGTAGTCCCAAACAAAAAACTCTATCGGATTTAAGTCAGGTGACCGTGACGGCCATTCAGTAGGTCCACCACGACCTATCCATTTGTTGCATAGTCTCTTGCAGAAAACAGCATCGTTAAATTCAGTTGTCGTGCACTCAAGGTCCATAGGATAGCCAAGTAGTCAGACAACAGAAACAACACCAATCCAAACAAAAGCGTATCGTTTTAAAGCCGCAAAGACAGACAGACGACTGAATAAAGACAACGAAAACAACTTATGCAATGACACATTTTGAAAAGACGTCACAACAATATCATAGCTATCTTTTTCTAACATCGCCATCGTTTACTGCGTAAGCGTTAGCCCTTCTTGTTGGCGCTCAGGTAAAAACCGGTTTCGAAGAATGCGCTCCTTGTGGTTTTTTAGCAAGAAATAGGATCTTTTTTAATAAATGTTTAATTTATGCAACGTTTTTCACGTTTATTATTGCGGTACTGACAATCAATCTGCTATTAACGCGTTAACATAAGTTATTGATGAATTGAAAAACACATCGCTAATTTCAAGAAATCATCGCCTCTTGTCTTTGAAGGTCAATTGGAGCGAAAGTAGCCCCATTAGGTTCTAGTTTTTTCAATGATTGTGATAGCTGAGAGTTTGTAGAAGTTTTTAGACCTGCTTAGAAATTATGAAATTACCTTTTTGGATTTTTAATTGCGAGGCGAAGATTTAAGTCATAATTATCAGATCGTAAATTTTTCACTTTACACTAAAATTTTTATAACTTTCATCAAAGTTACGAAGCTGATTATTTTTTGTGTGAACAGTAAACTCTTGGAGATTAATTACCAAAAAAGATAATTTGGAAAAGTCTTTTGATTTCTCTTTTGGAACAGTTTTAAGTTGTCGAGGTAGAGGATTCTCTGAAATTCAGAAAAAAATTCATAACTCGGAAACTACAAAAAATTGCATAACATATATGGGGGTGATTGAGATACTTCTAGGTGTGCTCTATCTCTGGACTTCCGCTTGACACTCTTTTTTGGGACACCCTGTATAACAGATATGAGTTGAGCTAAAAAGCTATAAACTCAAAAAAAATTACAATTGTAAAGACCACTAGCAACTAGACTAGAGCAACTATCGATGTCCTTGCCATAACCAACTATCGTACAGTTTCTTGACCAATGACGCGTTCACTAAGTCCAGGGGAAGATGAAGAGTTGACGAGGCACGGTCCGGAACTTCTCTTCCAACAGCTTGGAATTATGTCCACGTAGGTGGTTCGAGTTTATGGAAAAAAGCGAAGAAATGTCAGTTCCAAATAAACCGTGCAGCGAACGGTAGGAGATAATAAGGTCCCCCCTCTGGCATCGATCACAGAAGTGCATCAGGTCGAACAGATTTAATCTTTCTTCGTAGGTATGGTGATGTGTGCCACAAGGAATACGTCTAGCCCTTCTCTGCAGGTTTTCCAACAAATCACGGTCTCTTTGTAGGTTTGGATACCAAATAGGCCAGGGCCTTCTAAGAACGGTCTTACGTAGGTTTGGTACAGTAAACTACCGGAGTTACGAGTTTTGGTCACAACACCACCTGTCATATTTGGTCTTGAAGCTTGTGACGGAATTTGCGTTCACCACATCGACGGGAAGTCTGTTCCAAGAGTCAAACACGCGATTGGTAATAAAGCACTGCCGGATTGATGTTCTGAACGGCTCCTTCTGTAGTTTCAGGTTGTGTCCTCGGAGATTGCTGTGTGATAGCTGGAACATGTACCTCAGGTCAGTGCTAAGGAGGCCATGCAGTGCCCTAAATGTGATTATAAGATCACCTCGAAGTTTTCTGTCAGCAAATGCTGGGAGCCTCAATAACGCCTGAAGAGGCGTTCATCATAGTTGGGTCTGCGGGCTCCAAAGGGAATGCGCGTCGCACGACGCTGGACTAGCTCCAACAGGTTCTTGTCACGAATGAAGGCTGCCTTCCACACCGGACCAGCAAACTCCATTACTGGTCTCACGAAAGTTGTGAATAAGAATGAACAAGTGCGAATGCTACAGCCGTTAAATGATCTTTCCATCATATAACCTTTTCGCTTTGGATGCAACTTGCTGGATGTGCTCAGACCAGTTAAGGCGATCGTTTACAATGAGTCCAAGATCAGTATGACTATATACCTTTTCAACAGTACATTGAGCAATATTGTACACGTGTCTGGGATTGTTTTTTCCCAGATGTAGAACGCAGCATTTCAGAAGGTTGAGTGGTAGCAGCCAGGACTCCGGCCATCGGACAACAGTATCAAGATCACGTTGAAGCATAGTAAAGTTTATTGTGGTATTATATAATTTGGTGCATCTTCCTTTAGTTTCTCTCTCTCCTCATCCCATCGCGGGCTGGTTAGCATTTTAGTATTTTTCTTGCAGCAGTTTACTTGAAACGTTCCACATTGTTGTAACCGTTGCTTCTTTGAATTCGGTTCCGTCTTAAGGGCCTCACAGACATCGTTCTTTTTCATCAGGTTTGCACGACGTGCCAACCGATGTCGGTTAAACCGATGGAACGATATCTCCACACACTGTTCGGTTTTCTTTCAGTTTCTCGCAAATTTTTGGTCCGTTAACATGGATAATACTTTAGCATTGGCGGCGCCTTTAGCTATTAAAGTGAAATACAGCAAGAAAAAACGTTCTAAATGGGTGAAACAGTGGCTTTTAAAAAGAGGCCAATTCTCCCATATAAATCTAGTTCAGTGAAATACCAAAGGTGTGGTTGATATATATCATCAGCACTTGCGTCTGATTTCTTGGATGCATTTACTTTTTTTAACTCCTTCCTGAACGATCCGCGAATGGAGTCAATCTTCCTTTTCACTGAATCTGTATTTGCAGAGGGATCTATATATCTCTCAATTTTTTCAACAGTTCTCCGTAGGTCGTATTTTTCTTGTCTCTGTCTGCATGCTCAGCAGATTTGACTTTCCAGAGACACGGAAAACTCCTATACATGTGTATGAATTCCATCATAAATTGTTTGCTATTTTGCCGTGTATCATTTTTGATAGGTGTCGCTAACCCTATAGATACGCTTACTTGAAGGCAACCAGAACGACACTGCAAAATCCCGCCGTGATTGCACGATGAACGGCCACACATGTACCGAGTTGCACGATGGCATTCGAAACCGACGGGTAAAATCAAGCTCGGACAGATTTTTTTGGAACGACGGTCAACACGACGGTTTTTCGGCACACACGGACCGAAATGAGTGTGATCGGTTGGCACGTCGTGCAAACCTGATGAAAAAGAACGATGTCTGTGGGGCCCTTTACTTTCGCCCAATCTTTCAAAATCAACGCCAATCTTCTACGCACACGTATTCATGACTTTGCGTTGTGTTTTTGGGAGTCTTTCTTTGACGAGAGCATTTATACTTCGGAGATTTTCTTTACCAAAACGTAATTTGGATTTTATTGGATAAAAATCGATATCATATAAAATGAGGAAATTTCAATGCTTGTTAGAAGTGCCAATAAATGTTTAGGATAACAATACTCCGTTCATCTGCGATTTGGATGGAAGTCGGTTTCACTGACCTCAACGTGGACGATCTTGTCGGACCATCTAGTTCGTCTAGTTGTACGACTATCTATGCAATGGGCGGAAAGCTTTATGCCTGTACGACTATACAAATCGTTGCAACTCACTTTTTGATTTAATGCTTATCAGTGAACGAACCAAATTGATCATTCAAAAAAGGCAAGTACTGGGCAGTAGAAATGTTTTGTATTTGTGTCTAACTGTTTTTGACATATTTTAAATTTTATTTAAAAAATCACGTTTGCCGTTGTCAATGCTAAAGAAAGGGGACCTATACTCTGTTACCGGATACTTTAAACTGGCTTGACGTCTATTTGATTGGTATCAGCTGACGAAGAAGTGTATCTCAAATTTAATTTTTTACTAGTGGTGTTGATTGGCAATCCTGCGATCAGGACAGTATCAGTAATATTCTTACTGAATATCTCATTGCCAAAAAGGAATGGCAATTTTTGTAAACAAGAAATTGTTTCAATATACAGAAATTTACAGCAAATATGGTAGGTTAGATTATTTTATTGATTTGTATAATAAAATGTGTATACATTTTCATAAACATGTTTCTAATTAAACTACTGATTATTTGGTACCTCAGTAATGTTCAGTTCTAATTCAGGAAATCGATCTTGTGTCAACTTTCTGAGATAGCTCCACACATTTTTTACTATTTGTATAGCTATTGCGTTGCCCTTCAACATTATGTTTTTCTTCCATTGCTGTAAAAAGAAATGTTGCTTGCGTATGGTTAAGCTCAAAATGCTTTTATCTTCATTCTTACCTCATTTAAAGCGTAATCATCATCATTCAGACCAGCCATACTGATATACTGAAAGAAACGCCGGATTTTCCGAGAAAATGTAAAATAAGCATTGACCTCAGAGCATAGACTAAAACATCACCAAGCGACAATTACTTGTCATTAACTGCCTGCACTCAGTACTGCCCTGTACACCTTCAAGGCTTAAAATTGATATGTCAATACTCAATCTGGGGTATTTTTAGTTATCACTAGCCGTTCTCTGTTGACACGGCTGACAGTTTAAAGTATCGGGTAACAGGGTATAGTTTGGTGGACGATGTTAACAAATTAATACAGGGTGATTTGTTTTGGGCGAGACAGATATAATAATAGCTACTATAATTTCCAGATGTACCTGAAGGCAACCGTTATCCTTTCACTTCTTCCCATCTTGTATAGTCAAGACATAGTTTTTCCGACAGACGAAGAATATGAAGCTTTTTCTTCAAATGAAGATTCGTCTTCAAATGAAGATTCGGCTTCAAATGAAGATTTGGGTGCTCTAAGTGGTACACCGGAATGTGGAATGCAAATAGAAAAAATTATTTCAACTGGAAATACCAAACTTGCCGTTGCAGTAAACAAGGCTCTCCTTAAACAAGCTAGTAAACACAATATTGTGTTCGCTCCGATCAGCGTAACAGGTGAACTAAATATAAAAAAAAACTGAAACAAACGACACATCGGATCAAAAAGTAAAAAAAACAGTTCTTAAAATAAACTTAAAACAATAGTGATAGGCGATAGTGAATGATACTAGTATTTCTTCGTTTATTGTTGTTTAAATATTATTTTTCAAAATTATTTTAACTTTTTCGTCCGATGTTCTTCAAAAACGTGTTTTTCGGTTTTGTTTAAACTATATTTATTTTTAATTCTTTGGTTAACTTTTTCGTTAAAACGAGTTTTTTTGGTTTTTAAACTGTATTTATTAATACTATGTCTAATGACTTTATTATGACATGACATTACTGTATAAACGATCATTATAACTGTGGACTTTCCGGGATAAATTTCACAAAAATACCAACTTCAAAAATTTTTGATGTCACGCCTTTTAAGCTCTTATCGCTACGCCTCTGTGTAATATTAACAAATTTTAATGGCGTCTGCGCCATCTCTTAAGGGGCTTCTAAACGGGCAACATTTTCACTGCAATATGTGGCTATAATGTTGGCAACTATAGCCCGGCCATCGCGGCAACGTTTAATTGCAGCATATGGCACGGCAAGATATATTTCGGCAATATTTTTTGCAATAGTATGGCCCACAAATTTGTTCATAGACGAGCTACACAATTGAGCTACAATGGCCGATGAAATTATACACGTATCAGCGGCTTATATTGTTTTAAAAGAAAAATTGGTGGATTCGACCATACCTCAGTAGGCGTGAAACTTTAAATGACTTGAGCTTGGGAATGTCTTGATGATAAATTATTCAAAAACTTTTCAAGAATGTCTCAAGAGTGACTTTGAATTTCTTTTAAGGACAATTGGACCAAAAATAAAAAGAAATGATACATTCATGCATAAAGCAATCCCTGTCATGATAAGAGTGGCGATAACTGTACGTTTTTAGCAACGAGAGATTCTTATGGCATCGAAGGTGAACCATTTCTCTGGTTTGCCGCAAGCACTACCACTTTTAATCTTTTTTTTCCTCCTCATTCTTCGCGTATGTTTTTTTTCCAGGAGCCGTCCGACCTTGCTGTCCCCGTCAATACTTAAGCCTTAAGGCCTATTGTATTATTGCTCCTCTCTTTTACAGTATCCACTCCAGCAATCTAGATCCCTGCATAAGTTTATGCAGTTTACCTACTGGTCCTGGTGCTGAGCCGTACTCCATTGGTTCTAGCTTGGTCTTCCCAAAGAGCTGTTGTCTCTTGTGATCTAGCGCTTCGCACTCACAGAGCACATGTAGGGCTGACTCAGTTCCTCTTCCACACAATCTGCAGTTAAGGTCTCCGTTGTAGAGTCCTATTTTATTCAGGTATTCCTTCAGGCCACAATGTCCTGTGAGGAGACCCGTCGTTATTCGGAGCTGATTTCTACTCAAGGAGAGCAGTGTTTCGCTATCTTCTTGCATGGAGCGTTAATGAATGTTTTTCCATGAACACATCCTGGCAACAAGTTCCACTGCTCCTTGTGCTGATGTTTCACCCATTCTCCCACCTGGTGTCTGATTGTGCTTTTAGGCACCCCCAGGGCGGGTTCTGCTCCAATGTATAGGGCAGACGAGCCTAGTCTTGCTAGCTCGTCCGCTCTTTCATTGTCTCTTATACCCGAGTGTCCAGGCACCCACTCCAAAGTTACTTTGTTGTGTTCTGCCAGTCTTCCCAGTTCCTGTAAGCATTCCCAGACTAGAGCAGACGTAACTTTTGGGCGCTTCTAGTGCCCTGAGTGTAGCCTGACTGTCTGTAAGTATTGCGATCCTCTTGTTTCTGTAGGATCGTTCATTATTGATCCTTGCACATTGCAGGATGGCGTACACCTCTGACTGAAATACCGAGGCGTATTTTCCTAGCGGAATGCTCTGTCTAGTTCCTCTTCCAAAGATTCCCGCTCCTGTGCCTTGCGCTCGGTCTTTGATCCATCTGTGTACCAGACTATTTTCCGATGCAGGTTGTTTACTTCACAGAGTTCTCGATCTCTTATTATAGCTTCGAATTTCTTGTTGAAGATGTATTTCGGAGTTATGTGGTCCTTTCTAGCATCCATTATGGTGTGCCCCACATATTCTGCGATTTGGTTGTGTCCAAGATCCTTGTAAATTCTTCTTGGTAGGGTTTGTAGTCTAGAGTAGCCCATTCTTGCCTCGCCCATTATTACAATTTGCAACGGAGGGAGGTCCAGGATGGTCTCTAAGACTGCAGTGGGTGCGCTTTTCATTGCCCCTGTTATGGAAAGACAAGCAAATCTTTGCACCTTGCTTAATTCTGCTATAGCAGCTCGCTGTTTCATCTTTGGCCACCAGACCAAAGACGCATATGTAATCATGGGTCTCACCACCATTGTGTATGTCCAATGCACCATGGCTGGACCTAGACCCCATGTCTTACTATGCGAGCGCCTCGATAGCACTAATGCCATCTCGGCTCTTCTTTTAACTCTTTTGAGCTGAGGGTTCCAGGTTAGCTTAGAGTCTAGTACTGCTCCTAAGTATTTAACCTCCCCTGACAGCTGTATTTGGCTACCCAGAAGTTGTAGAAGTCCTAGTCCCTCGACTTTTTTCCTTCTGGTGAAGGCAATTATGGACGTTTTGGAGGGGCTGACGTTCAGTCCCTCCTTATGAGTCCGGCTTGTAACAGCGTTTAGAGCCCTTTGCATTTTGTCTCTAACCGTGCTGTTGAATTTTCCTTGCTCTATGTTTGCAGGCTTCTAAATTTTTTGTATGCCTCCTCAATTGATATGCCAAATTTTTCAGCAATTACAGTCCATCCGTCTTTTTTTGGCATTTTTGTCTCTATACACGCCGCTTTCTACATTTCACAACTCAGGATGTAAATGTATTTCATTAATAAAGTCTATAATCCTCTCGTTGGTCCAGGTATAAGCCATTTTACCCTCTGAAATTTTCGTCAAAACCAACAACAAACAAAAACCAAAACAGCAATATTGCATTATTTTCGTTCGCCAAGCGATCGTCCGGCCATGTGCTTGCAACACATTAAAATGTATGGGCAATACCGGATATATGTGGCTATATGACCGAGCCATACAAGAAATATTCGACAGTGTGGCCGCTATTGGCGACAATGTTGCCGGCCATACTATTGCAGCCACACATTGCTGTAAAAGTGTTGCCTGTTTAGAAGTCCCTTTAGTGGATTCGACGTTTTTGAAGCCATCAAAATCGTTTTTGCGGCAAAGTTGGAGCGTTCAATGTTCGGTCCGACCTCTTAATAAAGAGGGGATTTACAAGCTCACAAACAAAAATACAGGTGAATCTAACGAAAGCTTGTTAAAAATAAACCATGTGGTCGCTCTGTTTTTGCAACGTTTTCAAACTGCACAGACAAAACGTTGTATAGAAAACGTATCGTCTTAGCCATCCTTTACGAAAGCTACAGCTACGAGAGTAAGCGGTAGAAAAGATCTGCGGCAAATCAAAGGAAGTCACTGCTAAAAAGCAGAAAACTTCTTGGCGGAATGCAAAGGCGCATTCGCTTCACCTAACCAGATAAGCGCACCTCTATGCCAACTGCATATGAGAGTCGATATACGAGGGTTGTTCTATATCTCCGTCAATCCACCAGTACGCAGACAGCTGTTTTACGCTTATTAGCGATCATTAGTGCTCCATAAGTCGACTGACGGAGATAGAGAGCATCAGAATTTTCATGTCTATCAGACATGTACTTAAAAGCAGCTATGTCCGTGAAATTTATTATCATTCGCATCTTTAAACGCAACACTAAAAATTCGCATAAATAAACAATACTTTTATTTTACGTTTATTGCGATCATAATTTATATTTCAGTTGCCTTGGCATTAGTCTTGCTCGGCGCTAAAGGAAAGACATTCGAGGAAGTTAGTAACGTAATGGGACTGGCTGCTGCTTTTGACATACAACGCGAATCACTGGATGTTCATGAACATTTGAACAATATATTGAAGAAGTTAACCAAAACTACAGGTAAGTACTGTATTGAGCAGTGGTGTGCGGTCCATAGAAGCAATGGCCGTACTGCTTCCACTCAGAACTTGTTAATAGATTGCAATTTTTCTTCTACGTTGTAATTATCAGTTTGTTTTTATTTGCGAGCTAATGGAGAAGTTTACTAAAATTTTTTTATCGATTCAAAAGAAAATATAAGAGAAATAAAAGAAAAGCGTGAAAGAAATATGAATATATCTCTAAAGACAAAAAAGTTATAATGTTTCAAAGTCGCGCTCTGCAGAAATATTTTTGGCACGACTGACCGAGTGGTGTGACGTCATGTCTCCGTAGCCAGTGCGGGCGGCCGCTACCGCTGAGCCACACGACGCGACACACGACCGCACGTATCAGACAACGCACACAGGCACAGCGTGGTGGTGGCGTGAGCTGAGCAACCAATTACGTCTCATTTGCTTTCTAGTTTAGTGCCTATCAAATAATATTGCTATGATGAGTGACATTAAAAAAGGATGTTATAAAAAATATTGTGTTCCAAAGTGTGTGAGCACAACGATTAAAACACCTAATAAAGTTTTTTCCCACGTACCT
Source organism: Callosobruchus maculatus (assembly GCA_951848785.1). Taxonomy (NCBI): domain Eukaryota; kingdom Metazoa; phylum Arthropoda; class Insecta; order Coleoptera; family Chrysomelidae; genus Callosobruchus; species Callosobruchus maculatus. The sequence goes on from CATOUR010000198.1 coordinate 2,621,910, forward strand.
TTGCATGCAAAAGAAGTGGTGCAAAGTGATGAAACGGGATTTAATAATACCAAAAAGTATAAAATATGTTTGTGAGGATCATTTTGATGTGAGTATACTATTGTATTTATCTTCTAATGATAAGTATTAATTATCAAATATATATGGATAGCTTCACTGGTTGTTAAAGATTACTTTACCTAATAGTAAACTAGTTACATTTATAATGTAATATGTATTCTGAATTACTTTATTGTGTTATATATCTCTATATTTTCGGATTCGTAGCTTATGTTTTTGTTGTTATCGCTTGAAAATGATACTGAAAATCTAATCAAATATAAACCAGTTGGTAGTACATTAAAGCTGAAAACTGAAGGCTGCCCTCGCATAAGTTTGACTGTCAAAAAGTTGTTCATCCTAGAGGAAAACTCGGAGCATATGAAAAGGGGCGACGCGCAGAATGTTTAGAAAATTTATTGCAGAACGATGCTTCATCGACCTCAAGTTGGCAACCTTTCGAAGTAATTCAGTGTCATTCAATATACCTACAAAGAGCCGGACGGTACTAGAAAATCCACTATCTAAAGATTGCATAGTGAATGTATCAGATAATCCCGACAACAAAATTTAAACATAGTGCAAGTTGACATCAAAGTTAAACAAAAAGATCGGAAAGTGCAACAAACCATGAGAAGGAGAAAACGAACGATACAGAATATAAGTGTCTGATGAACATCCCCCAATCATCGGAGTGTTCTCCTTCAAAAGAATCAGTATCTTGCTAAGAGTTGCTACAGTTCAGTTAGTTATACTTTAAATACAACAGTCATCCCTCAGTATTGCAAAGAGACAATAACAAAAACATCAACAAATGCTGCTTTTAATTGCGTTTACCGGAAGACGTTTATTTTCTCACGAAACTATCTTAAAGCGTTTCTAGATCAATAAGAGATATTTTAATATCACTTCGTCCTTTTAAAAGTCCTTCTTCCGTTATGGTCAAAAACTAAAAAACAAGCTGGACATGCAATACACTCTACAGCTTCCACGATACACAGATCTACGGCAGCGCGCGGCACAGACGGCTGGCTATGCGGACTGCGGAGACGTGACGTCACAGCCAAATTGAAGGCGGCAACTATTTCGCGCTAAATATGCAAACTTTAATTATTGATTTCTCTGCCATTTATTGACGGATTTCAAAAATCTTTTCACTGACTAATTATTTTTCGTCTATATTTTACGGATACGTAACTGCTTATTTCATTATGAGTATCATGAGACTTCTCCATGTGGTAGATATTTTATTCATGAAGCGCGTCCAAAACGCCTGTTCTATTATTCCGCGAAAAACAAGATCGGCGCCTTATTATGTAAAAATTCGCGACAGCGGTCGCTGAGCAGATGCCGAGCAACAGCGACATGACAGCAAGAGAACCGTCAAAACTATGGATTATATAAGGGCTGTTCCAAATTACGGTTCTATCACCGTCCCAGAACTGATTTCATCAGGCCCCGCCCATTTTGTGATTCTAGAATCGATGATTGGTTGGTACGCTGGCGGACCAACCAATCACCGTTTTTAGCGCTGTAAAATGGGCGGGGCATGATGAAATCAGTTCTGGGATGGTGATAGAACCGTCACGTCACGACAAAACTGACTTTATACGTCAACCTGTTTCCTAACAAATTATTTTTGTGCAGTATATGGCCATAAGAGAGTTTTTGATGTTGTTTTTTTACATTATTTTAGCAGTCTTCTCAAGATTCACTGACTTTTATTCCATACATAGCATTGATTGTGACCTAAGGAACCTTAGCAATGTGAGCAATAATGAATTCTAGTTGTTTGTGGTTAGAATACATTGTGTTATGTATCTTGTTTAATTTCAAAATATGTACCTTTTTCTCTGGTGACTGGTATGAATACAGCTTGTTTTCACTGGGTTGATATAATGTTGGTAGCCTTGTCTTGTCTCCATTGATAATGTGCCATGAGCACACCAGAGAAGGTATAAAACGTTTTCAAATGTACAAAATTTGTAACATGTGATCATGACCGGATAGTATGATACATCAACGTAAAGTTTACATCATTCTTGAGGTGGAAAAAAGGGTCCAAACACTTAGAATTAATCATACTTACCGAGAAATTTAAACAAAGAGTTCACCTGTACAAAATTGCCTGGAAAAATTTATTGTTTGGAAACAGTCAAGCTGTCAACGGAGTTATCAACCTAATGTGTGACGTCAGACTAATCCAGTCTATTCGAAATTTACGTTTGACAGCAGATATAGCGCGATTTTCGTCCGTATCTTGTCGTCTGCATGATACGTGATAAGGCTGCGGGACCCGACGCCTAAAATACGTCAACCAACTCAACCCTTAGTATTCCGTAGGTGGGGACCACTTATTTCCTACAAGCACATAAGACAAAGGTCACGACATGAGCTTAGATTGTTAGCTCATGTCGTGACCTTTAAGTTTCCCTATATTTCCGCTTTATCCTTCTTTCAGACTCGAACCAGAAACTAACCATAGCATCAGCCATCTTTGTGCAGGAAGATTACCCCATACGAAGTCTATACAAACAGAGGGTAAATATTTACAGAAGCGATGCTTTGAACGTAGATTTTAAGCACGATGTTAATCAAGCCACGCAGCTGATGGATGCTTGGGTTTCGGAAAGGACTGAAGGAAAGATCACCAGTTTATTATCAGAACCACCCATTGATACCACCAAAGTAATAATTGCTAGTGCTATGTACTTCCAAGCTCTTTGGAGGCAACCTTTCTTTGACGATATGACGGCAAGGTAAGGTGCATGTGTCAGCCACAAGGGCGTCGGTAAGAGGGGTACTGGGAGTAATCCCCCCCCCCCCCGAAGAATAATATTTTGTTGCTGATTACATATAGAAGAAACCTCAACCCCCTCAAAGAAAAAAATATAATACCCGCCACTCTCAAGAAAAAAAAATTATCGACGCCCTTGGTCAGCCATACACTGCAATCCACAGAGTTAACATCTATAGAGGGAGTGTAAACAACAAAATGCACAGGTCGCTGACCAGCCAACATGTAACGGAAATTTTGACAGTCTGAGGGCATTACCAGTAGCGTGCGACTTTATATTAAAATTGGATGTTCATTAATAGATTCAATTATTACTGTGATGTTACAAACTGATACAAATAAGTTGTATTAATATTTAGCTATACTTAGAGAGTTACACTTATTATAATTTTATGGTAACAGTTGACAATTTATGATTACCCTGAAGTGTTTTTCAAAACATATCCAACAATGTTCTGAAAGATAGCCTGTTGGAATGGCTGCATCGTGTTTTTACTTCAGCAATAAAATATAATAATTGCATTAGGTAATATCCAGTTCTATAAAATTCTCATGGATAGATTTTCTGTAAGTAAATGTGGCATACATTTTTGTATTTCACGTCCTCAAATAGTTTAAAAAATGGAATTTGGAAAATTCATGTTGATTGACATGAATGTAATGCGTGCACAAAACATCCATTAAACAACCATTATTATTCCTCAAACTGGAGTGAAGTTACTTTTGTTCCCAGTTATCCCCATATATCACGCTACTGAAAACTAAAACAAAACCTACACTCATCTTCAGTTAAATACTTTGTCTTCAAACTGCCGGATTTTGAAGAAACTGGAAGCGGACGAAGAAGAGTGGCAATAGCGCTATAGATGTTGGCTGGCCAATATTCAAATTAAGGTCCCTCTAGAGATGTTAACTCTGTGCTGCAATCTGTTCGTTTTTTATTCCAGAAGGCTCCTTGGACAAATATCCTTAGTTAACAGTCTCGTGATCGAAAGGTCTAGTTTCATAGCATATGAAGGTCAAGGAACAGCTCCGATTGATATAAACTTACAATCTTGAACAAAAGGACACGATATTATTTCTGTCTCCTTCATACTTATGTCCTACTATGTCTATAACTACCATGTGGCAGATGCCTCGGGTAGTCAGCAGGACCTGTGGACTCAAGCCCAAGGTACTAAACTGGCTCTATACGGCAGATGTCAGGACTAGGACCCAGTATGGCTGCTCGGTCTGGTGGCCAAGCGTAGGGAAGGTCTCTGTCATGCTCAAGCTCGCTAAGGGTCAGATGCTTGCAGCACTAGAATAAAAGATGCCATGAGGACAACACCCACTGCTGCCTTGGAGGTACTCTGGATATAAAGAAAGGCCATGTCGGCCTGCCTCAGAATGCATGACGGGGAAACGTGGGTAGCATGAGTACTACTAGTTGGCCGCACCAGAATAGAGCGATTCGTGGGGAATAATATCCCGAAATCGTCCTTCAGGATGGAGAGAGTCAAAGATACTTTGAGTCTAGGTAATAGATTATCACTGATCATCCCGGAAAGGGACGACTGTGTGGGTGGAAAGTCAAATTTTCTCCCCACCGTCTGTTGTGCTTCACTGACGGATGACCCTCAAAGTCGGACTCTCGGGATCCGGGGGAGCAGGCTTATTCTGCCTGGAGGGAAAAGAAGTGCAGCGAAGCTTTGCGCTGGGGACCTGCACGACTGTGTAGCGGCATACTCGACGGAAGTCGAACAGTGTTCTAACCAGAGCGCATATATATGGTCTGACAGCCAGGCAGCTCTAAAAGCGGTGGCAACTCCTAGGGCCAGATCAGCTCTGGCTCAAGATTGTTCTGTCATCCTTCAGAAACTAGTAAGCCATAAGAGGGTGACCCTGCTGTGGGTTCCCGGACAGATTGGTGTACCGTCTAACTAAGGGGTCGGTAGCCCCTGCTTCGGCCCAGAACCAATGCTTGGAACTGGCAGGCGCCAGTTCAATGTTGCCCTGGACGACTGAGTCTACAAGGAACTAGCAAAAGCGTGATTGGGAAGAGATGACCGCAGGCAAGCTAGAAGATTCAGAGATCATAGCGGGCCCTGATTAGAGCCGAACGCTATGGCTTCTGAATACAGGCAGAGATACACTCAACCTTTTTGTGGGGGTTCTCACTGGCCATTGCCGGCGGAAAAGACATTTATCACTCATGAATGTGGTAGGGGACCTCATCTGCTACAGATGCTGGTAGGAGGCATATGTGCTGTATATCACAACCTCAGGGTTCAGATATTCTGCACACTGAAGTCAATTTGTTCAGTAAGATGGTCGGACATATTGATTTTCGTCAAAAGATCTAGTAGGTTCGACAAGTACCTTTCTAGGACGTAAACTTTAGTGTTTTCAGTTTTGGTTCAGTGGGGTTGGCATAAAGGGCCAAAGGTGGCCTACTTGCCTGGCTTCGCCTCCCCATCTCTACTACTATGTACCAAAAATGATACTTTTCTTGCAGGAAACCATTTTATACTAATGGAAGAAAAGCCCCTGCAACTATGGAAGTAGAAATGATGGCAAATGGCGGTTTCTTTCCCTACTACAAAGATCCATACCTCAATTGCGAGATTCTAGGACTGCCTTATAAAGGAAACGAAACAACTATGTATATTATCGTACCATCAAGCTCGAGCGCAGCGAGGTTGAAAGAGTTTGAGAGGTCTTTAACGCAAGAAAATGTAGATCGGCTAGCAGACAGCACGGTAAGCACAGGAGTTGTGATGTTGGTCCCCAAAATGAAGATAGAATCTACGATAAACTTGAAAGAAGTTTTAAAGACGCTTGGTCTGCGAAGTCTGTTCAGCCCACGTGAGGCCAACCTCGCACTGTTGTCACCTGGTGAAGCCATGGATGAGTCTTCAGGAAGCTTTCGAAATCCAGGATTGTATGCAGAACAAGTTGTCCATAAGGTGTATATGGATATAACTGAGACTGGAACAGAAGCTGCAGCTACCACTTCAGTTAGCTTATCCAAAGACGGCTCAAGAGTTACTTTCAGGGTTGATGTGCCATTTTTGTTCTTTATAAGACACGAAGTCACTAAAACTGTTCTATTTTGGGGATCGGTGACTGAACCGACACCCAACTTTCCTAGAAGCTAGAATAGTATAGCTTAGCAGGGCCGTTAGGGGGTTAAGGGGATTCACCCCCCCCCCCCCCCCATGAATATTTCCATAAATGAAATAACCACTAAAATAATATAAAATAAAAATAATCAAGATGCTTTCTCAAAGCGTAGTGATTTATTCTACTACTAACCAAACCCTCAGCGCTCATGACACATTAGCAGCGATACAATCGATACAGTTTTTAAGCAAATTTATAGCGTTTTCGACTTATTGCCCTATCACTGCACTCATAGGAACTGAGTGTCAAAATTATGTTCGTCCACGGACTCTCTGAGCTCGTGGAGATTTCAGTGCATTTTTGACGTTTGAAATATTAATTATAACCTATTTTATTTGTCAGAGAAAATAATTTTTTGAATTAAGAACTGGGTAGTGGGGTGGTATACATAGTAGCATGAAAGGTGCGGAAAGTGTAGTTGGAAGAACTGCGAATATCTTCGGATGATGAGGAAATTGAAGCATATCTAGTTAAATTGCAAACAACGGCTGCGGGTGTCCCAAAAATAGGAATATTTGTTGAAGATGTTGTTCATATACTGATGGAAGAAGGGACACAACAAGGTATACATAAGTATTTACCGATATAGATAGATATTCATTTTTAGTGCAAAAGCCATATTGCACAAAATGCTGTTAGTTTTTATGTCGATAAATAGAATAAATTATTGAATAAGGCGGATTCAAACTATTCAAATTCCAAAACCACCACAGAATGAAGTTGAGCTCTTGCGATGCAAAATGACATCAAACTGTCATCAGTTGGCTGACAGAATAGTTACTTGAATTGCACTGAAATTTGGTGTATGTTCGACTTTCCAGTTCAGATTTATTGCACTTCTGAGCACTAGACGAGTTTTCAATGTGCACTGTAGTGCAATCGTGGTTAAAATCAGTGCAGTAAGTTGAAAACGCTATAAGACATTACAAAGTCAAGTCTTTTCTTTTACGCAACATGAACCCCCTCCACGGTCATCGCCTAGCTACGGCTCTGTAGCTTAGTATACTGGATGTTTGAGATATCTAAATGAGTGATTTTAATTCTGATATGTGTAAGGATTTTATCATAAATTTAGTCCTTTTTTTATTTCTATTATTTAAACTCGCTTAAGCTTGGTAGCATCATGAGTGTCCAGTGACTGTATCCTGTATACACTGTGGTCACTCTAGACCTGACCTCGTAAGTCTATATATAAGAGCCCTTACGGGGGAAGCGTAGACCTAACCTGTGGGGACCAGATTAGTAAATACCAAACACAACTTTTTATGAAATGTGATGAGAGGGTAAGAATCAATTTTGGTTTTGTTATTGAAACGCAAGCCTCGGTCTTTTATGTTATTGTGAACATCAGCCACACTGTAACTGTTTACAGCCTCCCTAACTAGCGCGTTCGAATGATTTTGGGCTCTTGCATATGCCTTAGTTGCAAGCTGGTGATAAATTCACTAAGAGGAGGAACATTTAAATCTGGTATGAAGTGTATGATTCGAAACGTACCATGGAGCGCCCACAATTGACCTAAAACCCTAAACGTGCTCGCCCACTTAGACGAAGCGTCGCGAACAGAAGCGTCGTGAGGCGAAGCGTCATTTAACCGATGTTCGCACACTGGGGCGAAGCGTCGCGTCGCGTCTTTTACGGCGCGACGCGAATTTTATTTGTTTTTAAGCAGTTGAACGAGGTACGTTGTCTAGTGAGGTACGATGAGCAGTTCATCAGAAGAGCAACTCTTTGTATTGAGTTTAATTGCCACTATGGAAGAAGAAGAAAAGAAAAAAAAACAAAAGCAAATGCTGGGTAATTAAATTACCTTTGTAATTGATGTCTTTGTATCACGGCCAGAGACTGCAATTTAGCACCACTTCCTACAAAATACTGCTAAACATTGAAAATATGCGAGAGGCATCAAGAAATATTTGGATCTTCTCGCCGCCTGGTACCGCGCATTCAGGCGAAGCGAAGCGTCAAGGGAAACGACGCCTAGTTGGTCCGAAGAGAATTCGCACGTCAAACGACGCGCCACTTTGCTTCGCGCCGCCTGAGTATGCGGGCTGCCATATAACCTAATGTAAATTTCTCTGGCGTCAAATCTACAATCTTCTTCGCGCCGCTTCCGTTCGCGACGCTTCGTCTAAGTGGGCGAGCACGTTGAGTGGTTGAGGGTTCTGCGCTGTTCGCTGTAAAACTTCCAAGAGCATGCATATGCGTCTTGGCGACAAAACACCAAGCTGCGCAAGCCCACGTCAAATAATAGGCCTGATAATAGATTTGTACAGAAGCAGACTGACAATCGGTTCTTTCCTTTGAGTAGTGGGTATAAACGCCTGAAAATACCCACCGCCTTGTTCCAGGCAGAGAGAACATGGGGTTTTCAGGTTAATTTCCTGTCGAGAATCAGTCCCAAATATTTTACTTCATTCTGCCGTGATACGTTTCGATCAGACACTCGCAGTTGTCTGAAAGATAGCCTGTGTTAATGTGTTTTCTGCGGATTGACAGGATGACATGGATTTTCCACCTGCAGAAGTTTACAATGAATCTGACGATCTTGTGATAATAACATACAGATGGAGTTAACACATTATACCGATCTGTCTGCCATCTATCATTAGTACTCAATAGGGTTCTATCGGTTCTATCACCGTCCCAGAACTGTTTTCATCATGCCCCGCCCATTTTGTCATTCTAGAATCGATAATTGGTTGGTATTCTGGCGGACCAACCAATCACCGTTTTTAGAACTGTAAAATGGGCGGGGCATGATGAAAACAGTTCTGCCGCGGTGATAGAACCGTAATTTGGAACAGCCCTTATATAACTATTTTGTGAACTGCTACAATTCGAATTTGTATAATGCAAAAAATTATACCTCTCAGTAACTCTCTTCGGAGACATTGTACTTAAGTAAAACGTAAAACCACCTAAAATCAAAAACAAATCGCACACAAACGATATTCCGCAAATCAATATGTATAGGTAACTGACGCTAGTACTGACGACAATTTAGACGACAGCTGATGAGTTGTCCACTGCGCACCTACATTACTATGACGTCACTGGCCTGCTTTTTCCTCATACGTATAGAAAAAATTTTTGAAGCGCAAGATTAATATTTGTTGACCTGATGAGTCCCCTGCGTGAGCCTGGGCCACTGGGTATTTGTCCCCCTGCCCTGACTTTTAACATTCGTTTCAGTATCTCTACACTGCTCTGGCACGAAAGACTGCTTTTTTAGGCAGTCCTGCATTCCAACACCTTGGAACAGGTTACAATGCGAGCGTATAAAACAAAATCCTTGTATAAACAGCAAACGGCATATAAAATTATCGAAGATATAATAGGAACTTCCCATTCTGGATTCGACTCAAGTACATACATCAGTGGTTTATCAATATTAGCATTGATATTAGTCACCACTTCAGCTGTTATGTAAAGTCTTAAAGTGTTTAACGATAAAGTTGGTCAGCATATCAGAGATAATTTTTCAACCTTCACAGGCTAGTGTCTCATATACAAATCAAAACAATGCTTATCGCTACCTTGATTGTTGTTCTGTTAACCTATATAGTAGTATACAATTATAAATTGTTGACTTATTGGAAGAGAAAAGGTGTCAAGTATGTCCAACCTCTGCCTTTTATCGGAAACAATCTACCGGTGTTGTTGGGAAAGAAGAACCTTAATGAGTTTGTTATAGATTTGTATCAACGGTATCCCGAGGAAAGGTAAGTTACTAAGTTATATCAATAGCACTTTTCCGGATAAGTTAGGTTTATCGTTTGTGCTCTGGTTTGACTTGACCTTGACGTGATGTTCGATAATCGATACAATACGCAATTTTGGTTGTAAGTTGTAGTATTTTGTATCGATTCTTTGCATGTGATATTTATTCCGTATCGATACATTTAGTATCGAAAACTGAAGTATCGAAAATGCCAATAACTGCTTTAGCTAAAGACTGACCGAGCAAAAACCAGCAGCGGCTGTTGCTCTGTTTAAGCATTCCATTTTTTTTTCAAAAATCAAGTCAGTTTGATCATGGCCGACTCTACACTAGGCCGGAGCCTTAGATGTGGCAACGTGGCTTAGCTGTCAAATAGTGGTCCTATAGTTTCAGAATAATTATTACATTTTATATGTATTAGAGTTCATCTCGGTTAATAAATTAAGAAAAATACTTTTTAGAACTACTACTACTAATACCACTTACATCTGATGTCTGTTTCATCACAGTCAGACACTACAAAATAAAAATAAACGCAACCTGTTTCCTGCTGCCACTTCCAGTTCCACTTAAATGAACACTCAATTTACTTTGTAAATTACCACTTGAGCTAGAAAAATTCACTATTAGGTCACTGTAAAGCCATTCTTGCTGGTCTTGATTTCCCTTTCACTATCAAATCCTTTCGTAGGTATGCCCCAGGCCATGCCCAGATGAGTTCTATTAACTGTATTTTTCTGTGATATTTGGGAGGTCCAGAAAACATTATAGGTACCACATTGTGCTTTAAAATAGGTCTTATCCTTTGAAATGTTTGTCAATTATTGTCTTTATCCTTATAAATATAACCAGCCCTTCCGAGGAATACCTTTCACCCATTTCTGTTTATGTCCCTTATCGGACGCACAATTATTGCTAGTGCAACCTGGTACTACACACTTTGCAGGCATCTTTTTATCTTTATAGTTTTATTTGTGCAGGTAAATAAGTCGAAACCCATTCAAAATCACCTTGCAACGTTCTTTTTAATCTGGAATAAGGTTATGTTGGGCCATGGTTTGGTAGTCCTCTACTCATGCCTCTGCTGGGCTGCAACCTGGTACTACACACTTTGCAGGCATCTTTTTATCTTTATAGTTTCGTTTGTGCAGGTAAATAAGTAGAAACCCATTAAAAATCACCTTGCAACGTTCTTTTTAATCTGGAATAAGGTGATGTTGGGCCATGGTTTGGTAGTCCTCTACTGGGCTGCAACCTGGTACTACACGCTTTGCAGGCATCTTGTTATCTTTATAGTTTCGTTTGTGCAGGTAAATAATTAGAAACAAATTAATAATCACCTTCCAACCATATTTTCTGCACCTGGAAGAATACACATGACATAACAACAAATGAAAACACGGCCTGATCTCCAACGTTGCCATATTTCAATGCTCCGGCCTAGTAAGTAGAGACGGCCATGGTTTGATTCAAAAATTGAAACCTGAGTGATGACGTCACTGGTCATTTCCTTAAAAAGAACAAGCAGTACCTATATAGCAGTGGCGTATATAGAAATCGATTTGGGGGGGGGGGCATCGGAAAAATTAAAGTTTATTTCATACGCGTTATAATTTATTTATTTATTTAATGTAGTAGTAGTAGTAGTAGTATTTATTGATCCATTTGAGAGCTTACACAAGCTATTGGACAAGTCAAATGAAAAATAATTTACAATTACAATAGTGAAGCTGAGATGTATTCATCTACAGAGTACGCACATATATTTAATAAATATTTCCTGACATATTTTTTAAACAAATCATAAGACGAGATTTGTTTACATTCATTGGGCAAGAAATTATACAACCTCAATCCCAGTGTCACAGGTTCTCTCATGGCAATATTCAAACGCCGATGTGGCACCACAAAATTGTTATTTGATCTTGTATTGTATGAGTGTAGATTAGATGCTTTTAGAAATTTGTTTTTATTTCGGAAAATATTCAGCAATAGTTCGTTGATAAAAATTGATGGAAGAGGAAGTATTCCTAAAGATTTAAAAAACCCTCTGCAAGACTGTCTGTTGGAAGCATTCATAATGCATCGAACTATGCGTTTTTGTACTAGAAATACATTGTTGGCTGCAGCGGAACCACCCCATATTAGCACCCCATACATTAGTCTGGAATGAATATTCCCATAATAGTAGTTAACCAAATCCGAAATACTTAGTACTGTTCTCAACATTCGTATTTGAAAGCATTGTTTACTCAAAATATCTACCACACCATCACAGTGGTTCCTGTATGTCAATGTTTCATCAAAAGCTATGCCTAAAAACTTGATGTGATTTTCTGTATCTATTCGAGTATTAGAGATTTCTATACTATAGTTAGATGGACGTGAATTTTGCGGAGTACGGAAAGAAACATAGTTTGTTTTTGATAAATTAAAATGTAGTAAATTTTGATTAAACCAATACTGCAGATTTCTTACATTTTGGTTAGCGATATCATTCAACAGAACACTATCCTTGTTTGACATAATAAGTGTGACATCATCAGCATACAGTGTTACATGCCCATCAGCTATACATTCTGGGAGGTCATTCATATATATGATGAACAAAATTGGACCTAGTACCGATCCTTGCGGAACGCCAACATTGTTGGTAAGATTTGTTGAGCGATGTGTCTTTTGTTCAGTCCCGTCGTAGTCGTTTATTTTGACAAACTGACTTCTACCTTCCAGATAAGATGTTATCCAAGACAAGCAATTGCCTCTTATCCCACATTCGGACAATTTTTGTATCAATATACTATGTTCAACACAGTCAAAAGCACGACTGAGGTCACAAAAAACTCCCACGGTGCATTCACCCGCATCAAGCATAGAGATCAACATTTCATAAACTGAAAGAACTGCAGTAGTAGTGGACATGCCATTGCGAAAACCATGTTGATTATTATTAAGAATGCTAAATTTTCTAAGGTAGATGTCTAACTGCGCTAACATCGCATATTCGAATATTTTAGACAAGACTGATGGTTCGGTGATCGGCCGATAATTGCTCATGTCACTGGCATCACCCCTCTTCAATATCGGAGTTACTTTCGATATTTTAAGATCATCTGGAAATACCCCTTCACTAAAAGAGTGATTAATTATGTGAGTGAGAGGTTTGATGATCAAATAAGCTATGTCCTTGATTAAGATAGCTGAAAGCTCATCAGGACCAGACGATGGTTTATTCCTTAGCTTACGTTTTATGATGTGCAAAATTTCTTCTTCACTCATAAAAGACAAGAAAATGCTGTTACATTTGCCGAGTTTTGAAGGTGATGCGTTGCTGTTTAAAGATGATGTTATGTTCTTTCTTAATTCATGGGGAGCATTAATGAAGAAATCGTTGAACTTATTACATAACTCATTGCCTTTCACGTCATTATTGCCGTCTTTTATTATCACACTTTTTTTATTGTTCGTCTTTCCCTGAAGCTCATATATGATATCCCAAGTAGTTTTATTTTTATTGGAAGAATTCATGATTTTATTGTTATAATATGTTCTTTTCTTATACCGGACAAGTTGTGTATGTTGACGCTTTTTATGTTTATAGATTTCACTGAAAGCTTCATCTACATGTTTCAGGCGGAATAAATCTTTCAGCTCCTTGCTAGACGTTTTTATTTCATCATCTACCCAAACTTTGGTATTTTGATGCCCAACTTTTGCAGATATAATTGGGCACTCGTTGTTAAAATGTTTTAATAAAATACTATAAAAGTAGTTAAATTTGGAATTTGTATCGGGCGATTGATAAACAATATCCCATTTTTCAGTGGACAAGGCCATTTTCAGTGACTCTATGTTGGTATTTTTACAGTTTCTTCTATACATATTTAAACTTGCATTGGATTCAATGGTTTCGTTTACTTGACAAACATAAAACACAGTGTGATGGTCTGATATACTATTCTCCTTTACCAATACTTTTTCATCTGACGAAGAGTTGGAGTATATTTGATCAAGAGTGGTCGCACAATTTGGCGTTACCCTAGTAGGATCTTTAACTCTGGGGGTCAGATCATATGACTTCAAGAGACTGCGTAGTTTATCGCTGTCACCCTTGCTCAATGAATTAATGTTAAAATCGCCGGTAACGAAGAGCGTTACCCTAGGGGTTAAAAACATATTTAAAATCTCAGTTAAATTATCATAAAATAAATTAAAATTACCACTAGGAGACCTATAACAACAAATTAAAATAACTAGATCTTTATAAACATTCCACTTTAAACCTGCAACTTCTATATGTTTTTCTATGCTAAATTTTCCTAAATCTAAAGGTGTAATATTATTAAAAGTATTTTGTCTGCACCATATTGCAGTACCACCTCCTTTGTAAGTATTTCTACAAAAACTACTAGCTAATATAAAACCTGGGAAATTGAAAGTATTAATATTGTCACTGTGGCTCCATGTTTCAGTCAAACATATGAAATTGACCAAGTCATATTCTTCAATGTTACACCATACTAACACCCTAGGGGTAATTACAGAGTAGGGATACTTACAGCTAAGCATAAAATACTATAAATAGGAGAAGGCACACAAAGATATGGTTAAATTAAAAAACAACAATATATTCATACATTATCACAAACACCCGAAGGTAGTGACAAGTAAAGGTAATAGAAACAAGCTTACACTGACAAAACACTAAAAAATATAAAACATCTTATATGCGAAGTGGAGTAATAAAAACACTACAATAATTGGCTCTTAATCTGAGAGAGGCTAGTGTTAAATATATCAAAAGGATTTTCCCTATTGATGATATTGCACTGCTCCATCATTTTATTTAAAGGGGATAACTTATCCTGGCTAGTTATAAAAGTATCTACACTAAGGATCCTTAGGTTAATTCTAGGTACTTTAAAATTTATAAACTCAATTAGATTACATTGTTTGTACTTTGCACTATTGACTACATTGTATATAAATATCACAGCTTGAATGTTTCTTCTTTGAACAAGAGAAACTACATTGAACATACCTAGCATCGATTCATATGAGACCATAAATGGGTATGTCCCATTTAACTTGACATAGAGAGACCTCAGAAAACGTTTCTGAACCTTTTCAATTTGGTTTATATGGCACTGGGCCAGGGGCATCCAGATTTGAGCAGCATACTCCAAATGTGGTCTCACAAGAGCATTAAAGAGTTGAATCAATGTTTCGACACTAAGACTTCTGCCATTTCTCAGGATAAAACCAAGGGACCTATACGCCTTGTTCACAATGTGTAAGTAATGGTTATTGAATTTGAGGTTCGACTGAAAAAAGACACCTAGGTCCTTTGCTTCACTTATCCTATCCAAAACCTTACCGTCAATGGTATAATCATACTTAGTAGGGATCGATTTTCTGGTAATAGACATTATGGAACACTTTTTTACATTAAGCGACATTTGATTGCTTTTAAACCATTCCCTAACGTTATCTATATCGTTTTGTAACTGCATACAGTCATCGATTGTTGATACCACTTTAAAAAATTTGAAATCATCTGCAAATAACAGGCCCGTAGACCACCTCAGACAATCAGGCAAAGTATTGATAAAGAATGTGAAGAGCAAAGGCCCTAGTATGCTACCCTGGGGAACACCTGATGTAGCCTTAAACCTTCTTGACACTTCCCTACCAATTTTTACCATTTGGTATCGATCAGATAGGTAGGACTTCAAAAACAGAAATGCCCCCTCTGACAAACCATAGTCACTCATACGATTTAAAAGCACCCCATGCGGAACCCTATCAAATGCCTTTTCACAGTCAGTATAGACAACGTCAAGCTGAAGCTTGTCTTCAATCGCTTTTGAGGCAAATTCGAAAAATGTGCAAAGATTTGATACAGTTGATCTGTCAGCAATAAACCCATGTTGCAAAATGGAAATTTTGTGTTGCAACTTCTCATTAAGATCGTTATAAAGAATGATTTCGAATATTTTCCCAATGACATTTATTATAGTAATAGGTCTGTAGTTACTTATTTCTTTTTTGTTACCATTTTTGTGCACAGGTGTAATAATTCCTGTCTTTAAGGCATCAGGAAACTTGTTTTCTTTAAGAGCAAGATTAAAAATGATTGCTAAGGGTTTGGCAAAGTATTCAGCCAGGCCCTTGTAAATGTAGGCTGGAATTTGGTCAATGCCTGAGGTTTTTTTTGATTTTAGTTGTTTAATACTTTTAATGACAGCTTCCTCAGTTATTTCAGAGAAACCAAACACAGCAGTCTCTGAACTACCTAAATATGTACAAGTCTCACTTGATGTCCCATAAACAGATCCAAAAAACTCTGAGAAGGCATTTGCAATTTCAAAAGCACCTGAAAATTCACTATCACCAAGTGTCATCTCCTTTGGCACACCATGATTGTCCTTTTTATGTTTGAAGAATGACCAAAAAGAAGCCTTATCCACTCTTATATTAGCTTCAATATTTTTTATGTAATTTTCATAATCAGATTTTATTTGTAATTTAATTGTTTTTCTTAGGCTTTTATACTGGACATGACCAGCAGGGGATATTTTGTTTCTCCGTATGGCTCTGTGAAGACGATTTTTTTCTCTAATATTACGCACTAACTCCCCGGAGTACCAGGAAGGAAATTTAGGGGCTTTTAAAGACTGTTTAACCAGCCTTTTAGGGATTGATGTGTCTAATGCAGTATAAATAATGTTATAAAAATACTTGAGGCTCTCATCCGCATTATCACATGCCAGCAAACTCGACCAGTCACAGGATTTTACACAGTGGTACAAAGTTGTAAAGTCACCCTTAGCGAAGTCATAGGTATAAGACTTGTTAAAATGTTCACCTCCAAGAGTGGTAGTTTTGTATTTTAAATAAAACTGTAGTGGAGGATGAAATCTGTCCTCCTTCACTAGTTGACAGTCGCATCTACAGACATGTGAGATAACACCATCAGTGATTACAAGATCCAAGATTCTATCCATAAAATTTTTAACACTGTTATGTTGGCTAAAATTATAAAAGTTTAAAAATTCAGTTAATACTCGACTATTTTCAGTACTACAATCTACATAATTTGGTATATTAAAATCACCCATTATTAGGAACTTACTGTGTTCAACATCTAGCCTCTCAAAGATGCCAAAAAAGTTCTCCACCTTACAAACATCACTATTAGGAGGTAAATACACAACACATACATATATAGAGCTACTTTTGCTGGTAATTTTCACTAACACACACTCTACATCTTGACTGACAACAATCTGTTCAAATTTAATGTGCTTTTTCAGAGCTAGGACTACACCCCCGCCTCTGATGTTTCCAGCACGATCTCTTCTAATAACATTGTACCTGGGGTCAAATATCTCAGCATCGTGTATCCCATCACACAGCCATGACTCAGTCAAAGCGATCATATCAAAGTCCTCTGCTAAAACACTTGTGTAAAACTCTTGTGTTTTAGTCCGAAGACCTCTTACATTTTGGTAGTACACATTATATTCACCGGTCTTGGGCAAACTAGTTATATCTGATGAACATGACACTGGTCCTAACTCTGTAGTTGAGGGTCCACAGTTTTCTGCAGTGGCACCCTCCTCTTCTCGAAAAACTTACTTACAAGAGCACCACTAGGCCAAACTTCTTTGTTCCAAGCTTGTTTGTAGTGCTCCTTGGAAATTGTTACCTTCATGGACTCGTAGATATCAGGGTGTTTGGATTGCAGTAACTCACACCTAACTTCAGGAAATTGACCACGGAGCAACTTTTCCAGGTTCTCGGGCTTCGTACCAGGTTGAAGCCTGGTCACGTGCAAGGATGTGTAATTAGGGATGGCTCGCACTTCCATCGAGCTCTCGCCACGACCAACCATAAACTTTCTTGTGCGACTTCGAAATTTACGCTTGACTGGCTGCCAGTCACCATCTCGACCACTGTCTTCTTCACGACCAAGTTCATGTATACGGCGGAAAATGTTATCCTGCTGCACCTGTAGCACTGCCATCTGGACTGACTGCGCGTCCACCACTCCGGAATCACCGCTTTTATTACGTTTAACAGCATTTGTGTTATCAGAATGTTTGTTAGGGTTTTCTAACCTGCCATCTCCTAAATCGTCCCCACGGAACAGTCTGTCACGGTTACTGTCACGGGGATTGACATCGAAACTGGCATTCTTGGGTACCAACTCAAAATTCGTGTTACCTCTGTTCTTTCGCGACATTTGGCTTGCGTTGTTGGCAACCGGAATTACACGGTCCCCACTATCATTGCATGGAACAGGAACACGAGGAGAGTTCACCTGCAGATTAGAAGCACTGGAATTTTCCTGCGCCAAACAAGACGAATATGACCTTGACATTCCTCCGGCTCCGGCTAAAAATTGATCTTCATATGTTTTGATTACCCTTTTTTGCAGGTTATTAGTATATTCCATCCCTTCCAACAGTTTATCCACCAGGAACTTCTCTCTTTTGAGACAATCTATTTCTTTTTGTAGAATTTGAACTTCTAGTTTGCTTCCATCGCTCGCTACTTCGGTGCTCACTACCTTCGATTTGGCTGTTTCTACTAGGTTAGAACGCCATTCGTTTTCGCACATTTTGCAGAACCAGTGCAGATTGGCACATTCGTTGATTATTTTAAGCCAGGAGTCTTTAACACTGATGCACATTAAATGAAACTTGTTTTTACATAAATCACATTTCAAAAACTTTGAATTTACAATGAAATTATCACTGCAGCTCGGACACACTTCCACATCGGCCGCCATCTTGTCATCAAATATAATATTGGCGTATTATAATCCAATAACCTAAATATAAAATAACCATGTACTAATATTAATGAAAATAATTATAACACATAAATGTACGTATATTAGAAATGTAAATTTCTATTCTTCAGCCTCTTCCCAGACCTCAAAACTGAATGCGTGGCTGGTTTCGGAGGGGGCCTAGGCCGCCCGGGCCCACCCCTTATATACGCCACTGACCTATAGCCTGTGTTAACGCAAATAGTAAAAATCGTTTCCTTTTTTTTACTAAAAAATGAAATAACCATCAGAATTGTTTCATTTTAATTTATACAGAAAACAGTTTAAGTTTAAAGTGATACAAGCACCAGGTTAAATCAGTAAATTTGATAATTATGGATTTTCGTCAATAAAACAAAAGGTACATTTTTAGAGTGAACATATTCTGATATTTTTTTATTTTTCGATCACTTGAGAGTTCAGAAACTATTGAAACACACATATCTAACTTATTTGATTTGCAATAATTGGTGATAATCATCTGTAGGCATATTAGTAATCGATTACCACTTTTTTTACTCGATACCGTATCGATATCTTACTCTGCGATATGAATAGATACATCCGATAGATACTGAAATATCGATATTTAGCTTGTATCGGAACACTCCTACTTTGAGTTTATTCGATAGATATCAGCAAACTAAGAAGTGCATCTTAGACTAAATTATTTGTAGTGATCTGGGTTGGCTATCCTGCAAGTCAGGACCGTCTTAGTAATATTTTACTGGATATCTCATTGCCAAAAAATAATGAACACGAAATTGCTTCAATATCCATAAATTCACAGCAAAAATGGTTGGTCGTAACAACAGCACATTTGTTGGTTTGTATATTGTTAGAAACAAAAGCTTTCCATATTTTTTCGACTAATGTATAATATAGCGATGTATCTTGTATCTATCGTGATTCGTGAAAAAGTCGTTCAAATTGAATCGCCCGTAGTGAGCGCTGAATGAACGACTCGATTGCTAGAGATGGACATATGGATATGTCACGAAGCTATGCAATTCTTTTTTAGATACTGCGGAATATATCAATATGGGCAACCTATTTTATTATTACGTGATCTAGATTTAATAAAAAGAATATTCGTCAAAGAGTTCAGAGCATTTCCAGATCATCCGACATCGGCAAATGCTGAAGATGATGATCCATTTTGGGGCCGGAATTTATTTGCAGCATCAGGTAAGGATAATATAGTTTTATCTACTCCTATTATAAGTTATACAGAGTTTACCAACTTACTTTCGAACAGGCAAACTGTAAATTACACATTTTTAATAGCTCACGCTCCAGCCATGGGGTATGAACAACACCTACTAGATACCAGTACTGATTTCTTGAAGATGCGTATGATCATATCCTGCGGTGCACAGAATTTCAGTGACAGAAGTGAGGTTAAGTTGCCAATTGCTCGTAATTAACATGTATTTGGATCGTTCTATTAATTGTTTCGGTCATAGATTCAACTCGCAGTGATGGTAATAACTTGCTGGTTGATTTTTCAGGAGAACGATGGAAAAATCTACGACAAACGCTTAGTCCTTTCTTCACAGTCAGCAAGACAAAATCAATGTTCACACTGATGGATGAAATTGTGAAGCATTTGTTAGATTATCTGAAAGAACAAGATAGCGATGTTGTAGAACTCGAATTGAAGGGTCTTTATAAAAAATACGCGACTGACTTCATAGCATCTCTTGCGTTCGGCATAGATCTTAATTCGTTCAAGGATTCTGATAATGAGTTTATTAAGATGGGCGTAGAATTGACAAGCTATGGTGGAATCAACAGGTTAAGGAGGATGCTGTACACTATTAATCCTTATATTAGGAAGGTAAGACACTCTAGTATTATAATTAATATTTTTTATGACATAAACATTTATATAAACTACGATTTTGCGCTTTGGGAACACTCAGATAACATAGACACACAGAAAGATATGTCGTTTCATCAATTACTCACGCTTTGATTCTAATCTCACATACAGTCTTCCTCAAATACAGCAATATTTTATGCAATAGGAGGGATATATTTGGTAACTAAACTATATCCTGTTGTCGAGATCCAACGATAAGCTACTATTGAATTTCAATGAATGCCTCAATTAAAGCATTTAATTGAATCGAACCCATTTATAATTTGTTATAAAATACTTTCATTTCCATGAAGAAACAAACCTGTTTCTTTCTTAACAAAGAAACCTCTTTCTTAGGACAGAATACCGAGTTTTTGAATGCCTCATGTACTTTAATGTATTGTGCTTTTGTAATACCATTTGCACTCAAATTAACCGTAATACATTATTTTTAAAACAATATTGAGCAGTTGTTGTGCATATAGTATAATGACGTAGTCGAAATATTTTTAAAAAGTAGTCACCACACACAAATTGAAATAGAGACATTACCATATCAGACGCTAATAACGACTAATCTGCTTCTTCTTTTAACATTCCTTGAATCTCGATACAACTCCAACAGAGTACAAAGCGGTTGAGCCAACGACCAGAATCATTGGATTCAGTATAGGATACTTTTGGCGCAAATACTGCATATACAATAGCACAGACAATGTGCTAAAGGTATGAGTTATTGTATCTGTTTTATAGCTGCCTTCTACCCAAAATGAATTTTCATTCATCAAGGTGTATAGTAAAAACAAAAGAAAGCTTTAAAATTGCATTATAGGCTAATGTTAGTATTGGATTGATGGTATTTACATATCATTAGAACGAATATAATCTATTTTGAATTTATCATCTTACCTACAATTGTTTCGAACCTGACACGGATTTGAAACAACTGTAAATATATTTGAAGCAATGGAAAAGCATCCAAATACTAACAGATAATTGAGGTTTTGAATTAAAAATTTTTTTTTGTGACAAATGGAAAGATCATATATGTTTTATAACAAAACGTTCTACCCACTGGGCTATACTTCAATTGAGGATATCTTTTCAACGACACATATTTGATTAGGTACTTACTGGAATCTGTAATCTGACTTCAACTTCAAACATTCAAAAACATATTTATTTCGATCGTAGACTTCTTCTTGAGCTGCAAAATTCATTCATCGACTGTGTTGCAACAAATATTTACACTAGTTACCAGTTTATTAGTACGTATTTTCGCGATTGGCTGGGAATCTAGAATCTAGTATCGGAGTAGGACGTCGTTGGCCAAAGGAGCATCGTGACTAACCGTACCTGTTTTGTGATCGTGACCGCCATCGTGACGTCACACGGGTTCGGGAGCAGTCGGAGTGTTTTCGGTACTCGATTCAAAAACCCACTTTTATATTGATATAACTTTTGAATTATTGCGAAAAAAAAGAAAACAAAAACAATTTTGTTATAAAACTTATATATGATCTTTCCATTTATGACAAAAAAAAATTATTCAAAACCTCAATTGAATACGCAACAACATTTTTTTCTGTGTATCCACACCATATCCTCGGCATCTTTTTTAGCAGTTTTCTTTTGGCGTTCCAGTTATTGAACCTGAAAATGCACCCAGACAACGTAGGACGTTTTTTCCGAGCTCTTATAAAAGACACTATCGCCTACAGGACAGAGAATGCCATCTCCAGACCAGACCTGATCCAATTCCTTCTGGACACCCGCAAAGGCACAGTCCAAGAAGCAACACGACAAGATTCCAGCGAAACTCAATTCTCAGTTGTGTCCGAGTCAGATTTGGGATCAAGGAATAAGAAGTTTTCAACAGAGCTGACAGACGATGACATCACAGCTCAAGGCCTGGATTTCTTCTTTGGGGGGTCATACTCCACTCCGACACTGATCACTTTTTGTAGTTACGAGCTGGCCTTCCATCCAGAAATTCAAAATAAGCTTAGAAAAGAGATTGATGAAACTATGGAAGAAAATGGCGGCAAGATCACTTATGAGCTGTTGACGAGGATGAAATATTTGGACATGGTCGTATCAGGTAGAAATATAGTTAGTAGTAGTAGCTGTAGGGCGGTCGCACCTGGCCGCTCAGGGCCATGGCAAAAAACCTCCCGACCTTTCACCAAGGCCAGTATGTCGGCCAGGTTAGGGAGGGTAATTTCTCTGGCTGAACTTTCTTCAGCCTTGCCACCTGTTCCAGTCTCTCCATGCATCTTGAACCGGTTCTGGGACCGCAGATGACTTTCAGTGCCGCCTGACTGTCAGAGCAGATGTAAACCTTCTGCCCTGTGCCCTTTTATCACCTCTTCATTGCATGCAGCAGAGAGTATTGCATATAAATGAATGAATAAGAACCAGAGGCTAACCAGCACAGAATGTGACTGGTGCATAGGCCACACGATGGGCCCTTTTGCGCCTCTATCCGCGCTAGTTCCTAAGACCTGCCCTTTTAGCTAAGGCAAGTACATTCTTCCTATCCATTTTATCTCTATTGGTTCCAAGGTTCTTGAGCCCAGCATAGTCTGCCTGCGATAACCCAGGGTTTCACAGCGACACAAGATGTGTGCCGAGGATTCTTCCTCCTCACCACACCACGTGCACGTTGGGTCGTTGACCACCCTCATCACGAACAGGTGATGCCTGAATGTGTTGTGATCCGTTAATAGGCCTACTAGCAATCTCAAGTAACTCCTATCCAGAGAGAGACAAAATCGTCCTATTCTCTCTGCAGGCCCTGCTAATAGTTCCCGAGCTTGACGGAGATGACCAGAGATGTTGTTCCATCTCAGACAGTGTTGATTCTGGATCCACTCTCCAGTTGTTATCCTAGTCCAGATAGTCCTAGGGCTGGTTCCGGGCCCACAAAACTGTTGCCGGATCCCATCCTAGCCAGATGATCCGCCATGTCATTACCCTTTACCCCAGCGTGCCCAGGTACCCACATCAGTGATACCTTGAGTTTAGCTGAGATGTCGTCAAGAGCCCTCCTGCACTCCAGGACCAGTCCCGACGTTATTTTCCAAGCACTCAGTGCTTTGATGGCTGCCTGACTGTCAGAGCAGATAGTAATCCGCCTCCTAGACCCGTCAATTTCCCGAATACGATTTACACAAATAAGTATCGCGTAGACCTCAGCCTGGAATACTGTGGTGTTCCCCCTAAGAGGGAGTGAAAGTCTTGTATGGGGTCCGTAGACTCCCGAGCCCGAGCCCTCTCTGGCGAGTGAACCGTCTGTGTACCAGACCTGTCCTCCTCCTTCGATGAGCTGTCTTTCCCTAAACTCCCACTCTTCCCTTGACGGAAACACCACCGTAAATTTGCGATTGAAGCGAAGCGTAGGAGAAACTATATCGCTCCTCGCCAACAAAATAGGACTATCCTCATGCAACTCTGCTAGAATCGTCGAATGTCCGTTGCCTGGATTCATAAAAGTCCAGCTACCCTGACTCCAGAGACGGAACCCAGTTTTTCTAGCTTCCCCTTGAATTACCAGATCCAAAGTAGGAAGATTCAATAGTGTTTCAATGGCACTCAAAGGTGTTGTGCGCACTGCACTGGTTATACTATAAGACATGCCAAACGTTGAACCTTATTAAGTTTGGCTCTTATTGCCTCCGCCTTTGATGACGGTCTGACTGTTGTAGTATAGAGCCAGTGCACCACTTTTGGGCTCAAGCCCCAACTACTACCGACAACTCTTCTGCAGGCCCATAATGAGTTTCGAGCCTTGCCTACCTTATAATTCACATGCTACGTCCAAGTCAGCTTGTAATCCAGTATGACTCCTAGATACTTTACTGACTGAGACAATTCAAGTGTCGTTCTGAAAAAGATAGGCCTCACGAGGCCTTCCATCTTCCTTCTCCTAGTGAACATAACGCGTATGCTTTGAAAATCGTGGCGTTCGTGCCTAGAGAGTAACTCTCTCGTACTCCTCGATTTTTCGCATACATCTCTGCTCCTGAGACCTGCCACTAGTTAGTCGGGAGCCGTCAGTGTAGCAAAGCAATGACTCTCCGGAAAACCCTCTTTCCACTTCTCGATACTGGAAATGGTCAGAGTGAAAGATTTATCGAACCTTGATAAATGGTTTGCCTTGACAGTCCTGTAGGATGGACTCTCGAAACAAAAATGTTTAATTTAATTTAAAGTAATAAAGACGATTTATTATTATTATTATTATTATTATATCTGCCTCAACCAGCTTGGCTATCTTTGCATGGCCAACTGCCTTCCCACTTATTTGCCAATTACCCGAATCCTGAATTTTATATTATAGTTAACAGGAACCACGTTTTTTCAGCCACAGACTTACAAAGTACTCTCCTATTTTACAGAAACGTTGAGAAAATGGTCAACCGCTACTTGGATCGACCGTATATGTCGAGAACCTGTAATTATAGAACCACAACGTCCAGGAGAAACAACACTATGCATAGATCCAGGTACAATCGTATGGATTCCGGCTTTGGCGATCCACAGGGATCCTCACTACTGGCCTGAGCCTGATAAATTTGATCCTGAAAGGTTCAGTGACGAAAACAAGGGCAATGTGAACACAGGTGCTTTTTTGGCTTTCGGTGGAGGACCCAGGAACTGTATTGGTACTTATTTTTTTTAAACCCTCATATACCCAATCTGTGTTTATAAAAGTAATGAAATATATTTGTTATTGCACTGCTACTGCTCGTAGCACGTCCAATTGAGGGTAACCTAGCTTCGCAGCCCACCCAAGTTTGCTCTGCCTTGATCAAATGAAATAAATATTTCATTGTTTTACTATATCACCAGTTTTGTTATGTTCTGATATCACAAAAATATCCTTTGTGAAATCGAATCTTGTTTCAGGTTCCAGGCTGGCTATATTGCAAGCAAAATTAGTCCTATTCTATTTACTCTGGTCATATGAAATAATACCAACAAGCAGATCCGGAACTGGGAAAAATCATTTTATAATGTCAGACAGCTCATTTTGGTTTGGTCTGAAAAGAAGATAACTTTTATTGTACATTATTATAGAATATCATACATATAAATAAAATTTTTCACTGAAAACCGTCAGTCTTTTTTTATAACCTATAAAGATATACAATGTACAAAATTGATTATACAGAAAATTAAATATATGTAAGTTGATGCATGAATTGAGATTTAATTTTCCAATACAGTAAAAAAACTCTGTGCTATGTTAACCAGCTAACCATCCTAAACTGGCCTACAGACGTTGATGCATACTGCGATTCCTGAATCGACTCAAGGTTTTATGACACTTGCATCAGTTGAATAATTTCCTACTCACATTGATGCCTGAATCAACTTGATATTTTATGCGCATTTCATGCAAAACAAGAATAGTAGGGTAGAGTTATTTCTTTGCATCGATGCAATACTATACATGTTGAAACACTTGAAACCTGCATCAGCGTCACAGACTCGGTGTCATGGCTCGCCAACCAAAATGGGATTTCAGACTCTGCATTGCTACAAGCCGCAACTTGTGCCAAATAGGTGACTCAGTACTACACACGCTGCTATTTGCATCATGAAACATAGAAGCAGATGCCTGCATCACAGCATGCATCAACGTCTGTAGGCTGCTTTATATCAGTTTTAAACAATGGCATCTTCTGTTAACAATTCAGAAGGGTCTCAGCACACATCAGTGTAAGCCCTATCAAAAAAATATTGCCAGAAACCTAAATGCATGAATAACAAACACATATTAAACCATGTTATTTTTTTGTGGATTTTTTTGTCATAAAAGTATAATAAAAGCAATATTTAACTACTAAAATTGAGACTATAGCACTAATAATTTTGACCTTAGTTAGTCATAAACGATCCCCATCTTTGTCCTTTTTTGGTGGAATTATTTGAAATTTAATATCAGAGCCCTTCTGTCTCTTCTGTAAGAATCTACCTTGAGTGCCTATTGATTTTTCCAAGAAAGCATAAACTTTTTCCTGCAATCAATAATAGAGATGCAGTCTAAAAACATCTGTAATTAAGAGGATATATCAATGTACAACAAGACTGGAGCTGTGACTTCTTTCAAATATATAATTTTATAATACAAGTTTATGACAAATGAATGAAGCGTTATGTTAAGTGTATTGAACAGATTGGAAGGTGCTTTGAAAGATATTTGAAGGTTTTTAAATGAATATACCACCAGTCTTGTTATGTTCTGGTACATCGTTATATGCAGAACTTCAAATTAAACCTACCGCTTTACTGATATTAGTATCACCATTTATAACAACTCTAACTTCATACATTTTTGAAAGCCACTTCAAAATTTTGTTGATATGGGTCTGTAAGTCATGTTCTGTGATACTGTGACTTAACAACACTACTTTTTCACCCTTCAATGCCCCACTTTGTTGTTGCTTTTTCTTCTGTTCTCTATGCTTAATATCTTCGGCATTGTATTCTTGAGGAGTCATTAGCTTGTATACAGGTCTTTCAGTCTTAGTATCTAAATCCAGAATCTTAACAAGTTTCAAATCCCTTCTCTTTGATATCTTTTGTGCTTCCTCAAGTGTAGTCACAGTTAAATCATCACCATGTAATAATGTGATTTTTGGTATTATAGGAACTTTCTTCTTTTTTGGCTCCCCTGTACTTGGGTCTATCTCGACGACGACATGACTGGAAGGTTTCGCAGAGAAGTAATTCTTACAGCAGCAACTGCTTGTTTTGAGACCCACATCTTTCATTAAATTGTTATTTAATTTTACCAATGTAATGGCTCTAGATAGAAGACGTACTGACATTTTTAATAATATATATTGCTAATTCAAACTTATTCCGCAATTAACTACATAACTTTGTTTAAGAAAAAATATCATTTCGTTTTTGTACGTTGACCGTATAACCTAAAAATTTAATGAAATGATCAACGGACAGATGACTTGACAGTTGACACGACACGCAGTCCTCTGGCGTAGAGACACAGCGGAGTCTGTAGTAGAGACGGCTGTGGTTTTTTCGCTTAACCAAAGAGGATACCTTTGGCAACATTGGTTTTCAGCGGGCGATTCAGGTCGTTGATGTTCATAATCTGATATGTTGCTTTATTGTCAGGTTTAAGTTTGTGACACCTAATTTTGTGACTGACAGTTCAAATCCGTCAAGGACATGTCCAATTTATCAACAACTATTTTTGAATCTTTTCAATTTTATTCTTAATAATCAGGTGTCCTGCCTCGTCATTGAGCATAATCTGATTCTTTGAAAGCGGTTTGATTACTTAGTTTATTAGAACTAATTAGAAATGGTCGTCAACAACAGTATTGATAAGTTAGCTGAGGATTTGGAAAAACAAGATTTAGGTAGGTAATGTAAAAATAAAAAGTTAATATCTAGTATTGAAATGTGAAAGACTCATGAGAAGTGTCACCAAGTCAAAATAACATGATAAATAGATGTCAAAACATAACTAAAGAGTTAGGTATTTATCATTGATAAATATATTATACATGTATTACTTCGGACAAAGAAAGGACTTATTTTGTTTATATCTTTCTCATATTTCTATCCGTGGTCTTTCTTTGTGGAAACAGAAACTGTCCATAATATTTTATGTAGTAACTTGTAAATGCTTACTTGTTGAATCTCCCGTACAATATGCTCTTTCACAAGCTCTTTCCGTGACCGTAGATAGAAACTACGTTGAGTAGAATTCATTTGGCAACATTGGTTTTTAGCGGGCGATTCATTCCGTTGATATTTATTACCTAATATGTCGATCCAAGGTCAAATTTAGGTTTGTGGTAAATTGTGTTTTCTGACAGTAGTGACAGTTCAAATTTCAAATCCATCAATATTTTGTGCCGTCAAGTATCCGTCAAAAGATATGTTCGTTTTGTAAACTATTTTTGCATCTTTAATATTTGTTTTTAATAATAAATGTGCTGCCTTGTCAATAAGCATAATTTGATTTTCTGAATCTGAAGCTGGTCTGATTTTTTAGTTCATTAGAATCAATTAGAAATGGTTGTCAACAATAACATTGATAAGCTAGCCGAAGATTTGGAAAAACAAGAATTGGAGGTAATGTAAAAATTAATCATTAACTATGAGTCTCTATCCGTCCGAAAAAATTATCTTCTGTTTTAGGCTCCAAGCGGGATTACAACCCCACAGGTATATGAACAACTGTTAGCTATCTACTTATACCAAAATGATCTGTGAGTACTGCAAGTAAAAAGTTTGTTTTTCTACTAAAATTAACTGATGGACTTACAGATGTAACGCAAAATATTTATGGAAACGAATCCCTGAGAGTGTCAAAACATCAACACCAGAACTGAAAAACATTTGGACAGTTGGCCAATGTATGTGGAAAAGGGATTTTTCTGGTATTTACAAGGCATTGAATGAGGTTACTTGGTCAGATACTGTTGTGGATATCATGAAACAAGTTCAAGGTAACACAAAATAAAAAAAAAAACCTCTCATTTTCCCTCAGTAGACCAAAAGTTCCATTTAAGTAAATATGCTTTTCACTGAATGAAAGAGACTTTATCTATATTCCAGCCACCTCTCAGACCTTTAACAAAATCAAAAGGTATGACCAAGAAATCATTTTGACTAATCAGTTTAAGGGGCACACAGACATTCTTTTTTTGCAGTTTTACCAGCGCAGGTAAGAGGGTATGGGTAAACACGAATGATGACCAACGCTGGATTAAGTTTTTATGGGGCCCAGGACTATTATAGTCTTAAGGGGTCTTTATGAATAAAATGCAAATAATGTAGCCCTAGCAGGGCCCCACTGAACCGCGGGGCCCGGGGCTCCAGCCCCTTTAGCCCCATGGTTGATCTGGCCATGATGATGACCACTATTTGTTTTTTCATTCAATTTCTCTGCAATCCTAATGCCATGATGCATATCATATTTGTTATGGATCATAAGACAAAATTGTCAGTGGCAGTTGCAGTGGCTATAAAGGTAAAACATTCATGGAAAAAATGTTCAAAATGGGCGAAAGAATGGTACAAACAATTTTCACATGTGAATCTTTTATAAGTGGATTACTACTAGAATGGGAGATTGCTATGATATTCTGTGAATGGACGAGGAAATGTAAACGACACTGAACAACCCATCCTTAATAATTGTCTCGTAAACACAGTCAGGCAGATCTGATTGAGCATGTTTAAAATTGGACAGTTAAAATCAAGCGGAAACTGATGCTTACTTTTGAAAGCCAGTTTTTGGTCACATATGGTCTGTCTTACCTGTACAGTTTTGTCAGCTTGGGTAAAACAGCCAAAAAACAATGATGCCTGTGTGGAGGTTTTTACAGCAGTTGTGTTTTGTTAACCAACTTCCTGACTAACAGTCATGAAGAATATGATCATTTTTCCAGCAGTTATAAAGTCAATATTTTTCAAACATAACCATTACTTTCTAGAATCAATCAGAAATCGAGCAGTTGACTTGATCTCACAGGCCTACTCTTCAATTACAATTGATACAGTTTGTGCTATGACTGGCTTGACTCCAGACATCTGTATACCAGCCTGTGTTGAAAAGGGGTGGTCATTTGAAGCAGACACTAATATGATACGTCCTGTTAGACAAGTCGTAGAGCCAGCTGGACAGACTAGCAGTGAAGATCAGCTGTACAAATTGACAGACTTTGTGTCATTTCTGGAAAATTAGTTTCTTTCAGTTTTGTAGGTTTATGTATTTAACGAATAAAGTAATATGTTAAGCATCAAGGAGTTTGCTCTATTTACTCTGAACGCTGCAGGAGGATATATCAGTATTAGTGATGTCAAACATCGGTACATTTTGGTAATATTACTAGTGCAGAGTAATATTGTAAAAAGTACCTGGTACCCAGTATCCGTTGACAGTATTCCAGGGCAAATCAGTTGTCAGCATTGTAGGCTATACTAATGACGATGGTAAAAATCACTGGCAGAGGTACCGGTACAGGATACTCAGCACACCACACAGCACACTGTTTTGTGATTTGGCAAGAATCGGTACACATCGAGGCGAGCTCTGCTAGGTATTTGTATCTAGTGCTGTGCTAAGGTAAAGCAATGGGTACTTATTTTAGCGTACCGAGTGTTTAGTGGTGTAACTGGTATTTCATACGGGTAGTTTCATTATTGACATCACTAATCAGTATATAACAAGAGTGATGTTTTAACTTTTTTTTATTAGTTTATTGGGATTTTAAGAAACAAACAAATGATGTAACATTGCAACTATTTTATTGAAATAAATAAATACTTTATATAGAAGTTACCAATCCCATGTACAAATATTCATCAGTATAGATCACTTGAAACAGTATTGGCTTGCCTTCAAATAGGCGCTAATCCCTAGGCTATTTCGACATCTTACAATATCAAGCAGATAGGTTGACAAAATACTATTTCCAATCAAGGCATTCTGTTGGCTTCCCTTAAAACTATTAATCGACTGGCGTGAAAATGATACCCAGAAATGATTTTTTTTATCCATCTGATATGCATAAATGCGATTTTTTGAAATATATGTTATTAGTGTTGTACAAGGTGGCAAATATGTAACCAATTATCCATCAAAGCATTTTTAAAATGATTTAAAATATTTTCATCCTCTTCACTAGAACTTTTTACAGAAAATCAGCAATTACAAAGAAAAATAATACCATACCTTCCATTGGAAGGAACATAAACCTTATATCTTTTTTTAATACTTTTTTTTTATTTTTTGAGAGTAGTATTCTGAACATTGCTCTTTAAGTAAACAGTTATGACATATCCTGCTAAAACAACATATTTTGTACCTTCCACAGTCAACTCGACACATAATGGCCCGATCCAAAATATGTTCCTGGGAGCTGAAAAAAGTGGTCTCTATATGTGCCTCCTCTAGAGATAAACTCATGTTTTTTTTTATGTACACAATTTGGATCATTTAATAAAAGAAGTAGAGAAAAATTGACTTACTTCAACTGTAATACATTCAATAAACTAATCAGTCAGATATTTGCAAAACTCAACAAAAAATGTTAATAATTAACTAAAATAATTATAGGAAAAGGCAGTTATGAAAAAGGTTCATTATGTTATTTAAGCACTGGAAAAGCTGATATGAAAATGACCAAAATATAGGAACAGCGATTTGTTTCAACAAAAAAACCATTTCTGAGTCCTTCCAAAAATTATTTGAAATTACCTAGAAAGAATTGCGCAGAAGCGTTTACATGAAATTATTACTATCTTGAATTAAAAAATCGTACAGTGGAACTATTAAGTACAAATAGTGAAATCCATTGATAATAAGCACTGAAACTGCCTTTGGATGATTCAAACTTTCAAGATGATGTTTTTTTTAAACCAGTTTAGTTTTCTTATATACATACATGTGTCAATACATTACTATGCCAATGTAACGTTGACAATCTTGCTTTCAAATTACTAGACACAATTAATTATTTATCTCCTATCTGTCGCCTTCAAACTATAGCACGTGTTTACTAGCGTATCCAGGAAAGCTTTGGGGTCATGCCACTCTTTGGAGTGTTGGATTTTTTATCATGGTTGTATATTTGTAAGGATCTATTCCCATATCTCAGGCACGTGTGGCCATGACAAAACTTACTAAAATATGGCGTGACCATAACATCACTAAAGCTACCAAAATGTCGCCGATTCAGTCTCCTGACTGTGTTCTCCATATTTTTCTATGCCTCGGAAACTTGGACTGTTAAAAAGGCAGATCGAGATAGATGCTTTTGAAATGTGGACGTGGAGGAGAATGCAGAGTTCCTTATACCGCCCATTGAACTAACGTTTCCATACTGGATGAGCTCGGTAATCCAAAGAGACTATCCTCCATTGTTACATTCTTCGGACATATACACAGGAGCGATAATATAGAGAAACTTGTAGTTCAGGGTCATGCCCCGAGTGGGCGGCGCCGTGGCCGTTCCCCTACACGCTGGGTGGATACGACGAAACAGTTGCTGGATATGAGTATCAAGAGCACCACTGACCTGACAGTAAATCGCGAACGATGGCGAGCTACAGTTCTCAAATCTATTGATATTGTTCGTGTCGGCAATACTCTAGCTTCGACTTAATGCATTTCATGAGTTCACAACATGTCTGTTAAGACCTTGTGACTATGATGATGATCTGACAGATAGGCTATCAGGAACCTGTGAAACCGGCCCTTAATGTTCAAAACTCTTCATCCATATTTCTCATTCTCTTCTGCAAAGGAAATATCTTTGGGCAAATTGGCAACAAAAGCTCTTGAATCCAGAATCTTTTCCTGGATACGCTGTGAGTGGTGATTTTAGAAACATTCGTCCCAATTTGAGTCCTTTTTAAAAAGTCACCAATCAAAAAGTGTCAATCTCTTTTATTTTATAAACGGATGCCAACACAGTATTTTCGAAAGGCCACCTGACTCTTAATTTAAATCAAAATTGCCGTGTTTGCTCATATAAATAAATTTAACTATTTTGTTTATTTGATATAAGCATAACTTCACATATCATAATGCTAAACTGTCAAACATTAGTACTTTGTAAGAGGTTAACGGTACGCATTTATACATTCCGTACATGTATACGGCACCTAGCACAATCCCATTGGTCAGATTTGAATTTTGAACCAATCAAACGGCGAGTGCGGTACGTGTGTACGGAATGTAAATCGGTGCCATACGCACTTACGGAATGTAATATAGTTATGCTCATGTCAAATGTATGGCTATGGCTAGACGCTAGACTGTTGTTTTAATTTTTGTGATTGCCACGCGACAGGGTAGTTATAATATGTTTGAACTCGCCATGCATGATGAGGCAAAGTTACCTCCTAATTATAAATATTTTAAACTGAGTCCTGGAAAATATAGATCAAACCTATTGACTGAGAAAGATGCTAGACGATGGGTTGAAGAATTTGAGTCTTTGACAAATTCTAATTGGAGAGTGTCGGGTGTCAAAACGAACACGCCAAGGCTCATATGTAGGTAGGTATTTTAGACATAGGTACTAGTAAACGCAACTTATAAAGAGTCGGAGTATAGAGCATAATATGAACAAATGCACAAAGCACGTGGTGATCACGCGTTCGGGGTGTGACGAACAACTTGCTTCGATTTTAGGCAGAGGCGCATTGAGGATCAATCGCAATTAAATAGGGAATTTATTATTATCTGTTGAATTTTTTAGTGCCCTGAAGATGTCCTAATAAAGGCCGAAACGTCGGCAAAACAGTAAAAGAGACTCCCTCTTTTTCTTGACTTAAACCCAACCATCTCTTTCCTGGATAACGTTTTTTTGTTTTGTTATATTCTTTAATGTCTTTAGTCTTGTAAGTAATCTATGTTTCCTTTGCCCATTGAAACTCAATACTTAATACCACATTTTTGCAATTATTACATTTAACATTTCTTAAAAATACTCTAACTTAATTTGTAATAAAGTTCACTGCAGATTAATATATAGTTAAAAAATTATTTTCGCTTGAATCGCTTTCCTCTTTGTAAATTTTCAGCTGCATTAAGTACTACGTTCCGTAAATGTGTATGGCACCGATTTACATTCCGTACACACGTACGGCACTCGCCGTTTGATTGGTTCAAAATTCAAATCTGACCAATGGGATTGTGCTAGGTGCCGTATACATATACGGAATGTATAAATGCTGACGGTACATAACGTTAAGTTGATAAAATTTGTTTTGAGTATAGATAAGACCTTTTTTGTACATAAGAGAGATTGACACCTTTGATGTCTGATATGATCAACAATTAATATAAATTTCTCATAAACTAAATCCTAAATATGGGTAATCAACGTGCGAACACCCAAAAAGTTTCGGCAGGTCTTTTGTTTATTGTCAAATAAATTATTTATTTAAATAACATAATATCAAAAATTATAAAGACACTTTCTTGTAAGAAGTCTACAACGTTCTGATGATCAACACAGGTGTATTGCTAGTTGCAAATGCAGTTGAAGTTGAAGATCCTATGTCATTGTTTGGCTCCATTTCAAATTTCTACAGTTTCATTTCCCCAGATTTTGGGAAATTTGCGGTGTTGCCACGTTAATTTTACTCTTGCAATTGCTGTGATTTTTCCCAGATCTGGGAAAATTTTTAACAAATTTCAAGGTGCGAGCTCGTAAATTTTCATACCATTTTGCAATGCTGTGAAATGTACATACCGTTTGTTACATTATTGACGGAAAATTTTCCCCAATTCTGGGAAAAAGCCATAGCAATTACAAGAGAAAAATTGCCGTGGCAACACCGCAATTTCCCCAGAATCTGGGGAAATTTCATTGTAGAAATTTAAAATTGAGCCAGTATATCTACCGATTTTGTATGTTCCAGTTCATCAGACCGATGAAAAAACAATATCATAAGATATATGGAGTTCCAGCATTTGATCTAATCGACTTGTTACAAGAAAGGACTGTATACTGTTATGTAATGTTAAAGATCAAACTGAACATTTCTACAAGTTTCAACCAACAGGGAATGAAAATTCAATGTGAACATCAGCTGCCTTATAGCCTCTAAGCATAAAACTGTATAGGAAATATCAGAACAAAAAATTAATACTGCAGATGCGACGGGTTTCAATTTGATCCTCAACAGAACGGTAAAATCATACGAAACAAAAAACTATATATTTGTTAGCATTTGAAAATAAACTAGAGCTAACAGTACATTTAAAAAACCTATCTACAATATATACAATGATCAGTAAATTCCAGAAAAAACATGACGATGTTGTGAAGGAAACCAGTCTATTTCAGTCCATTATTGATATCTGCGCGTACCCTATCAAAGCTTTATCATCTGGCACTTCGTTGGGATTCAAGGGCGAGCTCTGAAAAAACAAACGGTTTCTCATTGGTGGATAGTAAATTTAGCTGGAAATGAATTGCCTATTAACAAAAGGTAGTAAAGAACTGTGTCGACCTTCATTGTCTACGTAATTTTTGTCTACAACGTTTTGATTGATCCACTATCTTCAAAATCGTCTTCAGAACTGTCGAACATCTTCCTTTCAATGCTATTTGAGTCGTTCCATTTCAAAAGTCGTCATATCCACTTTTTATGAAAATTGTACTAACCTCGTAAAATTGGAATCTTTGCCATAAACTCTATGTTTCCAGTAGAAAATATCGTTCCGGAACTTGCCTTAACCGATAGCAAAGTGAAGGAGAAAATTGAGAATCGCTCCAAAACTCGCCTGACCACTGACCAATCACAGCGCTCTGAATGGTTGGCAGACGTGTAGCCGGTGTTGCGTGTTTTAGTGTGTAATGATCTACTGTATCATAAATATCACGTTCTATTATCTTGTTTAGAACAAAATTGGTATAGTGGGTATTATTATTAAAAGTGAAAATAGTATTAACAATATTATGGAGACTCATATTTTACCACAATGGAAGTAGAAAACCTAGGTTTTAGTTTCTTTCTGTTACTTGAGAACAACCTTGTTTTATGTTGTATAACCAGAATTAGTTTCCTTTGTGATACATACTTAAAAACAACCATACTTCTTGTGTTGAATGATAGAAGTCTTGAGTTTAGATTAAATCATTTGTTTCTTTTTATATGTCTTCATGTGACAATTTGTTTGCGTCAAAACTTGCTTTATCCACTGATGATACATCAAAACTCGCCAAATCCAAACCAAAAAGTTGAAATTGTTGTTATTTATATCAGTTTTATTTAAAAGAAAAACACTGTTGCTGTTGCTATCACATTATCAATACATAAAAAAATATATGCACCGATACACTCTTTGCCGATTGTGTGATTAGTATGATCAAAAAACAATTTTCTTCATTTATCAATGTCAAGTTATGTCAATATTCGATATTGTCAGTCAGAGCGAAATGTAGGATTTATTATATTACGAGTGACCGAATGCATGCAAGACTCCATAAACCAAATGTCTGGGTATCATGATCGCCAGGCAGATGAGGGTAACATCGACGTAGAAGAGATGTAAAGCTGGAGAACTGAAGACCGCTGCTGAAGACCTGCTGTCACGAAGTGTAAAAAATTTAATGTTTCATTATTATCAGCCAATACCTTTATACAAGTTATTACTTTCAAAGGTGGCCTTTATTTGTACTGGTACTTGTATGAATAAATAATAATAATAATAATAATAATTGGGTAAACTGGATAAGAAGACTGGAATGGAACGACTCATTTATTCTCGTTTGGCTGACCATGACGTGTCGCTTTTACGTGGCTTGTTCAGATAGGTCGGCATGTTCGGCCGAGTGCGTCAGTTCTTGATAACGTGACGTTCTTTGCGTCTTGCTCTCACAAAAAAATCTAAAATCGTTATCTGGCTTTCTATCAGGATGAAACTCCGTGTCATGTATAGATTAAGGGCACTAATTACAAATTTGGTCGTTGTTTAGAGTTTCAGCCTCAGATAACGAAAATGAAAAAAATTCGGATCCTCAGATATTCTAGTTTACCCAAAAGATTATTATAAAGCTGTAATAAATTAATTTAGCTGTATTAGCTAATATATCGAATATGAATTATTATATGAACGTTTACAAACTAGTTTTAATGTTGTTTCATAAGATACTTTATGATTTTGCTGTTACAACGTTTTCACGTTTTCACGGCTAGCTAATATAATATTTCGGCTGCTGGCAGCCGAATGCTCGTTGGCACAGACCTATTAAAACAAATTTGGTTTCTCACAACACTAATACAATAACTATAAACCTAAATAGCCGGGTTACCTGGAGATTATAAAGAAACAGTGTTAGTTGGGCACATACAAAATGAGACAGGCTAAAAGAATTTTGGATCTTACACCTTTTTTTGTACGTCGTCTTCTATTAAAAATATAAAGACCTCGTTCTAGGAACTTCATCCCTATTTAGACATTTTTTTGTGCAACCCCCACTCCCTTTAACCCTTACGAGACAAATCGAATAGTAATATTATTTTGTTAAGTTATTCAAGACTGCCTAATATCAAACAATTCAGTGTACAAATGCAGTTAATGGCATTTGAGTATTTCAATTTATTTAATTTTTTAGCCTCCATTTAAAAAAAATAACATGTGATATAAACCAAAGTGGACATAAGTGTGAAGAGCAAGAAGGGGGTAACTTACCAGTTGAAAAGTGACAACCTTGATCGTGTCCCGTTGCTCGATGAGCTTCTGCAGGTTGTTGGTGATGGCGATGATATCTTTGCCGTCGACCAGGCCGGCACCGACCAGCTCGCTGGCGATGCCGTCCGCCGAGTCCTTGCCGACGGCGAACTCGAAGCGGATGTCGTTCAGTTCACGCTTCGCATTCCTTAAAAAAACACACTTGTTGGTCATTTTTTGATCTATTTCACGACTGGTAGAATTAGCGATGTAAATATTCGGAATAGGTTACATCGCAAACACAATTCCCAGATTAATTCGGAATACCCTGCATCGAAATAAGAACTCGAAGCGGATATCGTTCAGTTCACGCTTCGCATTCCTTAAAAAATAAACACATTTTTTAATAACACTTGTTGGTCATTTTTTGATGTATTTCACGACTGGTAGAAATTGACGATGTAAATACTCGGATGATAGAGATATTCGGAATACGCTGCATCGTAAACAAAATTTCCAGATTAATGCGAAATACGCTGCGTCGGAATAAGAAAATGCCCGGATTAATCATACGAGTTCGAATTCAAACAGTTTCTGGTATTCCATGGCCGACTCTATGCTAGGCCGGAGCCTTAGATGTGGCAACGTGGCTTAGCTGTCAAATAGTTGGCCTATAGTTTTAGAATAATTATTACATTTTATATGTATTAGAGTTCATCTCGGTTAATAAATTAAGAAAAATACTTTTTAGAACTACTACTACTAATACCACTTACATCTGATTGGTTCATCGTAGTCAAACACTACAAAATAACAATAAACGCAACCTGTTTCCTGCTGCCGCTTCCACTTCCACTTAAATGAACACTCAGTTTACTTTGTAAATTGTCACTTGAGCTCGAAAAAATCACTATTAGGTCACTGTGAAGCCGTTCTTGCTGGTCTTGATTCCCTTTCACTATCAAATCTTTTTGTAGGTATGCCCAGATGCATGCCCAGATGAGTTCTATTAACTGTATTTTTCTGTGATATTTGGGAGGTCCAGAAAACATTGTAGGACTACATTGTGCTTTAAAATAGGCCTTATCCTTTGAAATGTTTGTAAAGTATTGTCTTTATTCTTATAAATATAACCAGCCCACATGAGGAATACCGTTCACCCACTTCTGTTTATGTCCTTTACTGGAAGGACAATTGCTAACGAACCCTCAATTTACTTTGTAAATTGTCACTTGAGCTAGAAAAATTCACTATTAGGTCACTGTGAAGCCATTCTTGCTGGTCTTGATTACCTTTTACTATCAAATCTTTTCGTAGGTATGCCCAGATGAGTTCTATTAACTGTATTTTTCTGTGATATTTGGGAGGTCCAGAAAACATTGTAGGTACCACATTGTGCTTTAAAATAGGTCTTATCCTTTGAAATGTTTGTGAATTATTGTCTTTATTCTTATAAATATAACCAGCCCTTCCGAGGAATACCTTTCACCCTCTTCTGTTTATGTCCTTTATTGGAAGCATGGAAGCACAATTGCTAGTGCAACCTGGTACTACACACTTTGCAGGCATCCTTTTATCTTTATAGTTTCGTTTGTGCAGGTAAATAATTAGAAACACATTAAAAATCACCTTTCATTCTTCTTGTTTGCTCTGGAAGGTTATGTTCGGTCAAAGCACAATTGCAGTGCAACCTGGTAGTACACACTTTGCAGGCATCTTGTTATCTTTATAGTTTCGTTTGTGCAGGTAAATAATTAGAAACACATTAAGAATCACCTTCCAATCTCCTTTTTCACTCTGGAAGGTTACACTAATGACTTAACAACAAATAAAAGCTCGGCTTCCGATTCAGTGTTGCCATATTTCAATGCTTCGGCCTAGTGAGTAAAGTCGGCCATGGTTTCTGGTATTCCGATTCCACCCGAGTAGTCCGAATATCAGGCAAAGCTGTCAAGTTGGTTTATGAACTCAAGAGTTCATAAGTTGTGCTTCTCATGTACAAATTAACGGCACTGATACTGTATTAGTGAAGCGTTATGAACTAGAAAGGTAACAGCAGTAATTATTTACAATTACGATTATGTGAAACCGCACCGTCGAAGTCGCATTCGACATCGGACGCTGACCGGATGAGCGAGAGAAATCCACTTCGAATTCAGTTCTGATTTCGAATGCATCGAGTATTTTAAATCGAAACCTTCACAACTCTGGTAAAAATGCTTCTGATACACATTTCTTCAACATAATTTTCTATTTATAGTTTAAAAAAAACTTGAGTTACAGTTAATCAGAAAAGCCGTGAAGGTAATTTACAAGATATTTTGTTTCATGTTTTACAATTTTGCGATCTTATTCAAGCATCCTCTACAAAGTATGCAGGTTGAATAGTCGATATCATGTATTTCGTAAATCCCGAAAACTTTAAGGGATGATTTCTGGCATCAGCTTATGATATAATATTAATATTAAATTATATGTTTATTCTTAATAGCAAAAAATTCAATTTCAATTAGATCGCGAATTGGTTAATGTGTGGGCCTCTTTATCATCTTCATATCATACAAGCAATACATCATATATTTGCTGTAAACAATCGACCTTCTCAGTTTTTGCAAGGCATTCCCGAAAGTGAAAGTGGGCCACAGACGTTTCAGTTATCTTTACAACCAAACTTCAAACGTTGATTTATCTGAAATAAAGGCGAATTTCGTAATAGTTCTTTTTGATATCGGCTTCACATTCCGGAACCTAAGTGCGATTTCTTTTTTTGGGATTCGTCCTGGGGTATATATGTATTTAAAAAAAATGCAGGAAAAATTATATACAAACCTGAAGGTATAGAACTGGCGATGAGGAGCTCTACAGGGAAAAAGGAACAGTGGGATTAGAAAAGGTGCCAAAACATGGTAGGTTCCAGTGCCACTATGTACAGAAAAGTTAAGTAAGGCCAAGCTCATCAATGTTTAGGTTGCGTAACATATATAGGGTGCCCATTATGTATAGAATATAATATATATCTCACTAAATAATGATGGTATGATTGTTTCATATTTTATTTCCCATAATATGACAGTCATCCGTTGTTTTTGTTGAAAAAAACAAGTAACAAAAAACAATTCATTTTTTTAAATAGCAATATAATGTTTCACTCAAATACAAGAAAATGTTAAAAAAATAGAAATTTTATTAAGTCTATGACACTAATAACTAATATAAATCCACCCGTTTTCTGGGTGATGAGTTCTCGATTGGGATGAGTCATGTAAAATTTCACATTCTTCTACTTGTGTTCGTTTCCCATACCATAACCGACAATAATCAAAATTTCAATGAGTTCAGATTCTGTTAAATGAACAATTTCCAATTTTCGATGACCAACTTATTATTGAGATATGACAATAAGTTTCTGTCACATTTACTGACCTACTAACATACCACAGATATCTAGATTAATGTTATTGTGTTATTGATGTAATGAACTTAAAAGTGTTTTTTCTTGTATTTGGGTACAGACATGTTATTTCGCTTAAAAGAAAAAAAATCTATTAAATGAGCCTAATGAAAGGCAAAATTGCTACATATAAAATCAATATTTACTGAGATATATTATATACACTAGATTCCATTAAGGGCCCCATAGACATCGTTCTTTTTCATCAGGTTTGCAGGACGTGCCAACCGATGTCGGTTAAACCGATGGAACGATCCCTCCACACACTGTTCGGTTTTCTTTCAGTTTCTCGCAAATTTTTGGTCCGTTAAACATGGATAATACTTTAGCATTGGCGGCGGCTTTAGCTATTAAAGTGAAATACAGCAAGAAAAAACGTTCTAAATGGGTGAATCACTGGCTTTTAAAAAGAGGCCAATTCTCCCATATAAATCTAGTTGCATGCATTTACTTTTTTTAACTCCTTCCTGAACGATCCGCGAATGGAGTCAATCTTCCTTTTCACTGAATCTGTATTTGCATCTCCATTCTTTCAACAGGTCTCCGTAGGCCTTATTTTTCTTGTCTCTGTCTGCATACTCACTGGATCTGACTTTCCAGAGACGCGGAAAGCTCCTGTACATGTGTATGAATTCCATCATAAATTGTTTGCTATTTTGCCGTGTATCCCACATTTTTTGATAGGTGTCGCTAACCCTAGATACGCTTACTCGAAAGCAACCAGAACGACACTGCAAAATCCCGTCGTGATTGCACGATGAACGGCCACACATGTACCGAGTTGCACGATGGCGTTCGAAACGGACGGGTAAAATGAAGCACAGACAGATTTTTTGGAACGACGGTCAACACGACGCTTTTTCGGCACACACGGAACGAAATGAGTGTGATGGGTTAGCAAGTCGTGCAAACCTGATGAAAAAGAACGATGTCAGTGGGGCCCTTTAAGAATTTGTTAGTTTTATGCATTTTAGCTCTCATTGACTCACTAAGTCACTGAGGAGAGCTTATGCAGAGCCTCTGTCTGTCCGCCCGTCCACCTGTCCGTATACAAAAGAAAGCCAAAACTACAGGTGCTAGAGAAAAACTAAATACCGATTCGGAATCACCATGAAAAAACTAGTCCGGGAAAAATCCGGTTTTGTCAATATCGCTTCCGATTTAAAAAAAAGAATTGAAGTAAACTACGACAGGTAACTGACGACGTATTATGTACGGTGTATTGATATTCCTGAAGCATAGGTAGCCTGGCCGAGCGGATAAGACGCTAGGCACCAGTCCAAAAGGACGTGGGTTCGAATCTCACCGCGGTCAACAACTTTTTTTTTCTTTTTTTTTAAGATTAAATGTTAAATTTGTCGATTACTAGTCCGGGAAAAATGCGATTTTGTCAATATAATAAAAAAAATGGAGTCAAGTTGATTGACTCAGTACTTCCCACACATTACTGTGATCTCAGTTTATTATTTTCCCATAGCATGAAGCTTTAGTCTGAGATCCCCTTGCAACCAAATCATCGGCAGCCTTCCCTCCCCTAAAATTGTCTTATGCCGCTAAGTCTTTCCTTCAGAGGTCAATGGACAGCCTAAAACATCTAAAAACGAAGTTTGAGTTGTTTTCATACTTTTAGTTTTTTTATTATTGCTACATACGCTGCCACTGACACGATATTTAACAAACATACGCGTTTTCCATCATCACTACGGTAATAATACTGTGTCAAGATTTAATTAGAATCAATTCAATAATGTCCACGTTACAAAATACAAAAAGATCTAAAGCAATAAATACTCGTATGTATGTATACAGAAAATTCTAAGTCCCTTAGTTTCCGTAATACGCTAGGCAATGTTCGGATGGACCTAAAAAGTTGATTTATGTCGCTAGGTCTTCCTTCACAGGTTAGTGGACAGCCTATTATGAATACAAGAAATTTCTCAGTTTTTCAACCCCCCACGCCCTAACCACCCCAATTTCACCCCACCCAAAAAAAAACGCAGAAAATGATCAGGAACCTCCAAAACACTTAAAAACGAAGTTTGAGCTGTTTTTATATTTTTACTTTTTTTTATTATGCCGCCACTGGCACGGTTTATAAAAACCATACTCGTTTTCCATCCTCGTCACGGTAGTAATACTGTGTCAAAATTTC
Source organism: Callosobruchus maculatus (assembly GCA_951848785.1). Taxonomy (NCBI): domain Eukaryota; kingdom Metazoa; phylum Arthropoda; class Insecta; order Coleoptera; family Chrysomelidae; genus Callosobruchus; species Callosobruchus maculatus. Next base: position 2,665,126 of record CATOUR010000198.1, read on the forward strand.
ATTAACATCAACTCAACAGTTTCCTTGCAACACAATATAGAAGGAGCTAAAGCAATACTCTCGTATGTTTACACCAGAAAAAATTTCTAAGTCCTTTGGTTTCTGTAATAGGCAAGGCAATGTTCGGATGGACCTAAAAAAGTTATTTATGTTGCTAGGTATTCCTTCATGGGTCAGTCGACAGTCTATTATGAAAGCAACAAATTTTTCAATTTTACAACCCCCCACCCCCCAACCACCCCAATTTCACCCCCATCCAAAAAAAAGCAAAAAATGATCAGGAACCTCTAAAACGCCTAAAAACGAAGTTTGAGGAATTTAATTTTTTTTGTTTTTTGCTAATTACTCCACCGCCCCTGCACCGATTTTCAAAATTATAAGAACATTACCTACTACGACTCCCCAGCATATCGCTGCCCAAATTTCATCACAATCCATGCAGCGGTTACTGAGATTACGAGGACAGAAGAACGCATACAGACAGACCGACAGACGGACAGACCGACAGACGGACAGACCGACAGACAGACCGACGGAAATGAGTGACGTAAATTTTCGTTATGTAGACATCATGAAACGCCCAAAAAGTGTATTATCTCAAAATCGAAAATTTTCGCGATCACAATACTCCCCTCACCTATCGGTGTGGAAAGTAAAATCCATTTTTATACCAACAACTTCCACAGTGAGAAGGCCGTTGGAATTTAGTCAAATAAATTTTTATAATGGACTGCGAGTTGTTTCGTTGTCCTCCTGCAACCTATACATTGACCTTGGTTCAGTGGATATCTACCTCACTACCTCCCCTCCCTCACTCACCTCATCCTGAGCACCAGATTAACGGGTGGCGGTTCGCTGTCCGCCTGACTCTCCTGATCCGAGCCCGATGAGCCGGCGGACACGAGCGTGTTCATCGGCTTGGATTCGGCGTCGCTGTCGCTGGACTCGGCCCCCCCTGCCCCGACGCTGTCTCCTTCGTCCTCGCTGGACCACACCCACTCGCCAGTCTCTTTGCGGTGCAATCGACCGCTGGCCCCCGGTTGCCGCTTCGAGGCCTGACAATCGAAGCAGGCGGTTGGTTAGCAAGAAACTAATAGCGTTTTCGACTTCTGCACTCATAGGAACTGAGTGTCAAAATTATGTTCGTCTTTAAAGGCTCGGTCAAACAGAGGGCGGTCTAGAACGCGGCGTTCCGGCGTTCTAGAACGCCGCTTACAGCGTTCCGTTATATTGAATTGGACTGGTCAAACAGAGCGCGTTCTGAACGCGGCGTTACGGCGTTCTGACCGCGGCGACACGGCGTTCTCTAAACGCCGCGTTACAGCGTTCTGTTTGTACCAGACAGGTCTGTTTGACGGGTTGAGCAAAAGCGTTACGCCAATTTATGTCAAGATGTCGAGTGATTCAGACATAGATGAACTTATACTTTTTTTTGCATTATCACGTTCAAAGAAACAAAAACCGCTATGGGCGCATATATCATTTGCAAATTCTGTTTGGAAATACAACGTGGCGTTCTAACGCCGTGACAGAACGATGGCTTGGGCTCTTGTTGACGGGTTGATACTGAAACAGACCGCGGTGTAGAACGCGGCGTCAGGACGGTCAGACCGCGGCGTCAGGGCGGTCAGAACGCGGCGTACACTGGATGTCAGATAGACCAATTTTCTTCAAGATCTCAAGTGATTCGGATGCAAACATGTTTTTATCTGAACTGTTTTTCATGTCGTATAGACAAGCATGCTTTCAAACAGATTCAATCAACTCCTTCGTCATCCTGATACTGAGAACGCTGGGCGTCCTTTGCAAAATCTGTATCGAAATATAACGCGGCGTTCTACGTGCACATGCCCTGTTTGACGGGCGCCGTTCTAGAACGCCTAACGCCGCGTTCTAGAACGCTCTCTGTTTGAGCGAGCCTTAAGGGGTGATACACGTACGAGCAAGTACGCGTACTTATGGCTCGACGACCTTTTTCGCCTGTGTGTCGCCGTAAGTACGCGTACTTTAAAACCGTCGCGCAAACCGCCGGCGATCCAACTGGTTTGAAATCTTGCTCGTAGCTTGTCTCAGCTCGTACTACGAGCCGCGAGCCACAACTTTGTTTCGACAGGCCATCGATGTGCAACGCTTGTTGTGCTTGGCGTTTGTTAAAAGTTGTTTATTTAGGAAAATTATCAAAATGAGTGATTTCAGCTTCACGTGTGTCACCGCGTCGAGCCGAGTAAGTTCGCGAACTTAAAAACCGCGTACTTAAAGTTCGTACGTGTATCACCCCTTTAATAGGCCGACATCTTTCCTTACGTTGTCATATTGACCACCAGATACGGCAATCATAATAGGGTACTTGCAGAAAAAAATATTATGTCGTTTACGCGTTCCTTAGAGCCTAGTAAACATGGCAAAATCACTTGTTTGGTTTTTTGGAATCGGCTGTGAGAGATATTCCAAAAATTATTTCAAATGCCGCGCAAACAACGTCTGACGTCAGTGATATCCTATAGTGATGGGATGTTAAGTATTGAAGGCCGATATCGATAGCCAGTGCTAACCTAACATTTTGACATTGATCATTATAACCACAAAACACAGTCACACACAAAAGTACAAAAGTCAAAAGAATAAAAGTTAGGCTAGATTACTAATTCACTTTGTAAGGATGGGCTTGAATTATATTCTATCTTTGGATTCATTTATAATGGGATGCGCCGAAATAAAATGATGGCTTCGATTAGTTGCGAATCTCGGTCAAAAACAGGATGAACCGTGATACCTATCAGATATAAAAATGTATTGCAACGAAAATGCTAGTGGGTTAATTGCATGTTTCAAATATGTTTAAGTATCAATAAATTCAGTCGCTTTGTTAAAGAATTCGGATCATCTCTAGTTTGCAATTGAGTCTCACTGACCTGCGCTGTAGCAGTATCGATTGTCGATATCGATAAGATACCTGTGACGTTAGCCCTTGTTTTAAGCCGGCGCCACATATGCGGTATTCGGCGAGCAACGAACCCCGATTATTTGCTATTCGGCTAATAAAGCCGCCGCCACATATGCGGTATTCGGCGAGCAACGAACTCCGATTATATGCTATTCGGCTAAAGGGCGATATGTGCTCGCTATTCGGCGAGCAAGGTTGAAAAAACGGCGAATATTGATATTCGGCAAATACCCGCATATGTGGCGCCGGCTTCAAGTCACGTGGAAAAATTTGAATATATCCTTATTTTATTTTGAAAAAAACTTTTTTTGGCCGTCAGTAAAATCATGTTTTTTGTTTCCTACTGCTTCTTGATATGGTTTTCTTTACGCTCTGTATACTCCCGAGACGATTTCACGACCTCTGCAAGTACCCTATTATTTACTATCGTCTTAATTGTGTAGTCTCCAAAAATGTTCCATTCTACGTTAAAAAGGACGGTATTTTGATGGTTCAGGAATGATTACAGCAAAATCAATATATATGTTGACCTCTACTGCATTACTGTATATTTCTTCATCATAAACGCAAATTCTGAAGTATTACATACATTTTGAGGAGCTGGCAACGCCGATATAATTTTATTGCGACTTATTTACGGTAGAAGCTCGACTGCTTTTGTTTTGTTTGTGCGTCTTTTATGCTTGGTCAGTAAAATCGAATTCGCTATTGGTTGGTAACTGTAGTGAAGCTTTACGGACTTGCTGTGCTACATTCCAGTGTAGTTTACCAGTTTTTCGAGATGGAACTCAAAAAGTGTAGTGTTCGTAACATGGGTTGCATTGGAAGAATTTTGAGGTTAGTTGGCGGTACACAGCATTGTTTACATCTGAACTGTCACTGCGAGGTCACAGCTGATCAATGTTTGGAGGCTGAAGTGTCAAAGATGATGGCTTTGAGCACGCAATGCTGTAGTGGTTTGTTTACTACCTCTATATTATTCAGTTGTTACTCTGAGGCTTTGACATGGTAAGAGAGTAAAAGCTGTTATGTCACGGTCCTATTTTTTATCCTAAATATTGTACAAAAAGTTTGACGAAAAAATTATCATAAAAATGGGAGGGTTTAGTTATTCCTCCTCCTGTATGCAACAATCAAATAATTCGTAACAAATATAGGACAAGGGCATGCGCACTAGTAGCACAGTCATGTCAAATGACTTTGACAGTTATCCTTTTTGGTCGTACTGTCAATGGTTGCATTCAGCAGAAAGATCGGGAGCCGCTACTTTTGTAGCCGCTACATCTCAACAGTTGGCGTTCTGCTGGAAAGCATTATTTGTACGACTGTCAAATGAGTGGTCACATCTGAGGTTATTAAAAATAAAAAAGGTATGTCAAATTGTATCCAAAAGTTTTGGACTGTGTAAGTAGTGTGGACTTTTTCTTTTAAATATGACAACATAACCCACACAAGTGTCATAACATGTGACACTCACAAGGTCAAAAGTAGCTTATTCCGCTCCGCTCCAAGTGAGCGTACTTTTCTATCGCTACAAAAAATGGCGACCGCTAGAGCGGTAGCTGCTAGGTAACGCAAGCGTTCAGCAGAAAATTTGGTAGCTGCTCCGCAACTGTTCAGTCTGCTGAATGCACCCAATTATTCCATTCCAACCCATGGTTCTCGTTTTAATGTTCTGTACATAATTATCTGAACTGTCAGGTTGGTGATTTTCTTCTAACCTAATATTCGTGATTTTTTTTGATATTTATGCTTGTATTTGGCTTTTGATTAGTGTTGCTTATTTTGCGAAGATATTCACGTACTGAAATATTTGGATATCAAAATATTTAATTTTCATAACCAAACTAAAAACTAACTTTCCAAATGTCATCAGCATGACCTTAGAATGCGCAGTTATCAACGCGCAGTTTTACGTGAAATTTGCCAAAAATTTAGAACACGTCCTAAATATCTGACAAATTGGATGTAAAACTGCGCAGTAGCGAATGCGCAGCCATCCTATTTTTTGAAAATATTTAGGATGGAAAATAGGACCGTGACATACAGCCTTAAGAAAGACAGAAACCCCTCTAGGGGAGTAGTGTTGGGACAAGCGAACATTTGGAGAATGTTGAGAAGAATCTTTTTCCTATTATTTAGTGTGGCATTGGAGGAATCTCGCTTGCACGTTACAAACAATTCCTGTTGAATTTTTAGTGATAAGATCATCATCATAGTCACAATGTCTTACCAGACATGTTGTGAACTCGTAAAATGCATGACGTCGGAGCTAGAGTAATGCCGACACGAATGTTATCAACAGTTTTGAGAACTGTAGCTTGTCATCAGGCCTTTACGGAAACACTGATCTGGATCCGGATAGATCAGTTATACGTCAAACAGCTGTTGAGGACTGTTCCAAATTACGGTTCTATCACCGTCCCAGAACTGATTTCACCATGCCCCGCCCATTTTACAGTTCTAAAAACACACAACATGGGCGGAGGATGATGAAAACAGTTCTGGGACGGTGATAGTACCGTAATTTGGAACAGCCCTCAACAGCTGTTTGACGTATAACTGATCTATCCGGATCCAGATCAGTGTTTCCGTAAAGGCCTATCGTAAGCGATTTACTGTCGGTTCAGTGGCGCTCTTGATACTCATATCCAGCAACTGTTTCGTCGTAGCCACCCAGCGGGTAGGAGAACGGCCACGGCGCCGCCCACTCGGGGCATGACCCTGAACTACAAGTTCCTCCATATTATCGCTTCTATGAATATGTCCGAAGGAGGTAAGCATTCTCGTCGACACAATGGAGGATAATCTCTTTGGATTACCGAGCTCATCTAGTATGGAAACGTTAGTTCGATGGGCGGTATATGGAACTCTCAGCATTCTCCTCCACGTCCACATTTCAAAAGCATCTATGCGGGCTCGATCTGCCTTTCTAACAGTCCAAGTTTCCAAGGCATACAAAAATATGGAAAACGCAAGAGCCTGAACTGGCGACATCTTGGTAGCTTTAGTGAGGTTATGGTCACGGCATATTTTAGTAAGCTTTATCATGGCCACACATGCCTGTTCCAATAAAGACGATTATTATTATTATTATTAAAAAATATTTCTGGTCAATATCAATATGATCAATTTCATTTCCTGGTTACCTTTTGTACTCTAGTTTCCAAACTAGGTCCGATCGCCACTAAGGTTTGTTGTAGATATTTCTTGTCTTTCGCCTTCTTGAAAAATTGATGCTTCAGTAACTCCGAAGCGGTAGGCCTTTTTGACGGTTCCTTTTGCAGACAATCTGTTATCATCTTCCTGAACGATTTTCCATAGGCCTACAGACAATTCATTAACACTATACAGTAATCAATATTAACATATGAATTAAATATGGACAATTATTATTTGAGTTTTGGATTTTTTCTGGTTTTTATTGAACTGTGTGTTTTCAAAAAATAAGTTCAAAAAAAAAAGGATCAAGGAAAGCTTTATAGAACATTTTTGTTGCACCAAATACTTTATTATCATTCATAGAAAAGTCAACAACCTCAACAGGAAAAAAACAATCACTTAAGATTATTTTACTAAGAAACTTTGTTTTTGGTTTGATTCTCTTCTGAAAAAACTGTTCTGTATATTGGACATCCCCAATGAAAATACGTGTGATTTTTTTGTCAGTCTGATTCTGTGTGGAAGTTATTAACCAGCTATATATATTTTTTCAACCATACCTTATACTGATCCTTTTCTTCAGCACCAGTATCTAAATTAGGAGGATCGTTCTGTAGAGTTAACATGAGTACCTTCATTGGCGGGTACTTATGATAAGGAGCGGTACCCGTAGCCATTTCAATCGCTGTGATGCCGAAAGACCATATGTCTGCTTTGAAGTCATAGCCATGATCCTTGAATATAAATGAAACTGTAGTAACATGGAATGAACTATTACCGTTCTGTGTTATGTATCAGCGTTCTGTGTCAAACGTCAGCTGTCAATGACGTAGTTGACAGCCGGATGTTAGGTTCATGTCATTACTTATTGTCATGAGTCACTTATGCTTTATGTTTATGGTTGTATGTGGAGAGGAAAAATAAAAGTTACGAAATCGAAAGACATCCTTTTAATGAAGAAGATTTTACTACAAAACATTATCTTTAAATAACTACGGACCGAAAAGATATCTTCTTTATGACCATTATTGGATGTGAGTCATTCAGAAATTATGTTTTATAAGTCATGATCCTTGAGTAAAGAAAAAATAATTCTTTATTTTTCAATAATGACTGAAAATGTATGTATACTTCGCGTTCATAGAAAAAAAGTGAAAATGTTCGTTATATGGTTTTTGGAGACGTAACATCTATATTTCATCATGTTTTTTTTGTAAATTGGTGGTACAGACAATACAGGGTGGTGTATATTTACCTGTTCCATCACCTCAGGCGCCATCCAACAAGGGGTTCCAACAAAGGTATGCCTCACCTTCTCCCTAGAGATATCTCTGCCTGTAGCCAGCCAGGCGGATACTCCAAAATCAGCTATCTGGACAGTACCATCTTCACCTAATAATATGTTACCTGCTTTTATATCCCTAAAAAAAAAAAACAGATTGGTGTATTACCCTCCAATTGAGGTTTTGAATTAAGAAAAAAGTACTTTTTTGTGATAAATGGAAAGATCACATATAAGTTTTATAACAAAATTGTTTTTGTTTTCTTTTTTTTTTTCGCAATAATTCAAAAGTTATATCAACATAAAAATGGGTTTTTGAATCGAGTACCGAAAACGCGCCGACAGCTCACGAACCCGTGTGACGTCACCTTGGCGGTAAGGATGCTCCTTTGACCAACGACGTCCTACTCCGATACTAGATTCTAGATTCCCAGCCAATCGCGAAAATACGTACTGCTAAACTGGTAACTAGTGTATATTTGTTGCAACACAGTCGATGAATTATGCACCGTAAGTCAATTGCGCGATTAGTTACGTAAACCTGGATTAGATTACTTGTTTACTATGCACCGCAAACTGACAATTTTGATACTGTCACTGTCAAAACAATCTTGCGAACACAACCTTGCCCTATCTCCAATCTGGATTAGTTAATCTCTTGACGGTGCATGGCTAGATACCAAAGATTAGCAAAACGCGATTAGGGAACTAGGATTAGAATCGCCAAACGGTGCATACGGGTGTTAAGTTTGCAGCTCGAAACGAAGTCTACGATCGAAATAAATATGTTTTTGAATGTTTGAAGTTGAAGTCAGATTACAGATTCCAGTAAGTAAGTACCTTATCAAATATGTTTCGTTGAAAAGATCTCCTCAATCGAAGGATGGCCCAGTGGTTAGAGAGTCCGCTAGTGGATCTCAGGGTCTTTGGATGGAAACCCAGGCCTTCCAACTTTTTTTTTATTTTTTTTTATCAAAAATTTTATTGATGTGCATTTTGCACTTGTTACGGACATTTTTTCTACGATCTACATAAATATGCGTTTGAATCAAATTTTGTTAGACATATTACTTGCACTGCACAGTGCAAAAACTAAGTACAGAAGGCGGTGGACAACCCAAAAAATCAGTGGAAATGAGGTTTGTCCGTCAATATCGATCGCCATAAATTTTTGTTTTTAATGTAATAGTTGGTTAATAAAACAAATCCCTTCATCCATTCAATTCATTCATTTTTAAGTTTTTTAATGTAAAAAAAGTAACTCAAACTTGTAATCACATTCTATTTATCACTTGGTACTATTATTTATTTAACTTTGGGCAATGAAGCTTAACAATATTGAAATTTTCATAAAAATTTGACAAGCACTGTGCAGTGCAAGTAATATGTCTAACAAAATTTGACTCAAACATATAATTACATATGTTGATGGTACAAAAAATGTGCGAAACAAGTGCAAAAAGCACATCAATAATTTTGATAAAAAAATATAAAAAAAAGTTGGAAGGCCTGGGTTTCGATCCAAAGACCCTGAGATCCACTAGCGGACTCTCTAACAACTGGGCCATCCTTCGATGAGATCTTTTCAACGAAACATATTTGATTAGGTACTAACTGGAATCTATAATCTGGCTTCAACTTCAAACATTCAAAAACATATTTATTTCGAGCGTAGACTCCGTCTCGAGCTGCAAACTTCATTCATCGACTGTGTTGCAACAAATATACACTAGATACCAGTTTAGCAGTACGTATTTTCGCGATTGGCTGGGAATCTAGAATCTAGTATCGGAGTAGGACGTCGTTGGTCAAAGGAGCATCCTTACCGCCATGGTGACGTCACACGGGTTCGGGAGCCGTCGGCGTGTTTTTGGTACTCGATTCAAAAACCCATTTTTATTTTGATATAATTTTTGAATTATTGCGAAAAAAAAAGAAAACAAAAACAGTTTTGTTATAAAACTTATGTATGATCTTTCCATTTATGACAAAAAAGAATTTTATTCAAAACCCCAATTGTTTGATCTCCGTCCTAGTGATTTATGAAAACTACTTTCGATAGAAAAAAAAACATGGAATAAAATGTCCTAACTGGGGAAATTTGAACCTGCGACCTTATGGTCCCAACCTACCGCCCAGACCTAGCATGTGCAATTTACCTGTGTATTTGTCCATTACTGTGAAAGTACTCGAGCCCTTTCAGTACTTCTCTTAGAACAGTTGCTATCGTCGCTTCATCAAAGACACCATGCTTACAATTTGTTATCCTCATCTTATGCTTGATTATATCCAGCAAGCTTCCACCTGTTAATAATATATACCAATTACTGATAAGCTAGTCAAAGAATGCAGAAATTCAGGTGTAGTTATGAAGAGCAGGTTACCATCTGGTGGTTTTAATCACCCCGAAATTTTCCGTTGTTAAATGTTTGTATTCATAGGGAGGAATGTGTGGTAATTAAATATTGTGTAAATCAACAAATTGACCTGTGGATTTTGGGTTAATTTTGTATAGCTTAATGACTACTTACCCCTTTTGTAAAATTACAAATAAAATTAACAAAGTCCTTTTATTATTATTATTATTTAACAGTGGCGTATAGCACGAATAGCACGAGGATTCAGTTACTTTGCCTTTATTTTTACTTCCCACACCGAGTGGTGAGGAGAGCATTGTGATCGCGAAAATTTTCGGTTTTGAAATAATACGCTTTTTGGGCGTTTTATGATAATAACGAAAAACCACGTCACTCATTTCCGTCGGTCTGTCTGTCGCTTTTTTCTAGCCTCTTAATCTCAGCAACCGCTGCATGGATTGTGATGAAATTTGGGCAGCGGTATGCTGTGGGGTCGTAGTAGGTAATGTTCCTATAATTTTGAAAATCGGTGCATTGGTGGCGGAGTAATTAGCAAAAAAACAAAAAAAATAAATATTGCTGAAACTTCGTTTTTAGGTGTTTTAGGAGTCCCTGATCATTTTCTACTTTTTTTGGGTGGGGGTGAAATTGGGGTAGTTGGGGGGTGGGGGGTTGTAAAATTGAAAAACTTGTTGCTTTGATAATAGACTGTCCACTGACCTGTGAAGGAAGAGCTGACGACTAAATAACTTTTTTAGGTCCATCCGAACATTGCCTTGCCTATTACAGAAAGCAAAGGACTTTTCTGATGTAAACATACGAGAGTATTGCTTTAGATCGTTGTAACGAGGAAACTGTTGAATTGATTTTAATGAAATTTTGACACAGTATTATTACCATGGCGAAGATGGAAAACGCGTATGGTTTTGATAAATCGTGCCAGTGGCGGCGCAGAAATAATAAAAAACTAAAAATATAAAAACAGCTCAAACTTCGTTTTTAAGCGTTTTAGAGGTTCCTGATCATTTTCTGCGTTATTTTAGGTGGGGGTGAAATTGGGGTGGTTAGAAGGTTGGGGGTTGAAAAATAAAAAAATTTCTTGTACTCATAATAGGCTGTCCACTAACCTGTGAAGGAAGATCTAGCGACACAAATCACCTTTTTAGGTCCATCCGAACATTGCCTAGCCTATTACGGAAACTAAGGGACTTACAATTAGACTGTATACATACGAGAATTTATTGGTTTAAAACGTTTTGTATTTTGTAACGTGGACACTATTAAATTGATTCTAATAAAATTTTGACACAGTATATTGTTACCGTGGTGAGAATGGAAAACGCTTATGTTTGCTAAAAATCATGTCAGTGGCAGCGTAGCAATAATCAAAGAACGAAGAGTATTAAAACAACTCAAATTCGGTTTTTAGATGTTTTAGGGGTTCCTGATCATTTCCTACCAGTTTTTTGGGTGGGGGTGAAAGTGAGGTGGTTGGGGGGTTGTAAAACTGAGAAGTTTGTAGTATCGTTAATACGCTGTCCATTGACCTGTGAAGGAAAGACCTAGCGGCATAAGACAATTTTAGGGGGGGGGGCTGGCGATTATTTGGTTGCAAGGGGTCTTAGACTAAAGCTTCATGCTATGGGAAAATAATAAACTGGTATCAGCGTAATGTGTGGGAGTCAATCAACTTGACTTCATTTTTTTGTGGCACCATTGGAAGCACTGTTAAATGAGCAAACTGACCTGATGGTTGTTTTTGGCAGGAGCACTCAGTCATTTTGCCTTTGCTTTTTTTGTGGTAGTAATGGATGTGAAAATAAGAAACAAAAAATTAAGATCGCTGTCTTAACAAGTCGCGAGTTAAAACATTCTCATTTATTATTGGTAGAGGCATAACAGATTCTAATATTCAGTGAAGGCATATTGTATGCTATTTCTGCTCTATAAAGACATCAATTATGCACTTTCCCAATTATGACAAAGCCATTATTTTCAAATGAATAATTACCACTAATGAATCAAAAGTTGTTTTGATAACTGACTTGAAAATGTACAAACATGCAGCAGAAACAAGATAAATAGCATCCAGCGCTACTTTAGAATTTTCCAAAAAGATTTTTCTTATATTGTTCACACAGTATGCAACAAACATGTGGCAATGGACTAGTATCACGAGGTTAAGAACAATGATTTAATTGTTATAACCGCTTAGTGCATACAAAAATAAACGTACTGCTGCATTTCGTTACTTTCTACATCATTTTGTTTTTTAGTAATTCCATTCTACAGTTTAAAGAAAGGAATTCAAATTCAGCCAATCAGTGCCAACCGCGCGAAGCATCAGCAGTGCATTGTTGCCAAGAACAGCTCCGACCCGCAGACGGGAACAGAAGACAAGATAGTTGAGCCAGCCCGCGTACAGCTCCGGCATTTCGCGCGCCATCAGAATGTGGCAACACAGCACACATATATGTCTTTTGATTGGCTGTTCGCCTTTAGGGCAGGTACATCACTGCCCTAGGAGAATTCAAATATTTTCCTTATTTTCACGGCTTTCTTGTGCCCAAAAAAAATTGGAGAAAAAAATGAGATGCTTTTTATGACGTACTCTATCATATGCAACCAAAAAAAATTCATGATACTAGTCCATTGGTTACAGTCAGGTTATGACATCACACTTATGGCTACGGTTTAAAATAGATGTGAGTATTCACTCTAATCAGATTATGTACAGCTGTTGTAAATTAAAGAGATCAACAGGAAATCTATACTTGTCCATAAAGTTGAGCTACATATTTTTTAAAGATTAACCATTTCAAACCTTCTTCAAGAATCAAATAGACAGGATATTTGGGTTCTAAATTTTATAGACGTCTATGGATGAGACCCAGTTGTTATTAAGTCCTCACTATAAATGTCACATTTATGAACGAAAAAGGCAGAAGCTATCGATTCTAAAAACATCTATAAATTTCACGTTCACTTTGTCAATTTTCATATGTTCCAGTACAATTCCTTGATGGCAGGTCAATATTTTTTTTGTTCGAAATATATCAAATATTTCCCTATGTTAGACTTTTCATTCCCACATATAAAAATATATATCAACATACCTTCTAAAAGTTTCAAAACCAGCCAGAGTTCTTCCTTGACCACAAAACTGGTATAATATGTGACAACATTTTCATGGTTACAACTGCTCATAGCTTGAATTTCTTTGAGTAATTCGTCCATGGACGTATTCCATTTTTCCAGGTTGATCCTCTTGATGGCGCACTTTTCGTTGCGAGGTTTACAGAATGCACCATGCACAACTGCAGTTGCACCAACACCTGTTTGATAGGCAAACTGGTATTAAAATCACCGATGCACCGATAAACAACACGAAGAAAAAAAATGGTTGCGGTAGGACTAAATACAATATACAATAATAAACGAACTCATTTGCCATAATTAGTTTTTATAAAAAATACAACAGATCAATAATGGGTGGGCCCTCCATGTCAACGAATGCACCCCTCTAGCTTACGCGGTATGCTCGTTATCTGGTTGTTCATAAAATCTAGAGGTACAGCCTCCCAAGCTGCCCTCACAGCATGTTCCAGTTCGTCCACCGTGGTCGAAGGATTGGTTAAATCGCCTATGTATCGACTCATCCAATCCCATACTTTTTCGGGTGATCGTGGAGGCCAGGGCAATACCCTGACCTCAGCTTCTGGTAGGATCCTCATCAATACCTTTGCAACATGAGGACATGCATTACCTTGCTGGAAGAAACCCTCTTCGAAGCCTCGGACATCTGGAATGGCAATTGAGGTTTTGAATAATTTTTTTTGTCATAAATGGAAAGATCATACATAAGTTTTGTAACAAAACTTTTTTGTTTTCTTTTTTTCGCAATAATGCAAAAGTTATATCAAAATAAAAATGGGTTTTTGAATCGAGTACCGAAAACACGCCGACGGCTCCCGAACCCGTGTGACGTCACCATGGTGGTAAGGATGCTCCTTTGACCAACGACGTCCTACTCCGATACTAGATTCAAGATTCCCAACCAATCGCGAAAAGACGTACTGCTAAACTGGTAACTAGTGTATATTTGTTGCAACACAGTCGATGAATGAAGTTTGCAGCTCGAAACGAAGAAATAAATATGTTTTTGAATGTTTGAAGTTGAAGTCAGATTACAGATTCCAGTAAGTACCTAATCAAATATGTTTCGTTGAAAAGATCTCCTCAATCGAAGGATGACCCAGTGGTTAGAGAGTCCGATAGCGGATCTCAGGGTCTTTGGATCGAAACCCAGGCCTTCCAACTTTTTTTTTATTTTTTTTATCAAACATTTTATTGATGTGCTTTTTGCACTTGTTACGCGCATTTTTTCTACGATCAACATAAATATGTGTTTGAATCAAATTTTGTTAAACATATTACTTGCACTGCACAGTGTAAAAACTAAGTACAGTAGGCGGTGGACAATTCAAAAAATCAGTGGAAATGAGGATTGTCCGTCAATATCAATCGCCGTTAATTTTTTTTAAATGTAATAGTTGGTTAATAAAACAAAATCCCTTCATCCATTCAAATCATTCATTTTTAAGTTTTTTAATGTAAAAAAGTACCTCAAACTCGTAATCACATTCTGTTTATCACTTGGTATTATTATTTCACTTTGGGCAATGAAGCTTAACAATATTAAATTTTCATAAAAAATTTAACAAGCACTGTGCAGTGCAAGTAATATGTCTAACAAAATTTGATTCAAACACATATTTATTGATCGTAGAAAAAGTGTGCGTAACAAGTGCAAAAAGCACATCAATCAATTTTTTGATAAAAAAAAATAAAAAAAAGTTGGAAGGCCTGGGTTTCGATCCAAAGACCCCAAAGACCCTGAGATCCACTATCGGACTCTCTAACCACTGGGCCATCCTTCGATTGAGGAGATCTTTTCAACGAAACATATTTGATTAGGTACTTACTGGAATCTGTAATCTGACTTCAAACATTCAAAAAGATATTTATTTCGATCGTAGACTTCGTCTCGAGCTGCAAACTTCATTCATCGACTGTGTTGCAACAAATATACACTAGTTACCAGTTTAGCAGTACGTATTGTCGAGATTGGCTGGGAATCTAGTATCGGAGTAGGACGTCGTTGGACACAGGAGCATCCTTACCGCCATGGTGACGTCACACGGGTTCGGGAGCCATCGGCGTGTTTTCGGTACTCGATTCAAAAACCCATTTTTATTTTGATATAACTTTTGAATTATTGCGAAAAAAAGAAATTAAAAACAGTTTTGTTATAAAACTTATGTATGATCTTTCCATTTATGACAAAAAAAATTATTCAAAACCTCAATTGGTTCTAACACCTTATGCACATACTAGTATTATTCGTTCATTTTTGTTTTAAGCTTATTTTGAAAATTATTTCTTACTTTTCAGATCGATGGTCTTTAAAATTGTATTTTTTAGGTTTTTTGAACTGTATTTATTAATACACAGGAATTGATAAAATAAGGTTGGAAAATTTTTAAATTAGCATCCTGTTTAGATGTACTTATGCAACATGGTTTCTTCATAAAGTACCCGTCAGTTTAACAAACAAATTAGTACTCTCTTTGTTGTTGATAACACGTTTTACAATCTGGTATATCATCATATAAATGCAAAAAACACATTTTTGTAGGAAATAATTTAAAATAATTGCATTGTTTGTCACGATTTCACAGACCTTCATACCTACAAAGGAACATAATTAAATTACAAATCTGGAACAAATCCGGATTCAACTAGATTCGGCGAGAAGAAAAATCTGATTCGTCAATGGTACTAACAAAAACAAAGCTAACATTGTGACACTTCAAAAATACCATAAAAATAGTGTATAAAAATGGTTTTCGCGATTTCTTACACTTTGAGGCATTTTTTTGTTGAAGTTTTAAATCTTGTATTGTAACTGAACATAAATGGTTCTCTATAATACTCAATTTTTATGTCTGTTACTTCTGGCATAAAAAAATATGTCTGGTATATGCATAACCATAGCAAACAAAGAAATTGTTCAAAGAAAAATTACATGCACAAATATCAGAACCTTCACTGACAGTAGTCAAGCACCACAAGCTCTCAAGTGGTATGAGATAGACTCTACAGGGTTGCCAGACCTAGGGAAACTTACCTAGATCTAGGAAATTTTACGACACAATAGGGAAAAAGGGAATTTTCATCTTTTTAATATGGAAAATAGGGAAATACTGATATGCAGGGTGTCCCACGACGATTAGGACAAGCAATATATTGGAACTGGGCAGCAATAGAGAATTATAATTTTGGGGATGCGAATTAGAGCAAATGTTGTGTCTTTTCTTGTCACTGTGTTACTAAATGAGCTATTTGTTTTTGGTCACGTGACGTTCGATTCAAAATGTTTAACGGGTCACCCTGTATATTTGCGACTTTTTGTGTTCCTCCCTATAAAGCAATTCCAACAAACTCGCACACTTGGGCTCTAAAGTGATTCATTCAAGAGCTACAGGTACTTAAAGGATTGTACCACTATGACTGATTATAACATGTACCCCTACAGTTAAATTATTTTGCTAGTGTTTCATAGCAGGAAGGGACAGAATAGGACAGAACATAACCATGGACACCTACAATTTTGAATGTGTAAACCAATTTCAGTACCTAGGAGCAGTTATAACCTCGGATAACGATATCACCAGCGAAATAAAAGCAAGAATACAAAAGGGCAATAAATGTTTTTTCGCCTTGCAGAACCTGTTTAAGTCCCGACTGATATCTAGGAACTCCAAAATACGGATATATTCGGCAGTAATCAAGCCAATTGTAATGTACGGCTCGGAAACATGGACAATGACAAAGCAGAACGAACTAGTGCTAAGACGCTTTGAACGAAGGATGTTGCGGAAAATCTTTGGACCAACAATAGATGAGAGAACAGGTCAATATCGAATAAGAACGAATGCGGAGCTTAACAACATGTACAGAAGACCGAGTTTAGTAAACGAAATAAAAGCACAAAGGCTCAGATGGGCTGGACACGTACAGAGATCGCCGAATGAACGTCTTATAAAGAGAATATGGGAAGAAAACCCAGTAGGAAAGAGACCGTTAGGAAGACCAAGGCTCAGATGGAGGGACAATATCGAAGAGGATGTAAAAATCTTGGGAGTACGGAACTGGAAGGAGGTTGTGCTGGACAGGGACAGATGGAGACGAGTCGTAGATGCAGCTAAGACCCACGAAGGGTTGTGACGCTACGAAAAGAAGAAGAAGTGTTTCATAGTGGTAATGGTGTTTTTATTATAAATTTTGTTTGTTTGTATATGTTAGCCCAATACCCGGATTCAGGCAATGCCCGAAAAAAATACGCAGAACTAGTTTTGAGCAAGGCATATTTCCCAAACCCGAAATATGAATTTTATACGGCTATTGAGCATTACCAATTAGGCAGAGCTAGTTTTGCGCATCTTGAAGTACACAGAACTAGTTTTGCGCAACTTGAAATGCACAGGACTAGTTTTGTATATTTTGAATGACAAGCACAAATTCTGCTTCTTCCATTTAATCAGCGCCAGCGACGGACTCAAATAAATATAAAGTTGGAGAAGTTAAATATATTTTAATGAATACCAATAAATAATAAATCGCCAACTGAGGCTGATTTAAATGTTTATTTGATTGTGTGAGCATCAAATTGGATTGTGCTTCCAAATCTCTTTTTGCATTTTCACGATTCGTACTTATATTGCAGGAACGTTGGCAAAGAAGCCTAACCTATAACCTAAACGATGGGTTTTTGCTGGTTTTTGACACACAATGCATAACGAATGTTCACTTTGGTTGTCATCCCGTACCACAGAACTAATTCTGTGCATTTCAAAATGCGCAAAACTAGTTCTGTGCATTTCAAGGTGCGCAAAACTAGTTCTGCCTATTTGGTAGTGCTCAATAGCCGTATAAAATTAATATTTCGGGGTTGGGAAATATTCCTTGCTCAAAACTAGTTCTGCGTATTTACTTCGGGCATTGCCCGAATTCGGCAATTGAATGTAACATGACTAATAATATTCATGTATACCCCAAAATATATTACACATATTTATCTAGGGAAATCTAGGGAATTTGTAGTAAAAAATCTGGGGAAATAAAAAAATATCATCTGGCAACCCTTCACAGTCCATTGGCAATAGTTTAGCAGACCGTTGAGCAAAAAGGGCTGCAGATAAAACGTCACAGTTTATCCATCTTATACAGTAGCGCAAGTATGTAGAAATCATGCAGAAAATAATTTGTAATTTGAGCATTGCCGTTCACGTTTTGAGCACAGAGTCGTCTTAGCAATACTGATGAGTAATCGAATGAAAAAGCGTAGAGTAAATTTTGAGAGCAGGGTAATAATCTTGTGATATTCTTCATCGAGGTTAGGCAGTTGTCTGGAATTCTAAATTACAATTTGTAAGTTATATCCATTCATTGGACCCTTAAACATACAAATAAATATAAAAACTTTATACCATATATGAGTCAAATATGGGCAACTGTAACGACATATCGTCGAAAATAACATTTATGTGTAGTTATCCCACAACCTTTAAATTTACTTTCCCTAATCATCATAGAAAAAGGTTTAAGGTACGAAAACGTCGCAAACAGCAAAACTGATGAAAACTTGTTAGGTATACATAAAAAATAATGATCAATATGTTTATAACAACGATAACATATACTATACAGGTCGTTATTAATAAGAAAAGTGCAAAACTGTTTTTTATCTAGTTTACCAAGACTACCCTTCTTCTGTATTTGTATATTACATATGTATAGACATATTGAAGAAAAGAATCCATGTTTATAGAGAAAATGATATATTTTTGAAATTAGCACATTGTTTCTTTTTATTGTGAACTGTCTATTTGAGCATCCATTAAAATATGCTTCACTTTTGCTTAAAATTTCACAATGTTGGAATGCAAATGACATTAATTTTGTTATGTGTCATAAAAGATATTTTGAACATTGTGGTGCTATGAGGAAACAGTGAGAAATGATTAGGAAGGCTAATAATAAGTGGCTGTATGTCATGCTCAAAATTTAATTTATCTTTGAGGTAAGAAGGGGATGTGATAATAATTTTGTGTAAAAAACTCAAAGATTGTATTCATATAAGTTGGATATAGAAAGCCATTGTAACTTATTCAATTCTTATATTATTATTATATAAAAGCGGCGCAAAATTTGACTCCACGCGTCCCGGTATCCATATCTGCATATCACAAAATTTCTTTAATCTGGTTGTGTCAAAGACACTACCTTTACTGTCATAGCCTGAACGCCACTGAGGCGATCCCAATGCACCACATCTCACGAACGATGCGCAGGATGAGATGCGCAAACCTCCATAATAGGGTACTTGCAGAGGTCGTGAAATCGCCTCGGGAGTATACATAGCGTAAAGAAAACCGTATCAAGAAGCCGTAGGAAACCAAAAACATGATTTTACTGACGGCCAAAAAAAGATATTTGCAAAATAAAATAAGGATATATTCAAATTTTTCCACGTGACTTAAAACAAGGGCTGACGTTACAGGTATCTTATCGATATCGACAATCGATACTGCTACAGCGCATATTTTCTTTGTAGTTTGCCAACTGCGCATTCGACTAGAGATGATCTGAATTCTTTAACAATGCGACTCAATTTATTGATACTTAAACATATTTGAAACAGGCAATTAACCCACTAGCATTTTCGTTGCAATACATTTTTATATCTGATATGTATCACAGTTCATCCTGTTTATTTTGGCGCATCCCATTATGAATGAATCCAAAGATAGAATCTAATTCAAGCCCATCCCTACAAAGTGAATTAGTAATCTGACATCAGAGGTTGTTTGTGCTGCATTTTCCGGCATTAGAAATTATTTTTGGAATATCTCTCACAGCCGATTCCAAAAAACCAAACAAGTGATTTTGTCATGTTTACTAGGCTCTAAGCAACGCATAAACCACATAATATTTTTTTCTGCAAGTACCCTATTCTGGAGAGTTGCTCTACTGTCTATAACATGCATATACTGTGCCAAAATCTTGTGGTCCAAGACACTTTGTGGCTTGCTGTGCAGACCTATGACAAGACTGTTTAGAAAGAGTTCCCACAAAGCCTTTCAAGCCATGTGGCATGATATATCTGACTGCTAACTGCTAAGGAAATTCTAAGCAATCCTAGTGAGGCAGTAGCTAAATCTACAGTATGACATTAAGCAATACAGCCCTATAAAGTAAACAGGAAAGTGAAGCTATTGAAAATGAAATAGTACAAGAAACACAGGTAAGTGGTTTTTTTAATATTGTCTATAATATTGTGTTTGTATAGGGAAACTGAGATGACATAAAAATTTTATCATCAAAATTGAGAATCTGACCACATTTCAGATATCACATATCTGACCTACAGATAATAATACATCTGATATGCATCCTGGCTCAGAAAATGAAGTTCTTGAAGCAATATATTCTGACACTGATATTTATGAATAGCTTTTGTATTTGTGATGTATTTTGTATTCTCATATATTATAAAATAAAAATACTTTATAGTAGCAGCAGGTTTCTATCACACTTTTGAAATCTAAATAAAAAAGTGTGTAAGTCCATTTTTGTGTATTATTGATTTCATCTCTCTATCTCTCGATATGAAGTATATTACTGTTATCAAGAAGACTACAAATGCAAACTTTACTACATACCTAACTAATGCTTAATTTCACTGTGGATAGATTCATAGATTTCCAATTGCTACGGCAGATTCATCAATATTTAGAAATAAATTATTTACGCTCCATAGCATATTGTTGAATGTGATCATGCACAGAAGAACAATTACATTAGTATAGCTTCTGTGAAAGCTAGTCAACTGAGGCATACAAAACAGACTTCAATTCAAAAGACACTTATTTGCATGGGTTAAGAAAAATGGCTTTCAAAATAAGTGCTATTTCATTCTGCCTGAATTACATATTGTCGTTAGTTAATCAAGGTGTAATAAAAATATTTGCATATATTCCATATTTGAAAATTAAATAACAGGTCTGACTGGAGATTAGTGATAAAAAAGATATATCTACCGTTTCTTGATAAGATAATAAATCATTTTTGCTATCAAAAAGCACATATAAAATACCCTTCAATAAACATAAATATTAAAAGTATCTGCCTAAATTAGAAACTAATATACGTCAATTAACGTTTTTACAAAAGGGTCAATCAAACTGAATACATCGGAATCCGATCAATTAGAGATATAAACAATTTATTTAGGTTTTTCAATTAACACATTTGTATGCCTATAAATTAATTCTAACATCTAGAACACACAGGCATGCAACTGCTGACTTATATTCCTAAATAGGTGGGTTGCATTGAGGAAACTCAAATTTCACCTTAATTAGTATTCTGTCTCTTGATAATTACGAAAAACTTGCACCGGATTGAAAACACCAAAAAAGTACATAACCTTAAAATGCACAGAGAAATCGTAGATTTATCCTCAAATACGCAATGATAGCCCGAGTTTCGTACATCAAATTATAAACAAATTAATCTACATTATTAAGGTGTATAGTACTCACCGATAACTTTTCCCAATTCGTAATCATCCTTCGAATTCGGCCAAGGTACCGAAGTTTGACTGCTACTCGTAGCCATTTTTCTGGACAGCAAGTTACCGAATGACTGCTTGGCAGCTCTAGCGTAGCCGCCGAGTGACAGCTGCTCACATGTCGACTTCTGCCGGAAGATGCCGTGAGTTCCAGGCGGCAATAGATCCTCTGAAATTTTCCTGTGAATCGATGCAGTAGTATTAGGAGACAATTTTATATGCATACAGTTTTTTCGTCACATATTTGCAGGTTGGAATCTATTTCAATTAATTTTTCTCCAATGAATATATATTGGACAGCATTCCCTACATAGTTTTCTGTCACATAATCCGTTGTAATGAAGTAAGATTTTCATAGATGGGAGCACAAGTAATCTACATAAAAATTGCAGGACATTTTCTGAAAAAAACCAGGTGCAGTGCAGTAAGTAATACACTGCACGCCAAAAGTAGTTGAGAAATCTCTTAATTTTTAGAAAGTTGGTGGATGTACTGGGAATATAGTCTGTGTTAGGTGTAAAGTGAAGTTCGTTTTTCTTTCACCTTGCACGTCAAAAGCAGGCGGAAACTAAAGGATATCCTTGTAAGGTATAAGGTACCTAGCAGTATAAGGTTTTGAGTTGAATAAACAGGCAAAAATATAAGCATTGCCTTTTTTATATTCATAATGATTATCTTATTCTTAAGAAGTGTAAAATGTCCGGAACTTATTGAGCCGCAATCGAAAATAGTTGGCACAAAAGCATACAGCAAAATGAACAAATACAGCTAATGGGCAGGCAAAAAATCACAAAAATCGGTAACATATGTCCGGAATTTCAGAACCCCAATCGAAAATAATTGGCACAACATACAGCAAAATGAACAAATACAATTAACGGACAGGCAAAAATAAGGCACTACTCTCGCTTCTGATGGCCCATCTCTTAGAAACGAGATAACTTGATTCCTTATGTTGCGCACAGTTTTTGATTGCAACTCAATGATTGAAGTACCTATAATAATATAACATGTATGACATCCGGTATATATACTGGCAGCCTTATCATGTAAAAATTCGCGACAACGGTTGCTGAGCAGATGCCGAGCAACAGCGACATGACAGCAAGAGGGCCGTTAAAATTGTAGGTTATATTATGTTGCTGTCCGTCACGATGACGTCGTTCCGTAATACGAAATTTACGTTTTGACAGCTGATATTGCGCGGTAATCACCCGTCGCTTGTCGTCTGCAAGATACTTGATAAGGCTGCTGATCCCATATTTAAATAAATGCAGTTTTCGTACGCCATGACTATAATTATGTGAGGACCCCTTTATACCTAATTAATTTTTTGACAGCTTATAGTATAGTCACTTCTTAGGAACCCTGTAAATTTTGTTTTAACTTTTACTTTGCACACCGATAGGTGAGGGGAGTATTGTGATCGCGAAAATTTTCGATTTTGAGATAATACGTTTTTTGGACGTTTTATGACGTCTACATAACGAAAATCCACGTCACTCATTTCCGTCGGTCTGTCGTTCTGTCTGTCTGTACGCGTTTTTCTTTTTCTAGCCACGTAATCTCAGTAACGGCTGGATGGAGTGTTATGAAATTTGGGCAGCGATATGCCGTGGTTTCGTAGTAGGTAATGTTCCTATAATTTTGAAAATCGGTGCATGGGCGGCGGAGTAATTAGCAAAAAACGAAAAATTTTAAATGTGCCTCAAACTTCGTTTTTAGGCGTTTTAGGGGTTCCTGATTATTTTCTACTTTTTTTTGGTAGGGGTGAAATTGGGGTGGTTGGTGGGTGGGGGGTTATAAAATTGAAAAATTTGTTGCTTTCATCATAGATTGTCCACTGACCTGTGAAGGAAGACCTAGCGACATAAATAACTTTTTTAGGTCTATCCGAACATTGCCTTGCCTATTACAGAAACCAAAGGACTTAGAATTTTTTCTGGTGTAAACATACGAGTATTGCTTTAGATCGTTCTATATTATGCAACGAAGAAACTGTTGAATTGATTTTAATGAAATTTTGACACAGTATGACTACCGTAGCGAGGATGGAAAATGCGTATGGTTTTTATAAATCGTGTCGTCAGTGGCGGCGCAGAAATAATAAAAAAACTAAAAATATAAAAACAGCTCAAACTTCGTTTTTAAGTGTTTTAGAGGTTCCTGATCATTTTCTGAGTTTTTTTGGGTGGGGGTGAAATTGAGCTGGCTGGGGGGGTGAAGGGTTGAAAACTGAAAAGTTTGCTGTATTAATAATAGGCTGTCCACTGACGTGTGAAGGAAGACCTAGCGACATAAATCAGCTTTTTAGGTCCATTTGACAATTGCCTTGCCTATTACCGAAACTAAGGGACTTTTGTTCTGTATATATACGAGTATTTATTGCTTTAGATCGGTTTGTATTTTGTAACGTGGAAACTATTAAATTGATTCTAATGAAATTTTGACACATTATTATTACTGTGGTGAGGATGGAAAACGCGTATGCTTGTTAGAAATCGTGTCAGTGGCGGCGTAGCAATAATCAAAAAACTAAAAATATGAAAACAGCTCAAAACTCCTTTTTAGATGTTTAACTGTTTCCTGACCGTATTCTACCTTTTTTGGGTGGGGGTGAAATTGGGGCGATGATTTGGTTGCAAGGGGATCTCAGACTAAAGCTTCATGCTATGGGAAAATAATAAACTGGTATCACCGTAATGTGTGGGAAGTACTGAGTCAATCAACTTGACTTCATTTTTTCTGAAAACTTACTTATAGGTACCTACACCTAGGTACCTATGTTTTTTGGTCCGTAATCGATCGTTTCCAAATTTTATCAATACTTTTACAGACTCAATAATTCGAAAAAGATTAAATATAGACATACTATGTCACATGCAGCATTTGTTTATTTAAACATCACTCGTAATAATGTACAGGATGTTCCAAGAAATTAATGCAACTTTGGTGCGTCATGACTCAATCTGTATAACCAACATTTTTACTGCTTAGTAGACCCTTAAAAATCCTAGAACTCTTACCCTTATTGTTTGAAACTCTTTAGATCACCATGAATATTTTACCTAATAACCAACTGCTAAGCCTTTTGCATACAATACTTATATAAAAAAGCACGACATATGGTCATAGTAATTTATCAACAGGTATGTAATATATGCATTCTACATTCTGTTAATTAAGATCTTGCATTTTATCACTCTATCGTGCCTTATTTTAGCAAGCCTATCCCTATTCCATGGTTGGCGATGATATTGGATATTATTTATTCATTTATTTATTACAATTAGGGATATGTGGAGAGAAAATCTTCAAAAGGACGTCTACTTATATCATCATCATCAAATAAGTTACAAGGTACAAATATCTGCGTATTTGTATTTTACATTAAGAGACTGATATAATACTAGGTGAAAAATGACACACGCGTTATTTCTATGGAACAGCATACTACATGACTACTTTTGTATTTTGGAAGTCGCCGAAGTGAAATAAGCTTCTGAAGATGCCATCCACTCGTGGTGGCGAAATGTCAAGCACTAACGCTAAACGACGCCGGCCTGAAAACCCAAGAACCACAAATTCATTTGTGTAGAAAAGCTACATACTCCAGTTGCGAAAGAGTCCATAGCAAGCCAACGCAATTTGGTGGTGTATGTAAGCTAAAGCCAGTGAAACTTTATTCAGCAATCTTTTTGAAATATCTTACAATATGTAGAAAAATTACCAATCATACCACACAATATTGTTTAAAAATACTCAAGTCTGCTTTTTTCCATGCAGTCTCTTGTGTTCTCCATATTTTTGTATGCCTCGGAAACTTGAACTGTTAAAAAGGCAGATCGAGCTCGCATTGATGCTTTTGAAATGTGGACGTGGAGGAAAATGCTGAGAGTTCCTTGTACCGCTCATCGAACTAACGTTTGCATACTGGATGAGCTCGGTAATCCAAAGAGACTATCCTCCATTGTGTCGACGAGAGTGCTTACATTCTTCGGACATATTCACAGAAGCAGAAGCGATAATGTGGCGAAACTTGTAGTACAGGGTCATGCCCCGAGCGGGCGGCGCCGTGGCCGGTCCCCTACACGCTGGATGGATACCACGAAACAGTTGCTGGATATGAGTATCAAGAGTGCCACTGAACTGACTGTAAATCGCGAATGATGGCGAGCTACAGTCCTCAAAACCGTTGATAATATTCGTGCCGGAAATACTGAAGCTCCGACTTGGTGCATTTTACGAGTTCACAACATGTTTGTTAAGACATTAGACATTGTGACTATGATGATGTGGAAAGGTTTTCTGTGTAGATACTCTAGATCAGCTATTCTCAACCGTTGGTCCGGCGGACCATTAGTGGTCCGCGGAGAAATTTTATGGGTCCGCGGACGTTCCCCTATCCACGAAAAAAAAATTACTTAATTTCGTCCTACGTAATTTACTAATTAATTTATGATTGGTACAGCACTGAAGACAAATTCCCGAAGTTGTTACAAGTGTAACTCCTGTCGTTGGAAGTAACGAACGTGCAGAATAAAAAAATAATAATTGGGTGGATAAAGTAAATAGCAATAATATTGATTTTTTAATAATTATTTAGATTTTGTTAATTTGCAAGAAGATTTAACCTTATCAAAATTAAATACAATCATTGGGCAATACTTATAATCTTTAAATATTAGTTTCGAATAACATTTCCCATCTGAAAAAACCACGTGTGAAAGAAATGTGGGGATAACAAACATATGACAGTAGTAAGTTAAATTTGAATGACACTAATGACAGAGAATATGAGTCCCTTTCTGAGATTAGTGTAGATGTTATGTTAAAAGCTAGTTTTTCAACAATGTCCATTGACAAATTTTTGGATCAAATTGAAAAACGAATATCCATCTCTATACGAGAAAGCAATGGAAATGTTAGTTCCTCTCGCAACTACATATTTATGTGAATGGCGATTTTAATCTATGATGGTAATAAAAAATAAATTTAGAAATCGGCTTTGGCTTATTTCACCACTCCGACTTAGCTTGTCTAATTTGGAACCAACAATTGACAAGTTGATTAAGAAGAGAAGCAGCAATCTTTTCATTAACAATATATTCATCTGCAATGAGTTTTTGATTATTTTTATAATTTCTGATTTTTTGTTCTAATTTTTCTTAAGAATCTGTTCCCATTGATTCAATTTTTTGGTAATCGTAAGAATGGTATTTCTTCTTTATAAATACTTAGTAAAAATTTGTTAAGAAAATATCACTGATCTGCAATTTTTTTAACAAATCTACTGGTCCGCGGACCAAAAAAGGTTGAGAAACGCTGCTCTAGATAGCAGTTGACAATTTATTCCTGTTTTCGAAAGCTGGCTGTTTTACGCGAAAAAGTAACATTTTTAAATATCCTTGTTAATTAGAATAGAAGATTATCAATACCCACGTTAATATAGGTACAGACTACACACAGATTACATCAATATTTATCTTGATTATCCTCATTCAATATGGTTTCTGCAATACAACAAAACGAAGGCAAACAAGGTGATAACAATATAACAGATTCATTACGCATAGGTATAAAAACCTAAATCTGTATAGAATTTTTCTTCTGGATGAATTAGCAATCTGTTCACACACAACTCACAGACATGTGGGAGTTTGGTGGTATATAAATGTGCTTTTGTCAATCTAGCGGATCGGTGCTTCAACAAGACGCAAGATGAACTACATCAAAATGGCGGGTATACTGGTGAGTACAGTCGTCAGTGAAACAATAAGTCCTTGCAAACCGATTAGAAATGTTCTGAATATAGTTGACACTCGATGATTTGGCGCAACACTAACCAAACCACAGAGTTAATATCTATAGAGGGAGTGTAAACAACAAAATGCACAGGTCGCTGACCAGCCAACATGTAACGGAAATTTTGACAGCTTAAGGGCATTACCAGTAGCGTGCGGTTTTATATTAAAATTGTATGTTCATTAATAGATTCAATTATTACTGTGATGTTACAAACTGATACCAATAAGTTGTATTAGTATTTAGCTATACTTACAGAGTTACCCTTATTATAATTTCATTGTAACAGTTGATAATCTATTATTACCATGAAGTGTTTTTCAAAACATATCTAACAGTGTTCTGAAAGGTAGCCTCTTGAAATGGCTGCATCGTATTTTTACTTTAGCAATAAAATATAATAATTGCATTAGGTAATATCCAGTTCTATAAAATTCTCATAGATAGATTTTCTGTAAGTAAATGTGGCATACATTTTTGCATTTCACGTCCTCAAATAGTTTAAAAAATGGAATTTGGAAAATTCATGTTGATTGACAAGAATGTAATGCGTGCACAAAACATACGTTAAACAACCATTATTATTCCTCAAACTGGAGTGAAGTTACTTTTGTTCCCACTTATCCCCATATATTACGCTACTGAAGACTAATACAAAACCTATACTCACCTATGATAAGAAGTGTTCACCGATTTGTCGCTAATACAGCAAACTATGCACTTTTTATGTTGTCTCATCATGCAATTATAACAATATTGTTCATAAATAATTTAATTCACACCACAAATAGTCACAAAGTCAGTAAAATATACACTAAAATCACACAAATCTCGACACACGCAATAACCGCAACTACAATGACAGCCACATGACAGCTTAAGGGCACGCCGATTGTAGGTTGCTAGATTTATGACATATTAGAAGTTATTGCGACATTCCGCTATGAAATTTACCATTTTTGAGATTTGATTAAATCAATACAAATTATCTTCACGTAAATCAGTTACATTGCAAGTATATTGGAATGTATAGTTAAATACCCAGTTAAATACTTTGTGTTCAAACTGCGGAAACTGCCAGATTTTGAAGAAACTGGAAGCGGACGAAGAAGAGTGGCAATAGCGCTATAGATGTTGGCTGGCCAATATTTAAATTAGGCTCCCTCTAGAGATGTTAACTCTGTGAACCAAACCGATTTATCAAAGCCCGACTATGGGTTGTTCGGCCATGTCCCAGCCCAAAAAGCAGCAATTTATCGAACATGTCTGATAGTTCCAAAGATGTGGTAACTAAGTTCAAAAAAATATTAATCACATCACTTACCGTTTACCAATGGCGAACGTACTAAGGAAACTGCTGTTTTGAAATATGAGACTGTCACTGGTGTCCATTTTATATATTCCTGTGCGTCTTCTGCGGACACTGCTAAAAAGATAATAACTTTATTGAATACATAAAAAATAAATTAATAAATAAATACGTCTTTATTTTAAGATTACGAGTTGAACTTAATTGTGGCGAAGTTTAGCTAGTCTGCTATCTGCTACTCTTTCATCTAACAATCTAACCATAAATGCCACAAATCTAGACAGACGTCTAAGTGTTGTATTCATAATCGATAGGGGTCCCTTTTAATACTTGAGGGTCCCTTAAGTAAGGTTTTGTGTTTCGAAACCTTACTTGAACGTCCCTTACGTAAGGCTCCCTTCAGTAATACTCAAGTAAAGAAATGTCAACATGACATTTTGTGCAGTCAAGGCGATTTTGTAGGTTAATTTTGGAGTACGGTGTTGTTCCATCCGGAAAAATGTCCGGCACAAAACAAGAAATACAAGCACAAAACAGAAAGAGTAACAAAAGACATCAAAATGCGTAGGCATAGACATAACAAATTGACTTATATTTGAAATATGACAACGTCGCTGAATGAACTCCGCGGGCTAGTAGATGTTGTCTAGGAAACAGATACACAAGGAAAGCCACACTTGAGGGTCCCTTGAGTAACCCTCAAGTATCACTTGAGTAATACTTAAAGGAAACTTGAGCAACGACTATGAATACGGACCTAAGTTGGTATAGCAAACTTTTTGGTATCAGTACTGTAGGCAAGTGTTACAAAGTTGATACCAGTTCCGCATAGGTTATGTCGCAAGCATTTCTTTTACTTCCCACACCGATAGGTGAGGGGAGTATTGTTTTTAGTAGTGATGGAGTTAAGGTTCAATTACCCTAATGGTTGCCGTTGAGCTTTAAGGCTTATTGTACACCTCCGGTCAAAAGTATCAGACAGAGTCCCATCTTAAGTCGCTTGCGAACCTTGAGATGCATTGTACTATGCTCTCCTGTCTTCCATCTTGGCCTACATTCAGATGGGTGCTAGCTTTTTCGTCTGTCTCAACGCACTTCCAGCATAAAGGAATTGCCACATCGACCCTGAACTTTTGCAGGTGTGCACTATCCTAACGTTCAATGGCCAGTTATAAATCCAACCTCTCTCTTTCTCTCTCTCTCTCTCTCTCTCTCTAGCGTCACAACCCTTTATGGGTTTTTGCTGCAAGCACGATCTGCCTCGATCTATTGCGGTCCATAGCTTTCTCCCTCCATTCTTGTATTCCTAGGGCCTCTATGTCTTTTTCGATGCTGTCCCTCCATCTAAGTCTAGGTCTTCCTAGTGGTCTGGTCTCCTACCGGCTGGGTTCTCCTCCCATACTCGTTTAATGAGGCGTTCGTTTTGGGCTCTCAGAACATGTCCTGCCCATCTAAGCCTTTGAGCTTTTATTTCATTGGTGATGATTGGTTTGCTAAACACACTTTCCAGTTCTTCATTTGTTCTGATTCGATATTGTCCGGTTATCTCATCCACTTTAGGGCCATAGATCCTTCTCAGTATTTTACGTTCGATGCGCTTCAATAGTAGTTCGTTCTGCTGAATGATGGTCCAGGTTTATGCGCCATACATTGCGACGGGCCTGATTATACATCTATATATTCTAATTTTTGACGTTGTTGATAGGATTGTTGATCTTAATAATTCTTGCAATGCATAGTAGCACCTATTGCCCTTTTGTATTCTTGCCTGTATTTCTCTGCCTATATCGTTGTCGTGTGTTATGGTGGCGCTTAGGTACTGAAATTCTTTTACGGAGTCAGAGGTACTTTTGACTTGACAGAATTGCATACTTTATTATATCATTAAATGTGAGATTTTATTATGTAAATAATAAACTGCCTACAAAATTCTCTAGTAGTTTTGATTTCATTTCAAAAATTTTAATGGTTTTGGAAATTGCCAATCTCAAGTACATTGCAGTAGCTAGTAGGCCGTGAAACAATCTATTTCTGCCATAGTCCAGCTTCTCTTTGACCAAAGATATGTTACCGCCGTTGTTTCTGGTTAGACTTTGTTTATTGTGAGTAATTTTTATAATCTTGTCCCTTTAGTCTAGTTCGTGTGTATTTTTCTGCTAAGTTAGTTGTTTTCTTCTACCTGAACAGGTTTTTGTTTATATTTCATGGCCTGCTACGTTACTTATAGGTAGGAAAATTGAAAAACGCCGATTTGTTTGAAAATTTAAAATTAAATGAAAGGTTATCAAATTTTACGTTTAACCGTATAAAAAAATTAGGCATTCCCATTTGAAAAAATCAAGTTATCGCTGATTGAAGTTTCCTTAATTAATCGGCCGATTTCTCCAAGCATGAACGGAATTTAAATTTGACAGCTTCATCAAAGCTGACGCATTTTATGCTTAGTTAAATGGCAAAGTCACAGCCTTCCAAATTTTATAATCTCTGCGATACTCAATTTTTTCCTGATATCTACTTATACCGATAATGGTGATTTACACCTAAACGGTTCGCTTTAAGTCCCATGTATGATACATAAAGTCACACTAGGATTCACCAAGGAATCTGAATATGCAACAATATACGGGGTGTTCCATTTAAAAAACATACCTTTGATACATTTCGTGTTTTTGGGACACCCTGTATAACATGAAAATATTTTTAAAATGTAGCCTTTATGGGTCTCTATCCATCCGAAATTATTATTTTGTTTTTTATCAAATACTTTAGCCATAATGCTCCGTGTCGAATAACGTGAATAGCCCTGTATGGTACTCTCATCTATTCCTCAACATCGTTGATAACTTGTAAGTTTTATTGTTAAACTGCGTTTCTGCGCCTTAATTATTTTATCGTTCTTATCAAAGCAACTAGAGCTCGTTACTCAACAATCCAGTACACGAGAAGCAAGAAATTTATGACAGTACAATACCGTATAAGCGCAACAAGCAAAATCTGAGTCAAACAAAATAGTGCAATTTTTTAATCATACAAGTATGAATCACAGCAACTGGTTGCAAGTAGTTCTTTGATTCATTCTCTACGAATCTAAACCGGGTGCCAATGAAAATGCAACACAACGCAGTTTATCCATAAATGGTCACCAATCTGCATCTGTTTGAATCTGAGATAGGAACTTATACCACATATATAGACCTTGGTTGTAGGAAATCAATAGAAAGTGAGTTTTTCCTCATTTTTGGAATACATTTTAACCAAGAGATGAATCTAGTTTAGTAGATACTTAGTGGAGACATTTCCACGAATAAAAATCTTAACCAGTTGGCACAACACGATACTTGACAATTGTCTAAGATCCGAATATAGAACGACGAACTGATTAATGGATGAAAAGCATTTTATATTAAATTTAATATGTTAAAAAACATCGCGAGTTGGTTGGCTGAAAAATTTCAGTCCAGGCTATGATTAATTAAATATTTATTTATTTATTTAACGACTTTATTTGGGCGAAATTTAGCCTAAGGCTATTCTTACATATTGAAAAATTATTTTTTTTTAAACATTTCACTGGTTTGGTTAATAGACAAATCACATACCAATCGAAAGTATGAAGCCCATAAAATATGCAAACGTTAGGTTGGCTACGTTTTTCCCGTCCCAACTATAGGGTAGGCAGGTATAAACAGGTAAATCATTAATAGTAATTTGCACCGGTGTGGTTAATGCATGAAACTTATATCAAAATAAAGATAATTTTTGGTTGTCTGCAAAAAATCAGTCTGGAATTCCGGTTGTCGAATTTTAAAGATCAAAATATTGCTGCCCGTGAATAAGTGCGCCAGAGAGGTCCGAGCGAACTATCCCGTGTATTAACAAAGGACGCAGCATAGCGGCTGCGTGTAGCTCGGCCAATGAATGAAAGAGAGTGCGCATGCCATGTGTCCGTGAAATTGAAATGATTTATTTGAATGAAAAATAATCAAAAATGTATAAATTTATGAATCTTATATGTCATTATTTCACAATTAAAAAAATTAAAAGATGTATTTACTAAGATGGTTTTGAAGGTTAAATTATTATGCACTTACCGTATTCTCACCAAGAAAGTTATTAAACTCTTCATTATATTTTTTACCCAAAGCAGTCACTTTTTTGTAGCACGTGGTATGATAACCTACAAAATCCAGTGATGCATTGGTTAACTCACCGCCACTGTATTTAAAATTTTTCTTTTTACGAAAATTTAATTTCAACGAACAGTTTTTATACGTTTCATCGTTAAAATCAAGAGCATCATCGTCCGAGTTGCATAGAAAACACTTTTCAGCCATTTTTTATCACAATTTAATGTTTATAAATAACAACAATCAGTATAGTAGTAGTAGCAGCACGCTTTTTCAATTCAGAAGAATAAGGCAAAACTGTTCCAATACAATGATGCACAGCATTTACGAGTGTATCGCTATCCTTTTCAATTTCATGGACACATGACACGCGTACTTTGTTAATACACTCTACATTGGATAGTTCGCTCGGACCTCTCTGGCGCACGTATTCACTGGCAGAATTTTTTTGATCTTTAAAATTCGACAACCGGAATTCCAGACTGATTTTTTGCAGACAACCCTATATCGACGTGTTTGCAATAAAATTATATTTATTTTGATATTAAGTTTCATGCATTAACCACACCGGTGCAAATTACTATTATTGATTAACCTGTTTATACCTGCCTACCTATAGTTGGGATGGGAAAAACGTAGCCAAACTAACGTTTGCATATTCTATGGGCTTCATACTTTCGATTGGTATGTGATTTGTCTATTAACCAAACCAGTGAAATGTTAAAAAAATTAATCTTTCAATATTTAATTAATCATATCCTGGACTGAAATTTTTCAGCCAACCCACTCGCGATATGTTTCTTAACATATTAGATTTAATACAAAATGCTTTTCATCCATTAACCAGTTCGGTGAAGGTCGTCTTATATTGGGATCTTCTACTAAAACCTGTGGTGCGATATACTTGAGATGCCACTCGACAAAATGGCAAGACAACCCATCCCTAAGAAAGACTCAAAACCGATCTCACCAACTATAGACATGTGGCTCTTCTCGGCATCATGTCTAAGGTTATGGAGACTGTCATTAACACACAGCTCCTGAAATACCTGGACAACAATAACATCATAAAAGATCGCTGGTATGGCTTCCGTAAGCACAGGTGACCTCTTGGCCTATGTCACTCACTTGTGAAACAGATCAATTGAGGAGCTTCCACGCAAAAGTGAACAAGTCCAACTTCATAGCAAATTAAGTTATATACGAATTTATGTAGTTTAAGATGATATCTGCCGGATTGGCTATCTATTCCGTGCAATATCGCAGAAATCAATCATATAACAGCATGTAAATATTAAGCATTCATGCAAAATGCAACAAGTCCTATTACAGGAATTTTTTCATCGAAAATCGAACAAAACCTAACAAGTCCCTAATAGTATCATTGGGACAGATCTGGGAATTCATGCAAAACTCAACAAGCCTACCCACGCCTGTGTATGTGGAAGAATAACCTTATTTTGTAGTTGCGTGGCTACATCAGTGCAAGGAAAGTCTAAGTTCTAAACGGTCTGACATAAATATGAATTGCGCTAACTTCATTCAAAAACGGAAAACCGTTAATTGTTTCGATTTGTTTGTTGGTTGTGATTAGTACTCTGAATGCTCGAGTATTTTTATTGTGTCTTCTACCTAGAACCTAAACTTAAAAGCTTTTCATTCAAAACTGAACAAGTCCAAGGTGTAATCCATGCAAAACTCAACAAATACGCATCGATCTTTCAAAAGTGCACAAGTCCAAAAAAAAATGTGTTATAAAATGAAACCTCCTTTCTTGAAAAATATGGATTCATACCCAAAATATGAACAAATTAAGCTACTATTTTTCATGCAAAACAGTCTCAAATAAATAATTAGGTATTAAAAATATTATTGAAAAATTGCGTTTCCTGAACAATTATTAAAAGTAGACATGTTGACTTTTGCATGAAAGCTCCTCAATTGGAAACTCATGGCGAATCCCGTGTTGTTACACTTGGCATATCGAAAGCCTTCGACAGAGTGTGGCATAAGGGACTTTTGGTCAAGCTTGTTGCTTATGCACTACCACCTGGTCTGCGGCAGTGGCTGAATAGCTTTTTGAACGACCGATCTCTGTTGTAGTCAAAGGCGGTTCATCAGACGTATTTTCAATAAACGCCGGTGTTCCTCAGGGATATGTCCTATCCCCTACACTGTTTCTGCTGTACATCAACGAGCTGCTAGATCCAATCCAATCTACAGCTTCTCAGATGTCAGTACATTAATATCGTGCATGGAACCAGGCAAGCCACTATCAGCCCAGGAGAATGGCGACAGCAGCAGGCCTCACAACGTTGATATCAAAACAATTGTCGAGTGGGGATTTGTAAATGAAGTACGATTCAACGTACAGAAGACTCAGGCAGCAACACTTACAAAGGGTTCCACGTTGGCTTACCAATGTGGAAATGTAGGCTCACCCTTTCAACAATGACGTGCCAGGGCACGACCACATCGTCAGTATGGCTAAAACGACCTCTCAGAAGCTTGGAGTTTTGTTCCGTTATAGAAAGCTGTATACACCAGAGCAACTACTGCTGCTCTACAAGGCACAGATCCGACCATCGCTGGAGTATTGCTCCCATGTGTGGGGATGCGCTCCGAAGCACTCTCTAAAGCTTCTGAACACTATCCAGAAAAGAGCGATTAGACTAATCGATACGCCTAACCTCACAAAGGACCTCCACACCCTGGAACATCGAAGAAGGGTGACCGATCTGTCCCTCTTCTACACATTCTGTCACGGAAGATGTTCAAGTGAGCTCTTCCAGATAATAACACCAAATACCGTCGAGGAACACTAGAGATGCTCTGCGAGCTAATTCTTACCAGGTCAAGGGCCCTACTCCCCGAACCAGTCTCCTCCAGCATTCCTTCTCTTGGAAAACTTCGACGCTGTGGAATGAGCTATCGGGGAATTTGTTTCCCGACGGCTACAACCTGCATCGTTTCAAATCTAACGTGCACCGATACTTATCCTCTCGCAGCACTTCTACAGCGCCAGAGGCTTTTAGTTTTTGCAGGAGGCTGACCATAAAAGAAGTGACCGTATTTTTTAACTGGCCATTGGACGTTCAGTGCATAACTGCAAAACTTGAGGATCGATGTGGAAAATCCTTTATGCAGAATGTGTACTGAGGCAGAGGAAACAGATAATCAAGTTATCTTCAACTGTTCTGTCCTGAGTAAAAGCAGGAACTGCTCCTACCTGAATGTAGGGCAGGAGAAAAAAGAGGACAGCATAGTCCAATGCATCTTAAGGGTCTAGGGTATAGCGCGCGAAATTGAGAATCCAAGAAAAGACGTATACCCGTGTTAGCGAGGAGGCGTGGCCACCTGTTCCCTTCCTCCAGTGTGTGTATCTAAGATGAGGGCAGATAAGTTCAAAAATCCAAAGGTAAGGTCAAAAGGTCCAAATGTAAGGTCCAAAGGCTACTATAAAAAGGAATTTCGCATTTCCAAGCTCCTGAAGTTGCCCTTAAACTTACAGTAATGACTCAAAGAGCAAATTGAAAAAGAAAGCTTGCGCTTGTGCAACTATTTAGCCTTTTTTGATACCGTGTTTGGTTGTTAAATTACAGGCATTTATAGAATGTATGATTTTACATTGCGAGTTTTTTTGCACATTAAAAAACTTTTTTGAGAAAATCGAAAATAGTTGTCATTCATTAAGGGTCTTAACTATCGCCTTCTGAAATATTAGATATATAGTTTGAAAATAAAGTGAGTTGTGCGGGAAATTGTGAGTCCTTGTTTTACATGGCATATACATACGTATAAAGGTGTCTACCCACACCCCTTAAGGCTGAGCAGCAACTATTACTACTATTAGGGTAACTAAACCCTAACACCCTCACTACTAAATAACGCAGATCTCTCCCGTCGTCTTTTCACCAAGTGGCCTTTCCAATATTCTGATAATAAAGCCATAAAGCCAAAATTTACAATTCTATATATCCTAAACAAGTTGGAAAATTTAGTGACTGACCCAAGTTGACATTTATGGAAATACTAGTGGGATATGCAGTCAATCTCAGAAGATGGCCAACTGAGAAGTTACAAGAAAACTCTTTGAAATTTTTCAACGTTTCGTCAATGTTTATTGACTTCTTCAGGAAAACTACAATATGAATAAACAATGTAAGCAAATGAATCGAAAAGTTCTGAATGCTACTTACTTATCGTGAGGTTAACAAAAAGTCACTAGTCGTCGAAATAAAAGAAATATCATCTTAAATCTACTGTCCTTGTCTTGTTAAAAATTTTAAACACACAACATATTAAAATTTAAATTTAAAATATGGGATTCACCCTGATTAAACAGAGGGAAATACACCCTATAAAGATTTCACATCTTACATAGCTTGTCATAACATTAAAGATGTAAAATGTGAAATCTTTATAGGGTGTATTCCCCTTTGTTTAATCAGGGTGAATCCTATATTTTAAATTTAAATTTTAATATGTTGTGTGTTTAAAATTTTTAACAAGACAAGGAAAGTAGATTTAAGATGATATTTCTGTCTTTCCGACGACTAGTGACATTGTGTTAACCTCACGAAAAGTAAGTAACATTCAGAACTTTTCGATTCATTTGCTTACATTGTTTATTCATACTGTAGTTTTCCTGAAGAAGTCAATAAACGTTGACGAAACGTTGAAAAATTTCAAAGAGCTTTTCTTGAAACTTCTCAGTTGACCATCTTCTGAGATTGACTGCATATTCCACTAGTATATATTTCCATAAATATCCTAAACAATGTAGCATGCGAAATAATTTTTCCTAGGTTCTAACGTAGCACCACCGTAGCACGTAGTAACGCAGTATTTCATGTCAAGAATAGTTTATCATGTTTGAAGTTATTGTCTAACCGGAAGCACGTACTTAATCTTGACTTCTTGTATACTTTATCTGTTCTAGCTGTACATAAACAAGCCGTATATGATCTAAATATAGTATGTTGGAGCTGAAAATATTTATTATCCATTTACTATAAATAGACTTGAGGTCTTGTATATGGTAATGTGCCGTAAGGTCATATTCATTTGGTACAAGATGATAATAATTCATGTATCGCGACTGATTGTCTGAGCACCACATGATACGTATAGCTAATACGAACCTGAAAAGGTATGTTAATCATAAGATCTATAAAATTTGTTTAGTTATGACCACGTACCTAAATAGTATAACGTCAATGGGGTCATTGACAGGTTCTTACAAAATAATTATTACTAATATAAGAACTGGTGTCAAGAATGTTATTTTGAGGTCTTCTGTTCCAAATGAATACTTTTTTACTTCCCACACCGATAGGTGAGGGGAGTATTGTGATCGCGAAAATTTTCGATTTTGAGATAATAAACTTTTTGGGCGTTTCATGATGTCTACATAACGAAAATCCACGTCACTCATTTCCGTCGGTCTGTCTGTCGGTCTGTCGGTCTGTCGGTCTGTCGGTCTGTCGGTCTGTCGGTCTGTCGGTCTGTCGGTCTGTCGGTCTGTCGGTCTGTCTGCCTGTCTGTCGCGTTTTCCTACCCTCGTAATCTCAGTAACCGCTGCATGGATTGCGATGAAATTTGGGTAGTGATATGCCGTGGGGTCCTAGTAGATAATGGTGCTAAAATTTTGAAGATCGGTGTATTGGCGGCGGAGTAATTAGCAAAAAACAAAAAAAATCAGATATTCCTCAAACTTCGTTTTTAGGCGTTTCAGAAGTTCCTGATCATTTTCTACTGTTTTTTGGGTGGGGGTGAGTTTGGGGAGGTTGGGGGGTGGGGGTTGTAAAACTGAAAAATTTGTTGTATTCATAATGGGCTGTCCAATGACCTATGAACGAAAGACCTAGCGGCATAATTCACCTTTTTAGGTCCATCCAAACATTGCCTCGCTTATAATAGAAACCAAGGGACTTGTGATGTATACATACGAGTATTGTTTTAGATCGTTGTATATTGCTTAACGCGAAAATGACTGAATGGATTTTAATGAAATTTTGACACAGTATTACTACCGCGGCGAGAATGGAAAACGCGGATGTTTTGGAAAAATCGTGTCAGTGGTGGCGCAGCAATAATAAAAAAAACCAAAAATATAAAAACAGCTCAAACTTTGTTTTTAGGCGTCTTAGGGGTTTCTGATCATTTTCTACTTTTTTTGGCTAGGGGTGCATTTGGGGTGGTTAGTTGTAAAACTGGAAAATTTGTTGTATTCATAATAGCGTGTCCATTGACCTATGGAAAAAATGCCTAGCGGCATATATTTTTTTTCAAGTTCATCTGAACATTGGCTTGCCTATTACAGAAACCATGGGACATAGAATTTTGTGATGTTTACATATACGAGTGTTGCTTAATTTCGTTCTATGTATATTGCGTAAAGCGAAAATGATTGAATTGATTTTAATGAAATTTCGACACGGGAATTACTATCGCGGCGAGAATGGAAAACACATCAGTTTCTGGAAAATCGTGTCAGTGGCGGCGCAACAATAATCAAAAAACTAAAAATATAAAACCAGTTCATACTTCGTTTTTAGACGGTTTTTAGGCTCCTGAGTGTCTCGCATCGCATGCAGAATCAAAACTGTGGCGTCTTAGTTCCTAAGGAGGGAGACGCAAGAAACTATTTACCAGAGTTTTTGTGTTGGGTGTTTTTTTGCGGGCAAATGGGCGATGATTTGGTTACAAGGGGGGATTTCAGACTATAGCTTCATGCTATGGGAAAATAATAAACTGGTATCGTAATGTGTGGGAAGTACGGAATCAATCAACTTGACTCCATTTTTTTACGATCATTCCAGAACTTTTCTTAGAACTAAATGGTGGATGAACTTCATAAACTGTGTGTTTTTTCTAACTGATCAGACCGCGTAGGCAAAGCCTTAATTCCAGAGTACCGCGGGTGCTCTGAAAAGTTTATGTTAGGGGAAGTTTGTTAACGCCGGACACCCGTAGGCCCAATAAATACTCCTGGCAGTCCATTCCAAGCCTTGGAAACCAAAATGCCCTGAAGGTATGCATCTAGACCGAAATACTATCCTGAATTGTATTTTATATGCCGATGACCTAGTACTTTTAGCCAAAACTGAAGACGACCTACAGAGAAAAATATGCATCCTACAAACAATATGTCAAAAATATGACATGAAAATATCAACAAATAAAACTAAAACCTTGGCTTTTTTAGATAAATATCCAGTTAGGACAAAGATTGTTGTAAACGATGAAGTACTGGAATTAGTGACCGAAACTACTTTTTACGGCCGAAACCGAAACCGAATTTCGGCCTCCGTCTTAGTTTCGGCCGAAACCGAAACCGAAAGATCAATATAACGTCAGTAATTTTTTCGTGGATCTAAAAATGGATAACGTTTTATCAGCATTATCATACCTTATTTCAAATAAATCATTTATACCTTTTGAAATAAGAAGTTAATCTGAAACAAATATCAACTATTTTATATTTATATTATATTTTGTATCTACTAAATAACATTCCTAACTTTGGTCAATCTTTATGACATTGTTATCAATTAGCTACCTTAAAACTAAATTTCTGAAGTACCTACGTGATAAGCACAACTACTAAGTATTTTTGGAAGTAAGTAGTTTTCTCTGAATTTAAGAAACTGTTGTGAGCTTCTTTGAGTTACAGCTATTGTTGACTATCAGTATTCATAACTGAACAATCTAATATTGTAAGCGAGAAACAATAATTTATCAACCTTCTTTGCAAATAGCTTCCTTAGTCTGAATAAATTTGCCTAGTTGCATTAAGTAGTTGTTCAGTGGAAACAGTCGTCGGTAAGCAGACGTGAATTTTAGGGGAACGTTTCTCAAAGACAGAAATGGACTGAAATTCTAGTGAGAGTAATATCTGCGTTTCTTTGCAAGCTTGGCTCCGATAAGTAGGAAGTAGGCTTCTTAACTTGTGATAAGTTATTACCATCATCTACCCAACAAAATGACACTTCTTCGTTTGAAGTTTAGTACTCCGAGGGCTTCCGGTCGCAGCGCCAAATCCATCGAATTTAGTTTCGGTTGTAGTTTCGGCTGGATGGCAGCCGAAACCGAAACTAAACCGAAACCCGTTTTTTGGCCGAAACTAGGCCGAAACAAAAACCGAATGTTCGGTCGGATACTAACTGGAATACATAGGTAAAACACTCCAAATACTTAGGCTGCGATATATCTTATCATAGAAGTAAAGATATAGGAGAAAAACTTAATAAATTCACAAATATTTGCGGAACTATCAGTAGAACATTAATAAATAAAACAAGAAAAAAAATCAAATCAAATTTTATAGGACGATAGCTGCTCCAACTCTCTTATACGGTAGTGAAATATGGACAACAACGAAAAAAGAAAAAAATATGATACTAACACAAGAAAAGAGATTTCTAAGAAGAGTAACAGATTGCACAAAATTAGACAGATTGATAAATAGAGACATAAGGGTGGAATTAAACATCTTCAATATAAACAACAACAACATTAGATTCGCAGACGACACAGTAACTTTGGCAAACTCAGCGGAAGAACTTCAAACTCTGTTGGACAGGACAAATACGTTTTGCGGAGAATACGGTCTTAAAATGAACACCAGAAAAACAACATACATGACTATTACAAAGAAACCAAATGTAACTGCAAATATAAACTTAGAAGGTCAAACACTCGAACAAGTCAAAAAGAATAAATATCTGGGAACCTGGATAACTCACGATAACGACCAGACCTTAGAAATAAGATCAAGAATCGAAATAGCACGAGCAGGATTTGTAAAGCTAAAGAAAATACTATGTAACAAAGACATCTCTTTGGAATTAAGAATTAGAACCCTTAGAGGTTACGTATTCTCAACATTGTTGTATGGATTGGAGAGCTGGACGCTAAAACAAGAACATATAAATAAATAACAAGCATTCGAGATGTGGTGTTATAGAAGAATTCTAAAAATATCTTGGACGCAGCGAAAAACTAATACAGAAGTTCTTAGACTAATGGGTAAAAGTTGCGGAATTGTTAAAAATATAAAAATTAAAAAACTGCTGTATTTAGGACATATAATGAGGGAAGAACGATATCGTTTGTTACAAATTATAATGCAGGGCAAAATAAAAGGAAAATGGAGCGTTGGCCAAAGGAGAATATCATGGCTGCGAAATGTAAGGGAGTGGTATCAATGCAGTTCCATAGAACTATTTCGAGCAGCGGCAAATAAAGTAAAAATAGCATTGATGATTTCCAACCTCCGATAGGA
Source organism: Callosobruchus maculatus (assembly GCA_951848785.1). Taxonomy (NCBI): domain Eukaryota; kingdom Metazoa; phylum Arthropoda; class Insecta; order Coleoptera; family Chrysomelidae; genus Callosobruchus; species Callosobruchus maculatus. The sequence continues at coordinate 2,707,099 of CATOUR010000198.1, forward strand.
GACGGAAAAGTGTCTAAAACCTGAAGTGAAGAAGAAGAAAAAGAATATGAAGAAGAAGACGGCTACAACCTGTAGCGTTTCAAACCTAACGTGCACCGACATTTATTTTATTATCTTCTCGCAGCGCTTCTACAGCACCATAGGCTTTCAGCCTTTGCGGGAGGCTGACCAAAAAAAAAGGTTGCAATTTGTTAATTCTGTGTGGACGAGTTTTCAATTTCTTATAGAGCCCAACATGTTTGACTGTGTATATGGATATGGGGTTTAAGACAACTGATTTAAAGCAATTAACCTCCTTGATCCAAATAAAGACGCTTGTCTACTGCAAGTCTGCAATCTTTGTTTGTAAACACACCGTTGACAACTGCACTTACTTTTTGTGATCGACGTCATCGCCGTTTTTGTTGGTAGGCTCCGATGTCAACATGGTCATCTCCTTCCGAAAAATCAAAAAATGTCCACTTTTCACGTAATTGTCCACAGCACTGCGTCACTGATTTGAATAAACGACGGTCTAGTTAAAGTGGTCGGGCAAGACATACTTTTGGTTGGGAATGAGACTAATAAAATAATGTTATCGTCTTGTTATGTTTGTGTTGATATATCGCACGCTACCTGGTCAAGCAGACAAAAACAAACTACCATATACAAACGACGTTGGTCGGTGAATAAGATTAGATTTGAATTGACACTGCCATCATTTTTACTTTACACCAGTGTACACATAGGCGTTACATTAAAATATTGCTTCATCGTAAAGTTCAACTGAAGCCAGACCGAAGTGGATTTCAGTTTAGGCTAGTTGATAATTAATAATAGTAATCATACATCAACCATAACAACCTCTCAAAATGCATACAGGCAACAATAAAAAGATGCAACTAAATCACCACAACAAACAATACACGAAATACACTTAAACAATACTTTGCAGTTTATGCAGCTAAACTCTGCAGATAATACGAATCCAACGACAGAAAGGATGCTAACAATCTTTTTCCGGAAATTGAAAAGCAGTTTTACCAAAAGATAACATCAAATAATCAGATAACAACAACAGAACCTCCAAGAAGACAAGATTAACCGAGTTTTGAGGAAGCCAAAACTTATAATGAAAAAACTACATGGATCAGACAAGAAGAGGTAAAAAAACAACGTATACCGGAACAGGGAGAGGTTATTCTTACACTACAGGAAATAGCTGAGACGATAAAACATACCCACAATTGGAAGTGCCCAGGCGTAGATAACGTGCAAAATTTCTGATACAAGCAATTTAGTGCAACATATAAAATGCTTACAGACCAAATCTATGAAGGCTTCTCTAACCTAATAGGCTTCTCAAATTCCTCACACAAGAAATAACGTACATTAAACACAAAAACGCAGACACCAAGAACCCTGCCAATTACCGCCCGATCACTTGTCTCCTCACTTTGTGCAAGATCATCACCGCAACAATATGCAGAAGGATTGAAAAACACCTTACGCAAAACAGCATCCTTACTGAATTACAAAAAAGACGTATAAAACAAAGCCTATGTTGTAAAGAACAACAATCTGATAGTTGATAGTGTGATCATGGAGCAAACTAGAAAAGAACACAGGAATCTTCATGCCTATTTCATGGATTACAAAAACGCCTTTTACTCTGTACCCCATAGGTGGCTAACTTAAATTCTACAAATATTTGAAATCAAGCCTTCGTCGGTTTCTTACAAGAACCATGGAGGCATGCCGATCCAACATACATCTTAAAACTCAGGACGGCCATATCCAAACGGAGGAGCTACACATACGACGCGCTATTTTCTTGGGTGGTTTTCTGAGATCACTGTGGTTCTACCTTTGTTTAAATCCACTCTCTAACGCACTCAACAACACAAATTGTGGTTTCAACATGAGACATAGAGAGTCAATCAACACAGAATCAATCATCTCCTCTATATGGATCATATAAACCTATATGCCACCACTGAAGTACTGAGCAAATCGCTCAGAATAACAGACATCAGACGTCAGAATGGAATTTGAAATGACCAAATGCAAGGTAAAGGCCAAGAGAAGAACTTCCCGAACAGGAAATATATAATATATATTATATGGTTAAACGTTAGACAACATGGACAAGGACGAAACCTGCAAGTACCTGGGTTTCAACCAGAACATAAAGACCGACCACACACAACTGAAGGCACAAATACCACAACAGTTTAGAGACCACCTCATTAGATCACTAAAGGAAAATTAAATTCCAAAAATCTTATAAAAGCTATTAACATATTTGCAATGCTAATCTCCACGTATTCCTTTGGCATCCTCAAGTAGTCGCACACTGGCATAGAAAACATCGATATACTCATACGAACAGAACTCACCAAACACAGAATGTCACATCCCAACGCATTCAAGGAAAGGCTTACCATAGCAGAAAACACAAGACAAATAAAAACACTGACAATTTTTCCAAATCAAACAAACAAACTTACATGAGACAATGGTAATAGCAGACAAAAACAATACACCATTCAACCTCTCTTGTCCAGATCAAGTAGCTGACGCACAGAATCACATACAATCACAACAAGAAAAAATAAATTAATACATCACACCTACAACAATTAGGCCTGGACGAAAGGTTACACAAAATATTCCAAAAGTCTGTAATCCTAAAGACCTCGCATTGTATGGTCATTCCAAAAGTCAAAACTCCTCTCTCAAACTCCACAGATTTAAGATTTTTCCACAATATTGAAGAAACCTATGCAATACAGTTGGTGACACATCTGTAATATTGGATCAACGCCAGAAAAAACTAAGGACCTCAATAGACGGAATTTCCTGTAGGCCTGTAGAAAAAATTATGTCCTCCCTATACACATTGAAAATGAGTTAAAACCACATAGAGCAGAGGGACGTTCATGTCATAAGTTTCTTTCCAAAGTAAAAGTGAAGAAAAGCTAATTTACAACGGCACGGTCATTAAGCTAATAGGTGGCTTTAATATGTTTTATTTTTATAACTTGAATTTTAATTATCTCCAATGTTTTCGACAATGAAGCTATGTTATCACGTAATCCATGGTTCTGTTTGTGTAACGTCTGTTCCATTTCGCAACAATCTCGATAAGTTTTCCCTGATGATGTAATTATAAGTTTCCGAAAGCTTGTAATAAAAGCTACGTTGCTTTGTCGCATTCCAATCAACAGCCTACTTTTGGCCTACACAGTTAAAAATTGAGTGTAAAGTTCTACACTCAGTGAGTGGTGCGTATACAGATGAAGTGCTTCGAGTGTAAAATTCACATAATGGTAATATTTATCTCAGAACATGTAAACTCTTTGAACTTTTTAACACACATACAAGTAAAACTAGTCCAATGTCGTGTAAAAGTATCACTCAAATGAGTGGAGTGAATAATGATTCAAAATACTTACGTTATTCCTGTCGAATCACATAAGAGAGTACAAAACGTATGAAAACCACGAACCTCCATTGAAACGACATTAGTGAAACGATTCAATATTGAACAATTAAACGTACACCTATGCAAATTTAACAGATTTGATCAAATTGTTATTTGCATCCAGCTTCCTGCATTAAAATGCACAATGACTAATGTCAATTTCTCCTCCAAATCGTCACTTCCTTCCTTCCTGATACTTCTATTGATCTTAATGAGATAGACTACGATTTTGCTGCTGTTTTTGAACCTAACGTCCTAAGTAGCTCAAATGCTTTTGGCCTATATAATGGAAATACATTTTAACCAGAATCTGTCCTTTTCTCCTAAAGTCGTAGATTCGAACAAAATAAGTATACAGTGTCATAATGTTCCCTGAAATCAGAGGCTGGAGGTTTAGATGGGCTTTCCTTCAACATGGTTATAGCTTGTCTTCCAGAAGCTATTCGCATCGGCAAATTATGTTTGGTTAAGGGATGTTTCCTAAAATTATTAAAGCTCTGATAGTGTCTATCCCTAAAACAAAATATTCCCCAAGGATTGTCTGATCTTAGGCCCATTTTGTCCAAAGTTTTAGAAACAATTGTGAAAGAACAAGTATCAGATTATACTGAGAGTTGTGGTATAATTTTGAATGTGTCTGATAATATTGACAGATCTCCTGACAAAAAAGTTTTTCGGCCTTCGACAAGATCAATCAAAAGCTACTTGTTGCCAAAATATTTTTTTTTGTTTTGATCCTACTGGTGTATCTTTTTTTGACAGTTATTTCACAGTTCGAGATGCTTTTGAAATGTGGACGTGGAGGAGAATGCTGAGAGTTACTTATACCACCCATCGAACTAACGTTTCCATGCTGAATGAGCTCGGTAATCCAAAGAGACTATCCTCCATTGTGTCGACGAGAATGCTTTCAATCTTCGGACATATACAAAGATGCGATAATATGGAGAAACTTGTAGATCAGAGTTGTGCCCCGAGTGGGCGGCGCCGTGGCCGTTCCCCTAAACGCTGGGCGAATACGACGAAACAGTTGCTGTATATGAGTATCAAGAGCGCTACTGAACTGACAGTAAATCGCGAACGATGGCGAGCTGCAATTCTCAAAACTATTGATAATATCTGTGTCGGTAGTACTCTAGCTCCGACTTAATGCATTTTACGAGTTCACAACATGTCTGTTAAGACATTGTGACTATGATGACGATGATCTGAAACTGCAACTGATACTTTCGAAATTACAACAGACTGAAGGTACTCATACTCAGTCGGGATTTTAAACCCAAATCTTGGGCTGTTAAAAATCCTGAGGGAGAGCTAATTACCAACTTGCATGAAGTTATTGAGGTATGGCGAAATTATTGCGAAAATCTGTACCATGAGGATGGCCTTCACGTCCTCTCATTGGATTTTGAACACGGACCGGATATTCTTTTGTCTGAAGTGGAACATGCCCTCAACAAGCTAAAAACTAACAAAGCTACAGGCATTGATGTTATTTCTGCTGAAACGCTGAAATGCTTGGGTGACGACGGCATCTCCCTTTTACATAATATTTGTAAGAGTGTCTGGTCATCCGGTGTTTGGCCAGATGAATGGTGCACATCAATTTTTGTTCCACTTCATAAAAAGGGATCTCCAACAAATCCTGACAATTATCGCCTACTTTCGTTAATCTCTCATGCAAGTAAGGTTCTACTGTATATTTTAAAATCTCGTTTGGAGGGTTTTATTGGCTGGCATATTTCTCAGGTGCAGGCAGGTTTCGTGAAAGGACGCGGTACGCGTGAACAGATCTTAAACTTAAGACAAATTATTCCGGTTTTTATCTAAGGCGTTTGATAACGTAAAGTGGCCTAAACTGTGGGAAATCCTCATCTCTATGGGAGTTCCTTATCACCTAGTGTTTCTCATACAGCAACTCTACGAGTCTAAATCGGCTCATGTAAGAATTGATGGCAAACCTGTCTAGTCAAACTGCAACCAGAAAAGGAGTTCGTCAGGGATGTGTATTATCTCCGATGTTGTTTAACATTTACTCTGAATTTGTGATGAGACAGGTATTAGACAACTGGAATGGCGGTGTAACTATTGGCGGAAGCAAAATATCCAACTTAAGATTTGCTGACGATACAACCCTTATTGCAGCTTCTCAGGAAGAACTAGTAGCTCTATTAAACATCTTAGAACAACGTAGTGCAGAGTATGGGCTTGGTATTAACTACAATAAGACCAAGGTTATGATCGTAGATAGAGAGCATGATAATTATCGAGAAATAAAGTCAATAGGCCGTTGTGAAGTAGTTCAAAGTTTTATATACCTCGGTTCTTTGATCGATAATTCGGGTAGCTGTGAAAATGAGATTCGACAGCGCATTCAACAGGCACGTGTGGCCATGACAAAGCTTACTAAAATTGATCATAACATCACTAAAGCTACAAAAATGTCGCTGGTTCAGTCTCTTCTGTTCTCTATATTTTTGTATGCCTCGGAAACTTGGACTGTTAAAAAGGCAGATCGAGCTCGCATAGACGCTTTTGAAATGTGGACATGGAGGAGAATGCTGAGAGTTCCTTATACCGCCCATCGAACTAACGTCTCCATACTGGATGAGGTCGGTAATCCAAAGAGACTATCCTCCATTGTGTCGACGAGAATGCTTACATTCTTCGGACATATACACAGAAGCGATAATATGGAGAAACTTGTAGTTCAGGGTCATGCCCCGAGTGGGCGGCGCCGTGGCCGTCCCCCTACACGCTGGGTGGATACGACGAAACGGTTGCTGGATATGAGTATCAAGAGCCCTACTGGACTGACAGTAAATCGCGAACGATGGGTTCTACAGTTTTCAATCTATTGATCATATGTATGCGTAACGGCAATACTCTAGCTCCGACTTAATACATTTTACGAGTTCACAACATGTCTGTTAAGACATTGTGATTATGATGACGATGATCTGAAACTGCAACTGGTACTTTCGAAATTACAACTGACTGAAGGTACAAATGACGCTTTAGAAATGTATAATTTGCTAGAAAAGGTGTAGCAAATTTCCCATTGTTACGCCAATGGTATCACGCCTCTTCTTGGCCTCTGCAACACGTCGGGTTATGGGGTCCACTAACTACATCAATTTATCCATTAAAGCCAATTAATGTCTTGGTTCGACAGTGCTTAGGTACTGGAATATACGTAGTATACATAATATACGCAAACGCTACTGCACCGCATGGTGGTGGTAGATCGAACTTGACGATATACGCAACTACGAGATTGCTTGGAAAATTTGGACTGAATCATACTTCATAGAAGTTTCTATGAAAGCTTCTGATATGTTGACGACACTTTTGTAATGGAAGAGATTCCTGAAATGCCTTTCTTAGTCATTTAAATTCAATTCATTCAAGGTAAAATATACAGTAGAATTGGAAAAAGACGGATGTCACATAATCTGTGGCTTATTCATTTGCGCATAGACTCGTTATGCTGCCTGATATAATTGAAGTCAGAAATATATATAAGTATCGGCCATAGGACACTAGCGCTCCACGGTCAGATTGGTCCTAATCCCACCGGTCAGAAGCGCGCAAAATAGTTCGATCACCAGATGGGCCATAGGACACTAGCGCGCCGCGGTCAGATTTGTCCTAATCCCACCGGTCAGAAGCCCCCAAAATAGTTTGGTAATAGGCAGGTATGTGGACACCAGCGCGCGGGGCGGCGAGGTAAACTTATGTCTTATAATTTTACCGATTTTAATTCATTCATCATTTTTTGCGATCTTGCTAATAGTTACTGAAGAATTTGTAGAACTCCAGTCAGAGGTATCGTTACTTTTGACTTGACAGAAAAGAATTACTTTTTTATATTATTAAATGCGAAATTTTGTTCTGAACACAAGTTAATCTGATCACTATAATAGATGCAAATAAAGAGGTTAGTATTGTCAGCAGATCGAAATGTCTTTATAATACTCCAAAAAATTTTAATTAACCAGAACGTGTTCTAATTTGTCACAAATTTGATCGATTTCTTGACGATGTAAAAAAAGTCCGAGAAATTTACCTTCACAGCTTGTTTTGTGGGAGCATCACGGTTGTGCTCATTATTTCTTTTAAGAACAATCTCTTCCGATTGATCTATCAGCAAAGATGCTATGCATCCTCTTCTAGAGCATCTGTAGGCTACACCACGGGTGGTTTCTTTATCTCTTCGGAACGTATACTCTTCAAGGACTATATACTCCACGACGAAAAAGTAGAACACAAACAATACTCACAAACATCAACTAAGGATTGCAAACTACTGAAATATTTCCATTAAGGGTAGTGTTATATACCTACGGAAGCCGAATAGCCATTTAAATAATCTAAGAAGTAACTGTAAGCTACCGCAAGTCGTAAAAAGACAGATGAAAGTTCGCAAGAATAAAAGGGATGTGGTCATTAGGAATAACCCTCAGAGTAACAACTGAACGTAGAGGTAGTAAACAACTAATTCTAATAGGCCAACATCTTTTCTTACGTTGTCGTACTGACCACCAGATACGGCAATCATATAATTGTTTACTATCGTCTTAATTGTATAGTATCCAGAAATATTCCATTTTACGTTAAAAAAGACGGTATTTTGATATTTCAGGAATGATTACAGCAAAATCAATAGATATGTTGACCTCTATTGCGTTACTGCATGTTTCTTCATCATAAACGCAAATTCTGTCTTACATAAATTTTGAGGAGCTGGCAACGCCTATCTAATTTTTCCGCGATTTGTTTACGGTTAACCCTCAACTGTCAAACGTTTGTTTTGTTTGTGCGTCTTTTATGCTTGGTCAGTGAAATCGAATTCACTATTTGTTGGTAACTGTAGTGAAGCTTTACGGACTTACTGTGCTATATTCGAGTGCAGTTTAACAGTTTTTCGAGGTGGGACAGTACAGAGCAGTGTTTGTAACATGGGTTGCATTGGAAGAATTTTCAGGTTAGTTGGCAATGTTTGGAGGCCGAAGTGTCAAAAGATGATGGCTTTGAGCACGCCATGCTGAAGTGGTTTGTTTACTACCTCTATGTTCAGTGGTTACTCTGAGGAATAACCCAAGCCTAATTTTCTTTCGGCGCGCAAGTGACCGGTGCCGATGAAGGCACCCCTTTTGTAATCAGGTAAAAATCAAACCGCGCGCGCTCGTGACCGATCACCTAAGATTCAGTTCTCAATCAGTGCCGACACTTCTATAGTGCAGTTACGTTATTATGTAGACCTAAATAATGATAAAAAAGTAATTATCTGTACAAAGTGTATATTATAATAATGCAGAAAGTGATAGAAGATCAAAATAATCGCAAACACCTATTTGCAATAGATAAAAACAAAATAATTTGATCTACTTATATATTGACATCTGATTATACACAGGCAATATACATATTTTGACCACACTAATGACCGCGCCAGCCCCCTGGCCAGCCCAGCAAAAAAATGCTGAAAGGGATTACCATCGTCGAACTCGTCGCGCGTCATACTTTGTAGTATAGGCACTGGGTAAGAGCACAAAAAATGTAAACAAATCATATAATTCTGACTTCAAACTTCAATTATACCAACTCGCAGATTTCAAAATCTAAAAACACATAAATAATAGCAATATAGAGTTTGTTCTCCACGGTCGGGCTTGAATAGGGTCTCTAAATCTAAAATTTTGGCGATTAAAACACGACATGAAAAGTGAAAACCATCAGACGCAGCTAAAATGCTATTTTTTATTTTACTTCTGTGTAATCGGCATTGACTGCTCTGGTCATTAGCCTCGTGTTCTGTGTAGGTTTTGTTACTGTTTCCCGGCGCCACTCTAGGAACAGTACTGTTAATTACAAGCCAACAATGAAGGCTCAGGTGGGGATTCTTCGCTGAGGTTCTTTTTATGGATAAAACCCTTTCTGAATGATCTTTTATCAATTTTGAGGTGAAGCAGGGTGTTTAAGTATACTTTGATGATGTATCTTTTCAGAAGTTTCATGCCTACATCTTAGCATCCATGGGACTTCATTTGACAGAAGCACTGTTTCGACCGCCATTTCTTCCAGCTAATGAATTCAACAGAAATGAAAATGACATAGAGGAAATTGAATATCTGCCAAATCCAGAAGCTCCAATGACTTTGAGCGATCCATGGTATCCAGATTCATTTGAAGAGATCGACGCAGATTTGTTGAGTCCACCTAACAAGGTAAAGTTCATGAAATGTTGAAGAAAATTTAGCTTGTCCTTCTTCTTTATGTGGCATCCCCATTCTGGAAGTTGGCAATCATCAAGACAATTCGAACTTTGGAAACCGCCGCTCTAAATAGCTGGTTATTAGAGCAATTGAGGTTTTGAATTAACAAAAAAAGTACTTTTTTGTGATAAATGGAGGGATCATATATAAGTCTTATAACAAAACTGTTTTTGTTTTCTTTTTTTTTCGCAATAATTCAAAAGTTATATGAAAATAAAAATGGGTTTTTGAATCGAGTAAAGTAGAGCCCAGAGATATACCATTTGTGTACGTTTTGCGCTATATAAAAACTGCATACCATCTATTAGTACAGTTCATCATTTGGAATAGATACAGTTTTGATAATATTCAATGGTTACCACTATTTTACTGTCGTACTCGTAACCAATTCATGGAATGTGCTGTTAACCAATTTTCTAACAAAACGTAACCTCTTAGAATGGTGAAAATGAAACACTAAGTTGTATTTGAACGTAAATCTGTCGGATGACGTTCACGATGTATATTTTGACCGAACTATGATAAGACCGACACATTCCAGGATTATTAGCGGCTCGACGATGAAGAGGACCGGACTTAGTCAAATTGTTTAGGCAGGTATTGCTACCGTTATTGATAGCAACGCCAATCTGCTTTTACTTTTGTGCGTTACTTTTCTGTCTGAATCGGACGTTTTTTTGGGAAGTGTGACAGCTAGAGTATGTTTCGGCCTTGGGAAGATAATGGGATTTCACAGCGATGTGAATTACCCTGCAGCAGTGAAGGTACGTCAGCGGTTTGCCATTGCGGTGGTGAAAGTAGTGACTATAGTACGGACACTGATAATGAATTTGAACAAAGGGAGGTGGAGGTAGACAAATTAAAACCTCACAAAAGGTCACATCTTAGCGCAGATGCAAAACAAATAATACTGAATGATAATGTACTAAGGAAGGATCCGGAGAATGAAAGTAAGGGGAGTATGATCAAAAAGACCTCAATTCTAACACACGTTCCATATTCAACAGTATGTGAAATTTTGAGAAAGGGGTCACAAAAGAGGAAGCGTAGGTTTGATGCTGGTGTTTCAAAAGAACTAGATCCTACGATCACAAAATTACTGAGGAATATTGTGTACGAAAAGTACAAAATTAATGAACTACCGACAATCGAATCCGTTCAAAGACAATTGGCTAGAATGGGGTAACAGTATCCAAGGAACACATTGCAGCGATGGATTAGGAAGATTGGGTTTAGGTACAGAACTGTGAACAAACGAATGGCTATAATAACGAGGGGAGGTCAGTGTACTACCTTGACGAGACCTGGTATGATACCCATGATACCGCTAAAAAGCGATGGACCGACGGTACAAAGAAGTGTTAGCTAAAAGGCGTTCCACCAAATAAAGGATCCCGTATACTTATCTTACACTGCGGATCATCTGACGGCTAGGTCGAAAACGCGCTCAAATTATGCGGAAAGAAAATTGAAGACTGCAATATAGACTACCACAAAAACATGGACTCGGGAGTATTTGAGCAGTGGTTTGAGTATACACTTATTCCCAATTTAAAGCCATTTGGCGTCATCATAATGGACAACGCAAGCTATCACTCCAGACAAAGGTACAAAATTCCGAATTTAACGTTATCGAAGGCGGAAATACAAGATTTTCTCATAAAACAGGATTTGTACTTTGAAGAAACTTACAAAAAAAACTGAATTATGGAAGTCCTCCACACTGAACAGTTTGAGAAACAATATGTCATAGAAAGCATAGCTAAAAGGTATGGTCATGATGTCTTAAGGTTGCCACCCTATTTTTGCATTTTCAGTCCTATAGAATTCATTTGGGGACAACTAAAACAACGAATCGAACGTTAAAATTGAGTGTAGAAAGGAATAATTTACCATATGGTTTATAAGGTTATATTGAAATGTCTCTACCATATATTTATCAACAGATAATAAAGTTTCAAACATCTTGTTCAACCAACTGATGTATGTGCACTTTATTGGATGGAATGAACATTACCGTTGTCGCCCACTCCATCGAATTCGAATGCCAGTCCGACCCCGTTCCCTTTCTCTGTCGGCACTTTTTGGGGAGATCCTCACTTTGTAAACAAATGGTATATCTCTGGGCTTTACTATACCAAAAACACGCCGACGGCTCCAGAACCCGTGTGACGTTACCATCGCGGTAAGGATGCTCCTTTGACCAACGACGTCCTACTCCGATACTAGATTCTAGATTCCCAGCCAATCGCGAAAATACGTACTGCTAAACTGGTAACTAGTGTATATTTGTTGCAACACAGTCGATGAATGAAGTTTGCAGCTAGAGACGAAGTCTACGATCGAAATAAATATGTTTTTGAGTGTTTGAAGTTGAAGTCAGATTACAGATTCCAGTAAGTAAGTACCTAATCAAATATGTTTCGTTGAAAAAATCTCCTCAATCGAAGGATGGCCCAGTGGTTAGAAAGTCCGCTAGTGGATCTCAGGGTCTTTGGATCGAAACCCAGGCACTGTGCAGTGCAAGTAATATGTCTAACAAAATTTGATTCAAACACATATTTGTGTTGATCGTAGAAAAAATGTGCGTGACAAGTGCAAAAAGCTCATCAACAAAATTTTTTATAAACAAAAAATTTAAAAAAAGTTGGAAGGCCTGGGTTTCGATCCAAAGACCCTGAGATCCACTAGCGGACTCTCTAACCACTGGGCCATCCTTCGATTGAGGAGATCTTTTCAACGAAACATATTTGATTAGGTACTTAAAAACTGGAATCTGTAATCTGACTTCAACTTCACAAAAACATATTTATTTCGATCGTAGACTTCGTCTTGAGCTGCAAGCTTCATTTATCGACTGTACTGCAACAAATATCCACTAGTTACCAGTTTACCAGTACGTATTTTCGCGATTGGCTGGGAATCTAGAATCTAGTATCGGAGTAGGACGTCGTTGGTCAAAGGAGCATCCTTACCGCCATGGTGATGTCACACGGGTTCGGGAGCCGTCGGCGTGTTTTCGGTACTCGATTCAAAAACCCATTTTTATTTTGATATAACTTTTGAATTATTGCGAAAAAAAAAAGAAAACAAAAACAGTTTTGTTATAAAGCTTATGTATGATCTTTCCATTTATGACAAAAAAAAATTTATTCAAAACCTCAATTGGAGCGATTATACGAATCTCTCAGATTCTTCAGCCACGAATGTCTTCTCTTTCCTATCGTTCTTTTTCCTGCGATTTTTCCTTCTATTATTACTTGAAGTAGATGATATTTTTCTCCTCTCATAACGTTTCCCAGGCCAGGTACTGTAATTTTCTTTTCTTTATGGTTGGCAATACTTCTCTTTGTTTTTCCATTCTTATTAATACTGTTTCGTTTGTAACTTTGTCTACTAATATTATCAGAATTCGACAAACATATCCACATTTCAAACTTTCGAGGCGTTGGTTATCTATTTTTTTTTATTGTTCACGTTTCCATCCCATAGCTTGTCATGTCTTGGTTAATTATTTGGTGCATTCTTTCTTCTGAAGCTTGTTAGTGTTCTAAGAATGTGCATCGACCTCTAACCGCAGTTTCAAAAAAAATAATGCTCATATATCAACAAAGAACTTCAGCTTTCTGAATACATCTTTTTGACAAATTAATGTCGTTTTTGTTAAGAACTTTTCATATCTGAGTTACCCTAGGTACGACTGTAATCATCCATGTTATATTTCCAGAAAAGTCAAACCTTGTGCAGAGTAAGGAAGATCCAAAAGTCCCATTACGAAGATGGTTACGAATTCCATCCAAAGCAGTACAACGAATACGAATGTGTTCCATATGAAGGTGATTTGACTGAAAGCAGCGTTCACAACTTGGTAAGTTTCACAATAGTCATAATATAGAGACCATCATGACATAATTGAGGTTTTGAATGCAAATTTTTTTGTCATAAATGGAAAGATTATACATAAGTTTTATAACAAAACTGTTTTTGTTTTCTTCTTTTTCGCAATAATTCAAAAGTTATATCAAAATAAAAATGGGTTTTTGGATCAAGTACCGAAAACACGCCGATGGCTCCTGAACCCGTGTGACGTCACCATGGCGGCAATGATGCTCCTTTGACCAACGACGTCCTACTCCGATACTAGATTCTAGATTCCCAGCCAATCGCGAAAATACGTACTGCTAAACTGGTAACTAGTGTAGGTATATTTTGTTGCAACACAGTCGATGAATGAAGTCTGCAGCTCGAGACAAAGTCTACATCGAAATAAATATATTTTTGAATGTTTGAAGTCAGTACAGATTCCAGTAAGTAAGTACCTAATCAAATATGTTTCGTTGAAAAGATCTCCTCAATCGAAGGATGGCCCATTGGTTAAAGAGTCCGATAGTGGATCTCAGGGTCTTTGCGGTCTTTGGATCGAAACCCAGGCCTTCCAACTTTTTTTATTTTTCTTATCAAAAAATTTATTGATGTGCTTTTTGCACTTGTTACGCACACTTTTTCTACGATCAACATAAATATGTGTTTGAATCAAATTTTGTTAGACATATTACTTGCACTGCACAGTGCTTGTTAAATTTTTATGAAAATTTAATATTGTTAAGCTTCATTGCCCAAAGTTAAATAAATAATAATACCAAGTGATAAACAGAATGTGATTACGAGTTTGAGTTACTTTTTTACATTAAACAACTTAAAAATGAATGAATTGAATGGATGAAGGGATTTTGTTTTATTAACCAACTATTACATTTAAAAAAAAAGTAATGGCGATTGATATTGACGGACAAACCTCATTTCCACTGATTTTTTGAATTATCCACCGCCTCCTATACTTAGTTTTTGCACTGTGCAGTGCAAGTAACATGTCTAACAAAATTTGATTCAAATTCAAATATAAAAAGAAATAAAAAAAAAGTTGGAAGGCCTGGGTTTCGATCCAAAGAGCTCAAAGACCCTGAGATCCACTATCGGACTCTCTAACCACTGGGCTATCCTTCGATTGAGGAGATCTTTTCAACGAAATATATTTGATTAGGTACTTACTTACTGGAATCTGTAATCTGACTTCAACTTCAAACATTCAAAAACATATTTATTTCGATCGTAGACTTCGTCTCGAGCTGCAAACTTCATTCGTCGACTGTGTTGCAACAAATATACGCTAGTTTAGCAGTACGTATTTTCGCGATTGGCTGGGAATCTAAAATCTAGTATCGGAGTAGGACGTCGTTGGTCAAAGGAGCATCCTTATCGCCATGGTGACGCCAGACGGGTTCGGGAGCCGTCAGCGTGTTTTCGGTACTCGATTCAAAAACCCAATTTTATGTTGATATAACTTTTGAATTATTGCGAAAAAAAAGAAAACAAAAACAGTTTTGTTATAAAACTTATATATGATCTTTCCATTTATCACAAAAAAGTACTGTTTTTCTTAATTATTCAAAACCTCAAATATCCACTTGAGACACAAAATCGAATTCACTTCGAATTGACTGCCCCGTGTAAACCTATTATAGTATACTCATATGCTGTTACTTAAACAGGTAAATGAGGCCACTGTATCCGAATACCTTTCTAAATATTTTCAATATTATTAACCTTTTCCACATATTTTTCGGAAAAATCAGAATACACAGAGATATGTAGTTTCCCTGTTTAGTCATTTTAGACCTTAACCTAGCCATGAAAGGTCAGCATTCTCTCTGAATGGATTTTCTTGATAATGCAGCAGCTTAAACTCATCATCTCAATAGTTGATTCTCTTGCAGGATATTTGTCCAGTCCATCAGGACCACTGTGTAGATGTACAAAAATACTTGTACTACGCAAAAAAGAAGACGGGTGAAATGTGTTGGTCTTTACAAAGAAGGGTAGTCAAAGCTGGTTGTAAATGCATTCCTCCAGTTAACGTTGTTTAAGAAGTATACTTTAAAACTTGGGAAATATGAATAGGAACACGTATTTCTGTGTATTCGAATACATACTTAATAAAGAGCTGCCTCTAAAAACTGTTTTTTCCTAGTTCCTTTGTCACATTTCTGTTCATTTGTTCATCATCATAGTCACAATGTCTTGACAGACATGTTGTGAACTCGTAAAATGCATTAAGTCGGAGTTGAGAGTATTGCCGACACGAATATTATCAATAGTTTTGAGAACTATAGCTCGCCATCGTTCGCGATTCACTTTCAGTTCAGTGGCGCTCTTGATACTCATATCCAGCAACTGTTTCGTCGTATTCGCTCAGCGTTTCTCCATATTATCGCTTCTGTCTATATGTCCGAAGAATGTAAGCATTCTCGTCAACACAATGGAGGATAGTCTCTTTGAATTACCGAGCTCAGTATGGAAACATTAGTTCGATTGGCGGTATAAGGGACTCTCTGCATTCCCCTCCACGTCCACATTTCAAAAGCGTCTATGCAAGCTCGATCTGCCTTTTTAACAGTCCAAGTTTCCGAGGCGTACAAAAATATGGAGAACACAAGAGACTGAACCAGCGACATTTTGGTAGCTTTAGTGATGTTATGGTCACGCCATATTTTAGTAAGCTTTGTCATGTCTTTAGTAAAAATTTGTGGATTCCATTTTTGAGAGAGCATTATATAATAACGTTTCGGGGGGTCCGGACCCCCTGGCCCCCTGGACCCCCCCTAAATACGTGCCTGCCTCTTTAAGTGTGAGTTTTTCACATGAATTTATTCTTGGGGTTTGTTTAACAAACTTACTTATTACAGGATATATGTTTGGCGAACGGGTCCAGCTGTAAGACTTTGGAGAAAAAAGTAGTTTTCGGAAAAAAATTATCAGATTCTCAGTGCTTAATCACCCAAGAGAAAGTTGTAAAAGTTGGATGCAACTGTATTCATCACGTCAAGTTTCACTTTCCTTAGTAAATAAACTGAGGAAACCCTTAGTAACGACATCC
The DNA here is from genome assembly GCA_951848785.1 of Callosobruchus maculatus. Taxonomy (NCBI): domain Eukaryota; kingdom Metazoa; phylum Arthropoda; class Insecta; order Coleoptera; family Chrysomelidae; genus Callosobruchus; species Callosobruchus maculatus. The sequence continues at coordinate 2,723,777 of CATOUR010000198.1, forward strand.
AAATATCCAATGTATAATTTTAATATTGCCTACGAATAAAAGAGTGCAGAAAATTGCCTATGACTTTATTATCGCCTAAGGATACAAACACAGTAGAGCGGAGAAGTAAGGGGCAAGCGGCGAGGGTTGGTTATACAGGGTGTCCCACGACGACTAGGACAAGCAATATATCAGAACTGGGCAGTAGTAGCGAATTGTAATTTTGGGGGTGTAAATTAGAGCAAATATAGTATATTTTCTTATTATTGTGTCACCCAATGAGGTATTTGTTTTTGGTCACGTGACGTCCGATTCAAAAATTTTAATGGG